>JAAXCT010000017.1:0-2400000 GCA_012490785.1 Eragrostis nindensis
GACGCCAGTGAGGCTGGTGTAAGCTTCATGACCATTGGAGCTAGGGAAACCCCAAGGTATGAATGTTTTGGTGATAGGATGAGAACCATGAATGTGACCTACACTCTTTGTGAGATCTTATAGGTCACATATAAAGAAAGCTTCGTCCGTTGGTGGTGAACGCCAACACATGAACTTATTGACAAGGATGATTGGTTGCCTTCATCTACAAAGAACGGATTTGATGGAGGCGGAGTCGCGGAGAAGACATGGATCAAGGCTAAGGACATGCTAGATCCAAGCGGAGTGTGTTGCTTGGTTAGATGTTAGCTTGAGTCCATAGGAAAAAACCGGACTATCAAGAGGGTTCGAGGTGGTTCTCTTAGTACACACTAGTTATAGAGATCATTGGATGCATGGTGAGTCTCTCAGGGGCTAGGGTGGCAGAAGAGAGTTGAAGGAACCAAAAAGATCAAGTGTGAAGAAGAAGATCAAGAAGAAGATCGAAGCTGTGAAGCGGGAAGGAGAAGAGACCGGACAGTACGGTCAAGGAGACCGTACAATACGGTCTACAGAGGAGTTCCAGACAGAAGAGCTTAAGTTTCTGGAAGTTGGAGAAATAGAGACCGGACAGTGGACCGGACAGTACGGTCCTAGGGACCGGACAGTACGGTCTCTATTGGAAGTTCCAGACAGAGAAGCTGAAGTTTCTGGAAGTTGAAGAATGAAGACCGGACAATGAGAGGATGGTACGGTCATGGAGACCGTACAATACGGTCTTACAGGAGAAGAGCAACAGAGAAGGAGAAGTTTCTGTTGGCTGAAGAAGAAGTGGAGACCGGACAATACGGTCTTAGACCGTACAATACGGTCTGGTTTGAGAGATGAACAGCACTCCCTGGACGCCAGTCTGGTAGAGACCGGACAATACGGTCAGATGGAGACCGGACAATACGGTCCTATTGTACGGTCCTACGCAGACTGGGACTTTTGGACAACGGCTAGTTTGAGGTTGGAGGCCTATATATAGTCGGTTGTTTACCTCTTTGAGGTGCTCTTGGACCCAGGAAAGAGGGGAGGTGCTGCCAAGAAGCCAAGAGAAGAAGTGTGAAGCACTTGAGAGGGATTTGGAGTGATCCTAGTGCTTGAGAGAGTAGCAAGTTGCATCCTTTGATCTCTAGGCTAGTGTGGGCTTGAGAGAGTCATCTAGGGCTGTTACTCTTGGTCTATGGCAAGGCCTAGACCGGTTAGGCGTCGGTGTTGAGTGTCCAAGGAGATTGTGGAAGTCGACACAAGTTTGTACACGGTCTTGGAGCTTCCCGTGCGAAAGAAGCATCACTAGTGGAGCGCCCTTTGGCACGCATCAAGTGCGGAGCCTTACCTCCGGAAGAGTACCGGGATGGATCGAGCCGGCGGGACGTGCCCGCGACTTCACTCGGAGGGTGAAGTGTGCTCTAGGAGGGATCGCCATCGAGCGGAGGGACGGGGTCGAGACTCCGGCGGGAGTGACCCAACGTGGAGTAGGGGAAGGCGCCATCCTTCCGAGACCACGGGAAAACATCATGAGCATTCTCTATCCCTTCTCCTTTACTACTCGCATTTACTTATCGCACTTCATATGATTGCTTGTAGTACTTGAGTTGTGCTCATATTGCTTGTGTGTTTACCTTGGTACCTACTAGCTTCACTAGGTTTGCTTGATTGCCTTGCTCGTGTGCTTACTTGTTATAGCCTATCTAATAGCTCTAAGGACTCTACTTAGTGTGCCTAGTATCTTGGTTGCCTTGTCTCTAGTTATCTTGTACCTTGCCTTGCCTAGCTTAAGTCTTCGCTATCTATCTATCTTGTGCTAGGTTGCTAGTGTGGTGTGATTGTGTTATCTATATGCACTAGCTATATAGGTTAGGATACTCCTTAGTGTGCTTTACCTTGTTACTAGAACTACTCGCTAGGAGTTGCTTGGGTGTAAGTGTTTGGAAATAGATTCTAGAGTGCACCGATTCACCCCCCTCTCGGTCACACGATCCTTACAAGTGGTATCAGAGCCAAGTGCTCATTATTAGGGCTTTACCGCCTTGAGTCGTGACCGGGATTGCGTGTGGGAAAATGGAGTTCACTCATGATGACGTTTCTAACACTTCCATCGCCTCTACCTTGATTGAGCCTTATGATTGTGTGCTTAATGATATTTCCTACTATGATGTGCGTGATGAGTATGATGAGCTTGTTTTGAATGATAATGAGGATATCACTAACTTCGCATCTCGCTTGTATGTTCTTGCTAGGAAACTCATGTCACGAGGCTATCCATCTATTATGCACAAGCATGTTGTGAAGAAGCTTATCGATCTCTACCACTCTCGCGGTTTGGTATTCTTGCTTTTGCTCGAGTGGATGAGTTTGTGAACATGCCCTATGATGAGGTGGTTGCTATTCTCTCCTCTCTTGAGGAGGATATCAAGAAGGGCAAGGATATCTCATGCAAGTGAAGATCAACACATTGAAGCTCAACCTCTACCTCAAGCTCAATCATCATCTCGTGTTGGTGAAGGTTCTTCTTCTCGGGATCAAGAGGATGGATATCTCAAGCTATGTGATGAGTTGGACCACATCTCTATGGAGCCAAATGAAGATCTTGTTGAGTTTGCTCTTCGGATGGATTCTCTCATCAAGAGGATAAATGAGAACAAGCTTTGGATAGTCACTAAGGGTCAAGGTCTTAGAAGGTTTCTTGATGCTCTCCCGAAGGACAAGTATGGTGATCACATTGAGTTTGAGAGCTTTGAGCTTGAGTCATATTCAATTGAGCAAGTCATTGAGATCGTCACAAGAAGAAGGGCTCGCTCTTTGCTCTCTAACACATTCAAGACCCCAAGTGATGATGAGGAAGAAGAAGAAGATGATAGAGTTCCCGTCTTCTATTGTGATGATGACTATTCAAGTGATAGTGATGATGAGCCGGAGCCTATCAAGGAATATCACATGAAGAGAGAAGTCTTGCCATCCTTTTTGAAGACTACTACAACTTGTATGAGCCGGATCTTGCCGATCGGCCTCACTATCACCTCTTCGACATGTATGATGTGTTCTATAGGGAAGATGGAGAGTCTTGGCTTGATTGTTGGAAGAGACTTCTTGTGTTGGTGGCTAGAGTGAACTCTTTTGAAGGAGAAGACAAGATTAGTGATGAGCACGCTATTCACACGGTGATCTCTATGCTACCATACAATAGGAAGGTCCACATTCTAAATGATCTCAATGATGATATTAGTGGTATGACTCTCAAGGACATGATCTTGATGGCACTATCCTATGAGAATCAAATCTACAACATTCTTGAGTACTTCAATGCTAGTGGAGATGTGGGAAGGTTTCAAGGTCTTCAACTTGGAACTCATGTCACACACATGGGTGTTGATCGGACCATGTGGAGACACAATGGAGTCACCAAGGCAATGATTGACGCCTTGGATGCATTGGACTTGGATTTCTAAATGGAGTCCTATGGCCTACATCAAGAGCAAGCAAGAGGTAAATGATATGTCAATTGATTCTCATGATACTAACCCTCCTCTTTGCTTGATGGCTACTTCCAAGGTGAACTACAAGATTGGTGGCAAACATTGGGTGTTGGATAGTGGTTGCACTCAACACATGACCGGTACTTCATCCATCTTCACCAACTTGGAAGAAAATGAAGATCATGACAAGGTCACATTTGGGGACAACTCCAAGCACAAGGTGAGAGGTCTTGGTAAGGTGGCTATCTCAAATGACCTCTCTATCTCTAATGTATTGCTTGTTGAGTCCCTAAACTTCAATCTTCTATCCGTTGCTCAAATATGTGATCTTGGCTTTTCTTGTAACTTTGATGCTAATGGGGTGGTTCTTCATAATGATGCTATGGGTCTCACTATCAAGGGCTTTCGTCATAATAATCTATATGTTGTTGATTTTGAGACTAACATTGTTGCCCCTAGCACTTGTCTCTTCACTAAGTCCGCTCTAGGTTGGCTATGGCATCGGAGGCTTGCTCACATTGGTATGGGTCAACTCAAGCGTGTGATGAAGAACAAGCTAGTGAGAGGAGTCAAGGATGTCACCTTTGAGAAGGACAAGCTATGTAGTGCATGCCAAGCCGGAAAGCAAGTGGCTTCACCTCATCCATCCAAGAATTTCTTGTCAACTTCAAGACCTCTTGAGCTCCTACACATTGATCTCTTCGGGCCTACAACTTATGTGAGCATTGGTGGGAATCTCTATTGCTTGGTGGTAGTGGACGACTACTCAAGATATACTTGGGTATTCTTTCTTGAGAACAAGGCACAAGCAATTGGGATATTCAAGAAGTTTGCTAGAAGAGTGCAAAATGAGTATGGGCATCACATCAAGAAGATTCGGAGTGAGTGATAATGGGACGGAGTTCAAAAACTCTATCATTGAAGACTATTGTGATGAGTTGGCATAAAGCATGAGTTCTCGGCTACATACACTCCTCAACAAAATGGTGTTGTTGAGAGGAAGAACAAGACACTTATCACTCTTGCTCGTGCTATGCTTGATGAGTACAACACTCCGGAGAAGTTTTGGGCGGAAGCTATCAACACCGCATGCTACACCTCCAACCGGATCTATCCTCACAAGTTGCTAAACAAGACTCCATATGAAGTGATTGTTGGGAGAAGACCGAATGTTGCCTACTTCCGAGTGTTTGGTTGCAAGTGCTATATCTACAAGAAGAGGGAAAGACTTGGCAAGTTCGAGAAGAGGACCGATGTGGGCATTCTTGTCGGTTACTCGGGCTCGGCTAAGGCTTATCGGGTTTACAACACCTCTACCGGCTTTGTTGAAGAAACCTATGATGTGCAATTTGATGAGTCTCACGGGTCTCAAGAAGACCCTCCTTCTTCTCATATTGTAGGTGATGAACCCGTGGAGGAAGCTTTGGAGAACATGCCTATTGGTGAAGTTATTCCTCGTGAAGATGAACCTCCGACACCTCCTCCAACAACTTCATCAAGCGGACTTCTACGAGTACATCTCAAGAGAATCCAAGCTCTCCCTCAAGTGAACAACATCAAGCACCTTCAAGTGATCCGCAACAAGCATCTTCGAGTCAAGCTACTCCAAATGAACCGCAACAAGCGCCATCAAGTCCACCTCATGCATCTACGAGCCAAGCTTCACCGAGCAATCAAGAACAAGCACAATCTACTTCAACTCAAGATGATGGCTCGGGTTCACCTCTTCGACAACAAGACACTCACATCTCAAGGGAGCAAGCCGCAAGAGATGCGCAAGATACTTCGCCGGCTCCTCCTCCTCCTCGACAGAACCTTCAAGGAAGCACAAACCCATTGCTCGGGATCATTCACGTGATCTCATCATTGGGAGTCCTTCTCAAGGGATAAAGACTAGGAGAAGTCAATATAAACCTAATTATGTTGATGAAGCTAACATTGTTGAGAATTTCTCTTTTGTCTCTACCCTAGAGCCGAAGACGATCGAGGAAGCCTTGAAAGATCACAAGTGGGTGCTATCCATGCAAGAGGAGCTCAACAACTTCAAGAGAATGATGTTTGGAAGTTGGTGAAGCGGCCCAAGCGATCCAATGTCATTGGCGCTAAGTGGGTCTTCAAGAACAAGCAAGATGAGAAGGGAGCAATCGTGAGGAACAAGGCAAGACTTGTGGCGAAGGGCTACTCTCAAGTTGAAGTTGAGGCGTCGATTTTGACGAGACTTCGCCCCGTCGCTCGTCTTGAGGCTATAAGAACACTTCTTGCTTATGCTTCTCATTTTGATTTTAAACTTCACCAAATGGATGTGAAAAGTGCATTTCTCAATGGACTAATCAATGAAGAAGTTTATGTAGAGCAACCTCCCGGCTTCGAGGACCCCGAGCATCCGGACCATGTGTACAAGCTCAAGAAGGCTCTCTACGGACTCAAACAAGCACCAAGAGCATGGTATGAACGACTTCGAGATCATCTCATCACCAAGGGCTACAAGATCGGTAGTATCGACAACACTCTCTTTACTAAGCATATTGGTGATGATCTCTTTGTTTGTCAAATCTATGTTGATGATATCATCTATGGCTCCACTAACGAAATCTATATATGATGAGTTCCGTGCTCTTATGAAGAAAGAGTTTGAGATGTCCATGATAGGTGAACTTCATGTCTTCCTCGGTTTTCAAGTCAAGCAAATGAAGGAGGGCACGTTCATCTACCAAGAGAAGTACACTCGGGATCTTCTTAAGAGATTCGGCATGGAAGACTCCAAGCCCTACGACACACCTATGGCTACAAGTGTCCCTCTTGATGTGGATGTAAAAGGTATACCGGTGGATCCTAAACTCTATCGTTCTATGATTGGTTCACTTCTTTACCTTACCGCATCTAGACCGGATATCATGTTTAGTGTGTGCCTTTGTGCTCGTTATCAAGCTAACCCCAAGGAGTCCCATATGAGTGCCGTGAAAAGAATTCTTAGGTACATCAAGAGTACTCCTACAATGGGCCTATGGTATCCAAAAGGCTCGGACTTTGGACTTGTTGGCTATGCGGACTCGGACTTCGCCGGATGCAAAGTGAGTAGAAAGAGTACCTCCGGTGGATGCCAATTTCTTGGACAATCACTCATCTCATGGAGTTCCAAGAAACAAAATTGTGTGGCTATCTCTACGGCGGAGGCGGAATATTTGGCGGCCGGTGCTTGTTGTGCTCAACTCCTATACATGAAGCAAACCCTATTGGACTATGGATTATCTTATGGGCAAGTACCTCTCTATTGTGATAGCGAAAGTGCTATCAATATGGCTCTCAACAAGGGTGATCACGGCCATGCCAAGCACATTGAAGTCAAGCATCACTTCATTCGAGATCATGTGGCCAAGAAGGATATTGAATTGATTGGTGTTCGGACTCATGAACAATTGGCGGACATCTTCACCAAGCCACTTGACAAGAAGACCTTTTGTAAGCTCCGGGGAGAACTAATGTTCTCGACCTCTCCGACTTCACTTGATATCCTTGAGCTTACATATGTATATATGTATATATACTTTGCTTGTTTTTTTTTGTTTGTGTTGTTGTTTTTGTCTGTTCTTCTTGTTTTGTAGGACCGACGACTAACCTTCTTGAGATAGCAAATGAGCATGGGTTAAGCTTGGATTGGTGGCACTTGGCTCCCGAGGCTTTGAAGAATGGCTCGTTGTGATCAAGCTCATGAAGGGCTCAAACTTGTTGTTGGTAACTTCGCTCTTAGCTTTCTTGTGTTTACCCTTATAGCATCATGCATTGTACACTTATCATTGCATTTGCATCATGCATCTTGCATAAGTGTCTCGGCGCCGAGCACCCATCTAGGGGAGTTGCTTATTCACAATATGAGTATATGACCTCCTATGATGAATTTATAGCAATGCTATATGAGCTTCATGCCCATTGAACCATGATTTTTTGAGCTCCAAGGTTAAATCCACTTGCGCGGCTCAAAGTCTAAGGGTTCATACATTTCCATCATCATCAACTAACCCCTATGTACTTCAAGACAATATTCTTTTGAGATGTGTGTGTAGGGATAATTGTTGGGAGATGGAGAATCACGGATCAAGGGGGAGCTTCACGCAAAAATCAAGTAACTCATTTTCCCACTCGTCATAATTTACACTAATTTTTTCTCCCTTGGAAGAATTTCTTTTGGATGATAGATGCCAAAGGGGGAGAAGAGTTGGGCTTAATGATCGAGCAAGAATATGTGGGAGAAGAGTTCGAGTGGAGAAGAGTACGGGAAGAAGAGTTCGGACTTACAATGAGTTGGAAGATGCCACCTCAAGGGGGATTTGTACAAATGAAGATCAAGTGATCAAGTAACTCATTTTCCCACTCGTCCCTATATTTACACTAATTTTTTCTCCTTGGAAGAATTTCTTTTTGGATGATAGATGCCAAAGGGGAGAAGAGTTGGGCTTATGATCGAGCAAGAATATGTGGGAGAAGAGTTCGAGTGGAGAAGAGTACGGGGAAGAAGAGTTCGGACTTACAATGAGTTGGAAGATGCCACCTCAAGGGATTTGTACAAATGAAGATCAAGTGATCAAGTCGATCGATCTTCAACAATCTTGAGGTGATGAAGAAGAAGCTATGCCGTCTCAAGGGGGAGTGTGTGCGAATGAAGATCAAGTGATCAAGATGATCGATCTTCACACAATCTTGAGATTGGTGCACGTGTCAAGGGGGAGCGGAATTCTACAAAGTAAGTATGAAGGTAAACCCCTTGCAACCTTTGCTTGTCATAGCTCCATGCGTTTTCTTTCACTTGTGATATGAGTTTTTGCTCTAACTTGTGACTTCTTTTGAGCTATGACTTGCCTCGACCTAATCAACAAGGTAACTATCTCTCTATCATATACTTGTTGTTTAGTGTCTTGATCGATTTGCGCTTTATCTTGGCTTTTGTCATTACATTCTTTATCTTCTCGATCATTTTATCATGGTTGTCATCCATCACCAAAAAGGGGGAGATTGTAAGCTTCATGACCATTGGAGCTAGGGAAACCCCAAGGTATGAATGTTTTGGTGATAGGATGAGAACCATGAATGTGACTAACACTCTTTGTGAGATCTTATAGGTCACATATAAAGAAAGCTTCGTCCGTTGGTGGTGAACGCCAACACACCATGAACTTATTGACAAGGATGATTGGTTGCCTTCATCTACACAAGAACGGACTTGATGGAGTCGCGGAGAAGACATGGATCAAGGCTAAGGACATGCTAGATCCAAGCGAGTGTTGCTTGGTTAGATGTTAGCTTGAGTCCATAGGAAAAACCGGACTATCAAGAGGGTTCGAGGTGGTTCTCTTAGTACACACTAGTTATAGAGATCATTGGATGCATGGTGAGTCTCTCAGGGGCTAGGGTGGCAGAAGAGAGTTGAAGGAACCAAAAAGATCAAGTGTTGAAGAAGAAGATCAAGAAGAAGATCGAAGCTGTGAAGGCAGAAGAGACCGGACAGTACGGTCAAGGAGACCGTACAATACGGTCTACAGAGGAGTTCCAGACAGAAGAGCTTAAGTTTCTGGAAGTTGGAGAAATAGAGACCGGACAGTTGACCGGACAGTACGGTCCTAGGGACCGGACAGTACGGTCTCTATTGGAGTGTTCCAGACAGAGAAGCTGAAGTTTCTGGAAGTTGAAGAATGAAGACCGGACAATGAGAGGATGGTACGGTCATGGAGACCGTACAATACGGTCTTACAGGAGAAGAGCAACAGAGAAGGAGAAGTTTCTGTTGGCTGAAGAAGAAGTGGAGACCGGACATACGGTCCTAGAGACCGTACAATACGGTCTGGTTTGAGATGATGAACAGCACTCCCTGGACGCCAGTCTGGTAGAGACCGGACAATACGGTCGATGGAGACCGGACAATACGGTCCTATTGTACGGTCCTTACGCAGACTGGGTACTTTGGACAACGGCTAGTTTGAGGTTGGAGGCCTATATATAGTCGGTTGTTTACCTCTTGAGGTGCTCTTGGACCAGGAAAGAGGGGAGGTGCTGCCAAGAAGCCAAGAGGAAGAAGTGTGAAGCACTTGAGAGGGATTTGGAGTGATCCTAGTGCTTGAGAGAGTAGCAAGTTGCATCCTTTGATCTCTAGGCTAGTGTGGGCTTGAGAGAGTCATCTAGGGCTGTTACTCTTGGTCTATGGCAAGGCCTAGACCGGTTAGGCGTCGGTGTTGAGCTGTCCAAGGAGATTGTGGAAGTCGACACAAGTTTGTACACGGTCTTGGAGCTTCCCGTGCGAAAGAAGCATCACTAGTGGAGCGCCCTTTGGCACGCATCAAGTGCGGAGCCTTACCTCCGGAAGAGTACCCGGGATCGAGCCCGGCGGGACGTGCCCGCGACTTCACTCGGAGGGTGAAGTGTGCTCTAGAAGGATCGCCATCGAGCGGAGGGACGGGGTCGAGACTCCGGCGGGAGTGACCCAACGTGGAGTAGGGGAAGGGCCCATCCTTCCGAGACCACGGGAAAACATCATGAGCATTCTCTATCCCTTCTCCTTTACTACTCGCATTTACTTATTGCACTTCATATGATTGCTTGTAGTACTTGAGTTGTGCTCATATTATGCTTGTGTGTTTACCTTGGTACCTACTAGCTTCACTAGGTTTGCTTGATTGCCTTGCTCGTGTGCTTACTTGTTATAGCCTATCTAATAGCTCTAAGGACTCTACTTAGTGTGCCTAGTATCTTGGTTGCCTTGTCTCTAGTTATCTTGTACCTTGCCTTGCCTAGCTTAAGTCTTCCGCTATCTATCTATCTTGTGCTAGGTTGCTAGTGTGGTGTGATTGTGTTATCTATATGCACTAGCTATATAGGTTAAGGATACTCCTTAGTGTGCTTTACCTGCTACTAGAACTACTCGCTAGGAGTTGCTTGGGTGTAAGTGTTTTGGAAATAGATTCTAGAGTGCACCGATTCACCCCCCTCCTCTCGGTCACACGATCCTTACAGCAGGCGATGCGGCTCGCGGACGGAGTGAGGCAGGCGGCGCGGTGGGCACTGGGGAGGCGATGAGGTGCAGTGGCGGCACGATTCATTAAATAGATAAGGTGTGGGGAGGAAGGAGGGTGTTGGTCCTTGTTTCCGTCAATGGGTTTGTTTAGCTTGCGAGGGAGGAGGGACGGAGGAGTGCTAGGCCTGCTAGGACTTGCTGGCTCGTTTGGCTCGTGAGCGGCTCACGAGCCAGCTCGAGCCAACTCGTTAAACATAACGAGCTACAAACCTGGCTCGGCTCGTTAGAAAAAATGAACGAGCCGAACCGAGCCGAGCCGAGCCAGTCACGAGCAGAGCCGAGCTAACTAGCCACGAGCTTTTCGTCCAGCCTTAGTTGTGATTACTCCGTTGGTGCCATACAGAATATACTATGAACATAGCAATTATTCTCATTAAATATAAGAGGTAAAAATAATTCTGTTATCTTTCTTTGGTGCCTGTTTGATCCCGCCGAGGAGATGGGTGTGTCATAACATGTCCTCGCTTAGTGTTCCAACAGCACAAAGTTACGTCCATAATTAAATGGAAGTGGAGAAGACTGGAGCTGAGCAGACACGTTGGAGATATAAATTTACCTTAATTACCGGTTGCGTAGGAGTACTAGAGTCCTTGACATGGTATACATACCAGTAAGATCACCGGCAGAGCTATATATGTATGATCTAGCTCGACTGTACATGACGTTGTTGCCTGTCTGTATATGATGTGTATCCAGAAACAGCAAAGCGGAATATGTCAAAGCTAGCTTACCAGCCGGCCGGCCGGCCGGCAACCGGATATATTCACTACTCCCTCCGGTTATAAATTGTTGACGTTTGATTATTTTGAGTTATGTTTGACCATTCGTCTTAAAATATTTTAAGAATTATCATAGATTTTGTTATTATTAGTTTCATCAATAAAAAAAATTGAAATATAACTTACAACTTTACATATTTGAACTAATATTTTGAATAAGACGAATAGTCAAACGTAACTAAAAAAAAAATCAAACGTCAACAATTTAAAACGGAGGGAGTATTACTTTTTTTTTTTTTGGTGGAGGGTTGGTTGCATTTCACGCTGGACCTGGATGCGTTGTGCATCTGTGCAGGTGAATACAATCCAACATTTGACGGAGGAACCAGTACGTGTGTTTTTAGGGAGAGTTAACTGTTATTATAATTATTACAAGCTGTCTTAATTAGTATCCAAGGTGGAAATTAAGCTGCGGCCGACTCTCATTGGAATTGTTGCGTCTGGATGCTCTGATGGTTGAAGAGGGCGGCGATCATGGTGGCGACGTCCCCCGGCGTTAGCCTGAGCGCAGCGCCGTAGCGGCGGTAGAACATCCTGTACTTGGGGATGACCGCCGCCGTTGCGGCCACCCTCAGCGCCTGGGCCATCTCGTCGTCCGCTGCCGTCCATTGGTCCTGCATCGCCACGGCTGCCATGACCGCCTCTTCAACGAGGTCCGTTGGAGGAGAGGATGAAGAGGAGGTGATCATGGCGAGCACCTTGCTCCATGCCGCGCGCACGTAGACGTGGACGTGTGCCCGCGCCTTTGCGCTGTGCTCCTCCGCCCACCCCTCCCCGAGGACGGCCTGGAGCCTGCTGCTGCCGCTCACTTTAGTGGCCATGTAGTGCGTGTTGTTGGCCAGGAACAGGTAGCTCAGCGCTGCTTCCCGGTAGCTCCCGGCTTTGGACTCCAGCTTGCTCAGCAGAGCCAGCACCAGCTGCTCACCGATTGGTTGGATCCTTTCGTAGTCCGCGAGGAAGACGAGGTAGTTCATCACGTACCGGGTCAGAGGGTGCACGCCGCCGTCGGCCTGCTTTGACGATGATGGCTCCTTATGGATGGCAGCCTCAAAGCTGAGCAGAGTGGCACGCGCCGCCTCGGCGGCCTTGGCAACCACAAGGGCGGCGCAGTTGGCGATCTCAGAGTCATGCCCGAACACGGACACGATCGGCGGCAGAAGCTCGGTGAGGGTGTCGTGGACGTCGAGCACCCGGAACAGGCGCTCCGGGGCACGGCGTGCTCTCGCAACTGCCGCCTCAGCCACGGCGAGGAGACTGGTGGCCTGCTCGTTGACGATGCCCGCGAACACAGCCTCAGCTACGGCACCGGCGAAGACTGAGTCACATAGCTCCCTCTCCGCGGCGAAAAGGGAGCTGAAGGCGACGGGGGCGGCGGCGAGCCAGGGCTGTATCATGTTGGTGTCCACCTGCTCCCAACTGAGTTGGTGTCTACAACTTGTAAGAGGAGGTGTCCAGCACAGCTTGGTGGCGACCGCGGCGCGACGGACCGACTTGAAGGTGGCGAGGCACTCCTTGCCGTAGCCGGCAGACATCATGGCGTCAGCAACCGCGCGGATACTGTCAGCATCGAGGTCTTGGTCCAGGAGGAGGAGGTGGAGCTCCATGTCGAGCTTGCGCATGGCGGTCTGCAGAAGCTCCTGGGCTTGGTCGACGATGCCGTCGTTGTTGGCGTCGGAAGCGAAGAAGAGCATGGCTCGGTGGAGGTCGGCGACAGCGCCAAGGAACTCATGGTCGCCGCCGCCGGAGTGGAGGAAGAGAGAGCATGACGTGTCGGGGTGCCACCTGTGGACGACCGCAGCGGCAGCGGCGACGCTCTCCTCCATCAGAGTGGACGACAGGCTGCGCCGGTGGTTGCGTGACATCTTGTTGATGCCCGGTGTGATCCAACACAAGACAATACTAGTAGACTCTCGATCGATACATATACAGCCTGCCCCACCCGGCCCAGCTTGCTCGTTTGTTTTTCTTCGATAAAGACCTCTTTTGTTTTTTTTTTTTTTTTGGTTTTGTCGTCTCCAGTAATCTAGTTTGAGTTTTCCAATGACTAATTACTTCATCGACAGCTACGAGTTTCATTTTTTTCCTTGGTAACAAGACAAGATGTGCCCCTGTTGCCATTGCATTGCCAGCTGCTCATATTGACCCTTTCATCTCAACCTCAATTGAACAACATGCAGCTATAGTGTATTCCAAAAAAAAAAAAAAGGCTTTGATGAGGCGTACTGGGACATGTTTCGGAAAAAAGAAAGGCTTTGATGAGGCGTACTGGGATGGGCTGCATCCCATCGAGAGTGTTTACGGGCTGAACACTCTCTTCCACATGGGATTGGGATGGGTTGGCCGGCCCAACATTAGTTTGGTTTCGTTTGCAATGAGGAGAGAGATGGTTGTTTAAAAAAAAAAAAAGAGAGAGAGAGAGAGTGATGGCGGCGGCGTTCTCCGACCTGAGCCTCCTCTCCTCCTCCTCCGCCGCCGCCGCCGATGACAACAACTCCTTCCTCTTGTTCGCCACGGCCCGCGCCCTCGAGCTCGGCTACGCCGCCGTCGCTCTCGACCACCCCCACCGCGGCCTGCTCGCCGACTCCCACCGCTGCCGCACCCAGCCCTTCCCGCCGCTCTCTCTCTCCCGCTCCCCTCCTCCGCCGCCCTCCACCGACGCCGCCTTGCCTCCCCCACCTCCGAGCCCTTCCGCCAGTACACCCGCATCACCCTCTCCCTCGACTCCCCAGCCGCCGCCGCTTCCGCCCTCGCCCCTCCGCGGCGCGCCTCCTCCGCACCTACGACATCGTCGCCGCCCGCCCGCTCACCCAGGCAGCCTTCGACCATCTCTGCCAGGTGCCCTATTCACAGCAGCTTGATCTCATCTCCATTGACTTCTCCCACAAGCTGCCCTTCCGCCTCAAGCTCCCATTGCTCAAGCTCGCGCTGCAGAGGGGCCTGCATTTCGAGATCGCCTACGCCCCCTTCATCGCGCCCCCTGACGGAGATTCTTCAAGGAAAAACATCTTATCTGATGCCAAGGTTTTTTTTTTTAATTTGTCCCGTCATTCTATGGGTACTTCTACATCTCAAGCCCGTTTTCCCCTTCCTTAATTAATAATGCGAGGATGTATTCGCAGCTCTTGGTGGACTGGACTAAAGGAAAGAATCTCATCATCTCCAGTGCTGCTCATACTGCTACTCAGATCAGAGGGCCCTACGATGTCATCAATCTATGCTCTTATCTGCTCGGCCTTCCCATGCATCGAGCAAAAGCCACCATCTCCACAAACTGCAGGTCGGTCAGCTCCAAGCAATCTAGTTTTTCATGCAACCTGACCTGCACCACCTATGTTCTATTTAGAATGATGCAATATTATACATTGTCAGGTCACTGATTTCAATGGCTCTGAGGAAGAAACATTTCTACAAAGAAACAATAAGAATCGACAGGCTGTTACCTCATGAGCAGTTGGATTCGACAAAATTCAAGTTCGCTGATTGGATTGGTAGGCATTCTGAATCATGCAAAGGACATCTGCAATCTTTAGAGGCAAATCAGACGGAACATTCTTCCAACAAAGATGAGCATCCTAGTTCACCCATTTATGGTGTCATACAAGTGTCTCATGACAAACTTCGTAACCCTGATGTATCTATCATTGCTAAACAATCAGAACAGCGTACCAATGAGGATGAAATCTCATCCCAAACTCAAATTGAGACTGTACAAGCAATGGATCGTGACCTGCCTATCTTAACAACATCTTTCGATCATCAGACTGCTGTTCTATATAATCCCGGAAACAATGAAGATGCTCTGGATCATTTCGTGCACGCTGCTTCCGGCCGTTCTGTCAACCTGAAAAGTGCTGACGAGCATGTTGAAGTTGTTCAGGATGCAATGGAAGTAGATAGACTTAACCTTGTTGTGGGTGACAGTGTTCCTTCAACTTCTGTTACCGGTATCAAGTTTGGACATTCTACTCTTCACCAAGGCTTGGGCCCTTCTGGTACCAGTCTTCAGGTTAAGTATCCTGGCCAATCTAGTGAAATACTGGATGATGGTAGGTCATATCCACACGCAGGTTGTGCATCCGGTGAGATGGAGATGTCTGCATTGGATAATGCAATTTCTTCTGTTTCTGAAGTTTGCTTCGAGGATAGGGATGCAGGCCAGTCTAGTGACATGCCAGTTAATACTGAGGCATACAGTGGTACGGCAGAACCAGCTGAGTGCCCCCCAGGTGGGAAAGATGACAATGAACCCATGGATGAAAATGTAGAACAGACTGCGGAGGGTGAAATAGAATCCAGTGACATGAAAGCAAGAAACGATACTTCAGTGGAGCCTGTGTTCCAGGGTCAAGAGATCACCTCAACTGTTAATACATACCATAAAAGATCCGCTGACTCAAGTCGCGAGAGTGATGAGCTGAAAGAGCAAAACTCTGAAGAAACCATTGCTTCTTTGGAGAAAAATGTTCCTAAAACACATGAGCCATTGCTAAATTATCCTCATCCAAGTGGTGAGGCTAAGATATCCACAGTTAAATCAGGTACTGCTAACTGTTAATGGACAAAGACTGCAAATTGATTTTCTTCCACGAACATTTTATATTCAATTCAGTATCTAAAACATTTGTTTTGACTTTGCAGGAAAACGGAGACGTGAATTAAGGTCTTATCATCCATCTTATCTTCCTTTCTTGGGTTTCCTTAAATCTATGCACTTCAAGAAGAAAGTGTGCAAAGTAAGAGGCCTGGTCAAGCCTATGTAAGGTTAGATTTCACTCTGATATGAATGTCTCGTTACTTGGAATGGGGGGAATGAGGGACTTCAGTTTGAAATTGCATACCCTGTTGGCTTTCTGAATTAGCCTCAAGTTATCTACTCTTGCCTTGCTGTCCTTTCAAAAACTAATGCTGAAACAGTAAAAGTTATTGGCAGCCCTTTGAATATTTATGTTTGTATAAGCTTTGTAGTAATCGCCTTGGAATCAGATGAAGCAATGGCACTAATACGGCCCTGTTTGGAACTGCTTCTAGCCAGCTTCTATTGGAATTAATCGGTGAAGGGAGCCAAACGTGTCTGTAATGGTGGGGGATAATTAGGCCTTATGCTTTGCCTAGAGGTTGAGAGGTATTGGAGGATTGAGAGAATGTTTCTTCATTGATTGATTGATTACAATGACTGTCGTGCCTCTCTTTATATAGAGATGGGAGAGCCGGCCCTAATCCTAACCAACTGATCTTATCCCTAATTAACCTAACTTGAGGGCTAAGTAAGGGCGGCGTTACAGTAACCACGCCGCTTCATTAGCATGGGCCGCTACATGCCAAGGCCCAAAGGACTGCCCATAATAGTGTCGCTTTCGGCCTTAGCTTCCAACGCACACGATTTCTGCCAACGTCCCTAATACACAGCAACGTGGAATCGGCTCCTCAGGTGATTCTGCTAAATGCGCGCGCCAGGAAACAAAAGAACACGTCTACTTGAGTGAAATTACCTGCAAATGCCACTGACTTACCCCCTAAACCGCAGGCCTCCTCTCCCGTCACCCCCACTAGTCCCTCCCGGAGCCGCACCAGAGAGAAATGTCGAACAGGGGCGATTAGGGTTCCGGTCCTAGCAGCGGCGTGGCGGCTCCTTTGGCTGGACGGCTTTCAGCGAAGATCAAGCCATCTGCGGCACGCCCTCTGTTTCACCTTCTGATCTCTCGGCCTCCTCCATTCTCGCGGCACGCCCTGCAGTCCTTGGAACAACGACCACCTCCGTGATGCAAGTTACATCTCCATCCCTTTCTCCTTGGTCTATGATGGAAAATGGAATTGTAAATTGGAAGGATTTAGGTTGTACATGGTCGATTCGTGTATTTGGTGAAGCAAATTGAAAGATTTTGGTTAATCTGCTCTAACCAGAGTTGTGCGCTATGCTTGTTTCATTTTTTTCGCTGGTTTGTGTGCCGTATCAGATTTAGACGCTACAAACCAATTTTGCGATGGGAATAAAGTCATCCCTGCCTATAATAGTGCCCATGTTCATGCCAGTTTTTTAGGAGGCTAATTTTGGCCTGTATACTAACCATTCATATTATTTTGTTGGACTTCACGAAAGTAAAATCCTTGTGGATAATTTGTAGTCCTAATGCAGTTGGTAAACGTTGGAATGGGAAAAGGCCTGCTGCTTACCGTCTTGAAAAAGAGAAATGCAGTGACCTTATTTTGTCTATAAATGTACTGAATATGCAATATATATATTGACACAAAATTGCCAAATAATGAAAATAACATTATTTGCACTTTCTCAGCAATTATATAAAACATAACAGGTTTCAGGGGCATGTAAGTCCTTATACAGTCAGAACAGACAATCTCTACCAAAATAATCAAGGTTGCCAAACACCTAGATTCTCGTGGCAACACATTCTCGTGACATCTCAGAGAATCTGGATTCCTGCACTGAAATAATCTGTTCCAAACAGGGCCTACAACATTTTTCACATCCTCATGCATTTAGTATACTATGATCCTGTTTGGCACAGCTCGAGCTCCAAGTTCAATGCTGGATTTTGAGTTTACGAGATAAAATAAAGTGGATTTTTGTTCTTAGTCCAAAATAAAAACAAAATGACTAAATAAAAGATCCTTAATCCATCCACAGCTCCAGATCTGGATTCCTGGAGCTACATATGAACAGCTCCAAGAAATCCATGTATTTTCTGGAGAGCTGGAGCTCTGCCGAATGGTGCCTATACTATTATTGCTGCCTGGCTTCTTTAAATTGAAACTAGGAGTAAATGCAATTAAAAAAAATGTGCCCCCCAAAACCAAGGTGGCCCAATGGATTAAAAAGATCAGCTCTAAGATAAACCCATTACTTGTTGGAAACTAGAACATACAGGTTTTTGGTGCTGCGGGAGCTGCAGCGTTTCAGATGTATATTGCTGAATATATATAGCCTAATACACCATCTTAACCTCCTATGGAGGATCATGCCAGACTTGAACGCTACTACTAGGTAAGCACAAAATGCTCTACTCAAACAAACCAAATCAAAACAGCTAAGCAAATATGAACTAACTTCTATCAGCTAACTGAATCTACTCTAGCATGCATTGTACAGGGAATTAGCAAACAAATCCCCCCCCCCCCCCCCCCCCCCCCCCCCCCCCCCCCCAATCCTTGCTCACTTAATCAATTTTGACCATTCCAATCCTTGCACCCAGCTCCTGGAATCTAACTCGAACGAGTGCCTTCGTGATAATGCCAGCGAGCTGGTCCTTTGTCCTGATGAAACTTGATCCTTGATATGCTTGCTCTTTTCATGAACATAGTGATACTTGATCCTGATCTGATATGCTTGCTCTTGTCATGAAAGACAGGGTTCTTGATCCGGGATCTCCAGTGAAATTGCCAAGCAGAATTCGCCAAGCAGCCGGGCCAACAAAACAACTTGTGTTGCCGCCGATGTGGCGGCGAGGTACTATGCCTCACATGAAGACAGAGGCACCACATGCTGCTTCAAGGAGTGCCAACTCACTAAGATGCCGTCGGACGTGCTCTTGCTTGTGTTGAAGTCGCCGGCTGCGACTTCGTCCTTCCGCGTGCCTAGAAGCAGGCGTAGTGTAGGGTCCTAACGATGTGCTGCTCTGTGGGCTGCTCGTGCTCACGAACCCGACGACGAACGTCAGGTGTGAACCAAGAAGTGAAGGCAGTCAACTATGGGGGTGTTCGTTTCTCTAGGCCTAAAGGTCACATCAAAACTAATCTTGTTATTTAGGCATTTTAAATAAGTCTAATTAAAAAACTAACTGCAGAACCTTGTACTAATTTGCGAGAGGAATCTAATGAGGGTAATTAAGCCGTGATTAGACGATGGTTACTGTAGCATCACTGTAGCGAAACATAGATTAATTAGGCTCATTAGATTCGTCTCGTAAATTAGCCAACATCTGTAAAAAGGTTTTGTAATTAAACTTATTTAAGACGCCTAAATAGCAAGATTAGTTTTGATGTGACCTCTAGGCCTAAATTGCCGAACAGGCACTATGTGTCGATACAAAGTGGCATCCAACCTTTCTTCCATTGCAATGTGCGCAGGATTGCAATTCACCATGTCTGCCATCTTCAAAACCTTCTTGGCATAGCGACCTTGACTCGTTGTGATGATGTTGCCGTCTAACGAACCTCAATGCCAGGTAGGAGAGGAGCCGAAGATTACTCATCTTAAACTAGGCTTTCATCTCAGCCTTGAAAAATGTCGCCGTCGTGATGTTCCTACACAGGACGCACATGCGGCAGCCACTCTTGTTCTCGACGGCTGGCTCCACCTTGGTCGCGGCCTCAACCTCACTCTTGCAGGAGAGGAGCTCGCTGCGGTGTGTATGGCGCAGTGAAGTGGCGTTCAACACCATGCTCCTCGTAGTAATAGCGTGCGAATTCACCAGATGTGAACTTGTCACCATTAACTTTGCGCAGTACGCACAGGCGACAACCACTTTTGTCCTCGGTGCCTAGCTCTACCTTGATCGTGGCCTTGGCCTTTTCGTCGAGGAGAGGAGCTCGTTGTGGCGTGTAAGACGCAGCGAGGTGGCATTCAACACCTTGCTCCCAGTAGTAGCGCGAATTCACCCAACGTGAACTTGCCACCATTGTCCGTGCGCCAGATGTACAGGCGGCGACCAATCTTATTCTCGGCGGCTGGATCCACCTCCTTGATTACGGTCTCAGCTTCACTCTTGGAGGAGAGGAGCTCGAGCCACTAGAAGCGCGACTAGTCGTCGACGAGAAGCAGGCAGCCACAGCCAGTTAGCTTTGGCGCATGCTTGGTGATGATGCATGTCTCACACGCTCGACATGTTCTGTGCTTGCGAAGCCACGCACCATGCCTTGACAAACCATGCGCCGCAACGCGTCAAAGTTCAAGTGATCGAGTCGATGGTGCCACAGCCAGGTGTCGTGAATGCCCGCCTTGGCCAGCAAGCCCACTGGCTTCGTCATGGCCAGGCGCGGAATGTAGAGTCGGGCACGTCCTTTCTTTACCTTGACGAGGAGGAGGCGCAACTTATCCTATATGCGCATCACGCCAACCTCAATCTCCACCTTGGAGCCGCCCTCGTCCAGCCGACGAGATGGAATTGTTTAACCAGGGAATGAAGTGCACGCCGTTGAGAGCCTTGTTCTCCCCGTTTCAGCTGGAAAAGAGGATGTTGCCGCGGCCGCGAATTTCGACCACGGAGCTGTAGCCGACTACTCCCTTCGGTTTTAAATTGTTGACGCCATTGACTTTTTTCGCTACGTTTGACCATTCGTCTTATTCAAAATATTAGTTCAAACATGCAAAGTTTCAAGGTATATTTCAACTTTCTTTAATGATAAAACAAGTCATAATAAAATATATGATAATTTTTTAAACAAATTGAATAAGACGAATGGTCAAACATAACGAAAAAAGTCAATAACGTCAACAATTTAAAACCGGAGGGAGTACAGTGCAATCCAGGTCGAAGAAGGTGTCGAGGCGGTTGGTCATGTGGTTCGACGCGCTCGTGTCAGGGTACCATTCCTCAAGGCACTCGTGTCGTTCGTCGTGGCGAGGAACGCCTGCACGCGCGGCTCGTCAAGGCGCGCAGACTTGTGAACTACGAATGAAGCGTGAAACTCCGCCAAGAACAGAGCTGGCTCGTCGTCATCGTCCTCCTTCCTTTGATGTGCCTGCTTATGTTTCCGCGAGCGGAACTCCTTTGCCCAGTGACCATGGCACCTAATCACGCGATGGCTGGTCCTTGTCGATGACGGTGTCGCTGCCCTTCTGCTTCAGCATGCGTGGCCGGCATCGATTGCCGAACTTGGACTACGACGGGCCCTTGCATGTGCTCTTCTCCTTGTAGCTCACGAGCCACTGCTGATGACGGAACTTGGACTACGACGAGCCCTAGCCTTTGCTCTTCTCCTTGTAGCGTACGAGCCACTTGCTCCTTCCGTCCTTCGTCATGAGCAGCTTGTCACCGCCAGCCGTAGCATCATTGTATCTCTCCCTTCACCGCCTTCAATGTTCCACTGATCTCCTAAATCGACATGGCAGAGACGTCGAACAGAGTCTCCATTGAGAATGCCAGTTGGCTGAACTTGGCAGGGACAACGCGTAGGTACTTCTCTACAACATTCTCCGGCGGCTTGGGATCATGCTTAAGTTGGGTTACCACGAAAGAAAACCGCATCGTGAAGTCATCAACCGCTTTGCCGTTAAGGAAGGCGATTGACTCGTACTTCCGCCAGAGAGCCTGGGCGGCAAACTTGCGAACGGGATTGTCACCAATCCGGCTGACGCAAATCAACTCCCAAGCCTCCATGGCCAAGTCCTTATTCGCATACATGCTCTGCATCTCGAACGTCCAACGCCACATGCATGCTCTGCGGAGCCTGATGAGAATGACCTCCAACCCATTTGGTTCGCTGCTTCCCAGAGACCACTAGATTGGAGCTTCAGCTTCTTCACCGAACTGCAGTCGCCGTAGTTGATCTTGGTCACGATCGGGAACGTCCCCGCGCTACCAACCTCCCTCACCACCTGCTGCACAACGGTGCAGCAACTGCCACCTCCACGTCGGTGCGGGGAATGAGAAGCCGAACCATGCCTCGACCTAGAGTGCAATGGCAACCATTCACAGAAGGGTTCTTCGGCGACGGGCTGCGTTGGAGGGGTTCACACCATTCCGTATGAATACCGGTAGTTGGAAACTAGAACAGATCAGTCTTTGGTGCTGCGGGAGCTGCAGCGTTTCAAATGTATATTGCTGAATATAAATAGCCTAATACACTATCTTACGTCCGCAACTACTAGATAAGCACAAAATGGTCTACCCAAACAAACCAAATAAAAACAGCTAAGCAAATCTGAACTGCTATCAGCTAACTGAATCTAGTCATCTACTCTAGCATACGCTAGTCAACATAACTTCTGAAATGCCGTTTTGGATAGATTGAGTCAGATGTGCGTGTATCTCAATTTTCTTTTTCTCATGTTGTTCTTGTATTCTAGCAATGTAGTTTTCATGATAGCAGAAACTATGTTACATCTTTTTTCTTAATAAATAGAATGTGTGAAGGAAAGTGAAGTAAAGAGTGTAGTTTTGGCTCCATTTTTGCTTAGTGGTGGCTTTTAGATGTAATCAGTTGAGAGGTTTTGGTAGTGTAAGAGCAAATATCCTACCATAATTAGCAAATATTATTCTAAACAATTAGATTCTTGGCATAGAATATTATCCTCAGAATGGCCCTTCTTCAAATGAATTGGATGTGAAAAGATTCTAGAGACCATGATTGCAATAAGAGGCATAGCCCCACCAGTGCACCTGGAAGGTGTGGGGGCAGAACCAAAATATTTTCCCCATATCATGCATCCCACCAGAATGAAAAGTCTTATCACCCTTCATCATTGTGGTCTCATTGAGCTAAGGCTTATGATTTCTAATGATTGGTTAGGTATTCCCAGCTTCACATTGCATATGAAATTGAATGCTGTTTACAATTTATTATAAGGAGTAAAGTGCATAGTCGGTCTCTCAACTTGTCCGGATGTGTCACTTAGGTCCCTCTACTTAGAAAATGCTAGTTGGGCATTTTTAAATTTGTTCTGTTGTGTCATTTAGGTCCATCTATTTATATTGGCATCCCTAAACTTGTTTAATTATGTCACTTAGGTCTAACTAGGCTCAAACCGACCCGACATGACACATCTGACTGAAATGAGCATCCAATTGTATTGGTACCAGATTAAAGATGGTTCTTTCATATACTGGTATCCCTTTAAAACTTTTAGCATGTTAATCACAAAGTAGAACTTTCGCATATACTTTTGAGCGGTGTAAATATTTTTCATCATACTATAGATTTCACATGTATTTGTCATCACTCAGTAGTTGTAGTTTAGATTTCACATGTAGTCGCTCATATTACTCCTCGTCAGTAGTTGCACACACATGTTGCAATAGGCAACATGACTTTTATTTCTTTTGAAAAGTGACTAACTCTATACTATGCCCATTAACTCTTGACGGAGTCTAAAAATCAACCCTTAACTACCATGCCGGCTAACTTACGCCTCCAATGTGAACAAGTATATTACACATCTCAAAAGTATATGCCAAATTCTAGTTTGTGATGAACATGCGAAAAGCTAAAAAGTTTAAGGGTATATCAACACAAGAACCACCCTTAATATTGCACCAATACAATTGCATGCAACACACATTGCACGTCAGATTGGTTTGAGCCTAGTTGGACCTAAGTGACACAGTCAAACAAGTTTAAGGATGTCAATATAAGTAGAGTGACCTAAATGACACAATTAGACAAGTTTAGTGATGTCAAAATAAGTAGAGGGACCTAAGTGACACGGTAGAATAATTTTAAGGATGTCAAATCAGCATTTTTTAAGTAAGACCTAAGTGACACAGCCAAACAAGTTTAAAATCCTTTTTTAAAAAAAGTATTTAAAGACCGGCTGTGCACATTATTACTCTGTTATGAGCATCCTAACGTAATTAGTTTAAGCTGGTTATGGAATTTTGGCTCGTAAGTTGTAATTATTTTTATGTTTTTATATACATTGAGCTCATTGCTAAATACTGCGCATTCTTAATATGCGCCAACTAAATAATCATTCCATGGCCACAGATTATAGTGGCGTGACTATTTTTATAGTTGACCTAGTAGGAGAAAAGAAAAATCTAGGAGTACTGCATGCTATCCTAGTAGTCCCACTTGTTATCATTATCATACATGAGTGATTCAGTGATGTGTTGCTTGACGAATAGGCACTGCCTCGGTGAAAGGCTCATTCCTTCTACCCACTGTTCTATCACTCGCCCACTTGATTTTCCTCTATGGGTTGAAGTGTAAAATGGTTTCACTCATGTGCTTGCGTTGCTACTCTTCTTGAAATCGACTGGATACATATAAAAGGAGGTTATAGATTTGTGGTGACAATTCAAGCAATTTGGTGCATGTGAAAGGCTAATGGATCTATCTATACGCCATGTTATAGCTTGGTGCCCGTTGACTTTATCTTGTCGGTTGGCTAAACCCACTTGGAGACTGGCAAACTTGTGTCGTCAGGCTATGTCAATGTGATTCGCAATTCTTGGGTGGGCTACTGTAGGGATTCATCAGGAGCTGTACCATGATAGGAGAGAATGGTGTGATTGGTTTAGGACATCTGAGTGGTCTTACCAACCAATTGCCAACTGAAAACAGCGTCCCCAGCTGCTTGTGTCCAATTGATGCTCGAAACAACACAGATTCCTGTTGGGTTGGCTCAATCTGGTAGGCTGCATTGTTCAAAGGGGTCATCATTCTAAATCTTGGGAGATGTCACTTTTTGAAGCTAATAATAGGAGCTGGTGCGGTGGACTTTGGAGGGAACAGTCTTGTCGATACGACTGTCTTTCATTCTTGACTTATGTCTAATTCTGATCATCGTTAACCTACTGTCTGCACATCTTCGTTTTGTTTTTCCAAATTAGGAAATAAATGAACTGCATGAGCTCATTACCTTAGCCTTTGTGTCCACGCATCCTACCCTTGTGTCGCAGAAATGATCAGGAATGTTGGAACTTCGTCAGAATGAGGCAAATATTTGCCTTGTCAAACCTCAGAATGCGAACTTGGTGGGTTCGTGGACCAAGTTAAGTGGTAGGGCCTGTTTCAAGCTGGTTATATACATGCACCTCGTATCCTTGGCACTGTACTACTGTGCCCTTCACCCCTCTTGCTATGTTTGCAATTGTGACATCAGCCTTTGTTGCCTGGGATGTGTTGAAAATCTATTGAGATTTTCCTCCTTTGTCAGAACACATGCATTCTGCTAGTGATGCTGCATTGCGTGCTGCTGCATTTTGCTGAGCCAATTCCCTCAGAACATGCATGCAGAAATCCTGTTGGCATAGTGCACACCAAAAATCTAAAGCTGCTGCGCGCGCAAATAAACTTTTATGCGCAACAGCTTATTTTTGTTAGGTTGTAGCAGCTAGCAATTTCCTCCACGCCTTTTCTGATAGTCAACATGTACCACTACCTTGTATGTGTTTCCTCTTAAGAATGTGTAGAGCCTATAAAACAAACACAAACCCTGGGGGGATTGTCGATTACGATTCCTGTCTTCACCGGGCAACGTTCCTTCACTAAGATTGATATACCAGCTTAATTATTGCCCAGAGAAGACAGAGATCGAGAGCCTGCAAGCGGGCATGTATCACTATCAGTCATCGTCGTCGGCGTGTCACGGCATCGATGACGCTGATCCCAGCCTGCTTGCCTCTCGACCGGATGCCCTGCTTGCGAGCGGCGGAGCATTCCGGCCATCGCCGGGCTACACCATGCACCACCAGTCTCAGCAGGAGGTCCAGATCAGCGGCCAGTTGAACCCCATCATGTCCCCAACATGGTCATCGTTCCGCCGTGCAATGAGCACAGGAGACCTCACCCATAGGGAGGAGGAGCAGCAGCGAGAGATGACAATGGTGGCACCACCGGGAAGGTACAGCGCGGAGGAGCGGCGGGAGCGCATCGACAAGTACCGGAGCAAGCGCAACCAACGCAACTTCCAGAAGAAGATCACCGTATGTTGACCTCTGCTCTCCCTCCTTTCGTGGTGTTAATAATTTGAACTCCATTCCTGTGAATAACTATAGACATCCCGTGCAGTATGCTTGCAGGAAGACGCTTGCAGATAGCCGGCCGAGGGTGAAGGGTCGCTTCGCGCGCAACGGTGGTGAGTACACAGATCAGGCGGAGGGTGCCGCAGCGTCAGAGTCATCGCATGATGCGCAGCACGATTTTATCGTCTCAAATAATGCCAACACCGTGCCGGGATGGTGGCCGACAATGCAGCAGGCGCTGGAGTTACCCACCAGCATCGATGATCTATGCAATGAGGAGATGCTCGCCGCCTACCTTGGCGTATCCTCCATCAGCCTCCACCCCCTTTAGCTAGATTACCACCTTGAATGATCAGTTGTTTTTGTTTGCTTACCTTTTATACCTTTAATTTCTGTGTGACATTCCGGAAATGAAATTGCAAATCATTTTCGTCCCCGTGGTTCTTCCTTCCATTAATTAGTGAGCCTTCCTAATCCTTGCCTTAACTCACTCCCTCCTTCCTTGTTGACTGTGAACGTATCATTGTCCTCTCTCCTTCCACACCCTCACACGGTCACACCCCACCTCCCCTCATCTTGCCATTTGAACTGAAGTTTGTTTCCACCCTAATATAAGGGTGGGCGAAAAAGTGCCCAACCAACGAAAAAATGTGATTGAGACCGTAAAAATCAAAATTCTGGTCTTCGGGTAATTATTCGGATACTAGTTTTAGATAACCGAATTTTATTTTTCAAACTCGAGTATCCTTTGGTACCCGAATTATTATTGATAAGTACAGGGCATACCACATAGACTCATGCCATATGGTCACGTAGCACCCTTTGTTACTCATTCACCATATTCATTTTTCCTCTATCATATGATGGTAACTCATTATCAAGTTGATTGCATAGAGTATTTCAGGTATGGTCAAGTTAATTTCATTTTTTTGAGTAAATTTCACGAACCTACAACTATTTATGCTATTGTATCACAAAACTACAACATTTGAAGCCTATTTCACAAAACTACAACTATTTTGACCCATAGTGACACAAACCTACAACTTTTGTAACATGGTCCCACATGTCATTCACATAAGGGCCACATAGCCTAGTCCCACCTGTTAGTCATACATGTGCTAAAAAAGTCGTAGTTTCTTGTTACTAAGGGTCAAAATAGGTGTAATTTTGTGAAATAGACTTGAAAAGTTGTAGTTTTGTGATAGAAAGGTACAGTAGTTGTAGGAATTTACTCTTTTTATATAAAAAATTACTGTTAGTATTAGGTAGTTTGGTTATAACCGAAGATCGAACCGAATTTAGATACCTAAAGTTGTCGGGTATCAAATTTTCATTGTCATTTTGGGTAGAAATTTTAGATAACCGAAAATTGAATCGATCGAAAACATCGAACCGAAACATCGAGTATGATCGAACGCTCACCTCTACCCTAATGCATCTGACTAGCTACTTTCGCCAGCCTCTCGTGCGATCTTGACACCTCGATAGACCACCAACCAATGGCCATTATTTTCCGTCCTCGAATATAAAATTACTTCATCATGAGTCACTCTTCAAAATTACGATTTCACCCTTATTTTCTCATATTTTAGGCAGACCAATTATAGCATAAAACTAATAGAATGAAAACACTTTGAAATATAACCTAGTTGTAAAAAATATATTTTATAATTTAAATAATTTTATATTGGCAGTAGCATAAAAACTTTGATTTTTTTATGAATCACATATCTGGTATATTTGGATGGAGGGAGTACCGCGTTAACTTGTTACTACTGTGGAAACCGTTATTGACCTCCATTATATCCTTTTTCTCAATCTCCCCCTAAGCGAAGCGTGAATAATCATGGTCAACATCAAAATTGTCTATTCAGGGGGTAAGCGGCGTATTTTGGTGGAATATCACGCTTTCTCGGCCTAGTTTTCTGAGCGTTGTAATGTGACTTTGCATATCACAACACACAATACATCTATGAGTTATTAATTTTATTTAGTCTCACGTATAAATATAGTGACCACTCCACAGCATCAAATTTTCTTTTATTTTTGGGTAATAGATATGATATGATGTGCACCACTCACGCTTCATTTTTTTATAGATATCAAAAATATTGTTCCTCCTCCACATCACGAACTTTGGTCAGGTAATTGTAAACATGCGTGAGCGGTCATGTGTGTATATGCATGGTCTTCACACCTGTATGCTGCGTTCAGTCCCCTGTCTCGAACTGTCACTTGTCTGACCGGGTATCAGTTTGTCTCCCTTTGCTCAATTCCAAGTGAAGTCGTCTCTCCAGCACCCAAGAAACTTTAAACTGTGGGTCAAGCAAACTTGCATGTGTCACCATTAATGTACTGTACATGCGCAGGCATGGAAAACCCTAGCGCGTCAAAATTTAGCAGGGGGGTGAGGCAGGCATGTAAGCTACTCTAGATCATAGTATCAAATAGCGTGCCTGTATGTGTAAGTATTTTGTTCGAAAGGAATGGAGGATTATTCATTAGGGAGGTAATCCGTCATGTGTATTGTTAATCTTAAAGCTTAAAAAGAAATAGTATTTTTATGGTTTGATCAAAGTTAATACATTTTCATCTTTAACTATTAGTCGCAAGAAAATCATAAAGATTGATACCATATAAACAATGTATTAAAACTGACCAAACTCAGAAATCCTTACATTCTTATGGAGGGAGTAACATATAGATTGATACCATATATTTCTCTAGGGTAATACTGAGATCAGTATTACGTTGTACGATCAGTTGTCCTTGTCCATATGCATACGTAATTCAAATAGTAAACATGTTCAGATTAGTAGTCCCTCATTTCCACCAGTATAAGTATTTAAGAAATCAAACTGACCTCTAATTGGCTACTGTGATAGATAATGTCTGTAAAACATCACTTTTTTTAATAGAAAAGTGTTACACATTATATTATAATTATTGGTTTTTCTTAGTACAATCTTGGGGTCTTGGAAGCTACTGTCGACAGTCAACATTAAAAAGTGTAACTTTTAAACTATTTATGTTTGTATGGATGGATAGCTCGCGCATGATAGATGCTCAGCTCCTTAAGATTTTACATTTTCCAGCAGATAGATCTAGCAGGCATGCATAATGTTTATTGTATACTACTAGATTGTGGAACTTGCGAAGAAGATCGAGAATCGATCAGACAGAAACAGCATTGAAGTGGTGCATTAGATATGTCAGCTCAGCAGAGGAAAGGAAAACCAAGGGCGGCAGTGGTAGTTACTAATACTGCAACAAAACGGAACAGGTGCATATATAAATTACTATGTTTTGAATGGGGATCAGGCCGTTGGAATGAATGGATACAGATCGAGATGGAGCAAAAAGATGTCCGGCCGGAGTGAATTAGTGGCAAAGCAGTAGCTAGCCGCGCAGCAGCCTCTGCCGAAATTTTATTGCTCTCGATCGTCGATGGAGCAGCCATTCATCCATGCCTGACCAGCAGAGCTTTGCCTGTCTGTGCAGTCGGCTTGAATGGTAGACGACTGACTAGCTCCATCGATCTCCAGTGCTTGCGTGCATCTCGGTATCCACGCCACATGTGTACAGTGCTAGCTTATTCTTCTTCTCCTTCTCCTTCTTTCCTTCTTCTTGATGCATTGATGGAGAAATAATTAAGGTGAGGAGAGGAGAAATGGCCAGCTTCCATGCATGCGTAGATGAATGACTGCGTGACGGGTCATTCTGCTTGTTTTACAGGGCGACGGATCGGACGACTGCAGTACATGCAGTACACGGCGTATGCAGGAGCATCTATACCATACTCTCCACGGATCGAGGTGCATGATGAACGGAACCTCTGTGTCGTTGTTGACGACATGCGGGTTTTTTTTTTTTTTGAGATGTTTGACGACGACATGCGTTGGCATGGCAACAAACGAGGTGCGTAAAAGATTTACAGGACATTGCTATAAACTTATACATCTAACTAGCAACATAATCCCTCTGGTCTTAGATTTGTTGACGCTGGCAAGTTTATAGTTTTTTTTTTTTTTTTTTTTGGATCTCACCTAGTTTAAAGGAGGGAGTTGCTAGCTAACCAAATCAATGAAATTAGGTGGAATGGAGGGAGGCTGTGTCTGCTAGCTAATCTCTCTCAAATGCAACTGCAATGAACTACTATCTATCTAGCTGATTTCCACCCATGGTATATATAAACTAATAGATCAATGCACCACGCGTGCATATATAGATGAAAACCCAAATTCCTTCGTAGTATATGCTTGGAAGCAACAACCATCAACCAAGCGACGTACGTACGTAGCAGATCGAGTAGTATTTCGTAGGAGAAAAAATAGCAGAGGGGGAACAGAAGGAACGCTAGTGTACTATAAGATGATGCATCTCATGTCATCATCACCTTATGATGTGGTACCCAATCAGCAGTCTGGATAGGTACACAACAAGGGCTTAATTTGTTGCGTCCATACGTACGTGTCATTCCGCATTCATCTCTCTCTCCCTCTCTGTCATATCGTACTAGGCATTGAAATGCTTCTGTCGATAGTAAAAAGGAGAGTTTTTGAAAAGAAAATTCAAGAGCATGCATTCAAGTATCCTTTGAATGCAATGCCGCTCTGCCTCTTACTAAGGACAGCAGTGAGCAATAACGTATCCCCACATCTTGTCCCTTCCTCTTCTATTCCCTTCTCTGGCCAGCAACTTAATTATTACTCACACTATAGGGCTATAGGATTTGGAGAGCATCAGAATTTTTGGAATTCTGATTCGAATATATATATTTATGTAACATTATAAACTAACTAATTGTGAAGATAAATATATTTATACGTATTATGAGTCACAATAAAGTGAACATGACTACTTTGAGTCAATAAGAATCAGGCATGAGAGTGTATAGCGTGGCTGAGGTGGTGGTCAAAGGTGAAGGATCCACACTGACTCTGGCTGCACCAGTTTGTCTCACATCACACGCCTAGTACGTACGTCTTCTTTCCATGGGGAGCTTCATGTATCACTCGCTCACTGCTTCGATCATGCAGCACAACAGTGGATCGGCAGGCAGGCAGCTACGACCCTTGCTGGCCATGCGCTCTTCCTACTCCAGCTAGGACCTAGCTATAGCTGCCAGGCTGCCAGCACAGCACAGGTTATATATAAGGCATGCCCATGGCGGACGCGCAGCTCCCATCCTAATCGGAAGGACGATCGACATCTATACTAGCTCGTACAAGAGCAGACAGCTGAGTGTTGTGTTTGAGCTATATCTTTTAGTTTTAGCATGAACCCTATAGGGCATCTTAATTAGCAAAGCTGCATCATCAGCTAGCTACTAGCTCAAGTGCATGATACATATACAGCTAGCTAGGAGAACCAATACTACCAGGTTGTTAGTGAGTTGAGCAGCTAAATATATAAGGATCGATGCCGCAGACGCCGTCGACGCGTTGGTGCCCGACGCCAGAGCAGCTGATGATCCTGGAGGAGATGTACCGGAGCGGCGTGCGGACGCCGAACGCGGCGGAGATCCAGCAGATCACGGCGCACCTCGCCTACTACGGCCGCATCGAGGGCAAGAACGTCTTCTACTGGTTCCAGAACCACAAGGCCCGCGAGCGCCAGCGACTCCGCCGGCGCCTCTGCGCACGCCACCAACAGCCTCCTGCGCCCGCCGCCGGCAGTAGCGCCGCCGCCACCGCCACCGTGCATCCATCATCTTACGCCGCCACAAGCTTCATTCATCATCCCCACCTGGTAACAATTAACGTGCCATTTTCTCACTACTACAACATATAATATCATGTGTTGGTTACGGTTTTTATACTACTTGTACATATGACTATATGATGCATTGCTTGTTGCTTGTTAATCCATGTATATATATATTAGGGCGGCTATTTGGGGACTCTTCCGGTGGTTCAACATCCAGTTGCAGCTGCAGCAGCCGGGGGAGGAGGCAGTAAAATGGCTACCGCCCCAGCTGGAGGAGCTGCATTCTACAGCAGCGCCGGTAACAACAACAACAACAGCAGCTGTCAAGAAGACTGGACAACCATGTCCATGGAGCCCAACTACACTGCATCTCCAGCTGGCAGCTCCGACGATGGCTTCCCGCTGCCGCCATGCTGCCGCCGCCCTCTCAAAACCTTGGACCTCTTCCCCACCAAGAGCAGCGCTGGTGGTCTAAGGGACGAGTGCAGCAGCTCCAAGTCCTCCTCGTGCTCCACATCCACCAACTAATAATCCAATTTACCTCTTGGTCCTATACATCGATCTATCTAGCTTTGATTTGCAACGCCATTCTCTAAAGCTTGTGTTTCTTGCGCTGCCTTCATTAGTTGTTGTTGGTTTCAGGTTGCAGTACTCTACCTCTATCTATCTTTTGTATCATGGTTACGTGAATTTGTTTTATGGTATTGCTACTGTCCAATTAATGAGAACTGGTGTACGTTATCTTATGTCTCTATGTTCATCCTTGTCTAACTACCAAATTGCTACCTGATCGAGTTTGTCAAGTATAAGCGCTTCTCCTAAAATATATGAGATATATTCTACTATCTAAGAAAAATTTCTCTTTGAAACGGGAGGTGGACTATATTAAAGATGATTATAGTAGTACATCCCCGAAGTACATGAATAAATCTTGAAAGTAAATAAAGTATAGAAAAAAATAATTATAGCTAGGCTCTCTTTTTCTAGCATTGTCACCAATGAACATCATAGCCATACAACATACAAATCATCATGCTGGAATCGCCAAGCAATCCCAGACTTTAGACTCGCCGCAACACCCAACATCTTGGAAGTTGAAGCGCATGAATCTCAAGTTTAGCATCACCTTCTAAGTAATTGCTATATCGTGCCAAATTTCTTTCATGTGGTTTGATGGTAGTATAGTCATCAAATTAGTATGCATGCAATCAAGGGTTAATCATGTGTCGACATTTCATTGTCATTACACCGCAACATATAGGATCATCTCATTCATGTAAATGTGCACCAGAGTGAGACTGTGCTCCTCATAATATGTAGTAGTAGTCATCGTCGTTGGTGCAAACAGTCATCTTCGTGTGAGAAGGATGAGTCCTCAGCCGACAGAGTGGGCTGCTTGGACATTTTTTTTTTATGCGGCCCGGCTAGTGGGAGCGTGCGACCGACCGGGGGTGGGTTGTTTTATTAAGACGGTCCTGGGAATGCATCTTATTAAGACGGTGTTGAGGAGATAAAAGAGTGGGTAGGACTTGCCAATTGCAACTTTTTAATCTCTTAGTCCAATGCCCGAAATGAAGGGCAATTAATTAATGGTTTCAGACGGTGGGATTGATGACCCGTCAAAGACCACGTGTTTGATATATAGGTCATATCAAATGCTTCAGAATATTATCTTTTCTAGGAGAAGATTCGCTCTCCCATGGATTTTAATTTATTCATGGAGATAATTTTACTCTCACAGTTCATTAGGATCCGTGAGAGATGATGTATAGTATCATATAATAACTGATTGTGCAGTAGGGTCACCATTGTCTCGGATTTTTTTTTTCTATGATAGAAGCGATTATATATTGAAGTCTTCTTTTGAACATGTTTTCTGTGGGTGTGTGTGTAAGTTGTTCTAATGATTATTAGGACATACTTTATGTACGGCTTAATCTGCTCAACGCCCAAATCATATCCCTACGAGTGTGGATTTGCATGTGTGAGTAAAAATTAGATTAAAGTGCATCCCAGTCCTTAAACTATTCCGGGATTCTCACCTGGGTTCATGAACTCTTAAAATGAAGACTTTGATCCCTAAACTATTGCAGAGTTCTAGGTCCATAAAATATCAAAATGAAGATTTGGGTCTTTTATCTTGTTTAACGCATAAGTAGCTATCCAAAATGAGGTTTGCGCCTGAATAATGATGACATGATGTTTCGGCTTGATCACTATGCACTTTGGCTGGAGTTTCGGCCTTATCTTTGAATATTGTTCCGTCAGCGGTTGTTATATGCCGTTCTAGTGATCCAAAAGGTACAAAAGAAACAACATCTTGTACTGGTCCAAATTTCGGCTAATATCGGCCGCTCCAATGGGCTCAGTCAGGAATATTCCAAGACACAAATCTCGATGAGCACAACATCAATATCTTTTCAGGCACTAGGCAGCGCGATTAGACGAAGAATGCGGTTTGGTAGCGATGTCTGACAGCGAATAGGTAGCAGTAGACGATGATGTCGACAGCTCAATTTGAGGACGACAGATGAAGAAGCATCTTGGCGGCGATGGTGGCCGGAGGTGGCGGTGACAACGTACAGAAACAACGTACAGAAGTAACCAAAAGTCTTCGTTTTGAGAGTTTATGGACCTAGATGAGAACCCCAAAATAGTTTAAGGAGTCAAATTATGGATCTAGATGAGAACCTTGCAAGGAACCCAAATCTTCGTTTTAAGGGTTTAGGGACCCAAACGAGAATCTTAAAATAATTTAAGAACCTAGGATGCAGTGTACTCTAAAATTTATGTACATAGATTTACTAAGCTGTCCCATTATCTAGCGACTCCAACATACATATATGATTTTGAAGAAAATCAGGGGTAAAATTGCAACCATGGGAGTAAAGTCTTGCTTCGGTTTGAAAAATCAGAGGTAAAATCGCAAAGTAAAAGAAAAAAAAGGTATAAAATCTCAATTGGGAAGCAAATCAGAGGTTTTTTTTTTGGAATAAAGCAAATCAGAGGTTGAAACGCAATGTTCCTAAAGAAAGCAAACACAGGATCAGGTATTCGATGTTCCCTCTCTTACTGGGATCCATCAGAACTACGATCGATATTGGGTTCTCATTTGGCCCAATGCGAAATAGCAGTCTATGCATGATGCAATGGCACAACCTGAAGCAATCCACTCGGACAAAAAAAAAAGTTCAATTAATAACTACTCCGCATAATTTTGGCCAGAGGCCACTATTCATCGACCGATCTCCCCTTTCCAACAACAGATGGATTTCATCATCCCACCACCTGTCAATATTATCTTACCTATAAACATACTTTTTCTAGTTAATGGTGGTCAGAGGAGCTCTCTGGGTTTCCAGTGTGTGCTTCCCATTTCCCTTTGCCAGTTTCGTCGGTGTTCTACTGCCCCAGAATGACTTTACAAGATCTTCAAGAGAGGGAGTTGCCAAGTCCATGATTGACTGCTTGCTTGGAATGTTAATCTCATGCCTTCGCGGTGTTGAACAAGTCGGTTCATCCACCTACCGCAGACCATAAATAAACGGTGAGCTGATTAGAAATATCATAGGTGTCAGGTAAACAGAGCATGCGCATATATTGGTCACCTTATAATCATCTACCAGAGATCTATCGGTATTCTCTGATATTCCTTTTGTCTTCTCTTGGTGCCCACGTTGCAACTCATGGAGTTCTGCTTTGGACGACGTGACCGTAGATTTCATATTCTCGCAAACACCATGGTCCAGTTTTAATGAATCTTGTATAAGAAGCAATTTGTACGAAATTTTAGATAGCCGAAAACACACACATAATCAGGGGAAAAACTGTGCAGAAATCATACCATCAATAGAATAAAGAAGAGATTTGCTTGATACGTCATTATCTTCGAATCCAGCAGCGACGGAAGATGAAAAGCTTGTATGAAGTTTGTTGTTCACCTCATTTCCATCGCTTCATTCAAAGAAAGAGTGTTTTAACAAGTTTTTCTCTTATGACTACATTTCCAACGTATCTTATCTTATTTGTTATTACCTTATGGCTGAACAAATGGCTTCACCATTGCTTCTTCCAAGTGCCAGCACTGAATTTTGAGCAGTTCTCCATTGTTCTGAGCATGACTCTGCACTTGTCTTGCTATAGAACGAAACATGTGTGTTACTTGGCAGGGTTTCAAAATATTTATAAGATCAACAAATAATTGGGGAAACAAATACTTACCATTGCTGAAGATTCTCCATAAAGAATAATCTCTTCTTTCCAATAGATGATACATTTTGGTGGAATGCCTCTTCCGTTCTATCCATGTAGCCTTCCCATTGCTCTTTCATACAATATGTAAAATCATGAAGCTTGTTTGTTTTGATTTGTAAATTGTTAGAACGCTCAAAAGCAGTCTTCTCCAGGCTGCATATATCATCTCGAACCTGGTGAAATAACCACATATGACAGCTTCTCAGATCAGTAGCTGGTTTTCAAAAGCTCAAAAGTATAGACATGCTTCTCTTAGAAGGAAATTGGCTCCTACAATTCCCTTCAAAAGTAGTACGATGCAATAACAATGTGTGCATATGCATTTGTGCCCCAGGACTTACATGTAAATTACTTGGCATTTTCCAGTGAATGATGTTTGAGAAGGAATCGAAATCGTGAAGAAAAAGTATGGCAATATTGTGGAGTAGATCATACATACCATATTTTTCTTTCTTGCGTTTGATTCTGCTAATAGCCCTGCTATCTTCTCCATCAAGTACCTCTCTTCATCAGCAGCAAAGACCTGAATTCGCTTCATGCCATTAGTTAACAGAATCTTTACAAACTCATTTTTTCAGACTAATTGACAAAATATGCAACTTCAACAAAGATCACCTCAAACTTTTTCTGAAGCTGGAAAAGTTGCTTTTGGTGTGCCTCCTGCGATTCTTCCAAAATCTTCACGAGCTCCAAAGTATGAGCATCTATATTTCTGAAGAAGTTCACTGTAGTGGCTGAAACAGACTTTGATCTTTCTAAATATCTAGATAATTCCTATAAGTGAAGTTTTTAATAAAATCGTAATCAATAGCGTGAGAATGGTCAACTGGTAAAAAGTTAATATAGTGATAATTGGCGAACCTCATGCTGCTGCTCAATAAATTTAGCAAGGTTCAATTCTTGCCGAGAAAGCCCATTTTGTAACTCACTGAGGGATAGGTCAACATCAACTAACAGGCCCTTCAAGCACTGCATCAACCAAAGAAAAATCACTATGAGTATGCAAATAAACTGGCAGGGCGGATAAAGATCATGAATCTGAATTTCAGTATATCATAAGAGAATGATAGGACGAATAAGTGCACTTACATCCTCAAGATCAGATGTGTGTGTGATAACTTGCGATTGATCTTTTCAAAGCTCAACTGAGATTTCAGTTCGAGTTCCTTTGCAAAACCATGCAATTGTGCAATTCTAGAGTTGAAGGTCTCTTTCAGCTTTCTTACATGCCCTTTAAGTTCTCCGGCAACCTAAGCAAATTTGTCATGGTTAAACTTGTACGAAGAAAAATGCGCAGCAAGTTTTCTTGTTTGTGCACCTTGCCTTTTGAGGATACAAAAGATTGCATCCCTTCTTCAAGTGATTTAGTTGGCTTTCCTGTTTAGAGACTGAGGTAACTGTTCTGTGCAAGAGATTCATGTCTTCAGTTAGCTTAGAATGGAAATGTTGAACTATGCTTTTGTTTGCATCTTCAATATTGTCCTTCCTCTCTGGAAAATCAACAAGACGCATCCATGTAAATCACAATAATTATATTGACAGGAACAGAAAAAGATGGCGAGGGAGAAATGGCAACAAATCTAATTTTGAAAATAGCCCAGATAGATCCACTGCTGTGTTCTCCAGCTCAGATCGGAGCTTTTGTGCTTCATCAACAAGAACTTTTTCTAAAGAGAAACAAAAAGAAAGGAATAAAGAGAACTGGTAACAGAACCAACTTCTGGAAACAATGTATACTTGTTCTCTGGCATTAAAGAAAACTGTATGATATGACTCATAAGCATCGTATATAACAGAAGGCAATATATCTTCATTAAAATAAGCATCAAATTCGAAGGAAAGAATCCTAACCAGATTTTATGAAATTTTCAATCAAATACTGCTTCTCCTTAATTGTATCATTTGCCTGCAAGTACCTCTCTTCAAGACTTGCTAGAGTGCACTCAGTTTCCTGCATCTTTTTCTGCAAAAGTGATGAGAAAATGTGAAGATAAACATCTTCATTAAATAATCTGAAAGAAATATTGACAATTCAACACTTGCCTCTTGTATCTGAAGCTTATCACTTAGATTTGCACTTAAAACTTTCTGAGTTCATACAATCCGTTGACCTCATCCAATTGCTGTTACAATTATAGATTCAGAATTGAAGTGCTACTTTTTCAGGAACCTGCAAATTCTCCAACAGAAGTAGAGTCATACCTTATCTTTTGATTCCAAAACAACCTCCAAACGATCTAGTTTCTCTGACATTACCTGAAAGTTGTTTCCGTCATACTCCAAGGAATATGCACAACCTAGTGTGTGAACAAGCAATACAGAGATTGTAGTACCTTTTTTTCTGCTTCATCTACTAAGTGTTGTTCCCTTGGAATATAAACACCATTCTTCTCCCTTGAGCATATAATTCTGTTCTCAAAGGAGGGGAGGTTAATTTAGTAACTGTATCATGTAGCAGCTTGGCGTATACGTCATTGCAAAAGGTTTCAAATTGATAGAACAAGAAGGCTGACTGAAATGTTTCAGATTTAGTGTGCCCACAAGAGGGGGAAGGATAAAAGATCTACCAACATCTCACCACATTTCAAGCATTTACCAATGTGAATCCATGATCCCCGCATTTATTAAAGGACTGCGAGCTTGTGATGAACAATTTGATGACATGGGTGCTCATATAGAATAAAATTGGCTGGGTGTTATTTCATTTACAGTTGCCACGCACATGGTGACAAATAATTTTGGAGATATTAAATTAGATTAATTATACACAAGAAACCTTGATTTCTCCTTTTTTTTCTTTAACCCTTTTTAAAACCCTTTTTTTAATACCTTTTTCACTCTCTTTTTTCTCTCTTCTTTCTCTTTTATCCTGTTTTGCCCTTTCTCTTTTTGGTTGGTGTTGCCTCTCTTGTGGGTTTCTACAGGTTTCATCTCTAGCCTACCCCAACTTGCTTGGGATAAAAAGGCTTTGTTGTTGTTGTTGTTGTTGTATACACAAGAAACCCTGTAGACTGTAGTTGACCACATTTGAAACTCTAGTATGTACAAAAGATAGTCATGTTGTTCAAGACCACAGGATTAACATACATATAAGTTTAGAATAATGCATGTGTCACACACACGAAATAATCTTGAATGCTTGTAACAGAAAGGATACCTTGCTTGAGGCGGTCCATTTCAATGTACAAATCTTTGATTAGTGCAGATTTCATCATCTTCTGATTGATCTGGAAATCATGGGCATTTATGTTATTACGTTCAATTGTCTGTGAGAAAGACTACACTGCCGTTATTGGAAATTTGACTAATCGAAGAGCAAAGCCAACCTCCGGTTTATTCTTGATGTGTTTTGCACGATGTGCATAATCCAGCGTACTTAATGTCTCCTCAAGGCAATGTACTGAAGGTGCAATGGTTGCTATGATGCAAGTCTTTGTCTTCCCTCCCAAGGAATCTCTTAGCAATCTTGTCAGCTTGCTATCCCTGCATGATATAAAACCCAAAAGTTAGATGACGACTGAGAAGATCCATAAGGATGTACTATCACAAAAGGTAATGTTAGGCTGACCTATATGGTATGTGTCCGGAGTGCTCAACATTAATGACACGCCCAAGTGTAAGAAGACTCTTGTTGATTTCTCCCGCTTCGCGAGCTCGGCCCTGTAAAGAAAGATGAAAACAGTGTGAGTATTCCTCACTGGTGCAGTTTGATCATGGTATTTTGGCAAGGACAAAAAAAGGAAAGAGGATCCCCAAGAGCAACAAAACATACATCTCTAGCACCAGACCTAGATACATTTTCAGAGCCAGCAAGATCGACGAGATTAAGCTTTCCAGACTTGATCATTTCCTCACCCTCCGGTGTGCATTCCTTAATATGGATGGTTATTGAGAAGATGGAGTGTGAACGACTGCTTTGCTTGTTGAGCAGAGTTTCTGCTGTTTTTCTCTTTGCGGAACCTTCTCCAGTATCCTGTAGATCTCAGCAGCAGAAGAACCCACCTCTTCCTCCAGACCCCTGACAAAAAGACACCTCCCTTGCCATCCTCCATGAGTGCCATGGGCTTCTTGGACTTGTCATCGGAGAATTTAGGTTCCTCGTGTTAAGAAATTAGGCATTTTCCTACTTAATTTAATCCATAAATTCCTCAATAAGGTGATAAAAACGATGAACAAATTGATCAGAAAGACAGAACGTACCCAGCGGAAGATCCTGCGCTGGAGGCGCTGGAAGATCCATTCCCAAGAACCATTGTTCTTGAGTTGTTCGATGTAGTCGATCTAAGTTGATGCAGGACGTTGTACTCAGTGCAGAACGCCCACGGTCAGGGAGTCGATCGAGCAGTCGCGATGTCGCTCCCCAAAAACCTGATCGCCCGCACACCCGGCAGATGTCGCTTGCGGAACGGGGTTTCGGAGGCCTGCTCTCCCAGAATCTGTGCGCGCAGAAGTCCGGGACGGAGATGTCTTCAACAGCAACAGCGAGCGGAAGTTGGAACGAGACGAGTAGTGAATGTGATCGAGAGTTATCGATCGATCCCGGGTAGGCGCTATATATAGAAACGGAACAGACGCGACCCCTCGAATGAACAGACGTGACCCCTTCGAACGAACAGACGTGACGCCTCCGTAAGGACGAACAGGCGTGAATCTTTCGTAGCGAAAAGGCGTCGATTCATATGGGACGCACCGTTTCAATATATCAAAAATTCCATGACGGACGGACGGACGGACGGACGCGACGCGCCCGCCCCCCGCCCGCCCGCCAGCCCCCAGCCACGCCACGCCACGCCTCGGCTCGGCTCGGCGGCGGCGGCGGCGGCGCGCGCGCGCGCGTGTGGTTCACCACTGGCCTCTCTCAACTTCTCTAGGGGATCAACCGGAAATCCACCTAATAAGTCGAGTCTATCTATGGTAGGAATCCCATGTGGGACTAAACCATTAATGCACTAATTATGGGCCTAGACTAAATAGAATTATTGCTCCATTATGGGCTTAATAAAAGGCCCAATAATTCAACAATCCCCACCAAGTCTAGAGCTCATAAGGAATGCACTCAAATTTATCTTCCTCTCGTTTAAGTTGAACTTCCATCTAGAACAAAGGTTACAACTTATTCACAACTGAACAATGGACTATGCCTTGAATTGTCAGTTTTGTGCGAAAGAGCTTTGCCCAAGTCCTTTACCGATACTAGGTTGCCAAAAGCATCCCCTCTGTTTGAAGCATATAAGTCATACTTCTGGCCCATTCATGAGTATCTAGAGATCCCCACCATCTCATAGACTGTGACTAGCAGTCGAACTCATATAGGTGTGTTCTTTAAAGATATCCTGTAGGACGATATCTTTGCTTCTCATAAGCCACTATGAACACATTAAGGTTAATGAACCAGCCTGCCTTACAGTTCTCTAGGAAAGAAGTACATCTGAGATACACTACAAGAAAATTACCCTGGCGCCACGACTCAAAAGTGTTGCAATATGGATATTGTTGATGCAATATTAAGCAATTGCAACTAAAGTTGGGCGTTGGGAGGTGTTGCAAGTGCGGCCGATGCAATAGGGTATCGCAACACCTTTTTGAGACATTGCCATAACTTTGGTGTGTTGCAATGACATGTGGTGTGGCAATAGCTTGCACACGCAACGATCATTAGGGTTGCAAAAGTGGTATTTACAACCACAATCGATGTTGCTATAGCGGCTACTGCAACAACAATATCCATATGGTAGAAATCTTGAATTGAAAAAACACGTTTTTAAAATAGCAAAAATATTTTTTTAATGAGGGGAGGCCCCCATCAGCAAGCCACCTGTTAACATCATCAAGTCGCAAGTGTGGCATTTTTAACACACTACACGGCCGGCAGGATTCGTACCCACAACCTCCGCCTTGCACATGGAGCCCCTCTACCACTACACCACAGCATCACATGTGCCCATGTTTTGTTTTGAATCCACATATATTAGACTAAACCAAGTGTCAAGTGATTATTGAGGCATAAATGAATTCAAATAGAAAAGTAGTCAAGTTCATAACCTTTCGAGATCTACAACTTTCATTTTGGTCGTTTCTCCATCCGAGGTCATTTGAAAATTTTGAATTTTAAATTTGAACTCTTTCAAACTAAGTTTTTGTTGAAAAGATGATCTCTTTACCGAGTGCCCGAATAAATACACTCGGTAAAGAGCCCGCCACTCGGCAAACGTCAGGTTTCCTGTAGTTCATGAGCCTAAATTGGCTGGCCATTTAGGTGTAACGATTCTCTCTAAAAAATGCAACGATTTTAGTTTTCGTTGCTATATCTAAGAGTTCTTGCAGATCCAGGTTTGCGATGCTACATCTAAGACTCTTTTTGCAACAATTCAGATTTATGTTGCCATAACACAAACTTTTGGCAACACACAATAGCACTAATAGCAACGTTTTATATTCGTTGCGACATTCTCAACTATTGCAACTATTAGAAAGAACATGGCAATAACTATGTTGTAAATACAACACAAATTTATTCGTTGCGATATATAGTAGCTATTGCAACTATCAAAATTTAAATCGCAACACTACACAATCAGTGGCAACATGTCCTTCTATTGCAACTAAATTGACAACTGTCGTAATAGGCTCTATGTATTGCAACCAAAATCACATTGTTGCAAAAAAATTGGTGGCATTAGCCCTAAAACCTTGTAGTGATAGACCAGTCAAGGGTCTTTCCTCTCAAGCTGTCACTAGCTTGTTTCACCATTCTACTTCACGGGATCTCCGATCGCATAGAACAGGTTACCACTATGACAGCCTATCAAGTGGGTCTCAGGCCCATCTCACTCGATGCACTGTTTATCACATTACGTGATAGTCCCTTGGTAAATTGATCTGCCAGATTTTTAGACGTATGGACATAGTCTAACGAAATAACTCCGGAGTTTCTCAATTTTCTGACAGATTTCAGCCGCCTTTTCACATGCCTTGTGGATTTCATGTTATCCTTTGAATTGGTTTTTCAACCACCGGTAAATCCATAAGGAAATCACGAAGCCATTCAGCCTCAAGGCCGGCGGTATCCAAAGCTGTAAGTTCTGCTTCCATAGTTGACCTCGTTAAGATGGTCTGCTTGCAAGACTTCCAGGAAACAGCGCCACCTCCAAGTAGAAACACATATCCACTTGTGGCATACATCTCATCAGCGTCGGATATCCAGTTTGCATCACAATATCCCTCAAGTACTTTCGGGTACCCAGAATAGTGAATGCCATAGCCCATAGTACCCTTCAGATAGCGCATTACTCTCTCAAGAGCTCGCCAGTGATCATCTCCGGGTTTGACACAAACCGACTCAGTTTGCTCACAGCAAACGAGATATCAGGCCTTGTAGCACTAGCCAGGTACATAAGCGAACCAATGATTTGGGAATATCTCAATTGATCCTTCACTATTCTTTGGTTCTTCCGTAATAGCACGCTAGGATCATAAGGCGTGGGAGCAGATTGACAATCGCTATACCCAAAGCGACTCAAGATCTTCTCCACGTAGTGAGATTGCAAGAGAGTAATCCCACCATTGCCTTCTCTTTGTAGCTTGATGTTAAGAATAACATCTGCTACTCCCAAATCCTTCATCTCAAAGTTGTTGGACAGAAAGTCTTGACCTCCTTAATCACATTAAGATTGGTCCCAAAGATCAGTATGTCATCAACATATAGACACAGGATGACTCCTTCACCCCCACCATACCGATAATATACACATTTGTCGGCTTCGTTCACAACAAAGCCAGCCGATATCAGAGTCCTTTCGAACTTCTCGTGCCATTGCCTAGGAGCTTGTTTGAGGCCATACAGGGATTTCAACAATTTACACACTAAGCTCTTTTGACCTTCTATCACAAACCCATCAGGCTGATCCATATAGATCTCCTCGTCTAACTCTCCATAAAGGAAGCTGTCTTAACGTCCATCTGATGGACGAGAAGACCATGTGAGGCTGCCAGGGAAAGTAATACTCGAATCGTGGTCAAACGAGCAACAGGTGAGTAGGTGTCGAAATAATCTTCACCCTCCTTTTGTGAATATCCCTTTACCACAAGCCTTGCCTTGTACCTCTCAATCGTACCATCAGGCCTAAGCTTTTTCTTGAACACCCATTTGCATCCTATGGGTTGCACCCGTAAGACGCTCGACCAACTCCCAAGTACCATTAGACATGATTGAATCCATTTCACTCCTTATTGCTTCCTTCCAAAGGTCAGCATCGGGAGATGAAAGTGCCTCTTCAATGGTTCTGGGAGTGTCATCCACGAGGTATACAATAAAGTCATTTTCAAAAGACTTTGCAGTCCTCTGTCTCTTACCCTTACGGGTGACTAGATTGTTATCCTCCTCAGGAATTTGCACAGGGGGTTCCTCATTTTGTGTTATCGGAATGAAATGCTCATGGGGTAATGTAAACTCATGATTAGATGTGCTAGGTGTATTTTTGAAAGGAAATTCACTCTCAAAGAATGTAGCATCTCTGGACTCCAAAATTGTACCGACCACCATGTCAGGTACTCCAGATTTTACTACTAAAAATCTATAGCCCACGCTGTTCATAGCATAACCCAGGAAGATACAATCAACAGTTTTAGGTCCAAGTTTGCGTTTCTTATTGATTGGCACATTCACCATGGCCAAACAACCCCAAGTACGCAAATATGAGAGATTTAATCTTTTCTTATGCCATTCCTCGAATGGTGTAATTTCTTTATCTTTGTGGGAACTCTATTCAGGACATGACATGCTGTCAAGATCGCCTCACCCCACCATTCCTTAGAAAGGCCCGCTGTCTCTAACATGGCGTTAACCAAATCAGTTAGAGTTCGGTTCTTTCTCTCAGCAATCCCATTGGATTGAGGTGAGTAAGGCGGTGTCCTCTCATGAATAATACCATGTTCCACGCAGAATTCAGAAAAATCATTAGAAAAGTATTCTCCACCACGGTCAGACCTTAAACGTTTAATCTTCCTCTCTAGTTGGTTTTCTACTTCAGCTTTATAGATTTAAAGTAATGCAAAGCTTCATCTTTGGATTTCAGCAGATACACATAGCAATATCTAGTACAATCATCTATGAGAGTCATGAAGTATCTTTTATCACCTCTAGTCAATTCGCCATTCATCTCGCATAGATCGGAATGAACAAGTTCTAATGCCTCTAAGTTCCTCGCCTCCGCAGCCTTGTGAGGCTTGCGAGGTTGCTTAGATTGCACGCAAGCATGGCACTTAGAACTTTTGACCATGTCAAATTTCGGGATTAAATTCAGTTTTGCTAGCCGCGTCATACAACCAAAATTAATGTGACAAAGTCGTGAATGCCAAACATTCGACTCATTCGAAGTAAGAATATTATTCACAACCTTATTACAACCAATGTCAAGTAAAGAAAAGCGGAACAAGCCTCCGCAATCATAGCCTTTTCCAACAAATGTTCCATACTTAGAAAGTATACATTTATTAGACTCAAGAACTATTTTATAACATCTCGACACAATTGAGAGCCACTAACAAGATTTCTTTTGATTGAGGGGACATGCTGCACGTGCTTCAATAGTACCGTCTTTCCCGAAGTAAACTTCAGAATGACCGTACCAACACCAAGAACACGAGCATGTGACCCATTTCCCATCAACAAGTCTCCTGTCACTCCGGGCCTGATAAGAAGAAAACAAGAGATATCAGCACACACATGTACATTAGCCCCAGTGTCAATCCACCACTCAGGTGTTTGACAGACAGAAAGGACAATGGGTGTTGGATTACCGTACCCAGGAGTCCCTCCAGTCTCGCTAATGACCACGTTTGCAGATTTCTTCTCCTGCTTAACTTTGCGGTCTAGGCACGCACTTGCCCAATGCTCAGTGCTCCCGCAAACAAAGCAGCCACTGTCTTTCTTTTTCTTCTTAAAAGTGGTTGTTTGCTTAGGCTTCTCAGCCCCCTTCTTCTTCTTCTTTGATGAGGTAACCTTTCGCACCATATTGGCACTAGAAGGTTCTCCTACGCTCTTTCCACGTGTGTCTTTTGCTTTCGCCCTTTCCTCAACATCAAGAGTCCCAATGAGTTCAGACACGCTAAACTCCTGTCTCTTATGTTTCAGTTGGGTAGCAAAATCCCTCCAAGTAGGTGGCAACTTAGCGATAATACCGCCAGCCACAAACTTGTCAGGCAACACACATGGAAACGGTTCGAGTTCTTTTGCCAGAGCCTGAATCTCATGAGCTTGTTCAACTACAGAACGGTTCTCAACCATCTTGTAGTCAAAAAGCTGCTCCATGATATACAGTTCACTACCGGCATCAGAAACTTAGCGTCCAGAGCATCCCATAATTCTTTCGCAGAGGTGCACGTGATATATGAATCCTTATACTTATCAGCAAGAGCGCTAATCACGGCGCCTCTGAACAGATTATCAGCCATATTGAACCGTTCCTCCTCCTCTGGAGTGAACTGTTCTGGCTTTCCGTTCGCGGCGTGATAGCAGTTCATTGCTGTAAGCCACAGGACCATCTGAGCACGCCATCTCTTATAGGATGACCCATCAAAAGCATTTGGTTTCAGTGCAGCAGCAAAACCGCTAACAGAAAATTGCCTAATATCAGGTTTTTGATTGTTAAGAAATTAGGCATTTTCCTACTTAATTTAATCCATAAATTCCTCAATAAGGTGATAAAAACGATGAACAAATTGATCAGAAAGACAAGAACGTACCCAGCGGAAGATCCTGCTGGAGGCGCTGGAAGATCCATTCCAAGAACCATTGTTCTTGAGTTGTTCGATGTAGTCGATCTAAGTTGATGCAGGACGTTGTACGCAGTGCAGAACGCCCACGGTCAGGGAGTCGATCGAGCAGTCGCGATGTCGCTCCCCAAAAACCTGATCGCCCGCACACCCGGCAGATGTCGCTTGCGGAACGGGGTTTCGGAGGCCTGCTCTCCCAGAATCTGTGCACGCAGAAGTCTGAGACGGAGATGTCTTCAACAGCAACAGCGAGCGGAAGTTGGAACGAGACGAGTAGTGAATGTGATCGAGAGTTATCGATCGATCCCGGGTAGGCGCTATATATAGAAACGGAACAGACGCGACCCCTCGAATGAACAGACGTGACCCCTTCGAACGAACAGACGTGACGCCTCCGTAAGGACGAACAGGCGTGAATCTTTCGTAGCGAAAAGGCGTCGATTCATATGGGACGCACCGTTTCAATATATCAAAAATTCCATGACGGACGGACGGACGGACGCGACGTGCCCGCCCGCACGCCCGCACGCACCGCACCGCCCGCCCGCCCGCCACGCCACGCCACGCCACGCCTCGGCTCGCTCGGCGGCGGCGGCGGCGGCGCGCGCGCGCGTGTGGTTCACCACTGGCCTCTCTCAACTTCTCTAGGGGATCAACCGGAAATCCACCTAATAAGTCGAGTCTATCTATGGTAGGAATCCCATGTGGGACTAAACCATTAATGCACTAATTATGGGTCTAGACTAAATAGAATTATTGCTCCATTATGGGCTTAATAAAGGCCCAATAATTCAACACCTCGGGAGCTAAAAGATCAGTGAGTTTCTCGTTGTACAATTCAAGAAAGGAAACCTTCATGCTGTATTCTGCACTCTGTGCGTCGAGGATATCAAAGATGCGCTTGACAGCCTTTGGAATGACACCAACATCAGATGGCAGCTCGCCGTCCTAAAAGAATGGAGTTATGAGCTGGACAGGTTAATATGAGGGGAAGTTACCTGTGCTTTGCCCCCTCCTCCTTCCATGGTGTATGTTTCGCCGGTTCCGGTATGGCCGTATGCAAAGATTGTGCAGTCGTAGCCATCCAGAACCTCATTGACAAGCGGGACAACAGCATGGTTGAAGACATCGTGCTGTCGAGACTTGGGTCCCAGCACCTTGTCGAATAGGACCGTGCGATCGATCTGCTTGTTTGCAATGTTTTGCGCGACGGAGACCTCTCGCCTCTGTTCGTTGCAGGTGATGACGACAGGAGCGTTGAGGCGGCGTTCCTCCTCGCTCAGAGGCCTGAATTTGTTTGGTAGGCAAATTACTTGTACTAGCAATTAAGGTAAGGACATGATGCAGCCAAAGGAACATGGAAGATGATATATATACTACTAGAGATACCTGCATCTGAGGAGGACCTGGATGTTGACGCCTCCTGCTGCTCCTCCCTGCTTCTTGGGGGTGCTGGTGGTGGTGGCGTCGTCAGCTCACTGCCTGCTGTTAACGCGGGTCGCGGAGGAGGAAGAGGAGGCGCGAGGCGTGTGGGAGGGGGAGGGGAAGGCCGGAGGGTCTCCTGCGCCTCCGCGGCGAGGGTTTCCATTGAATGGAAGGGGCGGATCGGATCGGAGGAGGATGGGGAATGGGGGTTCCTCGATCGATTTCCCCTTGCTTCCTTCAATCCTACCTCAACAAGTTTGAATTGGGATGTGCAAGGAATTACGAACGAAGAGGAGGAGGAGATTTGACGAGAATTCAAACCCCTGTCCCTCCTGGTGGGCTGGAGTTGGGGGCAATTGCCTCAGTGCCATTAATAAGAGTGACCATCTCCCAAACCCCATCAATAAAGAAGCAATCCCTCTACTACCACTTATGAATGCACCTCTCCCTCCAAAACACCAAAAAGCTCCATACATCTCTTTTCTCTCCCGATTCTAACCCTGCCTGCGTCTTCTTCCTTAGGCCGCCGCCACTGCCCGCTTCTTCCTCCCTGCGGCGAGCTCCCGCTGCGCGCCGCCGCGGCACCGCCCCCCGCTCCCCCTTCTTCCATGCGCCGCCGCCCCCTTCTTCCATGCGACGCCCCGCCGCGCGTGCCCCTGCCTCCCCGCCGAGGAGATGGCTACGCTTCCTGCGCCGCGCGCGCCACTGCCTGCCCAGCACGGCTTCCACGCATGCACCTGGCGCCGGCGCATCTCCTGCGGCGTGCGTAGCCCACGCGCCGGGCTCCACCCCGACCGCCGCTTCGGGCCTGGCACGCACGCCCACGCCGGCCATCGCCTCCCTCAGCACGCGCGAGTCCGGTAGATCCGCGGGATCCTTCCCGCCGCCGTGTCGGGCATGGCGCGCGCGCTCGCGCGGGCGCCCTCCTGCGCCGTCAGCCCGCGTCTTCCCTTCCCTTGGCGAAAGTCCGGCAGATGCGCCGCCGCCTGCCGTTGGAGCTTGATTTTTTTTTTTTGAGACTCGTTGGAGCTCAATTTGATTGGGGCAGACACAAATTGTTTCGACCGGTTGTTCACGGGGAGGCAGGCAGGGGCAAACTCGAAAGAGAAAAGAGAGATATTGAGCTTTTTGGTGTTTTGGAGGGAGAGGCCCCTTCGGGAGTGGTACTAGGGGGATGGATTCTCTACTGATGGGGTTTAGGAGATGGTCATTTTTATTGATGGTACTCAGGCAATTCCCCCGGTGGAGTTGAGGAGGGAGGAGCCGTTGCAAACAATCTCCCGAGATGCGTTGGGGAAGAAGACACCCGACCCACCGGCCAGTCTCACCGAGCAGTTTTGATTTTGAATCCCTTCCCTTCCCATTCCCCATCAAGCTTTAGCATTTTTTAAACAAAATCCAACACCTAGCAATGCAAGTTGGTCCAGTCATCACCTGCTTTCTACTTTTCCTCCTATACTCAACATACTCCCTCCGGTTTTAAATTGTTGACGTTTGACTATTTTTGTGTTACGTTTGACCATTCGTCTTATTCAAAATATTTAAAAAATTATCATAAATTTTGTTATGATTAGTTTCATCACTTATAATTTTGCATATTTAAGCTAATATTTTGAATAAGACGAACGGTCAAACGAAACTCAAAAATAGTCAAACGTCAACAATTTAAAACCGGAGGGAGTATGTATCAAGCTCCTTATTAATTTTCTTCCCTGACCAAAACTATCACGGTTCATTCCTTAATTTATTTGACGATTCGTTTCTACTCCAATTCAGTAAGTTTGTTCTGATGTTGGAAGGTCGACCAAATAATCCATTTGAATACTAGTACCATAACATACGAATCAGAACAAGGATTGTATTGTTATAAATTAGGAGCACACATATATATATTTAACAAAACATAGCAAGGTATACATTATTCAACAAACCACAAATCGAGTGACGCTCGACTTGTCTTCCAATTTTCTTCTTTATTGTCAGTTATATCAATACTATGCTCAAAACTTGGTTCAACTTTATTTTTCTTATTGATCCACGTGGCCTTTACTTTTTCAGATATATAGAGGACCTTTGATCCCTCAAAAGAAAAGAGATCAACTCTGAAAATTCCTCGTAGAGTGTATTTCAACTCTTGCCCGAAAGACCACAATAACATGTGCTGGTTGGCTTCATTAGTGGCTCCAGAGGGGTTGTCCATTTAGTTATTTTAGATAATTTAGAAATATATTAACTAAAAAGCAACCGAGGCACTCTCACAGACAATATAGAAAAGCGACACTATAAACAACATACAACCCTTTGACACGTACAACATCGAAATGGACACATGTCGGGGGGAAAACATGCATGTGGGGCACGTGCACAGGTTAGACGATAACCACAGCTGGAGTTACCACAGAACGCATGCAATGTCGGCTATTTGCTGGAGCCAGCAATATTGGATAGCAAAACAACCAGGCGGAAGGGACAACTTTTGCTCCATCGAAGGGAGTGGAGGTTGACGATGGAGAGGAAAACCTCTGGCAGGGGTCGCTACTTATGATGAAGTAAAAAGTAGCAATAGGTGACAAAAGCTAAATGGGCAACTGGGCTCCCTCCCCCATATTGCTACTTTTTAGTTCATCATAGATTTGCTTAACTCCCTCGCAAAAACAAAAACAAAAAAAGATTTGCTTAACCAGTATCGAGATGTTGCACAATCACATGCTCATTACAGCTTCTGCTTTTAGTTTAATGAAGAATCAGGAAAACAATTTGTGGCAAATAGCGCTTGACTACGAGAGAAAAATATAATTGATCAACAACTTAAGCTTATTTACTCGGTTTCTTTTTAATGACGTCAATTAGTTTAAATTTGAGCTAACCAATGCTAACAGAAAAAAAATTGGGGCTAGTAGTACTACTTTACTTCGTACTAGTAGCTAGTGTGGTTGGAGCAGTGAAATGTTGCGAAATTCGGCTTTTCCTTCTAGTTGAAAAAATTGTAAATGTTGGTTCAAAATTCATTTTAATTTGAATTTTACAGAGGAGTCCCGTGCCTTCTGGAGAGCCATCCATCTTCCTCACTAGTAGCAACTCGGTAGCTGAATTCCCAGCCTCTCTTCTTTTTATTTCACATTTTTTTCCCTAATGTTTGCGGAGTGATTATGAGATAATCGATTGGCAGCCAGCACCTAGCTACTCCCTCCGTCCCTCAATAGGTGACGTTCTAGCAAAATGCCCACAAACCAATGTGTTGGGGGTCCTCTGCTACCCTCATTCATTGCTCCTTCACCGTCCCCACTCTCCCATCTCGTGCTTCTCTCTAGCATCTGGCACTCTGGCCACTTCACCTCCTTGTCAAAACGCCGTGCCTCCGCGCCGCACTCCCCCTCCCCTCCTTCCTCAGCCGCCAGTAGGTGAGTGCCTCCACGCCACGCGCGAGCACCACCGCGCCAGCTCCGTCTTGCGCGAGCGCCACCACGCCGCGCGCCAACTCTACCTCGCTCCATCGTGCCTACGCGAGCCCCTCGGCGTCGGGCCACGCGTGAGCATCGCCACTCCCCTTGCGACCTTCATGCCATGCCGCGTGCTCTCCCCACGCCGCACTCCAGCCGCCGCCTTGCCCGTGCACCTGGGAGGGGTGGGCGACTGCAAGATCTGGTCGGCGACTCGAGCTACGATTCCGGTGGCCAATATGGCTGCAGCGGCAACCTCGACGACGTGAGGACGCGGGCGTCCATGGCTGCGAAGAGCTCGTCCGTGCTGGAGAGTGGAGGAGAGATTGAGGCGGAGGCATGGACGAAACAAGCTGGATCTACGCCAATTCCCTCGTCCAGTGATTCGCGTCCTGCCCTTGTAGTGACGGCGTGCTGGACGCCATAAGCAACCCTGCTCCTGCCGGTCGCAGAGGATGGATGAGATGAGTAAATAGAATGCTCCTGACCGCCACCTCGATTTCCGAGAGGACACCTATTACCAGGACAAATATTTAGCGCTCACTACAAGATACTTTTTCTTTCCCCACAGTTTGCACTTAGTGGCCTACAGTTCTAAGCCCTCCTAGTTATTTTCTAATGAATGGCTGACACTTTTCCTTTGTAACTTGGTTTGTTTCCCCACAGTTTAAAGCATTTACCAACAAGGATATCCCCTACAAACTTATTACCAACAGTTATGGTGAATGACTAACCAATGTACTAGATACTATTGTCCACTTGCTAAAAAACTGTAGGAAATACTTATAAATCTTGTAGTGGAGGGATACCTATTGAGGGACAGAGGGAGTAGTGCGGTTGGACATGGACGTCGTCTCTGGATCGTTCCATCCATCTTTACTTGCTGGGCAACTACCCTTGCCCATACGAAGCCACAGTAGCTTCCAACGCAAATGGTGTCCTGATCGATCCGTCTGAAAATCCTCCTATCACTCTCCTCACTGACGAGCGGTGCCTGTAGATCGAGTCACTCTTCAACTATATAGCTCCATGTCTCCTAGTAGCAGATACATCCATCTATTATGAATCTATCTATCTACACATACATGATCCATCCGTGGTCCTAGCTCCATCATCATGCTTACCATACCGTACCAACGCATATCTCCACATGTGCTGGTTTAGTTTTAGTTCCTTAGGTGAGATGAACTAATTTCCTTCATTATACTCCTTGCTTGGATTCCAGCATGCCATGGACGCCGTCCTTGCTTGATAGGTGATCCCATGCATCCGCTAGATTATTATATACGCATGATGGCCCAGCTCTAGAACAATCCCATCCAATAGAAGAAGAAGAAGAAGAACAAGAAGGAGAAGAAGCTAAATAGGAAGAAGCAGCAGCAGGACGAAGAAGCACGCACGCAGCTTGCTCCGTGGACGGTTGCAAGCTTGATTGATCGATCATGGCTTTCAAAGGTATGCATCCGTATCGCTTGCTTGGCTTTGGTTCTTGCTCGACGATGCATCATGAAGTACGCATATGCGTTTGTTCCATTTAAAAACAGAGATGACCGCCAAGTGCTTCTACCTAGCTTCAATTATATGCATTCGGTCTCCATTTTCTACTACATCACGCGTATAATCAATCGTTGCTGCATGATATGGCTCCTGGAAAACAATTTTGTTGGATGAAGACTTTAGTTGTTCTCTGCATTTCGAGTGTGAGTGGAGTGGCCATCATCGGAGATTCAGATGCCCTTCCTCCCTGTCTGTAACGACGATAGATGCAGACGGCCGCGCGCCTGTCCATTCCATAGACGATAGAGCAGCCAGCAGGGGGCGAAGTAGTTCTGCCTTATCCGATCTGATAGGCTCGTGCCTGTCGTGTCACTCGCATTGGCTGTCCCTGCCTCACCGATCAACGTCTCTTTATTATTATTTTTTCATTACACAATAGACACTCATCTCTATGAACGCATATATAAAAAACCCTACCCTTATGAGCATCAAATACAAAGTCCTCTTAATTTATTTTCCTTTATTTTTGCTACAGTTAGTAGCTAGATATATTCAGTCAGAGAGAGAGAGAGATTTGCGAGGGCACTTACTATCTTGATCATCATGACACACGCACAATATACACTCACAGAAAATAAATTTCTTAATATTAATAGTGTTGGTAATTGTAAAGTGCATCTACTTATAATAAAAAGAGAGCATCTGAACTTTTTTCAAAAAAAAAAAAGAGAGAGCATCGGAACTGAATCCTAAGTACCATATCTGTGTAGCGCTTTTAAAAGATGACTAAAAGCAGACAGAAATAAAGAGAATTGAATACCATAACCCTTTTGTCATGTGTCATATATCCACAGCGTCATATGTTAGCTAGCCCCATTGATCCTAGCGAATACTTTTACTACTTTTATTTTTATTTTTTTTGAGAAAAGTTACTTTAGATCAAAGAATATATATCCATAAATACTTAAAAAATTAATTGATATTTGGTTGAGAAATTAATTGCCAATCTGTTTAATTTTGAGCCACAAGCACCATTTAAGTAAGTATGTTTGCTCGAATTTTTTATGTTGATTGAAGTGGAGTTATTTGGAAGAGATATCCTAGAGAAATGTTCACCCAGGTGGAATCATGAAAAATCTCTAAAAAGCATGTGTAGAACTTTTGAAATACTCCAAAAAGAAAACAAATGCATGAGGTTGTGCAAAATTCACGTACCAAATTTCAAGTACAAACATGATTTCATTTGAAACAAAAAGAGAAATCATTGAGGATAATGACAAGAACATTGCACATATGAACAATTCTCCCTCTTTCTTCATGATCGGACTTCCTCAGCACCTTCATTTGTTGGTTGGTGTGTGAGTAGAATTCAAGATTTCAAGTAACGAAATGAACGGACTCCCATGCATCCGCTAGATTATTATATACGCATGATGAGATGATGATTCCGTTGTATGGATGAACGGTGCTCCGCAGGTCTTCCGCGCGACTCCCGCGGGTCCCTCGAGGTCTTCGATCCCTCTTCTTCCTCATTCCCCCGCCATCACAATCTCACCAAGCCCTCCCCGTTCGATCACGCCGGGGAAGCGCAGGCGGACGATGATGCCGTTGGCAGGGCCACGCAGAGGGCCGCCGAGTGGGGCCTCGTGCTCCACACCGACGAGCACACCGGCCGTCCCCAGGGCGTCGCCGCCCGCCCCTCCGGCTCCCCCCGCAGCAGCGGCAGCTCCTTCGAGCACGTCGGCGCCGCCGGTGTCCCCCGGGTGTCGGAGGAGCTGCGCGCCGCGCTGTCGGCGTTCCAGCAGACGTTCGTGGTGTCGGACGCCACCCGCCCGGACCACCCCATCCTCTACGCCAGCGCCGGCTTCTTCAACATGACCGGTTACTCCTCCAAGGAGGTCGTCGGAAAAAACTGGTTCGTATCCATTCTCTGCTTCCACTACCGCCAATTTAAGTGTTTCAATTGCTCACAAGCTACAACAAAGATGCTAAATCTTTCTCTTCCAGCCGCTTCCTTCAAGGCTCTGGGACGGACCAAGCAGAGATTGCCAAGATCAGGCAGGCTCTCGCTGCTGGATCCAACTACTGTGGCCGTGTTCTCAACTACAAGAAGGACGGCACACCATTCTGGAACCTCCTAACCATTGCCCCCATCAAGGATGAGGATGGCAGGATCCTCAAGTTCATCGGGTCAGCTTTCTCATCCCAATGCCAACATGTCCCTGTATTTACTTGATCCTCCTTTCACCGCCTCTCGTATTGCTGCCCCTACAGGATGCAAGTGGAAGTGAGTAAATACACCGAAGGGAACAAGGATACGGTTGTTCGCCCAAATGGGTTGCCAGAATCACTGATCAAATATGATGGTACCAGTTATAATTTAGCTTATGCTTGACAAAGGTTCCAAGTACGATTTCTATGGATTTTCAGAAAGTTTGTTTCAAATAATATTTGTTGCAGCAAGACAGAAGGATCAGGCTCGTAGTTCAGTGTCTGAACTTGTGCTGGCTCTGAAGAATCCACGCTCGTTGTCAGAATCAATAAATAGCACCTTTCAAAGAAAATCGCAAGAATCAATAGGTGTGTCTTCAAAAGAAGTTCCTGGGAAGAGAAGCTCTGAAAGTGGATCTCGTCGTAACTCTCGCTCTGGAATGAAAAGCTCATTGCAGAAAATCAGTGAAGTACACGAAGGAGGGAATAAAACTAGAAAATCTGGTTTGCGTTCATTTATGGGGTAAGTAATGTTCATACAAGCAAAACATGATACACTTTCTTAAATTTATTTCTGAATCCCTTGCTTTATCTGCCGACATTTAATTCATATATGCAGTTTTCTTGGTATGAGCCATGGAAATGTAGAGAAGAACATGCTGAAACCAAGAGATGAAGATCCACTAGTTGACAGTGATGATGAAAGACTGGAGAGCTTTGATGATGAACTCAGGAGGAAAGAAATGAGGAGGGGTATAGACTTGGCAACTACACTTGAACGTATTGAGAAGAATTTTGTTATCACTGATCCAAGATTACCGGATAATCCGATTGTAAGACAACTGCCGGCTTCCGATACCTCTGTTTTTTAACTGATAGATAGTAAATTTTTATAAACTGTTTTCATTCTGTGGTCAATATTTCAGATATTTGCATCAGATAGCTTTCTGCAGTTGACAGAATATAGCCGTGAAGAAATATTAGGAAGAAACTGCAGGTAAATGCTTCTGCTTGATTACACAATTTCATTGCCTGGGTCAAGTTTTAATCAATTTCAGCTACTCGTGAGCTAACATAAGGGAGGAGGCCAGTATGCTAAATCCTCCCATTTGTAATCTTGACGCACTTTTAATCATAAGTGGACAGCTTAGAAATATCTTCAAACTGCACCTTTATTGTTTTGTACGTTTTAGACTGTAAGCAGGAGTTTTGTGTAACTGCCTAATGCTTCACTTTCTCTTACTTGCAGGTTTCTTCAAGGACCTGAAACTGACCGTGAGACAGTAAAGCGAATAAGAGATGCCATAGATAACCAAACAGAGGTCACCGTTCAGCTCATAAATTATACTAAAAGTGGTATGCTACTCTTCACATGCTTGCATATTCTTGTGAAATGTCTGTTCATAATTTGTTCCACAAACTTCTAGAACCTACTAATTGCAGATGATAATGTTTACATTTCTTTTCTTTTTTTTTCTTGTTCATGAATTCACAAAATTTACTTTTTGGTTTTTATCACTTGAATAGGTAAAAAGTTCTGGAACCTGTTTCACTTGCAACCGATGCGTGATCAGAAGGTATTATAGTAAGGGACATAATACATGTTTTCTTTCGAATATTTAGTTTGCAAATGTTTAGCGTATAATCTGAGGTGCATCAAATTTGACTTTGGATCAGGGTGATGTTCAGTACTTCATTGGGGTTCAGTTAGATGGAACTGAGCGTGTCCCAGATACTGCTGCAAAAGATGGAGCCATGCTGGTTTGTAGCTACTTCAGACTTTTGTATCTGCTCATGCTATCACAAACACCCTCAATAGAAACACAAGGGACGCAAAAGAATGCCAAATATATCAGTAACATGCCTGCAATTACAATGGTTTAGTCTAGTCATTTAGCAAAAACTTGTCTCTCTTAACCCTGGTTGTCAATGCTATGAATAGTAGAATTGCATTGCATATGACATACTCATATTGTAAATCTCAACTTGTTTCATGTTATTCGCTCAGTTTGCTTATGTTCTGATGACTTACCCCATTAATGAGCTTGTTTTTTGCATTCGTTCTGTATTAACTATTTTGGGTACTAAATGGTACCTTAGTTTATGAACTTCCCCTATCCGAAATCATAACTTATTTAAACGCAAACCTGAATTGTTCATCCACCAGGTTAAGAAAACTGCAGACAATATTGACGAGGCTGCAAAGGAACTTCCCGATGCCAATTTGGTTAGACTAAAGAATAACTCATTTAGTTCATGATATAAGTACTTGTGAGCACTTCTAACAGAAATGTCATATTCAGAGACCGGAGGATCTATGGGCTAATCACTCAAAATTAGTCTCGCCAAATCCACATATGAAAGATACTGCGCCATGGAGAGCCATCCAAAAGGTAGATGTGCGAATTTCACCAGTGGCTTCTTGCATGCCATTTTTCAGGCTACTTGATGAAAAGGGTACCATCATGAAAACACTTGAGAGTTACTGACATGCATTCTTCTATATAATACAGTAGTCTTTGCAAAATACTGGCTATATGCTTAACTGCACATCATTGGAGACGAACACATTACATCCGGCAATCTCTTTAACTTCTCAGAAGATTAATGTTATTTTTCTGGCAGGTTCTTGGGAGTGGTGAAAGCATTGATTTGAAACATTTCAGGCCAGTAAAACCTTTAGGGTCCGGTGACACTGGCAGGTAAGCCATACTACATTGCTAATCGACTCCTGTCAAATTGCCATTTTGTGTGCAACTTCAAAAAAGTACATCATGTGCATTGTTATTGAAATTGTAGCGTGCATTTGGTGGAATTACTGGGAACAGGTGAATATTTTGCTATGAAAGCTATGGATAAAAGTGTCATGCTTAACCGTAACAAGGTTTGAGTAACAAATTTCTAACAAACGGAAATCATTTGCTTCTAGCTTTGATTGTTGCTTTCTGTCCCTGACATTCTAATGCCTTTAGGTCCATAGAGCTACTGCTGAACGACAAATTCTTGATATAATGGATCACCCATTCCTTCCGACACTATATGCATCATTTCAGGTATGTTATGTATATAAAGGTAGTGTATATCACTTAAAGATGATGCTCAACTTGTTATTTGTAATCTTCCCTAGTTCTGCTCATGCGAAAGGTATTCTGACTTCTACCATCTGAAATAGCCACATATATGTTGCAGACAAAGACACATATCTGTCTAATTACTGACTACTGCTCTGGCGGGGAGCTCTTTTTGCTCCTTGATAGGCAACCTACAAAAGTTCTAAAAGAAGATGCAGTCAGGTGATTGTTGGTTGAGCTGTTTTTTTTCCTAGGTTTGGTTGGATTATGTGCACTAAGTCATTGCTTCATGAAATAAACAGCATTTTTTGTTTTTGTGTGTGTGTGTGTGGTTAGGGAATTGAGTAGTATTCAATAAGATCTGTCGCTCAGAGACATGATTTAGGAAAATTCCAAATACCAGACTAAGGAGCTAATAATACACAATTAATGAAATGGTGGGTGTCTGAAATTTAGCGCTGGAATTTGTAATCCACTTGAAGGAGCACAACAATGGAAACAATGTTTTCAATTGTCGCATACATGTTACTCTTATCTTTTGGTAGTTGTACAACCTAATTGCTGCAATAGAAGACAAGAAGCATTATTTGGTATACTTTTCATGATTGGTGCAGGTTCTATGCTGCAGAAGTGGTAATTGCACTTGAATACCTGCATTGCCAAGGTAGTCCTATGCACCTTATTGCTTGTTGTAAACCTTCCATTCTCTCTCATACATGATCGATTATGGCATGCCTGCGAGCACTGATTGTGTCTTGGTCGGCCAATAATTGTTATTATTCATCTGTGAAATGCACCTTTAATTTCAGCGAGCATTTAAACATTCAAGAGTGTTGGTAGGCTTCCTTAATTGACCAAAAAAAAAGTCCTGAACATTTGCTAATCGCATTTTATTGGAATTGTTGAGATTCTTAATTTCTTCGAAGTGTAAATTTTTGTCTTCTTCCTCAGGCATAATCTATCGAGATTTGAAGCCTGAGAATATTTTACTTCGCAGAGATGGGCACATTTCCCTGACAGACTTCGATTTGTCTTGCTTGACATCTTGCAGACCACAGGTAGTAAATTAAACAGTTATGATTTATTTCCTTGTAACCATTTTGTAAATCATCCCAGGTTTTCTTTGTTTTAATCTTTAATTTTAGGAAGAGAAGACTGTTTCCTTGAAACCGGTTTTATTTGCTTTACTTCTAGTTCATTGGGGGGAAAAAAAAGAAGACATTTATCAAGAGATTGTATCTGTCAATACTAGCTATCAGTTGGTTGTATGGAGCATGAAAATATATCGAGAGACACCTGTGGTCTGATTTTATTGGTAATAAATTAATAGCATGGTACAAATCTTGTGTGCTAGGACATAGTAGCCACATACCACTTCTTGCACACTGGGATATTTTGATGAATGCATGATACCAATCTCCTGTTGTTTGACAGGTCTTTCTTCCAGAAGATACTGATAAAAAGAAGAGAAGGAAAAACAGGAGTTGTCCAATATTTTTCGCAGAACCAATGCGAGCATCGAATTCATTTGTTGGTACCGAGGAGTACATTGCTCCTGTATGTAGTCTCCCAATTATGTTATTTTAGTCTAGTATGTATGTATGTTTTCCCAACATTTCCATATCTTCTGCTTTATTATCTGTGATATCAATCATGTTATCCTCATTGTTGTATGAATCATTATAGCTTGCATTATTAGTCCTTGATCATGTGGCTCAGATTCCATATCTGGTTTAGTACTTGATATATAATCCATTGTGGGACATCCCATTGTTGTAGGAAATTATCACTGGATCAGGACATACAAGTGCTGTTGATTGGTGGGCTCTAGGTATATATCTATCTCTGTCTATAGTTGTTATAAAGAGCCCAGCTCTCTGTGGAAAGACATATGGAAAAAATTAGATAAACTGACTGATACAACGTGTTTCATGAGCATATATGTTTGTCTGTTGGTTCAGGAATTCTTCTGTATGAGATGATATATGGTTACACGCCCTTCAGAGGGAAAACGAGACAACGGACTTTTGCAAATATTCTGCACAAGGATATCAGATTTCCTGCAAGTATTTCGGTAATCATATTGAGCATTTGGTCTTGTCGAATAACTGATTTTCATGTTGTGGGTAAAGAAGGAAATATGTATAAATGAATCGTGTGAATGAATGAATTTAACAATGCATGCAGGTGAGTCTGGCAGGGAGGCAGCTGATATACCGGCTGTTGCACCGGGACCCTGCAAACAGACTGGGCTCCTGCGAAGGAGCTAACGAGATCAAACGGCACCCCTTTTTCCATGGCATCAACTGGGCTCTTGTTCGCGCCACGGTACATACTATATACCTCAAGTTGGCCAGCTTGATGCTGATCAACTAATTAAATATGGAGTTACAGTACTACCTCTGGATTTGTATTGTTGACGTCCGGACAACAGTGTTAAGCTGAATTTGAACTAAGCGTGTTGTTTGGACGTCAACAGGTAAAAAATGTGGTTGTAGTATTTTGGTAGTGTGAGAAATTTCTGAAGAATGAATCGAATGGCTGCAGGCTCCGCCAAAGCTGGAGGTTCCCCTGCTTTGTTCGGATGGCAGCGGCATGGGAGATGATCCTAATAGGTGTCACACAGATATGGTGGATATGTTCTGAACCTGAAAATCTTCTTTCTATGGACAACCCGTTCAGCAATTATAATAATCTCGAGAGATGTCATTTATAAGCTTGCCTGGAACTTTTTTTTTTCTCGTACACGCAAGAGAGCTGTGTATCTTTGCATTATAGAGAAGAAAAACAGTCTCATATAAGCGATGCCACCTCACCCCAGACTGAGCTAAGAGGGGCATTACGGCGGGAGTCGGCCCAGGATGATGGCCACCATGTCGTCAGGTAGCAGCAGATCATCCATCATCCATATCGGCATGTTGGCCACGATCGATCGATCAGCAGTCTGGTCCCTCCCTGGCTGTAAATTTAACGAATGGCATTGTACTCTCGATCGTTGTTGCATTGCATGCCATATTAATTTCGGATGTCTAAAAATACTAGTACTACACACTATATGCAGTACTACTACTACTCCGGAAAGAAATAAAAGGGATCTGTCTTAATTGCATGACAAATTAATAGTAAGATTTGATTTGTCCTCCGGATCTCATCTTCTTGCCCTGCAGCTTAAAATTTGCTGCTCCATCGATCAGCAGTCAGCTGGTCGGTCGCCACTGAGATGGATTATGCTCCATGTCAGAGTTGACGAAGCAGCAGAGACCACCTTGGCGATAGCACATGACGACCTCTACGTTGTTGGTTTCAGCAACAGTGCCGGCCACTGGTACAATTACTATCAGGAAAAGATGCAAGGTTTCCCAGCAGGCAGTACGACCCTATGCTGATCTCCTTGGACGTCGGGTTTCCCAGCAGGCAGTATGAACCTAGCGATCCAAAGAGAACGTAACTATGCTGATCTCCTTGGACGTCGGGGTAACAAGGACGCTCACAATTAAGTTCCTTTCCACAGAGGAGTTCCTCTGGGAAAGCAGTCCGCCATCGGACGCTTCCCTGGCACCACCACGGATGACGAGTTGACGAGGTCAGGCAAGCCATGGTACGGTTCGTGGTGATGATCTCGGAAGCCATGCGCTTCACTGTGATCCGCCGACAATTCAGAGGAGACCCACATCTCGGAGCAACAAGCATCCTACGTTACTTTTTGGTCAAAGCTCTCATACCTCCTCATCAACTGGGCTCGCGGCAACGGTTGGCAAGGCCCAAGCAGGCTCGCTCAGGTTGTAAGGAAGGCGATTGGAGTGGGAGGTGCATCCCAAGCATTGCCCCTGCTTGATTTCTATGTCGCCCCAAGCCCCTCTCCGCTCCTCCACCCGCCGCCGAGTACCTACTCCCTCCGTTTCAAAATGTAAGCATTTGTTGACTTTTGAACATCACATTTGACACGCTTGTCTATTCAAATTTTTAGTCAAAATATAAAAACAAATAAGTTATGCTTAAAATATATATAATGATCAAACAAATAGTAACAAAATAAATGATATTTTTATTGAATAAGACGAACGGTCAAACGTGAGATCCAGAAGTCAACAAATGTTTATATTTTGGAACGGAGGTAGTATACATATAATAATCTCTTCTTCATTCAAGCTAGCCAGGTCCTCGATCCAGTCCTAGCAGTAATATATAATGAGTATAAGCTCCTGGTTTGGTTTTTTTTTTCCTGATTAACAGTCAACATGGTGGGCCAAACGAATGAAATAAGGCCCACCCTAGATCCGGTTAAAGCATTGATCTGTATGGGCTGCACGGCCCATCGTATTCTATTCTGGACTCGTCGTCTTCATTCAGAAGAGAGGCAGCGAGTGCTAAAAAAAAAAAAAAAAAAGAAGAGAGGCAGCGAGCAGCGAATCCAACTGATTCTCTCTAAAAAAAAAAAAAACAGATCAATTCCATGGCGCCGCCGTCCCGGTTGCTGCCGCCCACCATCCGTGCTCTCCGCCGCTGCTACTGCGCGTCCCCGGCGTCCAAGGCCGTCATCTACGACGAGCACGGCGCCCCCGACCAGGTGCTGCGGGTGGCCGATGTGCCGCCGGTGGAGCTCGGGGAGCGCGACGTCTGCGTCCGGATGCTGGCCGCCCCCATCAACCCCTCCGACATCAACCGCGTGGAGGGCGTCTACCCCGTCAGGCCGCCGCTCCCCGCCGCCGTCGGAGGCTACGAGGGGGTCGGCCAGGTCCACGCCCTCGGCCCCGCCGTCACCGCCCCACTCGCCCCCGGCGACTGGGTCATACCATCGCCCCCATCATTCGGTACATGGCAGACGCACATTGTCAAGCATGAGAGCGTGTGGCACAAGGTCCGCAGCGATGTGCCTATGGAATACGCCGCCACCGTCACTGTCAACCCCCTCACCGCGCTCAAGATGCTCCGAGATTTTGTAAAACTCAATCCTGGTGCAACCCCCTTTCTTCCTCTTTTACCCACTAGATTGCTACTCATCAATCCTCACGCATAATGTCTCACGGCATTCAATCTCTACTCTCAGGTGATGCCGTTGTCCAGAATGGCGCCACCAGCATTGTCGGCCAATGCGTTGTTCAGCTCGCCAAAGTACATGGAATTCACACCATCAACATAATAAGGGATAGGTCAGCTCTTCTTCTTTTTCGACATTTCAAGGATTCATTAAATCTTATTATCCCTGTACTTTGCTGATAATGTGTAGTAACGTTCATGTAGGCCTGGGTCAGAAGAAGCAAAACATAAACTCAAACAACTTGGTGCAGATGAGGTCTTTACAGAATCGCAGCTTGACATAAGAAATGTCAAGAGCTTGCTGGTGCTCCTCTAGCTCTACCTCCTGCTTTTCCAGTCACTGCTCACCCTTGACAATTATTATCTGGTTTACTTACACTATATTCAGAGGAAGGTTATTATTATCTGAGGTTGACAAATGTAACTTTACATTGTTCTGGGCTTCCCGAGGTCCAATGCAGTAACGAACCATAAATTTCACTGAAATTGCTTTTTACTGCTAGTGCTATTACATCCGGATATAGAAATATGTATCTTCTAGTTTGTTTATATCCTACAAAGAAGTAGGATTTTTTTCCAGTTTGACAAAACCCGTTGTCTGCTCTGTGATGTTAGGGTGCTTTGCCAGAACCTGCATTAGGATTTAACTGTGTTGGAGGAAACGCTGCTTCTTTGGTACTCAAATTTTGAGGTAGCGCTTTTGAATCTGACAAAACTTAGAATAATATATTTTTCCCTTCGCATATGCATAACCATTAACTCTTATTATGTTTAGGCAAGGAGGCACCATGGTGACATATGGTGGAATGTCCAAAAAACCTGTGACTGTTCCTACTTCATATTTCATTTTTAAGGTGAGTATTCATCGGATCATGGTTCTTGAAGATGGAGCTTTCTAACTTTGAAAAGTGCTTAATATACCTGGGTCATTTTAAATGTTTTCCTGACTGCTTACGGAATTGTGCCTACCGAATTCACGTGGGAGGTAGCTTCTTCAAAAATTGCCATTCCTGAATTATGTTAGTCTCATGATAGATGACCAATCAAAGAAGTAGGTTCTGAACTATCGGTTCGTTAAGAAAATCATTCATCGGAGTATATGCCAGTTTATCTCAATTTGAAGGAGTTTATTGTGATTATTCCAAGATTGTTGATATCCCTCCCATTATTTCTATTAAATGATATTGAGTATATGAGTTACTTCCTTAACATGATGCAATGCTATTGAAGGATCTTTCCCTACAAGGGTTCTGGCTACAGAAGTGGATGAACTCAGACAAGGCGGATGACTGCAGAACAACGATAGACTACCTGTTGGGCTTGGTGCACGAAGGCAAACTCAAATACGAGTATGTAAAATATTGTTCTCTTACTCAATTGTTTTTAGATGTTGGACATAGATATATATCGGTACAAAAAGAAAAATGAATCTTTTTGAGACATTTGCAGGATGGAGGTGAGCCCCTTGAGTGATTTCAGTTTGGCTCTGGAGAAGGCAATGGGCAAACATGGAAGCCGTCCAAAGCAAGTTATCAGGTTCTGAATGAGATAGATGAGGGTACGTAGCAGCATATGTGTACAGTGATGAGCTAGATGGATTAGTCACAAATGGAGGGGGTTTATGTGGCTACTGGATCCTACAGAGTATGCCGTTGTTGTGCATATACATATATGAAGGGACCCTAGCTGCTACTATGGTTACATGAAGTGGTCGTATCTGATGTGAAACTATACGCTCATCACAAGAGTGATGAGCGTCTGAGTCTCTGCTAGGTGTTGTAGATGATATTTAGACTGTTAGATGAGTTATTACTGTTCATCCGTCGTACAGGCGTCCGTTTTTGACCCCCCCCCCCCCCCCCCCCCCCCAAAAAAAAAAAACAGTGGCGGACAGCCTTGGTTGCCAAATCATACAATATTGCATCGACGAGGATAGTGGACAATAATTCAATACTTCAAAATCGGGCAACCGAGACGTGATCACGGCAGTAAATCAGTCTCCTTTCTTTTAAAAAAATAATCTGAACAAATTAGTTTCATGTGGTAATGAAAACAGAGAAGTTTCTCCTAAAAAACAATAACATGGTTGCTCCTATTTCTAAGTTCAATCGCAATTTTACCTTCTTTTTTTGTAGTTTACAAGTTTGTCCTTTATGAAAGTCAAACCTACCGTTTGCCCTCATTTTGTTACTCCATTGCCTATTGTAGAGCGTTCGAATTAAAACAAATAAGTAATTGGTTGGAAAATGGAGGAAAAAACTAGTGCCTCTCTCATAAGTTGTAGTGTCCCACCTCTCTTATAACTTACCTCACACATGTATGGATTAACCCTAACTCTTAAGGTAAAGTTGCAAGTGAAGTAGCTGGCGGCATGGTGAGGCTGATCCGAGACGAGCAGAGTCAGGAGGGCGCGATCACCTCTCATTGCCTAGGCAGGACACTCTTGGGCAGATGAGGAGGGGCATCGTTGAATGAGCGAGGAGAAGGTTTCATGCATGGATTATTATCTGGTTTACCTACGCTATATCCAGAGAAAAGTTATTATCTTGGGCGATCTTGGATCATCAGGCAACAGAAAGCACACATGATCATTCTGTGCTAATGGCACACATTCTGAAATCAGCAGGAGGGGCAACAGACTGCTTGGCTGCAACCTGCGAGCGACAGGGACGTAAACCTGAATGGTGCAAAAGACGGGGTAGGCACGCATTATGAAGATTTGTTCTCAACGTTGGCGTTGATGTGCGAACATGGTTCCTTATGTTGTTGTGGATGGCATGCAGGGAAACCTGAAGCCGAGGAGTTACCCGTCGAGTTGCGTAGCTTGATAATCTCTAGGTCCATGGTTGCCGGGAGACCTCCTTCAACACCCGCAGCCTTCCTGGTGATGGCGTTCACGGCGGTGGCAAATACTCGAGATTGCTTCGTAGGGGAAGGAGTTCAGAGAACAAATCATAGGTGTTGATCACCTATGTCTTGTGTTTGGATCGTGTGACCGAGAGGGGAGGGGGGTGAATCGGTGCACTCTAGAATCTATTTCCAAACACTAACACCCAAACAACTCCTAGCGAGTCGTTCTAGTAACAAGGTAAAACACACTAAGGAGTATCCTTAACCTATATAGCTAGTGGATATAGATAACACAAGCATAACACACTAGCAACCTAGCACAAGATATATATACTTAAACTAGGTAAAGCAACTAGATAAACTAGAGACAAGACAACCAAAGATACTAGGCACACTAAGTAGAGTCCTTAGAGCTACTAGATAGGCTACAACAAGTAAGCACACGAGCAAAGCAAATAAGCAAACCTAGAGAAGCTAGTAGGTACCAAGGTAAACACACAAGCTAGATAGAGCACAACTCAAATACTACAAGCAATCATATATAGTGCGATAGGTAAATGCATGTAGTAAAGGAGAAGGGATAGAGAATGCTCATGATGTTTTCCCGTGGTCTCGGAAGGATGGCGCCTTCCCCTACTCCACGTTGGGTCACTCCCGTCGGAGTCTCGACCCGTCCCTCCGCTCGATGGCGATCCCTCCCAGAGCACACTTCACCCTCCGAGTGACGTCGCGGGCACGTCCCGCCGGGCTCTCTCCTGGGTACTCTTCCGGAGGTAAGACTTCGCACTTGATGCGTGCCAAAGGACGCTACACTAGTGACGCTTCTTTCGCACGGGAAGCTCTAAGACCGTGTACAAACTTGTGCCGGCTTCCACAAACTCCTTGGACAGCTCAACACCGACGCCTAACCGGTCTAGGCCTTGCCATAGACCAAGAGTAACAGCTCTAGATGACTCTCTCAAGCTCACACTAACTTAGAGATCAAAGGATGCAACTTGTTACTCTCTCAAACACTAGGATCACTCCAAATCTTCTCAAGTGCTTCACACTTCTTCCCTTTGGCTTTTTGGCAGCACCTCCCCTCTTTCCTGGGTCCAAGAGCACCTCAAAGAGGCAAACAACCGGCTATATATAGGCCACCAACCTCAAACTAGCCGTTGTCCAAAAGTGCCCAGTCTGCGTGATGACCGTACTGTTGACCGTACCGTCCGGTCCTCAACTGACCGTACCGTCCGGTCTTCACCAGACCGGCGTCCAGGGAGTGCTGCTCCTCTTCTCAAAATAGACCGTACCATACGGTCCCTAGGACCGTACCGTCCGGTCTCCACTTCTTCTTCTGCCAACAGAAACTTCTCCTTCTCTGTTGCTTCTGCAGACCGTACCGTCCGGTCAATGGTTCGGTCTTCATTCTTCAACTTCCAGAAACTTCAGCTTCTCTGTCTGGAAAACTCAATAGAGACCGTACCGTCCGGTCCCTAGGACCGTACTGTCCGGTCGATGCTACTGTCTCCATTTCTCCACTTCCAGAAACTTCAGCCTTTCTGTCTGGATCCCCACTGTAGACCGTATGGTACGGTCTCCTTGACCGTACCGTCTGGTCTCTTCTGTCTTCGCAGCTTCGATCTTCTTCTTGATCCTTTCTTCCAAACTTGATCTTCTTGGTTCCTTCAACCCTCTTTTGCCACCCTAGCCCCTGAGAGACTCACCAGGCATCCAATGATCTCTATAACTAGTGTGCACTAAGAGAAACACCTCGAACCCTCTTGATAGTCCGGTTTTTCCTATGGACTCAAGCTAACATCTAACCAAGCAACACTCGCTTGGATCTAGCATGTCCTTAGCCTTGATCCATATATTCTCCGCGACTCCATCAAGTCCGTTCTTGTGTTGATGAAGGCAACCAATCATCCTTGTCATTAAGTTCATGGTGTGTTGGCGTACATCACCAACGGACGGAGCTTTCTTTACATGTGACCTATAAGATCTCACAAAGAGTGTTAGTCACATTCATGGTTCTCATCTAATCACCAAAACATTCATACCTTGGAGTTTCCCTAATTCCAATGGTCATGAAGCTTACATCTTGTACTATATGAACAGAAATAAAGGGCATGGTGCCTGTTTTCCCCTGCCAATGATGTCTAATGTATGTACATACTTTTCTTTCAAAAAAAATGTATGTACATATGACACGGTTACATAAAAGGCGCGAGCTCGTCGATTTCGGTTGATTGCTGCTTATACATGATACAGGCGTCAGCGCTCACACGGTTTTTTCTCAAAACATGGTGAAACATAGAAGAGGCTGTCGGTGAGGTTTTCGGAATGGATCAAACTGCGATTTAATTCCATCGTCCATGCTCAAAATCTGACTAAGGGTTATTTTTTATTGCTTTCAGTTTCATGTGTGAAAAAGAAAAAGAGGCAAATCGATGTCGGCAAAAAAAAAAGGGTAGAACGTTGTGATTGTTCATTAGATGGTGAATAGTGGGCGCATTTACTAAATAATTTTTGCTTGTTCTGGATTTTGGATGGCTTGCACTTCTCTAGGTAGTTTTGTCTAAAGTTACCAAATTTTCAAAGAGTTGGTGAACCAGATGTCGCGTTTATTGCTCGATTATCATATACATGTTGTTCACTCCTTTGTATTTAGAAAACATTGCGATATATATATTGCCTCCATTTCTTAATATATAACATCCAATACAATTTAAATCGAACTAGATTTGCTGTGCAAAACATAAACTGTACTAGTATATTTGAGAACGGCGGGAGTAGTGAAGTATAAAGAAAAAAGAAAGGAAGGCCCACCTGTCTGCCCCTCTCGTGTTCATCTTGGATAGCTGGTTGGATCTCATTCCCCTTGCCGAGCAGACCGAGCTTGCCTGCTCCGGTGACCTGAGCTCCTTGTCTCCGGTGGGAGGAGGGCGGGGCCGCCATGGACGACTACGCGCGGGAGATGATGGAGCTCAAGACTCTCGTCACCCGCACCCTCGAGAAGAAGGGCGTCCTCGCCAAGATCAGGGTCAGCCCGTCTCTCTCTCCCATTTCTCTTCCTTGATCCAGATTTCCCACCTCACCAGGATGGGGGATAGGACAGTTGCCGCCCCGCGGATCCAGATTCCCCTCGCGTCCCTTTGGGGATCTCGACGTTCGTCTCTCTGACTTCCTTCACAAATTTGCAAATTACTTTGTAATCTAACCGTGTGATAAAAGGAGCCCGTTTTCTACCAAAACATTGATTTAGGGGCCTATTCCGTTAGATTCATTTCTTATTGCAACGCTGATCCTTTCGGTGCTGTTGTATCTTGCTTACGAGAAATATTCGAATGCGCTCATTGCTGAAGAACATTTCATATTGCATTTTAATTTTATTTGTCCTAGTTGAGATTGCTTTATGACTTGGTGCTCGCAATCTTGGCACCCTTGCTAGGACGAAATGTGTCATGTTGAGGAAAACTTTTAGCTAAGTGGATTTCTATTTTTTTTTCCTTGTCTCTTTATACAAGGTAATCACATGTTACTTAAATTGTCAGTAGTTTCCCTCATGATGTCTCTCGCTGCATGATAGGCTGAGCTGAGGGCAAGTGTGTTTGAGGCCATAGAGGAGGAGGATCGTGTGGTAGAGAGTGATGATGGTGGGAATCCAGCTTTGCTTGGTAGCTGCAATGACCGAGCTAAGCAATTGCATGCTTCACCTTCAGGTTTGCATTTCTAATGTGATACTCAATTAATCATTTCAAATTTCTCTGTTAACCAGATGCTGTTGCGTTTATTGGATGCATCTTTGTCTGATATTTTTTTATCTGTAGATGTATATCTTTCTTTTCTTAAATATTGCTGAACTGTTGTAGTTTGGCATTCCTATTCTGCTCATGTAATATTTACTCTGCTGGAAATTTCGGCTTATTCTGATACTTTTAGCTCGCAATACTGTACCGAAAATCAAATCCTTCTTTGTTTCCATTGATTGATGATTAGTGTGAGTCTGTGGCTTTGTATGCTTCTGCATTAATGCTATTTACAAAAGGGAAAAAACACACACACACACATTTGTATAATGAATCGCTCTTTGGTCAATATTATGTTGTATTGGCTTTCATCTCTGTTATCTCATCTTTTGAAGGGCTAAGTTGCCCAAGCTAGGCTAAATTGAGTTTGTCCACGTGTTTTACGAACCGTGCATAATATCAAATGATTTTATTTTCTATAATTTCTGCTGCTTGCAGGTAGGTTATTAACAGCACTTGTATGTGAATACTTGGAGTGGGCGCAGCTAAGTCATACGATGAAAGTTTACTTGCCAGAATGTAATCTGGTACTATTCTTTGAATTTGACATCTGCAGTTCTGTATATCCAAAATCTACATTCACTAATGTGTGCTCCGTCTTTGATGGAGTTGGGTAATCCTTGTTTCGAAAAAAACCTAATGTGTGCTCCTTCCATTCGTAAATCAGCCCAAGGACTTCTGGAAGAATGAGCTGAAGGATTTTTCTAACAAAAGTGGAGCTGAAGGGAGCAGGAGTGCTGAAAGTGGTCCCATGCTTTTAGATGTTCTTGAAGGTTATCTGAAATATGAGGTTTATTTCTTGCGAACTTGGAAAGTTTGTTAAAAATTATTTCTTGTCATTGCTTGCTTTAGTTGATTAGCTTATTCTGTTGACCAGAATTTGTCTCAAGCAAGGATGGGCGGTAGGAGAATGATGTCTTCAGAGTCTGATCCAGCGCTAAATGTTGAACATCGGAACATGAGGAAGCCATCGTCATCTTCAGTTGGGAGCCTGCCTCCTATTGGAAGGTAACCGTGATGCCATATTCTTTTGCCATTGTAATTATTGTGCCAGCTATTTGTTCTGCTACTAACTGCTTGTGGTACGATTTTATTTTGAATTTGCCAGGCAAATCTCATCGTCTCAGACATCAGGTTCCTGCTTTGATTTGTTATATTCAGTTTGTCGCATGTAATATTGTTGTTCTGAATTCTCTAAACATGTGATTGTCATTTTAGACCGACGAGGAGGTTCTTCAGTCTCCAGTGCTAGGAAAGATGAGTACAACTGGCGATACGATGCGGATGATGTTTCAGAGGACGTGCTCCGGGCATCCACTGCTCTAGAAAACATCCAACTAGACCGTAAATCTCGGAATTTGCCAACATCTTGGAGGTAGGATTAATTGATGCTTAGAATGTGTGTCATATGGCTCTTGGTCCAGAATGCCGCGTAAAATTTGTATCGTGTACAACTTTTGCAGGCATCCAGGGGATACAACCGAGTAAAACCACAAGTTTATACACTGCTGCCCAGTGGACTGGGATGTGGCATTGAGAGCTAATTGTAGGCTTGGTTGGTTGACCTTGTAGGGTAATTTGCGATGTCACTCAGAGTGGGGTATCTGTTATTAGAGGTTCCAGATTATTATGGTTTGTAACAAACAAAGATTGTTTGGTTGGTTGACCTTTTGTGTAGGATAATTTTCGATGTCACTCGAGTGGGTATCTGTTATTGGAGGTTCCAGATTATTATGGTTTGTAACAAACAAAGATTGTATGGTGAGCAACCAATGGATTTTATTTTATTTTCCCGTTATGCCTGTTGGAGCCTAGGAGATTTCATTTGCGTGCATGATGGCGAACAAGTCGCTCAGATAGCAATGGCTTTGTCATGCATGCCAAGATTGGCGTGTTTTTGTAGCAGGGCTAGGGGTGCTGAGCCAAGTCCGTTGATGTTGATTTCAACCTAGATATACGGAGGGAGGCCCTATATATGTATGTCCCCAAGCAGTGAGATGTCCTCCGCTCCGGGAATGACAACGCCACGCCACCCACGCTAGCTACATCATCCTTATTCCTTTCCGGTGGTTTGGAGAGCTCCCCCACCGCAGGCCACGAGAGAGATCGATGCTTAATTCTACTATTTTTTTTTCCAACAATGAGAGATCAAGATGCCTAATTTACACCTCTGGTAAGGAAATTAATAAGCCAGAACCTCCAAGAATTCTCGTTGTGATGCGATGCGCGCTTCAGGGTCATCCGGGACCTGTTCAGTGGAATTTGGTATGAGCTTTGGCACAGTTAAAAGATTCTGAATATTGCATCTGCTTTCTCCGCTGCAGGCGAGCTCCAGAAGCAGATCAATGACAATGAACCATGCATTCCCGCCCTCAAGGCCGCCATGTTTTCCCCGGCCGGCAGCCAACACCACAACAGGCTGCAGCCTACCGGTATGACGAGTAGTTTTACTCATCTATGCTTCGATGGATCGAATATTTCATTCTGTGTTATTAGCTACTAGAGGATATATGGATGCAATGATTGAACTTGCAGTAGTAAACATAATTCCCTTTGTTAATAAAATGCATGGCCTTCGATTGGAACCTGTTTATCGTCTATCTACTGTTAATGCTATTATCTTCTCTTGTTTGCTTTTTTTTTCACATAACAATCAAACTGTTACCGTTTCATCTGATTTGAGTGTGTGTTTCCAGGAGGGTCAAATGGCTGCAACGCTGCCTTCCTGGCACGTGACTTAACCCAGAGTTGCGACGTCGACAAGGCAGTCCCGTCTCGGAATTGTTGCGCCGTGGTTCTAATGACAATTTACGCAAACCGAGGGTGCCTTTGTGAGGTGATCTACGACTTCCAGTTTGCGCTCTCCATGCTCAGTACCCAGTTTATGTGGCACACCTACAGAACCTGTGGTGGGAAGCGACAAGCTATCCCGAAGGATACCACCAGTTGTCGACATGCTCTGTCGCCGCCGCCTCCGGCATCACCACCACCTCCTCCCCCTCCTCTTGAGAAGAAGGAGAAGGAGAAAGAGAAACACCGCGAAAAATTATCGGGTTGGGTTATCGCAGGCATTGCTCTGGTTAGCTCAACCCTTCTTTCTGCAATAGCCACAGGGGCAGTGATCATGCACAAAAAGATCAGTAAAAAGACGCCACAGCAGGTTGCGGTTCCTCCTTCACTTGCTAATGAGCTTCCGGTGCAGTCGTCCACCCCCGAAGTTACTATTTCTTTGCCAGAGCAACAGCTAGCTCCTGCAATTGATGATAACAGATTAGAGCCACCTCCATCCAAGCCGCCTCCTGCAAAGGATGGATCAGAACTGGAGTTGGTGCCCCCCTCTGCTCGGCCGCCGCCAACTGGGCCACCACCACCGCTGCCACGTCCAATTATGCCGCCCGCCACCTCCTCTGCTACCAGTTGTTGCCTACTGACGACTAACTGGGAATCAATGTTGATACCAGAAGCTCAATTAGCCAAATCAATGGGAGTCAAGCATTTATGTTACTTAAATTTGGCTACATCTTAAACAGAGGTCTAGTCGAGTATGTATAGCTTGTTGATTACTATATTACTTAGACAATGCAACGGTCACAATTGTAAATTAAGTATCATCAGTGAGCATATTAATTGAGGAAATAGATGAATTGTGTATGAACATGTTCCTCAGTTGTTTCCAGCTAATGTGCGTAAATATTTAGTCGCGATCTTTTGAAGCATATATATCTTGACGAGTTTAAACACAATAGGGTCATGTTACACCTTTGCAGTAAAATTGTATATTGTGAGGAGCTAATGTCTCCTCTGCTTTTCATTCAAAGAAAAATAGAGGTCAGTACATAGCTCATTACATTCCCAGGCTATCCAGGGTCAGCCTGACTATGTGCATGCTGCTTCGCAACTACATACTCATGCATATGGCCAATATTCACTCTCTCACTTAATCCAGAGCCGAGTTGAGGGAACCTGTAGTTCAGGTAAGCGATGGCGGCGATGTTGCAATCCTCTCCAGCTTGGTTACAAGCCTTCCTTGCCCTTCTCCTTGTATGGGACCTACCAGCACCTTGCTTAAGCTTGTCAGCACCTCTCTTCCTAGCCAGCATCCTCCCTGAAAAAGCACAGGTCATTGCTCATTTTCCATGAAGTCCGCGTAGCTGCTTCTCAGCAATCAGCAGTTCATTTTTCTTGTTACTTTTTTTTTACGGTGAACAGGGGGCCGGGAGAGAGATGTACCCACCTGATTTCCATCAAGAATAAAATGCATGGGTGGCCATTGAACTTGTTTGGTGGTTTCAATTTGGCCAATACTCATGAAAGTGCAAATCATGGCCACTAAGCTTGACCGGGCGTGTCGATATGGCCATTGACATCACAATCCTACGTATTTTAGTGCCGTGTCCGTGAACGTACATCAAATTTCACCTATCAGCATCAAATTTCATAACAAATGCACTCTCTTTTCTTGTTTTTTTTTGGTGATGATGAAATAGTAGTTGCACACTTAATAAATCAGTATGGTCGCCTACAACATAAAAAAAACACACAATGCAATTAGAAATAGCTTTGAACTTGTCTAAAGATCGTAGCAGAGATTGAATTACTAACTACCCATTACTAGTTACGTTCATGCTAATATGGTACCATGCAGGATGATGAGTGAAAGTTATATGTATGACACCTCACTAAAATAGTGTCAGGGTTATCCAGATTCCAGAGAAACCTAGTGTACATAATTGGGCTACCTGCAAATTTGTGCAATGGGAGTGTGAGCACCATATCATTCGTCACAAATCCAAGTAGAGTTATATTTTTACATTTGTCATACTAACGCTGCTGTTATTCCTTTTTTTGGTTTTAGGTACTTTAGCGCAGGGAATATTTTGGTTAGTACAGGAAGGTTATGAAGGTTTCAATTTCCTGTCCGACTGGGACACCTTCCCAGCAGGCATCATCAAACAACAATATCAGTGTGTATGTCCCTTTCAAACTCATGCTGCACATGCATCCTTGTGCATTTCCAAGGTTTTATGCTTTCTTGTACTTCTTATTCATTCCAAATACTGGAGGATTTGATACTTAGGTGTTATAAGAAAGTGATGTGAGAATTCAGTTGTTTCATCAATCATCAGTGACGCACTTTATCCGATTTATATGGATAAGACATTCCCCTGTTCCTGTGATGACCTCAGAACCTGCAATCCTGCATCTGTAGATATCGGATATTTCTGAGAACATCTCTTTATGAATTGTTCGAGTGTCTTTCTTCTGTGAATGTAAGATTTGTTTTTGCGGTTCGTGGCTTCTCTTGGGGGTCTCAAGACCGTGACAGGATATTTTCGGAGACCTGTTATGTGAAATTACGAAAGCATGTGCTGTAGAATATTATGGAGATGCAAAAGTGGGGTCTCTGGAGTCTAGTCATTGTGTTGTGTGTACGCTGCAGTTTACGAGCTAACTGTGTATCATTAACCAACGCAGAGTTAGGGAGCACCACTGTGTATACTAAGTAAATTGCATCTTTGCAACATGTCTAACATGAGGCATATTTGAGTGGTTTCTTGTTGAAAAACACGTTGGACTTCGAACCCATACTGCTCACTGTCAACACTTTCTTACATATTCCTTCCATGTATTGATACATTCATGCAGTTGTGTAAACCCTGTTTTCCCCTGAAAATTACAGATTGGGTTATTCACTTCTTTGTAGATCCAGAGAATCATGCTCAACCCATTAATGACTTACAGTTGTTGAAACTGATATTGTCTTTTACATTTGTTCTACCAAACTGTTTAAAAACCTTTTGGGAATTGATGTTGCTGCACTGTTGCAACAAATTACTCCCTCCTGTAAGTGATGTCTTCAAATGTTCAATCTCAATATGCAAGCACGTACCGCTGATCAGTTTAGATAGTTTAAACAGAATTCTCATGGAAATGTTTATCAGAATGGCTTTTCGTTCCAGTCCCTAGAGAACTCTCTTGCTATGTAGGATCTGACAATCTGTGGTGAGTGCTATGATACCTATGCCTTTTGTACCTGATTGAGCAGAATGATGTGTTTTATTATTGTTATTTATTGTTCTTGATAGGATCAGAATTTGATATTTTTTATATAAAATTTGATCTTATTGTGTTCTGCACTTTTTTTTATTAACTCCCGCAATTGGATTGCTGATCTATTAGTGTTAATTCTGTGATTTGATGTTTTCAGCAATGTTTTGTGTGCTTACAAATAATTTGCATTCTCAGGCACATCAAGGTCAAAGATACCTGCGCCTCCTGGAATTCCATCACGGGACGGGACTAATCCCGCTCCTAGATTCCCTTATGGGATTTCATCACAAGATGGGTCTAAGAGCATCTCCAAGAGATTACCAAAAATTACCCCATAAACTTGTTTTTGGGAGTAACCAAAAAATTATACGGGACAATTTTTCTTTCCTCCTCCAACAGTTCCTCCTTAAAAGTGGATCAAAACACTTTTGATTGGGCCACGTCAGCATTTGGGGCCACAAAATCATTAATTCTAGTGAAAGAAGAAGGAATGGGGATCTGAATTCTTCCCCTGTTTGTAGCTACAAATGAGGGGAGTTTAGGGGGTATGAAAAAGTTGGGAGTAGTTTTGGGGTGCTGTTGGAGATGGTTTTTTTTATTGAATCCCATTATTTTGATTTAAGGAGAGGTTTTGGCGCTCTTTTAGAGATGCTCTTATCCCCCACCTAGATTCCCTTCTGTATTTTCTTCTGGCTTTCCATCTCAGGATAGGCCTACTTCCCCTTTTAGGTTCCTTTCTGCATTTTCTTCAGGATTTCCATCTTAGGATGGGCCTAATTCCCCTTCTAGATTCCATCCTGCATTTTCTTCAGAATTTCCGGTACAGGATGGGTCTAATCCCCCTTCTAGACTCCCTTCTGAATTTTCATCCGGGTTTTCGTCGCAGGGTGGGTCTAGTCAGGTTTATGGCTCAGCATACTCAGGTTTGTTTACTGCCTCAATATATTTTGCTGCTTATTTGAAAACATGTTCAATTTCTCATATTTCTACAATGCTTGGCAGAAACTCCTCTCCAGGATAATCTCTTGGGTGGCCTCACCAATCACTATGAACCTCTGTTGGCTAGACACACAAGTGACATGGAATTTATTGATCCTGCTATACTAGCTGTGGTCAAAGGCCGGATGCCTTGAATTGGAGATTCAGGACTGGAGATGAAAAATACCCCTGCTTTTCTAGCACTGTTGAAAACATCAATTAAGGATCAAAGGATTCAGTTACTTATGCAACAGAATGTGCAGTCTCGTCAAAACACCCACATTCAAGACCCATTCAACATTATGAATGATAATTATCTGGCATCCCGACTTTTAGGACAGAATCATGGTTCTCTATCCCCTTATGCACGTATGCTATCTTCTTTGAAGTTGTAAGCTTCATGACCATTGGAGTTTGGAAACCCCAAAGGTATGAATGTTTTGGTGATTGGGTGACCATATTGATGTGACTAACTTTTCCTTGTAGGATATACAAATGGTCATGTCAATGAAGCGTCGTCTCACATACTCTATCTTATCGACGACTTGGTGATTGGTTGCCTCGACGATTCGGATCGAGAGCTTGATGGAGTCAAGGTTGAAGATGGATCAAGACTAAGGACATGATAGACCAAGCAAGTGTTGGCTTGGTAGATGTAGTTGAGTCCATAGGAAAAACCGGACTATCAAGAGGGATCGAATTGGTTCTCTTAGCGCACACTAGGTTAGAGATCATATGGATGCATAGTGAGTCTCTCGAGGGCTAGGGTGGCTGAAGAGAAGAAGAGGAAACCAAGTTTGGAGAAGTTGGAAGCAAGGATCAAGAGTGGATCAAGTTTTCAGCTTACCCGGTAGAGACCGGACAGTACGGTCATAGGGACCGTATGGTACGGTCTTCATTGAAGATCCAGACAGAGAAGTGAAGTCTCGGGATGCTGAGAAAATGAAGACCGGACAATGGACCGTATGGTACGGTCAAGGAGACCGGACAGTACGGTCATCAGAGGATTTCCAGACAGAGAAGATGGAGTTTCTGGAAGTGGAAGAAATGAAGACCGGACAATCGACCGGATGGTACGGTCCTAGGGACCGGACAGTACGGTCTTCATTGGAGATGAAGAAGAAGATGGAGATGCGCCTGGAAATAGAGACCGGACAATACGGTCTGGAAGAGACCGGACAGTACGGTCCTTTGTACGGTCTCTAGTTTCGCAGGGCACTTTTGGGCAACGGCTAGTTTTGGGTTGGTAGCCTATAAATAGTTGGTTGCCCGCCCCTTGAGGGGTCTCTTGGCCATTGTTGGAGTGCAGGAAACTCAGAGGGAGCCAAGAGCAAGGAGAGAAGCACTTGTGAAGGATTTGGAGTGATCCTAGTGCTTGAGAGAGTAGCAATTGCATCCACTTGATCTCTAGGCTAGTGTGAGCTTGAGAGAGTCACTTCGGTTGTTACTCTTGGTCTATGGCGAGGCCTAGACCGGTTAGGCGTTGGTGTTGAGCTGTCCAAGGAGATTGTGGAAGCTAACACAAGTTTGTACACGGTCTTGGAGCTTCCCGTGCGAAAGAAGCATCACTAGTGGAGCGCCCTTTGCACGCATCACGTGCGGAGCCTTACCTCCGGAAGAGTACCCGGGATCGAGCCCGGCGGGACGTGCCCGCGACTTCACTCGGAGGGTGAAGTGTGCTCTAGGAGGGATCGCCATCGAGCGGAGGGACGGGGTCGAGACTCCGGCGGGAGTGACCCAACGTGGAGTAGGGGAAGGCGCCACCCTTCCGAGACCACGGGAAAAATCATGAGCATTCCTATCTCTATCTCCTTTACATACTAGCATTTACGCTTCCGCATTTACCTTTATGTGCTAGTAGAATTGCATGATAGGTTGTCTCTTTACTACTTGGTAGAATTGCTTGTTAGGCTTTACTACTTGGTAGAATTGCTTGCTAGGGTGTTGCTTGTTGCATAGACTAGATTGTGTGCGCGCATCGCTTGCTTTTGTTATCACCATATCTAGTCTTGCTAGCTTCACGCCTAAAAGTACGTTTGGGAGAAATTGTTGACACACCGATTCACCCCCCCCCCCCCCCCCTCTCGGTGCCCTTGATCCTTTCAAGTGGTATCAGAGCCTCGTTGCTCAAATAGGGCTTAACCGCCTTGAGTAAGGATGCCGAGAGATCATGGGCCGCCCCGTTCGATGGGACCGACTATGCCTATTGGAAAGCTCGCATGCAAGCTTACCTCGAGGCTCTCGACCCCATCGCATGGGAGGTGACAAGTTCCGGTGTCTCTCTAAGGACTCCCATTGGTACTCTTGATGTGAATCTCGCAAAGGCAAATGCTAAAGCTAAAAATGCCTTGTTTGAAGCTATCACTAAAGAGGTCTTTGCTCGAGTCAAGTCCGCGGGGTACCGCTCATGAAGTATGGACTCAAATTCAACAAATTCATGAGGGTTCCAAGGACGTGAAAGAGGAAAGATACTATGTGCTAAAGAACAAGTATGATGACTTTGCCATGTCTTCAAATGAGCTAATCAATGACACTTACTCTCGCTTGAATGTGCTTGTAGAGGATATCAACTCTCTTGGTGTGAAGGACAAGATTGATGATGGTGACCTTGTGCGGAAGATCTTGAGGATTCTCCCAAGGGAGAAATATGGAGCACTCATCACATGTCTCTTCAACACCGACATTCAAGCCTCACAACCCACAAGCTACTTGGGAAGATCACCGCCTTCGAGAGCTACAACCTCGACAAGAAGCTTGATAAGAAGCCCTCCAAGAATCTTGCTTTTGCATCCGAGGGGTCAAGCAAGAAGATGAAGAAGGTGGTGACTCAAGATTCAAGTGATGAAGAGCTTGAAGAAGACGTTGAAGACTTGTTGCAACTTCATCCCAATGATCTAGCACTCCTCATGAAGAGAAGCAACTTCTTCAAGAGAAGATTCATCAACAAGAAAGATGCCGAGTGCTACAATTGTGGAGAGAAGGGTCACTTTGCCAAGGAATGTCGAAGCCAATCAAGAAGAGCAAGAAGAAGACTCAAGAGTCAAGCGATGATGAAGAAGAAGACCCTAGAAGCAAGTACAAGGCAAGGAAGAGGTTTGTCAAGAAGGAAAGCTCTAGAGGCAAAGACAAGAGAAGATCATCTCGCAAGGGACTCTTTGTTGGAGAGTGGGTCTCGGATGATGATAGTGATGAAGAAGAAAGTGATGACTCATCCTCCAAGGGAAAGAAGATGGCCGGCATAGCTCTCACCAACATCTCCGAGACTCTACCTCCACCACCTACTTGCTTGATGGCCAAAGATGATGATAGTAGAAGATGAGTTCGTCAACTTGAGGGTGAACTTAGGGACTTATCCATCTCTCACAAGGCTCTTGATGAAGACTATGACAAGCTTGAGGAAGACCACATGAAGCTCAAGGAGAAGTCCAAGTTACTAGAGGATGAGCTCAAGCACCTTTCCACCTCTCTCATAACCTTGGATGAGAGCTATGACAAGCTCAAGGTTGATCACAAGAGGCTCAACGACAAGTTCAAGGTTCTTGAGGAGGAACATCAATCCATCCTCGAAAAGTAGTAACACTTCTTCTTCTAGTTCATCTATTTCCGATTCTTCTTATATTACTTGTGATGGACTAACTCCCTCTCTTGAGAGCATCTCTCTTGATGAGAAAATCTTGAAGGAATATCATCAACTCGAGGAGGAGAGAGCTTCGGTGATGGACGGCTTCGAGAGGCTCACAAGGGGAAGGACCATTCATAAGGAGATACTTGGTCGGAACCTTGTGAACAACCCCGGGCACAAGGGACTCGGCTCCTACCCCGCCGCCATCAACCTCATCGGCAAGGACGATGACATTCCACCTTGGGTAGTTCCCCTCATGGCGGACGACTACTATTGTGAGAAGTGTTGCCGTGACGGCCACACTAGCAAGAATTGTCCCAAGGTGAGAATTCCAAGTTTTGCCTAACGCTAACTTGTTCTATGGAAATACACACTACAAGCTCTTTAGGGACAAGAAAGGCAAGGTGAAGGCAAAGGCTCTTGGATCACCCGACAAGAGGAGGATGATGAGGAAGATTTGGGTGCCCAAATGCATAGTTGACCTTGAGAGGCCAACCAAGTGCGAGTGGGCTCCCAAGAACAAGACCTAGAAGGGTGATGGTGGTGGACCGTGCGCCGCAACGTCAACTCATGAACGTCCACCACAAGCTTCGAGTGCTTCATCGACATATCTACTCTTCAAGGAGGTAACTTGTATCATAGTAGTTTCTTTTCTTGCATTTGCTTGCATGGTAGCTAGGTGCTCCTTTGTGAACTAGTATGTTTGCATTCATGCATATGTTAATAACTAAAAAGAAGAACATAAAAATTAGTTCAAGGTCTAACTTTCTCAAGATAGCTATGAGCATGGGGGATGCTTGAGTTGGTGGACCGATGGACTCAAGGCAAGGTTTGGCTCATAGTGAGTAAGCTTGAGAGAGGCTCAAACTTGACCTTGAGTAGGTTTCCTTTATGCGTTGTCTTAACTTTGCTTGCATATCACATGGCATGTTTACTTTCCCTTGCATTTGTATGATATGCTTGTCTCATGCATTGCATATAGGAAATCATAAAGGAGTTGTCACACTATGAGGAAGTGCTTCATTCGTAATATGATCTCACATCTCATAGAAGTGTGACTAAAGAAAAGAATTGTGCTTCATGCCCATTGAGTCTTGCTAAATGATCCTCAAGGTTAAATCTACTTGCACGGATCATAGGCAAATGGCTCATACCCCTCCTTTGGTTTTATCGCATTTGGTTCTTGTTGGTTGCATCTTATTTGCCGATTGAAAAATTACTATAAGCCTATGCGCAACCTATATTGGTTTATTTTCAAAGGAGTGTTTGAGAGTTCCCCTTCTAGTCCATGTTTGGTGTTTATTTGGTTTTTGAGTGAGAAACTTGGACTTAGAAGGAAATTCCTTGAAAATCAGCATTTCTGGACTGGACCGTACAATACGGTCAAAGGGACCGTACAATACGGTGTGCTTTTGCACGAGATCCTTTGAAACCTGAGGCAGAAAGGAGACCGGACAATGCGGTCCTCTAGACCGTACAATACGATCTCTATAGCTATCTGTCAGGGTGGAAAGGAGACCGTACAATACGATCCCTAGGACCGTACCATACGGTCTGGTTAACTTCATCGCGAGATCGCGTCCAATCTGATCCGTTGATTCCAGTTTGAGTCAATCTGGGCCGTCCATTCAAACTTAACCTAATCCTAACGGCTTGGACCGGTTTACTGTGCATCTTCTCGCATTACGCCACCGCCGCCGTTCGCGCCTGCTCCCGCCATCGCCCTCACTCGCGCGCACCACCACCGACCAGCCGCCGCTGTCGCGCTCGCCGACGACGAGCACCAGCACCACCGCGCGCCGCACCTGCTCCTCCACACGCGCCCGCGCCCTCGCAACCCTAGAGCTGCGCCCCGCCGCCGCCTCCACCGCACCGAGCCGCCGCCGCTTGCCTGCCCGCGCGCCGCCGTGCCGTCGCCAGAAGAGGACGTCGACCTCGCCGACGACGAGCACCGCGCTTGAGGACTCCATCACGCGCGTTGAGTTCGAACTTCTTCCTTCTCGCGCGCGAGCTCCTCCCAGGCGACTCACCACCGACCCGAGCACTCCTCCATTGACGATCGTCGTCGAATCCCTTGCTCCGGTGAGCTTCTGAAGATCAAAATGGTTGCACAGTAGCCTCAATTTCATGTTCCTATCTAGGGTTTGAGCCGTTCTTCCTTCATCATTTGAAATCCCTAGAAATTCCACTCAAAATTGTTCCTTTATTGCGAACTGGTATGAACTGCTATGTATTGCTTCGCAATTTAGGTTATTTGCCTGCCATGTGTCATAGTGTTCGAGTGCCGCACTACATTTATCTATGACATTTTGGTTGATGGTCGCTTGTGTCGATTTCCGTTCCATACCCTATACACCTAGCTCGACACTAGCATTTCCTCGATTAGTGGTACATTGTGTCTATTGCATATGATCTATGTACACTAGTTGATCTCCACCGATAATCGACAATGCCGTAGTTCCCCCTTGCATATTTGCCGGCATTGTGTCCTTCACCTCTGCGCTAGGACTTCATATAGATTCATGCGCTTACCTACGATTCTTGCTTATAGATTATAGTAGGTTATTCTATACTCATATACCCTGTCTATTCCTATCGTGCAGTGGCAGTGGTCAGCGGACAGTGGGCAGTTGACAGCAGAGCAGAGACAGTGGACGGATTGAGGGCCAAGCCCTTAGTCCTATCTTTGGCAGTCAGCCGTCAGTGGACGGGTTGGTGGGCCAAGCTCACTCGCCCTATCTTGTCTGCAGCCTAGTCAGCAGTTATGGCAGGAGGTTCTGGCAGAGGCAGAGGCAGGGGCAGAGGAGACCGTGACAGGGGCAAGGCCAAGCTTGTCGAGCAGCCCAAGAAGAAGAAGCAGAAGACTGGTGATCCAGAGTTGGACCGGATTCTCAGGGCAGCAGAGGTTGACTTACCAGCTGGCAGAGACACAGGGTTCCGGATCAGGGATACACCTGCTAGAGGACAGGGGGAGACTCCGAGGAGGTCTTCCAGGGCCAGAGTCACAGTGCAGCGGACTCCGTCCATCCGTGAGGTTGGTACGTCGAGGACCGCGCAGGAGCAGCCAGAGTCAGAGGCAGAGGAGAGTTCCCACTCCGGTGACGGACCCCTGAGGTCACCGAGGGTGACAGGCAGCGGATGGCAGTGAAGTTCTGTGCTCTTGACAGGACTGCTACACTCAGGGACGTGCTTGCTGAGGATGCACTCAGGCTGCCAGGCCCCGTCCTCAAGAAGTTCAGGAGAGTCAGTGAGGAGACTTGGGTACCTGCCAGGAGGGACCCACAGGCAGGAGGTCGCTTCTGGACCTTACTACAGCAGAGGATAGCAGCTGGGTTGAGGAGCAGACTGCGGACAGACGGAGCTAGTAAGCTCTTTGTTACTCACCAGCACTGCAGCATAGAGGCTGCCAGCAGAGGTGCCGGGACAGACTTCACTCAGCACTTGTCCTTATATCCCGGGCCTCCAGGAGATCATCACTACACTGATGCGTTGGGATTATGATATAGTGATAGATTTCTACGCTTCTCTGTGGATTGTCCCAGATCGGTCTTCTATATGGTTCATGCTCAGAGGGCAGCCCCACAGAGTGACGAGGGAGAACCTAGTAGAGGCCCTAGAGACTGTTCAGCACGAGACTAGGGTGTTTCCTCTTGCTCACCCAGGGATGGAGCCTCCCCGCAGACCTCTTGGAGGACACTTACCTTCAGACGAGGATATGAGTATTGCTTTCCCTCCACCGCACCCGGAGAACTTCAGCCGAGCTCACACCAGACTTACTCACGAGGGCAGAGTTCTCAGGAGTATCTTAGCAGGACCATTGTGCCTAGGAGTGGCTACAGGGATCAGTTCTCTATCCTAGCACAGTGGGTTGTGATGTTGATGCTGAGGCACAGAGGCTTTGACTTGGTAGATCTGATACTGTGCCAGATGGAGGACGTTATTGCTGAGGGGATAGCTGCCAGACACTTAGCCTTCGCACCACTGATCTGCTACATTCTGAGGAGGCTACAGTTGTTGTCTCAGGAGGACTACGACGAGCTGCCCAAGGTGACCACAGCTTATACTCCCTTACCTGCCTCCGACAGACGGGTTGCTACCCGGGAGTCAGCTTCGCAGGGGAGTTCTTCACAGGGCTTAGGTGACACGGCTACCGAGACCGAGCAGCATATTCAGACTGGTAGTCATATGGAGTCCATTCCTGAGGACGTACTCCGGACTCTAGAGCAGGACCTTCAGCCTCTGCTACAGCTCCAGCACAGACAGATGCACTTCTACGTGCAGAGCTAGCAGAGCTCCGTAGAGAGATCCGGAGTCAGAGAGAGGACAGAGAGAGGGACAGACAGATGATGGACAGCGTCATACACACTCAGAGGGAGTTGGCTACTGGCATGTCTTCGTTGTTCACTGGCTTTGAGGCGATCGCTCAGACTCTTCGTCTCTTTGGACAGGCACTGCCAGGTCTCCCGTCTTTCCCTCCTATCACCTTCCAGGTGTGCTGCCACCAGACACAGTTCGCTTTCAGCAGCTAGCTACAGCAGCAGCAGTTTGCTCAGACACAGGGAGGACAGTCTTCCAGCCAGGGACAGTACTTCAGCACCTTACTCACGGCTCCCATCTCACCTGCTGGTGCACATACGGTGGGGCCGTCGACGTCCACGTTTGCTGGTTTGACAGGAGAGGCAGGACCTTCTCAGCAGTACTTTTCTTCACCAGGCCTCTCCATGACTCCGTCAGCTCTTCTTGCTACTACAGCTCCGAGCTTCTCACCGCTTCAGCTGACGAGTCCTTTCTTTGTGTCACCACTGCCAGCTCGTACACTCGACTTCGACACAGTAGTACAGACCGCCTCAGTGCAGACAGATTCTCTTCTTACAGCTTCACAGGCAGAGGTCGTGACTACTACAGCTGAGACAGCAGCAGTGGCACAGACAGAGTCTCCCAGGACACCTACTCCGCCTCGAGTTGTTGAGCCCTCAGCAGATCTCACTGACTTTGGCTATACTCGTGAGGAGTTACGTGAGGCTCTTGCCACAGGCACCTCTCCAGAGCAGCAGACAGCACTCCCCAGGACTCCTTCACCACCTCCAGAGTTTGAGTACACTGGCACTTCTTCTGAGCAGCAGCAGCCGCAGCAGGGCACCTTTTCAGCTCCAGAGCTTTCAGTGACTACCACCACTGCACCTCCTCCAGCCTCCGACGCGTAGGACAGCAGTTTTTCTCTTTCCTTCTTTCTCTTTTTGGTCATTGGTGCCAAAGGGGGAGAGAGATAGAGAGATCTTGTATAGGTCTAGGGGGAGTAGTGGAGTGATCTTGTGTTCAGGGGGAGTGTGAGACGCTTTTGTCCAGGGGGAGATCTTTTGGTACTTCATTGTATATTCTTTTGGTTCTTCGTGGTTCTTGTTGAGCTTGATTTACTTTTGCTTGTGTTTAGCTCATCAAGAATGCACTTGGTTTATTTTACATACACTTGCTCGTTATCTATATATCTTGCATATTGCTCTGTCTCTAATATTTTGCTCTGATATATTGCTCTGAGTTTGTGTATGTTCACCTGGATGCGCCTATTTATATCTATCTTGCCAGGTTTCCTCTTTCTGTGATGATATGTGCACTCACTTGCTTTTGCAGGAATATCTTATAATCTCATCATCACAGAGTTGTGGTCATAGCTCATGTTTTATTCCATATATATCACCCATGTGCTCTAACTCTTTTTTGCAGGTGATACCTTTTGAGCTATGACTACCTTGTTCTCCGTCTTACTTGTTCTTCATTTCATATCCTATCTTATCAATCACTCTTGTGCTTTACATTCTCTATCTTATGATATGTGTTGTCACCAATCACCAAAAAGGGGGAGATTGTAAGCTTCATGACCATTGGAGTTTGGAAACCCCAAAGGTATGAATGTTTTGGTGATTGGGTGACCATATTGATGTGACTAACATTTCCTTGTAGGATATACAAATGGTCATGTCAATGAAGCGTCGTCTCACATACTCTATCTTATCGACGACTTGGTGATTGGTTGCCTCGACGATTCGGATCGAGAGCTTGATGGAGTCAAGGTTGAAGATGGATCAAGACTAAGGACATGATAGACCAAGCAAGTGTTGGCTTGGTAGATGTTAGTTTGAGTCCATAGGAAAAACCGGACTATCAAGAGGGATCGAATTGGTTCTCTTAGCGCACACTAGGTTAGAGATCATATGGATGCATAGTGAGTCTCTCGAGGGCTAGGGTGGCTGAAGAGAAGAAGAGGAACCAAGTTTGGAGAAGTTGGAAGCAAGGATCAAGAGTGGATCAAGTTTTCAGCTTACCCGGTAGAGACCGGACAGTACGGTCCTAGGGACCGTATGGTACGGTCTTCATTGAAGATCCAGACAGAGAAGTGAAGTCTCGGGATGCTGAGAAAATGAAGACCGGACAATGGACCGTATGGTACGGTCAAGGAGACCGGACAGTACGGTCATCAGAGGATTTCCAGACAGAGAAGATGGAGTTTCTGGAAGTGGAAGAAATGAAGACCGGACAATCGACCGGATGGTACGGTCCTAGGGACCGGACAGTACGGTCTTCATTGGAGATGAAGAAGAAGATGGAGATGCGCCTGGAAATAGAGACCGGACAATACGGTCTGGAAGAGACCGGACAGTACGGTCCTTTGTACGGTCTCTAGTTTCGCAGGGCACTTTTGGGCAACGGCTAGTTTTGGGTTGGTAGCCTATAAATAGTTGGTTTGCCCGCCCCTTGAGGGGTCTCTGGCCATTGTTGGAGTGCAGGAAACTCAGAGGGAGCCAAGAGCAAGGGAGAGAAGCACTTGTGAAGGATTTGGAGTGATCCTAGTGCTTGAGAGAGTAGCAATTGCATCCACTTGATCTCTAGGCTAGTGTGAGCTTGAGAGAGTCACTTCGGTTTGTTACTCTTGGTCTATGGCGAGGCCTAGACCGGTTAGGCGTTGGTGTTGAGCTGTCCAAGGAGATTGTGGAAGCTAACACAAGTTTGTACACGGTCTTGGAGCTTCCCGTGCGAAAGAAGCATCACTAGTGGAGCGCCCTTTGGCACGCATCACGTGCGGAGCCTTACCTCCGGAAGAGTACCGGGATCGAGCCCGGCGGGACGTGCCCGCGACTTCACTCGGAAGGTGAAGTGTGCTCTAGGAGGGATCGCCATCGAGCGGAGGGACGGGGTCGAGACTCCGGCGGGAGTGACCCAACGTGGAGTAGGGGAAGGCGCCACCCTTCCGAGACCACGGGAAAAATCATGAGCATTCCTATCTCTATCTCCTTTACATACTAGCATTTACGCTTCCGCATTTACCTTTATGTGCTAGTAGAATTGCATGATAGGTTGTCTCTTTACTACTTGGTAGAATTGCTTGTTAGGCTTTACTACTTGGTAGAATTGCTTGCTAGGGTGTTGCTTGTTGCATAGACTAGATTGTGTGCGCGCATCGCTTGCTTTTGTTATCACCATATCTAGTCTTGCTAGCTTCACGCCTAAAAGTACGTTTGGGAGAAATTGTTGACACACTGATTCACCCCCCCCCCCCCCCCCTCTCGGTGCCCTTGATCCTTTCAGAAGTACCAAGAGAGGTGCTTAAGAAACTAGACTATTATAGGGTCTAGATTCTTTTGGCAGAGTGATGAGCATAAAAATAAATAGACTTACTAAATGGAGTATTCTTTGTTCACCAAAAGATCAAAGGGGTCTAGGCATTTTAAACCTAGACTTGCAGAATAGATGCCTCCTTAGTAAGTGACTTTTTAAACTCATTAATGAAGATGGGATATTACAGTCACTTCTTAGAAGAAAATACTTGAGACATAAAACGATAACCCAAGTAGAATACGTGCCTAGAAACTCGCACTTTTGGTCTGGTTTAATGAAAGTTAAACATGACTTTTTGAGTTTAGGCAAGTTCAACGTGAGGGATGGATCTCAAGTAAGGTTCTGGGAGGATGTTTGGTTAGATGATACGCCGTTCAAAGACTAATAACCGAATCTTTATAATATTGTTAGAAAGAAAAGCGCTTCTGTTAATGTAGTTTTGCGATGAAGACCTTTGAATGTATCTTTTAGAAGATATCTTGTGGGTAATAATTTGACTTCTTGGTACCATATGGTTGCTAGATTTATAATACCTTTTTTGACCGAAGTCAGTAGGGGATACCCCAACCTTTTTTTTACTTTTTTTTTTAATTTCAGCCTGGTTATTCGCTCCCACAGGGAGTTGAACTCAGGTTTGCAAGATGCTACTCAGGTGCTCTAACCACTAGGCTAGAGGCCCTTTCACAGAGTCATAAATACTCAACTAACGGATCAAAAAGATGTCTTCGTGTGGTCCTTAAATCAGCAAGGTTCTTTTACAGTTCGTTCTATGTATAGAGCGTTAGCTGTTACCAATGTTGTGCCTCATAATAGCATTATTTGGAAGCTTAAAATTCTGCTCAAGATTAAAGTTTTCATGTGGTACATGATTAAAGGGGTTACCTTAACCAAGGATAACTTAGCTAGGAGGCGATGGAAGGGGAGCACTAAGTGTTGTTTTTTGTAATTTGAATGAATCAATACAACACCTCTTTTTTTGATTGTTTTTTATTGCCAAAATGCTAGGTTTATTTGGAGGTTGATACAGTTTTCTTTTAATTTATCTCCCCCTAGAAGCATTCATCATTTGTTTAATGGGTGGCTGCAAGGGGTAGAAAAAAGAATTATGTATCAAGCTTTGGTGGGAGCATGTGCCATATGTTAGGCGATTTGGTTAAGTCACAATGATGAGGTTTTTAACAAGACACGAGCTTCTACTTCTATGCAGGTGGTTTTCAGAGGAACATACTGGATTCGGTTTTGGGCACTGTTGCAGAAGGAGGAAGGAAGATCACAAATAAACTGGGGGTGCCATGTGCTTGAGACGGCAATGATGGAGATTTTTGCATCAAATGGTTGGTGCTTTAGTAATAGACCTCCTGCTAGTTGAAATAATGGCGATATCTGTCATGGATGTCATGAACGCTTGTGGTCAGATTTACACTTTATCGTCTTTTGGACCTTTGTTGTAATAATGAACATCTACATATATCAATGAGGCTGGAATATTAATACAAATTCTCTTTTCTAAAAATAATGCCACCCCCAACAACCTAGAGGCGCGCACCATACAAATGGTCACTGGTATGGATGGAGTGATCGACTGAGACAAGGGAATAACGCTCCCATGTCAGACATGTCTAGGATATATCCAAGTGAAGCGAATAACCTGCATATGATGGGTTCAAATGATCTTTATCAATTATCACAGAGCCTTTGGAACGTGATTATCCTCTTGGGCGTTTCTCTTGTTCTGGAAGTAACTGGTTATGCTCTTCATATCAGATTGTAATGGAGTTGGGCTTATGGCTGGCGCATGAGTGTTTATTGGGATGTAGTGGAATTAAATTGAGCGACATGAGCCTGAGTTTTTGTCCATACCTATCATGGATTGAACTTGAGCAACATGAACCTGAGTTTTTGTCCAGACCTATCAAATACCAGGTATTTATTTCGCTGTTGTTTCCAATTGGTGAATGTTTATGTGTAGGTTGCTTGTTATCCGTCCTTGAATGGCTGGCTACTGTTGGTTGTCTTGATATAAAATTGATTAGTTTTTGTGTGAAGTTGTGCACTATTCGTGCGATATTGTGGCAGCTCTCTGTGTTTAGTGACGTTTGTTTTAATGCTTGATCGCCAGGTTCTGTTTTCAACAAGTCAGTGAAGAGATGGGTCCAGATCAGGTGGCTGGTGAGCATAGATATACATGTGTGTCGGTTCTTGCAGGTGTGAGGGCATGAGGAATCAAACTGTGTAAGATCTGACTTTTTCCTTTTGTTACTGGGGTGATGATGCTGTGGTGATGTTGAGAAACCAAAGGGGTCTCTTGTTTGTACATTAGTGGTTGCTTCGTACTGTTTTGTTATAAACAGAAACAAATATATGGCTAGTGTTGTTGGATACTAGTAATACATGCTAAAAAAGTTAAACATTAACCTTAGCACCTTTTCGGTTGTGCAGATGGTACTACTACTTTGTCTATTGCAACATGTCCGGGCTTGAAATTCTGGCTGCACATGATCAGCAACAGCAAGGCAGTCTAGCTATCATAGTACCAATCATCTCTAGAACTGACTTCCACGCATTCAAGGCAATATTACAAAGGAAACCCTTCGGTTTGCTTGCAAACCGAAACTGTAATCCTCAGGTCATACATGTCACCATCATCTGAGACCTGGGCGCATGAGCAGCTCGTCGAAGGACGCTGCATTCTGCTCCAAGTCCCCATCCCCAGAGTTGTTCGGACCCCCCACGGACCTGTTGGACATGAACAACTGCTGTTGCATCTGGGGCCCACGCTCAATGGCAATTGCATCCTGGATCTCCTTGAGCACCTCTGAGATGGGAGGCCTCTGAGCACCCTTCGGCTTCACACACATTATCGCCACCTCTGCAATCTTCCACATCGACTGCAGGTCATAGCCACTGTCCAACGATTGATCAACAATGGCGTGAATGTTCCCACTCTCGATGTGTGACCTAGCCTGCCATTTTTATTGATTTCGTTAGTCGGCATCAATTTGTTTTAGGATCAGGAAACCAAATGCAGAGTCTATTCACTTACCCATGCAACAATGTTACGACAGTTGAGCCCAAAGTTATCATTTGAGATTGGCTCGTGGCCTGAGATGAGCTCAAGCAAAATCACGCCAAAGCTGTAGATGTCGCTCTTCTCTGTCAGCTGTTGAGAGATATAGTACCTATCCACACCAAAATACAAAGCGTTTTCAGACAGAATGCACCACAATCAGATGTTACAATGATATACGAAACATCTCAGATTGCTTGGCCTTACTCTGGGTCCAGATACCCAACTGTCCCTCGAACTATACTTGATACATGAGACCCGTCTACTGCAGGTTTCGATAGCCCAAAGTCTGCAACTTTTGCTCTCATGTTCTTATCAAGGAGAATGTTACTGCTCTTGAGGTCTCTGTGAATGATTGTCGGGGAGCATCCTGTATGGAGATACTCTATACCTGATGTTTGCAATTGTACATTCGAAATTCTAGTTAATTGTTTGATATCTAATGCACAAACAGGAATTAATTGTAAAATTTGAGAGAGTACAGACCTTTTGCAGCATCTTCTGCTATCTCAAGACGCTTGAGCCAGCTAGTTATTTTTTCTTCAGCAGCTCCTGTAAACACCACCAAAACTTTACGCTCATTTGTATATGTTTTTCTGTGCATTCGCATAACGGGTCATGATACTGCTGAGGTAGATCTGTCGATAATCAACTCGGAAATTCTTTTCCCGAAATAAACTAAAGATAATTGAATTTATTGATTATTAAACGTGGATTGCCGCATCTCAATGTGTGCCTAGTCTGAATTTATTGATATTTTGTATTAAAAATTAAGTTAGGGTCTAAATTGATTTAATTTCAGGTTTGAGCTAAGTCAATTAAGCCTGCGATAACTCAATGCATCTCCAATGCTGAAAATCCTAAATGCAATAATACAATGACCATTGTGCTTGTAAGAATTACCTACAAAAGCATGCACTTGATTCCACAAACTTAGATTTGCCAGCAATGAGAAGGGCACTTACCACGAAGGTGTTCTTTTAGTGTCCCATTATGCATGAACTCATACACAAGTATGTTTTTCCCATCTTGCTGACTGTAACCAAGGAATGTCACCAGATGTCTATGATGTATTCTGGATAGCAACGTTACCTGAAATAATAACTCATCGTGGTAACTAAGTGATTCATTACAACGACCAAAAAATAAAAAAACACGCAGGATTGTTGGGAACTTCTTCCATGTGAGGAGGTGATGTATTTGGACATTTTCCTCTCTTAATAGAATGGTGCGCAGCTCTCCTTCGTATTCGAGGAAAAAAGAACATGCAGGAAAAAAGCGCATGCAGTTTCATCATGATATACCAGTTCAGTATACCTACACATAGATGACTAATGGAGATGTAGGTTAAGAAACTCCAGATGCCATCCTTCAGTCAGACACCCATTAGGACATTAAAAAAAAAAGGGTTACACCCCACTATTTTGAAATATATTGAGGCTTCAAGTATATGCAGCTAGTTTATTCCGCTTTATTCTCGAAAACGCATTAGCAATCATTACATTACAGGAAAAAGAAAAAAGAACACGCATCCATACCCTACCATATATATCATCAGATAAGAATTTCATTCTTTCAAGCGGCAGTAAAGTGTACTTTATATCTTCAAAACTAAGAAATGAATTGTTTGAGAAAAAGAAAACTAAGGACAGAATTGATACAAACCTCATTCAGGAATTCTCGGATGCCCTGATAGGAGTCGTTTGTGAGAAGCTTGACTGCAATCTCTCTCCCATCTGTCAGCTTTCCATAGTATACGATGCCAAACCCTCCAGAACCAATTCTTCTTCCAAATTTTTCGGTAGCATCTTCAATTTCGGATAAAGCAAATCTGTGCGCTGATTCTGTGGCTACTTCACTGAAATATGAGCCTAGTTTTTTTGCTGGTGCTGCAATTACAACAGTATCTACCAATGGCAAAATAATTACTGGATGTCCTTACATTATAGAAGTCATATCAATTGAGTTAAAGATGCGTACCATCTGAAGGTTTCTTCTTCTTTCTCCTACATAAACACAAAAAGCATCCAATTGCAGCACCTAGTGACAAAATGGCCCCAATCACCACACATATAATAAGTATGGTGTGGTTGATGCTGTTGTTTGAGATGTGGAGGTCACTGTTCCCTGAAAAACTGTAGGCAGGTAACACATTAGAACATATGGGACCATCCTAAGAACAGCGTAACTGTTTGGTCAATATATGGAGGTATTTTAGTCTCGCTGAAGTCATGATGCTCGTGAAGCCACAGTAGCACTCAAAAGCACAATTTGAAATTAATTATCTGCTTGAAGGAAAGTGGTACTAACTTGAGAATAATGCTTTTCTTGAAAAGTGCTTTTGGAACCTGTCCGGACAGTTTGTTGTTCTGAAGATACCTGCAAAGGTTTTAGTTCATGATAACATTTTGCCTGTTCCCAGAAAGACGTTGAACAGTTGTATGAAAAAACACTAATCACTGCATCAATTGTCATTCGAGTTGGTTGAGCAGGGAAAAAAACATCAGAAACCATACAAATAAAGGAAAAAACAACGGGAAAATGAGAAAGGAACTACATTTCAGTCTCCAAAGTATGGAGTGGAATGGGAAAGTGCATATAAGGATGTAGAACTCACAACTCTTTTAAGTTGGGCAGATCTCCCAAAGAAGGTGGCAATTCACCTGTCAACAGATTGTTCTCAAGGTGACTGAAATGAGAAAATCCTACGTTAGAAGAATAAGTTTGTTAGAACCTACATTATTGAAATATATGAAAACTCACATATACTGCAGATTACGGCATACACTGAAATCAGGAATTTGGCCAGTAAATGAATTACCATCAAGCCTTCTGCATTCATAGAAATAAGTGATAAGACAACGGAAACCAAACATTTATACCATGAAAAGATACATTATTCCCTTACAGCTCAACAAGGCCTGATAACTTTGTCACTTCCACTGGGATGCTTCCTGTTATGTTCTTCCCAGACAAGGTGCTGCAAGAAACAATTCTAAGGTGTCAATATTATCGCATTAACCAATAAATAAAATATGAACGCAGAATGATATGACTATCATACATTGAGGATACCCTCGGAGCAGCTTCTGAAGTGCATTGCACCCAGGACCACGATGCTGGTAAGCATGGATCACCACCCTCTTGTGCCCAACCTACTTGTGAATATTGTGATACCAAGCTAGCCATGGTATTTGCTGTCAAAATTACATACACCTATTTAGACTCAGAGTGGATTTTCTATAATTGTAAAACACTAACATACAGATGTTCTAGCCACTCCCAAAATGAAAGCGCACAAACTATTACCATCTTGAGATCCCATAGTAATCTGGGAATATTTGAAAATCTCCATGGCGTTCAAGATAGGCCCCTTTGAAGAATCATTCGTCTTCTTGAAACCAAAGGAGAAAACAAACGGAAGGGTCACATTTGGGTATCCTGGTTGGTATAGACGATATTTCCCCTGAGCATTCTCCTCCACATCAACAGTTGGTTTACTGAATGCTGGCATGCCTGGGACCACTAACTTAAATTTTCTAGTTTCATTTGGTGCCAGATCTTCAATTTCTGCAAAATAGGAGACCGCCCATGCATTTCCCGGAAAGCCTTCCAAATCAAGGCGGTAGTTCAAGGATCCATCCTGGCCAACTACTGCTGTTTGCATGACCTTTTCAGGTGGTTCCTCATCAGTACCGACGAATACGGGTTTTGTAGTTGATATTCTTTCAGTTCCTGGAGCAACATCCACAAGGTAGTTTGCCCTTCTCACAGAATCGGATTCCCATATTCTATCAAATGGATCATCAGGGTATCTGTGCAACAAAATAGAGTACTTAACCAAAAGAACTTATTATGTGGCAGCAAAGGACGCAGACACAGCACAATATACTTTTGACCACATCAGGACATGACAGCATTACAACATTTAACACCATTATATATAAGCTGTTAACGTGAAGTTCATAATAAAAAGTAAAATTTAGACATAGATTTTTAGCCCTTTTTTAGGGGAATTACAGAATTCTAGCTTTGAAATATGATTTTCAGTAAAGGCATGAGTATGATGGCGTGCAGCAGTAGTACCTGATTGACTCATTGCTTTCTGCACCAAAATTTATCCTTGCAGATAATGTTAGAAAGAATCGTGTCTCATCGGTGGTGTAGTAGAGTGAACCGTTAAACTGTCGAAGCTCGAGAGTCGAGATGAAGGGCTGGCCTGTGGTGGCATTAGAGAGGCAGACACTAAGTGTGGGAGCAGCAGCCAAGATAATTGCTTCCTCTATGACCGGGGTGGTGGCATCGTCGATTACTATGGTGGACCAGGGACTTGCTCCGAGAGAGAGGTCGAACTTTGGGTAGACATTACTGTTGTCAAAGTTGCCGTAGAGGAAGCTGGCTCTGACAAGGTAGCGCGTCCTGTTCCTGACGTTCATGGTGTAGCAGTACTTCCTGTTGTCTGCGGGGAAATAGCGCACGGTTGCAAACTGCTGCTCGTGCAGGTTGTTCTGGACCAGCAGTTGTGCAGTCTGGCCACCTGAGACGAAATTCGCATCGGAAGTCCACTGGATCCCGATAGCGTCTGTGTGATCTTCAGCTCCCCCACAGTCCAAGCTGATGAATCCTGCATGATGGAAGGGGGCAAGACGGAGATTTATATGTGTCTTTGAAATCCAAATTGCTCAGTTGTTTAGCTAGATGTAAGGCACGCTGTGGGGTAAATCAAACAAAGAATTGTTACTGCGGCGACGCTGGCGCTGGCTGCAATTTCGCGAATCTATTGGAATGTTTGGCACCAATAGGTGAGGGAAGAGAAGGGTGAATCCGGAAGAGATAGGAGTGGACGGGGAACTCACCAGGCTGGGCAGCGGACGGTGAAAGGAGCAGCAAGTGCAGGAGGAGAGCGGCGGCGGCGGCGGCGACGGCGGCGGAAGCCATGGGAGCAAAAGGTCGAGCTGCTGCTTGTGGCGGTGCTCTGCCAGCCTTGTTACTGAATCTTGGACACTGGACACGGCCTGCTCATCATCCTATCCATCTCTCAACTGGATCAGATGGAGAAGAAGATTCTGCAGACCATTTCTACCCGAGTGCCATGGGGCGCGCTCTCACTACTGGAGTAAGCAGTAGAGTGATGGGCGGATTGGGACATCCTCCGTAAATCCATCCATGGACACGAGAGAAAACAAATAAATAAGACGAAGGACGAGAAGAATTTCTGGGACACTGGGTCGGCGTAGAATGAAAACCGCACAATTCTTTTTCTTTTGAGAAAAAAGTCGGACAAATTAAAAGTACATCCCCGTAGTGTAGAGTCTGGTATACTGAGCTATTGACTGGCACTCGACTAAACAATCTGAGAATAATTTGTCAAGAAGTACCATATCAGTTGGATGGTTCTGCATTATTTTCAGCTGTTTATCTTTGATGAAAGCTGTGAAAGTCAGAAAACACAACGTTATCATTACTTCCTGGCTCAGCTGGGACACTTTTCTCAGATGCCTCCTAGCTACGTATAGACGGTGGACGACAAGCAAGGAGGGAAAAGCAGCTGCATAATACTAAAGCAGGAAAGGAAAGGAGAGATGGATGCATCATTCAAATGCTGATGAGTGATACATGCAGCGATGGATGATGCATCATTCATGTTGATGAGTGGTACATGCAGCGTGCGAGTGCGTCTGTCTGCGTGTCGAGTCCAGTGCGTCAAAAAGTGAACTGAGCCTGCCCATGCATCCTCTGGAAATCGATCGGTAAGCTGAGCTGATGGCTAATGATGATGATGACAGAAGACCAAGCACATGAATAATGAAGCCTTGAGCTTTAAGTTAATTTCATTTCGGTCCCCTTTCCAATTTACACAGTAACGTACTAGTAGCATGTGCAATGGGAGCTACTACTATACTACCTCCATCCCGTAATACTTGTCACTTTTGACTTTTGCTCATCACGTTTGAACGTCTATCTTATTCAAAAAATTTATGCTAATAGTAAAATAAATATCTCATTATGAAACTATCTTTAATGATAAAACATGTTATGAAAAAATAATAACATTTACATAAATTTCTTTTGAATAAAACAAACGATCAAATGTGATATGTGAAAGTAAAAAACGACAACTATTTTGGTACAGAGGGAGTAGCCTTCATCGACGGGGGGCGATGATACTCGCGTGCGCGAGTTCCCAGCCACCCTCGCCCACCCCCTCCTCTTCCTCCCCCGTCGCCTCGCCGGCCTACGCTCACCACAGCCCGGCCCACCGCCGCTCTTCATTAAATTGTCCGCCCCTACTCCTCCTGCCGCCGATGACCAGCACGACGGCCGGCGGCGTCCCCGTCGCCCGCCGGATGACCACCTGCCGCCCCTCTGGCCTTCCTCCACGCTAAATCCTCCAAATCGGCCGCCCCCGCCCATGCCCCACCCACCGCCGGTGGCCACCACCATGGCCAGCGTCCCCGCCGCCTCGCCGCCCGCCCGCACAGCGCCGCCCACCGCCAGACTTTCCTTCTCCCATTTTTCTATGTCCTTTGGATGAGATATAGATTCTAGGGATACAAACCCGCTCAGCTAAGGGATTCTCCGGTCACTCGCCGTTCTCGGCTCCGCTTGCGTCGCCGGCGGGAGATGGAAGACGAACGGGGTGCGAGACGTCATTTTTGGTAGCGTATGCTGAGTGCGATGGTTGGCCTTCATCGACGGGCACTGCACGGTACGGCAGGCTTTACAATCAATCATTGCATCCATCATCGTTTCAGCACCAGCTAGCAGCCTTCCAAGCTAAGAAACTCAAATGAACATCCAAATTTCCCAACTACTCGTGCAGAGTATTTGTTTGACCAACCGTGCATCAACACTAACTTTGCATGTGTCACCAGTCACGCACCCAGCAAAAGCTACAGCTTTGTTTGTCTGAAAGGAAAAAAGATGGTGGTACCTTTGCTTTTTGTTGGCAATAGTTGACTCTTCTTGCAAGTTAACCTTGAGTTTGCTCTAAAGATCTATCTAAGAACCACTTATCCCAAATGTCCTCTTTCTTTCCAAATGCCCACGCTAAAGGAAGCTGCAAAGTTGGTATGTTGGCCAGCAGCATGGATCCACGACCTACAAGAAATATGGCTTAGCTATTACATAACGGTAATAAATAACATTATTAAAACAAAAAGCTTAGAATAAAGTCTATATGAGGCTACAGTTATTTGTTAAAATTGATAACAAACTTGCAATGAGAATCACTTTTTCTCCATATGGGCCTCTAGGGTTTAGGGTTAGGGTTTAGAAACTAAATCCCATCGATTTGAAGGCTCATATTTTCTTTTTCTTGCCGGGAGCCCAACCTGTCATCACTCGCTCCGACGAGAGAGGGAGGGCCATGTCATCGCCGCCGCCACCTGCTGTGCTGGTCAGCAATGGCGCCGTCTCCCCGCTGGCAGTGGCTCCCTCTTCTGCCGCCTCCTTCCTCTAATCCACCCCCGGCGCCTACACTATAGCCCGCGACCTCCTCTAGTGGCCTCGCCACCTGCTCCGCCTCGCCGACTCCGCGCGCTGTTGGTCGTTTGTAACGCACCTTACTTATATACCGCAAGTGGACGGTGTACGTTGTAGATTTTTCCCCCAGAAGAGTATTCCAAGGTTTAATCGAATCCACAGAGACCAATGGGAATTAAGCAGAATTGTCAGTAAAAGAGTTAGCCAGGCTCTCTAGTGAGCGTGAGCGCGAGTTTTGGGAGAATTGGAGGATGTGCCGATCGGCACAAAGGGTGTGCCGGTCGGCACAGAGGCTGAGTCGTCCGAGTGTTGCTTGAACAGCCTAAGGAACCTGATTAAATCACGGGTAAGTTAGCCAAAGTCTGCTAGTTGAGATCGTAACCAAAAAGCCTAGTTGAATAGCATCATAAACGGATTTACTTGATTATTAAAAACCGAAGATCGGCACGACCTAACCGCTGTAATCGGTGGCCGCTTCCCACTCTACACATCATCTCAAAGATCTCGCATATTCCAGCGCGTTGAGGTACTGAGACAATATGCAATTATGGCGCATTACAAGATCCCGATACTACCTTAACCACAATGGAGATAGTGAGAGATTGAATCTCCCACCTCTTATTGCCACCATAATTAAGATAACATCTAATACTTAGTCGTCACTAAGCGTAGGAACAAGTGCATGTAAAGACCATAAAATCCAGGCAAGCAATAATCAAAACCATTCATCCACATATTCAACCATACTTTGATAATACATAGTACAAGATACATCACCATCTAGTAGGCCTACCTTGATGGATCACCTCTTAGCACCAGCGGTTCTTGATCTAACAACTAGAGAACATGAAGAACGGGGCAAGCCCCGGTGGCTCTAAACTTACTAGCTGTGTTGTCCCTCTGGCGGCGGATCTCGAAACCCTAGGGCTTTTACAGGTTTATATAGGGCTGTGCTTTGAAAAGGAAAAGGATCTCGGGAAGAGAGTCCTTGTGCCGATCGGCACAGAGGCCGTGCCGATCGGCACACCTCGTGTCCAGCTCGGTCTCCTCTCTAAGTCGGTTCCAAAGTCCTAGGTAGCTTCCACGTGGGCCTTCCAATCAGTTTCTTCGAGATCAAGTCTTGCATTGCTCTTTTAAATCTTCGAGTATCTTTTATCTCTTCGTGACGAATATCTCCCAAGATTGCTTTGGATGACTTCCTTCTAGAATCAACTGAATAGTGGGCCAGCCTCGATGGCCCTGAAGTCCCTTGTGCCAGTCGGCACAAGGCTGTGCCGGTCGGCACAGTGAGCCTTTTCTACTGCTTTTCTTCTGTTCAGGTCCAGATCAGCCACAATGTCCAAAATATCGTCCTTTTCATCTGTTTCTGCAATAAATCTCCATAACGACATATATACAAATATGGTGCTATTATCAAGGGTTAATGGCCTATAATGATGACATTTATGCTCTAAATAAGGCGCAGTTGGCATATAAAATGGTATGCTAGAAATCGCCAACACGCGCCTCCAAACACACTCCACCCTGACCTTCTCGGCCGCCCCCAGCCCCGCCACCTCCACTTCTCTATTCCTTCTCTCGGCATCCCTCCGTGCGCGCCTCACCATCAACGAGATGCGGAGCAGGATGCCAGTGGTGACTGAAGAAGATTTGGCTGTCATGATGCTGGTCAGAGGAGGCGATTCAGGGGACGACCTCAACATCTTTGTGCACGCGGGAGCATATACGCCGCCGGTGTTCGGAGAGGCTGGGGCCAGAGTTGCGGTCGCCGACAAGCGCAGGGATGCAGCCGTCGCCAAGTACGCACCCTGGGCCAGGTGTGTGTGCACGACCTCTGTTGGTGGCTGCTCTGCTTTTCTCTTTTCCGTGCAAAAGGTTAAATCTTCTGGTTTTATGTTTCAGGATGAGGAAGAGCATGGAAAAGATGAGGCCTCCCGGGTCACAGAGCTCTTGTTGACTAATGAAGGGGGATCATATTCTTGAAGGCAGCGTCACAAACTTCTTCGTTTTCTGCCTTAAGGTTAATCCTAATGCCGTTGAATTCTAGGTACTCAGAGCTTCCCAAAGGTAGCTCATAAAGAGAATAAAGTGAAGTGAGCTTCACATTTCACTCTATATTTTGCTAAGAGTTAGCTCTTGAGAAAAGGTTAGTTGTCTTCTTTCTCTCTCTTTTTACAATAAAATATATTTTTTGTACTCTAAGCCTCCCATTGGAGACGCTCTCAACAATTAATAGTTTAATTTTTTTTTTTTTTGCAAGGGAAAAGGCTGAGATTTATTAAGCCATAGCAGGGTTACAATCAACTGCTAGAGAAGCAGCAGCAAAGTCCGGGTAGCTACGGAGCCAAACTTTAGAGAAAGGCTCAGTACATGCCTTATTAGCTAACAAATGACTAACCCTATTCTGTGACCTATTACAGTGTAAAATCTCAACCTCCCTTAGCTCATTGATGAGCTCATTGACTTCCACCAGCAGCATCGCACATGAGGACCTATCCTTCGCAGCATTCTTGATGGCCTTGCAAGCACTTTGGCAGTCCGTTTCCAGTTGCACCGGTCCCGGAACCCATTGCAGCGCCAAGTGAAGTCCTTCTCTGCAAGCCATCAGCTCGGCCTCCGCTGCACTAGCACAGTGGAACAGGGTTCGGCCTGAAGCAAAAACAACAGCACCCGTGCAATCTCTAGCAATGATTCCCGCTGCAGCTCTGCCCGTGTCATGGAAATAAGCAGCGTCCACATTAATCTTGACCTTTCCCTGGCTCGGCCTGCACCAGCGTAACTCCACCCCATTGCTCTTGTCATGCCCAGTCAGCTCCCCTTTTATTTTCTCGCCTGGATTCAGAGCCCGTTGCCGGACAGAGAACAGCAAGTCATGGTAGCTTAGCAGGAACTGAACTGACCCGATCACCGATCGCTCCGGCCCATCATGGGCAATCTGATTGCGCACAAACCAGGCTCTCCACAGTACCAGAAGTAACTTATCACGGGTGTCACCTGAGCAATTGTTCAGCATTTGCAGCAGCCATTCCGGTACATGTTCCAGTGAGAAATCCACCTCCGGCAACTCCCAATGCTCGCGCATAGCATCTAATAGGGCTCTCGATAACGGGCATTTGAACATAGCATGAAAGGTAGACTCAGCTTCCGATCCGCACAAGGTACACACAGCATCCTTCTCAAGGTGTCTTTCAAATTTGACCTTTTTTGTTGGGAGCGTCCCTGATGCCACTTTCCACGCAAAGTGCTTCACCTTTGGAGGTACTCCTGCCTTCCATATCAATTGCCATATCGATCGACGGCCATCAGGAGCAGAACTAGATGCCTGCCCACTGGTCCCAATGTTTTCCTCAAAAGCCAGCTTGTAAGCACTTCGAACAGAGAAGATTCCTGATTTTTCATGATGCCATGCAACAAGGTCCCGCTGTCCACGAACAGGTAGCTTAATCTTCTGAATTTCCTCCACATCAGGGTCGAAGAACAGCTCCCTTAACTTCTGAACATCCCAATCGTTGGTTCTAGCATCAATTAATTCAGAAACCCATCTTGATCTAGTGCGGCCCATTTTCTTCCCTATCACTTTGAGGTCCGGCAGCCTCGGGATCCAGTTATCCTTCCATATGCGAATACTACACCCATCCCCAATTCTCCAAATAAGCCCCTTCTTCAGTAATTCAAGGCCATACTCAACCGAACGCCATGTAACCGACGCATTGCCCGAAAAAACCGTATCAATGAGATGCCCATTCGGATAGTACTTGGCCTTCATGATTCGTGCACATAAACTCTCAGGGTTGTACAAGAGTCTCCATGCCTGTCTCGCCAATAGTGCTTGGTTGAAACATTTCATGTCACGAAACCCAAGACCACCCTTGCTCTTCTGCTGCAGCAGGCGCTTCCATGCACACCAGTGAGTACTCCGTTTCCCATTCTTGGCCCCCCACCAATATTTCCTGATTTGCTTCATTAAGTCTTCACATAGCCCATCGGTGAATTTGAATACTCCCATGGAATACGTAGGTAGAGCCTGAGCAATTGACTTAATGAAAGTCTCCTTACCAGCACACGAGATGAACCTGTCGCTCCAGTCAATTACACGTTTTGCCATCCTCTCCTTGATCGGCTGGAAGGCTTCCCGTTTCATACGTCCAGTTGGCGTAGGCAATCCCAGGTAGCGCGCTTCAAAAGCCTCGCGCTGCACACTGAGCGTCGCACATATGTCCTCCTTGCACTGCTGCTGCACATTAGGTGAGAATAAAATAGAGCATTTCTCTGCACTCACCAACTGCCCTGTCGCCATCTCAAAACAATCCAGCGTACTTCTCACCTCAAAGGCCTGCTGCGGTGTAGCCTTGAAAAACAACAGACTGTCGTCGGCAAACAAGAGGTGTGTAACCACCGGAGCTCGCCTGCAAACTTTCAATCCTGAGATAGCACCCAACACCTCATTATGCCTCAATAGCTTCGAGAGACAATCAGCCACAAACAGAAAAAGATACGGAGACAACGGATCGCCTTGGCGTAGGCCGCGAGACGGAGTAAATGGTTGCAAGAGTTCGCCGTTGAATTTGATACGGTAGCGAACAGTGGTCACGCACGCCATGAGCCACTGAACCCATTGTTGATGAAAGCCCATCTTTTCCAGCACTCGTTGCAAAAACGACCAATCTACCCTGTCATACGCCTTGGCAAGATCCAACTTATAAGCACAATACCCGTCTCCATCATCTCGACAATTCTGCATTGTGTGAAGACACTCAAAAGCAATCAACGCATTATCTGTAATTAAACGTCCCGGCACAAAAGCACTTTGGTTCTCGGTAACAATGTCCTGCAGCAGGGGTCTCATTCGATTCACCAAACATTTCGACACGATCTTGTACACCACATTACAAAGAGATATTGGCCGATAATCCTTAAGTGTCTCCGGCTGTGGCTTCTTTGGAATAAGAACAATAGACGTGTCGTTGACTCCAGGTGGCATATGAGCTGTATAAAAGAATTCCTTCACAGCTTTAATAATATCCACTTTCATAACACCCCAATTCCTCTGAAAAAATCTCCCCGGCAAACCATCAGGACCCGGCGCCTTTAGAGGTCCAATCTGAAATAGTGCAGTACTAATCTCCTCATCGCTGAAAGGTTTGCACAATTCCTCATTAATCTCCTGCGTGATGACCTCATCAATACAATGCATGGCACATTCTGGGTTGATTCCAGGGTCGCGATCATACAGCTTATCAAAAAATTTATTAGCTAGCCCATGCATTTCCTCCTTTCTCGTATGCCAGACACCTGATTCATCCTTCAGCTTCTTGATCATGTTTTTCCTTGCCCTCCACACTGATTTGCGATGGAAAAACTTAGTGTTTCGGTCACCCTCTTTGAGCCAATCAACCCTCGATCGCTGCAACCACATCATCTCCTCCCTATAAAGCATTTCATTCATTTTGTCCAGCGTATCTCGGATTTCTGCACAAGAGTCAAGGCGACCCTGCATACGTAATACCTCCAATCGCTCCCGCAGTGACTCGATTTGCTTCGTGATAGCCCCAAACTTGTCCCTGCTCCATTCCTTCAACGTTTTCAGAACGTGTTTCAGAGCTCCACACACATCACCTAGGTCTCGAATCTCCTGTCGATCTCCCCACGCCTCCTCTATAACTGCCGGCAGGTCCGGATCTCTCTCCCACATTATTTCATACATTAGAGTACGATTCCGTAGCCGCTGTCCTTCCTCCCGGCTCAGTTTCACTAATAACGGGCAGTGGTCACTTCTAGCCGAGATTAAATGCGACACACACACTCCTGCAAAAGTGTCTCTCCATTGACAATCCGCCACCACTCTATCCAGCCTCACCTTAACATTCCTCCTTCCATCCTGCTTGTTGTCGTAGGTGTATGGCAAGCCTTCAAAACCAAGATCATGCAACTCGCAAGTGGATAAAGCATCCCGGAACGCCTCCATCTGCCTCTCTGGCCTTAAACATTCTGAGAAGTGTTCAAATTGCCACATTGCCTCATTAAAATCGCCCAGTACAACCCATGGCGCAGCAGATTTGGCTTTAAGATCCATCAGCCGTTCCCACATCAAATGTCTGTTCTCCACTCTTGGTTCACCATAAACGAACGTAGCTCGCCATTGAGGCGCCCCAGCCTCCAATCTGACATGCACATCAATATGACGATTAGAAATAGACAGTAATTCAACCTCGAGTTGCTCATGCCAGAACAGTGCTAATCCTCCACTCATCCCATCGCTACTGACACCAAGAAAACCTTTCAGCCCTAACCTCCACCTCAACCCTTCCACTCTAGTATCTTTCACACGGGTCTCCGAGAGGAAGACCATTTTTGGGGAATGTGCCCTACAAAGGGCAATGAGCTCTTGAACTGTCCGGAAGTTCCCCGTCCCCCGACAGTTCCAGCACAAAAGACTCATTGTTCCTGACGGGGCTCGCCATGAGCACCCGTCAGGTTTCCAGTAACAACTGGAGAGCACACTTCAGTACATCCCTTCTTTCCTCCACCAGCCACCTCCTCGTCCTCCTGCATACCACCCAGCCCAGCTGCCGACTCCCTGCTTTGGTTCCCTGTCCGCTTCCCCAAAGGTGACACAGGCGCCATATGGATATCTTGTTGTGAACTTGCACTACAGCCCTCACGACCAGACAGAGCACCCATGATAGATTGGAAAGCTTGCTTAACAGGAACAACTTGAGAACCACCAGTAAACAATGACAGGTCCTCATTCTTCACACTGGTGTGTTTCCAATTACGGTCAGAATCCTGAGAACGTGATGACGACTGTGAGGGTATGCTTCTGTTTCTCACCAGCCGCGGATCGAGCTTCTGCCCCTCGCACACTTTATTTTCATGCCTTTCAAAGCTTCTCGTTATTGACTTCACCATAGAGGATGAACCGCTAGATTCATAAGACGTGCCCAGCGACACACGATCATCCAACTTTGGGTTAGTTGCCAGTTGCCTATCATTCCCCATCTTCATGCTGTCCACCGCCTTAGCCAAATTATCGGCCACCTCCGTCGGTACTGCAGCTCCAGCTCTACCCTCACCTCCACCGCCTCCCTGCTTCTTGAAAGTATTGTATTGCTGGAGAGGGTTTGCAAAGTGTAAACCCCTAGCCACCTCTGGTTTCTCCATGGCATGCATGGTTCTGCTCCTACTCTCCACCCTCTTGTGCGGAGACCCACGTAACTCCTCGCCGTAGCGGAACCCAGAGATACCATGCCCTTTGAACTGACATTCTCTCTCTGCATGCCCCATCCTCCCACACTTGAAGCAAAAGTGTGGTACGCGCTCGTACTTCAGCTTGAAATTACTCATCTCCCCATTCACCTTTAACTCAAGGAACGGTTTGAGGGGCTTCCTTAACGGCACTGCAACTCTGATACGTAAGTAACGCCCACCCATTAGATCCCCACCATCATGATAGAACTCCATGAATTTTCCCAGCCGTTTCCCCAGAGCTTCTCCCACCTTTTTAGTCATCATGAGCCCCGGCAAGTCAAACACCTGGATCCAGAGTGGAATAGCATCCAGGGCTACTTCCGACGGCCTCGTTTTACCATCATAAGGCACAATGATCAACGCATCACCCTTGTGAATCCACGGGCCACCCTTCATAACAAAATTATAGTCTCCTTCCCCCATGAACTCCAGCAGGAACATGTTGTCATGCAACTCCTTCCTGTGTATTTTACTCCTCGGCATCCAGGCTTTGCGCATCTCCCCAAACAATGCATGCACACTATATCGCTGTACCGAGAAGAATTGTGCGAGGGCTAGCCACCGTTTGGGTGCCTGCTTCTCCATCTCCTCTAGATCGAACTCCAGCACATCCTCCTCGCTCTCCGCGTCGGATACCTCCTCATCACCTGCACCATCAACCTGCACCTCCTCCTCCATGCCTTCACTCGCCGGGATAGCCTGATCTGCCGCATGGACCCCGTCATAGGGCACCATCACCCCATCATCTCCCTGACCGTGCGCAGAAGGCACGTTTGTCAGGAGTTGATTATCCCCCGCCGCCATGCCGCCACCAACACCTGCTCCACTCACTGGCATCTGATTGCCAATCACATCGCCCCCACCCGTTGCTACAAACCCTTGATGAGGATTCGTGGGATCAGCACCCAATAGCTTATGCAGTTCCTCCAGATTATTTTCCACAGCCGCCTTTGTCCCATCTCCTACAGCGCCCGCCGCCGCCATCTTCCCCAGCGAATTATCACCTGCCGACATGGTCACCGCCGAGAGACGATCGTCAACGAGTGGACTCGCAAGTCAGAAACTCGAGCTTCGGGTGGGAAAAGGACTCAATGCCTCCCCTTGATCACCCCCACTCTCGTAGCCGACCCGGAGAACACCCGTGAGAGACACGAACAGATCGCGAGGCGAAATCCCAATCGGAAACTAGCCAGAGACGGATCGGAGACGATCAGAGACACGGAATCGCCCCCGAAACCCTAGCCGCCGGAGAAACCCTAGCGGAGGGAGTCGTGACGTGACAATAGCTAACTCCAAAGTCCAAACTCGCTCGCGATAGTTTAGCCCTCAGCGCGCAGCCTCGCCGGCGAGTGGTTGCTCATGCTGATCTCGCGCGGGCGCGTGTTGGGACGGGACTGGTTTAATAGTTTAATTGACTGTAGGTATCACGTTAATGTTCGCCAGAACAATAATAAAGAAATTTGTATAATTGCAACATTCAAGTGAAAGATCTTTTGGTAGGTCCCATTGTGCTTGGATGTCTGCTGGTAATAGGATTGTGTTGATATCATATAAAAGCATAGTTTTTTTTTTGCGATTATATAAAAGTATAGATTTGAGTTTAGCGTTTTGGCCACAATGGTCGATGAACTTTGCTGTCTTCCTTTGCATTGGTTTTGGGATGTTCCAGCCAGTGTACAAAGATTTCTCCACTCAGATTTTCTAATTGTGTAACAATTTTATGTTTCTATAGGGTGAACATCAAAGGGACGAACCTTTTTATGTTCAGACATTGTCTCAGAAATTTGAAGTTCAAACAGCTCCAATAAGTGATGGAGTTCTTCCTGGAATCATACGTGCTTTTCGGCAACGAAAACTGCCTGAAACGTCTGTTTGGTTAAAAAAAAAAACATGCTTGTCGGCCTCTTCCGACCCGGAGAAGTTTCATGAGAGGTGTCCTACATGTTAGAGACTGCACGTTTACGCTACCTCAAAATTGCAGAGATAGAGAGGGAGTTTCTAGGCTAAAAAATCGGCTTGTAACAGGTGCTACAGTCACGAAACGCTTCGAAGAGGAGCCGAAACATGCGCTATGCGCCCTGAAAATCCACGGAAATCTTGACAAATTTCTCCCACTGTGAGGCCGTGCGTATCTGAGCAGGTGTCGTAAAAATCGGCTCGGATGCCCAAAACCAACCCAGAGCGTATGCTATATATAGCCCACGAAAACTGCCCAAAGCGTCCGTTTCTGTATAAAAACAACATTCGTGTTGGCTCTTCCCGTCCTAAAAAAGTTTCCTGAAAGGTGTCCTACAAGTCAGAGGCTGCTTCTAGGTCTAGGCTATGCGAAAATTGCAAAGATAGGAGGGAAATTCGTAGGCTCAAAAATCATCTCACAATGGATGTTACAAGCCACGAAACGACTCAAAAGGGGCCGATACATGCGTCATACACCATGAAAGTCCACAAAAATCTTGTAAAATATCTTCTATTGTGAGGTCGTGCATATGTGGTCAAGCGTCACGGAAATTGGGCCGGGTACCGAAAGTCGACCCAGAGCATGTGCTGCTCACGAAAACGCACGTGCCGGCCCTTTCTCGCTCGCAGAAGTGGCCCAGGTGTCCTACAGGTAAGAGGATGCTTCCGTATTTAGTGTATACGGAAAGCGCAGAGATAGAGAGGGATTTCCTAAGCCTGATAACATGCTCGTCACAGGTGCTACATGTCACGTAACGTCCCGACAAGGGAACAAAACGTGCTCCGTACGCTCTGAAAATTCACGAAAACTATGATAAATGTCTCATACGGTAAGGCCTTGAGTATCTGAGTAGGCACAGCGAAAATCGAGCTGGGTGTTGAAAATTGGCCTGAAGCGTGTACCATACTTACGACCCACGAAAACGGCTCAAAAAAAGCTCTTTTCGCAAAAAAAAAAAAAAACATACGGATCGGCCTCTGCCTACCACCTCATATCGGTTGCTAGGGCCACGAAAGGGTTCGAAAAGGGCTCGAAACGTGCCCAGAAAATCCACAAAACTTTTTTTTAGGGCAAATCCACAAAACTTTGACAAATGTCTCCGCGCTTATCCGCAGGTGGCGCGAAAATGTCGCCGAAAATGGGTAAGGAGCGGCGATGCGAAGAGCCTTTTATTTATTTTAGAGAAAAGTCTAATTTGCCTCCCTCAACTATTAGGGGTCGCGCAATTTTCACCCTCAACTATAAAACCGGATATCTGATACCCTGAACTCATCACCCAGGTGCAATTTACCTCCCTGAGCGGTTTTGAGAGCGGTTTTGCCCTACGTGGCACAGTGGGTCCCACGTGTCAGGTGCCACATCATTCTTTTTTCTTTTTCTTTTATTCCCTCTCTTCCTCTCTTCTTCTCTTTCCTGCTGGAAGAAGTGCGCGCCATCGCCGGGCGGGCCTTCTCCGGCGCGCACCAATCGTGGTCCGGGAATTGGCGCGAGGTGGGAACGGCGATGCGCGGGGGCCTGGCGACGAAGTAGCAGGGCAGCGGCGACGACACAGAGTTGATGCTCCAGCAATTCTCATCGTCGCCGGCGTCGACGAGCGGGGCGCTCGCGCGACGCGAGGACAAAGAGCGCGACTTGGGCGGCCCGGTTCCACATCCACGATCTTGGGGCTGCGGTCGTACCTGTATGACGACGACTCGATGCTCACAGATATTCGTCGGCCGCTGTACGCCGCCGCTCCATGCTTACTCGCGTGTCGTCCTGCTCAGGCCGCCGCGAGCGCACAGTTTCGTCGGTGTTCCTCATCAGCAGCTCCACCACCCTCCTCTCGTCCACCCGCGCTTCTCCCTGGTAAGCACACCATCACTTCAATTCATCGGAAGCCCGCTCACCGGAAGCTGGCACCGCCGCCTTTGCCGCCGCCACCGATGGGCGCACCGGGGATAGAACAGCTCGCGGAAGGGGCAGACCGAGGAAGTGGTGGAGGAGACGCTCGAGGACTCGTCCCTCCAACGCATCCCCCCTTGGGCCGGCCGGCAGAGGAGGATCCCTAGAAGGGAGGCGTGCCGCGAGACAGAGGACGCGGAGCCAGTGGACGAGGAGAAGGAGGACGAGGAGGTGGAGAGGACGGGGTCGGGTGCGGAGGGCTGAGGGGAAGGGGAGGAAAGTCCATGGCGGTGCGGTGGTTGGAGCGGGCGTCGGAGTGACGAGCGGCGGCGGGGGTAGGGGAGAGGGAGGAAAGAGAAGAAGAGAGGAAGAGAGGAAAAAAAAGAAAAAAGAAAAAAGAATGATGTGGCACCTGACACGTGGGACTCACTGTGCCATGTAGGACAAAACCGCTCTCAAAACCGCCCAGAGAGGTAAATTGCACCTGGATGATGAGTTCAGGGTATCAGATATCTGATTTTATAGTTGAAGATGAAAATTGTGCGACCCCTAATAGTTGAGAGAGGCAGTTAGACTTTTCTCTTTATTTTAAGGGACGAAGAGATCAAGAGAGTGATGATGGCGCGGCGCCATCTGGGCCCGTTTGAGCGCAAGATTAGAAATAGAGGTCCATCCTAGCCCACTGAATGTTTCGGTTGGAGCAGAAAGAGCCACGGGGTGCAATGTGGCCCGCGGAGAAACAAGCGCACACGGCTTGCCTTTTCGTCGTCATTCTCTCACTCAGTCCCTCCCTCCAATCCACAGCCATCCTCTCTGCTCTGTTGCGGCTTCCTCTCCGCCTCCGGCCGGCGAGCGGCGAGCTAGCAGTACCAAAGGCAGCTTCCGAAGAAAAAGGAAAGAAGAATGATGTCGTGCCGCACAGCATGCTGGTGCTCGCTCCAAGTTGAGTCCCAGCAGCAAGCACAGGAGCGCTTCTCCTCCAAGAAGGTGGCCCTCCTTCCCACTGCTTCTGCTTCTTCAAGGATTTGCAGCTCCATCCCCCATCATCAACAAGAGCATGACGAGGCTCTCCTTGGTCTCCTGCGCGCCCACGACACGGACGCCGCCTTCGGGCTCTTCTCCGCCCACCCCGAGCTCCTCCCTTGCTCCCCCACCACCGCCTCCCGCCTCCTCGCTCAGCTCTCCTTGGATAAATCTTCGTCTTCCTTCTCCCGCGCCCTTGTTCTTTTGCAGCGCCTCCGCGGCCGCAACGCGCTGTCGCTGCTGGACGCCAACGCGCTGTCCCTGGCCGCCGCTGCCGCCGCCCGCTCCGGCAACGCCACCCTCGCGCACTCCCTCATCCTCTACATGCTCCGCCAGGGCCTCTTCCCCGACCGCCGCGCCTACACAGCCGCCGTCGCGGCGTCCGCCCCCAGCAAGGCGGTCCGGCTCTTCGACGCCGTGCTCCGCCACCTCCGCCAAAGTGAGCAGCTTGTCGTTCCGGCGTGGTCGCTCCCCGACACGGCGGCCTTCAACGCCGCCCTCAACGCCTGCGCGGACGCCGGGGACGGCTCAAGGTTCCGGCAGCTGTGGTTGGATCTCCAGGAGCCTGACGCTGTGAGCTACAACATCCTGTTGAAGATGTGCGCGCGGTTGGGGCGCAAGGAGCTCCTCCCGCGCGTGCTCCGGCGCATGGTCTCCGAAGATGGCGTGGCTCCCTGCGGCAGCACCTTCCACTCCCTGGTGGCCGCCTACGTGGGGTTGGGCGACATCGCCACCGCCGAGACCATCGTGCAGGCCATGCGGGAACAAACGGACTTGTTGTCCTTCCTGCTCGGAGATGTGGCCACCCAAGAAGCTGCTCTGCTCGACGACATTCTTGTCACCCAAGGCCAAGAGGAGGAGAATGAACCACCGCCGCTGCTGCCTCCAAGAGCCAACGCCCGGGTGTACACGACGCTGATGAAGGGCTACATGAACGCCGGCCGCGTCCACGACGTCCTCGCCACGTTGCGGGCCATGCGCCGGGAAGCCCAGACTTTCCCGGCGAGCCGCCCCGACCACGTCACCTACACCACCGTCATCTCCGCGCTCGTCGCCGCCGGCGACATGGACCGCGCGCGCGCCGTGCTGGACCAAGAGATGGCCGCGGATGGGGTCCCGCCCAACCGCGTCACCTACAACGTGCTGCTCAAGGGCTACTGCCACCAGCTGCAGATGAGCAAGGCCAGGGACCTGTTCCAGGCATGGGTGAGACAATGCCGGACGTGGTGACGTACAACACCCTCATGGACGGCTGCGTGGCCACGGACGACACCGCCGGCGCGCTGGCCCTCTTCAACGAGATGCGGTCGCGGGGCATCGCGCCGTCCGCGGTCAGCTACACCACGCTCATGAAGGCGTTCGCGGCGGCGGGGCAGCCCAAGACGGCGCACAAGGTGTTCGACGAGATGCAGAAAGACCCCGGGGTCAAGAAGGTGGACAGGGCGGCCTGGAACATGCTGGTGGAGGCCTACTGCCGCGTCGGGCAGCTGGAGAGGGCCAAGCAGGTGATGGAGAGCATGAAGAGGGACGGCGGCTTCCAGCCGGACACCGCCACCTACGGCAGCCTTGCCAAGGCCGTGCGCAACAAGCCCGGGGAGGCGCTGCTGCTGTGGAACGAGGTCAAGGAGCGCTGCCCGGACCCCGACGAGGAGCTCCTCGAGGCGCTGGCCGACGTCTGCGTCCGGGCCGCATTCTTCAGGAAGGCGCTGGAGATCGTGGCGTGCATGGAGGAGAGGGGCATCGCGCCCAACAAGACCAAGTACAAGAAGATGTACATCCAGATGCACTCCAGGATGTTCACCAGCAAGCACGCCTCCCAGGCGCGCCAGGACCGACGCCGGGACCGCAAGCGCGCCGCAGAGGCTTTCAAGTTCTGGTTAGGCCTGCCCAACGAATACTACGGCGCCACCACTGACACCGAATGGCGGCTCGATCTGGATGATGACTACCATGTGTAATGTACTAGGTGTCAGTGACATACTTCACGAAACAAACCCTTGCCTAATGTTCTAGTCAAGACTGAGCAGAACGACATCTCAAAACCCCCTTAGGAGCAGCAGACAAAATGGGATTCAGAAATTCCGAGGCTCCGCATGTGTGAACACCAGCTAGTAGCATGATTTATTGTGTCTGTTACTGCTATGTACCAAGTGCTTGCTTGCTTGGGGCCGTGATCTCAACACTACATTTTACAATTAGGAGAAAGAAATGGGAGACAACAAATGCAGCTCACCAAGGCTGCTGCCTTAAATACTACAGCGCTGTTAGGCAGTAGAACAAAAATGAGGATCAGTGGCTGACAACACCCCGTTTACACCTCTGTTCGAGCCTCTCACCTTCTGTACCGTGGCTGTGCCGCAACTACAAATGCAGTTAAGGGGTAACAGATGTCCGGACGCTTTTCGAGTATTTGTACAGTCAAACGGCCCCACATCTTGCGCTTTCCGTTTAACCTGCAAACAGAGATGAAATCAAGTGCGGTTGCATTATATACCGGCCTAGCCCCAACGAATACATGTTCATCAGTTTAAGCTACTATCAGTCTTGATTGGGCCAACCGCATCTATTGATATATCTAAATCTCTTTTGCAAACCCAAACCTTCCACTTGAAGAATGGGAAAGTATGCTGTAAATTTATTTCAAGCACAACATCTAGACTCACTGAAAATGAAGCTGCATATCAAATTTGCAATTACAACAGAGCTTACCGGTGACCAAGGACTGGGCTCGGGAGCAGTTTTGTCAGGAGGAGAATTTTGCACGGCACCACTCTTCTGTTCCAAGACTTCCTGCAAGAATACATTCGCAACGGGTAACTCATTATATTCCATCCTCAGCCTTTTGGCACAATAGAAAGAACACTTATCTAACAAAATTATCCATCAAGTCGTTCGTTCGCAAACATTGTTGCGGATTCCCAAATGCACACCCGAGAAAATATGACACTACCACAGGTTAAATTCGGTAGAACCACGAGAACGAATTAGAAACTGAGCATAAAAAAAATGCAAAAAGTATATGTGCATTCACATCAGCAAATAACACAGGAAAAATGAGCACCATGGAGAGCAGTTGTACACTAGAGTTTGCACTTTTAGATATTCTGTGGACCGTACAGATGTTAGAAAACCATACAAACTATGTGCTGACAAAATTAATGTCTTAGAAGTCACTGATGTAAGTTAACCTGACCCCCCGCAAGCCTCCATGACAGCAAGCCATTCTTCTGTAAATGGTACCAGGTTTTTCAGATGGTCTCTAAGGATAGTATTTGTCCGTGATCTATCTACTGCCTTATCCTTTCTGTAAACAATATTAAACACAATCAAAAGTCAATGCGCATGCACTTGGAAATCAATTAACTGTATGCAGTAAAAGATTCAACGTGGACATACTCTATATGTGATGCATCCCCTTGAGCCGGCAACTTGTTACTGTCAAACACCATTTTGTCTTCCATATTTAGTTCGATCGATAAAACATGTTGTCTCTCCACACAAGTCCTAGGTGCTTCCAGTTTTACTGGAGAACATTTTGTTCCCTTAGAAGTGTAGTTATGCTCAGGCCCCATATGTAACAAAGAATCTTCCGTTATAGCTGATGCATTACTTAGTTCAAGCTCTGTTTCACCATCAGTATTTGGTTCTTCTGACGAAGCAGAAATACCTTCATCGCACAAAGAACCATTCGAAACTGAACTCCTGTCAGCTAGAGCTGGCATTACATCACTTGAATTACCACAAGGTGGCATCTGATCCGCGTGTATCATATATTCCATCGGGGCACATTCTGTATTGAGGTCATCACAGGAACCGAAATTTCGCAAGGAATCAATATCTAGAGAACAATTGTCACCTTCAGACAAAGGAACTGCGAGGTGTCTCTCTCCAACATAAGAACTTTCCAAGTCAATTGCTGCAACAGAACCACTGTCTGACTTGCTTTGACAACTGAGATCACTAGTTTGAGAAGAAATGTTACACCCCGAGATAGGTCTGGTTGTGGAGCAAGTGGCTTTAAGAGAGCAGGAATCATCAACCGCTTCAAAGGTTGATAAACAAGTAGCTTTAAGCAAGAGTGAATTCTCTGTAGGTTCAATACTTTTGATTATACCCCTTCCCTCTTCATGTGATGAGTCATTGTAAACAATTGGCATGCTATTTCTGGCACCATCATTCTTTCCTGAACTCAATGGCTGTGTAGTAGCTGCACTTCCAGCCAATAAGCAATAGACCTCTGGTCTTTCTTGACAATTTGCATCTCTTGACTTTGCTGAGTATGCAGAAATAATTTTTGACAAGGATCGCTTCTCTGAACCCACCAAAGTGTTGGTATTGCTATCTGAAATATTGGAGGCGGTGGTGGAATTGGTTGACAGGAGCTTTGACAGATGGATTCCATCTTTTAGATCCTCAGACTGCTTATATCTGGGAGGTTTTACAAGTGATGAAGTATTTACAGCAGAGAACCTCCCCGCATTCCTTTGAGCAGCATTATTATGTGACATGTGAGCATTTTCCTGAAACAGGCAGTCAAAGAATGCGGTTTTGGCAAAAGAGCTTTCTCTAACAAATTGCAAACGAAATATTCAGAGGCAAATTATTTCAAGGACAAGAAATAGAATCATGTACCAAATAATATACATATATTTAATTCTGCATAGATAGAAATAAAATTAATGGCAATGTTTTTAGGGTGCCATTTCCTTTTTAAAAGCAACTAATCTTATCATGTGCCTCATGTGCAGCAATACAACTAGGAACTATGCAACATTTAATCAGTTTTAAGGCATCGCCTAAGAAACAAGGTGTGGTACTGGTGACCTCTCCACTGGACGCCACGACCCACAAGGTCCCATTTATGCCTGTCTCACAAGAGACAAGGCGTGGTCAGCTCACGACAGCACACCATAACGCCTTAAAAACCATACATTTAATGACAGGCACCATACCTTTCCATACATTAGTCAGGAACTAGTCTCCAAAGTTTGGTTAAACGAAAGCAAGAATTTAGCACAGAATCAATATCTATTTGTAACGCAAAATAACTGCAAAGAACCACTGCAGACGAAACTATCACAGGGGACTTGGTATGGAAGAATGTAACAACTAACAAGCTACCTGAGTGAAAAACCCAACAGAAGGCGAAGGCATGCGGAGCGCTGATGGTTTAGCAAAAGTTGATGTAGTGCCAACAAAACTGGAGGGGCTAATTTGTGGATTTTTAAATTTGACAGAACCATTGGCTTTTTCATGTATAGCAGCAACAGAAGGCACCTGCAATAAGTAAACAAGTTTGTGACGGGAAACTTTTTCAACTACTGAACAAAGGTGCCACCTGATCTTCCACATGGGGATGCAAACCATGGTATGTAACAAATAAAATATATAAACAGCAACTATCTAGTGCTCACCATATTCTTCTCTAGGATAGGTCCAGAATCAATCTTTGATTTGGGCAGGAGTCCAGGTACTCTATGAACAGGCTCAGTTTTAACTGAAATAGCAGTTTGTTAATTCAGACAGCTCGTAGCAACAAATGGTGCGTGCTAGTAACAACAGATGGGTATGCCAAAAGCTAAGCCACAGAAATAGGCCGTCACTGGACCTGGCAAGGTCCAGTAAAAAGAAATGCCTGAGTTCACAATAAACTCGGTTTCTTTAGAAAGGTCGTAAACACAAGAATACCTGGAGCTAACTTTTTGTTTGATTTCATAACAGTCGTCTCAGGTGTGGTACTTCTCGGAGCCATAGGAAGAGGAGGCTTCTTTGGTATTCTTGACATGGGAGTTGTAGAAGTTGAGTTTGGTACTACTTTCTTCTGTGTATAGCTAAGTTAAGACACAACAATTGAAGTTATGAAGACTTAAACGTGCAACAATAGTATATATGAAGAAATCAGCCCAACTGTTAGTTAGGATATGTAGATCCTGTGGGTACTCGTGGTATGCACTTCTGGTAGCTTCTTGCAGAACTTCTATTTTGACATCCCTGCAATTGATTGGTAAGAAAATAGTAAGGTTGCTGGATGATTCTTTCAAAGGCCAACAACAACAACAACAACAACAACAAAGCCTTTTTATCCCAAGCAAGTTGGGGTAGGCTAGAGATGAAACCTGCAGGAACCAACAAGAGATGTGCAGAATGATGAACTGACCGCTGGTTCTTTCCGCTCATCTCGCTGAGGAGTTTTTGCTGAAGAAAACAATCTCCTTCCCTGGTTTTCTATGCAACGATTTTTTGCAGACAATTTCCTACGTGAGTTTTCTGCAACTTCCTTGAGTACACTTGTGTTACCATATCTGTCAGACCGACACAATGGCGACATTATACCATTAACCCCTGAGCTAGGGGTCCCATGTGCCATCAGTTCGGAGCCAGTAAGCACAGAAAGTTCTGAATTGTCCAGAACACCTACAAAGTTGAGCGATATTATTCAGTCAACTGCAGTTGAAACTGCAGAAGAGTCGAATCGGGAAACAGGTATTGCGCTACCTTCTTCAGTGAAGAAAGCAGGGTTCCATGCAATACTTTTCCTCAGGTTGAAACCTGCAGGCTTCTTGTTTCCCTTTGCTGAGGAGGCCACCTCTTTGTGCACCAGTGGACGATTCGCATCTTCAGAGATGTTCTCTTTGTTACCTGGAGAATCTGTTGAAGATAAAGATTGAAGTCGATCTTGATTCATCTCTGGATGGTGTAAACTGAATGTCCATTTAACCAAACTGTTAAAGGTATTAGTGGCTCCTAAAACTAAGAGAGCGTGTAGGTATTTGCAGCAACAGCGCTAGCAGGGTGGAGGAAAAGAACATGGACACATCTACAACAATCCCCAGGCCAGGCATCCCGGTAATCCAGATACAGCTAGTTGCAAACCCGAAAGATACAATCTCGAAAAAAATTGGAGCGATTGGAGCATTTAGAGCAAGAGAGCCCTGTCTAATTTGGGGACTGGGGCGGAGAGAAAGAGGAGGTGGGGGCTCACCGGATCCGCCGGCGGCAGCGGCGGAGGGGATGTGGCGCGGCGACGCCATGCGCGGATCTCAGGCACGGCTGAATCCCCGAGGCAAATGGCGGAGATGGGGAACTGTTTTGAATGGAATTTTTTTTTTCCGGGGGTTTGGGTTCGTCTTGAAGAAGAACCGAAGAAGCGGCAAGTCAAGCGAGCGGGAACTACGCTTTTGGCTCATCCTATTTCAAGACCCCACATGTCATTTGCATATCTTTTACACGAGAGGTGACACGTCTCTTCAGCCCGGCCCAGCCCAGCCCATCCAGATAAGCACGCACACACATGTGAAAAAAAAAGGAAATTTGGCCGCAGCTAGCGACGACGGCGGCTCCTCTAGAATCGGCGACCCTCTACTTTTTCTGATCATGGGCAGCGATGATTTCGCCGCCCTACGCAAGCAGGTCTTCTTCTCCGTAGCTGTCATCTCCGCCTCCAACCTTAACTGTGTTTTCCAACTCAAGACTGCCAAAACCATCTAAATCTCCCTTCATACCCACCCTTTAATGCCGTCTCATCATCTTCTCCACAGGCCGACAGGTCGTTCTTTTAGAGCGACTTCTCCCAAACCCTTGTCCTCCAAGCGGTCGACCACGTGCGCGCTGAACCCTACGAAGAGCAAATAGACGATCATGTAAGACCGTTGGGTTGTAGAGGCTATATCAATCCACCATGTGTTTAATAATAGATGAATGCATCAAATTGCCAAAGGTAGTGATAGGCACTACATTTTAGAATTATTATATCCAAAATAAAATTTAAGTATTATTTATTATTGTTTCTTTTAACTATTAAAAATGAGGGGGAAAATGACCAGAAGAGAGTCTTCTGCGTTTTTCTCTCTCTCTCTCTCTCTCTCTTTTTTTTTGAGAATTTCTGCGTTTTCCTTTGCATCAAGCCCACAAAGCCCTGAGGTGACGTCATGCTCAGTCCACATTTCAGGCCCGGCCCGGCTCAGTCTCGGTGAGCGAAAAACTGCACGAGACCCACCTGCCTTGTTGGTTCCTCCCCTCTTCTTCCCCTCGCCGCCGTAGCTTCCACCTCCGCCGCGACGCCGTCGCTGCACCCCACTACCCTCACCTCGCTGCCGGCGGCTTCGCCGTCGTCCACTCCGCTGCAGACTAACTCAGATCCCAGGAACGCCGCCAGCACTGGCGCACCGCAGCGAGCGCGGCCAGAACCCCCCTCCTCCTCCGGAAGGTTAGAGCTGAGCTCTCCTCCCCAATCTTTTCTTTTCTTTTTCTCTTGAGATTTAGGCTGGAGATCCCTGGCTACCTGCTCCTGCCCTATTGGCGGGAAGATTTCATCCCAACCGGGGATGATATGGGGATTGGGAGGGGGATTTTCATCTCTCGGAGGAGAGGGTTCTCTCTGCTCTGCTCTGCTCTGCTGCCGTTAGGTAGGGCGGCTGCCCTATTGCTCGGTCCGCCTCTGACTAGCCTAGTAGTGCAACGATTGTGGAATTTTGCACTCATTCTCGTTCTTTCTGAATAGTAGTAGATTGGATTGGTACAAGCTTTTGTGCTCAGCTGTTGTACTGTGCATCCCACTGAATCATGTTACAGTTTTTCCCTGTCATTTTAGTTTCGGTGCCTTAATGAAATGCTTATCACTATTTTGTAGGTTTAGGTGTTTCCACTTTCGATAGGCACACTTTCCTTCAATGCATCGGGTTGGGAGTGCTGGTAATACGGCCGGTTCAACTCGACCAAGAAAGGAGAAGCGCTTCACGTATGTGCTCAATGATGCTGACGACAAAAAGGTCTCTTGTACTTTAAACTAGCCGGCGCTGGCAGCTCTTGTGATCTGTTACTTTAGATCTACCTGTTCTCACTTCTCTGTAGGTTTGAAACAATCCATGTTGATGCACTTCCTATTGTTCATTTTTCAGCATTGTGCGGGGATCAACTGCTTGGCATACTTAAATGGTTCTGCTTCAGGTACAAGTGATTATATTTTCAGTGGGAGTCGTGATGGTACCTTGAAAAGATGGGAATTAAATGATGGGGATGCAAGCTTCTCAGCAACTTTTGAGTCACATGTTGATTGGGTATGCTCTTCCCTCAGTTTTTATTCAATCTGACTTTATCTGTGATATAGCTATCGAAGTTCAGAGGTAAACAGCTGCTTAAAAATTCATCAGACCCTCTGAATCTCTTATATCACGATTGTCTGTATGTTTTAGCATGATCATCTAAGGTTTGATATATGAGACAAAAGGCTTAGGGCATTCACTCTTGTGTCTCAATATATATTTTAGCTTGAAATAGCAGTTTGGCCAATACATTTTGTATTTTTAAAATGTTGCATTCAAGTTGTTTTTGCGTTATTTCCTCTTATGCTTATAAGTGGCAGTGTTGAAATCTGTGCATATATTTGTAATCATTCAGTGAAATGTGTTCTTGATGCATTTGATGGAGAAATGTGTTCTTGTGGAGCGTGAAACAATAATTGATTTTTTTTCATGGAGTGAAATACCTTATAGCCCATGTTTTTGAGGTGTTGCGGCGTCCTGTGGCAACCCACCCCCCTCACAGCACCTAGGCGTTGTGGCGTAACTAAAAGCCTGTGGCGTCCCGTGGCGACCCACCCCCCTCACAACGCCTAGGCGATGCCTCAAAAACAAGGCTTATAGCGTTGTTGGTGTGTTTTGTGTCATCTTGTTCTTGGTAGGAACTTGCTGCTGTCTTGGTTTGAGAGTATTCAAGCTGTTTTTCTTTGTTGCGCAGGTTAATGATGCCATAATTGTTGGCCAGAAGCTTGTTTCCTGTTCCTCAGACACCACTCTGAAGGTCTGTTGTTTGAACAATTTTTTAATATTACTTGCTGACCCTAAATTCCTTCTAATTTCAATTTTCAATTTTGCAGGTGTGGAATTGCTTGTCAGATGGTGCTTGTACCAGAACTCTCCTCCGGCAGCATTCTGATTACGTGATTTGTCTGGCTGCCGCTGAAAAGAATGTAATGTTACCCATTCTTGTGTTTTTCTGTGGATTTAAGTTCTTTTCTTTTTTGTTATTTATAGTTTTGACGTGTCTATCTATTGTAGAATAATATTGTAGCCTCAGCTGGTCTTGGTGGCGAGGTCTTCATATGGGACCTTTGATGCTGCTCTAACCCCTGTAGCCAAATCTGTGGATACAAAAGAGGATGAGGTTCCAAATGGAAACTCTGGGCCTGCTTTGACAACATTGTGCAGCGTTAGTAGCAACATTGCTTCCTCCAATGGACAATCACATGCGTACTGTCCAATCACAGCTAAAGGTCACAAAGATTCAGTTTATGCATTGGCTATGAATGATACAGGAACCCTTCTTGTCTCTGGTGGCACTGAAAAGGTATTGCAGTCATCATCTTAGACAATTATGGAATCTTTCTTTGTGATTGGGAAATCAGTTAACCATCAGTTTTAGTGTAGTTTATCTAAAAGACCAATGCGACAAAGTTTCCTTATGTTCACTGGTTTATGTAGGTCGTTCGTGTGTGGGATCCCAGGACGGGTTCAAAAAACATGAAATTGAGAGGGCATACCGATAATATCAGGGCTTTACTTCTTGATTCTACTGGAAGGTTTGTGTCTAGGCATCAGTAAATGAGCTGTTGAAAGAATCCCGTCTCTTTCTCCAAACTACCTATTCATCCTTTCTTTTTTCTTCATTGTTTGTAGGTACTGTCTATCAGGATCATCTGATTCGATGATAAGGTAAATGCAAAGATCTGATGTACAATCCATCCATCTCTCCAGCGCACGCGTGTCAGCGTATAAAACATATTTTATATTGACTGGACTAGATGTCATGTGCCTTTACATAAATGATGTGAGCTTTTGGTATCTTAGGTGCATATTTTGTATCTTTTGCAGACTCTGGGATCTAGGACAGCAGCGTTGTATTCACTCTTATGCAGTGCATACGGATTCAATTTGGGCGCTTGCAAGCACTCCTTCGTTTGCTCATGTCTATAGTGGTGGAAGAGACCAATCCGTGAGTTCAATTCTCATGTCTTTAAATTAACCACTTCTCTTCTTTGTCCTGAACTTTCCTGTTTTTCATATATTGTAGGTATACCTGACAGATTTATCCACAAGAGAGAGTGTCTTACTCTGCACAAATGAACACCCAATTCTACAGTTGTCCTTGCAAGATGACACAATATGGGTTGCAACAACTGATTCTTCAGTTTATGGTTGGCCAGCTGAAGGGCGCACACCACAAAAGGTTTTTCAAAAGGGTGGCTCATTCTTGGCTGGGAACTTGTCATTCTCAAGGGCAAGAGCATCTTTAGAAGGATCAGCGCCTGTAAGTGTGACTTTTGTCTCTCCTTTTTTGACCGAAGTCAGTAGGGGAAACCCCAACCTATTTTTTTTTATTCCAGCCTGGTTATTCGCTCCTACGAGGAGTTGATCCCAGGTCTGCTGGATGCTACTCAGCTTTTGTCCTTTTTTCAAACAACATTTCTTTATTGAAGGTGTTGTTTCTTACTTCAGAGCAGATTTCATATGATAACTTTGTTGTACGGGCCACCAAAAGAAGTTTCCTGCCTTAGTTAATGCCTCACTTATGCGTGTAGCAACTTATCTAAGTTTCTGGAAGACTTACTTACGTAGTTAATGCTATACTTATGTCTGACGTAGTTAATGCCATAATTACGTCTGACATAGTTAATTCGTACTTAATGTAGACTTGAGATCACTGGTTTTCCTAAATGTCTCCTCAATCTTTCTTCTCTCTGTGGTATTGATGCATTTCACTTGTAATCTTCTTTCCCTGCTTGTAGGCTATTGTTAGTGTATGGTATTTTGTACCTGATACAACTAAAGTTCTTTTCGATCCCTTTGTTTTGTTATCCCTTTAATATTTCACCGCCTGATCAATAACTGTTTTTTCCACTCATTTATAGCCTGCTACGACATGTTAACTAATGGTAATCAATAGCTAATTTTCGTCTATTCAACTTAGGTCCCTGTATACAAAGATCCATTTTTTTTTGATGTAAATACAGTAGGAGAGGCTCCCACTGCGCTTTATTAAACCAAAAGAAAAAAGACTGTACAAAAGCAAGAAAGGCCTTAGGCCAACAGAAGAAAACAACAACAGGAAGAAGAGCTAAAAACTACAGCCTTGAAGGGCTCATCACTCCAAAGGGATGGAGTCTAACCAAAGAAGAATACTATCTCTATGAGTTTCTTTAGTTCTATGTACTTGAAGGCGAACTTCATCTTTGAAGGCCCTCCACCATGTCTGTACAGTCGGGATTACATCGTCAAAAATAAGAGCATTTCTCTGTTTCCAGATGTGCCAAGCTGCGATGATGAAGATCTCCATAAAGAAAGCATTGTTGAAGTGTTTCTTGGCGTCATCTAGCATTGGGAAGAAGTCCATAGATGTCTGCCAGTTTATATTCAGAGATTCCCAGCATGCTTTGCTGAACTGGCATTCAAAGAAGAGGTGGAAGGCCGTTTCCTCCTGATTTGTGTCACAAAGAACACAGTTGTAGCTACCGCCTTGAACTGGGCAATTTTTCCTTTTCAAGATATTCCTTGTGTTCAATCTGTCCATGAAAAGGAGCCATGTAAATATCTTTACCTTTTTTGTGCATTTTGATTTCCACAACCAACCGAATGGCGGTGGTGGTCTAAGTGCAATGAAAGGTATCGAGTAGAACTTGGCTGTCGAGTATGTTCTAGTGCCCCATATGTAATGCCACTGGTCCTGCTCCAGAAATTGAGTTTGCTGAATAATCACATTGAGCTGCTGTAACTCCTGAAAAGCTTCCTGACTCAAAGGGAGGTAGAACTGTTCATGTGCTGCTGGATTGTTCAGGTACTGTGCAACTGAAATCTTGACATCCTTTGCAAAGGAATATAGCCTTGGTAATAGCTGTTTTAGGAAGTGTCCATTCCAGACATCATTCCAGAACATAACAGTAGAACCATCACCAACTTTGCAAGATGCAATTCCTCTGTAATGATCACTGAAACTCATTATGTCCTTCCACCAAAAGGACCCTCTGTTAGGAGTTTCGTGAGGTATCTGTCCATTGGAATAATATGTATGCCAAATTAACCTTACCCAGGGTATGTCTTTTTTGTTATAAAATTTATCAAGATGCTTGAGTAGCAGTGCCTCGTTCTGAAGTTTCAGATTTTTAACTCCCAGGCCTCCCTTCTTTTTGGAATAGTGCATTTATCCCATGCCACTAGTGCCTTTCCTCTAGCATCCATTTCTCTTCCTCTCCACAATCCTGCTCTTCGCAGTTGATCAATATGATTGATTAGAGTTTGTTGCAATTTGTTGTGCACATAGCATACAGAGGCAATGATGAGATTGCAGAATTAACGTATGTCACTCTTCCTGACAAAGCAAGGTAAGTGCTGATGGCTGAAAGTCGTCTTTCAATCCTGTTGATGATCGGTGCCTGTTCTTCAATGGTGGGTTAGTAGTTCCCAACGGCAACCCTAGGTATGTAAAAGGTAGAGCACCAATGGAGCAGCCAAAGGTCGCTGCTAGTTGTTCAGTTTTTTTCTGCTGAAAGGTTGATCGGTACCATGCAAGACTTAGCAAAATTCACCTTCAGACCTGTGGACATTGTAAATGATTGCAGAATTCCCTTTAGGCAAAAAATTTCTCTTTGTGAAGCTTTCATGATTAGGATTGTGTCATCAGCATACTGAACCACCGGAAAGTCCTGCTCATTTGTATTTGGTATCGGCACTGTTAATAGACCCTGCTATGAGCTTTGTTGATGATGACTTGTAGCAAATCTGCGGCCAAAACGAAAAGAAGGGGGGATAAAGGATCCCCCTGTCTGACTCCTCTTTTGCATTGCAGAGTATTTCCTGGCACCCCATTTAGAAGGACTGATGTTGTTGCCGACCCCAAGATGCTACTGACCCAGTTGTTCCATTTTTCATCAAAGCCCAAATGGTGCATCACTTGGGTAATACATGAATGTTCCACCTTGTCGAAGGCCTTCTCGAAGTCCAGTTTCAGAATTACAATCTCCTCTTTGGACTGGTGGCATTGGTGCAGATACTCATAGGCCCAGGCTAGGCAGTCCTGTATGGTTCTTGTTTTGATAAATCCATACTGATTTAGATGTATGAGTGGGATGATAACCTTCTGCAATCTGTTGGCCATCAGTTTAGTAAGCAACTTTAGAACTGAGTTTAGCAGTGATATTGGTCTGTAATCTCCAACTGCCACCGGGTTGTTGATTTTTGGAATTAGGGTAATGAAGGAGCTATTGATGGATTTCAGGTCTAGTTCACCATTGCAAAAATCTTGACACAGGGCATAGAAATCATCTTTAATGATATGCCAGCATCTCTTCATGAACATGCCATTGAATCCGTCAGGCCCTGGGGATTTGTCAGTGGGCATTTGTTTGATTACCTCATCTATTTCTTCTTTTGAGAAGTTTTGGCTTAGGTCTTGCAGGTTGTCATGCCTTTGAACTAGTTCTGATAGGTTGAAAAGCATATGAGGCTGAGATGTTTGGCCCATTCTGTCTTTGTATTCTTGTAATAGCAAGGCTGCTTTTTCTGCATGATCTGCCACTAATCTGCCATCTTCTGTTTGAATATATGTTATTGTGTTGATTCTGAATCTTTCTGTTGCTGCTGCTTGGAAGAATTTTGTGTCTTCATCCCCCAGTTTGACCCATCTGATGGTGAATCTTTTCCTCCAATATTCATTTTGATATTTAAGCAAATTCATGATATGCTTCTTGAGAATTTCTCTGAAATTTCTTTCTTGGATGAAAAGGATTCTCTGATCCTCTAGTTTGTCCAGGACAGCAAGCACTTCGTTGCACTCCTTGATGAGTTTGTTTAGCTTTGAGATCTGCTGGCTCCATTTTCTAAGAGCTCTTCTTAGCAATTTAAATTTGGCCGCTATCCTTGCTGCTGAATTGTTTGCTCTGACTGGAGTGCTCCAGATTGCTTGAACCAGTTCAAAGAAGCCAGGGTGATCTACCCAGAAATTTTCAAATCTGAAAATTTTTGCTCTTGGTATTTTTGTTCCAATTTGAATGTTGCATGGGATGTGATCTGACGTTGGCTTTGCCATCGGTATCATGAGGGTGTTTGGGTAGTCTAGCGTCCAGTTAACTGATGTAAAGCACCAGTCCAGTTGGACAAGCAATGGATCTTCTTGCATATTACTCCAAGTGTACTGCCTTCCTTTGAGTGGAATTTCCATGAGTCCCAGGTTATCGATCATTTGGTTGAATAGAAGAATATCATTGATGTTGCCTCCAGACCGATTTCTATTCTCCAATGATCTATAAAAATTGAAATCCCCCATAAAGATCCAGTTCTCATCTTCCTCTATATGTAACTCGTTAAACCAGTTAACAAATTCCTCTCTTGCTTCACCGTGACATGGCCCATAGACTGCAGTTAGGTGCCATGTTTCTGCGTTATGCCTTGATGTCAGTTTTACTGTTACGGCAAATTTGAGATTATGAATCACCTGCCCTGTAAACATGTTTCCAGCCCAACCGATCAATATCCACCTGACTGACCCTCAGATGGATGATATGCGAACTGGTTGAATCTTTTAGGTGCCCATTTTCTGATGGTAGAGTGGTCGATGTGTTGCATTTTAGTTTCTTGCAAGCAATACACTGCACACGCACTCTCATCAATTTTTGATCTGACCGCCCTTTGCTTGTCATGTGCATTTAGGCCTCGAATATTCCAATTTAAAATGTTCCAACTTCGATTCTGCCCTCCATGCCTATTATCCTGTGTGTTTGTACTATCCATAAGGCACGTTTTGGCAAATAGGAATCAGGCAAACTTCATAGAAGCTAGCCCCAGCAGTGAAAACCGAAGTGCCCCATTGAAAACATAAGCACCAAAACTGATTAAGCAAGAAATCCCACCATAGATGAGCACCTCGGTGTAACAGCATATCATCAGCAGGCATCACATAAGAGAAGGAGCAGATGATCATGGCTGCTGAAGGTTCTGCCCTATCAAAGCAAATCAACATAAATGGCTCCGGATCATGAGCGCAACATGCTGGCTCATTACAACTCAGCAGATAACGATGGCCTGATGCAACATAACTTAAAGCAGTCTTTGTTTCTGCCCAATTACAGGTAACCACCAGAATATAAAGCAGGCAAAATAATAACTGCAACATCTGCCATAAACCCTCCTCCCGATTCTTTTCTTCAGTCATACTATCCATCAACATGATTGGCATTGTTGCTGGAGCTTTCTGCCCTTGTGGAAGTAGCCTGGCTATCTTCCAACAGCAGCTCCCTGGTTATCTCCTGAGGAGACAACCCACACCTATTGACCGCAGCCTCCTGAATCCCCTGAATGGAGATTTCAGGAAAAATAGTTGAGGATTCTTCAATTTCTTTTGATGTTGGAAATTTAGTGAGCCCAGCAAACTCTGTGTCATTAGAAGAAAGAAAATTACCAGCAAGTGAGGCCACATGCTGGAGACTCTCCCCTGGATCAGCACTCCTGAGTGTTGTGCCTCTTATGTCTGGCACTTGAACATTTCTGTGACCATTAGTGATATCATGCTGCCTTGCACTTCTCCTGAGAGCTGCATCATGCAGTGGAGTGGGGCTGTTAGAGATTTCTTCATTTGTGATTATCTGCTCAGCCAGACACTGTTTGACACCCCCATTCTTGGGCTTCCTCTTGTAAGTCTTCTCTATAGGCCTGTTCTGGACAAACTTCAGTATGTTGTACCTCTTTCTCCTATACACTTTCAGTTTAGTCCTTGCCCTCTGAGAGTTATCCATAGCAGTATTGGGGACATTTTCTGCGGCAATGACCAGAGAGTTTGGTACATCAGATGGCATCTGCATCTGGTTTTCATTGATGGAGCTGCTACTCTGTGCAGTGATGAGTTGCCACTGACGAGAGATCATATTACTTAGAACTCCTGCTGAACTTGGATGATCAATTGGGACACCTCCCCATGGGTTAGCTGGAGTACGAGCCTGCTGCATCATCTGCCTGGTGATAACCTGTGTAGATGGTAAGGCCATTATGACTGGATTGATGAGAAAAACATTAGGCAGACTGGTTGGAGGGTGGCTCTGAGACTGTGGTTGCACTTGATTAGCAGCCCGAAAGAACTTTCTGATTTCATCATACAAGTTAATCTTTGGCATGACTTGAGCTTGAAGATAAATATGACCAGCTGTGCCCTCAAGAGACAGTGAATTGATGTTGTTGCTCTGCTCATTCTGCACTGGAAGGGTCCTCTGGCTGCTGTACTGCACTAACTGGAGGTTGTCATTCCCTCCAGCAGCAGCTGCTTCATTCTGCTCTTCTTGTTGGTTGAGTTGCTGCTCATGTTGCCTGCTTGAGTGTACCAATTCAACTTGCTGATCAATGCTTCTAGGAACATTGCTGTTCACATTGACCGTCGGCAACCAGTCAGGCCACTGAAACTCTGCTTGATCAGCCTGATCATTCATCTGTAGTTGCCTTATCTGTGGTTGAGGATGATGCTTGATCGGTTGAATGTTGGGAAGCTGCTGCTGGGCATGTACATTCACATTTTGATTAGCTGCTCGTATGTGATCGCCGCCATCGTTGGGCGGCACCCCCGGTGGAAAGAATCGCACAGGGTGGATGGCGAAGTTCGCCATCCCTTCCTCCTTCTCCTCCTCCTCCTCTGGTTCTTCAATAAAAGGCAGATTGAAGCTCTCTGTACTGGGGCTTTTCGTGAAGGAGGATGAGCACTCGTGGGAAGCAGAAGAATCAAGATGAAATGAGGAGTGAAGAGGTACTGTGTGTTTGCCCGGGCTCACTTTGAAGCTGTGGCGGGTCTTGGGCCGGGCTGGCGCGCTGGTCGCAACAGGTTGAATTGACTTCCCTGTTTAGGGGACTTAATTTCCTCTGCCATCGTTGCTTCCACTGGAATCTCTCTTAAAGCAGTATTTGGAAATGTGACCATAATTAAAGCAGCTTCTGCATCTAATGGCACTTGTGCAGTCTCTGACCAAGTGGCCCCAGGCAAGGCATCTGTAACAGCGACGGGTAGTAGACCATTGGGTCTTGGTTGCATTACTAGTATCGTGAGCATTGACTCTCCCTGCACTGCTAGTATCTTTTGCATGGATATCAGGCCAATGGGTGTGTCTTGCTGACTGTGCATCATTTACAGGCTCCATTGCGCCCACGCTGCTATCTGAGCCCGGGATAGGCGACCAATTGCCCTTGAAGCTTCCTGTCCCATGCGAGCCATTACTACCTGATGCACTGTTGCAAATTTGAAGCTTGAGAGCACCATCACCGGCCTTCATGGTGGCCGCCGTGAAGGTCATCGCCGGAGCAGAAGAACCTTCAACAGACGGCAAGGGACAGAAAAAACTGCCAACTTTGATCACTCTAACTGGGAGAGCAGGCCTGAACTTCTTCTTTGGTGAACGCTGGTTCAAAGGGCTAGCAAAGGAAACTCTCTTGGCAGCCTGCCTCTTCTTCTTTCTGCTAGTGACAACAGTCCACTGCTCCTCTTCTTGTTTCTCCCAAATTTTCCTATCCTTCTGCCAGTCAGAACCACCATCTCTCCACAGATGGAAGTAAACATCAAAATGCTTGGCAATGATACGGCGAAGAGCATAGATATACAAACCAACCGATTTGGAAGAAACCGAAAAGCGAAAATGCCTCTGAGAGGCAAAACGCACATGAAAACCAGCAGGGGAACCTCCAAGAACAGAGTGCAGAGCAAGACAACCGTCTCTTCCGTCAAGCGAAAGGTGAACCTGCGAAAGATGGCGAGCATGAAGAAGCTTCCATCCGGCGAAGAGGAAGGGTGGTGCACTGAGGCCCTCAGCCTCGCAGCAACTTCAGCCTGAAACTTCTTCCCTTCCGAGATATCCCAATCTTCCGGAATCGTTGGCCAACGATTGTTCACCAGCTTGAGCTTCGGTGCATCCTTGTCTTCAGCACTACTTCCCTTCATCGTCATCAGCTTGGGCTTGGATTGCGCCCTCAACTGAGCGGGCGACCAGGAGTGACACAAGAACGAGTGGGCGAGCTTTGAGCGTGGGAGCGTGGTCTTGACTGCGGTGAGCGGAGAGAAGCGAGAAGCACGAGGTACGGAGGATGGAGGCGCGGTGGTACGGCGGACTACCAAACTCTAGCGGCGGCGGAACGAGCGGCGGTGGAGGCTACGCGGGCGGGGGAGCGAGCGGATCCATGGGAGCGGATCCATGGGCGGATCTGGCAGGCGCGAGCTCACATGGAGGCGGCCGCGGCGCGTGCGTCTCGCATCGAGAGGCGCCGGCGCGAGCTCGAGCGGAGGCGGCGGCGCGGGCGGCGGCAGAGGGAGCTTTTACTTGAACTATACAAAGATCCATCTCTCGTTATTCCAGGAGTTCCAGCAATAATTCAGCATGAGATCATGAATAATAGAAGGCATGTACTGACAAAGGTGATTACAAAAAAATCTTTTATTTTGCCGTGTCATCACTTATTAAAGTGATGTGAGCACTGAGCAGCATCTTGACTTGATATCCGCATCTATTTCCCTTTGTACAGGATACTTCTGGTTCAGTCAAATTATGGGAGATTACCCGAGGAGCTGTTATTGAAGACTTTGGCAAGGTTATTTTTTCTCCTCTTGGACAATTTCTTACCCTCATAAAGATATATCTGCACACCATAGAACTAGTATTTTTTGTTTGAATCCCATTTGAGTCCACGCTTCACATAGGATGCCTTTCGAATAAACTAGATTTTGTCAGAGTCTTGAGCCACTTCTTTTTGGTTGTGCAGGTTTCATTCGAGGACAAAAAAAAGGAGCTGTTTGAGATGGTATCATGGATAAGCTTATTATTTCTGTATATATATTTTTAAAGAATTTGCTACCTTTCCATGTGTAATTTCTTTCTTAATTATTAGGTAAGCATACCTGCCTGGTTTACAATGGATGCTCGTTTGGGATGCCTGTCTGTCCACTTGGATACTCCACAATGCTTTTCTGCAGAAATTTATGCAATGGACTTAAATGTTGCTGGAGCGCAGGAAGATCTTAAGGTTTGCCCTTGGACGTATCATTATTTTTCAGAACTTTGTTGATCTATGGTTCTTCTGTCTTTAAGTTGCATCAGAAAGAGCCTTTCCTCTGTTGACAAATTTTACTTTCTTGATATTTCTGAAAAGTATCCATGGCACATACCAATAGCTTGCTTTACTGAAAATATGATTGCTGCTACATACGGGCAATGAGATACTAGCTGCAACCAATCTCACATTAAAGTGGTTCCCCAAATCATGCAGATTAATTTGGCTCAAGAGACTCTTCGTGGTTTGCTAGTTCATTGGAGTAAAAGAAAGCAGAAGTCTAGTTCGCACAGCTTGTCGAACGGTGACAGTTCAATGGGAAAAGATGTTCCGCTGAAAGACTCGCCTCATCCAAGATCTGATGTGGATGATGGAACCGAAAACCATGCAACTCATGTGCTTCCATCTTTTGAGTTTTCTACAGTTTCGCCTCCGTCAATTATTACTGAAGGATCTAGTGGAGGGCCTTGGAGAAAGAGAATTACTGATTTGGATGGAACTGAGGCTGATCTACCATGGTGGTGTGTGGACTGTGTCATGCATAATCGATATCCAAAAGAGAACACAAAGTAATTGCTTATTTCAGTTCCCCCTTTCTCCTGAGATGATATGTTCCCCTTGGCTTTTGTTTGGTTTCCTTGAGATAGGTTAACTTGGAATAGGATGTCTCCATGATGCTTCTGTTCCTCTTTCTACCCCCCCCCCCCCCCCCCCCACCCCCCCCCCTCTCCTTTTGGGTGATTTGTAAGTTCGCTGTTCTTGATGTAGGGCCAAAATAATTCAGTATGCAATGATTCCATAATTTTTTCGATCTAGTAGCGGGTATGTGTTATTCTGAGTATTGCTAGTTGAAAGATGTTAAGCTTCTATTGTATATGTTTATTCATCCTTGAGTTATGGTTATTATGACCTTATTTCATGCTTGTTGCCTTTCCTGCACTATATTTAAATTGGAAGATAACATGCCGGCACTAAGCTGATGGCAATGTAAATATAAAGAAACTCAACCTAGGAAGAACTAGGTGGCATTGTAAATATAAAGAAATAGGAACCTATATTCGAGCCATATAGGACTCAGAGCCGAGTGGTGGAGGGTGTATACCCACACCTTCCACCATTCCTAATCGCAAAAGGTAGTTCAGGTAACTACAGAAAATATGCATTTAATGAAGCATCCACTCATGCACCCATCAAAATCCATGTGTCTTATGGATGATGGGTTCTGCATATATTGATGAGATACACTATGCCCTAGGGTAAATTTACTTTTCCTGAGGTGTTCTTTTTCACGTGCTGATGTTTCTATCTTTTGTTCAATACAGGTGTGGATTTTATTTGCATCCTGCTGAAGGCTCACCTGCACCTAACATAACTCAGGGGAAACTCAGTGCTCCTCGGATATTGCGGATTCACAAAGTATGATGTTTGGCCACTTTAACTGTTTGCATGGCACTTTAAAACAGCAACTAGATGGAGTACTATTTTGCATGCAACCTTAAAGTAGCCATAGTTCGAGATCCTGGATTTGATTCATTAAGTGATTCGTTGGCATGACTGGGTATATTATACTGTAATTTGACTATTTTGTTTTTGTTGCTTACCACTTTATTGACATATATTTTTATTCATTGTGCAGGTAGCTAACTATGTGGTCGAGAAACTCGTTCTTGATAGACCATTGGATGGAGGCTCTGACAGCACATTTGCTATGGGATTGACTTCTGGTCAACCACCACTCTCAGCGCTAGATAGCTCTTCACGGCTTGGACTAAAGGCATGGCAAAAACTGAAGCCATCTGTAGAGATACTGTGCAATAACCAGGCAAGTGCTTCTGTTAATAGCAATTGTCTTCTATACTTTGATGTACCATTTATTGACATTAGCACCAAATGTAACGAAACCGTGTTTCTGCAGAAATATTTACAGCGAGCTTCTTTTGGATCTATTAATATTAAAAGCACTCCAATTACATTTTATCGAGCCCTGTTTGTCTGCTTATTTCCCCACATTTTCAAAAAACTGAGTTGTGGTATTAGGGAGCATATGGTGGTGCACATTAAACATAATTCACAACCTCAGTGGGGTGAGAATTTTGGGGTTTAAAGTTTAAAGTTTGCCATAAAGTCAAAAGAAAAAACCCTGCAGTTCCAGTATGACCACATGATTCATGAAACATTTATGGTTTTCATAACACTTCATTATTTTTTGGCATAAAAGCACAGTATTTTAACTTCATAAATGAAGTTATTATCCACCATAGCAAAAGACATCCTAAAACATTGACTCTGTCTGTCTTGTTCAATTGCGCTGAACAGTACTTTGTGAAACAGGTTCTATCTCCAGAGATGAGTTTGGCCACAGTGCGGACATATATCTGGAAGAAGCCAGAAGACTTGATTCTTCATTATAGAGTGGTACAATCAAGATGATCGATGCTTGAATGTACATGCTCACTTGGTTCTCCAGATGTGTTGATCATGTCTGCTCCGTGGATGGTGTTGTTTTGGTGTTGGAGATATACATGGCTTAAGAGGGGAAACCATCGTCGCCCTTGTGCTTAGCCGTTCCCGGAGATACAACTTGTTTGCTCTTTCTTTTGTAAAGTTTCTGATCTTGCCCTGTTAGTGAGATGTATCATAGCACAGGTATAAGGTTCCCTGCTGGCTACCAAGCTTGTAAATGTAGAGATTGGGCTTAATAAATGAAGATAAAATGGATCCTGTCTTTGTAAGAAAAGCAGATGACCTGCTCAAACTCTGTGTTTCCATCCTCTTGGACTGTTGGTCCGTCCAGGTCATGGAAAGGTGTCAATGGGAACTCTGGAGAAATAATAATTTTTTACATACTGATGAGGAGCACTTTTCCCCCCCTGTGAAGCTGTAAAAATGCATAGGAAAACAAGGGAAGTATTGTAACTGAGCCATACAAAAATAAAATTAAATTCATATTAGCCCATCGCGATGCAGATTACTTGTCTCTGGGCTGTTGAAGTTATTCCTATTACTTGTCCTTTTTTCCGATGATGGCCGGCGACGACGACCTCGCAGGTTCTTCTCCGCCTCCGACCTAGACCACCACGCTTTCCGGCTCGCCGAGACCATCCAGGCCCACTCTCTCCCAATGCCGCCGGCCCATCATCCTCTCCTCGGCCGATCTCGCAAAGCACAGGTTGTGGCTGGCGCCAATGTGTCAAATGCAAGCACATGATTGAACTCGCACACAATATCATTAGACATGATGGGAATGGGGCTGTCTACTACCTTGATGAAGAGGAGGATGATTACTATGATGAACAAGACGATGATGATGTTCCCCTATGTTGAAGAAGAAAACATTTTCTATAATCAGGTTTACTGGCATTACGACGACCGTCCGGGCAACTACCATCGCTACAATAAATGGGCCATCTCATCTCGCAGAAACTTCTTTTCGTCGAGTCCATTAATACTACTGACAGCTAGTGTACTGTACATAAGCAGGATTTCTACGTAATGTTTTGCTTGTTTTTGCCACCTCGTCCACTGGTGAAACTGCTATTCCCTTGTCCGTGACTTTGCATGCCAGATAGATGGAGTACATGTTAAGGCACTTTCCATTCTTGTATAGCGACAGGATTTACATGTTCCCCTACATTGTCATTTTCCTTGTCACTTTCAGTCTAACTCAACCGAAATAATCTTGGATTGACCGAGCTTAGAGTAAGTGGTTACAAGAGAAAGGGTGCAAAGTTATAGATCGAAAAATAATGACGAGATGCGAGCTGTCCAAGAAAAAAAAATAACAGCTCCAGCTCCTTCCTGTACTCTGTACTGTTGTCCTTTTGTCATCTGCTATACATTGATCTGATTTGAAGGCCTATGGAAATGAAAATTCGCCATATTTCTTTCATAGAGGAGGAAAAACATGGCAAACCTACAGTTGGCAAAACAATCTTAGAAGGTGCTGCAAAACAATCTATTGCTTCCTTGCAACAAGCGCTGCAGGGCTTCTTTGCATTGCAGAATGTGTTAAACAGGGAAATAGAACCTATCATCCTCTGGAACCCATCACCGTGGCTTTCTTCTCATGTGTTCAGTTTCTCACTCTCCTCTTTGATCATCGCCTTCTTGGCCAGCTCGTAGCCTGCAAAGTTCATTGCTCCGAGAGGAGCAATCCAGAAAAAGCGGGGGATCGCACCCTTGAAGAGCCCCAGAGGGCCCTCCTTTTGAAGAATAGAGAGTACAATCATCTGCATGGACACTGGCGTGCCTGGAGGAGCAGTCATCATCCGCGTCTTCATCACGTCAAAGGGAGTGGTAACAATCGCTGCAAGTCCTCCAGATACAGCTCCAACTGCCACTGTTTCCCATGGTTCCAACTCTCTGTCTAGAACACGCTGTGCTGCCTACAAAACCACAACCATGGGCATGAAAAGTGAAGCTTTCAGATCAAATCTAACTATCATTTAGAAACTGTGACAACTAAAAATGCACAGCAGTATCAGTGGTAAACATCATGTACTGATTAGAACTGTCTAAAAGCTCCATGCCCAAACTCAGGTATAACCGTAAGCATAACAAACTGTATAACTGACTGAACTATTCTGAATAATTCTAACGTAACAGGCAAGCAAATAACTAACTCAATCTAAACAAACTCTTTAGCCACTTTTATCCGGAGCCAACTCTGCCTGCTTCTTCTTACGTGAACGATTGCTTTCCAAGGAAAGCGTCCACAACATCAGGTATGTTGGTATCAAATATTCAACTTAGCGAGTCAACACGAACAAAATAGTTCATAGTGTTCACTTATTGACGTATGTTCGGTCAAGAAAAAAAAAAGTATTGGCGTATGCAAGTAAGAAAACCCCATTAATTTGCCATTTTAAGAGTCAAGACATGGCATCATTTTTTTTTTATTTTTGTGAATGGAAGACATGGCATCATTTAAAGATCTGGAACTGAGAATAAGCTTCAGATCAACCAGAGGCAGATAAGCAAAGATCTTGTAGTAAATTCATAAAAGAATGTTGAGGAGTGCCACTTAGAAGGTCTTGTGAAAATACAAAATTAATACAATCCAGAATACCTTTTTAGCTTCAGCGTAGAGGCACATTCCAGCAACATAGAAAGGAACCTCACGACAAAGGGTGGCCCCAGTGCCACGAAAAAAGCCTTTTGGGCCATCCTGTCGCATGGTGCCAATAATGGCCTCCCCTACGTTGTTGAAGATTCCAGCCTGCAAACGCTGTTTAAGAACTTCACAAGGGATGCGGACTGCTGTTCCCAGGACTGTGCTGCAGAACGAAGCCACAGATTGCACCTGCAAAACAAACAATATTATCATCAAGCAACTTACAAAGCACAATCATATTTATAGAAATTATTATTTCTTCCATTATCCTTATTCAAATCTCCTTCAATAGGTCTGTACAGGCAGCAGACTAACAATGTTGCACATTTCCCCTTGACAAGAAGGAAGGTAGCTTGATGAGCCTACGTCGGTGAATAGTAGTACCTCTACCAGCTTGCTAGTAAGGACTGGGTGTGACTGAGGCCTTGATGAAATTGAGCATTATTTTGAGGTAATAGATTGACAGAGTTCAGATTGATGCTAATAAATTTTAAGTTCCAATATGAGGCTTCGTAAGAGTGGTAATAAAATAAACCTGAATCTCTGGAAGTGTTGGAGCAAGATTAATTAACACAAGCTTGCTTGCTTCAAAGATTCCTGTCCTCAAACCATGGCTGAAAATAACAGGATGTTAATTTGCATTCAACATAAGATTTTGCATCATTGCATGCAAATTTTCAAAATAGTACAGACCTAGAAAACTGGCCAAGAATAGCTGGGATAGATCCTCGATACAATCCTCGAAGCCCAATTTGTGGAAGCTTTGAAATAAGATCAGGAAAAGAGAGCGTCGATGCTTGGACACGTGTCTGAAATAAAACAGAAGATATAGCAATTGAACCATAATTCCTTTTGATCAGATGATTGAACTTCTGCCAGTATACACTAGATCAGAAGGTCAGTAAATATTTACAGGTAGCACCTTGGTAAGCAATTTGATTCTGGATGGACAATCAGGCATAAAGGAACGTGTCTAAAAGAAATATTATACAGAGAACTAGGAGTGTAAACCGAAAAGAACCTTAGTTTCCCTCCAACCCTCTTTTGTGCAATGAAATGAAAGGGTATGGGTTTTTTTCTTAAAAAGTGTGATCCTTCAGAAAAGTTAGTTCATTTGTTTGCACCCGAACAAAGAACACCTGATAGAGCCATTATGCGTCTTTTAGTAATTGTTTAGTTGCATCGGTTCAAGATTCCTAGTATCTAGAGTCGGTAACTTCTGTATGGTTGATTCTAGGGCCTGCAAGAAGCAGATAGCGTCTCAAATTACTTTTATTGAAACTTAACAACTTTTGGTTTAATGATCACAATGTCCTGTTCTGAAAATATAAAGTGAAATCATTGTTGAAAAGTTTATGGGGCAACAGTTACTCTTCTAAAAAATAATGATAGAGGGAAGCATTACGTACCTTCATTGAATCAATAGGATGCATCAGAGAGGTCGAGAGCGCACAAGCAAGACCTCCAGCTAAAGCCGACTTCAAAACACTTCCTGTGGATATTTCTACAGGCGGGGGAACAGCAACAACAGTAGCAGCTTCAAACCAAATGTTCCTGAATACATTTGGAGTAAAGAACAAGATGTCAAGTTGAGCACCATATATTGATGGAAGATAGTTAGGACTGGTGGATATTTCCTTGCATGCTCAGTAAGCCAACTGAGACGCAAGTTTCTTGTAACAGGATAGATCACACATACCGAGGATCATCCTCAAGGCGCTCTGAAGGAAGTAGAAGCATGAAATTGCGGAAATGGCCATACGAGATTGATCCTTCTGAATCTGCATTTAGATACCGTAGCATAGCAGCAGCATTATCTTCATTGGCCGGAAGGCCGGCGCTCTTCAAGGATGTCAAGATTTGATTCTTGTGAAGTGTTCCAGACTTGCTCAAACACAGCGTGGTGTATGCTCGGAGAATGGTTGCCTCCTTCTGTTCCATCAAGGATAAAAACTGCTTCCACCCTATTGATTTTGAGAAGAAGTTGCTTCTGGTACGCCGTAAGAAGTCTCGGGCATACCTCCTAGGTAACCGTCTCTTCCTCATTGCAGCTTCAAGATCTTCTAGAGTGACTTGGCCATCACCATCTCTGTCCAACTCTTGAAAGAATCGTTTTCCTGCAGCAGCACAGCGTTTTCCAAGAATAATACCTCATGAGGTATCTGATACATCACGAGAGCGTCCGTTTCATATATGAGCTTTCAGCAACATTTATGCCAGATCAAAGCATTCACTCGTTAAGTTGTATAGTTTGGTGTTGTAAGGTAAGATGAGTGCATTATACCTTCCACTTCTGCATATCTGAAGAAGTCCTGCACTGAGAAAAGCTTCTTCTTGTCAGGATGCCCATCTGCTGATGTCGATGATCTCCCTACCAGCTGTGGGACCAATTCGATCAGCTCGGTAAGTGAAACTGCGGGTAGTGTAGACCGCAGCCGCTCCACATTCGACAGTGGGGCATCAAGCAGCCGAGCAGCTAACCTCTGTGGCTGCTGTGCCGTACCACTGCCACTGTCCATCCTTTCCATGTCCCCAATTCCACTGATATCCTCATAGTCGCTGACCGGCACCGATGCTGGGGTAGGGGAAGGCGGAGGCGGTGGTCCGACCTTTGCGAATCCGAGGTTGGAAAGGAAGCCATCGAAATCTGCCCTTTTCCCGTCGATTACCTTGCTGAAAATCTCGAATCGATCCCGCTGACCGAATTCGGCGCCTTTTTGCTTGCAGGCGTGCTCCAGCAGCTGCAGGTTGTGGGCGAAGGCGTCGAAGGCAATGCAGAGCAGGAGCTGAAGCTGCTGCGGCGGGCTCTGCTCGTGGACCCGTCGCTGCTTGGCGTCGCTGCTGAAGCATCTGGCGAGGGACCTGAGGGGCTTGTGGAGGAAGTTGGTCACGACGACGTGGAGGTGGAGGATGCAGTCGGGCTGTTTGGGGTTGAGATTGGGGCCAGTAGAGCTGGATCCGGGGATGTGGATGGGAAGATGGAGGTGGGCTACGGCGCCGCGCGCAGCGGCGAGGAAAGCCTCCAAGGGATGGTCGTCGGACGCCATGGGCGCTTCACTAGATGGGGGTGTTCTTCAGGAGTGGTTGCCGGCGAGAGGCTGGAGAATCATTGCAGAGAGCTCTGACTGGTTGCAGAAATGGCGAGCTGTGATGGTGGCAAAGCGGCGGAGGAGAAGCGGTGCGGGCGCGAGCAGCAGAAAATGAGTGCCCTCTTTTTTCCTTTCGCATTTTTCTTACCAAAAAAAAATATAATATATTATGTCTGGTTCGTGTTTGTGCCGCCGGAAACAAGAGAAAATAATAATCAGAAGGTTGGTTGTGCACAGCTGCCGCCGTTGAGCATTTCCGGTGCACGTTTTTTTTTTTCTTTTTTGATATGGGGATACCAATTTGTTGATGGTACTACTACCAAGTACGGCAACCATCTTGTTTTTCTCAAACCACGAAAAAAAAGGAAGCAGATTGCGGATAATTAGGTAGTTATAAAACCAAATAATGGACCAACATGCATCAACACTTGCTCCAGACAAGAGTGCGGATAAGATGGCTACGTACGCACACGTGTGCACCTTAGACTTGTTTGTCAGCCTCATTCATGGTTATTAATCATGTGTTGTTCTAGACAGGTAAAACATAATAATCTGACTCAACTCAAATAGCAACAATGCAGCTAAGCAACCACATTTCAACAACATTTATCCCAACATAAAAACAGGAGGAAATACAGAGTTCAAAACAAAGACAGGCTCTGCTCCATCCATGCAACTTTTATTGCTCCAACAAATTCATTCACATACATACATGCGCAGCAAGATGGAATGAAAGTCCAATGTTTGGCATCCCCAATAACTCTAGCCTAATCACTTGGGGATGTCAGGTATACAGAAGGATTCTACAACTAATAGCTCTCTATTTTCTCTGTAGGTAGAAGATACAGCAGACAGCCAAAAAAAGGAAGGGTGAAGGAAAAAGGCGAATTGCAATCTATGTTGGATGTGGCTCAACAAAGGAAAGGGGAAGGGAAGAGGATTACACAAACTGTTTTTCAAAGAAGAAGAAATTACACAAACTGGAAGCGCATGAGCAGCCTGACGGACTTGTATCTGTTGCCCTTGCGGTCGTGCAGGGGCACTGCTCGGATGCCCTGCTTCAGCTCCCACACCGGCAGGCACGTCTGCCCCCCGAAGTCGTGCTTCTCCGACATGTCGTACTCCTGCACCTCGATCCTCAGCAGCGCCAGCTCCGGCACCCTCAGCGGGAAGCTCAGCTCCTCGTCCCACACCGGCACCCACTGGTCCTCGATCGTCTTCGTCTTCTTCATCACGCTGTCCGCCTTCACTCCGGCGATCCCAACCTGCTCAACAGTTTTACTACTTAATTCCATTTATGTGCTACTACTACTACTGACGAAGAAATCAGCACATCCTTTGGTGGTGCCTTACCCTGGTATAGAAGTCTGGAGGTGAAAAGGTGTCGAAATGAGTTTTACTAAAGTCCATGCGCCAACCATCCCCCATATATACTTTTACCTGCTTGGACATTCATTGTACAGAGTTTAGCTGCTATAGGCTGGAGCGCCATGATCAGGATTTTGAGAAAACTCAGCGGCCATCGTCTCGGAAACATAACACCTTACCTTCAGAGTTGTCTTCACTGGCAAACTAGCCTTAGGGTCAAATACTTTGCCATTTGGGCCCGTCGTTAGCAGAAAGTCAGGTTTCTTAACATAACCGCAGCCCCCATTGGCTCTAAAAAAACCTTGCATCAGACGGAGTGCTTTGTCATGTCCCTGAAAATTCAAAGACCAGAAGAAGATTATGCCTTGCATTTTTCTAGACTAATTTGAGACAGCTAAGAATTGGAGTCCTACCTGCATGTTGAATGCAACCATCTGAGCCCCATGAGTCCAGGCAGTCATTGGATCATAGTTTGAAGAATTAACCCTTGTGCCCTTTGGATACACCCTCAGTATATTCTTCTGGGTGAACCTGAATAGAATGTAAATGCTTCAGCAAGCGTGCATAGTATGATCATAGTATGATTGGGTAATGCTGAACATCAAATATGATAAAACAATGGTATGAATTACCTTATGACATCAGCACCATGAGAAGATGCCGCTTTAGCTAGCTGTGTCTCGCTCAAAGAAAGGCGTCTGACTTTGTCTGGATCCACCTTAAGCGCATCCCTCAGATGGCCTTTTGGTTTTCCAGCATGGATGGTGATCAGTTTTCTGTACTCGCAGGCAGTGTCCTGCTGGAATTTGGGATCATCCTCGTCGGAATCTTCATCGTCTTCATCATCCAGTTCATCCTGTCCATGACAATAAGTTCACTATATTTTGTATTTAAACCATGAATGCATCCCTTCAAAAGGCAGTAATATTACAAACCTTTCCATCAGATTCTTCAGCATTTGACTCCATCCTTCTCAAGCTTCCTTCATCTGCCAAGTTAACTATGTTTCCACTGGCATCCTGATTATCAGTAGCTTTATCCTTAGCTTTAAGAAATTCCTTGTACTCTTGCGGGGGCTTAGTCGAGATTATTATCCTCTTCATTAGAGATTCGGGAGAAGGAAACTCTTTCACTGAGTCTGAACTAGGGATGAAAAGGATATCGCCAAATGTTTCAGTGAGCATCTATAACGATTTGAAGTTAGAACAAGGTTTTGAAACAGAAAAGAAGAAAATGCTATGAAATGAAATAGCAAGTATACTTTACCTGAGCTACTTTGGCTTGGAGATCTGCTGTTAGGTGATCCTCTAGAGTGATGACAAGAGGATAAGGAGACGCGCAAAATGCATACTCTTTAATGGACTTTAAACATCTGATCATTTCTACAGGCGCAGTCAGTGTCCTTTGAGATGCCAAGAAAAAAGAAGTGTCAGGGAAATATTTGCAAAGAGAGAATTGCTCAAAAAAATAAAAAATATTGCAACAAGGGAAAAAGTGAGGATTGCAAATTAAAACAAATTGGGTAGTTTTTAACAAATTCAGGCATACAAAGCTAGAGCTGAGCCCTGGTATGGAGGGTAAAAACTAAAAAGTTCTTGCTGCAGTGGTATGTGTTGGGAGAAAAATTATCTGTTTCTTTTGTAAAATGATGCTACATGATCTATCATGCACTTAAGCACAGCTGACTTTTTTGTGCACCTTACGTACGAAGTGGATTTCATGCACAGATATCTGAGAGCCATTCCCGGTGTTTTTCAGTAGCAAACAGAAAGGGTTCTGATGTCGACATATTGAGAAGGGGAAAAAAAGAAGAAGAAACATAATTCCTTACCCTCCATGAAGAATATCAACATTGTTCTTTGAAGAATTTGGCCACATATCGAGCTCAATGACTCTAACACCCCTCTGCAATGCTTTTATAATTGGAACGTCACTGGAGTCGCTATTGAGCTGGTTCCCAGTTAGATAGGAATTATGTCCAGTGAATATGAAATAATGAGAGAATGGGGCTGACATGTCCTGGTGAACCTGAGCAGAGATTTAAATTAATGACGAGAGAAGGGATTAAGTTACAGCAACGAATACATAGAACGATTTATATTGATATGGTTGAGCAGTAGAGAGCGTGTGTATGTAGAGGAGTCAGAATTATACAACATAAATAAAGGTAGGCAAAGATTTATTGTGTATGAACAAGTATCTGGATAATTCTTTCTTCAATTTTTGCTATGAGACTTCAAAAGAGAAGCATGTAGCAAGCTATTCTGAATTTGGAGAAAACAAAACACTTGTGCATTGTGGCAGAGCAGCTATTAGTTTTTCCACTCCCTAAAAGGCGTCCATAATTTTTAGTACTCTGTTCTGTGAAGGAGTACAGGGTGAGGGCTGCGCAATAAAATTAGCAAAAGCAAGATAGTATACTGTGCTGCCAAAAATGAAGAGCAAGCCATATTGGATTGGAGTGGAATGCCGGCATGCAGTCAGTCAGGTAGGGATGGGCTTGGTCCCCGCAGTGCAGTTCAGATAGAGAAAGTTGGAGAGTGACAGACGATGAATGAAGGTGTCCAGGTACTAGCATGAAAATGGAATCTTTGGTGGAGTTGACCTCGTAACAAGAGTAGGAGTAGATCTCATGGAAGCTAAATACACCAACTCCTATGTGGCCGATGGAACAGCAAGTCAAATCAACTCATTGTCACCGACGGACCCAATTCCAGTTCCTAGATTGATTGAACAGCAGAATAATAATAAGCCTGTAGTAAGTACTCCTACTGATTAGCAGCAGAGTAGAGTAGAGTACCTGGTTGGCGATGGGCGGGTTGAGGTCGGGGGAGAAGAGGAATCCGAAGAAGTCGTCGAGCGTGGGCGGCGACGGCGCCGAGGACCTGTTGACGAGGCGGGCGATCCCCCCTGAGGCGGTGGCGGTGAGCATGGAGAGGATGCGGTTGATGTCGGCCGGCGACTCGCCCTGCACCTCGGAGAGGAAGCGGCGGAGGCCATCGTCGCCGGCGGCAGCAGAAAGGGAGTGGTGGGCGGCGCGGACGTCGGGCGGCGGCTGGGCGTCGGGGGATCGGAACTTGCGAGTGAAGCACATGCAGTACTTGTACGCGTAGCTGCCCATCCTTGTCTTCCTCTGATTCTCTTCTCACTCTGCTCACCACCAAGCAGGAGGAGAAGATCTGATGCTGATTAGGAGCTGCCCATTTCGCGTTTAGGACGATCCCTTGGATGATTAAGTAGGGAAGAAATGGTGGACGATGAGCTGGTCAGACAAGTCAAGTCGGTCCCAAAGAAATTGGATAACAACTAACTAAACTGTGCTTCTTCTTCCTCGATCTCCAAAAGAATTTGTAGATTGGATGGAACAAGACGGAGAAGGCGGCCTCTCTCTCTCTCTCTCTCTCTCTCAGTGATTAATAGGTGGTGGAGTAAACCGGCCAAGGAATCGGAAGAAGCAAAGGACCCGCCTTTTCAACTGGACACCACCACGCAAAAGCGCAAACTGCAAAGGAACAAGAATTTCAAAAGGCGCCTCTTTTACACGCAAGTCCTTACCAGTTTCACCAAATCACTACTCCCCTCGCGCTCCTTCATTAAGACTTAACAATAAAAACAAGATATCCTCTCTATCTATTGGTTTTAGACCTGCAAAGAGAATATGCATCCAAAGCACTTGGTGGGAATGGCCAAAAAGGTTGCAAATCTAATGTCCTTTGATTCAGGTTGTGCGGCATTTTCTTTCTCTCTTTTTTTTCGAGTAGTTGTGCGGCATTTTCTATCTAATTGACCGCGGTGGGTAAAATTCTAGTTGCTCGGAATTTCCGTGTGAAGGACAGTTCCTTCTCCACCAATGGAGCATCTGTATCATAGCTTGTTTTTCATGTGTTTTCTTACTGTACTGGTAGGTGATAAAATGAATATTAATTGTATGTTGGTTGGCTCGAAGAATATCATTTTTGTAAACCAGTTATTTCTCACACATGGGGACATTTGTCGAACATTTAGTTCTTTTGAAAACAGGGGACTGGGGCACACGTGAACAAGGTGGCTGGAAACGAGGGGTGATTTGTAAAAAAAATGTTTTTTTTTCAAAATCAAACAATTAGTTCTTCTGAAAACAGGGACAGACACAGGTCAACAAGATTATATTACAAAAAACATCTTGGAGAAAGTATTAGAAAACGAAGATGTGGAGACTTGTATGAGCAGAGGGGGAGGGAGGGATGGCATACCGACGCGTCATTTGTTTGCTCTGTTTAATCTCCCAAATCCCAATCGATCGGTGTCTTCACCAACCTATCCATCTCATTTATTTTTTTGGATTTTAGTTTGTTTGCTAGCAAGAGCATGCAAAAGCACAATGTGAAGGGTCTTGACCTGGGATGGACAACTATTTTGTGCTGTAACCATCTGAATGCATGGTCCGTCCATTACTCACTGCATGACCACTGTCAATAATATCAAATATTACAGCTTGTTAACATCTTCTGACAATCAAATTAGTATATCAATCTATGATCAGGAAAACAAAGGTGAGATGGTGGTAGAGTTTGATCTTTCTCAGCCAACGCCCTGGTTGTTTGTGTGTGTCAGAAAATTGTTATTGGCTCTGAAAATTAAACAATGGCGCAGGTCAACGAGAATATATATTTTGGAGAAGGAGCACAAATCCGTGGAAGGTGAGGATTGTGACTGCAGCGTGATCATGACCAGCCAATGCGATGCGATGATCGATTTGTTTACTTGATACTGTACTGTATCATCATCTTGTGTTTTCATGGCCAAGCAAGCCCACGCGTATCTGCACACTTGAATGTGATCATCGGAGCTACTGAGGTAGAGTAGGTAAGTCAACTCGTCCTCACCATTTTGGAGGTTTGGTGAGCATCTACATAATGCAAGCATCTTATACAGGGCTCTATATGCTTGTTAATATACATTTTCTGAATCTTATACACGCATCTTCATGTAGCACGAAACACAAGAAAAGGCAGCTTGCAATTATGCTGCTGATACTACATGATTTTCTCGAAGCCGCATCAGAGCAGGTTTTATGGTTTAGCCGGCAAGCGGGCGACGTGCGACCGAGCTCAAGATCTTTGATGGCGGGCCCCACAGTAGATTAATATTCTATGCAAGACGTGGAGGGATGTGAAAGGTGGAACCCGGTGCTAGCCGCCAGAAAAACGATTTCGCCGGTTCCTCGCGGGCGACTCGTGAAACGTTCGCTCCCATCTCTCTCCTGTTTCCTCTCTCCTCCTGATTGGTTTTCGCCTGCTCAAACACGCCCATAATACTTGCTCTCAGCGACAAAACTAGAGATGCTGTCCTATTTGGGAACCAAACATGCTTTGAACACAAACTAGCAAGGGGTGATTTGCAAAATGATTTTTTTTTCCTAGAAACAATGAGGCGTCAGGCATGTGAACAATCAGGGTTAGAGAAAAAGAAGAACATAGAACGCGTGAGGCCGACCAAGTCCTCTCTAAAATACCATCTATCTCCTAAAAAATTCGTAAGCACGGACATCATCGTCTCATGACTCGAGTTCAAGCGAAGCTGAGCGATTGAATGCGTCATCTTATATATCGTGAGTATATTTCTCACCTTGATTATTTATATTTCATCTATGATCATGGATGCCACCGTCTCTTGGATCCATCAAACCAATTTCTTCACCAAACAAGGAACGTATTTTTTTTCTCGTCGTTTTGTTTCAACAGATATGCGTGCATAATGTGAAGGAAAGACCTTGCCACCAGCTGGGACCGCGTCATATTGATCTGTCACAAACTCGCAAATGTTCAGTCCGATTCGGGGGAAAAAAACAAATGTTCAGTCCAACCATATGTGCCCAGTAAGGAAGGGCCAACAACTACAGCCTTATTGTTGCGTTGCTTTTCATCAGCAAATATTTAAACGTATCCCGTTACAGGCTGACAGCCTAATTTCTTTCTTTGCTCATCTGATCTCGACCCTCTGCAAGCAGGAGAGGTTTACATGCTGACGTCCTAATTGCTTTTGTGGATACACCCAAAGCTTCATCCAGTCACTAATTTCTTAGGGTATATTGCGCTCGTAAAACCCACTCCAAGGATCGGATGAATTAAATCAAGCTTGAGGTAATCAGCGCCCTGATGCACACAGCCATCAGTCAGGGTACCGCTTCCCATTCGTCGTCTTGTACTCTTGGAGAAATGAAAACAGACTCAGCTGTCAGTAGCCAACAACCTTGTCATTGAGGCTCAAGGCTGGCTTAACAAGAAAATAACGTGTTGTTAGTTTTATAGCAACTGGTTTATCTAGGAACCAATCACAAAAGGATGGCTTGCAGCCTGGCAATTCAGAGGTGATTCGTTGTTGGACTCTACACAGCCTAGCCTAGGAGATGGCTCATGTTCATTCCTCGTTGGTACCACAACTCAGGGCCTGTTTGAACCTATCGAACTAACAAATAGTTATGAACTAAAAATTAGCTGACTAAAAATGTTTGAGGTTGGAACTAAGAGCTAGTTCGCATTAGCTAGGTTTCGCTGACTAATAGGATTACTTTTAGGTCCCTACTATCTGAATCTCCATGACCAGCATAGGAGGACAAAACGAAATGATAAGCTTTCGATGGAGAGCGAGATCGAGACCACTTGTCCAACAAAGATCTCCCCCGAAACACAACACAACAGATAACCTTGCTCTGTAAAACTATCTTACAAGCACATGCAAAACTATTTTCACGTGGTGCACTTCATTCATCCCTTAACCCTTGGGGAAAGAGGTTCCCATCGTTTGTTCGGTAATACCTCTATGTTGATTTTTGTTTTGAAGATCCTTGATGGTTCTCGGAAAACTTTTGAAAAAGCAGCTGTCTCCCCCCTTCGATCTTCATTGATGTCCATTTCTTTCCTTCACTTCCTTGTCCAATCATCGAAGAAAATTATTTGCACTTCGAACGTCAAGATTTTATAGAAACCAAGGAAAAAGTTATGGAGAAAACGAGAGCATAGGATTCTCTCATGCTGAGAATGTGTTTAGGATCTAATCATACTTTATTAGTTTATCTACGTAGCATTAGGATCTGATCCTTTATTAAATTATGCAGCATTATCTCGAACAAATGAATTTATGCTGGTATCATATTCTTTTTATCTGTCCCAAAACTTTAATAAGCCGACATTTTACGTGTACATGAGCATTTGTTTCACACGTGACTGTCCGCATCAGCATTTTATAACAAAATAGGATACTTAGCAGAAAACTTGTTCTTGCTTGAAATTTGCCAATATGGTCACAAGTCAAGCAAATCATTTTTTTTAAAAAAAAGAAAATGCAAAAAGGGTGCCACTTAACAATCCAACGAGCCTTGGAAGAGGCTACAAAAGCACGGAGATGTCATGATGCAGGAGAAGGATGAAATGGTTGATAGAAAGATTATAAGATGCAGCACAATGTTAGGAGTGCTGATCGAATCGACTGAGGTGTCCCGACTCCCGAGAAGGAAGAAGAAACATCACATGTCAGGTCACCTCTCAGAGACGCTGGTAGTGTCACGTTGGAGGATACAGGACAAGCCCGCTTGGCCGGTGCCTATCCTCGCCGCCCAGAACTCCATCCAGGAAACAAGATTTGTGTGAAAAACATACCTCCAAAATAAAGATTTCTATGACCTTTGTCGTTTGCTAGCTCCACATTCTTGGATGCTGACAAGACCTTAAAACTGCAACACATTCATAGCAGCGACACAAACACTAAGGTGGCGTTCGGATCCCCCTCTAAAACACCCTCTAAAGTTTATAACCCTCTAAAGTAAAAAAAATCTTACTATTTAGGGGTACTAAATAAAATTTAATTACAAAACCTTTCTGCAGACGGGCGTTATTTTTCGAGACGAATCTAACGAGCCTAATTAATCAATGTTTTGACACAGTGATGCTACAGTAACCATCGTCTAATCGCCGCTTAATTACCCTCATTACGTTCGTCTCACGAAATAGATGGGGGGGTCATGAACTTAGTTTTGTAATTTGACTTTGTTTAGTACACATAAATCGTGCTGGCATCTTTGATGTGACTGCTACAGCACCCTCTAAAGTGATCCGAACGGGGCCTAAATTGCAAAGAAGAATCATCCGTCAGGGTGCCGTTCGGTTCAGGCCTCTAAAGTGCTCTCTAAACTTTACCCCTCTAAAGTAAAAAGAATCTTACTATTTAGGAGTACTAAATAAAATTTAATTGCAAAACCTTTCTGCAGACGGGCGTTATTTTTCGAGACGAATCTAACGAGCCTAATTAATCAATGTTTTGACACAGTGATGCTACAGTAACCATCGTCTAATCGCCGCTTAATTACCCTCATTACGTTCGTCTCGCGAAATAGAGGGAGGGTCCTGAACTTAGTTTTGTAATTTGACTTTGTTTAGTACACATAAATCGTGCCGGCATTATTGATGTGACCGCTACAGTACTTTATAGCCCTCTAAAGTTGCATCCGAACGCAGCCCAAGTCACCATTGAAACTACTGGGAGGCATGACGAATCTCTTGCACAATTTCCATCAGATAAAACATCATCAGGCTTAAAAAAGGCGCTTGCAACAAACTGCGCACAACATTGCATGACCACGACACGACACGAGTCGAACTAAAATCTAGAAGACTGGAGAGGCTTTAACATCAGAACACGAGTATGATAGATTATTCTACAAAACAAGCTTCATTCAAATACATCAACACATTATATTGATGCTAGCATCTACTAACATCAAGAGTAATGGCACTGAAACTTCTCACCCAAGGAGATTATTACCAGCTACCACTTATGGCATACAAACTCTAGGTTCTTTCTTCTTAACAACAACAGCCCAGATGACAATTCGTGGGGCGAATTCAAGCTTTACATTTACCCTCGAAAAAAAAAAGAATTCAAGCTTTAAATATACCCAACACCTTTTTAAAAACAATCCAAAAAATAGGATGTGGACAATGTACTTAGAACACAATCATGGGTAAGTAGCTCAAACCGCGCATAAAAATTACTAGGCATCAGGAAATGGACAAGATAACATCTCTAAGAGATGCAACAGTACGTGAATTGCTGAAGAGGTCAGCCTAATTGGCCATCAGTTATTCACCCTTTAATCTGTGAAACACTGGCACAATGAGGCTTCGCACTAAAAAGATACACCAACCACATGACATAAGTGTTGAGGCTAAATTGGATGCTGCACAATCAAATTGTGGTCCTAACTCCTGAACGCGTTTAAACATACTGAAAGTTAGCTACTAATATCAAGAGAAGAATTACGCGTGCAAGCAAACACAACTGAGGTGCATGTATCCACAAATCTGTGTGACAACTTCAGCAAAAACCTAAGATATCCGCCCAGGTTAAATGCCCAATCAAAACCTAGTCTCTTTGACCTATAGCTCAAGAAGCAAATAGTAGATAAAACCCTTTGGAGGCTAATATCATGTTGAAAATACAGGATTTTAGAGGACTCAGACTAACTGAGGCATTTTTCTTGCGAAGGACTCCCGGCCGACATATTATAAGTAGTAAGCTCCCTTATATAAAGACTTTCCCATGATCAGGAAGCACCAACCTAGCTAGAATTTTGAAATGATCACAAAAGACCACAGTACGGAAGGCAACAGAAAGATATAAAGGCAGCACAGAGATGTTTAACTATACAAGCTCCAGAGAGAAAGTACGTACCCTAGCCTAATCACCAGTGAGAACTAATCCAATTATCTGATTAGGCAATTCCAACTGACACGCAGATGCAGTAAGTAATAAATTCAGTACCAGATGAAGCTAGCTGGGTGGGAAATTGTGTGCAATTATGGAGCGCATGTAAGTTAACCAAGAGGCACATGAGTTGCAGTGGTTTCACAAGCAGAGGTGAAGTAACTAGCATAATTCTTTGCAGCAGCGAGCCAAAAAGGGAAGGCGAAAGGAAAATACAGAAAGGGCACCATAAACTCCAGATCTAGTAATCAGGAATGATGGATCAAGCAAAGCTAATCCGGCAACACAACACCTTGGTCATCATCATACACGATTCAAAACCGTCTGATCTGGTCTAATATAAGGCTAAAAGAGGAAGAAGGATCAGGCGGACGCTGCGGCGGTGCGGGAGCGGTAGAGCTTGCCGAAGACGTGGAGGGCGGTGACGAATCCGATGAAGCAGAGCGACATGACGAGCACCATGGTGGGGGAGAGGCGCAGGCCCGGCGCCTCGTCGGTGTAGAAGCGCAGCATGTTGCTCCCGCTGCCGCCGGAGAAGCCGCCTCCGCCGCCGGTGGAGGTGGTGCGTCGTCGGCGCATGCCGGCGGTCGCCGCAGCGGTGCCGCGGGGGCCGACGGTGGCCGGGCGGCCGCTGGCGGCGCCGCCGACGGAGGACTGGGACTGCGAGGAGGAGCGGGCCATGGGTGTCGCTGGGTTGGGCTTGGTGGGGGGGATCTGTGGAAGGCAGGCGCGCGGAGAAGAAAGGAGAAGAGAAGTCTCTTGGCACGGGTCCGCAGCTAAAAGGAGGAAGCAGTTGAGATGAGCATTGCCGTGGGGCCCACTGGTCAGCCAGGCATCGAAAACGCTCCGCCAGGGGTGACTCGATCATCATCCCTCTTTCTCAATCTTTTGTTACTGACTTAGGTAGTGTTTGGTTCTTTGAACCATGTGATACATGTATGGGATGATACAGAATCTGGTACATCCCTGTGTTTGGTTGGCTGAACTGAACCAACTCGTTCAGGACAGACTGATACAGATTCTAAGAATATTCCCTCAGATGCTGTATCATCTCATTCAAGAAAAAACACCGCACCACATTGTTCAAGTTCTTTAACTTCGCTAATCACTTGTGATTAGTGATGATTGGTCACTATAAATTATTATCAATGATTATTAGATATTATTAACCAAAAATAATTACTATTTTAGGTGTTTAGTGGTGTTTAATAATACCTTAATTATGATTAGCGTTGATTAGTAAATATTAGTATATATTAGCATAGTTTATTGATAATTATGAATACAAAAAAATATAATTATTAAATTATATTATATGGTGGTTAAAAAATATATTTTAAGCAACTAAACACATTCATGTACCATCTCATACAACCAACCAAACATTTTCATGTATCATCCTATACAACCAACCAAACAACTAGTTGTATCATCTCATGCAGGAACATCTCGTTCAGTTGAACCGTTCCATACAGGATCGAATTGGTTCAAGCAACCAAACACTACCTTAGTTGTATGCCCGTGCGTTGTCACGGACCGAAAAAGCCATTTCAACATAAATGAAAATATTGGCAATATTTGATTACCCAACATTTAGTTTAGAAACATACTAACGTTGATCCAACTACAGTTCAGTTTCACCATTGCCAGTCAACATAATCAATGTTCTAAGAAAATGTCACTCCCTCCTACAGATCAGAAACACCTTAATATCACGTCATCAGTCCAAAGTATTACTATCTAACTATGCAATATACTTCCAGGAAGAAAGAATAAGCCAGAAATAAAACTTGTCTCACTCCCAGCTTCACCTCAGAAGTTGCACGCATCCTACACTGAGAGTCACCTGCAGTGGATAGATGAACTATTAGTGTAACCTAAAGAAAGATGAACTATTAGTGTAACCTAAAGAAAGATAAATGATTTACCATTTGAGGTACTTAGCGACGTGAATCTATAGAGTATCCTGCAGTCTAATTCCTTTCATAGCAAATCAAAGTGATACTTGAACTGTATTTATTGATTTTAACACAAAAGCAGAAGGTTCATTATGCCATATCCCCCATAAGCACGCTAACTATTTTTGGACAAATAAATAGCTGTCCTGAACTGTAAACTAATGGTTCCCTTCCTATTACATCCTGAGGCACACGTTATATTAAACCATTCGAAATCCAAAGATTATAACATGTTCATAAAAGGAACAAAGAATCATCTCACCTACGTTTTCTATAAAAATACATGTATATATATATTATTTTACCCTTATCCAATTCTTGGCTAGCTGCACTCTGCATAATGCTCAGCATTTTCATTGCAAATCTCTTTCTTACCCATACTAAAAATAACTGAACCTACGCTGTGTATGCACGCTTCATACTGCAGCGGGCATACAATCGATTTTGCAATGGACCTGTAATAACAGAACAATACTCCACCACATAACATGTCCCAGATATTCCTGACAAAGCAAACTGTTCCAGAATCGCCAAACTACCAAGATACTGCAAGTGTCACAACACCTAACTTTCTCTTTTTTTTTTTTGATCAACCATATCTGTATTACTAGATAAGGAGAACGTACAAATACGCGTACAAATACAGATACTTACGCCAAGGATACGGGGACAGCTGTCCCAGCCAACTTACAGAGAGAACCCCGAAGAAAAAGAAAAACACAAACAGGTCCCTAGGTTTTCTCCCTTCCACCGCCAGCCGCCGCCGCCGCACACTGTAGCGCCGCCAGACGCCGCCGGCGGCGACGAGGATGCCGGCAACTCCCCAGATCTGGAAAGATCCTTCGCATGGTAGCTTCAACGAGTCGAAGTAGATGAGGCCATAGCCGGTAGAGCATCGACCGGGGCGGCGCCCCAATCCCTCCAGACCTTGGACACCGCTCGCCGACGACGACGACAAACGCCGCCGCGGAAGACCGGAGCTCGATCCACCTTCCTTCCTTCCGCTAAACCCGCAGCTTCCCCCGCATCCTCGCAAAAGAACGCCGCCGGCAGACACCGGCGACGCGGACTCCTAAGAAGGGACCAGCCGGAGCGGCCCCCACCTCCAGGCGCTCGTCGACGGCGTTGGAGTGACGCGCCGCCGAGGCGAGGAAGAACGCCGAAGGACCAGATGCCACAACGATGTCGCCGCCGCCGCCTCAACTCCATCGCCGGACACACAAACCTAACTATAGTAGGACCTAATCTACACGCCCTTGAGAGCCGACGACCTCCTCCGTCCACCAACGACCTAGAGGTCGCCGGAGACGAAGGAGACCGCCGGCCCTCGCCGGCGGAAGAACTGGATCTCGGGTTCGCCCTCTTTTCGCCCCCTCTCTACTGTAGAAAGAGATAAGGGAGAGAGAGCGTTCACCTTTTTGTCACCACAACACCTAACTTTCTCAAGAAAACATAAAGCATGACTTTTTCTTTACCTAGACCTTGATGAATTGGATGACAACTTCTTGCAATCCTAGGTTCTCAAAATCCCAGATCCTGGCACTCCTTTGGGCCTAAAGGGTTTTTGAAGCTGTGAGGGGCATGAGACTTCGTGTTAGACTCGGCAGCATGAGAGGTGGATTTGAATTTCGGGGGCAGAAAGAGAGGTATCCGGAAGTAGAGGGCAGCAAGTGACGGTGAAACATTAGTAGCTCACAATAAAATTCCTTTAGCGCAGAAGGACGGGTTTCACTTAAACCTGAAAAGAGAAGGCACCAATAGACTGTCTTAACAGGAAATTGTGCAATCAAGTTCAGTCACAATAATTAGTCTTCCTAACAAATCCATGGAATTTAAGTGCTACTGTATTCCAGCTAGAAGTCAAGTTATAAACAGAAAAGATTGACATAATTTCAGACAAATTAATCTACTCTGGTGCAGGAAAATAATAAAACAAAAAAGCACCCAAACTGTACCAGACTTTCAGAAACAGACTCTAGCTGTAATGTAACAGTCACTCTGTTGCCAACGGCGCACACCTTCAGTTTTAATGCACAGAAAACAAAATTTTAAAATTTCGTTTCATATAAACAGATGAAAGAGACAAGCTAAGTGATAATTCAATTCCACTTCTCTTCATTTCTTTAAACCAGAAGAGGAGGCTCACTTGCCAATTTATCCAGTCATCATCCCCAACAAAATTGCACAAAAGGCATAGAAATGTACAAAATATTTTTGCATGCTGTATTTTCGAAAAGCTTCACCTGATGAATCTTATATTGCAATGGAAAGGAACAGGACGGCAGAACAATATGCAGGCTTGACTTGACTATATTGATCACTAAAATAAATCAATGTTAGAATATCATTGATGTGCAAAACAGACTGCCAATCTAGGAAAGCTAGGATACATGGTGTTTGCAAAAGGAGCAAGACACATGTTACTGCTCTACGAACCGGTCCACCCATACAAAGAGCGTGTGAGAACATACTTCAGATTTCAATTAACAGAAAGGTTGAGGAGAGAGCCCGTCATACCTTGATCCTTGAGGAATGGAAGCGCAGGAGAGTGAATCCCAGCTTCCCAGCTCCAATGAGTGACCATTTTTGTGCTGCTGCTAGAGGGCTTGACCTGTGGGTGATTTATAATGTGTCTAGTCAGGAGATTGGTTTCTTCCAGGCGGGACATGGCCTGCGCGCGTGCGGGATTTGAAATTTCGGTGTCAGAACAAATTGAATCTGAGCATTGTACCTTCTCAAGACTTCTGGCCGTGTCTCCCGGGTGGGTCAAGCACCGCCTCATCGAGGCCGGGTCAGGAGAGGTGGCATGGCACCCAAGTTACAGCGGGAGAGAAGCACCATCGCGCCGCGGCCCGGACACGGAGAGCTTCCTGTCGGCGTCAAGGGCTCGCCACCCGGGATGGGGATGAGGAAAAAATGGACCGCGGCGACGAGGATATACCTTATTCACCAGCGGCCCGATTCCTCCTACGCCGGTTCTTCATCCTCGCGGCGGAGCAGAAGGCGGCGACGCAGTCCCCCTCCTCCCCTCTCCACGAGTTCTTGCGCAAGAAGGAACCGCGCGAACCATCTGGCCGAGGAGGGAACCGCTGGTTTCTTGTTCGAGCTGAGCTTTCTTGGTTCGAGCTGAGCGAGCTCGACGACACGGCGGAGCAGAAACCGGCGGTGCGGCAGGTGGGCCCAGGGACGGCGGGGGCAGGTGGAGCAAGCCCAGGACCAGGAGCGGCGAATTGGTGAGGGAGGGGGCAGGCGGGCTACGGTCTACGGGCCCCATCTGTCGGCGACAGCCCAGAAACATCACGCGACGAAAACTGATCGTTAGATGGACATCGGACGGACGAAATTGCAAGATGGCAGGAACACCATCATCACCAACTCCCTCTTTTAAAGAAGTAGAGATGTTGCCCTCAAAAAAAAAAAGGAAAGAAAATCTTTTGTTAGTGATGTCTTTAGAACAACATTTGATCACTCATTTCATTTTGGATATGCGTCTGGCTTAATTTGCTTGAGCAGGGCACTGAACTGAAGGAAACTAACAATCGATTTCTTTCTTCCTCATTTTAACACAATGAATGAACAAACAAATTAAGTTAATGGATAGCAAAAATGTACAAGCTCATTGATTTTTCGTAGTCGGTAGAATGTGGGATGATGATTTGGAAGAAGAATCGTTGGTGTTGGCGAGGAAGGAGAGGGCGGTGACGACGTCGGCCATGACGGGTCGCAGGGCGTGGTGCTCCTGCAAGCACATGGCCGCCACCCCCACCGCCTGGTTCAGCTCCGCCGCCGCCGGCGACTGCATCGTCATCACCAGCCGCGGGTCCACCAGCTCGTGCAGCCTGTTGGGCTGTCCCAGCAGCGTGGCCGCCCACGCCACGAGGCTCTGCTCGCCGTCGGGGCGGCTGGTGTCGATGGCGCGGCGGCCGGTGATGAGCTCGAGGAGCAGGACGCCGAAGCTGTAGACGTCGGACTTGGCGCTGAGGCGGCCGGTGCGAAGGTACTCGGGGGCGCAGTAACCGTACGTGCCCATGATTCTACTACTGTTCGAGGAACTGGAGGAGGACGACGAGGAGGAGTCATAGTTTCTGGGAGGAAGGAGCTTGGCGAGGCCAAAGTCGGAGAGCCTGGGGTGGTAGTCGGCGTCGAGGAGGATGTTGGAGGGCTTGAGGTCGCGGAAGATGACGGCCCTGTCGTGAAGGTACTCCAGCCCCCGCGCCGCGCCGTGCGCGATCCTCATCCGCGTCCGCCATGGCAGCACCTCCTCGTCCTTGTCGTCATGGCACAGCAGCAGGTGGTCCTCGAGGGATCCCCGCGGCATGAGCGGGTAGACGAGCAGGCGCTGCTCGCCGTCGGCGCAGTATCCTACCAAGCTCACCAGATTGGGGTGGTGCAGCAGGCTCAGCATCAGCACCTCCACCACGAACTCGCCGTTCCCCTGCGGCCCGTTCCGGTCAAGCTGCTTCACCGCCACCTCCATTTCCATCTCTTTCGCCTCCTCGTCAACAACGACCACGCGGCCCTTGTAGACGCGGCCGAAGCCGCCCTCGCCGATCAGGTTGTCCGCCCGGAAGCTGTCCGTGGCCGCCGCCAGCTCCCGGAACGAGAAGGCGCGCACCGACACCACTTTCTGCTGCTTATCATCGTCGTCATCATCATCAACAGCGGTGGGAGGCGGCGGGGACGACGGCAAGCGGCGTCGTTCATTGTCGTCGTCATCCTCCTCCTCCTCGTCGTCTTGTTGTTGTTGACGGCCTGCGACGTCGACGACAGTGGAGGCGCAGCGGATGATGCGGGCGGTGAAGCTGTTGCTCTTGTTCCTCCACGACGTGGACGACGCAGCCCTCCGGTTGCTGCTGCTGCCCTGCTTTTTGCTGTGGTTCAGGTCGTGAGGGAAACGCCGAAGCCAGCTCAACATCTTCTTCTTCCTCCTCTCCTTGATCTCGTGGTGCGATGGATCAATCCAGTTTAATTGACCAACTACCAATTAAGGTCAATTACCAATTAAGGTTCTTGCCTTGGCTCCGTTCAGTCAGGAATAGGAAAAAGAAAAACAGAAGAATCAGTTTGCAGGGAACGGGAAATGGAGGAGATGAGAGCGAGCGCTAGCTATTTCAAGGACATGCTTGGCTGGTTGGTCAGTTTTCATTTGACAAACTCACGCTGGCACGTGCCCAATGCCATGCATCCACGTCGGATGCAACTGCACTCTTCCTATTCTCGAACACATAGATCCAAGGTCGACAGACAAGCCGGGAACCGTATACTCAGAAAAAAAGATATCAAAAGTACTCTTCAACGACCAAGGAGAAAGGCATATGCACATTTACTGTCACTTCCAGCCCTGACATGGTACAAAATTGCCTACACTACACTACTGACCTCAGATATGTTGATTCTTCTCGCATCTAACTGATAAACTCCATGGTGACCACACATGCCAATGAGAGGTGGCAGCCAGCTCGCAAACCAGTTGTAGCAGGTGCCACAACATTCTGCTCCAGCATCTCTTACGACAGGATGCAGCAACCACTCCCCGACCATAAAGAAAACTGTAAAGCATCGCTACAAACTGTACACTGAGCATCAGCCAGCTACAAGTTATGTATATCCTAGTCAGTATCCGAGTCAATAGTCAGTATCAATCTTGGTCGAACTGAGCGCCGCTTTTCAGGTGGTGACTCACTCCATCCCTCTCCAAGCAGGCCATCATCATCTGTGCACCCAGGGACTGAAGCTTCACAAATGGAATCAAATTTAAAATAGTTCAGTCAAATTGTAGACTCATGGTTATCAACTAAATATTGGCTGTGGCAAAGCAGTGATAACACTGTAGCAACAGTCCTGCAACCTTGATCATCTACGAGAGCATATGTTAAGTGACCTATAACGGACAGGGGATTACAATTGCACAAGTCAAAAGGACATAGATTTCAGTCATACCATCTAAAGGTGTTATTCCTTCTTCAGAGTTCCTCCTCTTCCGAGATGCAGTTTTTGCAGTAACTAAACTTTCATCACTATTGTCAGAATGGAGGTCATGACATGTTTGAGTGTGGTCACACAGGTTAGCCAGGCTAATGACACCATCTCTCTCACTTGACGTACAAGCTTGCAACACGCTGTCATGCCCATTTTCCAGTGGGTTTGCTGGTACCTCCATTGCTCCCGGATCACCCACAGAAACTGGCTCATGCTTAGATTGATCTTTGGCAGGGTAGGTTTGCACTTCACTCACCCGTGTGCTGGGATCAACCATCTGGTTATTGGGGTCATCTTGGGGACTCAAAGGAAAATCCCAAAACGATAGTCCCAGATCACCAAAACATTCCTTCAGTGCAAGAAGCGAGGTTTCATTCGGGCTTCCATCAGGTTGTTCACCCACTCCTGAAGTTTCAACTAGGCTAGGTGGTGCTGAGCCACATTTCACAGCGCTTGGAGATAACACCGTGACATTATCATCATCTGAGTCGCTAAGCACTATGATATCCTGATCTTTCGGTGCTAGAGGAACATCTTCATCTGAAGGAGAAGATTCAAGATCATGGACCTGGCTCATAGGACGATCATTTATTCCCGGTTCTGAAGTTTTCTCTTCAGTGCTCGCATCATCAACAGCGTTCGTGAGAGTCGTGCAGCTTTTATTTTCGAAGTGCCTTGCACGATCATCGCCAGAAGATGGCACAGATATTTTCTTGCTAATTTGCCACCGGCCGTTGCTGTTTCTCCTAATTCCCAACTTAAGAAGGAAACCTGGCCCTTCAGACAATGGTTCTTCTTTGATCTCAGGCTTTACAATATCCATGCTAGGTTTGGCTCCTGAATCTGTGGCCACACAGAGAGTACCATCTGGTAAATGCCACTCGGTAAGGTCTTTCAGTCCAGGTCCACCCTTAACCCTCCAGGAACCATCAGGCTTGACATCAATTTCAGATGTATCATCTCCACAGCTTTGGATCTGGATCACCAAAACACAACAAATCAGTAATGGTGCTCTCTAGAATAACATACATACACAAACATGCACGTCCTTTCCACAACAAACTCACCAAGGAAGTGATGCGGTTGAAATACGGATCAACTATTATGTCCCCCAGAGAGTAATTCTTCAGGCAAATCGGGCATTGCCACTGTGAGCATGGAAACATAAATTGATTTTGATGTAGAACAAGGTAGAAAACTGAATTAATATAGTACGAAATATCACACCTTCCGGGAACGTTGATTTATTTCAATAAAAGCTTCTAGATCAAAGCAACCCATGTGAGCGCAAGGCTTGAACCTACCAGCTACCCTGATCCTTGAACCAGTCATCTGTCAATATAAAATGACTTAAGGAAGACATGCTTTTACAAAAGTGTCAAAAAGGAAAATAAGCAAGACCTTCTGCAAAGGAGTGCAAAGCATACTATGCACCAAACATGTTACTGACAATAATGGTGGTTACAGAAAAACATGTGGACCTATGTCAGAGCAGTTAGCCAATGCCTTAAAGATATAAGAATCCAAAGTAATAGTTAGGGTTCTTACAGGGCATCGAACATTTACAGAGACCGAATCAGCCACAACTTCAATATCACTATCACTGTCTGCATTGTTTGCCTCAGTTCCGCCACCAACACAGCGACGCACGCGAGCAAGGGCATCATCAAACTTCTCACCATCTTGTTCCTTTGGCACCAAATTTAGGACCTGCCCACAATCAAAGTTAAGAAAAGAACCTGAAATAATAAACAAAGATTCTGAACTCAGGTGCTCAGCAGTTTCTAGTTATCAGCTTGTTGGTTCATGGCCTTTCCCTGGAAAGGCTTGGGAGGAAATTACTCTTTGTATGGTTTTTACTGCAAACCTTAAATTCTGGCAACGGACTAAAAAGGATTGGGAATACTGCTATAACTAAATTAAAAGATTAAAGCAAAACCTTTCAGTGCTAAAATTGCTATTCTCGAGAGATGTTACAATGGAATTCACATGGAAGATAATCAAGTGTCTAGACATGGCAAAGCATAAATGGTAAACAAAGGGGGGCGAAACCGAAAGGAACAGAAAACAGAACAACTCAGTATTTCTAGTCCATAAAGGTTCTAAACTTCTAATATATCGATAGAACACTGGATATGCCCAAGAACAGTAGAATACATGTAAAAGTGTTTGCCGATTCAAATCTGCCTTCAGAAAGGAAGAACACATGAACCACAGCTGATTCAATATCCTTGCTCTGTAAAATCCTGTGCTTCTTGAGAGTATTGTGCTTAACGATGGAAATGTGGAAATATAATTGACACAGCATCAAAATAATCCAACCTGTTCCAGAGATCTCCTCTTGACAATTCTAATACCCAAACAGAAAGTACGAGTGTCATTTCTTGATAAAGAAATCTTGTTAGGCCCCTCGCGCAGGTAATCTGTTAACTGGGTAAAAAAAGGAAATACAGATTACAAAAATATCCAATGAACACATAAAGATAATGTAACAAAAATATTTATCCAAGACCTTATAATGACAGAAATAAAACCCCAATAGCAGGCTACAAGAGGGAAAAAAAATACTTACTACTGGACCATCATCTCTACCATTGGCCCCTAACTGCTGTGTAGGTTGTCGGTTGACCACCCTTACATGAACACCTGGGAATAATTAATTGCCAACATGAGTAGTTCATTACAATGTGTGCAACATACATCTATAAAGTTTCCTCTTCATTGTGAGCTGAAACTGTCTAAGATATGGACAGTGTGCTATGATTAACCAAGCAAACTGGAAGGCTCTTCTACTATGCTGCTAGTTCACCACTCAAGGTTTATCACTTTTTTTTTCTCTCTCTCTTTTGGCCAATTCAGGCAATTGACTAGTTTTTTTAACTTAACATCCTATCAATACAATAGTAAACCAATGCATTTACCATTAACTTGCATATTAGAGTGTAAAGGCCAGTTTATCCTGAAAGGGACTTTGTCATTCAGGAGTATACACCACACCTGCATAATAATCGAACAAGAAGGAAAGTCAAGTAAAAAAAATGGATACAGACTAGTTGAACATAGCTGTTGCAATACAACCACACCTGCATAATAATCGAATAAGAAGGAAAGTCAAGTAAAAAAAATGGATACAGACTAGTTGAACATAGCTGTTGCAATACACACAGGCGGTACAACAATATGCAGAAACATAACTTCCAAACATATCTTTGTAGTTGCATCTTGATAATTCTTACTAACACATGAACAAAAGTTAATAATTTAACTATGACAAACAGACATAACATTTTAAGAAAATGTTTCAGTCAAAATTAGTTCCAGAAAATGAAAAAGGAAATGGACTTAACCTGAAGATCATATTCAGCCTTTTGTAGCAGGTCTCTATTAGCTCTTGATAATGCAAAGCTTTTTGCAGTGTACTGTGCCGTATATGACCTGGATGAAAGCAAAAGGTTACAAACAAAAGCTACAAATATTACAGAAACATCATGGTATAGTTAACTTGAATGATGAAATGAAGCGATATATCCAACTGTTCTGTTAATAGAGTCTCACAATGTTAACATGGTCATGCAAAGAACAAACAGTCATGTCATGTTTACATTGGATGCCACAAAGAAAAATGACGAGTGCAAAACCATGTAAGCAACAGCAGCAACACTAGATGCAGTGCAGACCGTGCAAATATGCGTAGGCAGAATACTAGCTTATCATTGAGCTAATGCAGAGATTTTAGAGCAATTTTGATGTTGCTATCAGCAGAACTAGGACTTTCCAACAAATATGAAGCAATGGAAATCAAAGCGATACATTTTGATATTTGTTGGACAAGGTCTATTTGTCCAGCTCATCCAAATTCATCAGAAATGTCAGATCAATCTTCTAGTATACTATGAAAAGAATTATGCACAGGACAATTAATAAATGAGCATTGGTGAATGGTGATAAACAATAGATAACTCACCCATCTGCCTCTATGTTAGAGGGAGGCATTAAAATCGGGAGTAACGGATGGTTAATGGTGACCCAGAAACTGCAGATTACAGTAGGAAACTATGTCAGAAGTTGTGTGTCTACAATATTATAAGCTGACATACAAAAGAATGAGTACATAATGTTCAGACTTAACAGGTGAAAAGAGAAGGCATACAAAAGGTACAGATCGATCTTATTTTGAGTTTCTGAGCAAGGAGATTTTCATAAACAAAAGCGACATAACAACTAAAAGAATCAGGTGTTTGAACATGAACAACCGGCACAGAGTAATAGCAAAGGGTTGTAAACTAAAAGCAAGTGACCACAGGATGACTGAGACTCAGTCATCAAAATTTAAGAGTACTTACGGATCAGCCCTGCTAATTCGGCACATCTCACAATAAAAATATGAAGGTAGCTCAGGAGCACTATAGTCTGCAGGCTTCTCTGGCACAATAACACAACTGACATGTTGCCATACGTTGCACTGTGGATCAACACACTACAAGGAACAAATAAATGATCAACACACTACATATCCCATAAAGAACAAAAGTGAAAGAATGCAACAGAGTTTTCAAACTAATCGAGTAAATGATACATTTCATTATAGGAAAAACATCATGCTCAGAACCTAAGGCTCCAGGCTTTCTGTGTAACACAGAAATAGTGATGTAGTCATGTAGACCATTAACTAATTTGACATTTGAGAATTTAATATTTCTACAACCAACAACAAATTTTGAAAATGTTACTTGTCTGGCTGGGGGTCGTAAAAGACCGTCAATGTCAAAAAGCCACACTGATCATGAGAAATATACCTTAATCATAGATTCGTTGGGCATGGAGTTACCACAGGGGCAACAGACGGCATCCAACTTAGGAGAACCATCTGGCTTCTTTTTAGGCTTAGCACTGTCTCCTGACTCAGCTGCAACAGCATTTGTAGGATCTTGCATTTTTCTTGAAATGGAAAGCAAAAGCCACAGTTTGCCATTAATTTGTGTAATCCAACGTTCTACGTGCAAGACAATGTGAAAAGAAATGTGAACTCACCTAAAAGTGTCCTCAACTACTTTCAACAGTGTTTCTCTCTCAACCGTCTTTTTATTTCGTGCGCCATTCATTTTGATGACTACAAGAATAAAAATTCAACAAAATTCTCATGGCACTAGGGAAAAAGCAAAAGTACAACAAGATAAGTTTCGGAGACAAAGAAATTGGATATACCTTGATCTTGTTGATCACAAAGTACTGATTTAAGTCTGTCCAATAGTTCCTGTAAACCAAAACGGGAACACGAAACCAAGGGGTTCATATTTACTGTTTCCAAAAGAAAAATATATAAGGCACAGAGAAGCAGGTGAATTTCAGCATATGCTAATGCTATTCAGAAGGAGGCCTGGAAACATCCAGTCATTGCCAAGTTTTACCACAATTAAGAGGGGACATTAAAAAGTATGCACAATAGATGTTTAGATTGTGCAGAGATCATAGGAGTACAAACTTGCAGCGGACAAACCTGCTTTTTTCCATTCTTTGGAAGTCCAAGCTGATGCAGGACATCCTTTAGTTCTTTAATTCTGAAGTGGTTCAACTTGTACTGCAGCAAATCATTATTTACAGTAGGTGTTAGTGGAGCATCTAAGCTCAAACATCACAATTGGAGACACCAGCAACAACAAGTTTGCAACTTTATCCCATAATCTGATATATAAAACAACCTTTTTTTAGGAACTATAAAAAATGGCAGTCTACGAGGACAGCAATATGGACTTAAGAGTTCAGTTCTTTAAAGGAATTAACGCATGACAAGTTACTAGCCCAGTGAATTCCGCTCCGACAATGGGACAAGCTCTCAAGCCTACCAGTAGTGTTGTTCGTGGATCAAGGTAGTGCACATTTAAAAAAAGGTGCGAATTTTGGGTACTTACATGGTGAAATTTCTCAGTCTAATCAACTACATTTCTAGTTTTGAGACGAAACAATCAAACGGTGATGGAATTCAAGAATGCTACGAGATCAGCAGACGAATAGCTTTAGGTTACCGCTGGGAGGGAGCTCAATCAAGAGAAACAGAGCTCCATGAGATGGGAAAGCTACACCAGCACACCGAAGCATACAGATACAAGAGGGAAAGGAGGAGGACAGACCTTGCAAGAGGCGAGCACAGAATCGTCCGGGGGCGCCGACGTCATGATGGCCAGAAAGGTCGGACGGGCGGGCGGCAGTGAGTGGTGTCGCAGCGTCGGCGGTAGGGGTTTGGAGGGCGGCAGGATCTTCTTCTTCCGAGGGGGGAAACCCAGAAAAGAAAGGCGGCGACGGGGGAGGAGAGGAGGAGGGGTTGCGTGCGTGCGGCGGCCGGGGCCGGGGACGCCAGCGGCCAGGCGAGGAGAGGAGAGAGTGGATCCGGAGCCCCACACGTGTATTCCCCCTGACGCAAATCTCAAAGCACGGCTGTTTCCATTTTTTCTCTCCGCCAGAGATTATCTGCATATGAAAATACCAAACCTAAAAATTGAGCTCAAAAACTCGACCTGCGGGGGGTATTGACCGCCCCTCCGGGCTTTATACTATAGGGATCAACCTACTCACACAGGTCGAGAAAACCCCCGAACCCTCCTCCCCCAGCCTACACAGGGACCCGTAACCGAGTGAGAATCGACCTGGACATGGGCCGGCGACCACTGCCACAACCCCCAGGTTGGGCCGCACCGTTACCCAGTCCCGACCTCCGGCGGATCTTGACCTATGCTTTGCGCAGGGGAGGGCGAGGGATTTTTTTTAACCTCCGCCCGAAATTCGCTCCCACCGGGAATCGAACTCGGGACCTGAGGAGTGCCGCTCGGAAGTCTTAGCCACTCAACCAAGACCCCTTTGGCTAAAAATTGAGCTCAAACAAAAAAGAAACTGAGAAATCAAGCATCAATAGTTGCAGGTTGCATTTGCTTGATTTGAACTGCTCATACTTTTGGAGGCTTGGCTCACCAACAGTTTGAGGGCTCCGAACACAAAAGAAAAAGAAAGAATAGAGGAGGTAAATCTTGGATACGAAATGAGAACAGATACAAAAAGATGGAAACAATAGTGACAAAGCAAATACCTAGTGTCTCCACTTCATCAACTCTAAAATCTCCTCTTCTGTGCCTCTGGGTAGGTATTTATAGGCAGATCAACTGCTACATTCCAGATAGAGTACAAAATTGTTCGAAAGGCAATAAGGTCATTTAAATCGGATTCCCAACCATAGCTATTTACGTCATTGCTGACGTCCTTAAGCTTCACCTTCTGTTGTGTCCGTTTATCTAACTTCGACTTTTCTTTACTTCCAAGAATTCCAGAGCTAGAGGCTAGAGAGGCTTGCTTGGTAGATTTCCTTCATCATCCAGTCCAACTCCCATTCTTGTTCCCAAATCACATTCACAGCAGCAATCGTTGGGGTAGAGACCTCACCCCGCTACAGTAGCGACCAGGCGAAAAAAAGGCGATCTCTCTCCGGCGGCGGCTCCCCTCGGTCTCCTTCCCCTCCGGCGGCCCGCGGGGCTCCGGAGGGTCGGGAGATCGGCGGAGCTGCCGTCCGGGTGTCCTGTAGTTGCTAGGTTAGGTTGTAGATTAGGTTTCCTAAGTTCTAGGGTTAGGGTTTCGGTCGCCGTCGCTCGTCGTGGCGATGGCGGCCGTCGTTCGTCTCTCCCGCGGCGGATCTGGAGGAGGCGTCGTCGTTGGCGGCTGTTTTCCCTCTCCGGTGAGGCCCCGTGGAAGTTTGTGTCCGGTCGTCGGCGCCGAGGCGGAGGTGGCGGCGGCGATGTGGATCTCGTCCTCTCGAGCTCGTCCTCGCCCCGTACGCGTTCGCTCCGTCGCCAGCGGAGAGCTCGTGGAGGTGGCGCCCTCGTCTTCGTGGGGCGTTCGTCTAGGAGTTTGCCGCAACTCTTCCCTTGCCGGTCTGCGAGGGGGGGGGTTGCCGGATTTTGTTCAAGGTGCAGAGGAGGCTGCGGGTTTCGGCGGCAAGAGGAGGGTGGCTCGGGTTCGGCTTCCCCGCGGTGGGTTCCATCGCCGGCGAGCTCCGAGCCAGGATCAAGGGGGGCTTGGGGTGCTGCCCCCGCCGATTGGACTTCGGCTTTTGCTCATCTCGCCCGCGGCGGCGAGTGTCTTCACCGGCTCTTCAAAGCGTGTGCGCGACGGGCCTGTTGGCTCCGGGGAGCTCCTCTTGGTCTTCGGAAGACGGCGGCCGTCCTGGCGCTGTGCGGTGGCGACGGCGGCGGCGACTGGCCTCGATGTGCAAGGCTCTCAGGGACCTGTTTGTAATTTCTGGTTGTGTCGAGGGCTTTTGTGCAATTTGGCAGGGACAGCTGGTCCTTCTGTATCCTTCTAGAGTATGCCTGGGTGTGTACGCGTCTATGTACGTTTTCCTTACGTATTAATACAGGTATGCTTTATCAAAAAAAAAACTCCCATTCTTGTTTCCAAGGGCAACGGAAACAAAATAGAGATATCATAAGGCCAGTCTCAATGCATCATTTCATTGCACTCTTTTCAAGACTAGTTTTAGGAAAAGGCTAGCTTCCTTTTATTGGGATGAAGGACTTTCACAAAATATGAAAGTTTTCCATCCCTCTCATCATAATTAACTTGCCAAGTCAGCAAAAAATACATATGTGACATAAAATTTAATGCAAATAAGGGTGCATTGAGACGGCCCTAACAATTGTGTTACATACTAAGCTTACCATGTGCTTTGTAAATTTAACACAAGCATAGATCTCTAATAGTACTATTTATTGCTTAATTTCTCTTTATTAGTTTCCTTTATTCCATAAGTTTTTCGTTTTAGCTTAGCCTTGGGGCGTTCATATATATAGGAAAGAATGCATTGCCAATGTTACAATTGAGTACACTAGCAATTCAACAGATTGACACCGCAGGATCCATCAACCAACCCATCCAGCATGCACATCTATCTTGCGTTTTCTGAATCTTCATTGTGCCAAGTCAAACACTTTCCCTAGTTAACTATTCGGAATATCATATATCTCCATCGTTGAATATTCTTTACAATGACTCAATTAGCTATGAAACTGTTTTGCCAACTTGAACCTATAAAGAAATAAAAGCACAATTTGTGGGACCCCAAAAAGAAGGAATAGCCTAGAATCTAGCAATGCAAGCTCTCATAAAATTCAAAACGATTGTTATCCTCCCCAAATAAAAAAATTACACATCAGAGATGATTAAATGGTGATAATGCCTCTCACCTACATGTTTCAGCTCAACCCCGAGCTTTCACCCACATCGCGTTACCGTCAGCAAGCACTCCATTATCCCTTCTATTGGCGCAACTTGTCCTATATATCTTCACTCCCTATTGGCCATTGCTTAGCTCCTCGGCGCTCTTAGAGCCTGTTTGTTTCACAGCTTTTCAGCTAGTTGAAAAGCTGGCTAGCTGAAAGGTGAAACAAACAGCAAACTTCTAACCTAGCTTTTGGAGTGATGAAAAGCTGACTTCTGATGAAATGAACTAAAAGCTGAAAAGCTTGCTGAGAGCTGCTTTTCTGACATTTGGCATGCTGAGAAGCTTAATATATATTACAAAGTCAACATTAAAAACCTAACAGCTAGTTTTTCAGCTACTCAAACAGCTAGCTTTTCAAAAGCTTAAAAAGCAACAGCTCAAACAAACATGCTCTTGTTATTCAGCTTTAGCACTAGAACCTGTAACCCCCATTTGCAGAGAACTTAATGGTCATTCTCGAACCCTCGGACGGCCCAGCATTTTGGCTGACTTTTTGGTCCAAATGTTACGTGGGCTTTGGTTGGGAGAGATGAAATAGGCCTTGGATTGATTTCACGTCGTAAATACTTTTGTAGTTTACATGGTGGAATTTGCGCCGGTCAAGCGTGGAAAATAGTAATACGGGGAATCATATCGTTGATTTGTACGTCTTCTAAACGGCAACTACTGTATATATCATCTCCCAGAAAAACCAATTAATAAAGCGCTAATTAACACATGTGGAGTAGTATTTTTTTTTTCAAGTTGGCAGTTCCACACGTTTAAATATGCAGGCCAGTAGAAATGTAAAGAAGAGTCAGACCTGAAAAGCATGGAAAAAAGAATATCATATAATGTGGCAGTGCAAATAAGACTTCTTTTCTTTTTTTTTTTTTGACGGTCAACGGGGGGAGGAGGACTCCCCACCTGAATTCCATTAATATGGAAGTGTTTTGGCCCCAAACTGGCCCATTACATGGAGAGATTACATTTTGAAAGAAAGCACCAGAGAGAGGAAGGTTTTACATGGGATTAAACATATGACACCAGACACTACTAAGTTCCATATCGTCGCGCGGTAGGCGACAACGCCACAGGCGAGCTTCTTCACGGCAAGTGGTGAGCAGACGGGGGAGCGAGGGCGTCTCCGACCGAAAGACCACTCCGTTCCTGTGCTTCCATAGCTGCCAGAGACAGAGCAGAGTCAAGCAATCCCGGTGCATGGCGGCGCGGAGTGTCAACTGGCCACTCCAGGGCCCATGGCTGCTGATGCGTTGCTCGACCGGCACCATGACTCCGATAGCGGACCAAAAGGATGCAGCAAAGGGGCAGGAGAAGATAATATGATTGGTGTCTTCCTGTCCAGCCCCACACACTTCACATGTTTCATTGTCGACAATGTTCTTCTTGAAAGGTTTTTCTTGCACTGAATCCGCCCTTGCACGAGGAGCCAAGCAAAAAACTGTACTTTTGGAGGAGCTCGATTCTTCCACACGAACTTGTCAAAGTCACAGGCGGGATGCAGGGCAGCCATGAGCATTTTGTAGATAGGAGCAGAGCGGAGCCGGCCGTCGACAGACAAGAACTCTCTCGCTGCACCGAACGTCTCGCTCCATATTCAGTTCAACGCCGGCCAACAGGTCTTGTACTTGAAGGAGTTCAGCAGAAGCGGACAGCCGCGGCACGAGGTGAGTCGCCAGTCCAGTGGTGAGCAAATGGTGAACCGAGGCAGCTGGGGATGTCGAGTGACTGGCGAGCGCCGGGAACAGATCAGACAGGCGCCCGGCGTCCAGCCATTGGTCGTCCCAGAAGGAGGTCGTTTTACCGTTGCCGAGTTTAACTGTTGTGATGGCTTTTTTTTTTATAATACGTATCTGTATTAAGAGATAAGGAAACAGTACAGCTTCTCGTACGCAAATACATACGTACAAGGTCGGATACAGTCAACGCAACAGCGTACACCGCAGAAAACGAAGCCCAGACCTTGCCGCGCCGGAGATCATCGCCTTCAACGCTAGCGCCGAACGACGACGAAACGGCCGACGAGCCCCCAACCTCCAGGTGAAGCATCGCCAACAGGCTACAAAGGCGAATACCCTCCCATCCACCAGAGAACAAGGCTGAACGCATCGGGGAGGGCTCGCCGTCGCTTGGCACCCGAAGGAGGGAGAAGAAAGGCCGCCGCCCGCAAGCCGGACGAAGAAGACGAAGCAGGAACCTCCAGATCCGCGCCGCTCACCGCCGCGCCTTCGCAACCCACCTTCAAAGCTTCGCCGGCGCACATGGAAGACCACGCCGCCGGAGAAGATGGCCGGCGGCTCCCGCGACGCCCGCCCCGCCGAAGACGAAGACGAACGAGAAGCCGCCGAAGACTCCTGTACAAGGCTCCCACACAGGGAGAGCCACCTCCACGGGCTCGCCGCCGATGCCGGAGTAGAGCACCCGCGGGGCGAGGAAGAGCCCGAGAGGGCCAAGATCCAAGTCGGTGACGCCGCCACCGCCTCGTCGCCGCCGACCAGGACCACCCTTCTCCACCCAGCGTCACCGGCTTTGTCGGCGCCGTCGCCGACACCTCCGCCACCAGATCCGCCAACGGAGACAAAGAAACCGGCCGCCTCCGACATGGAAGCCGGCGAAACCCTAACCCTAGCTACCCTACCCCTAGACAACAGCTAAAGAACTAACCTACTAGCCCGCCCGCGACTAGATCCTGCTTCCCCGCCCTCTCCGGCGCCGACGAGGCCGCCGGGAGGAGGGGGAAGCGAGGGATCGGCGTCGGGGCGGGGATCGCCTGAGGAACGCCTGTTCTTTACTGTAGCGAGGAGGGGATAAGGGAGAAGGGTCCGACTCAGCCACACTGTTGTGATGGCTTGATAGACAGGCAACAGCTGTTGTAGTGAGCTCCAGTGCGCCCCAGCCATGTCGCCGGTGAGTGAGGCCACGTCCGCGTTCTCGTTCACCCATGTCGCCCAGGACGACTCGTCGGGTGTGTGGAGCCGATGCAGCAGCTTGAGCAGCAGACAAGTGTTCTGGACGCCGAGGTCACGAATGCCCAGCCCGCCCAGCGACTTCGGACAGCTGACCCCTTCCCATGCCACCAAACATTGTGCTCCACTGACTGTCTTGTCTCCAGCCAGAGGAACGCCCTGCGGTGGGAGTTGACGTCCTCCACGATGCCTTGGGGAAGCAGCATAGCACACATAACATATGTTGGCACGCAGTCCAGGACAGAGTCGACCAAAACAGAGCGCGCGCGGTGGTTCAAGAGAGCCCCCTTCCATCCAGCAAGGTAACCGAGTGATCTTTCAACAAGCGGTGAAAAGGCCGAGAGTTTCAACTTCTCATTGGAGAGCGGGAGGCCGAGATAGGTCTGGGGGAAACCTTCCAATTTGCAGCCAAGAACAGCAACACAACCGACTTCTTTCTTTTGTCAGCTCTTTCTTCTGAATCTGAGCAAAAGTAGTGAAAGGAGGGCCTTTACGATGACATGACCCCAGGTAGGGGGCGTATCACATTACTTTGCACCAAAAGCTTATGTATGTCTGGTAAAGGTGTTTGTTTATAATTGGAGGTCGAATTCCTCCTCTCCTCTTGCTGCATCGCATATATTCTTCTTTTTCAGAGTGTCAGTATGTACATATCTTGGAGGAGGCCGGCCAGGAATATTCTTTCCTCTCCTTGATGCATAATTGTAGTGCGCGCGGTCAGTCACTGATCATTATTCTCTCCACCCAAAATCAAAATGTTCTTTCCATTGTCGTCAGTGCGTGTGAATATATATCTACCCATGCATCTTGTGATTTGTAAAGGGGAACGAAGCTTGAAAGTGGTAGCAATGAAAAGTGCCTGCCTCAGATGCACGACGTGCCGGCCGGAGCTCTATCCATGTGCACTCTATCTTTTCTATAAAAAAAAAAAAAATCCATGTGCACTATATCTAGGGCCCGGGAAAAAAATGAATCTTCGAGAGGTGCCTCGTCCATCATACATGCCCACTTGCTAGTATGCACAAGTTTGTAGCTGCTGCCATCAAAATGTGATGACCATAGCAACTTACAGGTGATCGGTCGATATGAGATTCTCATCTTAATTTTCTCATTACTAGTGCACGGTTCATCATCATCGCTTTGACCAAATCTTTTTATAGGTGGAGTGCAACGCATCAATACACATGTGCCTTCTTGATTGAAAATCCTAATCGCTCCAAAAAACTGGTGAGAATTATTTTTGCATTCTGGGTCAGCAAAAACTTTCAGAAGCTTGCCAACTGCCACCAAACACACAAACAACTGAAACAAGCACACTGTATATCATGGCGTGCCATCTGGAGTTAGGCTAGGCATCCTTCTTTGACACTTTCGGTCATCGATCGGCCTCATTTGCCTTTTTTTTTTTTGTCGACAGATAATGGCACTGTACGTGTCATGGCAAACATGGACTTTCCTCTAAAAGACGACAAATCAACAGGCATGAAAATTCATCAAAGTTGTGTCATTGATCGTTGTTCACAAAGTTAAAGATGCACATATGTTCCTCGCAAAAAAAAAAAAAAAGATGCACATATGCTTTATTTGCATCCATTTGATCAGCGAAAGGCATCTAGACCGCAAATGGCAACTAGTGGGTGCCTATCTATTCTGCTAGAGGGCTGACTTCAAGGCTCCAAGATTGATGCATGGAGTTATTTGCGTAGTGATGTCATGGTCAATATTCAATAGTACTCAAAAGGCTGGTGTCTGGTCTCTATATTTATGCTAATACAAGCGGGCTGGTAGATTATAGTGTTCCTATAATATAAAGCTTGACCACCTTAATTTCTACATATTCCAGATATCTGATCTAATAACGTCAATGTGAGTTAGATACTAGAAATGATTCAACTACTTATTACTGGTTAATCATCTTGAAGAATATATAGCCAGTATATGAATTTGGAAACAACGTGCACAAGTGGAAAAAAAATATATTGTACTAGTATACAGTGTGATAATTTGTACCAGTAAACGTTAATTTTAGAAGTCAGGTCGGGCTCAAAATGCAGCTAGTTTCATTTGGCTTCATGCATGACAGAAAATTGAGCATGGGAATAAATAGTGACTCAAAGTTAGTACAACTTTAGATCTCACAACTACAGGTGCGAACGCATGTCTCTTTCTGACGCGGTATGTAGTAGCACAGCGAGAGAAAAAACTTGCTTACGGAGGCATTAAAAATAAAACATGCGAAAGTTAATCCATAGCACATCAAAAGGATACCTTTCTGGTCGAACCTTTTCTGCAGCAACATCTGGCGTGATACATCATGCCTAAAGCATCCAGCTAAAAGATCGAAAGAAACAATGCTCCACTCGCTGTTGCAAGTAGTGAAAGACAGGCACTTGCCTTTTTCAGCTGATATATATGGCACACGTACTGATGAGTCAACTCCATATCTCCAACCATTTGAGTAGTCATGTCAAAAACTAACATGTACTGTCGTTGCTTGCCAAGTTTCAAGTTCAAGATCATACGTACATATTTTTAATTCCATCAAAATATACCACAATTGTATGTAATCTGTAAAAGATTTGAGTCTCTTTGCTCTTCTGAACGGAGGTGATTTTTAATTATACTTTACGGTATGTATTTCTTTTCCCCGACAGGATGAGCAGCTAGCTAGGATCAGAGTGTTGGTGGCCGTCAGCAAGCAGCGCGTGCATAGGACAGGAGATCGACCAGCTGCTGGCTCAAATCAATCGTAGAGGATCGATCGAGTGACTGATCCAGTCGCCCGCACCGCAAGAGCAGAACGGGCATCTAGCGATCGGTGTGAGAGCCAGGCACAGAGTCTAATTGAAACTGACAAAATATGCATGCAAGACGGGAAAATAAAATTCAGCAGCCATATAGGTATATGTTGTCCATAACTCTTTATTTATTTTGAGACAAAAGAGTCGGACATGAAAGTTAGAGGAGTTGAATGGATGGCAAAAGAAAACTAGTCTCGATCTGCAGAAATTATGAGATACTACACGCGTCAAACATTTGATCATACCCGCAAGTGCAAAAAATTGATTAGAGATAAGGCCATTGCCCTGCTTTATAAAGCACCAGTGAAATCGTTTGCTGGGGTTACCAGCTTACACAAGTAACAGCATAAAGCTAGACATAAGCGCAGCTAAAGGCCATCTAGCTCGAACTCTACTGTCTCCAACTCTATTTCCCTGACTATTCAGGCTAGTCGAAAGCAAAACGTAACAGAAGTTACAGCCCAGAAAAGTGCACAGTTTTGTCGAAACACAGACGATCGACCAAAAGTATCTAACATCTATCCTACTCCTTCCTGATCCGCCGGTCTTCCTTCCCGCAGAGTGATTGTCTTCAGTCGTTCCTTGAGCTTTTCACACATCATATCGATCTTGTCATCACCTTTACTCAAAGGCGCCCACCGCTGCATCATCAGTAAAAACCTGTGAGCCACATTAGTCGGTGAACGATTAACTCTATTTCTAAAGATCAGATCATTTCTTGTTAGCCACAGCGTCCATGCAATGGCCCCTAAAAGCACTATAATGGGTCTGTTATCTCTGTGTCCTCCTTCTTTTAGAGCCATATCCGCCAATTGTTTCAACGATGATGGGATATAGGTCCAGTTGAGGACATCTCGAACAAGACTCCACATGAAAGTAGCTATAGGGCAATTAAAAATGATATGATTTGCAGTTTCATCCATTCCACACAACTTGCATTCTTTCTCCCCTTTCCATTATTAAAAATTGGTTCCGTGCAGATTATACATCATTGTCAGGGAAGGGAAAAGAACCGGCACATGCATCATATATTGTTAGCTTTGAACTGATATCATTTTTCAGGTTACGAAAATAGCTATCGACAGACAGACCGGATCCATGAATTGTTGAATGGTTTGATGTCCACACATATATCTCATGCATGTTGATTCTTTTTCTTGACCCGTTAAAGTCACACTCCAAGGTTGTGGGTGCCTAGCTATCTTGCTTTAATTTGCCCGCGGCGGAGCGGAGATTGTTGCCCCCTCCCCGCCCGTGTACTGTTGAAGCATCGAGAGGCCAACTTCACTAGTTGTCGTTATATAAGGAGCTAGCTAGAACGCAACCACATAACACTAGATGCAACCACTCACCACTTTCGCAAGTTTTGCATTGAAGACAAATCTAAGGTAAATATTATCTTATAAGAAATTATTTTATATTAATTAATGTCGTTGCTCTATGCAAAGGACATGCATCAGCCGTATATAGCTTTATATTAATTAATGGTATAATTTTGATCTAGTGTTGCCTCACTGCTCGTTAACTTTATTTGATGGCGTATTCCCTTCAAAAATAGAAAAAAAAATAGCAAACCAGCCCTACGTTAAGGGAAAGAGGACCCAAAAATAATATCACTCTTGCTTTTTGCAGTTTTCACATGTTCCCTTTGAATCTCACTATCTCAAAAAAGAAGAGGAGCAACGTTCCATCCTGTCACCAATAATGCATAAATGTCTGAAAGGAACTTTCTTGGCCCGTAGGACATCCCACTCTTAGGGCCTTTGTAATCTAATCATTGATGAGCACCCATTTGCATATTAGGACTCTAAGTAGTTGTACAAAGAGGAGAAGGGACGAATCAGGTATCTCTGCCTCTCTCACATAAAGCAAATTGTTTGCTGATGATCCTTTTCTAACACAAGAATCAGGTATAAATCTCTGTCTCTCTCACCCTAAACACAATTTGTTTTTCAAGTGAGTGAAAGGAAATTATCAAATTATTCATAACTATTTTAAAAATAAAAAAAATATGTCATTGTGGTGTGCTATTATTTTAGGTTTGCTAGTGCGAAGCATGTGCGTGAAAATGGCTTAAATTTGTATCAATTACAAATCAAAATGCTAGAGAAGTTAGAGTCTTTTACCTGTATGCCATTAAGAAAGTTGGTGGTTACCTGTGTGCCACTAAAAAGTTCCCAGACACCTGTGTGCCATCGCGCGAACTTCTTTTGACGTGTGCGCCATTTTGGATGGAAGGAGGCCCAACGGAGGCTAACAGAGGTGGAAAAAGTCGGTTTTGCCCATCTGCTTTTTCAGGTGGTGACCGTAGGCGCTGGTTGAAGCATTTTTAACGTGAGAGAAATAGGCATGAAAAAAATAAAAGAAGACAAATAATTTTAAAAAGGTGGAGATAAATTGAAAAAAGGAAATAAATAAGGAAAGGAGGAAATAAATAAGAAAAAGGCGCAAAATTAAACAAATGTGTAAATAAATAAGAAAAAGGCCCAATAAAATAAGTAAAAAGGTGCAAATAAATAAGGAAAAGGTGCAAATAAATAAGGAAATGCGCAAATTAATTTAAAAGGGGAAAATGGTGTATGACAATTATAAAAACAATTGATTTGACAAAAAAAAAGGAAAAAATGTGCATGACCATTGCATAGCAACAATTAACTGGTTCATATCACATAGGACAAGAAAATGATCTGACAATAAACATGTTCATATCACCAACATTTAAGCAACTAAGTTCACTGGTTTTCATCACATAAGTAATGGATATCCAAACCACAAGTGTCTTAAATTACATGACCATTGCATAAAACATTACATCAAAAGAAATAGTTCCTCCAGACCGCAAGTGCTGGGCATGCCAAAAGATAATGATGCTTCATCACATAGGAAAAGTACTCCCAAAATAATACTCAGGAATCACAATTTATTCAAGCTGGTGGTCCCTTCATCACATAGGAAAAGTACTCCCAAAAGACTGTGGACCTAGGACAGTGACAACATCCTTAGCTAGGAGCTGCAATGCTGGACAAGAAGAAAATTTATTAGTCCAATTCTCCATATTTCCATTACAGAAGTTATATTGTATAATCAATTCAATTAAACAAGAATAGACAAATCAAAGTTCTCTATTACATAATAATGAAATGCATCCTAATCATATATCATCCATATTCTCATTTACATGTGCAAAGTTAAATAATGTGCTAAGCAATGGTATACCATTGTGGTCATCCTACGGTCAGTGCACTTTTAGTTCATGGAGTGGCTACTGAACTCAATCCCCTATTTGCCGTGCCTTATAAACTTGACCTAAACTAGCAGCTGCGATTGGAGAAGGTGATATTGCCGAGTAGACCGAATCAAGTGGGAACCCGAGCTCTCTCTCGATACAGGCAAATGCGTCCTCATCCCGAAAAGTGGGAAGCGAATCCTGCAGGAAAGCGATGTTTCAACAATTGGAAGAAGCCTTGAATTGGCAAACTCTAGCTGATTGAATTAACTCCCTCCAAAGCAATCGCCTATTTTGCATCACAGTGTTTTCAATAGTACCAGTAGAGCAATAAATTGCCTATTTTGAATTGACTAACTATTGATCTCCTCTAGAAACTGTAAGCATCACATAGTTGGAGGAACACTAACATGGGCAGTAAATGAATCACGATTGGAAATAGTTTCATTAAAATGCTCTACCGGCAGGCGCAATGTCTTTATGTCATGGTTCAATCATCGATAATGAAATTAGCTTCAGATCTTGATTGCACTGGCAAGCTTAAGAATGTGGAAGTCACCTGCAGCTCGGAGAGCTCCTCGAGGTACTCGGGTGGGCAGAGGTCGGGGCGCGTGGACAGCCCCTGCCCAATCTTGACGAAGGTCAGGCCGAGCCTGGTGAGGATGGTCCGTAGCTCCACCGCCCTGGCGCGCCTCCTCGCCGACGACGTCTCCCTGCTCCGCTCGTCCAGCAGCACCTTCGCCGCGAACGCGCCCAGCTTGGACAGCGCCTCCGCCGCCCTCAGCGCCACCTGGTTAATAGCCAATCACACAGCAGCGGCAACCCACAACCGCGAGTCAAAATCCGAGCACCGAGGTCGTCGGGCACAGCTACCGCGAGGCGAGAAGGTGAGAAGGGGCTCGGGGGGCGCGTGCCTGGAAGGGGCGGGAGCCGTAGCGCGCGGCGAGGAGCTCGGGGGTGTAGACGGTGGCGTTGGCGGCGCGGGCCTCGGCCTGCAGGTCCTCGGCGCGGTCGCGGGCGAAGGCGGCGGCCACGGGGGGCGCGGCGCCGTTGGAGGACGCGGTGGGTGAGGACGCGCGGGGCGAGAGCTGGATGGAGACGCCGGGGGAGGGCGGCGCGGCGGTGGAGGCCGCGGCGCGGATGCGGTGGCGGCGTCGAGGCGCGCGGCGCTGGGGCGAGGGGCGGGAGAAGCAGGAGACGGCGGCCGCCGCCGCCGTGGGGGAGGAGAGGTGTGGAAGTGGGTGAAGCTCGGGGACCTCGCGTCGGGCACAGACGGGAGTACTCCACAGATGGAGATGGGTTCAGGGGCACAATGGACATTTCCGTATGTGGGTCCCACATGTCAGCGCTGAGAAACCGTTAAGTTCTCACGGGAAGCGGACGGAATGGCACACAGGTAAAAGGAAGTTCGCACGATGGCACACAGGTGTCTGGAAACTTTTTAGTGGCACATAGGTAACCACCAACTTTCTTAATGACATACAGGTAAAAGACTCGAAAGTTGTGAGTACAAGTTTTAGTGACAAGAAAACAAGAAGCACACAGCTAATGTATGCATGTGAGAGTCATCCTTGAGAGCACCTGAGCACGGGAGGTGTGTGGTGGGGTCCAAATGTCACATTCGATGGCTTTTGGATTGTAAAGTTATGAATGTGATGTTTGTGGTGGAAGTTTGACAGAAATTGGCCATTTGCACCAACATTATTTGGTCACACCATTGCTACAATAAAAACATAGTTGAAATATCCTTGTTCCAAAACCCACCTCGCATATAGTTAATCTTGTAATATGTTGTATCTTTTCCTGACATCAAGGGTTTTAGTTTTTTCTTTGAGCATATAGAAATATAACTTCCGTGTTACATGAACATATTTGTAGCTTATCTGATTTATCACTATGAAATCAATATACTGTGACATGAAGCACTAAAAAACAAGGGGGAAATACAAGCATGCTCATTATTTTGCAGCTTAGCTTTTACTGCTAACAATAAAAAAAAAAGAATGTGGTGGCAACGTTATGCATCACCAAGTCATCGTAGAATATGACCACCGATTTTGATGTATCCATAGAGAGGTGTTAAAGAATATTATTTTTTTGAAAAAAATTGTTGATGGAAGCAAGATCAATATGGTGGTCGTTTTATTGAAGGATCGGGATCTAGGGAAAGCGCTTGGTTGTGGATTGCCAAATGGACACGCAACAACGGACGGTACACGTCCAAGTCAAATCTTTTGGCTATTGGTATGGTCATGATGATAATGACTAGAAAGTTTGTAGGCTTAGCAGGATGAGCACTAGAGATGCTTGCGTTGCAAAAATGCTTGACATGTTGAAAGCATTAGTGGGAAAATATATAGTGGATTTCTTGCTTGTTTGACAACTCAGAAATATATGCTTGTAGTACCTTTTTTTTAAAAAAAGAATGCAAAATTTTATTTGATGTTACAACACAATTGTTCAAAGTTTGATTTAATGTTGCGATAAAATTGTTGAAAAAGTTGCCATTTCTTAGGAACACATGCCACATAAAGTTGAGTGGTCTTTGCTTGTTATTCCTGTGGTGTGGCTTTATTAAGGTAAGAAAAAGAAGGAGGAGGAAGAAGAAAGAGAGGTTGTGGTTGATGATATGTTTATGCTGTTGCTACATTGGAACGGATCATGTTGGGGGCCACATAGATTTAGTGTTGAGCTAGCTGTGAGTGAGTATTCGGTTGTGCAAATAGAGAATTAGCAGTGATGGAAATAAATGGAGGAGGGAAAGAGACAAAAAGATGCTTATCCACGAAAAGGGCCTCTCTCTCTTTTCTTTGTGGAAAAGGCCAACTTTTGTGTGATCCTCCTCCCTCCTGTGGCAGCAGCGACCAGTAAAGTAATTCTGGTGGGGCTCACGTCACCAAACATGGAACTGTACTGTTGCATCTTGGTGAGGGAGGGAGGGAGGACCCGGAGGAGCAGAGCATGCATGATGACTCATCACATTCACAGCAAAGGGAGGAAGAAGAATCTGCAGCGCAGCCACGACAGAGAGAGAAGAGAGAGGAGTGCGGGTGGGGCCCACCCACCACATCGTCCGTCCGTCGCAGAAAAGGAGGTGAGCAGAGGAGACGGTGACACGGGTATCACATCCTTGAAAAGCAGCTTTTCTTTCTTTTCTCCATTCTTCTTCTTCTGAATTTCTCTCTGATCACGTATAAAAACCCAGGCTCACACCCATTTCCTCTGGATTATTATTTCCTTTCCACTCGCGGCCACTTCACACCTGCCCGCCTCCCAAATCCACCCCCACCGGATCTGCCCCTCACTTTTCCGGTTTTCACCACTTGGCTCCTCAGAATTTACACTACACTCCGCCCCATGTCCCTCGGTGAAAACTAATCCCAACCATGCCCACGCCGGTGGCCGCGGCCCGCCAGTGCCTGGCCCCCGCCGCCGTCACCCGCCCTCGACGCCGCCGTCGCCTCCGCCCGCCGCCGCGCCCACGCCCAGACCACCTCCCTCCACCTCATCTCCTCCCTGCTCGCCCCCACCGCGCCGCCGCTCCTCCGCGACGCCCTCGCCCGCGCGCGCAGCGCCGCCTACTCCCCGCGCCTGCAGCTCAAGGCGCTCGACCTCTGCTTCGCCGTCTCCCTCGACCGCCTCCCTTCGTCTTCTGCTTCTTCCTCATCATCAGAAACATCAGAGCCTCCTCCCGTGTCCAACTCGCTGATGGCGGCCATCAAGCGCTCCCAGGCCAACCAGCGGCGCAACCCGGACGCCTTCCACTTCTACCAATCTCCCCAATCCCCCACCTCCGCCGCCGTCAAGGTCGACCTCTCCCACCTCCTCCTCGCCATCCTCGACGACCCCCTCGTCAGCCGCGTCTTCGCCGACGCCGGATTCCGCAGCGCCGACATCAAGCTCGCCATCCTCCGACCCGCGCCGCCCATGCCGCTCCTCGGCCGCCTCCCCACGCGGGCGCGCCCGCCGCCGCTCTTCCTCTGCAGCTTCGCAGCAGCCGACGACGCCGACGTCCCCTCCCCCGCGCCCAGCCTCGCCGCCGCCGGGGCAGGGGAGGACAACTCCCGTCGAATCGCCGAGATCCTCTCCCGCGGACGCAACCCCATGCTCGTCGGCGTCGGGGCCGCATCCGCCGCCTCTCAATTCGCCGCCGCGCCGTCCCCGTACCGCATCCTCCACGTGGGCCCCGACTCCATCAACCAAACGGACCTCCTCGCCGCCGCGGCAGCATCCTCGTCCACGGGAGGACTCATCGTAAGCATCGGAGACCTCAAGGACCTCATCCCCGACGACGACGACGTCCAAGACAACAAGCAGCGGCTCGTGTCGGAGGTCACGCGGCTGCTGGAGAGACCGCCGGCGGGCGGGCGCGTGTGGGTGATGGGGTGGTCGGCCACCTACGAGACCTACCTCGCCTTCCTCTCCAAGTTCCCGCTCCTCGACAAGGACTGGGACCTCCAGCTGCTCCCGGTCACCAGTGCTCCTGCTCCCCCCAACTCGCCCTCACCTCCGCTCCGCTCACCCCACTCGCCCCCACCACGCTCCTCCTCAACCTCCCATGCCCTGCTCCCACTGCGCCCAACCCCCCGCCTTCCATTTCCCACTCCCACTACAAGGTGAGTAATAATTTCCTTGCTTCTTCTCTGTCTGTTGATTTGCTTCTTCTCGTCAGTACTATTATATTTCATTTCATTAGCACCCATGTGCTTACGAGGGGGTAATTTTTTAGTCTCAGCATGGATGTCTCCTTTCCTGTCTCGTTAGCTCACAAGTTTTGTGATTAGCGCCCATGTCCTTATACTAATTTAATGTTTAGAGGATGTGGATTTGTGTGATTGCCTCAGTCAGTGTCTTACTCTCTGTAACTACAAGTAGCAGAGCATTTTGGTCAATAAGCTCTTTAAAATACGCTCTCTGGTCGTTTAACTGGTGCTCCACCAATAAGCTTGTTTAAGCTTGTTTATCTGCTTTCAATAAGGTTCGGTTGTTTTCCAGGAGTACAGGCTTAAGCCATGCTATCATGAATTAGTATTTCCACTCGCACTCCATGTGTGCTACGTAGGTTCTTTGGGACATGATAATGATTCACTCCAACTGTTGCAACATACTAGTACTAGATATTTCTGAAAGCAAGCTTGCCAGTTGTGCTGTCATCTCAACATTCCATACCGTATTGTTTCTGTATGTTTTTGCTACTGCATGTGTGTGTCATAAAGTAGCGATTTTGTTGCCGTACATCATATATTTGCATACTGTTTAGTGGTTGATGAACAAAAAAAAGAGCTAGGCAGGAATAAATTTTCATGGCAAAACAGAGAAAAAAAATCCTAGTAAAGTGTGTGCTGGCTGACGCATGTGTGCTGATGTGGCCATATTGGCGTAATTGTGGCCATATGTGCACGGCGGTGTTTGCACCACAATTTGATGCTAAAATTTAGTAGAGGGAGAGTCAGAGTTGGAGAACCTGCTTGAAGTGGGATTTTGCGGCCTTTTTCATGAATCAGAGTCCCATTTGCTCTCTTCTACATTGCTGAATCTCTTTAGCTGAGTATTTTGTGATTCCAAATTTATTAACAATCCTTTCTACCGTGACAGTTTTGGTAATATAAATGCATGTAAACACAACAATATCCTGAACAGAAATTGTTTGGCGAGATCTTAATACTTTTCTTGTTTATGTCAGCAAACGTGGGTGATCCAAAAATCTGAGTCCTTTGCAGCATTTTATTTGTTTGTTGAAATAGTAAATTGCACAGTGACACATCCACTAGTCCACAATATGTCTACTCTTTACAAACTTAAAGTTACCTAGCATCAACTTGATCTAACCATTTCAAACTCGTAATTTCCAGCTTCATGGAGTCATTTGTCCCTTTTGGAGGAATTTTCGGCAATCCATGCGAAGCAAACAGCCTCACAGCGAATTCTTGTCCTCAAGCTCTACGGTGTCAACAGTGCAATGATAGATATGAGCAAGAAGTCGCAACTATCATCAAAGGAAGTGGCATTACAGTCGAAGACAATCACCAAGGAGGTCTACCTTCGCTGCTGCAGAATGGCAGCATGATGGGCCCTAACAGTGGATTTGATGCAATCAAGGTGTGAGGCTACTTACTTCTTTTAAAACTTCAGTCCATTTTATGAACACAGTATGCACAACATGCTGATAGATGAATTCTTTTGGATATGATTGGTATAAAAGATGCACAGTTTTTCTTCAGTGCAGGCTAGAGATGATCAGATGGTATTAAAGTCCAAAATTTTGAATCTACAGAAGAAGTGGAACGAGTACTGCCTGCGGCTCCATCAAGGCTGCCAGAGGATGAACAGAGATCCTTACCAGTTGTTCCCACATTACGTTGGTGTTCCAGCTGACAGGGAAAGAGAAGCAAATGCAAGCAAAGGTCCAGAGGCAGCTGCACCGCAAAGGGAGGTTATCAGGCCCTCTGCAGTGTCCATGTTAGATGCCAACACAACGGCAAAGAGTATTTCATCGCCCTCCATCTCTAACAAAAGGAATAATGACCTTGAATTGAAACTGCAAGTGAGGCAATCAAAGAGTGATGAACACCTCCAAGATAGGGGTGTGCAATCCCAACACAGAAACTCTTCAAACTGGGATAATCACGGAGATCATTCATCCCCATCATCAGTTGTACCTGTGGCAACAGATTTGGTTTTGAGCACCCCACGCGAATGTTCTTCGAAGGTTTCAAGCTCTGCCTGGTGCAAAAATGTAGAGGATTCAGAGAGGTCTGTCAACCTGATGCCCAGAAAGGTCGATGACTTAAATCTGAAACCTGCACAGCTGTTTGTGCCGCCTTATACTTGCTCCAGGAGCTTGATAAATTCAGGTCAAACATCACCTGGTGCTCTGCATTCAGCAACTTCAGGAGGCAATTCTGCCTTTGGTCAGTGGCAGAGGCCTTCACCTCTAGCAACACAATGTTCTGATATAAGCAATTACAAGGTACTTGTGGAACGCCTGTTCAAGGCAGTTGGAAGGCAGGAGGAAGCATTGAGTGCTATTTGTCAATCCATTGTAAGGTGTCAGTCAATGGACAGGCGTCATGGTGCAAGCAAGAGGAATGACATATGGTTTAGTTTTCATGGCCCCGACAGCATAGCCAAGCGGAGAGTTGCTGCAGCACTCGCAGAGCTGATGCACGGTAGCTCAGATAACTTGATTTATATGGACCTAAGTCACCAGGACTGGGGTGACTCCAATTTCAGAGGAAAGACTGGCACAGACTGTATTGTTGAGGAGTTGAGAAAGAAGCGGCGATCTGTTATCTTCCTTGACAATATCGATAAAGCTGACTGCCTTGTTCAGGATAGTCTGTCTCGTGCCATTGAGATTGGTAGGTTCGATTGGCAGGGGAGGATGGTCGACCTCAGTGACTCAATTGTGGTTTTGTCTACAAGAGTGACCCGAAAATGCAAAAATGCTTCCTTTGGGATGGAAGAGGGCCATGCTTTCTCGGAAGAAAATGTTATGGCGGCTCGTGGGCACCAACTGAAGATCTTAGTTGAACCGGATGCAGGGAGTATCACTGGAGGTCTTGGGGGGAAAGCTGTAGTTTGCTCAGGGCATTCTGTCACCAGGATTTCGTGTTCTGGTTCTGTCAGTAAGAGAAAGCTCAACATTTCTGATGGCCAAGAAATGATAGAGTCGCCGAGCACTTCAAAGCGGCTGCACAGAATGTCAAGTGTGCCATTTGACTTGAACCTCCCTGTCGATGAGGATGAAGCCCATGATGCTGATGACGATAGCAGCAGCCATGACAACTCATCCGGCAATCCAGATGGGTCCATTGAGAACCTGTTGCATTTAGTTGACGAGTCAATTGATTTCAAGCCGTTCGACTTTGGCAGACTCTGTGAGGATATGCTGCAGGAGTTCAGCAGTATCATGAGCAAAATTCTGGGCTCGGATTGCAGGTTGGAGATCGATGTCACGGCTATGGAGCAAATACTGGCAGCGACATGGGTGTCAGATTCAGAGAAGAGGCCTGTGCGGACATGGCTGGAGCAGGTGTTTGCCAGGAGCCTCGAGGAGTTGAAGCTCAAGTGTAAGAATGTGATCAAGTCTACTGTGAGACTGGTCGCATGCAAGGACGTACTGCTGAAAGATGACGGTTTTGGAGCTTTACTTCCCTCAAGAATAATCCTAGATTTTTAACTGTAGCTGTCTGTATAGGGATTGCTGTAAGTATTGGTTAGACCACCCAGCATATACTATAGTATAGATAGCATCATTATTTGGTAGCTGATCAATAAGCTGTACGTACGTATCTGGTCTCGTTTGTGATGATGCTTAGCTTGTGCTGCTTCTGATTAGCTAGCGAGGGTCATCATGCCATCCTTGGACGGGGCCTTCGATCTTCATAAATCATACGGCATGTGTATATTATAATCCACGATAGTTAATTGTGGGTCGTCAATATGTATATGGTTGCGGTGTGCCTGTTGAAATCCATAATCAGGCCGGTTACCTTTGCATTTGGGCAACTTGTTTCTTCAGCGTGTCTGATGCGTGAGTGCTTTTAGGCCTCCTTTGGAATGCAGGAATTTCACAGGAATCACACAGGAATTTTACAGGAAACAGTTTAATTTCACAGGAAAAACGTAGGAAAGGAAAATTTTTCCTCCAATCCGAAGGAGGCCTTAATCTTGGTAGAGAAATGATGTGTGCAGATCACTTGTAGATCGAGTGACGCAAGTACATACGTTGGCAGATGGTGAATAAGTCTAAATGTTCAGTGGATGATTGTCCACATCAAGAGTGTATCGGTAGGTCATTCCGACCAATTCACGCGTGCGTATTGACTTTTATACTACTGCTACATATAAGACTGACTAATATAAGCCTGCAGTTGCTGACACACGCATTTGATGGACACGCACCTGTCACCCCGCTACCGGTGAATCGGTGATCGAGCTCCATCTTTGCCGGAAGGCAAGGCTGCCGCGCGTTCTGCCGGTCAAGAAGCACGGCGCACGCACAAGCAACATAACTTATAATCACATTGATGTTGGGAACTAAGACGAAGTGAAACATATGACAAAGGCATCGGGGAAGACGATAAAGAGGAAGATGTGGTCATGACACGCACTCAAACTCAAAATGTTGAGTAGCGCTACCATGAGAAACAACAAACACAACATTACATTAGTGTTTCTAGCTAGGTTCTTATACGATGTTTTTCTGTTACTCTACAGCTAAAAAGTTGCACACTTGATTTCTCAGTCCTTTGGTTGCTTTTCTAAACTCTCCTCTCTTTTTTTCTATCAAATAACAGTGGTGATGTTTGAGCCTGAATCGATCTGTTTTGTTTACTGTTGGCTCAATGTACAATGCACTTATTAGCAATGGGAATGTTCAGTTTGACAAACATTTGTGGAAACTAAAAGTGCCTCTCAAAATAAAGGTTTTTATATGGTACCTAAAACGAGGTTTTGTGCTCGCTAAGGACAATTTGGTACGTATGAACTGGCCGAATGGTAATAAACCTTGATGTTTTTGAGTTTGAGTGCGCGTTGAACAATATAATCTCAATAGTATCGTTTTGATCCTTTCGTAGTGGCTAGTCTAAAATATAATGTACAAGTTGAAATCGTGTTTCCAAACACATATCTTTTTCAAGAGGCTTGACTTCCATTTCAAGCACATGTGCAATTACTTTTCTTGTTGGCCCTATCTAATCTTGCATGGGCCAGGGGATCATATGGAGTTTTGTTACCAGAATCTATTATGGTGGCAAGCAAGTCATCGACACTATAATAAACTTGAGGTTCACGATCTTCTAATTTTATCTTAATTAGTGACGTGCCCTTATGTGAAAGAGACAATGACCTTTATTATGTAATTGCATCACTTGTATATGTGGTTGCTTGCTGAGATATATAGCACGGCATGGATGTTATAAGTACTAGCTTGGTACTATGATGATCTTTTACATGCATATGATTTCATCCATAGTTCTTGCCCAACAACGAGCAGAATACATTGCTTGCTTATTGTTATCAATAAAATAAATGTTACCATCAGTTTTTTAGATAATGGAAAAAAATATCCGGCCTTGAAAATGTTACCATCAGTTGCCTGTCATCTTCTAGCTCTCGGTAATTTAAATGTTCATTGTTTATAGAACGCATTATCTTCTTTCTGTAAATAAAACATAACGAGAAGGGGTCCAATATATATCAAAATGGAACATTTGATGAGTGCTATACTAATTTATGCAACATCTGAATGAACCAAGTTAAACAAAAATATGAATATGTGCATCTATGATATGAGTTGTATGCAAAGCGCAATCAACTTGATCAATGGTTAACTTCTATTTGCAATCCTTCTAACTGGTGGCTAACAATGAACTTTGGCATCACTATCACTTTGGTTGTATCAAACAAACAATATAGGAAACATTCAATTGATCATGTGTAGTAATGATTTTTATAATAGAGAGATCAGATGCCTACATCATTGACTGTAGTTTATGTGAATATAACAAAGGTGAAACAAGGGACGCTCTCTTATGATCTACTGACTACTAATCTGGCATGCGATGTAGAGTACACTATTATCCAGCAGTTTTATTTATGTATACATGCATGGGTCCCAGCAAGATTATAAATTCACTAAATCCACTTATTAGTTCATCTCGCTAGCTTTAAAACAGTAAAACTATTATGATTATATAGTATCCCCTATATAGTGATCATGCATTGTCCCCAATTATAGATAATGTGGTCCTCACCTTAATGATACCCTAATCATCCATGGTAACTAAAATGTGTATATTATTTTTAAATTTTATACTCTCATGATCGTAAATATGAAATCTGTCTCATCAAAAGAAATCTACTCAGTATATTAAAATACAGAAGAAATTAGACATGATAAACGCAAAAGTACAACCATAAAAGTGTAATATATAGTAGTCTGATGTGCAAAAGAATATATCCACTAGAAATAATATAATAATCTTGAATTTTTCATATTTTACACTGAATTACCAAAAATATTGTATTCTGTAGAAGTGTCTATACAAGGGTCATTTTAGGGACCATGTAGTAAACAGCCGTTGACTTGCTTATGTTTATTCTAGTTTCTTCACCATAACAATGTTTGCTTGATAAAAAATATGATATATAAAATCATAATTTTGTATTTGGAACAATACAATAATTGAATGCAACAAATCATTGAGTTATTTCTATACGTAGAGATATACTTATGAGTCAAATTCTCACCATAAAAAGAACATATGCATTTCTTTCATGTAGCTTAGAAACCATTAATTGTTTTCTCGTCCCAGTTTCCATTTATGACAGATAGCTATACACTACGTGCAAGTATATGTGTAAATTTTTTACTGGTATGCATGATATACCCTTGATTGCACTATAAATGTCTGGTGTGGATGCACATATCTCCTCATACAACCCACACATTTTCTCTATATATACGCACACTCGCCTCCTCATAAACAAACTGACAAAGCATCACTTGCACCATGGAAACTACCAATCTCCATGGGTGGCCAGAGCCCATTGTACCGGTACAAATTCTTTCCAACTCTGGTATGCAAACCGTGCCACAACAGTACATCAAGCCTCGATGTGAGCGCCCTGATATGGGTAGCATAACTGGCATAAATGATCCTAATCTTAGCATCCCAGTAATTGATGTTGCTGGCTTTAATGATATCCCAGAGCATCGCCGAGTAGTGCTGGCAGCAATTGGTGATGCATGCAGGAACTGGGGATTCTTCCATGTAGTGAATCATGGTGTGGACTTGGATGCTGCGAAAAGAATGAGAGGAGCATGGAGGGAGTTCTTTGACCTCCCCATGGAAGAGAAGAAGGTTTATGCAAACTCACCAGCTACATATGAGGGCTACGGGAGTCGGCTTGGAGTTGAGAAAGGAGCAATCCTGGATTGGGGTGACTACTACTTCCTCAACCTGCTACCAAGTGATGCCAAGAACCTTGAGAAGTGGCCGAAGGTGCCTTGCAATCTGAGGTATACCTTCATGAGATCTCTACATCTTAAGTTTACTGTTTCTACATCATATATCTACCCTACATTTATACATTTGTTATGTTCTGTTACGTCAACTGTGGACCATCTTAGAAGGTTTAGTTTTGGTTCTTTAATTTATTGGCCATTGTATTAGATCTTAGATACAAAAAGGTATTCACGAGAATTGGTGAATATTTGCAGGGAGGCCACCGAGAAGTATTCAGGAGAATTGGTGAATCTCTGTGAAGTATTGCTCAAGGCCATATCGAGCTGCTTAGGATTATACGAGGACTATCTTGGTAGAGCTTTTGGTGGCAGCGACGGCATGTCAGCATGCATTCGAGTGAACTACTATCCAAAGTGCCCGCAGCCTGAAGTGACCCTTGGCCTCTCTTCTCACTCTGATCCTGGCGGTATCACCTTGCTCCTCCTTGACGATGATGTGAAGGGCACACAGGTACGCAAGGGTGACACATGGGTCACGGTGCAGCCGATCCCAGGATCCTTCGTCGTAAATGTTGGAGATCAAATTCAGGTGACCTCATCTAGCTTGCAAACAGTTATTAATTTGAATCTCGCTTCCATCAGTTTGTGCAATATATAGTTTTGTTTACATATATATAAGCTGATAATTAAACACCACCAGTAACAAATAGTAGTACGTGCGGTTGGGATTATATATAGATTCTGAGCAACGGCGTGTACAAGAGCGTTGAGCACCGGGCGGTGGCCAACTCCGGCGCCGACCGCCTGACCATCGTCTTCTTCTGCAACCCTCGCGGCGACCTCCCCATCGCACCAGCGGCGGCGCTTGTGGGCCCGGAGTCGCCGGCGGTGTACGGGCAGCCGGGCATCAGCTTCAACGAGTACCGCAAGTACGTGCGCACCAAGGGCGCCAGCGGCAGGGCGCAGGTCCAGGGCCTCGACCGAGCCAACAATTAAGCTAGCTGCAGCTAATTAATAATCGATCCATTTCTGTATCTTCTGTATATATATATGTATCGTGTTTGTGATGTCAGAATAAGTAGCTAGCCTGCCTGCTCTGGAGACAGCACCACACATTATTTGTTACTACTACGTTGGAACCAGATGGTATGTAAGCAGTTGCAGCTATGAGTATGCAACAAAATGCTTTTATATATATGTGCATCAGTATTTTCCTTATAATCGTCCTGTAATTGGAACTTTATGTAAACATATTCAGATCTGGATTTCAGTTCTATCTACAGCTGTGTATGCACATATATATAAAAGCTATGTGCAGTGAACAACTGATCTACAGGGCGCATAGTCCTTTCAATATAGAAGTTTTGTCCGGACTTGGATGTTGTATCTGCCCGGATTTCAGAGAAGAAGCGACAATGAAGATTAAATTGGTTTCAGTACACAGAAACAGAGAATGTGAATGAACGGTGAGAATGAAGCGGTGGACGACGCCGCTGGTTCAGCATACCCATCACAAACACCTGTCCCGTTGCATCCAACTCGTACCAGTTACAGTGTAACTCCGAGCAACCAATCAGTAGTAATAATTCAGATGAAAACAAAGGTACATGCCTGAGCCCAATCAGTTTTGCTCACTGTTTAATTAATGTTCTTTCAGGGTCAAGAGAATGGTTTTCACATTTCAACATTCAGAGCCCCAAGTCCAGAGATTTGAACAACAGCTACTGTATTACAAAACACAATTGTATAAAGGATGGATAGCTACACTGATGATCTGAATCTGTTGAGCCAGATCAAAGAATCAAAACATCTTGTATGTTGCAGAGCCGTATCAATGCTTTTGTGCAACCCATGCTGCTTATTTGATTTTCAGCAGTCCAATCCAATCTGCTATCTATAATATAAGGCATCCCTTCTCCAATGACAGTTTTTATCTAGTATAGCGCTTGAAAATTTCATTTCTTGAGCTTGTCTGTTTCAGCCCAGTTACCAGCTGCATTCAAGGTGGGGTCAGTCTGGTAGTAGACGACGTCGCCATGGTCGCTGACGAAGTGGTCCACTCTGAGGCTTCTGAGGAGAACGCCTGCGAGGTGAAGTGGCAGAGGTCCCGACTTCTCTGGCTCCCTGTAGTATCTGCCCAGCACCGGCCTCGCTGCCTTGGTCTGTTTTATGGTTTTCGTTTCATGCGACAATTGATGAACATAGAGAGTATCAGCATCATGCGACAATTGATGAACAGAGAGAGTACAGTTGCAGATAGTAAAACTTACAGCTTCGACGAGGTGGTAGTGAGGGATCTGAGGGAAGAGGTGGTGGATGACATGGGTGCCGATGTCGTGGTGGATCTTGTTGATCCACCCGTAGTCCCGGTCCACCGTCGTCAAGCCCCCACGCAGATAGCTCCATTCCTGCCACCATTAATTATTATTAGCTCCTAGTAACTACTTCATGAAGCAACCACGCAGTATAATAAATAATCTACTAAATCACAAACACTGTAGTACCTCGCCGCGATACCATGGCAGGTCTTGGTGGCCATGGTGGTGCAGGTACGTCACCAAATCCAGCCACATCACAAACACCTGCATTTTTGAAGTTCCAAACACATGCGTGAGATGCCTTTCGATACAGTTTCAGTTCGTTGCCTAACCAGAGAGAGCTACAAGGAGTTGCTTAGAAGCAAACACACAAGGCCAGTGTTGTTTACTTACAAGGTATGGGATGCCGTATATCTTCACAACTTGCAGGGGGCCGAACACGCAGGCCATGCCGAGGAGCGAGGCGAGCATGATGCACCAGCAGGTGGTGGACACCACCACATCACCACGCTCCTTGGGGCTGAACAGGTCGCTGCTCGGAAGAAAGTGCGAGCCGTTCTTGCCGGGTGACCTGTACAGCTGCAGAGATTCGTCCAGTTGGTTTTTCAGTTGGAATTGAAATGGACATTATATACATTCAGATAATATTGGAGAGTACATACGAGGTAGACAGGGAAGGCGAGCAGCGGGAACGGCGGCGTAAATCTCAGCTTCTTGGTGCGTGTTTCCAGCTCCCGGTACACCTTCTCCGTGATCTGCAATACCCAGCTCCAAACATCAATACTACTCATTAGCAGCTAGTGCACGAATGATCAAATGCCTGTCAAAGTTAGATCTTAATATGAGTTTTAACCATTTTATCGTCATAAGGTTATTGAGATTCCTTTCTAGCAAACACTTGAGATCTGGAGGTTGAATTGAGATCCAAGTGCTTTAGTAGTATCATTAGTTCTGAGAAGGGCAATGCTGGTCTGTAATGAGTAAAGACAAAGCGCTAAATGACATGTATGGAACTACTTACTACAAGAGGATGCGCATTATGAAATGCTTTATACTAGCTAGATCCAAATTAACAAGACCAGATACGCATCTTTTTATAGTATCTGCAGATTACTTTAGCATCAACTCACGTGAGTGACATATATACATAGCAGATCTAGATGGTGCAGCTTGTGGTGGTGGTATCCTTATAGATATCATTCATGGACCACAACTAGCCGTGCGCCAAGATCCACAAATCGCAGCTTGATATTAGATGCTGCAACCCATGTGCCAAGATCTGCAGATTGAAATAAAGCTGGCTGGGTGCTTGTCCAATGGGGCCGACAGACATTCAGACACAAGGACGGACAAAATTAATTTTACTCGCTGTTACTACTTATTGCTATCATACACTTATCATGCACATATGGTATTTTCCCCCAAATCAAAAATAAAATAAAATGGTTGAGTTAGGTTGTTTGGTTCTCTTCCCCATTTGCTTTCTCAGATCACGAGGGCTGCTGCTCTGAAACCATATATAGAGAGTGTTTGAATAGTAGTAACTAACCGGGTGCCATGATTCGTCCCTCTCGATGTGGCCATGGTTCTGATGGTGAGTTCTGTGGCTGATCCTCCTGCATACATGCCACCACTCCATCAGATGAAGAATAAAACAGATACGCACACTATATATTTAGATAGTGACTGTAAACAAGAAAAAAAAATGGCTTGCTGATGCCGCTAGTAATAAACTAATAAGGTGGCCACTCTGCACAACTAAAAGTTATTCAAATGTATGACAATTGGAACTAGCATACAGTTGCAAGAGATTCTCTGCCTAATAAACTTTTTATATTCATGCTAGTCCCATAAGAAATATCTAAACGGCTGGACCGAGAATGTGGTCGGTCCGCTGCATGAATGTTTGAGTGTAGCATGTTCCATCAGTATGCTAAACCAAAATATCTACAGACGCACCGCTGGATAAAAAGCAATGGAAACAGGATCTACCACTTTTGCAATCGAAAACGTAGATTTGATTCTTTGTCAAACTCGCGAGGAAAAGGGATTAGCAAAGTGGTTTGCAACGCGATTGGATGAAGAAGCAACGTTAAATTAGAAGGCATCTTGTCCAGCACTAGTAGGTAGCAAAGCATGATCTAGGCCGTCCATTCTAATAGTAGGAAGCAAAAGCTTCTCTTTTAATAATAATTGCTTCTCCGTGATGAATTGTGTGCGTTAATTTTGGAAGCAACCAGAGAAGAGCAGGGACTAGAGCAAGTGCATGCACGTTCCCAACTTGTGCCTCTGGTTGAGAGGACTTGGGTATTTCATTTTGTCCAAGATAGGAAAAGGTCCCGGAGAAGAAGCATATATATGGAGCGAATAAAGCTAAACATGACTGCTGGGGACATGTCCGTCCAGCATGCATACGACGACAAGCATATGGAGTAGTAGAGAGGTGCGAGAGTAGTATACGTACCATCCATGGTAGGGGACGAGGATGAAGGAGTGCAGGAGGTGGCCCACCACGCTGTTGAGCGTCGCGCTGTCGGAGAAGCTCCCGTGACCACTGTATTTGCAGTTGTTTGTTATTACCGCACCATAGTAAAATTGAAGAAGAGTACTACTCCAGTAGAAGGATTAGTGCAGATTTGAACATTGCACATATGAATAGAGTTGCATCTTGTCCGAGGAGTACATGGAGGCGAGACGAGACGAGAAAAAAAAAAAAGACAAGGAACGTACCAGTCGTGTCCGAGGACGAAGAGGGCCCAGAACATGGTCCCCTGCGCCGCCCAGTAGAGCGGCCACACCGCCCAGCTGTCCAGCGCCGCCGCCGCCACGGCCAGCGCCGCCACCACGGCCAGGTCGCGCACCACGTAGGAGAGCGACCGCAAGGGGCTCTTCACCCAGCAGTGCGCCGGGATGGCGGCCCGGATGTCGCCGATGCGGAAAGGCGGCGGCTTGCCGGCGTCGAAGAACTGGCTGTCCTCGGTGGCCTTGGCCGCCGCCTCCTGATCCGGGCGCCTCCGTGTGAGCGTCGGCGAGGACATCTGTTGGGTCTGCGTCTGCGTCTGCGACTGCATTCTATTCTTGGCCGGAGGTGGACAAGACAAGGCGCGGGTGAGGTAAGAGAGGAGAGGAGGAAGGCTCTGCGTGCGAGGTGTGCGGGATGCGTGCGCGACCGCCGGTGGTGGAAGCAGTAATAATGCAGGCAAGACAAGGCGGGGGATCGACGGAAGGAAGAGGAGAGAGAGGAGGCGGCGGGCGCTCTGTTCCTTCTTTCCGATCTCCGCCTTTCAAGGGACAACACCACCTCGCTACTTATAGCCTGCCAACCCAACCCAACCCGGGCGGGGGCCCATCCATTCTTTCCTCCAAAGGCCCGGGCCCGGCCCCACTATACATGTATGTGTCGTAACTTTGTTTATTTTTTTCTGACGACTACTGACTCATGCATGAAACACACCAAAGCTGTCTCGACATCCCGATTTTCCGATACATCATCGGTCGTTGCTTAATTGCCTCCCCTCCTTTCATATATCACCATGCATGCGCATTTAGTTAGTTTCGATCAGGCAGAAATAATCACACCAAGAAGGGGGCCTGCACAACTGAACTGAACCCTGTCGCATGAAGTACATATGTTTCTTCTTGGATCATCTATATATCTCGTCAACGTACGTAAACACAGTATAATGTACAGCTAGCTGCAACAAAACGGGAAGAACCCACCACAATCATGCGCGTATACTGCTCCTTGCTTCTTCCTTTGGTTTGGTTGCCATGCGCTGATGGGGCCAGCAAAGCAATACATGCATGGGCAAAATATAACAAACAAGAACCAAACTCGATCTGTCATGCATATACATACTGCTTGCTTCCTCATTTGTCTTGAGTACAGTTGCCAGAAAAGGGAAGAACGCCCTGCACGTATATTTCACGACACTAGCAGATCGATGAGAGTGAGAGACCAGATCTGAGATCCATCTCCGTCAATCCAAAAAAAAGCCGTCCATACGTTGCCAAGAAATTAAGAAACAAGAATAAAAGGTCGTCGTCCTTTTAATTTGGAGGACGCATATATTGCCACGTATACGACTCTTTATTTTCCAGTTTGAGAAGAGCACGCAAGCAATGAATTAAAGAGCTCAGTTAGTTACAACGTGCAGACATATATATGCACGTACAACTATGCAAAACGAAAGGATTATGTATGTCCACTGCATCAAGTTAATTTGAGGGGTTCGATCGTGCATGTCAATGGAAGTGACGCCCCCCGGCCGTCGATCTCTAGCTAGCTAGCTTGATTCGGCAAGCAAAGCAATGCAATGCGAGCCGACCAGTACCATACGCGTCCTTGCGCGGCTCAAACTAGAGATACGTCGTAACAAATCCGCGCCAAACACATAAACTAAAGACTACTGCATGTTTGCACATGCTGCACTTCAATATATGCTCATCGCATCACATCAAATCGAAGTCAAAGTTTGTGGCCAAACAAATCCGTCCATATATTGTACATGACGGCGCGAGTTTCCACCTCGATCATCATCAACTTTCTGCTTGTCCATTTCATCAAAGTCGATCGTGTGTGCAAGGAACTTATTCTTGGATGCACACGGCAATGCAACAACTCGAGAGGCCCAAAAAGGAACAGATCATCAAAAACTCGCACCAGCTGCCATGTACCAATCAATGTGTAGATAGCCTTATTTTCACGTTTTTCCGACCCAGAAATGAATAGGTACGTACTGGTAAAAAGCAGCTGTGCTTCCGTGCTGTTGGAACCAAATACTCCTCCTAGGTAGTTGGCAGATCACATGATGCCAGAACTCACAAATTAAGACATTTAAGAAGCATAGAGTACTTACAGGCACCTCCATCTGGACTCTTGAAGTTGAAGGCAGAAATCCGATCAGGCTCCACCGCTGCAGTTGCAAATACTAGCATTCAGTGGGGACTGCCATGTTATAGCATGCCACTCGAGTCATTGTAACATTACAGATCCAACAGATTCTTGAAGGTCTCTTCATTTTTCATTCACCATCAGTCACACATTCATGGTATTCCTCTGCTGCGATGGCAGAAAAGATCAATCTTTGCGGACTGCACTGTGCTAGCTGCAACGTTCACTGCAATTGGAAACATCTGATAGCACAAACAGTCCAGATTTGAGGAGTTCATAAAAGAGGTCTCGAAGCTAGATGCAATCGAGGATTCATTTGTCGAGTCAGATGCTTATCTTGTGGGACGGAGCAGGTTTCTTGAATCCAGCAAGCACTATCCTGCAAATTCCAGTAACTGACACGTATGCTCTTTACTGTTAAGCTAGCGGCAGTAACCAGGGAATCAAACTGAGCTCTTTTAATTGCTAAGCTTTTATGCTAGATTCATACAAAAGGATACAACCACCTTCCCTTCTTCCCATTTAGTTGCATGTGGACAGTTTAAGTTCAAGACAGAAGAAAGAATAGATTCTGGACGCTTGAGTTGAAGGCCTAATAAATCCATCCCATCAGGCTCCACTGCTGCAGTGCGAATAGCACAAAGGAAGGCAGGCTTTCAGTGAAGACTGCTATGTCCTACATCCTCGTTCGTGTCTCGTGCAATTCCAAAACGTTCTGGCATGCCACTCAAGTCACAGTAAAATTTCAGATAATTACATATCCGAAAAACTCCTCAAGGTCTTTTTTTTTTTTGGGTTTTCATCATATCCGCCCCATATTCATGGTGTTGCGCTTCTGGAACGGCAGAAAATAGTGCAGCCATAATATAAATCTTTGCGGACTGCGCGACGTGATAACTGCAACGTTCTCTGCAACTGAATACCTAATGACGGAAGCAGTTTAGATTTGAGGAGTTCATGAAAAAGGACTCGAAGACAGCAGTGATCGAGGAAGGATTCACGTGTCCACGCAAATGCTTACCTGGAGGGACGATGCAGGTTACACTATCTTGCAAATTCCAACAAATGACACACACACGCACTTCACTGTTAGGCTAGCGATTGTTCAGATAATCTGAGCTCCATTTATTTTCCAGCTAGATTCATACAACAATCCATACAACCTACATTTAGAACAGGATACCTCCGCCTTCCCTTCTTCCCATTTATTTTGTGAACAGCTGAACCCAATCAATTCTCAAGTCTAAAGAAAAATGAATCCAGATATTGATAACTTATTTCATCTTTCTCTGCATATTGAAACAGCTGGAGCGACAAAATATTTTGTCATTGACGAATTGCATTGTGGTGCTGAATTATGTCGAAACTACAGCTTCCCATGTCTGGCTTTCATATTGCCATCCAACTTGCCTACTGAAACTTATTTCCGTACCAAAACCAGTCACATTAATTTTCCTCAAAGTAAACAATACATCGCTGGAGATGAAGCTGCGACTTATTCATGTACAAAATCCGAAGGAATGAGAAAAATACAGGGAGCCTCCAACTTAATGCCTCCTCTAAGAAATAACAACATATATATCAGATCAGTAGGACTCCAGCCTCATGAAAATCCAGATGACCATTTTCTTAGGCCAAATAAGTTTACAGCAATTAACGTTCTCCCCAGGTAAAACAGAAAAAAAAAACAATTGACTGAGAAACAAGATTATACTTTCAACATGAGTTCTATTTCTGAAATAGTGCAGCAAGCTCCCCCTTTTCAGCCATGGATGAAACAATATCGCAGCCACCCACAAGCTCCCCTCCTACAAAGATCTGTGGAAACGTAGGCCAGTTGCTGTACATCTTCAGGGTTTCTCTTAGCCCAGGGTTGTGCTCCTCATCAAGCACATCAACAGTTACAAAATCCACCCCATGTGCTTCCAGGATCCCCACCACCCTTTGTGAGAATCCACATTGGGGTGCACTCCTTGATCCTTTGATGAAGGCTACAACTTTGTTCTCCTTCACCAACCGATCTATCAGCTGTTCTAGTGGGACAGTCAGCTGAACATGGCGCCCAGGCGTCAATCGCAAGTCTGGAGGCCTCTGTGGAGCACCAACCCAGGTGTAGTTTCCTGCAACATTCCCTGGTGGAGCCTTGCCGGTGGCTTCAATATGTTCCTCCATCCATGATTTCCAGGCATTAGTAAGAGCAGTTCGATCCGGCGTTTCCTCATCTGCTATTGCAACCTGCAGGTGCCAGTGAAGTCAGGCACTCATGTCTTAAGTAAAAACTGGAAATCAGCTGCCTAAAGCAGAAATTAGTTCGTCCTGTTTGATCTTAAGCAGAATTCATTGTGGGCTAGTGATCATAGTACTATATGCAACAGTGACATAATATGGACCCATGTAGAATGAGTGTGAGGCCCCAGGAGAGCCAGAACAATATTCATCAGGTCTATTTGAATAAGTTCAACGCAGAACAGGTCAAGATGGAGCAGGGCAAGTGGGAGTATAGATTAGACTAAAGCAAGTATCAGCTAGACCACTGATAAGAAATCCCCTAAAAATATTGACAAGAAAACATGACATTTTAGTAGTCATTTAGCATCACTGCATCAGACACCATATGTAAAACATATGATGACAGGATTCTCATCAGGCCCACTATATTACCTGTAACAGAATTATAACACTTGGGAGCCCCACAATCAGTTGAAACTAGCCATTGCTAGAAGCAATCAGAAAGAAACTCATATATTATCTGTAGCAAAGTAACCTAGAGAATGAAAACAGCGAACTTTGCAAGATCCTATATAGGAAGTAAAATATACACATTTTCTTTCATCCACCATGAAGAAGGCCCTTTTCTTTCGTTTAACTGTAGCTACAGCACATTAATAACCATGAAGCAGACTGACTAATGCCAGAGCTGTATTTCCAGGATGGTATTATGCTCCAGTTCATTAGGAAAATTGATGTGCACTCTAAAACACAATCTTTAATCACTTTACATGTCCTAAAAAAGTGAACAGAGGTTTTGCACTACTAACAAAATTCATCGTTCTATTTTCTGAAGCAAAGTCAAACTATGAAATATTCATGGATTAATCATAACAATATATATTAGAGTTGCCATTTCTCTATTCATTCGCATAGACTTCAGTAAATAAAAAGGTTGTATTTAAAGGACTAGTATATTTCTATGCTCTTAACAAGGTTTGAGAAAATGCAGCATATAACAAGGAAACTTTTGGATGAGCTTCTATAAGTTATTCGGCAATTATTTTAGACAAACCTTTTGTTATCATCTGATTTTACTTGAACAAGGTAGTACAAAGAAAGTAACCATATAAGTCTTTTGGAAGTCTTCTATACAGATTTTTTTTCACAGCTTTCGCTAGAGATTTAAACATACATTGTGATTTTGCCAGTTGGAGTCTGGCGAGTCGCTCATTTATTCAGGGAAGCAACATGACTTGCAGCTATGTGCTGTGTGGGACTCCCGCAAACTGGCACCAGGGCTATACTTTGAATCACTAACTTACAGGTTTGCTTAATAGAACCTAACCCCAAATTAACGGTGCCCAATACCCACACTCAGTGGCTAGACGAATCCGGTAGGAGTATACTAATACTAAATAGTCTAGTTTAATGATACAATACATACTTACTTAGTAGTAGGAGATGGGCAGAGCTGGTACCTTGACGGAGGCGCATAGGTCGGCTGGGACCTTCCTCCGGTGGCCCTCGACGCTGGCCCTGACGTTGCGCGATATCCCTACGAACTGCAGCTCCCCGCTGGGGTCGTAGACGCCGTACACCCCCGGCTTGGGGGGGAGGGCGTCCTCATCAGCCAAGGGCTCGTTGGGCTCCTGAGGGATGGGCAAGGGAGACGCTTCGGAGAGCTTCTTGAAGGCGGCGATGGCGAGAGAGCGAGGCCGGTGGAGAGGGAATCGGAGGGAGGAGGCAGCGGGAGCGGAGACGAGAGGGAAAGGAGGAAGGCGGAGAGAAGCAGCAGCGGCGGCGGAGGTGGAGGCAGCCATGGACGCCGGCGAGTGAGAGGGAGTGGTCCTCTGGTCTCAACTCCAACGGATTGGGTTGGGTTGCGTCTACTCTCCTTTGGTTTGGCCCATATTGTATTGTACCAGATTGGCGGCCCACTCACACACCGGCCGGGATAATGATGGCCAAACGGGCCGGGCCAAACGGGCTGGCACGAAGCACGCTTTTTTTGGCCCGGCCCGAACACGGCACGGCCCGATCAATTTCGGGCCCGGGCCGGCACGGCACGCACCGTCGGGCCGTGCTCGGGTCGAGGGGTCAGCACGGCGGGCGGCACGGCCCGGCCCGAATACAGGATGGCCCGATAAGGCACGCCGGGCCGAAACTTGACCCGACACGGCACGGCCCGACCACCACACCAGCCCAACCCACCAGCCCAACCCACCAGCCGCCACCCTCCATGTAAAAACGACGCCGTCCCCTCTCCTCCCCAAACCCTAATCATTTTCCCCTCCCTCGCCGCGGCGCACGCTCCTTTCCCTTCCCCTCGCCGCTCGAAACCCTAGATCCACCGCGCCTCTGCTCCACCGCGCCTCTGCTCCTCCCTCCTCTCGCCGGCACACGCTTACCTCTCCGCCGCGCACCGGTCTTCTCCGCCGGCTAGATCTAGGCTGGTGCCTCGGCTCCGGCTAGATCTGCCGCTCGGTCGCGGCCATGCCGGTGCCGGAGGTGAGCGAGGAGGCTCTGCGCACGGCGGAGAACCTCCTCTTCGGCAACCGCTCGAGCTCGCGAACGAGGGCCGGGACGACGACGCCGAGGCCGGCGTCAACAAGGGCCGGCACGTCTACATCTCCGGCTACGGGCGCAGCTCCGGCTGCGGGCGCCGCTCCGGCTGCGGGCGCAGCTCGGGCGGCGGACGCATCTCCGGCGACGGGTTCCAATACTCCTGCTTCCACTACTCCAACCGATGCGGGCACGGGCTCCAGTACACCTACACCGGCGAGTACCGCGAGCACAAGCAGCCGGAAGAGGGGAAGGAGGTTGACATCAGAAGCTTGGAACGACTTCGAACCGGTCTACACAGAGGTAAATGGCCGGCAGAAGAAGACTCATGCTAAGTGCAAGCACTGTAAGAATGTTCTCACTGGTGGTTCATGGGGTGGCACTGGTCACTTGCTGCGACACCGTCGTACTTGTGTTGCAAAGTCTGAACGTACTGCTAGGGTTCAAAGTATACTCCAGTTTAATCCTGATGGCTCTGTTCGTTCTTGGGAGTATAGTCCTGATGTTGCTCGGTTAGAATTGTGTCGCATGATTGTTGCATTAGACCTTCCTATTTGCTTTGGTGAAGCTCATCCATTTGAGCGGTACATTAAGCGCTCACATAATCCTAGGTTTGCTCATGTTTCTAGGCAGACCACGACTAGGGATTTTGCTAAGTTCTTTAATGATCGTCGTATTTCTTTGATGCAAACCCTGCAGTCTAGTGTTTCATCTGTTGCTTTGACATCTGATATTTGGTCTGGTAAAGCTAAGGAAGATTACATCAGTGTGGTTGCTCATTATGTTAATGCTGATTGGCTTTTAGAAAAAAGGGTTCTTGCAATGAGGCTTATTGATTGTGCTCATACTGGTGTTAACATTGCTGAAAGAATTGAGTAAGTTATTTCTGAGTATGGTTTGTCTGATAGAGTTTTTTCTGTTACACTTGACAATGCATCTGCTAATGCTAATGCTATGGATAAGCTGACTCCTAAATTTTCTGGATATGTTGGACCTCTTTTGTTGCATCAAAGATGTGCATGCCATATCATCAACTTAATTGTTAAGTCTGGTTTGAAACGTTTGAAGACTGTTGTTGAAAATTTCAGAATTGCTATCTCTTTTTTGAACTCTTCTAATCAAAGAATTGCTGCATATAAGTCCTACTGTCTTGCAATGGGTGCTACTCCTAGAAAGTTTTGCTTGGATATGGATGTAAGGTGGAATGCTACCTACCTTATGCTTAAGCACTTGATTCCTCGTAAGTCCACATTCTCAGACATCAATGGACAGTACCAATCTGTTCATGGTCATGCATTGCTCAACAGAAGACTGGTATGTTGCTGAAAAGATTTCTGATTTTCTTGAGCTGTTCTATGAATGCACTGTTGCTCTTTCTGGTGTTTATTACCCTACTGCTCCTTTGATGCTGCATAAATTGATTGATATTGCTGGTCATCTGCATAGCTTTGAGACTGACAAGTACTTGTGGAAGGTTGTTGTTCATATGAAAGAGAAATACATGAAATATTGGAAGGACATCTCTCTTCTTTATTCTTTTGCATTTGTGTTGGATCCTAGAGCCAAGATGAGAGGCTTCAGCAATGTTTTGAGGCTGCTTTCTGATGCTACTTCCACTTATTACTCTACCTATTTCAATACTGTGCGTACTGAACTAACCAAGCTTTATGGCAAGTATGAGAATAAATTTGGTGCAGTTCGCTTACAGAGACAGCCCCACTTCAGTAAGTACTGGTAAAAGGAGAACTAATTGGGGTAAGATCTTTGCCTCTCCTTCTGATGATATAGATGCATGTGAGCCAACTACTTTACAATCTTCTTATACTTATTCTCAAGTTTCTGAGCTGCTGTTATACCTAGACAGTGATCCTGTTGCACCTGATGAGGACCTTGACATTATTAATTGGTGGCATGAGCATAAACAGACTTATCCTATATTGTCGATAATGGCTAAGGATATTATGACTGTCCCTGTTTCAACTATCAGTTCGGAGTCTGTTTTCAGTCTTACTGGCAGGGTGCTTGAGGAGAGACGACGTCGTTTGACCAGTGACATGGTGGAGATCATCACATGTCTAAAGGATTGGCAGCTTGGAGATGATCGGATGCAGGAGAACGTCGAGGATTCCCACCTCGAACTTGAAGAATCTTACAAGAACCTCAACCTGGATGGTGAGGATGGGGGTGGTAGTGTGGCTGAGTAGTTGCTAAGTAGTGAATTTGTGGTGATAATATTTTGAGAACTGATGATCCATTTGTAATGTAGGTGTCATAAACTTATGAGTTGTGAATTTGTGATGATGAACACTTCTGTGAGCTGGGCTGTACTCTTTTTTCCCTTAGGCCAAAGGGTTTTTAATGAGGCAGCCAGCAAACAGCTCAAATTAATATAATTTTTGTTCTTTTGGCCAATCTGATGTTTGTTTGTATTTTTTGGTTTCTGATTTGAAGTCTGCATGTTGTGAGATAATGGAATCTGGTAACTTTGTGTTCAAATATGGATTTTGACTTCAGTTCTGGTCTGTATGCTTCTATTTTGAATTTCGGGCTTTTTTCGAGCTGTCGGGCTAACGTGCTTTTCGGGCCTTTCGTGCCTTTCGGGCCGGCCCGGCACGTTTAACCAATTTCGTGCCGTGTCACGGGCCGAGAGGTCGGCACGCGGGCTGGCACGGCACGGCCCGATTGTTATTGCGTGCCGGGCCGGCCCGAAATTTAAACGTGTCGTGCCTTTTCGTGCCCGGGCCGTGCCGTGCCGGGCGGCCCGTTTGGACATCACTAGGCCGGGATAGCAGCAGATTCGTCGGCTGTTCTCAAAAAAAAAAAAAAAAAAAAAAAGCAGATTCGTCGGCGAATCGCGAAGATGGCGGACGTCTACCCCATCAGCATCGGCATCGCGCCCACCTCCTTCGACGTGGTCATCTGCGGCACGGGCCTCCCGGAATCCGTGCTCGCCGCCTCCTGCGCCGCCGCCGGGAAGACCGTCCTCCACCTCGACTTCACCCCGTTCTACGGCTCCCTCTACTCCTCCCTCCCGCTCCCGTCACTGCCCTCCTTCCTCTCCCCTGGCCCCTCCTCCGTTGTTCCCCTTTCCCCCTCCGGCGACGATTCGCAGCATACCATTGTCCATCTCCACCGCCGCAACATCTACTCGGAGGTCGAGACCTCGGGGGAGGCGCCGGAGCCGTCGAGGCGATTCACCGTCGACCTGGTCGGCCCCAGGGTGCTGTACTGCGCCGACGAGGCCGTGGACCTTCTCCTCAGGTCGGGGGGAAGCCACCATGTGGAGTTCAAGAGCGTCGAGGGGGGCAGTCTCCTCTACTGGGAGGGCCAGCTCTGGCCGGTGCCGGTCTCGCGGGAGGACATCTTCAACGACGCCGCCACCCTCAAGCTTACAGAGAAGACCGTCCTGTTCAGCTTCTTCAAGCTTGTGCGGGCACACATTGCTGCTGCTGCTGACCATGATGACGGAGATAAGATATCCGAGGAAGATCTGGACCTCCCCTTGGTTGAGTATCTCAAGAAACAGCAGCTTCCACCCAAGATGAGAGCGTAAGGGTGTCGGCGTCCGTAACCGACTGACTTTGTTTACTGACTCTAGTTATTATAGTAAAATAATGCTGCGACTAATCTTCTGTGCCTTGTTGTTTATTACAGGGTTGTTCTCTATGCAATTGCAATGGCAGATTATGATCAAGACAACACTGACTGTTGCCAGAAATTGCTCACTACGAGAGAGGGAATCCAGACCCTTGCTCTATACTCCTCGTCCATTGGGAGGTCACTTTCCTTCTCCACTTAATTTGGAAAGCATCCCTATATTCTATTATTATGTAAATGACCTTATTATGTGAATGCAACCAATCATCTTCCATTAATTTATTTGCAGAGATGTAAGTTTAAAGTACCTTGCTATGCTGCTGAAATGCCCTTCTTCTGTTGTACCAGGTTTGCTAATGCACAAGGCGCTTTCATCTATCCTATGTATGGGCATGGTGAACTGCCTCAAGCTTTCTGTCGTTGTGCTGCTGTGAAGGGTGCACTATATGTGAGATGATCATCTTCACAAACATCTGTTAAGCTTTTTATCTCTGCCTGAATGGCTGCTGCACCTTCTTTATGGCTCTGTTGCGCGGTTGCTGTGCAAGGAATATTTGTCATTCCTAGTGTGATTTCTGTTGTAATTGATCCTTGAAAGACGCTCTCATATAAAACTAACAACCAAAATGACACTTGAAAAGACATCGCAATACCAATATGTCCTCTTTCTTTTAAGCAACTTGTGTCATTTCTCATACTTAGCCTTACCATATCTGTTCAGGTGTTGCGGATGCCAGTATCTGCACTTCTTATGGATGAGGTATGATACAAACTTGTGCTGCATACTTCGTTATTTATTTCACACGTCAGAATATGCATACTTTATTTGTGACAGTTGTGGTAACCATTTTGTTTTGTTATTCCACTTCTTCCTCGATAAATTGAAATTGTTTATTTCCCTGGATCAGGAAAGGAAGACTTGTTTAGGTGCCAGATTAACATCCGGTCAGGATATTTTGTGCCAGCAGTTGATACTTGACCAGTCATACAAGGTCCCTATTCTGGTTGCTCCATCTGATGGTTCAGACTCAAACTTGCTGAGAAAAGTCGCGAGGGGTATATGCATAATCAGCAAATCTGTGAAACAGGATTCATCAAATCTTCTAATTTTTTTCCCACCGAAATGTAAGAACCGATACTCATTACCTTTGTGTGCCATATTTCTTTGATGTACCAAGTTTTGACATGACTCCCTCTCTTCATTTAGCATTAGAAGAGCAACAGATTGCAGCTATACGGGTTCTTCAGTTGAGCAGCAATCTAGCAGTATGCCCTCCTGGAATGTAAGTTATTTATCCTATCATCATACCATTCAACAATGTCAGTTTTAGCATCCACATGCTATGTCTACCCCCAGGACTAATAGCTTACCTTACAAGTCAATCTCACTTTTAGGTTTATGGTGTATCTGTCTACCCCGTGTGCTGATACCTCTACTGGAAAACAATGCATAAAAAAGGCAATAGATGCTCTATTCGCTCCACAGGCTTCAGATTCTTTGGAAGGCCACTTGGAGGAAACTAGTGAAAATAATGAGGACTTGAAGCCGACAGTAATTTGGAGCTGTGTGTATGTTCAAGGGATCACTGAGGTGAATTTCTTTTATCACCATTATAGGTTGGATTCATGTAGTCTGAGTCCTGAAGGACACCTATCTTGTTCTGGTGTGTATATGCATTTTTTCCCCTTAAAAGTTCACTGTCCTGTCTTACAAATCAGGGAACATCTAGTTCTATATTGTCGTGCCCTACACCTGATGAACATCTGGACTACCAGAGTATACTGGATTCATCACAAAAGGTATTGCATTGAAGTTGCATTTTCATTTGAATGTACCTTCATCAAAAGTACTACCTCCAGGCATTTTTTCTTGTCGTTAGAAAAAGAAAAAAAAAATGGAGGGAGTAGGACAAAAATCACCATGGATCTTTCAGAAGTCAGAACTTATTAGTATCAGATGGCTTATTTTATCTGATCAGCTTTTATATACATTTTGTTTTGGTGCAAGTGCCACCCAGGATTGTAACAACCAACTTTTTCTTTGCAGTATAAGTCACTTGTACACTATGTTGTAAATAGCTTTAGTATATAATTAATGTTTTTTAGTCACTACCTACGGCTATGGTAGCATGATATATTGAGATGTCACATAACATCGAATATGATTTGTCCTTGATTGGACTAATTCGTTTTGCGGTTCCTTTGTTGTAGTTATTCGCAGATATTTGTCCTAATGAAGAATTCTTGCCAGCTCCTGTAGATGCTGATGATGACTCTGATTCTGCTGAGTAAGATCATTCGTTAGGTATGGAAATCTTTACATATGGAAGCTGCACTACTTTGCTCATGTTTTAACTCATTGCAAATGAACCTGTACTGTTGTCTCACTACCTTTTGATTGTTGAGGGGAAAATAGAGATAGGAGCTATCTGGCTACATAAAACTCCAAATTCTAGAGATATTTACAATCTTTCATAATTTCTTGATAACAAGTCCATAACCATGTGTAGGAAAATAAGAAAGCCAGTGTGTTTAACTGCTTACACACTATTTGTAGGAATCATATGTATGTGGACTAACCATTTGTTGCTTTCGCTTTTGCTGGACAGCAACTTGTACAGAATGTGAACGAAGGCATCATCATCTGAACCGTCGTGCTGGATTTAAAACGTTGAAGTGGCATGCTGGCATCATTAGGAGGAAAAACTTTTACAGGCAGTTGTTCGCGGCATTTAACATTTGGTAAATGTATCCCTACACATGCGCGGTGCAAATAGGCTACTACTACTTGCTGTTTAGTGAGCTCGGGTGTCTTTTTTGGGGCCTGTAGTATTTTCACCTAGCTCGGTTCATCTAATTACCTAGATGCTCGACTGCCCGAGTACAAGCTTGTTGAGATCTGGAAGATGCCAGTCACCTTTAATTTTATATTTGTTGAGAATGGAATTGAATGTCAAATAAGAATCTGGGTTCTATGCGTAAATGAATTCGCGCGTCGTGGTGGTACGTGCACGATGCTGACGGCGCTGTCCAGGCCAGGGGCTGCTCTTCTTCTAGGCTCGTTGTCTCCACCCCCCGCCTACTCTAGTATGAACAGATGACCGCATATTGCACCAAATTGAATTGTTTGGGGAGTAAATTAAGCCATGATTTTGTTTGGAGGGTGAAACGAAAAACGTGAATGTTGGGTTGAGTAAAATACATTTTTTTTACCCACAATGTAACATGGTTTGCCATGAAAAGGGTCAACATACAACATCTCTGATATTGATCATACTACATGATGACACATTTTGCATATATTGCCTCTGACGTCTCCAGCTGGGAGTCACTAGCGCCTCGTCCTCAAACATAATAAGAAGGGCAGTAGCAGCACAGGGCATCGTAATTCATCCCTCAATGGCAACACCGGGCACCGCAGCCTCGATCGCCGTCCTGGGCTTCTTCTTGCTGCTGGCAATCTCTGTGGGGAGTTGATGGTCGTCAGATTGTTGGTAGGCAGAGAGATGGACTCCAAGCGCCGCCCTTCCGGAGGGATCGAGGTTCCCCGACCACTGCGCGTCCCACTCCACGGCCTTCGCCGTGCTGCACGCCACGCTCGGTCCGCCCGGCACCGTCAGGATCGCCGACTTCTGCACGTACGTACATCAATCGATCGATGTTAAATTTATATATTTTCATCGATCAGCCTCATATAATGTACTACCAGCTAGGTTTTTATATATGTTTCTCACCTGAGGGAAGAACCTCTCGAAGATCATCCTGTAGTAGTAGGCCTCTTTCGTTGTGGGGGTGTTGTGGGGGAAGATGAACTGTGCGTTTGACATCATCTTGTCAGTCACCTGCATCATCATCAGTACATATGTCAGCTTTGCTATGCAATCCTTCTAGGAAAAACTGTTGTATTATTAGTATTAACATGCATGACAAGCAGCAATTTTTACGTTTGATTCAGCATGAGCCTTTAGGCCATCAATCCAGCTATATCCAACGCCATCGCTGAACTGCTCCTTCTGTCTGTACAAGATATGCTGCAATTTCCACACGACAACAAAGTTTAATTAGCCACTAATTAGTTCATTAGCATCCAAATTAATGTTGCAACTTGCGAGCAACCTATATAATTAATTAAGAAATATGTTACCTTGGGCAGAAAAGGTTGCTCTTGGTCGTCAAATGCCTTCCTTAGCACCCATTTTTCTATTCTTCCGAGATCAGGCCGGACCTGTAAAAATCACAAATTAATGGTCTGTTGTTCAAAGCATGTCACATATACGGCCTGTTCGGCAGGCTGATAACACTGTAGCAGCTGCTGAAGAAATAACCGCGAACACTGTAGCGGCTGCTGCAGAAATAACTGAAACACTGTAGCTGATGCAAAGAAGCTGGCTGCGAAATGGGCAGCCGAACAGGCTGATAATTAATTTCTGGAGTGTATATATATATTATCAAGCAGGAGTAAGTCATTGATAAGAAAAAAAAAAGAAAAGAAAGACAGCTGGTACCATCTTCCAGTCGGGATCAATGGTCATTGCGTGGTTGATGAAGTCCTTGTCCAGGAAGGGCACACGAGCCTCGAGGCCCCAAGCAGATGTTGCCTTGTTGGCCCTCAAGCAGTCGTACTGATGCAGAGCTTTAATCTTGCGGCATGTTTCGCGGTGGAATTCGTCCTTGTTAGGGGCCTTGTGGAAGTAGAGGTAGCCTCCAAAGATCTCGTCGGAGCCTTCGCCGGAGATGACCATCTTGACCCCGAGCGCCTTGATCTTGCGCGACATGAGGAACATGGGCGTGCTCGCCCTGATGGTGGTCACGTCGTACGTTTCGGTGTGGTATATGACGTCTTCGATGGCGTCGATGCCGTCCTGGACGGTGAAGTGGAACTCGGTGTGGTGGGTGCCCAGGTAGTCCGCCACCTCCTTTGCCGCCTTGAGGTCGGGAGAGCCCTCCAGCCCCACGCAGAAGGAGTGCAGCTTGTTGCCCCAGTGATTGCAATTGGCGGCCTCCGTCGACTGGGCCAGGTGGCGAACCGCGACGGCCGCCACGAGCGAGGAGTCGAGGCCACCGGAGAGCAGAACGCCGAAGGGGACGTCGGTCATGAGCCTCTTAGTCACGGCCTTCTCGAATGCTTTCCTCAGAGCAAGCGGATCGTACAGAACAGAGGGAATGGCGTCGGAGAACCATGGAGGGTTGTACCACCTCCTGAAGCCGCCGCCATTGTTGTAGAGGTGGCCCGGAGGGAAGATCTCGAAGTGCTCGCACTCGTCGTGGAGCGCCTTCATCTCGGACGCGATCCATACGGAGCCGTCGATTCCCCATCCGATGTAGAGGGGCGTCACACCGATGGCGTCGCGGGCGGCGAGGAAGGAGCCGTCTCGAGAGTCGAGGAGGACAAAGGCGAAGACGCCGTCCAGCATGTCCACAAACTCCTCGCCATGCTCCTCGTACTTAAAATGGTTGAGAATGAAGGTCAGTTGTTGAGTTCACTAGTGTTTTGCTGCTGATATTAATTAGTTAAAATGCATGATTGAGACAAACAGAGAAGAGACTTACCAGGTGCGCGATGACCTCGCAGTCGCTTCCGGTCCTGAACTTGTGGCCGGCGGCGGAGAGCTGCTTCCGAAGGTGGTGGTGGTTGTAGATCTCGCCGTTGACGGTGACGACGACGGATTTGTCCTCGTTGTACAGAGGCTGGTCGCCGGAGGCCGGGTCGATGATGGCGAGACGCTGGTGGGAGAGGTAGCAGTCGCCCACCTGACACAGCCCGCTCCAGTCAGGCCCGCGGTGCTTGAGCCGACGAGACAGCTCCAGCACACGGCCGCGCTTCGAATTCTTATCCTCGCTGCCGGCGCAACCAAGCACCGCAAGGATGCCACACATCTCGATCTGCTCTTCGCTCGATCGCCGGTGCAAAGAAAGAAGATGATGAGAGAGAGGCTCTGGCCGGCCGGTAACTGGTATTGAGTGATGACTTCAGTCAAGTCACCTTTATTTATAGAGCGAGCGAGGCGACTGTTGGCATGGTCAAGAGCCAACAAGAGCCCACACCACACATCCACTTCTGCTTCTTCCAACCCATGCATTTTTTATCATACTCGACAACGCTAGCTCTTGGCCATGCACGACAAACCCATCTGAATTGTCAAGTTTTTCTAAGAATTTTAATTGTACAACCTGGATGTTTTCAAGTGGCTGGGAAACTAGCTAGGAGGGGTCAGTTATCTCTTTCGTCCTCCTGCTGCCACAAGTTCAGGGCAGCTGGTGCATTAGTCACTCCCTCGAATATGCTGCTTGCTACCACCAGCAAATCAAGGCATATATATTACATATTGGTGTCGTCCATCCTCTCGTCTTCTTTCTTCAGATCGACAATGGTCGCATGAATATGGTTCTTTCAGTTACTATGAGCTACCTCCCGCGTGCAAGGAGATCACACAGGCTCACCAATAGGCAAAGTTGACAAAAAAAACCTGTGACTACATTGAGCAGCGACCGATAGATGCATCTATGAGTGTTTTCGTGATAGATTATAAAGATGCATGTCTATATTCAATGAACTTGATGGAGGTCACTAGCTAGCTACTGTCCCACACGAGTACTGTTCGTACCCGTGCATGCATGCTGCGGCACACCATGTCTAGGTACATAGCCGCTGGTTGATTCAGAGCAACATACTGTGATCATGTACATCGTAGGAGCTCTCATTTGTTCAATTATATTCCAGGTCCAACGAACATCTAATTACTGAAAGAAGCAAGGGAGTTAACTGCATGCATATTATTGCTGTGGAGCTATTCTCGATCGAGCTAGCTTAGTCCGATCCGGCGATACAAAGTAAATGCGAAAGGGCATATAGCCTAATGGTTACAAGAGCCTCAGTAGCACCTGAGTTCCTGGGTTCGACTCCCTGTGGGAGCGAATTTTCTAGGATTTAACGGCGTTGTGCGTTTAGCGAGGCGACGTGGCCGTCGACAGTGAGGCGTCAGTGGTGACTTCGTCAATCTCGAAGATTTGCCGACTTAATCTTCGAAGATGCTTATAGGGGTAGGGTTTGCGTATGTGCGTTCATAGGGGGGTGAGTGTGCGTGCGTTGTGAGGTCTGTGTTGTACTGTGTAATCGCAAAAAAAAAAAATTAAGACGGTAAGAAAAGGAAAATTATCTCATGCATGATGCATCTACTACATATGGTAATAATTGAGTGTATATATTATGCTTTCTTTATGAGTGATGATTGTTTGTCTGCTTCTTCCAACCCATTTCTCAGAACGCTACCTCCTGGAAATGGACCCTGCATGAACATTTCCCTGATATATGCTTCTGGGATTATATATAGTATAGATTTATTGTGACTCATTCTCATCGAGTGGGTGTTGCATTGGTTCCTTACGAGACGTACGCGTGTACGGACCTAGAAAATACTCCTTATTTACATTTCTGGTATATATGACACGCGTGAACCACAACAATCCTGGCTCAATTGAAGCCTGATGGGTCGCCCGGATCGACCCCTGGCCCTATCAAGCTCTCAGCAGGTGATTCCGTAGAATATGCCGCCCTAAGAGCTTCCGTCCGTATTCCGGCATTACTGGTGGTGTTCGTCCGCTCATGTCGGAGACCTTGCATGAGACCAGCATGCAGATATCCTTACATAACATGCCTATCACTTCTACATCGTGTAGCTAGCCTTGTGCCTGCATGTATGTCAATATTTGGCTCTTCGACGACCTGGGTATCCATGTTTTTACGTACCCTCTTAACAAAAGAAAACGAAAATGAAAGAAAAATCTACAAATTAAAATGCAGTCCATAGACGTAACTGCCCTGCTGACATAGTGACATTTTGAGATGAGATCGAAAAAAGATTGCGTCGTCCATGGGGAAAAAAAGAGAGTAGCCCAAAGACTGACGACGATAAATATACTTCCTCCGTTTTTCAACATTTGTCACTTTTGACCATACTATTCACATTTTGACCTTTTAATAACTTCTAAAATACTTAGTTACATAAAGTACACTTATGATTAATAGATGTGGAGTAGATAGTATTTTAGTAACATAATATATATATAAGAGTTTAATTATGTATTAATAAAAAAAAATAATTAAAGTTAGAACAGTAAAAGTCAACACTGACAGTTATTAAAAAACGGAGGAAGTAGTTTATTTGTGTTCCTCTTTTATTTGAGCTCGATCCAAGAGGCAAAGTTGAATTAAGCAGGCCAGCGTGCAGAAAGGAGCCTCCTCGATAAGGTTGTCTTGGCTTGGCGGTCGCCATCAGCTCACTCCCATCCATCCAATCCATCCATCCATCTACTAGAGTACTCCACCAGGTCATCAATAATTAGTAGTTTCTTGATCCATACCTCGCGTCGGCGTTTCCCGGCGTCCGCCGCCGTACAATGTCATATACGCACGGTCCACGTGGTCACGTGGATAGGCAGGCAGACAGACGTCCATGGCGTTCCACGTGGAAAGGAGGATAATTGATTGATCATTTCATCTTCTTGATCATGCAGCAGTACTTGAGTATAATTTCTTAGTGTTAGCACTTGACTATGTACAGCTCTTTTTTTAAAAACAAAAAATATCGATTTTTTCTGGATTTACATAACTTCAAAAATAACATCCAGTCGAACGCTGGATACACTGGTAGTCTAACATTGGACGGTCAAAAATGTAGTATTCCTACGTTGGTTGTATTGTTAGCTCATTGTTTTAATATTTAATTTGTGAAACAAGCCATGCAAACAATTGAACGAAAATCTAGCTCTATTTTGAATTTCATTCGCAAAAAGAAAAAGCTCTATTTTGAATTTGTGAAACAAACTAACGCACTCACGCTTCAGGAGCATTCTGAATGTCTGTCTTTTTTTTTTTTTTGGGCCTTGGCAGGCCTGAAGGTCCAGGCTGCCATTTATAAGGACCTGGGCCTACAGGCTGCAATTGAATGAAGCTCCGATGGACCCGCAACTGTGCCTCAACTGGACCCGCAACAAAAGACAGCCCAATTGTGAATGGGCAGGCTGCGCTTGGATCAAAAGCCTTTTCCCTGGGCTGCGCTAGGTGTTGTTTGGGTCAGGCCGATTTCAGTTTTGGGTTAGTAGTATGTGAGGAACTCCGGTTGCATTTTGTTCACGGATCCTGCAGTTTTGTCTACACTTCACTATTCTGCGATCTAGGAACAAAAGCGAGACCACCCTCTCAAAAAAAAAAAAAAGGGAACAAAAGCGAGACTAAATCGTCATTTCTAATGTATATTGAGGGATCAACCTCTCAATTTATGTCTACGGATGCAAACCTATATTAACTATTAAGGTATAATTGTGTTGGATCCAAGCAAAGTTTTGCGTTTACAAATAGTGACGACACCTAGCTACCAAGCAGACCATGGTCTGCTCTTGAAAACTCACGTGAACGATTGTCTTGCTAGCAGGTAGCATGAACCAGCGATGATCTAACTGAACAGGACAGTGAGATTTTCAGCCAAAGAAAAGAAAGAAAAGTTGAACCATACAGTTCCGTAATAGGCTTATAGTGTTGTAAGACTATGTTATGTTTGTTGAGCATGCGATTGATTATAGCTAGTTAATTTAATCATCATTTTATTTTATTGCCTCAGATGATGAGACATCGCTTTCCCTATGTCACCTGCCAACGTCCTTGATTATCATTCCCTTCACAACAACTTGCTTGTGTTCTATACCCGCAAAAAAAAAAAGTTTCTTATGTTCTATGATCGAGAGAGCGGTAAAAGGTTTTGATAGTGGGCACCTAATTCGACAAAGAATTATGCTACTATTACTAGCATAACCAAGCCTGAGCATAACACTTGTAGATGAATGTTCAGGCATGTGGAAATCTGAAGAGGCCTCATCATGCGAGAAAGTAGCTATAGTTGTACTTGCCGGTAGTTGTTCATAATTTGCTTTACACCGACTGCACCCAAAAATGAGAGCACGTGATGGTTCATGACGATTACTTTACACCACCAACTGAGCTGTTGGAAGCGTGTTTATGCAACAAAGGAAAAAAGTTATGTATTTGAAACGTATTCCACTCGTGGCAACAACCAGGAAGGTTTTGAACTAGCTCGGCAGCCGGGCCCGCGCTTTCCTGAATTTAACAAGCATCATCCGAGTGTTAATAAAAAGTTTAAATTCACGTGGCAAAATATTTATTTTTTGAACGATGTACCCGGAAATGTTAACCAGCAGCTCGTTGACCTGCAAATCCAATGGACAGTGACATCATCCATGATTTGTTCAGCAGCTTCCACCGCCGTTGCATTCCATTTTCTCTCCGGATCTGAATCACCACCGAACGTTTGGCGCCTTGCATACAAATCAGAAGCCGTGTTCGCCGCCGTGGGCTCGGTGGGTTTGGCCTCGGTTGGTTTGGCCGCCACCACCATCCCCCAACTCCTCACCGACAGCTACCTCCGGCCGCCATGGGCAACCCATCGCCCACCTCTGATCCGCCCGCCAAATCTCGAGCTCTCTTGGATTCCGTCGCCACCTGGTCGCGCTCCCTCCTCGCCGCGGCCCGCCGCTCCCCGGTCACCACCCTGGTCGGCGCCTTCTTCCTCCTCGCCCTCTTCATGTACGGCGAGGACGTCCGCACCATCGCCGAGCTCTCCATCGACGACTACCTCTACCCCGACGCCGACTTCTACAACGTCTCCGGCCTGCCGCCCCTCGTGCTGCCCCCGCCCACCTGCGACCTCTTCCGCGGCCGCTGGGTCTTCGACAACACATCCGCCCCGGCCTACAGAGAAAAGGAGTGCACCTTCCTCACCGCGCAGATCACCTGCCTCAAGAACGGAAGGCCCGACGATACTTGGCAGTACTGGAAATGGCAGCCCAACGACTGCTCCCTCCCCACGTAAGCTTCTTTTTCTAGCTCTGCAGATCTGCTCCTTTCTCGCCTGATTGCAACCATCTTTCTCGCCTGATTGCAAGCTTCCCCCGTCAACAAGTCTTTCTCAGTCAATTTGGTCGCTGAATCCTGAACAACAAATTGCTACCACCACCAGATTCGACGCCCGGCGGTTCATGGAGGCGATGCGCGGGAAGCGGCTCATGTTCGTGGGGGACTCGCTCAACCGGAACCAGTGGGAGTCGCTGGTGTGCCTGCTGCAGCCCATCCTGTCCAAGGGCCGCAAGAAGCTCGTCAAGCGCGGATCCTTCATCACCTTCCACGCCAAGGAGTACCGCGCCACCCTCGAGTTCTACTGGGCGCCATTCCTCGTCGAGTCCAATTCCGACAACCCCAATTTCCACAGCATCGACACACGCATCATCAGGCCCGAGCGCATCGAGGGGCACGCCAAGAACTGGAGGGACGTCGACTACCTCATCTTCAACACCTACATCTGGTGGATGAACACTGCCGACATGAAAGTCAGGTCGGTCGGTCTGTCTCTGAAATCTGCAGGGCTGGAATGAGCTTTCAGTTGCTTAGCATTGCAATTGGATGCTGAACCATTGCAGGAGGCCCAATTCGAGGTACTGGTCGGAGCATGACGAGGTCCCGAGGATTGAAGCGTATGGCCGGGTGTTGAAGACATGGTCAGACTGGCTGGAAGATAACATCGATCCGGCTAGGACGTCAGTCTTCTTCATGACAATTTCTCCTCCTCACCTCAAGTAAGAAAAAACTTGCATTTTTCGCTCTATTTCTTCTTCTCTCATGTATAAGCAATGTTAGTTCGCTATGGAGTTCAGTTAGTTACTTCATGAGTGACCTGCATTGCAATCTTGAATGTTATGGACCACTGTCGGTCCAATAGGTTCAAGTGGTTTGTTAGGCCAAATTGCGTTGTAGGGAAGCAATCTTCCCCTTGTTCTGGTCTGCAGGGCACAATGTCATTGTCCACCCCACCAAACTTTGTGGTCAATGGATGTGACTCAGCTGTTAGCCCATGACCCTCTAGGCACAAAATAATAGGCCTAACTTAGCGCCTTTTAGTCAATATTCCTACAGACATGTCAAATTCATAGTTTCTGTTTCCCACTAGTAAATTTATGGTATTTGTTCATTGTCTGCAACCAGTGATGTGTGAGACTGTAAGCTGCTGTAGCCGTAGCATGTAGAAATCATTCACCAATAGTACCCCAAAATTAAAACATATGATTGGTGGGGGCAGGACGTCCTAGGATCCCAACAAACTTCTATGAGGGGCCAGCTCAAAAACAGGAAGAGAAAAGAAACAGTTGGTGCAACAATAAAAGGAGCATTGTTGCACATAGTGGTGATGTGGGTCAGGTTGAGGTTGCTGTCCATTTTTTTGCATCACAAGCAATATGTAAACTGTATTTGATCTGTAAACAACCTCCATAAAAGAAATGAGGCCCTGTGTCTTGGAACCGGCATTTGTCCTGATTCCTGACCGAGACTGTAACCCAGTGAGTACCCTTTTAGCGGTGTGTTCTTGGTATGGATGTTTAACAGAAAGAATACTCTCTTGTGTTAAAATTCAATTTCACAATGCATGGAGTTATGATCATGGCCCAGTTTTTGCCATTTGCCCATGTATAAGTCTTTAAGAAAAAAAAAAGGGTTTCTTATCCTGGTAAAACTATCAGGCAGGTATCATGCCATTTTGGCTATGTAACTTGAACATGTAACCTTGGAGACTTTGAAATTAATTTAATATGTATGGGGAAAAAACTAAAGGTGCACACCCAAACAAAACCCTCCTACTTTTACCTGCAGTAAGCATATAAATATCCATGGCAGTATTTAAAATCCTGGGCCAGAAACAGGAGTGGAGGTAGAAAAGGTGGTCATTGGGGGCATTCTCTTGTAATTACATGCTCATATAAGGTGTCAATCACCAAGTAGAAACATGATCCACTAGAAGTAGAACAAATTCATCATTACCATTAAGCCCTAATGATTATACATAGCTTCGCCCTTGGCCAGAAGTAAGTAAAAGAAAGGTATACTGGCACATTTGGTGGAAAGATAGAATTCACGGAACTCAGTTCTCGTGTATGCTGACTTATGAGAAACCATAGTAATTGGAGATATCCACTGACTTATCATGTATACTACCATCATCTATTAACTATGAATGCAGAACTTGTATGTACGTGACCTGCACGATTTTGAACCATTTTTTCCTCTGCTGCTGCTCACTGGTCCACCCATTTTGATCAGAAAATCTTTAAAAGTCTTCTCGTCCCCCATGTGAGTGTCAGCAAAAATGAAGATAAGTAGGTGTTTTCTTAGTCGTTCTGGTCATTATGAAGTTTGTGAAACAATGAATCCATTACAATTTACAAATGGCCTAATTAAATAGCATAGGTGCCAGACATGGCAGATATATTTAGTTCGTAAGATGTATCAGATTCGTAATCTCGTTCATTGTTAGACGTAGAAACCTTATGTTGAGATTTCTATAACTTACTAAAATACAGGCATCATGGGAATCTTGAGTCCTCCAGGCTGTGTAAAAGTAGAACTGTGAAAAGTCAGTGTATATGCCCATAATACTAATGTTTCACACAAATCTGACCACATGGGTTCACATGGGGATGTCCTGACAGCATGAGAGAAAACAGGCACATTTGCTGCATGCTGGGTGTTGAATTTATTCACACACTCCCTGTACAGATATAGAGTTGCTTCAAGACATGTTGCCTTCAAATGTTGGAAGATTTTATTTTGATGTAACCATATACCCAATTTAAAAAGAATAGCAAAAATTAAAGCAATAATTCTTAGACGATGGCTGCAGAAAAAGACCAGCATTGACTTATGTTTCTGTGGAACTAGTACATTATATGTGCTCTCAAGTTTCCAAATAGCATAGTACTACACATATTTTCTTGTTTGTTGCTAATATAAATTTTGGTTTTGTGATGTTTCCCTTGAAAACAGCCCAGAGAGGTGGGGAAACCCCAATGGGATCAAGTGCGTAAACGAGACGCTTCCGTATATGAACTACACTCAACCCCTCGACCTATACCACGACATGCGGATGTTCGACCTGGTAGCAAAGGTGGCCAACTCCATGAAGAGGGTTCCGGTCATGCTGATCGATATCACGAAGATGTCAGATTACAGGAAGGACGCCCACACGTCTTTGTATACCATCCGGCAAGGAAAGCTACTGACACCAAAGCAGAAGGCCAACCCGGACAAGTTCGCCGATTGCATCCATTGGTGCCTTCCAGGTGTGCCGGACGTGTGGAATCAGATACTATATACAAGAATCCTATCGAAATCTTCCACAACTCCCCCACCACCCTCGCTCCCTCCTCCGTCTCTCCCTCCCCTCTGATGAGAAGCAGGGGTTCAGTTTTTCCCCCACAGGAAAATGTACAATTATTCATGTTTCTTTTTGGTAGATCAAAGTTAGAGAAAAATTAAGTGGGCTGGTCAGTAGTGGCATGTAAAATTGTTCGATTGTTTGTAGATTAGTTTTGAGCTAGCCAATTGAACAAACATCACTCTGGTAGACACTGAAAATAGTTGGCAGACAGACAAGCTACATGACCTGCTGGATCATACAGATTTTGCATATAGTAATATGACAGCTTTAAAAGCAACATGGAAAATGAAATTTTCTCAAGAGATGTACTTGCAGAAACACTGGCACAAGTTGTCGCTACTCCTTTTCACTTTCTTTTTTTGCCCACTTTTTTGTGTACAGGTGGATAAACATGTAATTTTCTCAAGAGAATCATGGATGTAGAGTTCTCTAATATGGGTACTGGGGAACTTATGCCTGATCCATGATTTTGTGTTCGCCATTCATTCTGGTGTGCTTGAAGATGGCATCGTTCATCTGTTGCAAACTGAAGATGCGTGTCGATGCCATCAGTAACAATTCATCTGTTTCATTTTGCATTTCGACATTCATCTCTGTTGCCCCACTGAGCAATTTGCAAGGTGAACGACAAATACGGCACATTCATCACTAGGAGGTACACTGAAATTCGGTGTTGCCGGGAAAGACAAGAGGGCGAAAAGAAAGGAAAGATGCATTTTTTTTCCGAGAGAGAGAGACAAGGAAAGGGGCATTTTGCTGTTCTGATCAGGGATCGGTTGCTTGGGCCTCGCACACCTGATTCGTGGGCTGAGCCCCGTTTCAACCCTCCGAAGAATGTTACTCTCAATAAAAGAAAATGTTTCAGGCTCAAAAAAAAATGTTTTCTCCTAAAAAAGAATGTTTTTAAAAAGAAAAGATTCTGTTCACAAAACCAAAAGAAAAGAAAATGATTATAGGCGATGGATGGTATCCGAATAAAGAGAACAACTCTTTTATGGATCTCATATTACATGAAAATATAACAGGAAAGCATTTTACTGATTTACAATACCAAACCGTCTTCCTTTTTTCACTGATGGCTTAAAATGAACGTCAAAATCTGTAGGTACCTCAACTTTAGAGGACTGAATTTAAAGTCCAAGGAGGGGGTAAAATCAACCTTGTATTCTTTTTCTTTTTCTTTTTTGTTGATGGCGTTGGGATGCCATGCTTGGGATATGCTTGATCGCTTTGGTCAGATACATATAAATCTTTCTCATTGTCATAGTAGGTATTTCGAAATATACTTTGTATTGATTAAAAATATATACTTTAACTACGACTGGAACTAAAAATGATGTTCTGATGCTATCGACTAAAAACTCTAGGAGGTAATAAATAAAGCAAGCAACCTTGTATCCTGAACGATAATTTTGTTCCTTTGTTTTCCTTTCCATCTCTTTTTCTCTATCTTCATGTCAAGGTTTGTTACTAGTAATACATGTTTGATTGGCTTCTATCATTGCGTGGTTGTGATAGTATGTCCAAAACAAATTCTAGTGTTAAGAAATCAAGTTGTGTTACTCTCTTATCATCACTTTTGTCAGTGTAAACCAAATAGCTATGGTATGTTTGTAGTCTTACATTTAGATACCTTTGGATATACGTATTGCAATGCGTACCCCTAAAATGGTTGTTAGCAACATTAAGTATCCAGCTTGAGTATTTAAATCTATAATAAAACATTGTTCGATGTGGTTTCCTTCTTTGTAACAATTAAACATTGTTATAATTCAAAAAAAAAACATTGTTATATATATGTATGTTTTTAACTAACTTAAACTTGATATGAAACCCTTCAACTATGTTTACAAATTACTATTCTTAGTAGTGTGCACTCGTTGAAATTTTTACCTATTTTCTGTCTCGTTGAGCGTGTCCGAGATTCACTTTAGAATTTCCCACGTTTAATTGTACATGTAAAATCTTTAAGTGCGCCGCAACATATGTAACATTGGTTTTCTAGCTTAGACTAATTCTAAGGACTAGCACGTGACTGGTGCATATTGAGTTATTAGTATTTCAAAGCATGAAGGAAGACAAAGCGTGAACCAAGTAACAATAGACAAAAATTTGAATAACCTATATCTCAGGCTTCTTAGCTGGTGTGGACACTAGTATGTAGCATGTCAAAAACATCTCTTGAGGCTAGTAGGATGGTCCGAGACAACAAACAAACATGCACCTCCGCTAATCTGGGAACATCCGTTTACGTGAACATGATTCAAATTTCGAGCTGATCCTAAAATCATGCAAACAAACGGAGCCTTGGTAGCGAAGGATGTTTAATCTGGCAGTTACAAAATGCGAAGAGCTTGGTGACGAAGGAAAAGTGCCAGTCAATATAAAAGGGGCAGAGAGGAATTAGGAGAATGGTGGAGGGCTAGTGGGCGAAGATGCCCACATGGCACGCCACTGATCTGGATTCGACTCTCTTTTTCTCTGCGCCGCTGGTGCCTTCTCTCGTCGTCACCGGCAAGGCAAGCTCTCTTCAGATCTGATCTCTCTCTCTCGCGGGACGGCACGAGTGGGCGCGCCGCTCACCGTCGCCGCCTCCTCCTCCCACTCCAGCCTCGAGGGCGATCTCCACACCGCCGCCTGTCGCCATGGCGGCGGCCAACGCCCCCATCGCCATGCGCGAGGCCCTCACGGTATATCTCCTTCCTTCCCTCGCACTCCATGGATCTCTCTGCAACTCACTGATCCACTCATCTACTCCTTTGCAGCTCACCAGCCTCGGCATCGCGCCGCAGTTCGTCACCTTCACCCATGTCACCATGGAGTCGGAGAAGTACATCTGCGTCCGCGAGACCTCCCCCCAGAACAGCGTCGTCATCATCGACATGGCCATGCCCATGCAGCCGCTCCGACGCCCCATCACCGCCGACTCCGCCCTCATGAATCCCAACGCCAGGATCCTCGCACTCAAAGGTACCCATACCAACCGCCGCGCCCAGATCTACTGGTTATCCCTCTCCCACCCTGCTGGGTCTCATCAAGCTCTAGCCGGCTAAATCAAATGCTCTCCTGTATGGTCATCCCTGTTGAATAGTCGCCCTCCTGGGATCTCCAGGAATTGGGCTGCGATCCACACTAGCATAGTCCTGACCGTCTGAATTTTAATGAATGAGCTCAATTTTAGCTTCGAATGTGTCACTCTAGTGTGATCTGTGTCATTAATCATTATACTGGTTGTTAAAGCGTTCTATTAGAACCCTCATTCTTGCCTGATCATGTACAAGTTGCTTAGAATGAAGTAGCTCCGGTGCTGATTATGTGCTGGGCAATTGATAAACTAGCTCTGCCGTGCACATTGTTGATTTAGTTACCATTCCAGTGACTCAAATTCTTTTTGATTGAACATAAGCTCTCATTATTGCTTATGTGTCACGACTTGCCTAACATCTCTTCTTGTTAAAGAAAGAGCTTGACTCTGTCAATATTTCTGATTGTTTTGGATCATTTAACTGCAACCCACAGTGGATCTTTGAACTTCATTTTCATCTGCAACCCTGCTTTCAAACTTAAAATGACTGCTTAGTGGCATCAGAATAGAGTGATGCCAATACCACCCGCAACACTGTCATGAAACAATTCTCATAAACCCCAAACATGCCAACTCTAACCATCTAGTCGTATTTTGCGATGACGATAAATCTTTTCTGAATTTTGCAGCTCAGATACCAGGAACAACACAGGATCACCTTCAAATATTTAATATCGAGGCTAAAACTAAAATCAAGTCTCATCAGATGCCGGAGCAGGTAACTCCGTCTTTCAAATGATCTTGCACCTCTACTTGTTGATGTTTTTTTTTTTTGAACTGAAACTGTGTGGGAGATCCCCACAAATTTGATGTTCGATGCTCTTTAGTTGAGGCACTATCTTACAGCCTTGCATATTTTAATTTTGCAATTGCAGGTTGTGTTTTGGAAATGGATCACTCCCAAGCTTTTGGGCCTTGTAACACAAACGTCAGTTTACCACTGGTCAATTGAAGGCAAGTCTTGATAAACTACAGCTATTTTCTGTTGGAACGCCACGTCCTGGTTTTACATGATATGGCTGCTTGCTTGCTAATACCAATCTTGTGTTGTTGGAGTCCAGGTGATTCCGAGCCCGCCAAAATGTTTGATAGGACAGCTAATTTGGCGAACAATCAGATCATCAACTATCGATGCGACCCATCGGAGAAGTGGCTTGTTCTTATTGGAATAGCACCTGGTGCTCCAGAGGTACACTCTTAGAGAGAATATTGTTGTATCGTAATAAAAGACGGATTACTTGTCTGCATGATGGGAGACACGTTTACTATCATGCATTCTCTTGCTTATATCTGTTCTAGCCCATTTATTATTTGGGTCATAGTTCTGTAAAGCTTAGTTACGGTTTGTTACTATCGTGAACTGTGAGCAGTATCTGTAGCGAGTAATTATATAACACATAGTTATATGTGCTTCTCATATTGAGTTTAATGGCTCTCACATTGTCACACACTCCGTTTTATGCTGTCAGAGGCCACAGCTGGTGAAGGGAAACATGCAACTTTTTTCTGTTGATCAGCAGCGTAGTCAGGCACTTGAAGCCCATGCCGCATCCTTTGCAACATTTAAGGTGCCACTTCAGTTTTTTTTCCCCTTTTATTATGCAGGTTTTGTTCTTGATTTGTTTCAATATATTTATGAATCTTGCTTGATATTCCCTGTCTAGGTTCCTGGTAATGAGAATCCATCAACCCTTATCTGTTTTGCCTCGAAGTCAACTAATGCTGGACAGATCACTTCTAAGTTACATGTTATTGAACTGGGCGCTCAGCCAGGTTTGCACTTGAAGATTCTCAATTTTTTTGTGTGTTTGGTTCTTCTTAATCTACATTTAAATTTAAATATCTTGTAGAGCAAACAATTGAAACTACAGACCTCTCTCTCTCTCTCTCTCTCTCTCTCTCTCTCTCTCTACACCCGTTGAAAGTTTCTGATATTTCTTTGCTTTTCCATCTTAAGCTTCCCTTTTTTGGTTCCGCTGCGGCCCGTTACTACCATAATTGTTCAAATCATTTATTTTTTATTGCAGGGAAACCTGGGTTTTCTAAGAAACAAGCCGACCTCTTCTTCCCACCAGATTTTCAGGATGATTTTCCTGTAGCTATGCAGGTGAGAATCTTAGATGCAGAAATAAATGTCCAGCATTAAATTTTCGCACGATTGATCTAATGTCCTTTTTTTAATCATCCTTCTTACAGATCTCGCAAAAGTATGGCCTTGTTTTTGTAATTACAAAGCTTGGCCTTTTGTTTGTATATGATCTGGAAACTGCAGCAGCAGTATACAGGAATAGAATCAGTCCAGATCCTATATTCCTGACAGCAGAATCTTCCTCAACTGGTGGGTTTTATGCCATCAACAGAAGAGGGCAGGTTCTACATGCCACAGTTAATGATGCAACAGTTGTGCCTTTCGTCAGTGGTCAGGTAAGATCTCCAACACTTCAGGAATTCCTTCATCTTTAACAAGCTTTTTTTTTTGACACAATTTCTTGAAATGCAGTTAAACAACCTCGAGCTAGCTGTGAATCTTGCCAAGAGAGCTAATCTTCCAGGTGCAGAGAACTTGGTAAGGCCTACCATTTCTACGATTTATTTACAGAATTGCTGTTTCTTGCTAACTATTCTACCTAATTTAGCGTATAACTATGTCTTGTCAAAATGTTTGCTCGATCACTTGTAGCACAGTGTTCAATCCCAAATATAGTGTAACAGTTAGAAGCGTCACATATTTGATAATTGGCGAATTGAGTGATCTGGCAACATTCAGTTTTCCTTTTCCACCTATAGGACAGCTTCTAGTGGATTTTTTCAATGAGCTGTTGTAGGCGTGTGATACTTTAGTTATTCACAAACACCGCTTGCATCACTATCCTTGCAATCATGCAAATATTGGTGTTTATTGTTTATATGGAGGACTTGTGTAGTTTAATTTACACTTGCCTATTCCATTTCGTACCAAAAGGTTGTATTGGCTGTGTCTTGAAATATTCTGTATTACACCTGCAGGTTGTGCAAAGATTCCAGGAACTGTTTGCGCAAACAAAGTACAAGGAAGCCGCTGAGCTTGCTGCAGAGTCCCCTCAGGGCCTCCTGAGAACACCTGAAACTGTTGCGAAATTTCAGGTGTGTTTCTAGTACTTTTTCCTATGCCGCTATTAAAGTTTACGTACACCTGTTCTGCATTTTGTTTCTGAATTTCAACGTTTTATGATGGTTCAAACTGTTGAATTATGAAGTGTGTTTGTCGTAGATATTTTCCTGTCTCTTATATAGTAAATTTAGCCATCCTTTTCGTGCTGGAATGTTAATTAGATCATGGACTATGTTATAATATTGATTTTTGGTTTATATTGCAAAAAACTTTTGGTTTAGCCTACCCCAGCTTGCTCGGGATAAAAAGGCTTTGTTGTTGTTGTATTGCAAAAGAGACCTTTGGTGATTCATTTGGTCATTCCTTGAAGTATGTCATACATAGGAAAAGTACCATAACTATTCTTCTATATGCACTTAGGTTGATTGAATTTTTTCTGGTATGCTTAAAATTGCAGAGTGTTCCTGTTCAAGCCGGGCAAACACCTCCACTCCTGCAGTATTTTGGCACATTGCTAACTCGAGGGAAGCTCAATGCATATGAGTCGCTTGAGCTATCTCGACTTGTTGTGAATCAGAACAAAAAGAACCTCCTGGAAAACTGGTTAGCTGAAGACAAGCTGGAGTGCAGTGAAGAACTAGGTGATCTGGTTAAGGTAGGATAGCTGGCATGCTCTGTTTATCAACGACAAACCCTTTATTTTTGTTCACCAATTTGTTTCACTGTTTTTTTTTGTCTGGATTGTTTGTTTATAATATTGTGTCCTTTTTTATGTAGACTGTGGACAATGATCTTGCACTGAAAATATACATAAAGGCTAGGGCGACCCCCAAAGTTGTTGCTGCTTTTGCCGAAAGGAGGGAATTTGACAAGATACTTATATATTCAAAGCAGGTATATTGCGTTCTTGTTTTCAGATTTTGGACCTGTATATTGCTTTGGTTATGCAGACATCTTGTCAGATGTTGGACCAGTCTGGAGCTTAATGTACTGTTGATCTTGTTTTTTCAGGTTGGATACACACCAGATTATCTTTTCCTCCTCCAGACAATCTTACGTACAGATCCACAGGTAATTGGTTTAAGCAGCATTGAGCTTTAAGATATTGCACAGTCAGCTCTGGGTCTCTTTATTCGTTATGAATTCTTGTCACAATTCCTTGTCTCACGGTTTTCCTATTTCTTCTTGACTAGGGGGCTGTCAACTTTGCTCTCATGATGTCACAAATGGAGGGAGGTTGCCCAGTAGATTATAATACAATAACTGATCTTTTCCTTCAGGTGTGCTTTGTATTCTTGTATTGATGATTGTTGGCTAGCAACATGCTTTTGCTCTTGAGTCGTTAAACAATGAAATTTGCTGCATATTATATTTCATTTGCTTCCTTTAACAGAGAAACATGATAAGAGAAGCAACAGCTTTTCTATTGGATGTTCTGAAACCAAACTTGCCAGAGCATGCTTTTCTTCAAACTAAGGTTAGCATTTCTTTTATTTAAATTTGAATGGTTACCCTCTCCCATCGCATTATCCTATACTCAGAGGCATATCTGAATGAATTGTAGGTTTTGGAGATCAACTTAGTGACTTACCCTAACGTTGCTGATGCCATCCTTGCTAACGGTATGTTCAGTCATTACGATCGCCCTCGTATTGCTCAGCTGTGTGAAAAGGCTGGCTTGTACTTGCGAGCTCTCCAGGTCAGTTATCTTAGTACCTGTGCATTCATTTTTGTTGACCTGCTCTCATTGCTTCTGTGCTAATTAATTTTATATGTGGTAATGCAGCATTACTCAGAGTTACCTGATATCAAGAGAGTTATTGTTAATACCCATGCCATTGAGCCACAGGTTTGTAGTCATCAGTTAGTTTCAAATGTATTTTGTCATTGTCTTGTCTATTAACAACTTCACTGCACAGGCACTTGTTGAGTTCTTTGGTACCCTTTCAAGAGAGTGGGCATTAGAGTGCATGAAGGACCTTCTACTTGTCAATCTGAGAGGAAATCTTCAAATTGTTGTGCAGGTAAACCTGCTGAGTTTCTTGTAACCTTTCTCTCCTTTCCCTGATCACTTCTTTTTTGCTGGTTCTAATTATTGCCAAATCCACCGCATATCTGCAGGCTGCGAAAGAATATTCTGAGCAGCTAGGAGTCGATGCTTGCATAAAACTATTCGAGCAATTCAAATCTTACGAGGGCCTCTACTTCTTCTTGGGATCCTATCTGAGTTCAAGGTAGTTACTCTACTGATATCTTTTAAACACTTCCTTTTGTTTTTGAAATTTGACATACCTTGTATTTCATTTGATGCAACAGTGAGGACCCAGAAATCCATTTCAAATACATTGAAGCAGCTGCAAGGACTGGACAGATTAAAGAAGTTGAACGTGTAACCAGAGAGTCTAACTTTTATGATGCTGAGAAGACAAAGAACTTCTTGATGGAAGCAAAGCTACCTGATGCGCGTCCACTGATTAATGTTTGTGACCGCTTTGGTTTTGTTCCTGATCTAACCCACTATCTGTACACCAACAATATGCTTCGGTATATTGAAGGCTATGTCCAAAAAGTATGTACCACTTTGAACTCATTTATTTCAGGTGCCATTCTTTATGTAGCATGTAGAGTATGAGGATGATTATTTGCTCTTATCTGGTTTGTAGGTGAACCCTGGTAATGCCCCGTTGGTCGTGGGGCAACTACTTGATGATGAGTGTCCTGAAGATTTCATCAAGGGTTTGATTCTCTCTGTTCGTTCTCTCCTTCCTGTTGAACCACTTGTTGATGAATGCGAGAAGAGGTTTGGCTCCTTTATCCCTTCAGTCTTCTCAGTCACATCGCTGTTACCCCATCTTTTCTTCCTTGTCTCATTTGTCTTGTTTGTGAATCAGGAACCGTCTACGTTTGCTTACTCAGTTCTTGGAGCACTTGGTTAGTGAGGGTAGTCAAGATGTGCATGTGCACAATGCTCTTGGGAAAATCATCATCGACAGCAACAATAATCCAGAGCATTTTCTCACCACTAACCCATTTTACGACTCTCGTGTTGTGGGTAAATACTGCGAGAAGCGGGATCCTACACTTGCTGTTGTTGCTTACAGACGTGGGCAGTGTGATGAAGAACTTATAAATGTCACTAACAAGAACTCACTGTTCAAGCTGCAAGCCAGGTATATAATTATTTTCATTCTTGTGATGTCTTATTTGTTCTAATCCTTTATTGAGTGATATCTTACATGTTCATATTACGTAATTTGAAATGACAGATATGTTGTTGAGAGAATGGATGGTGATCTGTGGGATAAAGTTCTTCAGCCTGAGAATGAGTATAGAAGGCAACTCATTGACCAAGTTGTTTCGACCGCATTGCCTGAGAGCAAAAGCCCTGAGCAAGTGTCTGCTGCTGTTAAGGCTTTCATGACAGCTGACCTCCCACATGAACTTATCGAGCTTCTTGAGAAGATTGTTCTTCAGAATTCCGCGTTCAGTGGAAACTTCAATCTGCAGAACCTGCTCATATTGACTGCCATCAAGGCAGACCCATCCAGAGTTATGGACTATGTTAACAGACTCGACAACTTTGATGGGCCTGCCGTTGGAGAAGTCGCTGTTGAAGCACAACTGTATGAGGAGGCTTTTGCTATATTCAAGAAGTTCAACTTGAATGTGCAGGCCGTTGATGTTCTGTTGGATAACATCCGAAGTATAGAAAGAGCTGAAGAATTTGCATTCCGTGTCGAAGAAGATGCTGTTTGGAGCCAGGTTGCCAAGGCCCAGTTACGCGAAGGTTTAGTCAGTGAAGCTATTGAATCCTTCATTCGTGCAGATGATGCCGCCCATTTCCTTGATGTCATCCGTGCTGCTGAGGAAGCCAATGTGTATGATGATTTAGTTAAGTACCTGCTGATGGTAAGGCAAAAGGCAAGGGAGCCTAAAGTTGATGGAGAACTCATCTTTGCATATGCTAAGATTGATAGGCTCAGTGACATTGAAGAGTTCATTCTTATGCCAAATGTTGCCAACCTCCAAAATGTCGGCGACCGTCTGTACGATGAAGAGCTATATGAAGCTGCAAAGATCATATATGCCTTCATCTCAAACTGGGCTAAGCTGGCTGTTACCCTGGTTAAGCTGAAGCAGTTCCAAGGTGCTGTGGATGCTGCTCGCAAGGCTAACAGTGCCAAAACATGGAAAGAAGTATGCTTTGCCTGTGTTGATGCCGAGGAGTTCCGTCTAGCACAAATATGTGGTCTCAATATTATCGTCCAGGTATGGATGACACTGTGATTTTGATATTTATTCTAGTCTCTGAGCAAGCTTGACCAAACTACTACTTTCTGAGTTCTGATATATCTTCGTTTTCTTTTCTAGGTTGATGACTTGGAAGAAGTGAGTGAATACTACCAAAACAGAGGATGCTTCAACGAGCTTATCTCTCTCATGGAGAGTGGTCTTGGACTTGAACGTGCGCACATGGGTATCTTTACGGAATTGGGAGTTCTGTATGCTAGATACCGCCCTGAGAAGCTGATGGAGCACATAAAACTTTTCTCTACCCGTCTCAACATTCCTAAACTTATCCGGGCTTGTGATGAACAACAACACTGGAAAGAACTTACCTACCTATATATACAGTATGATGAATTCGACAATGCTGCTACCACTATTATGAACCATTCTCCAGATGCATGGGATCATATGCAGTTCAAGGATGTTTGTGTTAAAGTTGCAAACGTTGAGCTATACTACAAGGCAGTGCACTTCTATCTGCAAGAGCACCCTGATCTCATCAATGATATGCTAAATGTGCTTGCGCTCCGTTTGGATCATACCAGAGTTGTAGACATAATGCGCAAGGTTTGCATCTGAATGGAAACTCAATTTTCGCACATGATATTTCCTTTTGAAACTCTAGTCCCAAATTTTAAATGCTTTCATTGCTCATTGAACAGGCTGGTCAGTTGCATCTTGTGAAGCCGTACATGGTTGCAGTTCAGAGTAACAATGTCTCTGCTGTGAATGAAGCGCTGAATGAGCTTTATGTTGAAGAGGAAGACTACGAGAGACTCCGTGAATCTGTTGATATGCACGATAACTTTGATCAGATAGGTCTTGCTCAGAAGGTAAGTAAAATTGATAACTGTGCATGGTAACTTGGATCACCTAGTTTTACTTTTGATCTAACAAAGTGTGCGTGCATTTGTTGAACAGCTTGAAAAGCATGAATTGCTTGAGATGAGAAGGATTGCTGCATACATTTACAAGAAGGCTGGCAGATGGAAGCAATCCATTGCTCTATCAAAGAAGGATAACATGTACAAAGATTGCATGGAGACATGCTCTCAGTCTGGTGACCGTGAGCTGTCAGAAGACTTGCTTGTCTATTTTATCGAGCAGGTATATTTTGAACCCATTCCATGCTGTGCCGCATCTTTATGAATTTGGGTGATGATTGAGTCTGTAAACTCCAAACCGTGTTAGTGGCTCAGTTTTCTCTGTGCCTTTCATGCCCATCTGCTATAGTAAACAATATATATGAGGTCTAATGATAACCCAGTCAATACACAAGAAAAAGGCTAGCAGTAGTAATTGTTTGCACGGTATTGCTCTTCTGTATAGTAAACATCTGATTTTGTAATGCAGGGGAAGAAAGAATGTTTTGCTTCATGCCTCTTCATTTGCTATGACTTGATCCGGCCGGATGTTGCTCTTGAGCTCGCATGGATGAACAACATGATGGACTTTGCTTTCCCATATCTGTTGCAGGTATCTCAATTCTTTCCATATCTTTACCAACATTCATTTGTTATGTTCAGTTATAACAACATACCCCTACTTTGTGTGCAGTTCATTCGTGAATACTCCGGTAAGGTTGATGATTTAGTGAAGGCCAAAATTGAGTCACAAAAAGAAGAAAAGGCCAAAGAGAAGGAAGAAAAAGAACTTGTTGCTCAGCAGGTGATCGACAGTGCACGCATCTCATTTGTTTCAGTAACCTGTTCTGTTTAATTTCATCGCATGACAAATTGTTTTCTGTTGTGCAGAACATGTATGCTCAATTGCTTCCTCTTGCCTTGCCCGCTCCACCGATGCCTGGTATGGGTGGACCTCCACCTCCCATGGGTGGAATGGGCATGCCTCCAATGGGTGGAATGGGTATGCCGCCGATGGGTCCTGGTCCGATGCCATCATTTGGGATGCCTCCGATGGGAAGCTACTGAATTAAGATATGTTAGATGATTTGAACATTTGAGTCTAAGCGGAAGTAGAACCTGAGGTTCCAGAGGCATCTTTGGAGTTGTAGATGTTTTGTTGTTCCAATTGATATTCTTTCGGTACCAGGACAATTTTGCCGAGTTTGTTACTTGTTGCTATATATATTACGATCTGATAGGATCAGGATGATTAGGTTCAGCCGGGCTGTGCAAAGCTGGTACCATTTGTATAGTGTGATAAATATTTGCTTGTACACTTGGTCGCTTCAGTGTAACTGTTGACAGACAAACAGTGTATGCTATTTGGTTCTTTATTACACCCTAAGAGTTTAATGATTAGTTGCACGAATTCTTTCTATTTTACAACGTGCAAACTACTGACTGGCATTAAAGTAAACCACAGCTTCTGGAAAAATGCGGTGATGATCCTTTCTTGGAAGTTACTCATTTGTTGTGTCTGTGGGTGACATATACATGTTCGAAGGATTTGCGTTTCATATGCGCGTGCGTGGGCCTTGTAACGTGGACCGGACTGGATCTTTTTCTGGATGTTGTTGCATGTGACTAGACTACTATGGCGCGCGGCTACGGTTTTTGGACTATGGCCCACGGTTTCTTCCCTTTTTTTTTTTTTGGGCTTCAGCCACTATATATGATGTTTTCGTCTGAGATGCGCATTGAAGACTTTGCCTTCTATTTCGTTGATCAAATATATAACCATTTGGAGTGAATTCAATCAAATAATCATGTGCAAGCTAGAAAATTGACCACACTGATGAATCGTAATTTACAGAGTAGCAATGGATATACATCTTGAATGAAAACAGTAGAGGAAGAGGTGATGACTCGAATCACATGATGAGGCCGTCGTGCATCATGATGGTGAACTCATCGAAGGAGAGAACCCCGTCGCCGTTGAGGTCGAACCTGCAGATCATGGCTCTGCAGTCGTCCACGGCCAGCTCATGCGACCCCAGCCGGCTCAGCATCCGCCTCAGGCTCGCCGGCGTGATTTCTCCCTCCGCCGCCGCGTACAATCCGAAAGCCTCTCTCAGGCAACTAATATTGTTGCCGTCCTCGTCGTCGGCATCACGGGCAAGCCTCAAGAACTCCTCGCAGTCCAGCAGACCGTCGCCGTCGGCGAAGATGGCTGCGGCCTCCTCTTCCGACATGTCTTCGCCGAGCGCTGCGGCCACACAGTCGCGCAGCTCGGAGGCGGAGACCTTGCCGTCGCCGTCCTTGTCCAACGCCGCGAACAAGGACGACGATGCCACAGTGGCGGCAACTATTCCTAGCTCCTAAATAATATATTCTAGTAGTAACTGCGTAAGGCTTGGTGATAAACTGAATCGAAGCAAATTTTTTGGTTGCGGCTGATCGATCGGGTTTGTTGATGTGCTCAACTTTGTGTGTATGTACCAATGCAAGCATGGAGGGAGTTTATATATATACTAGCTAGCTAGGTTGAATATAATTAATACGCAGAAGCTGAGATACCAGACAGAAGCTTCTCCTCCCACGGCGTACGTGACGACGTTGACTACCGACTAGCTGCCTCCCTCAATCAATTAGAGAGAGATTCAGAGGTGAACGCGTCGTAATTTCCGTGTCATTTCAAAGAAAGAACATGCACCTCCGAGTAAGTTTATTGCATCCGCGTGGTTCACGAAAACTTGAGTCTGTCTGACCATACATAATCACGTGTTCTTTCTATGTCCTTGGTCCTTGATTACTATACCTCCCTTGCAAGCAAAGCAAATAATTATTTAGTTTATGATCAATTAGTCAAGTTAAATACTACGATCGAACTAGCTAGATGACACTATGAAGAAAGGAAACAAATGACTTTCTTCAGAGGCAAGAACCAATAAAGAAAGAACATATTTGTAGTGATGAAGATGTGAGTGCCAGATGTAGACCAGAGATGCATGGCAAATTAAAGCTGCGCTGTACCGTGTGCGGCTCGGGTCAACGTACGTAGACTTACCTGAATGAATTGAAGCTGCCGTACGTTGCTATCGGCCGGTGCCACCGCCGCGGTATTGCCATATATATAGTTGATGTGTTGAATAATGAATACTAGGGAGCTAGTAAGCCGTAAGCGGTCGGGTTAATTAGTAGCATTATTTTTTATCAAAAGGGCATTTGGTCTAGTGGTATGATTCTCGCTTTGGGTTAATTAGTAGCATATGGGGATGAATCGATCCGATCCGTCCCGGACTCCCTGTAAGACGGTGCACCCCCGCCTTGTTGAATATATATACTAACTAACAAATTAAGTCCACGCAGAAGCGGAAAAGAAAATCAAATTTCGTCTGATCTAGTAATTGCGATTTGTGGTGAGCACGGAGCATGGCCGCACGATCTGCGGCGAGCAAGATCGCAGCAAGCGTGCAGCGTCCTCCTCCTCGTCTCGCGCTGCAGGGGCATCACATCGGCAGCAGGCGCCCTTCTCAGTCTGTTTCGTCACCGAGAAAGTCCTATATCCACAGAGGAGGTTATTGTCTCATTGTATCTCAAATATACAAGTCATGATTTTTTATTGCTGCATGTGATTTTTTTAGCACACGCCACGAGCTGCGGCGCAAACATACAGATATGAGAGGAGGTTATTATGTACATCGTTTGCATGTACGGCGTGGTCTCCTGCTGATCCTGGGTCATGGATCCTGAAAGAAACAGGCAACCGCGATCTGCTTAATTCAGCTAACTTGCTTGCGGTGCAGGAGTACGGCGTAGAACCAATTAAGACTCCTAACATCTTAACCCACCTGTCCGACTCTCGTCTCCGAGCCGGTTCGTGCCCCTCCTAAGTTAACTTACCTCTCTGTCTCTCTCCCTATATATATACATACATACGGAACAAGCAGATAGAGAGGATCAGAGACCCAACCCAAACACCAACAACAAGAAAAGAGCAAACAAGGGAAAGAGACAAGAAATCATGTGGAAGAGCATCATCATGTGGAACATAACCAACGCGCCCTACTTTCTCGTGTTGGCTGGTATGATCGGCATGCATCGTGATCTTGACACGCCCACGAGACAAGAAATCAGGGAGCGCTTTGCCATTGCTTCTAAGGAAAGAGTGAAGAATGCAGATGAAATAAAACAACTCACAACTCAGAGGAACAAAGGCGTTCTGAAGCACATGTAGCATTGGACAATTTTTTCAAACCCAGGAGCATGCCAACTACTACAGGTACCACCTCATCCCTTAAAAAATGTACTCTGGCTTGGAAAGCGTTTAGTCAAAGCAACTTTTTTTTGGGTCACTTCCGCTATATTGTGTTTTTTTTTTTGAGACTCGCTATATTGTGTGTTGATGACAAGTTGTGTTGCACTTTGGCAGCCTCTCGATGGACGCCAAGGTTTTTAAGATGAATTTGGAGTAGCCAGCCATATAGTAACTGCAGGAGTCAAGCTCAAAGCTTTAAAACACATCCAATGGAAGAACTTTCACCTTACGTTTTGATGCAATACAAGCAGTGCTGTCTCCTTGTAATATGTTTCTTACTAGGGTTCGGTAATATAAGTTGATGGTTGTGGAGAGTTTTATATAGTCATATTATTATGCACTTAACAGAAGGATGCTGACGATTTCCACGAGTCCAGTTGTAGTTTGCCTTCAAATTTAGTTTGATTCTTGCAACTGCTCTACCTAGGGCGAAGATACCTCAGAAATATTTGAGTTATATAAGTAACAATTCCTCAGAATAACAAAAACAATTGAGCCACCGTCCACACTGGATTAAGTTAATCTTACCAATCTGCTTACACCAGTTCAGAAAAGATGTGACAGAACAAACACATAAACAGAATTTGCGAACATCACATCTTTCTGATTTCAGACGCTCAGGGGTACAAGGCCTCACGCACAATACCAAAAACTGCCCGAACCCAAGACAGCAAGTGCGTTGTTGCATACAGGAAGTGCAATTCAACAAACTTAAGAGGAATCATCAGCTCGTAGTTGTGCCAAGCCTTCTTTGTACACTTCAAAGTCATCGGAAGACCAGCGGCAGACAAGGTAGAGTCGGAATGTCGCCATCTTTATCCCAAGCAAGCGCTACAGACAGAAATTAACATGGCCTCAGCGAAACAATATAGACTGGTGGAAAAATGGGTCAGATGCATTTACAGCGGTTCTAATAGAATAAGCACAATAATAACACGCTAATGAAGAAACATTTTCTGGAATACGTAAACCAATTGATGTTTTGGTGCTCTCTAACCAAGCTACATAATCTAAGAATGGCACACTAAACCAAATAATTCATACCAGAGTCTGTGCTGCTTCTGGCGAAAGGGGCTTCCCTTCTTCACACACTACATGATTTGCAACTAACTCTACAACACCTGCACCAAACAAGGTTGAATTTTGTAATCGTTCTGCGCGACCGATAAAAACAAGTGTGTAAATGGAAAACTACAAACCTTTGTTCAGGCGAACTGGCAAGCCTTGCTTGCGTAGGAAGGGTTCCATTTCATGCGTAAACTGTTCAATAGGACCTTCCTTAAGTTCAACCTGGGGCAGCATAGAGATGTAAATTAAGCAACATGTTATTAGTTACTTAAAAACAAAGGCTGAATCCAAAATAAAATTGCAACTTGTGCAGGCTAAGCAACCTTTGCTGTAAAAATAGTATTATAAGCAAATGCAAAGTAACATCACTACTTTGAGTTCCCAAATCACAATAGCACAATTCTTCCGTTGGAACATACAGCGGTAAAAGGTTCCATAATCACAATAGCACAAATCTTCCAAGGGATCTTATCAGAACATGCACAAGGAAAGCAACAGTAGCAATACCGTTTCTGTCGCAGTACTTCCTGTTCTCGCAAAATCATGCTCCTCGAATTCTCGAAACAACCTGCAAAGCACAATATAAGATTATTGATAATGTTAATATAGACATCTCGGGTATATGAGAAAATAGAGATGTTATACCTTTCAACATCATCCCTTGGAAGGTTAGTAAAGAAAAGCCCAGAATCGCCTTGAAGGAACTAAATACAGCGAAGTGAAATATATCAGGACCTCGTATTAATGGTGGCAAGTAAGGCTGTCTACAAAAAACTGAATCAGCATAACTCACCTTAGAAAGTTTATGCAGGCCTGTTTTAGCTTCATCAGCAGCTGAGCGTCCCAGTGCTATCTGCATGACTTTCTTTCCAGCAAGAAATATCCTGGGAAAAAAGATATATTTGTGATCTCAAATTCGATATATAAATCACTAAGTCACTAGTATTTGTGCGCTCAGATAAGATGTTTCACATCTCTATGGAGTGACTTTGGTTCGGTATGTATAGCATAACGAAGTTTGCTAATATTTTTATGTTCAACTAGTATGGTATGCTTATCTATGTAGCAAAATTGTTGCTGCTGTGAAGGAAAAAAGCTGAGGACAAAAGGGCAACTCAAATAGCATTTAGCCTACCACAGCAATTTTTTTGTGACAAAATACAAGGGACCAGTAAATAATTTAATAATAACAGTACCTGCTGGAGGACTTGAGCTGCTCCCTGAGGTCCTTGAGTTTCTGATTCCTCATGTTATCGTAGGTAAAGACATAGATGCTGGTGTAGTGGTCGATGGCATCTTTGATTTCGGTGACAACTTTGCCCTTGCGCTCTAAACCTGGCTTCTTCTTGGTCTTCGATAGGGTGACTGCGTCCACAGAGCATAGATGCGTGCACATTAGCAAAATGGACAACCAAATCTAAAGTTATTTTCTTTCTGATGAAATGTAACATTGTCTAAAATTTGTTCTTTTCTTGCTCATTTAAAGAAGCAGAAAAATATTGTCCACCATGCAAATTGTGTTCAGGCGAACCGGCAAGGGGAATATAGCATGCAAATTTTGGTAACAGCAGTCATTTGCCTTCAACTGTAAATCGGTGATAACTGTTTTTTATCGATTGGTAACAGCAGCAATTGGAGTGCCAAACAAGCGAAAGAAAGAACGTATAGCCGGACGCTGAAAAGCTACGGCAAGTAATCTCTCTCTTCCTCACAGTCAGAGAGTTCAACAAGCATACTGGTGTCAAGCAAGAACGAATACTAGTACTCCTATACTTGCAGGCAATGAAGCGTGAGATGAAGGGGAGGTTGGAAAGAGAGATGACGAGTGAGGACCGGGAAGGGCGAAGGATTACCTGGACGGTTGCGCTTGGATTTCGGCATGGCGCTCCTGCGTTCTTGTTGCTCGGCGGCGGCGGCGCTCTGCTAGGGTTTAAGAAGGAAGGAAGTCGCTGGCCGTGCTTGGTTGGCTTTTCAGACCGACACGGGGGAACGACGACGAAACATAAAGTAAATTACAATAATTTTGTATATTGGACAGAAAAGCCTATTAGCTCAGTTGGTTAGAGCGTCGTGCTAATAACGCGAAGGTCGCAGGTTCGAGACCTGCATGGGCCATTTTTTTTTCTCTTTTACTTTTTTTTTCCCTAATTCTTTTTGGGGAAAAGACAGATTTCAGGCACACAAGAAAAGGCCTTGCTCCTGAGCATTTGCAGCTTATGTGTTTGGACTGCAACAGGAGCAGCAGGAAAGCACCATCCATACTCCAGGTGAGCTATTCATTTTCAAGCACGGAAAAAAAATAACACAATTCAAGCACGGTAATACGGGTCCCTTGACGACGAAACTTGAACCGACAAAATCGAAGCATCTCTTCTAAGCACCCAGTCCAGTAGAACCCTCGTCTCCTCCGATCTGATATCAGCAAGCAGCACGGCGGTTATCTCAAAAAAAAAAAAAAAAAAAAGCAAGCAAGCAGCACGGCGGCGGCCCTCGTCTCCTCGATATCCGCCGGCGCCGCCGCCCCCTGATCCCTCCTCCTCTATCATCAACACACAAAAAAAACAAGGAAGATGCCTCGTCAATCCGTTGCCTCGCTGGTACGGGATCGGGCCAAGGTGGGGCCGCTCAAGCGCCTTGCTCTGGGCTCCTCCAAGACCGCCGGGAGGAACTCCTCCGGCCGCATCACCTCCTTCCACCGCGGCGGAGGGGCCAAGCGCCTCGACAGGAACCTCGACGTTAAGCGGGGCACCTCCGCCCTCGGCGTCGTCGAGCGCGTCGAGTACGACCCCAACCGCTCTTCCTCCATCGCGCTCGTGCGCTGGGTCAAAGGGGCCCATTTCCGCCGTCACAACGGCGAGGCGGCCAAGGTACAAGAAGTGATCCAACCAGACTCGTCGTCTGCCACGGCCAATGCCTCCGCTCGCTTCTCCCTTGCGGCGCCATTCTCCTCTGCCGAAGCAAAGGTAGCTGCTTCCTCCGTGCTCTACTCTTCTCTCGGCAATGGAAATGCTGCTGCGTCCACGTTAACCTCACATCTACCTAGGATGGCTGTAGCTGGTGCCAAGCCCACCTTCTTCGCTCCTCAACTCAGCAAAGGAAAGGATTCATCACAAGTAGGAAAACAGGCATTTTCTCTATCTGAGATCTAGAGATGGGCAGCGGATGATGCTCTTTGGGCGCAGAGGATGAAGCGTCAAGCTTCTCTCTCCTGGCAGAATGATCTCAGGAAGAAGAAACCTCCTGTGCTTCAGAGAAATTTCAGTAGCTTGGCACCAACAAGTAACAAAGGACCAAAGGTTGATCTTGTACCGGTATCTTACATCTTGGCCACTCACCAGTGCACGCCAGGCACTACAGTGATGAACTGTGACCCCTCCAAACCGTCCAAGGCTTCATCCTCGCCACGATCCTCCGCCGATCAGTATGATGTGATTGACCTCAACTCGAAGGTTGGGAACTGTGTGCCGTTGGCCAATGTGAGGATTGGAACATGGGTGCACGACATTGAGTGCCGCCCTGGTCAGGGTGGGAAGATGGTTCGAGCAGCCGGGACATTTGCCAAAGTAGTCCAGGAGCCAGGTGCGCAGTGTGTTCTGCGCCTTCCTTCGGGTGCTGAGAAGACTGTTGACTCAAAGTGCCGTGCTACCATCGGTATCGTATCCAACCCCAGCCATGGTGCGCGCAAGCTAACAAAGGCAGGTGGTTAGGCAGACGCCCTGTGGTCCGTGGTGTTGCTATGAATCCTGTGGATCATCCCCATGGTGGAGGTGAGGGGCGTACCAAAGGAGGCAGGCCTTCAGTTTCTCCTTGGGGAAAGCCCACGAAAGCAGGGTACCGATCGCCAAGTGTAGCCAGCCGTAAAGCTTAGTGTGCTGGAAAAAAAAGCTCATGTGGAATGTGTTTCTTTCTTATTATTTGAGCAAATAAGAACATATGTTGGCAACATAGGGAATTGTGATATGAACAGCAACTTGGCTGTGATGTAACCAGCTGCCAACAAGGAGTTATGTATTCATTCCTCTGTGTCCAGCTATAATTAGTGGATTTCTCTGTCATTTGTAACTTATGGAAAATTTGGTTTCTGGTGCCACTGTTCTGACTAAAAACGGCTGTCCTACCTTTTTGGCCAGGGCTTGTTCCGAAACAAGAAATCAAGTCGTTTTATTTTTGCTATTTTCACCTCATTTTTCTGTCCATCATAGGCATAATGTTCGTACTTGATCATGGCTATGTGTATTCTGAGCTTTGACCTGTCTCAAGATCAAGTGTTCTGCTTTCTTACAAGAGTCAAGAGAATGCGAATTTGGAAATATTGTCACAGATCCTATAATACAAACCAAGAAATAAACAATCTTTAAGCCAACTTCCCTATGTTCCCCAATTAAATATATGTTTCTTTATTCACATTCATCATCAGCAGCAGCCAGTCTCAGCTCTGCTTTGCTTGTGTGGAACATTTCTGTTTTCAGGTCTCAAACAACTCTGATCCTTGGCACCAGCACTAGGAAGATTCAGGTTTGTTAACTAGGTGTTTCCTGTAGCTGCAAGTGTTTGATTAGCTAATCATGTCACAGTTCAATCTGTTGCTATCGTGTTAAAAGACAATTCCTTTGGTTCCTGTAGATCGACTTGCTGCTCGACAGTAAGAAATAATCTGAGTTATTAAGTCCTTGTGTGTCTGTCAGTTACCATGTATGATCATTTTTAGTCTTAGCTACATGCCTGACTGTTAGTTTTTTTCGTAGCAGTTAGTGCAATAACTATTTTTTATCTCTCAGCCACAGTGATCTCCTTGATGTCGTTAGCTGATATGGTAGTTGTTTAGCAATAGCTTAATCATCTTCTCCATAGCACGTATACTCTATTGCTTTCCACTTTATTTGTTCTTGTTATCTAGCACCACATCAAAGCAGTTTCTAGATAAACTTTTGTATTTTTTTCATGCTTGATAGCTCATGTTTGACTAGACTTGCTCTAATTAATTATTCCACATACTACCTTTATGGCTTTATGCACATACTGTGTTATTGTGTTTCTATTGAATTTGATCCTACGTAGTTTAGTTATTTGGCATCTCTTTTTCCACTTTGTACCATGATAGTTAAAATGGTGCCCTAATACTTTTTTGCCTCTAATATTGCTTGGAAATGCAGGCCTGGTGCTTAGAATGGCTGGTTTCTCTTGTTGGAAATCATGAATTGTGCAAATTGTTGTACTGGTACTTATCATCATCTTCAGAAAGAAGAAGAAGAAGAAAAATGTACTTATATATGTCGTCAATTTTTTTACATGAAGAAATTGAGGGTATGAATTAGCAGCTTTCTTGCGTGATGCGCTGTTCATGAATCTTTCTTGTCTGTTGCCCTGTTCGTGATCTCAGAAATGACAACATAGGTTTGTTTACTATTATGATTTCGTGATTTTGGTAATATGAATTGGGGACACAGTTTATGCTTGGATAGCAAGCATTGCCTTTGTTGTAGAAGGGTCGAGGAGCTCTTTCCTTTTTGTGTATGTGTGTGTTGCATGTGTACATAGCTGGACCAGGGCAATAGCATCATTTTGATTGGGTTGCCCGTTCATTGTGAATTTATAGCATTTTATGCATGTCATTAAGCTGTACCAGTCTCAGATGTCCAGTTGTGTCGACCATACAAAGAATAATGCAAACAATACAACTGAGCCTTTTTCTTAATGATATCACAACTTATGATTGACCTCTTTGCGAATCACTTAATTAGTCTAATAAAGGATGATCATCCCTTGCTTCCCGCAGCTTTTCCTTCTAGTAGGTGCCTCAACCTGGAGCACAACATTGCCAATCAAGTTCAGTGAAACAAAAGCAGCCAGCACAACTAATAACTAGAGAATCTGGTTTCTTTTCATATTCTGTTTTTACTTTTCCCTTGTATATTTAACTTGTAATTTAACGATCCTATATTGTTACTAGATAAAATGTATCTTTGCAGTTGCACTGTGGACTAATATGCAAGGTCAGTGCTTGGCACATCTCATTGCTAATCTATTTAATCCGCTTGTCTCTTCATTGTTACAGCTTGTTAAATTTTCTGATCCCTTGTATCTTTTGTTCTTGCCAAATAAGCTAGAGATGATAGGTTCTTGGCTTTTGTGCAAGCAATTCAGTCATTTGCCTTCTTTTGCTAATTCAGATACTCTTGCAAGCTATTGTCAATTCATATGCTGTTTGCAAGCTATGTGCTAAAATTAGTATCCAACTTATATAATAGTTGCATCTCATCCTAATTTTAACTTTTTCCTCACTATTTTTTTACATGTATATGAAATCAATAATCGCTAGGCATAGATGTGCTCATTTTCTGAGGTAGAAGCAGAGAGGGAGTATAGTATAATCGCTAGGCATAAATGCGCCCAACAAAATGGCACGGAGGGAGTAATAATTAGTAGGTGAGTGATTCTTGTTGTGAAGCATCTGATCCTTCTATATGCCCGCACCTATGCAAGGGCAGATATTCTTGAATTGTTAATGATGCTCACCTATTTGGTCAGTGCAGTAAAGATCTTTCATGGAATGGATACATTTCAGTCAAATATACGGTGCAACAAATGCAGAAAAGATCTTTCATGGAATTGATACAGAGTGCTAGGACTTGGATGTGGCCTGCTGATTTCCTTCTTTTCTAAGGTTTGAGCGTTGATCTTGAACATTGGAAACAATTGAGCTCCAGATTTTCGAGCTCCTACTTCATTATAGTATTTTGCTTCTGTGGGGCATTGGTTCAAAATTTAAGAAGTCATTCAAGTTTAATTTATGCTTTTGGGTTCTTTCAGCAAAATTTAGTACATGAAGCAGGGTACCGGTCGCCAAGTGTGGCCAGTCGTAAAGCTTGGTTGTGATGGAACAAAGCTCATGTGGAATGTGTTTTTCTTATGATTTGAGAAAATAAAGAACAAATGTTGGTGGCAGAGAGAATTGTGATATGAACAGCAACTTGGTTGTGATGTAACCAGCACCCAACTAAAGAAGTATTGTTTTCATTCCTTTGTTTCTAGCTAACTGATTAGTGGATTTACTTTTCTTTGTAACTTATGGCGAATTTGGTTCTGGTTCCACTGCTTTGCCTCTGATTGAGAAAGGATGTCCTAGAGGGTATCCTTTTTGGCCAAGGCTTTGTTCAGAAACTCTGCAGCGCATTGCTGTGCGAGGATGTCATCTCAGGAGTTTCCAGTTCGTTCATGGGTTAACTGCACGCCGGATTGGTTGGTCGAGACAGTAACTTTAGATTGTAACCCTGCTATATATGAATAAAGCTCTCGTGTTTGCCCTAAAAAAAGGTTTTGTTCAGAAACTTGAAATCACGTTGGTATATTTTTGCTATTTTATCCTTCGTCTCCTGTCTGTTGTGTAGGCCTACTGTTGATATTTGATCATGGCTACGTGTACCCTGAGCAGCGAACTCTTTCAAGATCAGGAGTTTGGAAATGTTGGTGCAGATCATATAACACGAACCAGTAAATAAATAAGGTGTGTGCAGAACCTTTCTGTACCTATACTACTTCATGTCACTTATTTATTTTTGTAAGTCTATTTTCTTTTCATATACTTTGCCCATGACTTGCTGCCTCTCCTGTTCTCTTCCTGCTAAGTGCTAGCCAAGGAAGACATAACCTTGGTGAATTGGCAACCTTCTTTGCCCGTAGTCTCCATGCCTAGTGTTTTCATCTTAAAGTGACTGACTCTTCAATTGACACTTCTTCAACTTGAAAGTCAAGCTAATATCCGAGTACCTCTGATGAGAGACACCATCCCCCCCTGTTCAAGCAGTCTGAAAACATCACACACGTTAAACAACAACTCGTTGCAAGCTAACTGCAATTTTCACCTAGTCTCCGCTTCCCTTTTCTTTGTCGCCTGTTCAATAGTACTTCTCAAGTTACAAGAATGCTGCTTACGCAAGATTAAATAGTTTGCAAAGCAAGATACAAACACGACATGGTTGAAGCAATTGCTGACTTGCTGTTGTATTAACCTCTGGCAATTGTCTACTAGTACTTACTGCTGCTGCCTGCAAATACCATTTGGACGATTGCAGAGATGTTGTTCCCATCACTGCTCATGCAGCATAGGTTTCTGACCCCGATGAAGTGGAAGACCAGAGCCCCAACAAGCGCAGATGCGAGAGGAACTGTCAGATTGTCGTCGAGGCGTGTGCTAATGGGAAGGGACTCGACAACTGCAGCAACAAAGGATATGACACCAAAGGCAAGGACCATCCTCCAGCTCTGCTCCACAAACCCGAAATGGTGGAAGTAGCACATGAAGCTGGTACACAAGTTTCGGATTAAGACATGGTCAGGTTGCAGAATCAATTTCTGGAAGATAATCTCAAGGGCTATTGTACTAGAGAAGTAGACTGTTTACTTACAGGGCCGATGCAATGAAACCAGCTAGGAACATTGCGATGCTTCCCGCATAGGATTTGTCGTTGTTGTGCGGGAGCTTTGCATGCCCTAATCGTCTCCCAACAATATCAGCAACTCCTGAAAGAAGCACCATTGCGTATAAATGGGATGCTATCTGAAACTGTCAACTGAAAAATAAATTAAAAAAACTAGTCTGCTATGTATGTCGAAGCAACGTCAAGAAGTAGAGATAGTACCGTCTCCAGCAAACAAATTGCAGAGCACGGCTATTGAGATGGGAGATGTCCTCCAGAAAATTATGGTAGTAAGAGTAGCAGCACAAGCATAATACAACGGACCCTTAAGAAGTTCTCTACAGACAAAAGGAAGAAAGTTTGTCAGTAGTTCTGACAGAAATAGGCTGTTAGCTTCAACAAGAAAAATCCTATCCCTTGCAAACTAGACGAGACCCTGTTATTTCATTCTTCTACTGTTCGATCTCCATGCCTTCTGTTTCGTTCCTGTACTGTACGATCTCTGTAAAAATAATTAATACATAGTAGTTACTTTAAATGCGAGAGGCGGAAAGGAATAACCTGCGGTCTCCATGCCTTGTCATTGAGTTAACCACACCTTCATCTTTAACTATACCGAGTCCAATCAAGGTCACCTTTAAGATGTTCAGTTCGATGATAAGTGGTGCAAGAAATGCAGCATAGACATCATCCGAACTGCAATAATGAGGAAGCGTGGTAAGAAACACATATACTCTTCATCAGAGATCATGAACTTTGTTAGTGGCCTAATTAGTTTACGTACCTGAATAAAGGCCACATGAGGAAATAAGCAAATCCTACAGTTATGTGCACCAGTTTCCTGCAGAGTTTCTAAAACGCAGAGCAGATAGATACCAGTCAATATAGAGTACTCTGCAAATATTAGTATTCAGAGTGAAGCGATGGATCAGATAATAAAAGGTTGAGAATTTAATTCCCATAGTGAAGTCGAATACTATGCTGCAAATAAGTTCAAAAAAGAAAAGGAGGCTGCAGATACAGACAGATTTTGGAGGGTACAGAGCAACTTGACTTCAATTGGGATCTCAGCACTAATTGGCGTATTGGAAATGGAGGTATGACTGAAGAAGCAAGGGAGAGAGAGACCTGGTCCAGGAGCTCACGGTTGGCGACCACCTCCCAGAAGCGGAGCACAGCAGCCGCGGCCACCGCCGTGAGCAGGGCGGCGCCAACGTCCCGGAGCAGCGGGCTGTCCGTCCACATGGTTGGTACTCTTATCTTGATTTGATGGATGGAGGGAGAGAGAGGATGAAGAGACTCTGCTACGGTGCTACCTACCTCCTCTAGCTCGACTTGGTTAGCAGAGCTGGAGGAGGACCGAAATGCTATTGCCAAGCTTGATTGATGACTATTTTATATATGAACGCCGATCATGTTGAATTATACTAATCCGTGATCGATCTCCGAGCTGGACTGAGGGGGATCATTCATTTCTTTGCGAATTGTTTTTTTATGGTCAACTACGCCAAGTCCTGAGATGGTTTTTGTGGCAAGTGGCATCAGTCCTGTCATGTCAACCTCTCCAAAGGAAAATCATGTCATGTCCATGTACTTCTCCATGCATTTACTAACTGTACCTTGATAAATGAGTAGTATAACTTTACGTGCAATGACTTGTTTTTCTTGCCCTAACAAAAAGACACATTTTTCTAGAGGGTAAACATACTATACAACTAGTACTAACCAAAGTGATGCAAAAGTTTCTTTCAACAGGAACAACGCTTGACTTTCCGAACTTTTCAAACAGCATTGACGGCCAGCAAATTTTACAGAGAAAAAAAGGGGGAAAACTAGCTAGTCATGAAGAATGTTGAATATCAAGTGAAATAATCAATTTTTGCTCAAGCGCATAAAATTGGTAACATGACTTTCATGGAGGCTAGCATTTTCTTATGCAATATCCTAATAATGCTTAAAGAGGTTCATCAGCATCCATATGAAAAAAAATGCACAACATATATTATGCGTGCAGTAGTATAATCAGACTATGTTTCACAAAAAAGGAAAGAATTATACTATACAGTAAATAAACCCACATATTACTCAAAATAAATGCTCTGTAGTAGCAGCACTTCGGGATAAAATAAGGCTATAATCCAGAGATCAGATGTGTGTGTAATCAACACCTCTAGCTATATAAGCAGTATACATGTGTATTCCTCATAGGACAAGTACCACAAGATATCACCACATTGTACTAGCCACTAGATCATATGGTGAGATCAAGAGTACTTGCCCTCGATGCTGGTGCTTTTCCTTTATCCACATTGGCACCTAGGACCCTGCGATGACTATCACTACTAGTAACAATCTCCCTCATAGCAGGATGAGGAGATGAGAACAAAGAAAGAGAAAGCCCGGTAGCAGTACTACTTTGTGCTTCTTGATTTTCATTATTGTGTTCTTTGCCCCAGGTGCCACCTGACCTCTTCCTCTTCTCCCGTTTTGGCCTTATATCGAGCGAGAGCTCTAGATCAAGAGGATCATCATTGTTATCCTCATTGAGCGCAAGTGTTTCTTGCGGCAGTTGGCGTCTTTGATCGTTCCGAGATGAGCACCCTAGATGAACTGAAGTTGGAGCTCCAGCAACATAGTGAGCACGGGTCCTAAGGAACATTTCGGCATCAGCTATTGAGTAGTAATGTTTTGACGCAATGAAATTGTGACCGTGAAGCCATTGTTGTTCATGGAAGCTGTTCCAATGAGGCCATGCACCAAATCTAGTTGATAATCAATGAGAAAAAATTAGTTTCGTTTTATCCATTGCTTCAATTGCTAGACAACAGAAGGAACAGAAATTTAATGGATTTTGTTTGAAAGCGTTCCATGACCATGGATCCAACTACCTTGCTGACAATGTGTGACAGGCACCAGTCTGGCCGTGATGCAAGGCGAGATGCCCGCGGTTGTACACTTGTCCCCCGTCTTGGAAATGATCTCTCCATGAACCACCTATCACTGCAAGAAATTTCAACCAAGTAAGCTAGGGAAATTACGGATGGTGGTGTGTCTGCTTAAAGAACAATCAAAAGAAACTCTTTCGTGATTCAGTTTAATTACCTTGGCCCGAGTCGTCTATCTTCTTGCTCCTGTACATCTGAAAGAAAGAGGGAATATGAACGAATTACTACGTACAACAAGGATCACACGAAATTTAAATACAAAACCAAAACTGAAGATATGCATGTACTGTATGCATATATATACTTGGAGATGGCTCTTGACATGGCCTATGCTAAGCCCTTTGACGTTCATCAACTGAAGAACAAGTTTGGGAGTTGCACCTGTGAACACATATACAATCAATACATGCTGCGACCAAGGAAATTGAATGTGAAATGATCAGGTGGTAGTCGCTCTACTTACGGTCTTGGCCGCCCAGCCTCTCGACAGCTCGGAGAAAGCAGAGGTGAAGCTCCGGCGTCCAGCGGAGGCGTGGGTTCTTGGAGCGGACGTAGGGCCTCACCGATGATGATGAGTTCTTCCCCCCGGCTTCCTCCAGATCCACCGTGCTGCTATTGCTTGAGCTTCCCTGCAGAGCTTCCGTCTCAAACCCTTTGCTACTTTCCTCCATGCTCGGCCGGTCCATGGATCAAGCTATACGAAGAAGAAGTAGATGTTGATGGGTGAGGTCCAACTCTCTTCTTACATCCTCTTCTTGTTGCTGCATCATACCAGCAGTCAGCGATCTATCTAACTCTCAGCTGGAGAAGAAAGATGGAGGCCAAAACCAAGGTGAGGTCATATGGATCATTCCATCTATCTATCTACACATATATGTCTGCATATGGTCGTTTTAAATAACAAGTGATCTCATATATGCACATATATACATGGCTTTCCTGACGAAGGAACACATAATCAAGGCAAGATCAAGAGAAGGTGAACAATAATTAACCCAACTAACTGATACCTTTAATTTATACTTTATATTCAGTACTGCAGTGAGCTAATTAATGAGTTCCTAAAGTTTTTTGTTTCTAATATCGGTCCTACTATTAACTAATAATTTGGATTGTTGCTTTTTTGTCTCTGTCTAGTAGGAACAGTGTAGACGACTAAAAGGAGTGGAACAGCAGTAGTAGACCGTTAGTCAAATCGAAGGCCAAGGAGAGGGGAGGTTGGTCCATGCACTGACAATATCGATCCCATATGTGTCTCTCTCGCCTGTACTGCCCACTGGTTCTACATGCAAGCATCCATGTATATGTGTTTGATGAATCATATATAGTGCCTGTACGTACGTATCTAGATTATATATGCTCCATGCAAACAAGGACCACTTTATGAATCTCTTTTCAACGGATCAATTAACATATGTGTACCCAAAAGAATTCCTTGCTGGTGTTGATGAGAGTGTACCTGCGTGGCAGGAGAGAACATTCAAACAAACAAGAGAAAAAAAAAAGTTGTCTGGTGCAATTATTAGTTGATAGCTTGCACATCCAATCTTCCTCATGGAGTACGACCCCTATAATTCAATTTAAAGTTTTACAAAAAAAAATACAACAATATAGTAGGGAATCCATGCGTAAATAGAAAACTTCAAATACACACACAAAAAGGAAATATAAAAGCGATTGCTTGGATGGCCTAAACTTAAAGTGGATGTTTGGCTCATACACTGTCATGTTAAATCAATAATTCAAATTGCTGCTGGTGCCTTCGTTGCCGCAGGCATTTGCCAAATGCTGAACGTAAGGGTTGACACTCTTTTCATGCTCACGGTTTGGCAGGTGTGGAAAGAAAGGATCGAATGCTGGGGCCTACTCACTTTAATTAACCACACATTAGTCTGACGGTGCCATGCATAACTGATGCCTGATGATGGGAATGGGATTATGCATGAGCGCGTCTATACCACTCTTAGTCCGACAACAGCAGTAATCCAGTAGCCGATCATACCATATTCATATATATAGCACTAATGTCACAAGAGACACTTTAACTAAAGTTTTGGTTGAGTGCCACTTTATCTTTTAGGTACCTTTTTGTACATAATAAATTCCTCTTTTGACTCTTCTCTCTTGGGTACCCGTTTTCTCTATAAAATTAGAGGAGGAATGAACAGGAATCATAGCAAACATAGCAATGCCGCCGTACTTTGCATGCACCAACCTAGATCAATTACTTCATGTATTGCCATCGCAAAAAAATACTTCATGTATCGAAGGTTCAATCATCATCATCCTATATTCTATGACTCCCATCTGAATTTAAATTAATTGTTGACGTTGGTTAGTTCAAAAACCGGATCGGAGGGAGTACGACGGAGTAACCTAACATCAATTAAATCACCACATCCAGAGAATTCGTTGATTGGAACTACATATATGCTTTACTTTTTGGTAATCATTAATGACACCCTCCCTTTCGGGACAAAAAGAAAGATGATTTCCTGCAGCATTTAAAAGATGTTTTACATTTTTTTGCAAGATCGGAATTTCTTCCCTGGCTGTTGTTCATTCTGCATCGTTACTTCGTCCAATGCTAGGCATGTCACGAACAAGGAACATCTTTTTGTCAGAGTGTTGATCATCTGTCCATTCATATTGTCCAGCAACTTCACCAACCTGACCCTGTGTGGTGTTGGCTGTGTCAAACGTGGTGGATGCGCCTCACCTACACCTGCAGAAAAAAGAGAGGCAACTGGATGCACACGTCGCCGTCCCTGTTGAAATCAGAATGTTCTCTTGTGTCTGGATAGTATGAGGTCAAGTACCCAGATTCAGCACTCTAGTACCAATTACCATACTTTCAGTTTGGAATCAGCTCTGGCTTCTCCATCTCCTACTGCCTCCGTCCATGTCCACATGTTGCATCGGTCGATCTTATGAGAGATCGATGCCTCATGAATGATCAGCTGCATGCATGCATGCAATTTTTACATCTATATATCTCGGCGGCCACGGCCAGGATCCTATAACATCCAACTGAAGATTTGGTTAGTTTCCATCTCGTCAATTAAAACCGATTAATTGCATCTAATCTGCAGAAAGTTAATTAAGAGGATCAATAGCCGCGCCGCGGAAAGAGCACACAGCAAACACATCCATCATTCTGCAGCCCGGGCGATCGATCCATGCTGGATCTGCTACTTGACTATTTGCAATGTATCTATCTCTAGTGAAAACCGATTGCATCAATGCCTATTTGAGTATTTATACCTCAAAAAAAAAATCTTTCTGGAAGCACTGCATAATATACATTTTGGCATTTCAGCATCTATACTAGCCATTCCTCCTTTTTCTAAAGAAACAGGAGTCCCAGCAGCACATAATACAACGTAGCTTGGCTACAATTTCCATTCCCCAACAGCGATGGTTTTTTGACAGATTTTGTACAACATTATTTCATCAATTTCAGTCCAGATCATGCAGATCAACATTGGAACTGAAGCATCCCTACCACTTTTACTTTCTTTTTAACTTTGATGCCTTATGAGTGGCAACATTAAATACATGTCAGGACAAATAACTAATCTCTTAACAATTTGCAAGGCCATTCCTTGAAGACAGAGATTAGCTATATGAGCTCTTCTAAAAAAAAAGAAATCAGAATATGAGATAAGAAAGTACAACTATTCATCTTGCCGAGAAAATTAGGGGGACGTGAAGTTAAATTGTATGCCTGTCTTTCCCTTGTCATGATCAAACTGTTTCAGGATGTGGCAGTAATTCATCTGGACAAGAAAAGAAACACCTTTTTAGTAAAACAATGACATAATGTAACTTCATTTATAGTTTTGGTGGCACAACTGAAAAAAAGGGTCAGTGAACACACCTCTATGCGAAACAATCTGGTTGGCACGACTACACCAAATCCTGCAGAACTCCTGAATGTTTGTAGGAAGTCAGTAAGGGAAAATTTCCGGAGATCACACTCAGTTAATCTAGCAAGATTTCCAGCAGAGACGAATGCATGGCCATGAATTCCTAGATCCCTGAGCGGCTTAAGTGGTATATCAAAAGACAGGTCAGCAAAAGCTGTCACTGCTATATCACCACCCAGTCCATTTTTGGAAGCGGAAGCATCATTTTTAGAATTATCAGAGCCAGAGGTTCCCAAGTCTGTTGCTCCCAGCCCTCTAGATTTGAAACCTGAGAGTGACGATGGCCCACCCAAGCGGCAAACAAGGGACCTGTTACCACCCAAGTAAAACCTTTCTGGAAGTGGTGAGATCGATTCCATGGGTTCCCTTGCCAACTGATGCATTACTCCAGCAGCCACTCCAGTATTGAGAGCAGCATTCATCACACCAAGCGGCAAAGCCACTCGAAGATCAAATTCCTGATAGACAATCAAGGAAATGAATGATGCTAAGTATAAATAAATCAATCAAAACATTCATTTTTAATCGGTTCAGTTGTTTGATAAAAAAATTCTTGATGTGCAGTACATTAAATTGTATAAAATGGTGAAATTCATTTAGTTGAATTTTAAAATTGCCTGTTTGAGCTAAAAGCAAGACCTTAAGACACTTTTACTGAGCATATAACTTGGAAATTATTAGTCATTTGCACATTAATCCTACAAACAAGCAAATCAATTTTTGAAGGTCAAATGTGGACTGTGACCATAGTCTGCATTGTTAGTATTAATTACAGCAAAGAAAGCGGTATTGATACAATAGAGAATATATGTATGTCCAAATATTACTAATGCTATTGAAGAAAAAGGAAAGAAAATAAGGGTTTCCTTTTCAGATACAATCAAAACATGTGTACTGTAGTATTCACGGAAAGCAAAGGATGGAGTACAAAGGAAATCAAGATATACCTGTCTAAGAAACCGTGAGTATTTGCTTCCTGGTGCAAGTCCTCCAACTTGAGAGGAAGAAAGAAAAGCAAATCCGCGTGTAGGTCTTATGCTTGAGTCCCTCTGGTCAACCTTGTAGGTATACTTAATGGAGGACAAAAGGCTATGTCCAAATTGCTCTTGTATTGGATGGGATGAGATGCGTTCTGGATCAGTTAAAGTTCGCCATGTCAGATTATAAGCAAGGTTGTGGTTCGTGGTGGAGAGCAAGCCAACAGAAACGCTCATCAGGTGTTCTTTGAGTGAGGACTTCAACCAATCGTCAGATAAAAATGATATCCGGGTAATCAGCGGAGTTGGCATTGCTCCAATTCTAGGTATCACAAGTCCAGCACTTAGTTCTGTTGTCTGATCTAATTGAAGAGCACCTGATGCGTCCCAAGTCTCACAGTATCCAAATAGGTTCTTCAACTTCAGAGAACCTTCCAGTGAACATGATCTAGTCTGCAAAAGAGAAAACTGGTGAGAATTGAGGCATTCCGGAACCAAGTGAGGCAATGTACAAAATACTGATTATTCGAGGTATAACAGCATGTGCAACACAAAATATGTTAGTGCGCATGTGAAGTGATGGCTAAAGCAATATTAACAGGAAATAGTAGAAGTACGATGATGCAGAATACTTGGAGTAATATTGAACCACAAACTGCAGGAAACAAGTTGATTTTGCCCAGGAATTAGAGCTGAGGGAATCTGTAAACAACAGCCATATACCGTCCCTCGACTGACCATGAGAGAGCCATTTCACTGGCAGCTAAATACAAGAACTATAATTTGCAGTTTCTTTTTTGGGAAACAAATCGCACTTGGCAGCTACATTCAAGAAGTACAAGTTCCATTTTTCTTTGGAACAATTCACACTTGGATAAAGGGTGCTGGTACCGGCATAATACATGCTAAAATCAAATTATGCAACAAGGGTCCCTTTTAAAGCAAACACACAGTAGTGAACAGGATAAGGCCGCAATGCCCAAAAAATTAGCTTCGATTCTTGCCTAAGGTCTGTAAATCGAAGCAAGAGTTATACCCCGTGCATCACAATCTCAATTGCAAAGCTGCTCCTATTACAATGGATCATGAAATGCAAATCAGTTCTCTAGAAACAGCAGGACATTTTCAGTTGGAGGATGCGCACCTGGGTGTTGGCGAAGACGCCGAGTTCGCCAGCAGCGCGGCCGCGGGCCTCGGAGACGTCGACGAGGACGACGACGGCGCCGCCGCTGCCGGGGATCCCTGGCGGCGCGGCGTCGAGGGTGATGGAGACGGCGTCGAAGGCGCCGAGGCGACGGAGCCGGTCGCGGGCCGCGGCGGCACCGCGCACAAGGTCCCGCACGGTGGCGGCGCGCGCGAGGTCCTGGCCCACCGCCGCCTCCACCGCGGCGCGGCGGGTGCGGGAGCATCCCCGGATCGCGACCTCGTGCACGCGGATCCGGACATCCTCAGCCGTGAGGCGCCGGAGCAGGGCCTCGAGGCGAGCCTCGTCGTATGGCGACGAGGAGGATTCGCCGTCGTCGTCATAGTCGTCGTCATCATCGTCATCTTCATCGAAGTCATCCTCGAAATCATCGTCGTCTTGATCGTGGGTGACGGAGGACGGGGGATGAGTGCTGGATGCAGTTGCCATGGGAGACTTGGGAGTGGAGGGACGCTGTGGCAGCAGTTGCTGACGCGTGACAGGAGGTTGCTTGTTTGTCATCAAGGATGAAATGGCACAACGCTTTCCTCAGGAAACGAACAATTGGATCGTGCTACGCTGCGCAATTGACAAATAAAAATAAATAAATATAAGATGACACACGTAAATAAATAAATAAGATCACAGGTTATTGAGATCTGTTAACTTTCACTTTGCACTGTACTTTTCTGAACTCCAATCTTGAGCGAGGGAAAACATGCTATGCCCAGCAGCAATCTCTGAAGAAAGATGGATTCAGCAGATTTGAAAACCATGTCTTGCAGAATACTTTCAGTGACTTGTACAACAACACAATATACATTTTAGTTACGCTGGTGTTGCTTTTTTCACTCCACATTTAAAAAAAAAAAAAACCTTCTAGATTCACAGTGATGCACAGCCAAAAACACACCGCAAGCTCCTTTGGTTCTGAATTTCACCCGGTCTCTGAGGAGGCAATCTCAAGCTCGGCCCACCACAAGGGGTTCTCCCTTGGGTTCGCTTGCTCCGGCGACAACGCAGTGACGCCTCTCATTATCCTTGCAACATCCGTCATGGCCGGCCTCTTCTCCTTCTCCCGGTTTATGCACACTTTCACAACGTCGCACAACGCAGCGATATCCTTGTCAGGCACGGACGACCTCAGCGTCGGGTCAGCCATTGCAGCCAGGGGCCTCTTGCCGGCCAGGTAGCTGGAAGCCCACAACACGAGCAGGCCGTGGTCTTCGGAGAACGGCAGCCGGCCGGAGATCACCTCCAGCAGCAGGATGCCGAACTTGTACACGATGCTTTGCTGATCAGTGCTGCTGTTTCGCATTGCTGTATCTTCCTCATCCTTCCAGAACTCGATGTCCGAGATCTTGGCCGCGTAGTCCTCGGTGAGGTAGATGGATGAGGAGCTCAGGTTTGTTGGCATGACAGGAGGATCTACCTGGCTCATGTGCTCTAAGCAGTATGCTACTCCCATGATGATGCGCAGACGTGTAGGCCAGTCCAAATCTTCTGCTTCTCTAACTGCAAATAGGGAGAGCAAATTCATTAGGTTAACTTGTTCTTTCGAATAACCAAGGCACACCTGACAGTTGAACATGATTCAGAATCAAATTTGTATTATTGTTTGTGGATAAAAGAAAGCTGTTAACAAAAAGCAAGACCATCAGTTGCAAGCAATCAACATACTGAGGTGGAGCCAAGAGACTCACTGTGCAAATGCTCAAACAGGGAACCACATGGGGCATACTCGAACACCATCATCCTGGTGAATGGCTCATCGCACACGCAGTAACCGAGTAGGTTCATGAAGTTCTTGTGATTCACTCTGGACAACACAGAGATCTGAAATAAGAGATTTCCAGTTAGCTAACACAGAGCAGGAAACATGCAGATGCAGTTGACTACCAAAAACAAGTATAGCTTGTTTGTTTTCCATAAGCATATTACTAAATTTCAGTAGTACCTTGTTCCTAAACTGATCCTCGGACCGATCTGACCAATCTTCAGTACACTTGACTGAAGTGGAGACGACTGCTATTTCAACTCCACTTGACAGGGTTCCCTTGTACCATGTGCCGTCGGACGAAGTGCCAATCACATTGATGAAGTCCTCGCACGCTGTCTCAAGCTCTGCCCTCCCTAGAGAAGGCACACCTGTCCATCAAGTACAGCAACTTCAACATCTCTCAAGTTCTATTTAATTGTAAACTGAAACTGAAATTGTTCTGTTTTAGTTTGAATTTGCTGTTCACAAATAAGATTCAAACTGATAAGTATCTTACCTGTCACGAAGGCTTTTCTGAGTGGCCCACTCAGTCCAGTAGACCATGGCATGACGGTATGATCTTTCTTCCGACGAGTGAAGAGTAGGTACAACGAAGTAGTTACAATGATCACAAGGAGAATTGCTCCACTGATTGCCAGTGTGTAGATTGCCCAGTGAGGCAGCTTGAAGGACTTTCTAGTTTCATGCTCAAGACCAGAATGCTTGGATGACGTATCAGATTGGGTATTTCCTCCTGATTTAAGAATCGAAGATGGTGCGTCATGCTCGTCCCTATGTCGTAGGAATCGCCTCTGCGTGGCACCCTGAATTGTTCTGCATAAAAAAGGAACATTAAAACGACGAGTATACTTAGTGAAGTTGTAATGTACAATACAACTTCGATGTCATTGAAAAGAAGTCTTTATAGAACATCTGGTCATGTACAGACAACAAAAAAAACTTCTGGAAATATCAGGATCTAGTTTTTAGTTGCAATAGCTTTTATAAAAGAAGGTAGACCTGCAGTTACAAATTAGTTTCAGCACCTCCAGATTGTGCATGTTCCTCTTGGTTAATGGCATGAGCGTGAGCTAAGAGGCGGCCCACCCTGAGATTTGGTTGCCTTCCCGAGCGAGAGCGATGCCAACCCAGCCCAACACCAGGCAGGTCCCTCGCCGTCGAATCCCAGCCACCGTCGACTCCCTCCCCGTCAAAGCTAGGCCGCCCTCAATGCGCGAGCGCCACCGGTTCGTCCTCTCCCCGCGCTGACGCCGCACGCCCTCCTCCATGCGCGGAGGCGCTGATGGCGTCACCGTCCGCCCCACTCTGACCCAGAGCCACGCCGCAAGTCCTTGGTGCCGCTTCCTTGCACCCATGCCTGACTGCCTGTGCTACGCGTGACGCACTACTCCAAGCGCCCCCGTCCTCAGCTGATTCCATGGACGGCTTCCTCTCCGTATTCATGTTTAATCAATCAATTATTCATTTTTTCTTGTATTATTGTGACGTGTCCTGCACTGATATCTGATGCTTAGCTATTGTGAGGTAAAATCAAAATGTATGTGTAGGTAACAGTTAGCAACATTGGTCAATCAGTTCCCTCAAATGTGTGATTGTGCTGAATTGCTGCTTAGCTCTGCTCTGATTACGCTATACAAGCGTCTGAAACGGTAAACAAAGCCTTTCAGCCTGTTTACCATTTACAGTTATGGGAGAAAAAAAAATTTCCGGCCCACCCTAGCTTCAAATGCTAGCTCCGTCACTGGTTAATGGAGAGAACTTCTAAGATGATTTTTCCCCCCTTAAATTTCTGTGTTAAGGATCCTGTGGTGCCTTTTAAGTCCCAACAACCCCTATAGATGTATGTATGGATTGTCAATGTGAAAAATAGAGTTATCAAGAACTGCTGAAATGGTCAAAAGTTCTCTTCTACAAGCATATCTTCTTCTAGAAATATTTGACTAATCCCTGGTGTTGAAATGCTGAAATGTGTTGGAGATAACAAACATCTCTTGAACTCAAACAAGGACCTGTTCCATGGCTAACCAGACATACTAGGTTAGATAGATTGTGGCAATGGAGATACAGTTTGAATTATTATTTGGCCGTGTAAAGGAGCTATGTATCAGATGTAGCAACTTTTACCATGGAATTCATAATCTACTAAGGATGAGAATACAGAAGAAAAACTGGAGATTGAATAAAAATAGCACTTACAAGGCTACCACCTTGCCATCATCCTGTATGCCCTTTCTGAATCTAGAATGAACTCTCCCTGAAGCACAAATAAATATGTTTAGGCACAAATCCATTTCAAGGAACAAATTTGCGAGCTCTTTACAAATCATTTTCCCCGTCAGAATTCTTCTCACCTCCTCTATGAGTCGATGCACAAGACCCAAGACTCTGAAACACAATCAGGGAAAATACAAGGAAGTAGGCTCCTCTAATAGTCATTTCTGATGAAAGAGCAAGGCCCTCTTCTTCTTTCTCCTGCTGGATGTAAACGTAAGTTAGGGTGGGCAGAACAGCTAACAAAGTCGACGCAGAAGATTCGATTCTTTTACCTGTGAAGAGTAGCGATGGACTAGACGTCGTGATAAAGCTTAGATCTTTTACACAGTAAAAGCACACAAGGTTCCATACCACCCTAAGAACAGAACCGAGCAACTAGATTAGCTGACTTTGTATGCAAGTACAGAATGACCAACTTCACAAGCAAAGAATCCAACCCAGAGTCACAACAGATGAGTACTTGAAGAGGCAAAAGGAGAACAGACGGAGGAAATTACAACCAAAGAACGCGTATAACTCAAACAATCTGTAAAGAAAGAGGAATCCACTTACTGCGATTTGGTCTTGTATGTCGGTCCTCCTCCCGTGCTGGGAAATGACAGCTCTTCTGCCTGCTTCAAGTACCTGTAAAGCTTAGATATGGCAGCTTAGATGCCTGTCTGTTTGTTTGTTTGTAGGCAGCCAGGCACTCCATCCAGTGTCATGCAGATATGGCAGGTAGGTGATTGCTGATTAGTGATAACTCCTTGCTTCAAGGACTAAACCGTATATTCCTTTCCGAACAGTGTTGCTTGGTCCCATTTTTACAAACAGCACTATACTCCATTCAAATTAGTAACTTTTTCAGGTGTTATTTCGAAATTCGTTGACCACTGGGAATTTTAAAACCCATTTGGCTGTGACTTTGCGAGGTCTACTAGTCTTTTCAATTTTAAGTGGACCGGGACGTATGAGAGAAACGCTTTTACTAAATAGGACTGGAGCGACTAAATGAGTTTTGTACGCTAAATTCGTGTGACAGGTGACCTCTCGTTGGTGGATGAATTTATTAACGGCCGCGCACCAGTTCTCGTGTCAAGTAACGAGATACCACCTACTCGCGTGCGTGTTGGAACATTTCGATTAATTGTCCGGCGATTACCAGCCAATTTCTTGATTTGGCGGCATCTCGTTGTCCTGTAGCAGTACCAACTCTCAACTTCCATGCTGATGCGTAGAAACGTAGATTTATTCTTCCTGTCTTGCTAGGCTGATTTGAAGTTTCAACTAATATTCATGAAAGAGATCTTCGCAAAAAGAAATTGTGAAAAAGAGTAAAATGGGAGCAGGTTTGAAGAGGGGGATCAAGCAATTTTATATGATGATTCCAGCTAGTTATTTGTAAGAATTTTGTTTCACCCGGGTGCCATGGCACCACCTCGCATTGCCACCGGGTTTGAAGCAGTTTTGAATTCTAATAATTTTTTTCAAGTAACACAGTACAGAAGTAGACACTAATAAACATGTGTGAGAACTTACCCCTATGAATACTCACAGTCATACCCTACCCTTATCGTCTTCAAAAGATTGGTCTGACTTGATTTTGAGATTCATGAAGTCATCGGGTTCGCTGTCCACAGGGATGTTGCCTCCTAGCCGTAAGTGCAACCAACACTTGTCGAGTCTGGGACTTGGACCCGGATGAACTGGTTCTACCACAACGAGTCTAAAATTTGCCATCTTAATAATTTATGCCTCTAAATTTAAATTCTTGACGTCCGTACAGCTCGATTGAACTAAACTTGAACTGAATGACAACAAAAGAAAATACCGAGGCCTCCTTTGGAACGCAGGATTATCCAAATGCAGGAATAGGAAAATCGTAGGATTAGAATTGGCTATCAAGTGCAATCCTTCAGGAATTGAAAATGCAGGAAATCTTTCTACAGGGTGTTTGGATGCAACACAGGAAAGACACAAGAATTGAAAGAGAGAGATAGACTCAAAGGAAATTGGTATGGAGGAAAGCATTCCATAGGATTTGTAATAGCACAATCCTTTGTTCCAAAGGGTGTCATAGGAAACTTTCCTATAAGATTTGAATCCTACAAAATTCCTCCATTTTTCCTTTGTTCAAAAAGGGGCCTGAGTATGCAGAATCCTATAACAAAGTGGTCTTGCCAACCTTGTATAATCATCATTAAGAAGAGGAGACAAGTCAATGACGAAACACTAAGTAGTTAACAAATTCGTAAAAGAAAATAGTTATCTTTCACTCGTTTACAAAATTCGCTAGTCACAAAGCAAGACAACAACAACTTCTAGACATAAAAAATTTCCTCAGATCCTTGAGGACAATGCTCAAGATAAAAAAAAAAAAGAAGAGTTAGCCACTCATCTTTTTTTTTTGCGAGGAAGTTAGCCACTCATCTTGAACAAGTATAAATCATTAGAATGTGTCCAAAACATGATACAATTAAGTGGAGCTAGCTTAAATTTTCGAGAAAATTCGGCACAAATAGTAGAAGAGAGTCCCAATCAGATGAAGGATCAAGGATGGATGCAGACAGACAGGAATCGGCATGCATGCATGTGAAGAAATTGATGGAACAGAAACAAAGTCTTGGCATATGCATGTGGGTGGGCACCAAACCATATTGATTGGTCACTTGCATGAATTTGGGATGATGGGTCACTTGCTTTGGCCGGCCTCATCTACACGTAGTTTGGACGTTGTTTTCTTTTTGATTACAAGTACGCAAATTTTCACCGAACTAACAGATTGGGTGTTTGGTCTAGTGGTATGATTCTCGCTTCGGGTGCGAGAGGTCCCGAGTTCGATTCTCGGAACACCCCTCATTTTTTCTTATTTTACATTCCGATCCTCTTTGTACAGCCTGAATATGCAACGAGCTATTTTATTTGCCTCCATCTTTTTTTTTTCTTTTTGTCCCCCAAGAAACCTTCATAGGTCGATCAAACGATTGCTTTCCTCTAGCTTTTTGCAAGGAACTATAGCTGGAACTGCATGTCGATACAAATTTGTTCTAGCAACTTGGACCATCAGGGAAAGAAAATAAAAGCTCATGTGCATATAATGGCAACTCGTAGCATGAGACACGGTCACGTTGATGGGGTCGAGCGCATGTGCGTGCCTTCAGACGCAATACGAAGCCACCGTCGCGTTAACAATTAACGTCGTCCACCCGCGTGGACCGAGTTCCTGTTGATGTACATCCTCGTTTACATGACTATAAGCGCTAGTTTATAAAACAAAATGCACAAACATGCTGTGAACACAGATGAGACTGACGCAAACAAAACCATCATCGTTTACATCACAGCTTACCCAACATGCATGATAAATTGACAATATTTGGTGACAACAGCATCATGCATCAATTACCATAACTCTATGCTTAAAGATTCCATAAAGTTGACCACAAGTCTCAGCAAGGTCTCTGAACAATCAGATGGTGACAAGGGAAATCACTATGTGGCTTAAAAATCCCACCTAGCTCGCAGTTGCTAGTGCAAATTATACACGGTTTCTTTTGGCAAAGATCAACAGGACAATGTAAACGGGCGATTCACCGGAAGTAAACGGATACAAGTGGGATGTCAACGTCATTATCATCGTCATCCTCACAGGCCACCACAACATCCAGATGGCGCCGGTATGAAGGCACCTCCACCTTGGCCACCTCCCTGGCGACATCTACCACCTTCTTGTCCAGCCGCTCCTTGTGCCTGGGGAACATGGAATTGTACAGCAGCGAGGTGCCGCAGGATATGCTGTACGCATTCAGGCCCTTCTCCTTGAGCCAGTCCAGAAGCTCCCTCAGCGTGATGTTGCCAGTTATGGTCCAGCGGTCCCAGACCGTCCAGGACATGTCTTGGTGCTTTATGGTCTTGGGTGGAACAGGCTCTGCCATAGAGAAGAGGGGGATTGCAAGGTTTGCAAATGTATTCCTGTAGTCTTCAACCTTGTGCCCACCAGCAAGGACCTTGTACAGCTCAAGGCAGACAAGGCCAGTAGCCATTGCAGTTGAGGTGGCGATAGCAGGGATGATCCTTCCAGCTATAAACTTGGCCTTCAGCTTGTCAACTTCAGGGATGCTGTAGTTCCTAGCCCGCATATTAGCAAAGCCAGCTATCAAATCCATATGGAAATTGGTGTCATCATCCTGCATATTGAATATTTTAAAAATGTGATTATCGATCTTAAGAACATCCTTCCTCCAAACACAAATGGATACCCAAGGAACAGCTAAAGTTGGGCATTGAAAGCTATATTAGATGAGTGCAAGACGCTTCAGAGTAAAACAATGATGTTTTAAAAGTGATTAAGACTGCCATACTGACCTTCTCAAACTGTATTGGGTTCATATGGAATCCTGGTTGCAATGTTTTAGAAATTGCTTCCAGCTTTGCAATTAGCTCTTCAATGACAGCAGCGTCATCAACTGAAGCAGACGACAGGCTAGTTGCCTTCTCATCTGTCTCTATCTTAACCCCCTGTTTCGGCTGGAAATCAGGTACGATGACCTTATCAACAGCTTCAGCAAGTTTCTTCTGGTCTTTCACCCAATCAGGTATCGGTATTCCAAATGTCTCCGCCCTTAATATCGAGGCAGCCAGCAAGAAGTTGAGATGACTTGGGTCAGAGGATGAGAACTCCAGAGGTCGTGGGAACCGCTTGGGAGCAGACCAGAAAGGAGCGCCAGAGCTAGTCATTGCGTCTTCAGGGAAAGTGTATGTCAGTTGCTTTACACGGTTGGAGAAATAGTCTTCAAACCTGATACAAACCATCAGCAGAAACAGAAGAGGATGGAACATTAGATATATATAGTTCATCAGAAATGTTATGAAGGGCAAAGGCTTTAGCTGTACTATTTTCTTGTCAGTACACACACACACATTGCATCACATGTGAAATGAATTTAAACTAAACAGATGTATGCAGCTGGTAGATCAACTGACCATTAAATTAAGAAAAAAAATTGTGCTGGGGGATAGAGAAGGCGTTCACAACTTACTTAAGCCGGGCCCAGGTAATACAGTCTTGGAATGTCTCACACTTCTCTCTATCAAGGCATTCAATAACTCGCTCGAGTTGATCCCTAGCCTGTGCATCACCAGCGGTTCTTGCTGCAGTGGCATATCCACTAGGATTCGACAGGAAAGCATTTACCTCAGTGGGAGTCTTCTCAAGTAGACCCTCAAATTCAGACCTTGCCCACGTTAGGCAGTGATCAATATTGTGAGGAAATGAATGAACAGTGCACATAGGTGCCTGCTTTTCAGGTGGATCTCTGGATGCCCCATAGTTTTCCGTTAGATGAGGTATGACCATCTGTGTGTTGCATTTAGCACCCAAAGTTCCTGATTCAAGAAGTGGCTTCTGGAAATATACACATCTGGAGTCAATGTACATTCTTGCAGTCACATTGTCCAAGGCATTGACAACAGCATCCAAGCTCTCCCAAAAGGCATCATTAAACACATTTTCAGTCTCAGGACTTGCTCTATTCTGAAGCGCCTCAACATGAAGCTTGGGATTGATAGCCATAGCGGCTGTAGCAGCAACCGTGGACTTGGGCTGCCCAATGTTCCAGTCACGAAAGAGAAACTGGCGACTGAGATTGCTCTTTTCTATTACATCATCATCTGTCACAGTCAGCTTGCCACTAGGACTGCACGAAATGCCCATTAATGCAAAGTTCTTCAAGAATTCACATCCAAGAGCCCCAGAGCCGACCATGAAAAGTTTTGCCTGCTCCAGTTTGTTTTGAAGCTTAGCCCCAAATACACTAATCTGGGCATCGTATCTACTGTTCTCTGGCTTCAAATCACTGGGCTCCAAGGGTTCAACCGGGAGAGATTCAACAGAATCGAAGTAGAAGAACTGCAAAATCAAGATGGCACATTAATTAATATTACAATTTTTCTGCAAACAAATAGAATATTGAATTCAATAAAGGGACAACAGGTCCTAACCTGGTAAAGTGGATGGAATTTCCCTGAGCATGCTTTAACAACCTCCTGACCTACAATACCACCGAACATTGCAGCCATAGGATTCAGAACGGCCTTGGAACCACTTGCAAAATGGTGCAGCAGCTTTTTGTCGACTTCTTCAATCTTGCTATCACCAAGACTTTCATTAATAGTAACAGCAAAATCAATCAGCTTTTGCGCATCATCAGCCGATCCAGCGACAGGAAATCGCGACAAATCATTCCTAAACTTGTCCAGAGCTTGGAAGGCCAAATGCAACAGAGGTGGGCGGTCAAACTTGGAGAAATCACTCATTAGAAATTCTCCTGGTTCCTTAATTGCCTCTTTCAAGGGTTTGAATTTAAGAATCTTTGGTGGTTTCACCTGTGTGACAATTCCACCTCTAATATAAGTGCCATATGATGAGGTGTCTTCTTCTAGAGTAAAGGAATAAGGTCTGGCATTTTTAATCTTTCTCGGTCTTCCATCATTTAGCTCAGGCATTCCCACGACTTCAGAAAATGATACTAGATCACCATCCTGAAACTCTAGGCGCTCATCATCCACGCAAGAAACAAGTGCCGGGTTGTCATTGCTGATCGATGCCACGATTCCTGTATGTGGTTCCTCTCCATCAACATCCAAAACAGTAAACTCAGGGCCAAAGTCACAAAAGACACTGCCGAAAAGACCACGGACTTCAGACTTGATGAAAGCAATCGGTGGCTGATGGTTATGGCAATAATCATCGAACTCCACTGCTTTGTCTAAGCTGATGTCAGTAAAGACCACAGCCTGCAAGTTATTAAGGAAGTAATTATCATTGCAATTTTTTATCAAGTGTCTAAATCAAGATGAACTCTTAATGGTCTCATAATGCAAAACAGGAAAAAACCATTTAATCGTCTTGACAAGCAAAATTTTTGCAAAGTAACTGTACAATGCAAAAAAAAAAAGCTCTTAAGAGGATATTCAAAATTTCAATTATCCATAGAGTAAACATCTTTGTAGGACATGTTGCAGCATATCGTTAATGAGTAAAGTATATGTCCTGAGAAAGCATTTTGAATTAATATCTCTTCCCAGCAGCACAATACAGAACCTGGTGACCTGGGCAAGAAAGTACTAAGGCCAACATTCATTCGGTTTACAGTAATACAAAACCAGTCAAATAATGATAAGAAATGCTGCTGCTGTCTTGCAGAGAAAGAGGCAAGGAATTGAGTCTTATGAATGCAATGAGCAATTCTTTAAGCTATTTCAAATAGTCATGCAGATGAAGCACCCTTCAAATCTAGCAGCGATCAACATGCACTACCCAACTAATTTGGACACAATTTGACAGGATGTGGATCTGTAATACACAATTTATGTAGTTGCAGGTCCTAACAGAAAATTGATTCCATTCATGTTCATTATCAAATAACAAATGCGAACATTGGATTGTCTCATTCTAATCATCTATCAAAACTTGTTGAAATATCTTCCAAAACCAACTAACATGATGGGCCACCTGTTACTACAATTCACATGAGGAGAAAATGCACCAATTTCAAACAGAATTTGCCGAAGAATAAAGAAAGGCAGGTCAAGGTGATTACATATCTATTTCATGTTCATGTACCTGAAAGTTAGAAAGCTGCTCTTTGGTCAAATCACCAGTTAAGGTAGAGATAATGACAGCATTGTTAAGCTCTTGCAGCTTTGGAACACAAGCGTGAGCACGGTTTTGCCCAACATCCTTCTCAGAGAGGAAAAAATTGCTTGACAAGTCCCATAACTCCACTTTGCCATCATCATGCAAGGTTATGGACTTGACACCAGCGAGGGCAAGGTTTTTTGCTGCAGGAACACATACACAAGTTACTAGAGGGTATCTGAAAAATATAGGACAACCCTTAAAAAATTGAATAATCAGATTTCTTCAAAACCTTTTGAAAATACACAAATTAAACATGATGGGCTGAACGCCATGCAGGGATGTAGTAAAAGAACTGATAGCCTAAAGCAATCACAATTTTAAGTTTACGTTTGAAGCTCCCGGATTGTGACAGCAACAACCAACATACAACCCAATAAATGTAAAACAAAGTTATCTGCTAGTACGACTTCAATATGGCACATGGAAACGTGGACCAGAACTAGGAGTGGACTTAATGCAGACTGTGTCATGATGCACAAAAAACTTCCCATCATACGTCATACGTAAAGACCAGCGTTCTGAAAGTAAGGGGAATGGTCGTGCTAACACAAATCTCCATCAAGAGGATTGCATGTACTACCAAAGAAAGAAAAAAGCACTTCACTGCATAATAATTCCACCAGTTTAGTTACTATTAAAAGATGAGAATCGCTAGGAAAAGGAGAATAGGAGAACAAACAATGCGATGGTTCAAATGCAGCTATCTGCGTGTAGGAGAATTGGGTAATTCTAAGGTTCCTTAAATCTCTGAATTCTACAAGTTGGGATGCATTGTTGAAGCATTCGAACACACACATGAAAAAAAATGCATGGGGCACTTAGATCCTGTCTGTTGGAGATGAACCAGAATTGAGGCAGTTTACAAAATCCTAGAGCATGGCGAAGGTGGTAACAATTAACCGGGTAAATAAAGGATCAACTTTTTGCAAGGAGAGACACAGTTAATAGTGTGCCTTGACCAGATCACAGACCAAATCGAGCAAGGAACATAAAGAGCACAATTAAGGTAGTACTAAGCTGCCCCTGTTTGAAAGATTAGCACTCCAATTTTTCTGTGACCTAAACTAGATGGGGGTTGATGCAGATGACGTACCGATCTCAGCGCCGAGTCCCTGGAGGCCGGAGACGAGGACGTTGGAGCCGAAGAGGCGCTTCATGGTCTCGCGGCCGTAGACGGCGAGCTGGCGGCTGTGGAGGTCCTCATCGATCTCGGGCGCCCTACCGGCCATCTCGGCGAGCTTCTCCTGCTGCGTCTGCTGCTTCTCCTGCTCCGGCTCCTCCTGGCTGGTGGCGGCGGCGCGGGGGACCTTGTTGTGCAAGTCCTGGACCTCGCCGGCGTCGAACCCCCGCTTCCGGGGAATCATAAAGTGGAGGCCGCCGCCGAGGAGGACGAGAACGGCGGCCGCCGCGAGGAGAAGATGGTGGGAGGAGGAGAACTCCGGCGAGAGGAGGCGCGTCAGATCCAGCGCGTGCGGTGGCCGGGAACCTGGACGGATCGAAGAGTCGAGGTGAGTAAAGTGGGAGAGATGATGATGATGATGAGCCAAGAAGGATTTCTTCGGGAGGAACTCACCTTCCTTGTTGGATTGGAATCGATTCGAGCCTCTCCTCTGTTCGTCTCCTCAGCAATGCTCTGGTCTAGGGTTTTGTTGGACTCGGAAGTGACAGAGATGGAGGCCTAAACTGCAAAACTCCCTCTTGGCTTCAACTCAACTGATCCCTTCTGCGGCTATGACAGGTGGGCTACAGAGGTGTTCTGGGCCCACCTGGCGGTGAGAGCGCCTCTGTTGTGCTTTCCTTGCAGGCGAAAGCAGAATCTGGTTCTACACCGACCCAGCTGTCCCCTCCCCAAAGAAAAGAAAAGCGGAGGCTGCATGACACGTAGGCCCGATTATTCTTGGCGGGTCCGGTTTGGCGTATGCAAAGCGGCCGATCGAAAATACGTTTTGCGTGCACTTAAAACACATTACGCGTTCTGTAGTATACGTGTAAATCGAGGTAAAATGGAAGCTGCACTTCGGCTTGGAGTGCTATGATAACAAGCAAAAGCATTTCAACTCGAGAGAGAGCTGCCAGTTTTCAATCTCGACGATTCAACCCGGCATTGCCAAGAACGTCATCAGAGCTCTAACGATTGCTCCTCGGCTACTTGCAAAGAAATTTATAAAAGCTCTATTGAGAACTCTTCAGAATCTCAGCGGCAGCGGCCGATGTGACCTCAACTGCCCCTAAAACATTATATGCACCAGAACCAGAATATCTCACCATCGTTTTATTTCGAATTAATAACCCCCAAAGGGCAGTAACATTCGAACAAGACGCACCTCACAGCCATATCAGACAGACGTTCTGCAACTTTCAGTGTCTCATGGAGCCCTTAGTCCAAAATACACCCTACTGCTACAAACAACTACCCAAAACAGATTGGAAAATCCACTCGCAGTGCTTCATTGATGTCGGCCCATTATTTCCCAGTTTGATAATTCACACATCCCTTCTCCTTCCTTGAGTTGCGTCTGCTACTCAACCATTCTTCCTTCCTTCCTTCAGGCTTCTTCTTCAAGCAGCATCTGATCAAAGTGCCACACCCCTGCGTGCAGATCATGGCAAAAATAAGAACCCACAGTAACAGCACACAAACAAAAGAAGCAGCAGGGCGACAGAGACTAACCATGCCCCTTGCCCACTCTTCTCAGCTGAGCGACATACTCGGAGATCTTCTTGATAGAATCAACCTTACACAAGGAAACTTAAAATTTCAGCCAAAAGCGCCCTCAAGGCCTAGGATAGAAAAGACGGAGCATAGTTCTTGCTCTGTGAAGAAATGTTTGGTTGATTTACCTGCTCCTGAAGAAATTCACTGTCGACGAAGTCAGTCAGCTGAGGATCATTGCACCTTGTCGCCACCTGTTATTATGGATGAAAAATCGTTACGATCTGTATGTAGGAGGGCAGCTGTTTTTGGTTCTGGTAAATTGATCAACTTTTACAATTTTATCTCTCTGTAAACATGCATGTAATACAATAAGAGCAACTTACACTGTGCAGGTTGTGCAGCTTCTCATTCACCAACTTTTCAAGAGCCAGAGCCAGTTCCATAGCTAAATATCAGATGAAAGGCATATATGTTGAGACATAGCTATCACGTAGTTAAAAGAAACAGCGCTATCACATATTTCAGATTTAAACAAGCTATCAAATCAGTCTGTCCCTAGCAATAATTTCCAAAATACACCACACATGAACAAGGACGATACAAGTTCCTATCAACAGGTGGAGTCCAAAATAGCTAACACCTTACTCAAAGTAGCAGACTTTCAATTCTGTGGGTCATGTTAGTCACTATCGCATTCTGAATCTATCATGTACCTATCGAAACAGCACTCAGTTGTAGAATAAACTCCCTATGACAGCAACAGCAAACTCTTGTTAGTTGTTGCTTTCTCTGCTCTACCTCAACATACAGCCTTCTATGAGATACTCAATATTCAGAGACCCTCTCATATTAAAGCCAGAATTATATGATAAGAAGCACATCCAAGGAAACTCACCAATCGAAGGAGACCTGCTACATAATTATGTACTGATTCACTAAAAGTGGAGCACAAGGCATGCTGCTCGCTATCAGCCTATCTACCGAAAAATCGAACTGATCCAGCTAGGCACATAGACAGATAAACAGACTTCCACATCAACAAAGCATTAGTTGCTTCCAACTGATCTACCGCAGCATGCAGGATCCCACAAGGCACTTTACTTTCAGACGCCCCACCAAATCACACAAGGAGCGCAAGCACATATAAGGATGGTGTGATTCACACACATTGTGAAATGTGAAAACATACAAAACTAGAAAGTAACTCACCGTACAATGCATCGCCTTTTTCAGGGTGGTCAAACTCTGTCAATGGTGTCACGATAGACTGGAGCCTCACCCTCCCTCCACGTTTGTTCTGATTGCACAAGAATACACAGACCATTTCAGTAATTTTGCATCTGCTGCAGTACAATGGCACGAAACAAACAATCAGGTGGGCAGATAAGGTAATACCTGGTACTTCATGAGCTTTTCAGCGTGCTCCCTTTCCTCATCACTTGATTCTTTAAAGAACCTGGCGGAAAGGAAACAAACGCGCACAAGGACATAATCAGCTCGTTAGAAAGAAGATATTGAATTATTGATGCCATGAAATCAGCTCGTTACAAAGAAGACATTGAATTATTGATGCCATGATGTACCATACACGCTCTTGAACGGTGACTTACTTGGCAAAGCCCTTGAGAGCCACGTTGTCGCGATCAAAGTAGGCGAAAAGGGAGTGGTATACATATGAGGCATTGTATTCCACACTGCAAGGTTAAGGTTTAAGCAGAGTAAGTCAAAACGATACAGCATCTGTTTCAAAAGTAGGCTTCACATCCAAAACCTATTTCTTGAAATGATCTAACACAAAAAATGCGATATACTTCTACCAATTTGCGTCCATTTGAATGAAATTCTATATCCTAAACTTGGGGAATCTCCTGGTGAGCAATCTAGCAGACGTCCACGCACCACGGTTCAAAAAAAAAAAAAGTGAATCCCATGAGTCAGTGCACATGAGTAACCACGCATCCCATAATGAGCAGACACATGCTGAATCCAAACAGATTGAACAGGCAGAAACAATTGATAAGGCAAAGGGAGCAGAGGACTGACTTGATCTGCTCGTTGATGGCGGCCTCGCATTCGTCGACGAACTTGTGGCGCGCGAGCGACTGGTTGGGGCTCTGGGGCACGAGGGAGAGCTCCCCCTTGAGCTCCTCGAAGGGCTGGAAGACCACCCCGCTGAGCACCTCCTTCCCCTTGGCCGCCGCCTTGCACGCCGTCCCAGCGGCCGGCGAGGCGCGCGGCGCCGCCACCCTGACGGACGCGGGGGTCGCGGAAGCAACACCAGCGACCTGGTTGGCCGCGGCGGCGGCGACGGCCGGAGAGGGAGAAACCCTAAGCATCATCGCGGATTTAGCGGAGGAAAATGCGTGGGCGCTTCGGGTGGCTTCGATGGATGATTGTGCGGTGAGAGTGGAGGAGGAAAGGGGTGTAGATAGATAAAGGCGCGTGCCCCTCACGGATTGGTGCCACGTGTGCGGCTCAAATTGGGAGGAAGCCGCGAGGCGCGTGGAGGGCGCGTGCACGGACGCAGGATATTTTCTTGTGTGTGGCTCTGCATGCGGGCCAACCAGCGAAATGGCTAGCCAGGCTTTTTTGGCCATATTTCTTGTTGGCAATTTTCGAGCTCGGTATAGACAACGATCATTAGATTATTAATAATGCAATGATACTACACCATGCTCATTTTGACAGCTCGATTTTCTCAGCGTCACGAGACTTTGGTCCTGTTTAGTTCCAAAAAACTATTGTAATTATTTGTTGACTAATTTTAATTTATAATCCAAACATAAGGGACTAACTGTGACTGATTTTAACATGTCAATCGTTAGTTGACAAATTAGCCCAGCCTCCAGACAAGCGTATGACTAATAGTTACCTGACTAACAATTAGTCAGTTAATTCTTGCTCGAAAATCAATTAGCAAGCTAATCATTGTTAGAAAAAAAAATCATGAATTTAAGTGTTAGCTCGTGGATTCAATAGACAGCTACCATAACAACCTTTGATAGGTACTCCTCTGGTCACAATTTTTCTGTCGAAACGATGTTCCTGCTTGGATGATATTGCTGTAGCTACTGCCGACAGCCACTATCGTAGACATACAACACACAACAAGCTATTGCAGATATAATTTGGAGAAGGATGGGAGTATATGACAAGGCGTGATTACACAATCTATAATTGTATGGTATATAGCTTGCCATGAAAAATCTTCATCGAGCGTCGTGTGGCGAGCACACGCCTGATCATGACCATCAGTCTCCCTTATCCCCTGCTACAGGAGAAAAGGGCGAACCGGAAGCGATTTCCTCTCCCGCGTCGATCCCGTCGGCTCCCGTTCGTCTCCGGCGGCCGGTCGGCCGTGGGTGATGGATGGGAGCGATTGGATCGGCGTCCGGCATGTATAGCCTTAGCTTGCTTAGTTTTAGGTAGTCTAGGGTTTCCTTTGCTTGCCTCGTTCGTCTGGTTGGAGGCGGAGCTCTTTTGTGCCGGCGGAGGTCACATCGGCGGCGGCGACGGCCAAGTCCGGGGCGACCTTCTGTTGCGGCTTCTTCTTCCCAAGGTCTTCTCGACTTGGGCTTTTGCTTCCCCAGGTTGTTCGCCGTCGACGGCGGATCTGGCGACTGCGACGGACGTCTTCGTCGGCTTGCCTTCGTCTGCTTCGTCTTCGGCTTCGATCTGGTGGCTTGTTGCTCTTCCTCCTTCCAAGCGGAAGGGAGGAGTACTGGGGCCTCCCCGGGGGCAACCACTTTGTCGGCGTCGCTGAGCCTCTCAGCGGTGCTCGACTTTCACTGTCCTGGTTGGTGGCGGCGACGGCGTCGGCGGCCATGGACTCGTTTTCCCCTTCCTCCCTCCATGCAACGGCAGCCGGTGAGCTTTATGCTTTTGCGAATGCGCTCGGCTTCCGGGCGCTGTCTACTGTGGCAGATGTCGTCGGCCGGAGAGGGAGGCGGAGCCGTCGGGACTCCGGCGAGCGTCGGCGGAGTCAAGATGTCTCGAGAAAAATCTCGTTGGAGGGGGCTGGTTGTAATTTTCAGTCTTTCCGGGGTGGTTTCTGTAAACTCCTAGGATGTACTGTTCATCTATATTAATATAATCCATTCCGCTCAAAAAAAAAAGGAGATATAGTATATTGTACTGGAGTAGTACTAAAATAAGAGTACACACCTTCTAAAAAAAAAGTACTCAAGTTTACTATATTGCAAACCTGTACTACTCCAACAGATGTGGCAAAGGGAGATGCAAACATATTTTGCCTCTCCAACTGGTGTTGCATGCCCTCCAACAAAAGATGCAAAAGGAGAGGCAGTTTGCAATAGAGGAGAGAGGTGATGTAAAAATGCAATCCCTCTCTCCTCCAATGCATTCGCTCCTCCATGCGCGGCGTGCTGACGAGGTGGAGGAGCGAGCGAGCGAGCAGCGGCGCCAGACGCAGAGCCGAGCGACGCGCAGGAAGGACCCAGCGCCGAGCGACGCACCGTGGGACCTCCGTCGAGCGACCACCGCCGCCGCGGCACGGCGCCGGGCGAGTGGCGCACAGGACGACGGCAGGCAGAGGAGGCGCTTAACGAGGCCCTCGGCGAGCAGCGTGCCGATGACCTCCTTGTGGCCGTAGTACCCGAGGCGGAGCGCGAACTCGAGCGCGCTGTTGGTGGTTTCTAAGTACCTCTTTTATATGCCCAAAACCACCAACATCGTACCATATTCCTCCATATTCTCATCATAATTATGTGTTTTACCTCTAACATTGATGAATTCCACATGTAGTGTCGTTTTAGTGCTATATTGCAGAAACAGGTGAAAAGACGACAAAATAGCTCTTATATGAGAAGTATCGACATGAAGCCCGACTCGCCATGTAAGGAGGGCTTCCCACTAGCCCATGGCACCTACAAGACACCTCTGGACGTTCATGGAACTCAACATGCAAGCCCAAGGTCGTGGCCCAATGCCTAAGGATTTCTAGAAGGTTTATCCAGAAGGAAAGATCAATTCGCGCAGTGCAGCAACAGCACTGTATTGCCACGCAGATTTCGAGTTCAAGACGTGCTCTAATGGGAATCCAATGTAAAGGAAAGTTGTATATCTCGTCGAGAGCTTTCCGGAACACATATGGATTGTCCCGTTTGGATTCTGGAGCTAGGAGATATGGGCCCCGCAAGGAAACCTGCGCAGAGGAGACAGATATTTTGGCATCGCATATTTAGGAACCAAGACGGCCGAATCTGGAGATCCAATGAATACCAAAGTTGTAGATCTTTTCGAGGGCTACGAGATAGAGTCTAAGTTTGCCTCATTTGAACTCCGGACGTGGAAGTTATGGTTTGTGAAAGGCGGAGCTGCGAAAAGGAAAATCAAGTCCGAATTGGAAACGACTCGTGCCGATCGGCACGACTTGGGTGCCGACCGGCACCAACCTAGAATTGCTTCCTTTCGCCTCCAAACGCCTCCCCACTGTATATATAACCCATAGGACGCCCTAGGGTTAGAGATCGGCCGCAAGAGGGACAACACAGCTAGTAAGTTTAGAGCCATCGGGGCTTTGCTCCGTTCTTCATGTTCTCTAGTTGTTGATCAAGAACCATTGGTGCTAAAGAGGTGATCCGTCGAGGTAGGCCTACTAGATGGTGATATATCTTGCACTATGTATTATCGAAGTATGGTTGAATAAGTGGATGAATGGTTTTGATTATTGATTGCCTGGATTTTATGGTCTTTACATGCACTTATTCCTACGCTTAGTGACGACTAAGTATTAGATGTTATCTTAATTGTGGTGGCATAAAGAGGTGAGAGGTTCAATCTCTCACTATCTCCATCGTGGTTAAGGTAGTGTTGGGATCTTGTAATGCGCCATAATTGCACGTTGTCTCTGTACCCCCACAGCCGCTAATGCATACGCGATGATCCTTGAGATGATGTGTAGAGTAGGAAGAGGTCAGCGACTAAGGCGATTGGTCGTGACAGGGCTCGTCGGAAAGGGGTCTTGACCGACCGATCTTCGGTTATCAATAATTGAGTAATCCCGTTTATGATGCTATTTGATTAAGCTTCTTGGTTACTATCTCAACTAGCAGACTTGGCTAACTTACCCCGTGATCTAATCAGGTTCCTTAGGCCATTCAAGCAATCTTCGTGCAATTTAGCTCCTGTGCCGATCGGCACACCCATCGTGCCGACCGGCACAACCCTCACTTTCACCCTTTTTCATGCTCTTGTATATGCAATGTGTACTTCATGCTAGGATTGATTCGTTAGACGAAATAGTAAACCCTAAACACGGTTCTCTTGCTGATCCCTGTGGATTCGATATAAACCTTGGAATACTCTGAGGGAAAAAGCTACAATGTACACCGTCCACTTGCGGTATATAAATGGGTGCGTATAAACGACCAACACGCGCGGACGCGTGGGTTATCAGGAGGAGCTCGTCTTGGAGGTTGGTCGGCGCGGTGGATGGCGACGGAGAAGCAGCGGGTTTCGGCGAGCTCGTCTACGGAACGACGACGAGGTCAGGTCAGGAAGGTGCCTGTCAGAGTTGAGCATCACCCTGCGCGAGGAATTGAAGAATGGGTCACCGGCCTTGGAGTATTCGACGGCGAGATCGACGGCGGGCACCCAGCAGCCATGATTGAAATCCGTCTTCGATCTCGCAGCTCGTCGCGGGAAGGGAGAAGTGGAGTTGGGGGTGAGCTATAGGAGTTCCTCGCGGATCTTTTTGGGATTCGGAAACGCGCGGGGCAGCGGCGGTGGCGCGCGGCGCGGCCGATGCGGGAGGCGGTGGTGGCGCGCGGCGCAGGCGCGGCGGCGGTGGCACGTGGCACGGCCGATGCGGGGCAGCGGGGCGAGCGCGGCGCGGCCGATGTGGGGCGGCGGCGGCGGCACGCGGGGCGAGCGCAGTGCAGCCGATGCGGGGCGGTGGCAAGCGCGAGACGCGAGGGATCCGTTCGGTTGACTCTCAATAATTGCGGTGGCTGTTGGAGTCACTTGAAACTACCTCTTCAACTGGAAAGCAATTGTCTATTTGCATCTGAAAATTGCATCTCCTTGTTGGAGTCAGTCTAAACAGTCACACGAGTCTTCTTCATACAAGTCTTTTGGCGGTTTACATGGCATTGCGTGTGGAAGCCTCACGCGAGCCCCGCCGCGCCGGACGAGATGATGGGCGCACGTCTGCGATACGCCCGTGATTGTCCTCCACCGCACGTATATCGCTGTGCTCATTTTTGTTTTCATTTTTTTTTCTGGAATGAAGAGTGACACGCCTCTCTTCTCTTCGGCATGTTTCTCGAACCTCCTTCATGAATGAATGATTATCCCAGATCCAATGCTCGCTTATTGGTTACTGCTGACTGTGAGTTTCACAATCCAACGCTGATTAGTCTTTTTTTTTTTGAGAAACCGGGTTTCACATCTTTATTGATATACTAACAGATTACATTGGCAGCTAACAAGAACATTCCAGAAAGATGAAAAATTACAAACAAGTTCTTGTAACTCTTCCCCGGTGGACCTCGCTGCTAGCGACCGGAGCCACCGCCCGACGCTTGCTCCCTGGACGAAAGAAGCGACGAACCTGCGACTTGAAGCCGAACTCCAGCTCGACGAAGAAGCTTCTGAAGAAGCCACAACTAGATTTTTGAAACCAACCTTGGCACAAGTTGGCACATCGAAGCAATCGATGCACGCTTGAATCGATGAACGCGCAGGTAATCCAACGCCGAGACGAAGGAGATCTGACGCCCCAAGAACTGCTGGCGACTTCAAATCAACCAGCAGCGAAGCGACAGCAAAAGGGAAACTCCAACCCGATCTCTCAAGGTGGGAGTACAACCACCATCCCGATTGAACGAGAAAGTGCAGTATATACCTCACAAGGTAAGCAGCAAACATTGACGACGCCGTCGTTGTCGCCGGACTTACCCCGGAGGGACAAAAGTACCTGATGCCGTCGGCTCGCGCAAAGACAGGGAAACCGGCGAAGACAACGAAGTAGCTCGCCCCGAACCTCGGCCACGAACTACCACCGCATCGACGCCGTCGCTTGCGGAGACACAGCAGCACCAGTAAAAGAATCCACACCGCACCACTGGCATAGATAGACCTAACCCTAACCTACTCAAACCAAGCCTAATAGTATAGGGTATATACACCGGACGACCAAATCGAAGGTTCCCCCATCCTCCGACGCCAGCTAGGCCGCCGGAGGCGAGAAGAACCCGTCGATTTGGCCGCCGGGAAGAGAATCGCCTTCGATTCTCCCTGTTGGAACTGTAGCGAGGGGAAAGCGAAGCGATAAGGAAGAAGACTCGATTGTCCTGACTGTTCCAACGCTGATTAGTCAAAAGCAAGATTCCATTCCCATTGCTCAATGGGCCAAAAGCTAACCACAAAGCAAAAGGATGCGCAGCCCATAAATGATGGCCCATCATCACTTGTTTTGATTCAAAACGATGGATTCAAATTCCAATCCCACGATTTCGTTTCAAATCCCCCAACCAAATCAAGGCAGTGTTTGGTTGCTTGAACCAATTTCATCCTGCATGGGACGGTTTCACTGAATGAGATGATCCCCCAATCAAAATACTCAGTTTAATATATATGATAAACTACTCATTATGACATAAGCAATTCATATAGTATAATGGCATGTGTTCATGCATCCACTCATCACATGATTAAATAAACTGAAAACTGATATGTGAAATTAAGTTCATGCGGCGTGGATGGAACAGGGCAATAAATCAATCACGATGGAGGCAGCTCAGCTATAGTTGGATATAGAAATTACGGTAATCACTAGCATGCCAAAATCACGGTGACTATTTTCAGGCGAGTCTATTATTTCCACATGAAGTAGTTAGGCTTGCTGCTTGGAGTAATAGAAATGTTCAATGGTGACTGCTGTATATGGTATTTTCAACAAAATTTTTTGAGGTAATACGATATACCTTCTTTTCAATCGAAAAAATCTTTCTATTATTTCCATTTTCATTTACATATAGATTTTCAGTTTTCATTTTCGTTTCCGTATTTTCCATAATCGTTTTTCCCATTTCTTGTTTTTTCAAAAACGATCGTCGGTGAGTCAAGAAGTTCTGTCACCATTTTTATCCCTATACTTAACGGTACACGGAAGACATTCCTACATGCATGCTGACTAGGAGGACAATATTTTTTTTCTTTTTGAGCTATCAACGGGGGGAGAGTATATATATATCCCACCTGTAAAACACCAGCCATCAACATATGCTAAGCGTTTTGTTACATCACCAGATTACATTGGAATTGAATATAGAAAAGGGAGCACCATGCATCGACTAGACAGTTGTTGGTTGTTTCTTCTGTAGGCAGTCTGCAGACTCTGCACCTCCAGAGGACCGTGTCCGCTCGGAGTTTTGGAACATTGCTTTCCCGGGGAAGTTCCAGTAGGCTAGGAAGAGACGTGGCGTTTTTCATTTTTTTTTTCCTTCTTTTCTAGACGTTTAGGCTTAAACACATGTATATTTGATAAATGTATTCTATGTACTTCCTCCGTCCCGATTTAATTGTCATTTAGCTCTTGGTACGGAGAAGAAAAGTTGGTAGAAGTAGGTGTGAAGAAAATGAGAAGGAGAGAGGTAAAGATATATGTGTGTTAGAAATAGAGAAATGTGCATTGAGAAGTGAGAATAACAATTATTTTAGTAAAATTGGAAGAAGCTACAGTGATAATTAAACTGAGAGAGTATGTAATATACTCATTCTGTTTTTATTTATATGACGCAGTTGACTTTTTTTTTACTTTGACCATTCGTCTTATCTACAAATATTTGTGCAAATAGCTAAATATATAGATAACCTTAAAGTGCTTTTGATAATAGATCTAATGATATCGATTTAACGTTAAATAATTAATTACATAATTATATAAATTATTGTTAGTCAAAGTTCAACAAAAAGCCAATTGCGTCATATAAATAAAAATAGAGAGAGTAGGATATTGTATATTTGCATAAAGGTTTGTAAAATAATTGAAAGGGACGCTGTCCCATGCAAAATCCGACTCAGGAGAGGTGGGTTAAGCTGAATGTCGATAGCGTTTTTTGGAGCAGACTTTAGGCCTCCTTTGAAATGAGGATTGCTTCTTCATTTCTGCGGGAATTAAACTGTTTTTTATAAAAAAATTTAAAATTCGTGTGAAATTTCTGTAGAGCCTAAAGTCTGAACCCTGTCAAATTCCATGTTCTCATTGCATTTCAAATCCCAAAAAAAAGATAATTTCGAAACAAAATCAAAAGTCGTGCCCGCTCGGGGATGGCGGCGGCGGAGGAGGAGCGCGGCGGCGCCCTCTCCGTCTTCGCCTCTCTCCTCCGCCACCACAGGTAACTAAGGTGCTCATCACCTCTTCGTCGCAAACTTTCCACTCCCAACCAACCTCCCACCCATTTCTTCCTCCTAGATTCGGGGATGAGGACCTCCGGGTGCTGGAGGCCGCGCTCTCCGCCGGCGCCGACGTCCCAACGCTGCTCGCTACGCGCTCGGCGGCCCGGCATCTGCTGCGAGCGCGCGTCGCGGAGGCATTCCACCAGGCCCCACCCGGTGGGCTGGAGGACGATAGGAGGAGGAGGCTCTCCGTCACCGACTTCTTCGCCCGTGCCTTCGCCCTCGTCGGCGATGTCGAGGTGAGCACCGTTGATCACAACAATCACAATGCAGTGGGGATTACCGGCCCTTTTTGCCGTGCCACATCCATTATTGCTGGTCCCTCCCCTTAGGAGGATCTCTGCTCTAGTATACTCTATCTAGTTAATTTGGGCACAGTTTTAGTTCTTCAGTATACTACATGTAGTAGAATAAGCGTTCTATATTTCAGAATGTTTGAATAAAACTTGCAGCACACCTTTATTCACCCATCATGGTGCTTTTCTCATTTATTCTCTTGAAACTTGAAAGCACCCACAGACAGAGCTGTTGTGGCTTAATAATGGGATACTTCACTAATTCTCTTATGTACCCTGATAGAACTGCCTTGCAATGAGGTATGAAGCCCTGGTTCTCCGAGATACTAAATACTCCAACCACCCACAGCTGCAAGTCTCTCCTGAAGAGTGGTCGACTTTTGCAAAGGATTCTCTTGATAATGGTTTTTACACCATTGCTTCCAAGGTAATTCGACTCGGTTGCACGCGTCGCGCCCCCCCCCCCCCCCCCCCCCCCCCCCTTTTTTTTAATTGATTGTCATGCTGCCAGTGTCCCGGCTTCAATAGTGCACAATCCTGTAGTATTTTGGATGTTTGAAGCAGAGACATACTATAGCCTGTGTTACCTACCTGTTCATTGAAGATTTTCCAGACGCGCCTAAGCCTTCATCTCTACATTGCTATCTGCACTTAAGTACCGCTGTAGCTATTCCGTAAGTTGGAAGTATGATGCTGCATAAGTTTTCTTTTTCAGGGCATTACATATATGTTTTTCCTACTCTGAGAGCTGATAGCATGCTATAAATGACAAAAAGAAAATCGCCAGCGGTATGTCAGAACTCCCTATATCAGGAGACAGTAATTCCACATTCCTCGCTCACTTCAATTTGCAAATTATACAATCGATAGAACATAGTTTCAAACCCTAAACTGAAACTGATTGACGTATTCAAATGGTGAAGTATCATCTCTTATCGCGTACTCTGTCTGAAGCTGAAACTAGGGATGATAATTGCTTGATGACTGTATGCTATATTGCTCTTTATTATTTGTAGTTGTACAACTCAGCACAACTGCACAAGTAAATAGGGTACCTGTACCCTCGAGTCTGATACTAACATGCATTGTAAACTTTTAGGCTTTTGCAAATGCTCTTGCACACATTTCTCCCGGTCACCCAGGGCACTTGGAATCAACAAATTCCGTTGTGGAAAAGGACAAGATCAATGATATAACAGGACTCCAAAACTTGGCCAAGTCGTTATCTTCACAGCATTCTGGTAAGTTTCGCTATCTAGAGTAGCATAAAGCTTGTTTTATCATACATCTGTTAACAGGACAGTTTGAGGCTATTAGTACTAAAACTGGACTCTGGAGCATTTTGTATTCTGACTAGACTGAAAATAACATTCTTGAACAACTCACAACTCAGGACACTGTATTTTTTAAATCTTTGAAATGTTTGAATTTGAACATATCGTCTCAAAATATATTTTCATGACTATTGCTTCGTCTCTGACAGTTCACACACAGTCGGCTGAATACATGAAAAGGAGAGCTTCAGATGTTTATACGAAGTACAGTTTGCAATCAGGAAGACCAAATTTACCAGCAAGTTCAATGTTTAGGTTAGGGATCAAAACAAGGAACATAAAGAAACTTCTTCACAGTCAAGAAAGGAATTTGGGTGAGATTTGAAGCAATCTTAGTCTGGCATCTTCCACCGGAAGGAGAATGAATATGATCTTCGGTGCATACTATCTTTGTGCTATATAAGAGGTCACTTTTCTGCCTTAAATACTTCATTTATTTATCATTTGAAGAAAACTGTTTACTTCCTAATGGTAAATTTGTATGTCAATCTTTTTGTGCCTACTGCTGCTCATAGAAAGAATGAATTCAGTTTCGTATTAATTGTTTGTTTTACTGTCTACCTCCATGATAGCTCGAGATGTTACCTTGCCATTACTAATCTTTCTCTTCATTTGAATGCATTCCCTTTGTATGTGGCTCTATAAGATAGCAATTATTGATACGTTCATTGATCAAAACATCAGGCCATTTAAAATGCTTGTCTTAAAATTACTGTGTCATTACATTCATTTGTTTATCGGAAGCGGATACATGCCGGTTGCATTGGTAGCATGTGCATTCCAGCCGTCCTTATTTTCTTTAGTAATCCACACCATGCATGTTCTATGTGGAGTCTCTGTTCATCCATCTTCCAAAATATTAAACTAAAGTATTTTTTTCCCCTTACTTTCATGGCATCGGATTCCTGAAATATAAAACTGTGACTAGAGCATCATCACTTTGTAATGCTCAGAAGTTTAATAACAAGTTAATTGCATCAAGGTAGGAGGCTTGTGTGACATCATACTATCGACACATGCACTGTATAAGGTTTGCTGCTTGCATTATTACAATATTTAACTGCATATCGTGCCATCATTTTTTTGTTGATTGGCTACTATTCAATATGATCAGATGAAGTATTGCAACTTGTACGACTTTTTCCAAGTATATATTAAAATCTGGAATTTTTCATCGTTACCTGTCATTTAATCAGGTGCGACCATTTCTTTGGCCTGGGAGACATGATGTGCAGTTGAATGAGTCTGGCTCAATTTTAAGGGGAATATGTTGAAGAATGCCTCCTTTGCTATTGTATTAACACTCTGAAAGTAAGTTAATATCTTCCATGTCCGTTGAACATTGTTCATGCGTATAACAGTAATAATAGTAATTTCATCATGCTTTACATATTGCATTTCGTTGACTATTGATTGTTGGCGAACAATGAGTCTGAAGCACCTTCCTTTTATTTGAGACTATCACTTTGGAAATGTTCCACCGTTTTCATTTTTTTTTCTTTATCAAGAATGGGCAGGACCTCTATTTCTTCGTGGACAGGTGACATTAAGCACGAATGCACAATAGAAAAATTGGCACAACACTAAGCCTAAGCATTAGCCACAGCTCATTGAGCAAGAAATTGGGCGTTTTCTTTTTCTATTTAGCTATTGCCTGATTATAGAAGATTGTCAGCTGGAAGGCATAGGCACGTGCTTTACCAGTTTACCTTGGATCAGATACCATGTGCCATGATATGTGAATAAGTTGTTAACAAAGCCAAGTTTGTTAGTGATCGAGGTCCATCCTTGTAGAATTATTAGTCGAACGTGGAGCCTCTATCCAACTGGAAGTGTTTAAGATGGGAAAAAAATGGACAATGTTAATTAAGTTAGAAAACCCCCAAGGACATGTCTGTTGCATACTTGCACGTTCCAGTCCTGTCCAAGGAAACTTGTATTGGGGGTGTCAACTAAAATAGAAAAGAACTGTCGTAGGTGAGAGGTCGGTCGGTCGTGACTCATGTGGCATGCATGTGGGCGAGCTCTCAGTGATGGATCCATTTTGACTTTGAATAGTATTTGAAGAATATTTGCCATAGTTTTACGGAGTTCCTGGTGAAACAAGCACTGTCGGCAGCAACCGCATGTGCACTTATTTGACGGTGGGGGGCCTGGAGCAGACGCACGAGATTGTACTGGCGGCCTTCAAAGTTCAAAACTTGGAAGGCCTGTCCTTTTGGTAGCAACCGCATGTGCACCGCAGCAACCTTCATCAGAAGTCCTGCCCCCTCCTGGGACTTGCTGTTTGTGTGCAACCCTTTTCCATCTCATGCTGTGAGAAATTCATCCATAAGAGAGTGGGAAACGTCTTGTTCGAAGATCAATTGTCATCAGTGCTTTTCCCATACATCGAAACCTGATCACACTAGATTATTGATGCACGAGGCAAAGGCTCTATGCTGAAATATAATACTGCGCTTTTGATATGGTTTTTGTAGTGTTGCTCGAACGCGAATTTATGCTGTCATCCAAACTGGAAACAAAATCTGGGTAAAATATATAGTGGGACGTCGTTGTAGAGTCTGCATCACAGTTGCTCTGGTGGGTGCGCGCCAGACCATAATGCATGCGTCAATCTCTCGCTTGTACGTAGATGCCACAACAAGTGGAGACCCACTCTCCTTCCGTGTACAACGGATGTATTGCATGCTTGTCTCTAGCTACAACTATATTATTAAGACATGCTTACAGCTATGATATATATCGTGTGTTCCTCTTGTTGTAGTGCACGACAAATCCCTAATCTTGCTGTTGTCGTGGCCTTGTGAATGGTAGGCACTCCCGACCCACTGCATACATACGTGTCACGTTTTTGTCTTTGCCGTGACTAAAATATGCATGGGATAAACAGATACTGCTATTCTCTGTCGTGTTCTCTTGCTTGTAGTCTGTACATGATTAGCGATCAGCTTAGCAGTCTTTCACCCATAAGGTCAACTCCGAACGTGCATGGGCCGGGGCTAACAGTTGAACACAAAAAGGCCAAATAACCTTGCTCTAGAGTCTAGGAGCAGAGAGTGCCACTACCCTTTGCCTGAGGGTCGTCAACTCATTTCCCAAGAGATTTACCACCGTAAACAACGCAGATAACATGCATATTCGTTGTTTGGCCGGCATGTTTGAAGTTTGAAGTGATGCTTTCTTGCAATTCACATTTCTGTCTAACTGGAAGTAGACACAACCAGGGTAGCTAGGTGTGATAGTGCCGCGTCAAGTGAAAGGAAGGTAGAAATGCCAGGCCACGCACCGATTGATTGGAAGATGCTGCGGTATATTTAACCTATGAACACGAAGACCAGCTGCTCAAACCATGTTTAGCTTGGCGTTTGTAGTTAGTAAACGCGTTAATACTTTGTCAGTTGTATATGTTGCAACCAGCCAATCATCTCACAGCTGCTAAATACAGACAAGGAAGCCATCAAACCATCACACACTGAAGTATGTAGCTGGCAGTACCGTTCGGGCCATAAGACGATGCTGCGATCCAGTAGGAACAAAGGACCTTAGCATGACAATAGAATAGTGCTGCACAAACCAAAAATCTATCATGTTTGTCGCTATCGGCTGGTGTTAGCTTAAAAATCTTCCCAGAGGTTCTACCTCATTCTTCTGGCTCTATAAAAGAGGAGGTTCTACACCCAGCAGTCTCCCCACTTCGCTTTGCATCCAGCCCCTTTGAGGAAGCAGAGGTTGCAAGCACTCAGGCAAGATATGGCTGGAAGCGGGAGCAGCACCGGTGGTACCTCACCGCCGTGCGCGTCGTGCAAGCTGCTCCGGCGGCGGTGCACGCAGGAGTGCGTGTTCGCGCCATACTTCCCGCCCGAGGACCCCCACAAGTTCGCCATTGTTCACAAGGTCTTCGGCGCCAGCAATGTCAGCAAGATGCTGCAGGTTCAATTCTCTGCTTGCTAGCTTCGTCTCCATGCCGCAATCATAATCACCTTTCATCCAGGCCATGCATAGCTCATTCAGCTTTCTCATCAACTTACCTATCCTCCATGGACCATTGTTTACAGGAGCTGCCAGCTCGGCAGAGAGCCGACGCGGTGAGCAGCCTGGTGTACGAGGCCAACGCGCGCATGAGGGACCCCGTCTACGGCTGCGTCGGCGCCATCTCCTACCTCCAGCAGCAGGTCTCCCAGCTCCAGATGCAGCTCGCCCTCGCCAAGGCCGAGATCCTCTGCGTCCAGATGCAGCAGAACAACGCCCATCCAACAACTGCGGCACCGGCATCGGCAAAGCAACAACTTCAGCAGCAGGAGATGGATGTGTTCATGCAAAATGGCCTGATGATGAACACATTGAACAGCTCTGCTCCTCATCATCAGCAGCACCTGTTTGGCAGCTTAGGTTCATCTGGGAGCACTGCAATGATGCTGCAGGAGGCATGCCTCAAGAAAGAGTCCCTATGGGCATGAATTATGTACTTCCATTTGTCGATAAGGAAGAATTCTCTCTGCCTGTAATTTTCCGAAAATATGGGAAATGAAGAGAAGAGTTCATTGGTCTCATGAGACCTTAATAATCCTCCATTTCCACTTGACGATTGAGAGCTCACAAGAACCTGATGGATCGATCTTCTGAAGGATGTGGAGACTTGGAGTTGAGATAGATCATGCTTGAATGCAAATCCTATAGATGCGTTTTCCCTGATATTATTCGAAATTTTAGAACCAGCAATGTGAACGCCTTTGGTTTCATTCACATGGCATGAACAGTAGGATTCCGATATTACGTTGGAGCTGACTGGACCCCCCCCCCCCCCCCCCCCCCCCCCCTCACAAAAAAATGTTGATGAAGAAGAAGCGACTCGAAGGGCGGCTCTAGTGCAACCGGTAGAGCCGACCGCCTGGAACCGGAAGGTCCAGGGTTCAAGCCCCAGCCTCTGCACATTGCACAATGTGTGGGTAAGGCTGTGCGTGCTAAAAACACCCTTCCCAGACCCCGCCCAGCGCGGGAGCCTACGGCACTGGAAGAAGAAGCGACTCATGAGCACGAAGCATCACAAAGCCCTTTTTCAAATCCCACCAAAATTTAGAACTAGTACGACCAAATGGAAGACCTGACCTAATAGATTCCTGAGCTTTCGGCTTGCGACAAGTGTCGTCGTGGTGGGTGTCGCACGATGGCTTACCTGGCTTCACTAATATTTGACCTGTATAATGTTATTCGATAAATGACAAGGCACCAGAATAACTGGATTGCCAAATACTTGAGTGCCTAGTGTCATCAAGAAGCCAGCCTAACTAGCGTCTCGGTTTAACAAAGAATGATGCCAAAGAACTGATTGGATGACTTGTATGAAAACATGATTTGTTACTAGTTATACATATTTATCAATGATTTGCTTGGTTTTGGTATTATATCAACAAAGGTGCATGCATGCATGCATGAGTGGGTGAATCTAGGACAAACAAAGTACTATCGTTAGGCCCCACACAACTGATCATGAATACACAGCTTGAGTTGAGAGTAGAGTTGTGCTAGCGTTTTGCGTGACCAAAAGCTTTTAAATTGTGGTGTTGACCACATATAGCGTTGGTTAGCTAGAAACCACTATTTTGAGAGGTATATATGGTGAAAGGTAGGGCCGATATTGCTAGGAGCATATGGTGTTCATTTTGAGATGGACGTGTCTTATTCTGCTGGAATGCAAAAGATAAATAGAGCACTTGCTCCAACAAGCCGGTTCCAGTAAGTAATACTAACCGAGAGCAATCATTGATCAGTAAACTCAATCCCTAAACTTACACTCTTGTCTTTTCCAGTATGATGCGCTCGTGCACATGGCTGAGAGATACTTTAATTTGGAACACATGGTAATCCAGTGCGCATGTCCTTGTGGGCATTGCTATTGTACAAGTTTTTTTTTTTGAACCTCTCAAAACTGAATATAAATGTAGTATCTGTTCGTACACGTAAAACACGCCGACTCACACCGACGCACTCCAACGCACACGAACACCCCTACATCTATACCCAGCACAAGCAAAACGCATCCATCGAGAGATCATCAGGACTATGAAACCCCGATGCGCGACGAGGGACGTCGCACTCCCTTTGTGCCACCATGCGTGAGAGGTACCGAAGAGACGACAAGCTCTCCTCAACTCCACAAACTCAACAACGACACCGGAGAGAAGGACGTCGTCGAGACGGCAGAAGCTTGGGAGAACTTATTCCAAACCTCGGCGCGCCGTCACCGCCGCTTCTCCGACGCGCCATGGACACAACGACCCGCCACCAGTATGAACCAGCGCCGGTAAACGCCGCCAAGACAAAGTCCGCCAGGGAAGGCCTAAGCATCCCCGGCGAAGACTTCGCCGGCACAAAAGACCCCGCCTTCGACTCGACGGCGCGGGGACAAAAGAATTCCCCGCCGGCTCGAACACGAAGACCGCCACCTCAGCGGCGCAGACGCGGAGGCGCCCTCCCCGACGAGCAGGAAGCACGCACGCCCTCAAATCACACATTCTCATTATTGGGCCGAGAATGAATGACAAATTCTGTTCACAACTTCTGTTCACAACTTCTCACTATTGTACAAGTCTTGATGGACCCAAATCACACATTCTCATTATTGGGCCGAGAATGAATGACAAATTCTGTTCACAACTTCTGTTCTTCTGAGGCGGTGATGCCTGGTTACGAAACAAAAGTCCAAGGCAAGGCACCACAATTGCACCTATCTGCCATTTCTTACGTTGCAGAGAAAAAGTCCAACTGATAAAATAATACCGGTACTGTCTACTTTTTTTTCAGCATTCTCCACTTGCCGTCGGTGGCACTAAGAAGAAAGGCTGAATGCCACCATACATGTTGTTGTGGCTTAACATTAGTGGAAAACGTACAATCATAATACAATTGGACTTTGAAGCCATGCCACCAAAATCTAGTACGGCAGTTAAGACCTTGTGGTCGTGGATTAGCTCAAATTCTCATTCGTTCCTGGCAAATTGGCGTCCCCGGAATGGTATAGCCCAGGATTATGAGAGATTTGCATCATTGTCGGTCCGGTCACAATAATCAAGAACGTGGTTTGGTGAGGTAGTTGAGGCAGCCAGAAAGGCCAGGGCAACGCATGATCGATGATGCCTCCTTTTGCTTGTCCTTGACTCTTTGTAGCCTTGTTATGTAGGTCCCTTCACTAGTCGTCTTAATTCACTCTTTAGACTTTCAGCCAGGTTCTGCTTCTGCAGAGTGTTCACCGCAGGTGGATGCTGCTCTTCCAGCTGAGCTGAGCTGCGGAAGAAATCCTATAGTTAGGATCTCTAAAACTCAGACTCAGCCAATCCTAGTGAATCACAAGTCAGTCACTGGTGGAATGAAAACAGTGTGCATGTTTTTGACTTCAAGTAGCACCAAGCCGATCGACATGCTGCCCTGATCGAAAATCTTTCCATGCCATGTCAATTGCTGTAAATGTTCATCAGTCAGATCAAGTACAAACGTACAAAGCAAGCATGAGCATTCTTGTTATAGTAACAGCAACCTTGTTCCATGCGATTTTACCGACGCCAGAATGAGCATTCATCCAGCAAGATGATATTAATCCATATCACTAGCATGACAGTTCAGTGACACCAGGTGTTCAATTTATTTGGCTAATTGATGCATGCTTGAATTAAACGTAGACATTCGCACGGCTCTCTACCCAGGACAAGAACGTACCTGGAAGGAGACATGTAACGTTTGTACTGCCTCTTCTTGGACTTGTGCTTGAAGCATGCATCTCTGCTCTTTGAGGATGAGGAAACCACGTGGACCTGCAAGCATTAGGTAACAAGAATCCCGTGTTACCTACTGCTACCTCCTAGTAGTGTACACACATGCAGATCTTACTAGCCTTCCAAGGCTCACTGGCATGATGAACAATAGTTGTGCCATCTGCTATACCATCTACTGCACACACCTGCAGATCTTAGCCGAATAACTTGCCTTTCTCCAGACCGTTTCGATGAATGCTGCCGCTCATCATTCTTCCTTGTTACATGTACTGTACCTGCCAGAAGGAATTTTTGTGGAAAAAGCAAAACGGAATCAGATTGAGACCAATGTATATTATGCAAAGCTCAGGATCAGAGCATTCTGATTAGACCCTACTGATCAGGACAGGGTACCAAATAAAGCAGGTATCACCACAGGATTTCACCTAACGCGCTTTATTTGGATGCACTCATTTAATTCTTTGCTGAAACAGGAGAGGGCAAAAGAGGCTACTGTAGTATTATTTAGCCCTGAGCATGGTCATATCAAAATTCAGGACTAAACCATTGATGATAGAATGTGAAGATTTATGATCTGTCATACACTTCCAGGTACCTGCATCATATTAAATAATCTTACTGCCACCACCAATTACATTATTGCCACTGCATGTACCTTTTTGTCAAAGAAAGATTGAAAGGAAAGGAAAAAGAAGACAGCCAATAATTGATAGTAGTCCGTTTCAAAAGAGACTACAGGGTGTGTCGGTGACAACACTGATCATCCGGTCAATATCCAATTCAGAATTTTATGTTTCTCCAAATATACAAATAACAACTTTACGATCCAAGCACCACAATGTTCAGAAAAAAATGCAGTCAAAAGGTAATCGTTTACTAAAGGACTAGGCCGTTGGTGCATGTTTAGTTTGTACACTTATCAAAGCAAGAAACTTGTGACTTAGAAAAACAAAAGTGAAATGTCGAATATGGCTGACTGACTCCAGACTCATGGATGGATCCAATTTACCCATTGCAAATGTAGATTATTTTACAATCATCCGATGTTCAGACAGAACAGAGCATGATTTGTAGGAAGTGCTGCTCTCTGCTTATATTAAGATTCAAGGAAGGGTATAAAATTTTGAGGTCTCTGATAGAAACAAGTGCATATATTGGTGCAATAAATTATAACCATAGTAATAGAGATGTCATTTATTACTGATTGAACTCTGAAACATCAGCAGCTAAATGACTAGTTCAATGATAGGCAAGGAAAACATGAAAAAAATATATTATTTATGTGTTGATCATCAGCTTTTTTGTTGCTTAATTACAAACTCCATCTTTTCAAATTGATACAATCAGCCATCTGAATACATTTTTTCATTTGCCTGCTCTGTATCATGTTTAGTGGTGGATTGACATTTGACAGAACTGTCGGCACCAGAAACCAGCACTTCCGCCTCCAGTCTCATCTTCTTTCTCCTTTTGCTTTTTGTTAAACAAATTGGGGGCAGACAGATCATGTTAAGTAAGCATGTGATCGATTTGTAAGTGATTTTGCATATGCAGATCACTATAAAATAAACTATACACTGATGTCTAGAAAATTCAAGTTGTTATCAGTTTTTCACTGAAAAGGCTAACCCAGCCTTCTCATTCTTTGCTATACATAAGGTTCCGATAGATGGTTCAAAACACGCAGACGCTACCTCCCTTTATGTAGTTAGCCCTAAGGTCAGTGTTCAGGTCGTTTGGTTTGTACCGACCTGGGCCACTTAGCCATGTGCTAGTGCAATGCTGTCCCATCGTTATTGCAGGGATCGAGGTGCACCATAAAAGAGGAGAGCTAGAAGAAGTAAGCACCACAGATTTGTGAAGAAAGAAAGAATGAAGCTCGAGGCCACTCCCAAGGCCGCAGCAGGAAGCAAGATGACGGTGCTCCAGTCTCCAACTGGGCTGAGGAGCATCCTGACCTCCCTAGTGGCCTTCTTCATCGTCGTCAGCTCCATCTCCCTCTTGTTCGAACGAGGCCAGGAAGCTCAAGTGCAATTGGCAGTGGAGCACAGAAATCAAGAAATGGAGGTGAAGGTGGCGGCTAAGCAGCATGATCAACAACCCAAAGGCCAGGAAGCCCAAGTGCAAATCGGGGTGGAGCACAGAAATCAAGAAATGGAGGTGAAGGTGGCTGCTAATAAGCAGCATGATCGACAACTCAAAGGTCAGGAATCTCAATCGCATATCGCGGTGGAGCAGAGGAATCAAGAAACGGAGGTGAATAAGCAGCATGATCAACAGCTATTGAGAGGCAAAGAAGCAGAGCTGCAGTGGAGAGTTGAGGTCCAGGAGGATCACTCAGGGAGAGGCTCCGGTGCCGAGGATGAGGAGTGCAGCTGGTCGAGAGGGCGATGGGTCTACGACAACGTGTCCCGGCCATTGTACTCCGGGCTCAAGTGCTCCTTCATCTTCCCGGAGGTGGCTTGTGACAAATATGGCAGGAAGGATGTCATGTACCAGCACTGGAGATGGCAGCCTCACGGATGCGACCTTCCCAGGTATGTACCATCGATTTTTCCCTTGTACCGTCGGAGCATTTCTAGCTCAAGTTCGTTCTTAACAAGATCCCAAAAGGTGTAGCAAATCTGAAGCTGCTGCGATATGATAACAAGCTTGTCAGTATCACTTTATGCGATAGTATAACAAGCTGGTAAATTTCCTCTTCTTTTTTCTCTTCTATGGAAGAAGGGAACAATTAACTCATCTGTAACTGAAAAAAAAATACCAACCTGATTGCGAAATTGATCTGACGGTGATAGTTTGACTTTGACAAAGATCAACAGGAAATCAAACATGCTAGTAGAAAATTAATTGACTTTGAAAGACCAGCAGCAAGAAAAAAAAAAACAATTATCTACCTCTGTTTTGCTATCTGAGCCATTTCATAATCGTGTGAGCTAAAAATGAGATCATACCTGGCATAAAAAAAATCTTCTATACAATAACACATAGATATCTGTGACACAACACGATGTCTGTGTTTGGCCATGTGGACAGATTCAACGCTACCAAGCTGCTTGAAAAGCTGAGGAACAAGAGAATGGTGTTTGTTGGCGACTCAGTCAACAGAAACCAATGGGTTTCGCTGGTATGCATGGTGGAGGCCTCTATACCTGATGACAAGCTCAAGATGCTTATCTACAATGGCTCGCTCTATTCCTTCAAGGCAATGGTATGTTTTCGTCTGTAAATGTATAGATAATCAGGTACAAAACCAACAATTCCAGTTAGCTGATTTAGAACACGTCATAATTTCAGGAATACAATGCGACAATAGACTTCTACTGGTCGCCGCTGCTGCTGGAGTCCAACAGTGACAACCCCATCATCCATCGTGTGGAGTATCGGATCATAAGGGCAGACAGAGTTGAGAAGCATGCCAGTGCCTGGCGGGATGCTGACGTTATTGTCTTCAATTCCTACCTTTGGTGGAGGAAGCAGAGGGATGACATGAGGATGAAGGTCATGTAAGTAGATTAATTTCCACGTATCTTGAGACATAGTCAGAACTGACAAAAAAAAAATACAACTATAAAGCTTAACATCTTTTGTATGTGCAGGTATGGGTCATTTGAAGATGGTGATGCAAGGTTAGACGAAGTGGAAATGATTGATGGTTTTGAGATAGCTCTTAAGAAACTAACTCAATGGCTCGGCGAGAATATTGACAAGAACAAGACAAGAATCTTTTTCGCGGGATCATCACCTACACACTCCTGGTAAGATAGATTACCCTATCATCATTATTTTTTAACACCATGCCACCAGGTAGTATTCATGTGAAAGTGATGTGGTATTTGATTTTTTCAGGGCTAGCAACTGGGGCGGAGAAGACAGCAACAAATGTCTCAATGAAACGGAGCCGATCTACAAAATCGGATACAAAGCCGCAACTACAGATTACAGCTTGATGGACATGGCTAAGTCGAATTTTAGAACATTGGAGGCGAAAGGTATACATGTTCAGATACTGAACATCACGGAGTTGTCCGACTACCGCAAGGACGGACATCCAACGGTGTTCAGGAAACAATATGCTCCTCTGACCAAAGAGCAGATTGCGAACCCAGCCAGCTATGCGGATTGCACGCACTGGTGCCTCCCCGGAGTTCCTGATGTCTGGAACGAGTTTCTGTATGGTTACCTAATGCATAAATAATATATCACGTCACATATTATGTACAAATTACATACTCTGTTTAGGTTACGCCGCTTTACGGCAGAGAATGACTTGCCTGTTATTGCATATAGAGATAAAGGAGAAGAGCAAAGTATCTGTACCACCTAAAGGGATCGCTACAGAGTATTTTAGCTGCTGGAGAACTCGCATGTCGTGTGTTATGGAGTACCAGTCCCTTGCATAATACTGAACAGCAGAATACCAAACAAGCTCATAACAAGGAAAATTCTAAGAGCTAGTAAATAACAGCTGTCCTGGGTTCCCTGAAATTCAATTCATTCAAGGAGGCAAGCAAGCAAGAAAAACACCGCAACCACATTTCAGCACAAGAAGTAAGAACAACCTGAGCAATGACTCAGACGCCACAAGCTCAGCATTGCCGCCTCACATGTACATCAGCTTGTGACAGAAAGCTTTTAATGACCAGGAATGATGAAACCTTTACTCTTCTTGCTCAAGGCTTCAAGAGCAATACATAGTTACAGATTCTCTAAAACTAAACCACCATTTTTTTAATGACTGCTCTAGGGTGGTGTAAACTACCATTTTGACCAGTCCAAATTCATCAATACAATACACATCATCAATGGCGATGACTACAGAATACCAAGGTTAATCATTTTAATTTCAAATGATTGGAAATTGAGGTAATTAAATACACGAGGATCTTGTTTGTTGTGTTCCTCTGCTTCTAGCACTTAACGTCAAATAACATTCATCATGCTTTCTTGGCCTTGGGCTTAGTTGTGGGCGGTAGGAAAAAAGCCCTGAAGGTCCATGCAGCAAGAATGGCACCAATGAAGGGGCATATCCAGTAGACATAGAACTGTTCCCACGTGTTGTGGCGATTGTTAACACATGCCCAGCCAAATGCCTGCAGATGATATTTGATCGTAAGTACATCAATTCTGGGGATACAAATTAACCAGCGGAAGAATGCTTACTTTCTATTAAAAAAATGAAAAACTGAAAACTGACAGGAACAGAAGAACGTTTTTTATGTTATTTAAATGGAACAGTAACATGAAATCAGTTCACATTAGATCTTCAACTCAGTGGTGCTACACAGCATCTTCAACTCTGTGAATATCAGGTGTTGCATCAAACTTGTGTAGTAAGCAATAATCTTCTGTAAGCACCATTACATTAGTTTTGTCCGTTCTATGAAAGCTCTACCTGAGATTCAAAAACCATATGATTGTTTTTCTTCCATTTCAACCTAACTCTAGTTATCATCAATAGCTTTGCTGTGCTCAATTTTAGCAATTGTACTTCTAAAATTACAATTTGTCTAGAACGGAGTATCATGTGTCGGTACTGCATCTGTATGATAATGTTCTTCACTTTGGAAAAACGGGAAAAAAAATAGCATGGCAATATGTTGCATCAGCAAAAGTCAGCAGTCCAAAACTGTAATTGTGACAAAAAAGAATTGACAGTGAAGAGCCCCCACTCAAAGTCAAAGGAGGTCTAAAAAACTAAATCACCATTTTTTAGTAATAACTGCTCTAGGGTGGTGTAAACTACCATTGTGACTAGTCCAAATTCATCAATACAATACACCTCATCAATGGTGATGAGTACAGAGTATCAAGGTTAATCATTTTAATTTCAAATGATGGGAAATTAAGGTAATTAAATGCATGAGGATCTTGTTCGTTGTGTTCCTCTGCTTCCAGCACTTAACGTCCAAACAACATTCATCATGCTTTCTTGGCCTTGGGCTTAGTTGTGGGCGATAGGAAAAAAGCCCTGAAGGTCCATGCAGCAAGAATGGCACCAATGAAGGGGCATATCCAGTAGACATAGAACTGTTCCCACGTGTTGTGGCGATTGTTAACATATGCCCAGCCAAATGCCTGTAGATGATATTTGATCGTAAGTACATCAATTCTGAGGATACAAAGTAACCAGGGGCAGAATGCTTATTTTCTATTGAAACTGAGAAACTGAGAAGTGACAGGAACAGAAGAACATTTTCCCTCGCAAAAAAGAAGAAGAACATTTTGATGTTATTTAAATTGAACAGTAACATGAAATCAGTTCACATTAGATCTTCAACTCAATAATGCTACACAGCATACTCAACTCTGCGAATATCGGGTATTGCACCAAACTTGTGTAGTAAGCAATAATCTTCTGTAAGCAAATTTACATAGCAAAGCTTGAAGTGAGAATCTATTAATTTTATCCGTTCTATGAAAGCTCTACCTGAAATTCCAAAACCATACGATTGGTTTTCTTCATTTTCAACCTAACTCTAGTTATCAATAGCATTGCTGTGCTCGATTTTAGCAACAGTAATGGTGTATCACACATTATGAGAGTATCATGTGCCTGTACTGCATCTGTATGATAATGTTCTTCACTTTGGCAAATCGAAGGAAAAAGATTTTAGCTTGGCAATATGTTGCATAAGCAAAAGTCAACAGTCCAAGGCTGTAACTGTGAAAAAAAAAAAGACTTAAATGAGGCCTACAATTTATCTAAAGTTGTTATTTTGACAACTAAATTGACAATAAGGGCATCGATTCTTCTCACTGTAGTGATGGTAAAGGACTAAAGGAGACTAGCAGTGGTGCGAAAAGAGAAAGAAAAGGGACTGACATTGGCTGGGTTCATGGAAGGGCCGGTGTAGGCTGCGCCTGAGAGGACGAGGCTGACAGTGGAGATGGAGAGCATCCAGGTCTTGATGATGGGGTTGCGAGGGCCCTTGACGATGATCCAGAGCACGGCCATGGTGATGACGAAGGTGAGCACCCCTTCGGCAACGGCGCCGGTGTGGGGATCCACCTTGAGAGAGGGCCCCCCGAGCATGTGCTTGTACTGCGCCGGCATCAGCTCCGAGATGGCCAGAGCGCCGCCCACAGCGCCGGCGGCCTAATCAGTTGCAGTCAGTAGTCTGATTGTTTCGGAATGAAAGAACGACTGAATTCAACTCAAATGAAGTACCTGGGCCGGGAAGCGGAGCGCGACGGCGAAGAGGGATGGGCTGGTGAGGCCGGCGGCGTAGAAGGCGGCGACGCCGGTGGGGTTGAAGCTGGCGCCGCCGAGGGCGGCGCAGAGGAGGTTGAAGGCGAAGAGGAGGATGGAGAGGAGGGAGACGGTGATGAGGAGCGCGTAGTGGAAGCCCTGCACCCTCAGGTACGACGTCACCGCCGCCGTCGATGCGCCCAGCGTGGAGACGCACAGCACCCACAGAAAGGTCACCACCGCGTCCGCAGCCGCCGCCCGCGCCGCCGCTGCCATCGCCATCTCCGTCCGTCCTAAGCGGATGGGATTGGAAACTGCCGCAACTGGAATAGAATCGACGGAGAAGAACTGAAGAAGCGGGGTAGGTGAACAATCTAAAAAAAGCACGCTCTTCCCGTGGAGTGCGACTCACAGTCCCGCAACCTCACAATTGGAGCAAAGCAATTGAAAAATCAAGAAGCAGTGCCTCTTGTCAATTAGTAGTACATGAAAAATGCAAGAAATGGATGGCAGAAATATACGCCCGTCTTCTGAGAAGAAAGAAAAAACAATCAAGAAATCCCATATGTTTTTTTTTTTTTGAGAAGTAAGAAATCCCATATGTGTGGGGGGCGGATCAAGCTGGATTTATATGTGGACTTTGATGGGCCTACAACTTATCGGCCCTCTACTGCTTTGGGCTAGATTTGGGAAGGCTGACCGAAAAGGCCCTACTAGTATTGCATGCGAAATGTGATCGAACTTTCTACCTGACACTGACATTTGTTAGCTAAAAAAACCTTGAGGAGAAAGGGAAAAGCTGCAGGCAAGAAGATGTTGAATGCAATAGAGGACGAAGGGGGTTGGAGATCGGATCAGCAAGAGAAGGAATTGCTCTGTAAAAAAAAAAAAAAAAACTCCTATAGCAGGCAGCGAACAGAATTGCCCTGACATTTTGTCTAGCTGTGGTGCAGCGTTTAGGTGAGTTTGTATGTAGCAAAGTAGCAGGATATCGATGCCACTGTCAAAGAAAACGACTTCAAATTTCTCTAGAGAATAGAAACACTTGAAAAAGACTTCGTATCATAAGCTACAAAGTTGCATTATACAGTTGAGTTCACAACAAATTCGACATGAGATTGGTAAATGACAACATTGATCTGCATACCTGTCACCAGACACCAATGATGAGCAACGGATGCCCACCTCTAAAATTGTAGAAAACCGTTGGGACTTGATAAAAGCAACAGCAAGGTGCAATGAAAACGGGAGGGCAGTATATGGTCGTCAGACAAAGAATAACCTACAATTTCTATGTAATGGTTATGAGACTAACTGAAGAGAGGGGTTGGAACATATATACATGCAGGTTGACATGAATTATGCCGGTAGTATGATAAAAGCACTCGGCAGTGTGTTATGTCAACAAGAGTTATCAATCCAGAGATAAGCAAATACTGAAACCTTTATACGATCAGACTAAAAGAATGTGTTGTGAATTGTTCAGTACAGTGGACTTTGAAGCCATGCAAGCTAAGGTACACTGGAATTAACACTCCTAGTGTTGTTGATTGGTTGGTATCCATGGCAGAATTGCCATCCTTGGAATTGACTCATCTATGGAATCTGAGGCTGCCTTGTAACGCTGTGCGTAGTACGCTAGTACTCTTATGATGTGGTCCTTTCATGACACCATCTGAAAAGGGATACATTCAAGCAAACATGTGGCTTTCAAATTGATAACTCAGTGAATATGCCAATTTAATGGTCCCTTCTTTCACGCATGCAGGCACGTACACAAACTATTTGGCGAAAAATGTGTGATGGTTGGCCTTTGGCGGACAACTCAAGTGGAGTATCAAGTGGACCACACTTACTCTCCTTGATGCACCATTGCACCAATAGACCAATGTTATCACAATAGACCCAATTAGGCTTGTAAAACTGCACGTAGCATTTATAGCTGGAATGAAGGGGCAGCATCACTATGACAATGAATAGATTGGTCTCAGAATATTACGGACGGGAAAGCATTGGAAAGCAAATTGCCCATATATTGTCGGTGGGATTAAAAGGTGTCATGCTGTAGATAATTTAAGGTTTCTAAGTCCCACACTTTTCATAGTAAATCTCTTTAATTTGTTAGTAGGACTAAATAACATGGTTTGGTGAGGTGGTTGAGGCGAGCATGCATGGTACCCTTTTTTTTTTGCTGCTTGTCCTAGTTGTAGCCTTGTGGGCTCTTGGACCTTGGCGATTGATCCGGTTTGCATGCTTGCAGCGAACATCCTAGATGAATCATGAATGTGACACCAAAATAGTGCTCTGCCGCATGTTGTTTTCAGCCGCTTACCCATCAAATCCAGCATTCCAGCACAAGCCAATTGGAAATCTTTCGATCTTTGTACTGGTGTACACTGCCGACTCTGGAATGCATGGTGTTAATCTCATCTGATGCTTGTGCACCGTCATCCATCCAGGGCTCCAAGTAGGCTGATTCTAAAAGTACCTTTTTGTGTAGCCATGTATTCTAAATATGCCGTACCATGCCAGATCCACACATAATGATTTAATTTGTAGCAAATAGTGGGGGGAAACCTTGTATATGTTCTTCCGAGTTTCATCGCTAGCCTACCCCAATTTGGTTGGGACTAAAATGCTTCGTTGTGTTCTAGTAGTGTGAAAAAAATAAAATAAAGAAATTAAAAGCGATATACCTACATCGCCACTATGTTGTGCCAGCCAAATTACGCTGCTAGATGATCTGGTTTCTTTTTGTTTATGTTAACACTAATAAGTGCATTTGTAGGTAAAACGGCAATTGCACAACACAAACCTTCCAACTAATATGTGCCATGCTCAAATCTTCCAGCTTTACATTGCCTATGAATCAAGACAACTAGATGTCTACAGACAGATGTTGACCGCACTGCTTCTTGGACTTGTGCAGGAAGCAAGTCTGATCCAGAAGAGAATCATGTGGACCAGGTCCAGCAATAGGTAGCCAACTACTGCAACAGATCTTACTAGCCTTCTAAGGAACACACAGCTACAGTACAAAGCAGTAATCAAGCTTGTCCAACCTTCCTTATCCCCCTCTCTCTCTCTCGAAGAAGAAGAAGAAGAAGAAGAGATATGTTGAATGCTGTTGCTCATTAATCATTCTTTTCACACTTATAACAACCTGTCAGAATGAATATTCGGGAAAATAGAAAACAACAAATCAAATTGACACCACATACTACTACGCCACTCAATAGTCAAACTTTCTCAATCGATCCCACCAGGTTAGGACATGATACCCAATAAAACAAAAGTCACCTCAAGATTCCACCTAACCCCTCCATTTGGTCTTTTTGGAGACACTCGTGTTATTCTCTGATTAAAGGAGATAATGCAGATGAGGCTATTATTATTTAACACCCAGTAGGGTTATTTGAAGATTCAGGAATCAGCATCAAAGCAAATTACTGATAGAATGTGTATAGATTTCTGATGTGTCCTACTTTTAGCCAGGTACCTGCATGAGATGAAATAATCACAGTGTCACAATCAATTGCGTTATTGATCTCACCATATTTTTTCAAGAAAAGGACTACACAGAAAACTTATTTCCAGTATTTGGCAATTAAATTCGCTACTTCATGAGTCCAGCACCATGCACCACCATGTTGAAAATAGAACACCAGCATCAGTTATTCAAGAAGATATTGCAAGTAGTTAAGTAGATACTTGTACAACTAAATTAACTCTGATTGACGCATCGATAGTTCATATTATCTCCCAGCATTGACTGAATGGGCCTTTGTATTTACAAGGAGTAAATTTGCAGATTGAAAATAATAAAATCCTGTTCAGTTTTCAGATAAAAAAGGCAAATATACTTGTACACTGAAGCTCCTTAATGCTTTAGATTAGTTTCTTGTTAATGCCAGGTAAGGAGCATTGCAAAAGGTTTCTTTGCCGGCCATCATTACCCTTTTGTTGTTTGAGTTGCAAATATTTTTTTTAAAGAATAGGTTCAATGTTTCAGTTTCTTTATTTCCGCCTCCCCTCTATGATGTTTGGCGTGGTGACTGGCTGGGCTGTCGGTACCAGAAGTAGCATTTCCATATTCTCTCTTATTTTATCCTTTTTTGCTTTTGTGAAATGAGACAAATGAAATCTTGATCACATATGGAACAAGGATGATACTCATCTGTATATGATTCTACATGTTCGGAGTACAGTGAACAGCACACATATGTATCCAAAACTTTTCTGGGCCTACCTAACAATTCTGGGTTACAGAACTTTTAAGTTTCGCAACCACATTCCTGACAGTCAGACACTGCCTTCCTTTTTGTGGTTAGGCTGGAGGGTCAGTGTTCAGGTTGTTCTCCCATCGTCAGAGCAGAGAGGCGCGCAGCGCACTAAAAGAGGGGAGCCAAAGCACCACAGTTTTGTGAAGGAAGAATGAAGCCAGAGGCCACTCCCAAGGTGCCAGCAGGTTGCAGAATGACGGCGCTCCAGTCCCCGATTGGACTGAGGAGTGTCGTGAGCTATCTGGTAGTCTTCTTTATCATCGCCAGCTCCGTCGCCTTCTTGTTCAACAGGGGCCAGGAAGCGCAGGTGCGATTGGTGGCGGCGGCCAAGCACCATGATCAACCACTGAGAGGGAAGGAAGCAGAGGTGCAGTTGAGAGCTGACATTCAAGACTCCGGCGAGGAGTGCAACTGGTCGAGGGGAAGGTGGGTCTACGACAACATGTCCCGGCCATTGTACTCTGGGCTCAAGTGTGCCTTCATGTTCCCTGAAGTGGCTTGCGACAAATATGGTAGGAAGGATGTCATGTACCAGCACTGGAGATGGCAGCCTCATGGATGCGACCTTCCAGGTATGACTCACAGATTTCCCTGGTACAGATACAGAGCTTTGTAGATAAAATGTATTCTTGTCAACCCGCAAATGTCAGAAAACATGAGAGTGCAGTAAAAGAACAATCTCAGTTTTAGTATAAAAGATTTGGGATTCCTTTTAAGTGTAGTAATTCTTTTGTCTAATGAAAAATGTAACAGAAATAAAGATTAAGCACAGGGCAGTAGTGCAAAAAAATAATGCATTTCTTACTTGTTAAATTGATCTAACTGCAGTGGTTAACCCGGCCAACAAGATACAAAACATCCAAGAAAATAAACTGACATTGACAGACAAGCAGAGAGGGAAATTTCCCATATACTTCTTATTCAATATCCATGCCGTTCGAGTGTGGAACATTCAGTCATTCACCAAAGCCTAGTCTAGCATGGTATTGATGTCATGAGTCTGGATTTTTCCATGTCGACAGATTCGATGCCACCAAACTGCTTGAAAAGCTGAGGAACAAGAGATTGGTGTTTGTGGGAGATTCAGTGAACAGGAATCAATGGGTTTCCTTAGTGTGCATGGTGGAGGCCTCTATACCTGATGCCAGGCTCAAAGCGCGCATTTTCAACGACTCTCTCATTTCCTTCAAGGCATTTGTATGTTTTCGTTCACAAACCTACAGGCTGCAAAACCAACAAATTCTGTTAGCTATTTGAAATTGTGATTATTTTAGGAATACAATGCGACAATAGACTTCTACTGGTCACCGCTGTTGCTGGAATCCAATAGCGACAATCCTATTATCCATCGGGTGGCTTACCGGATCATAAGGGCAGACAGAATTGAGAAGCATGCCAGTGTCTGGAAGGATGCTGACATCATTGTCCTTAATTCTTACCTGTGGTGGAGGAAGCAGAAGGATGAGACAATGAAGGTCATGTAAGTAAACTTCTTTTCTTCGTATGCAATAGGGTCCACTTTTCATATCTGATAGAAAAGCGCTATCTGAATTGATAATGAATACAAGAAAACAGTTTCCAAATGCAGTGATTCGGGTAACCTCTTTTGTATGTGCAGGTATGGTTCATTTGAAGACGGTGATGCAAGGTTAGACGAAGTGGAAATGATAGATGGTTTTGAGATAGCTATCAAGAAACTAACCGAATGGCTTGGAGAGAATATCGACAAGAACAAGACTAGAATCTTCTTCGCAGGATCATCACCTACACATTCCTGGTATGTGGAACACTAATGCATCATTTATCGACAAAAATAAAATAAGACCTTGAATATGTCCATGCCATCAAGTGCTAATAGATATGATAGTGATACAAGATATATAATTTTCAGGGCTAGCAACTGGGGTGGAGAGGACAGAAACAAATGTCTAAATGAAACGGAACCAATCTACAAGGTTGGATACAAAGCCCCAACTACAGATTACAGTATGATGGCCAAGGCAAAGTTGCATTTTGCGACACTGGAGAAGAAGGGTATACATGTTCAGATACTGAACATAACGGAGTTGTCTGACTACCGCAAGGACGGCCATCCTACTGTGTATAGGAGACAGTTTGTTCCTCTGACGAAAGAGCAGATTGCGAACCCAGCCAGCTACGCGGATTGCACACATTGGTGCCTCCCTGGCGTTCCTGATGTATGGAATGAATTTTTGTATGGCTACCTCATGTACAGATGATATATCATGTCCTATACTGTTTAGATTAGGCTGCTTTTGTGCGGAGAATGGGTGGCATGTTGACCTGTGTGTCACCTAATGGGATTACTAACGAAGGCAGGCAATATTAGCTGCTGGCGAATTCGCACTTGTAATATTTAATCACGGTACCGGACACAATCCTAAAAGTTCATAGAAATTTGCCATAACTAGGTAAAGAACTAATAACGGATGTCCTGGGTTCCCTGAAATTCAATTCACCCGGGGAGGCAAGCAAGTAAGAAAAAAAAAATACCAGATTTCAGCGTGAGAAGAACAATCTGAGCAACGAAGTCTGGGATCAGAGAGCCACCACAAGCTCAACGTCGTCGCTGGCTCGCCGCGATCCGCGCATACACCACCGCCGCGCACAGCAGCGCGTCGACGCATCCGCCCCGCAACTCTGGGAGCAACCGGCCTCCGCCGCCGTTGAGAGAAGCAGAACAGCAAAGGGGGAAGAGAAGAGAAGATGAAGAGGCAGGCCATGGCCCATTTCGTCATACCAGGCCCAATTCAGCCCGAAGTTTTCATGCTGCATTTCTAGTGGCAGATCATGAAAACTAGCAGCAAGAATCGATCGACGGAAGCAGCAGTTGTTTCCAAATATCTAATTTAGTAGTGCTGGTAATTAAACGTTTAGCTTGAACTGTCAAAATTAATAAAGTGTATATATATGTATAAGATCAGATCATTGTTTCTCCGTCTGATATGATGGTTTGCGACATGTGGGCAGTCTGGTTTTTTGCTAGCTTTTCGAATCGATGGGGCGGCATGTTGTCGTTTGCTTGCAGAGTATTGCTGGTAGTATTAGCCAAAAGCAATTAATTCCTTTTGCATGTGATGGATGCATTCGCACGACTGACAAGCTGGTTAAGTAGGGATCAGCTGGGAGATGCATGCCAGGTATGTAGCATGCACCATACACACAGCTGTGTTGTGGTCACGTACGGTGTACCAAAATATATATGAGTTTGGTTTCTTGGCTGAATAATAGTATGAGCGCATATAGTACGTACGAACCCATTCGTTTCATGTTAGCCTTGTTCAGCATTATTCCCTGTCCGTCGTCTAATAGTGCCGACATACATCATCAGGGCATGCATTAATTAGACTAAACAGAAACTATATATACCCGATCGAGGCATTCCCACCCGTCAATCTCCTCGTCCAGTACTACGTCGGCGCTTCGTGAACCGGTGGCGGCATATGCAGAGGCAGCTGACGATTCGACGACGGTAGAATCGATCATGCACGCATGGTCATATTGACAGCGACATCGTCTAAAGAAGGGGCTGCTAGCAACAACAGTCAACGGACGCAGCAGCTATGAATTTTCAGACAACGTTTTAGTTTGAAACCCGGAAATTATTGTGGCTCCATCCATAATTAATTAAAACTAAAACGTTGTCTGAATGGGATCTAGCGACATCGTGTAAAGTATGTTGTTTCAAAGCGCGGGGAGAGAGAATTCCTCGATCGATCTTGTTTCAAAAAGAGGAAAAATAAATATTAGAATGGAGGTCGTGGAGATGGCAGCCGGGGCTGCGGCGGGCGCAAGTTCCTCGCGCGCGCGTATGCACGGTCGGTCTAGTGTGTGTGTTTTGTTGATTGATGATTGAATGTTTGCGTGGCGGCTTTATTAATTTGGCACGATTTGTCCTGTCCAATGTCTGGCTATACAATCATAATACACCCACTGAATTTTACAAGCTCTGTCTCTGTTTTCGATCAAAGGCCCATTGGTTTTATTGATGATGATGAAGACTTTGGCTGATAATTAAGTATGAACCTTCGATCCCAATACATACTAGGAGAATTCCCCGCGCGTTGCTGCGGCACCACAATACAATAGTGAAGCAAAAGGTTTTTTGACATGAAACTATATTATTTGATTTGAAGACATGACAAATGCAGCAATCTATACAATAGAATTTGTTAACAGAGAAAAGTAAAATTATAATAACTAAATGAAAATAATGTTTTTGTGCTTAGACTCCTATTCTTCTATGAAAATTGCGTGGAGGAATGGCTCTACCTTCTTCATATATCCTATAGTGATCATCTTGTGAGATGGCAGTTGCTTAGTTATGTCTTCGCCTTTAGATTTGCTAGTGATAGTCGTTAGACAAACTTTTCGGTTTCTAGAATCCTTAAGGGCATTCGTTGCGTCCATGTAAATTAAAATGAACAGATGTAAATTAACTGAATATCTTCTTGTGAGAACTGATGGAAGGCCTTTTTCTTCTTGTTCTTTGCCATAACGCCCATTTAGTTAATTAAAATGAACAGAGTAACCAACAGATGAAAAAAAAGAACCTGAAAATGTGTATATTGAAAAGGAGTGGACAAAACTATATGTAAAGATGATGAATCTGAGCAAAGATTTAAACAATTTAATGTAAGAGGGGAAAATGACGCTTCTGCATCAAGTGGTGGGGCAAAACAAATGCTAAGGAATTCAACAAATATATACTGAAATCTAGAAACTGCAATCTTTACTGAAATGATGAAACGGCAGCAAACTAATAAACTGAACTCTAAGATTGCATACCTTGGAACAAATTTAAATTGCTGCTTGTATTAGAATCTAATTCAAGAATTTTACTGGGCAGATGAGAAAGAAATCTGCATGACCAAAAGAATTCAGTAGATTACTGGGAACTGAGTAGCCAACGGCAAGAACAAAAAGGCATGAACATGCTTGAACTAAGACGGAGGAACAATCGGCAGCAATTAAAATGACATGAAAATACCTGTATTGTAACAGAGAGCATGTAATATATGTAAACATGATGAATCTGACTAAAGAAATTAAAATGTCAATGTAAGAGGAAAAAAATGATGCTCCGGTGGATGGATGGAAGGAGAGTAGACAGAGCCGTGGGTCAGCAGGAAGAGGTCCCTGAACGGACACAAATACTGCTGAGTGTGCAATCAATTGAAGGTTGCAAATGCAATATTGAAGAGGAAATTATGAAGACTTGGAGCGTGCAATCAATATTGGAGGTAATTGAAATGCAAAATTGAAGAGGAAAACTTAATGCGTGGTAGGGGATGATGAAATTTGAAGGTGGCGGAGGACATGGTGCAGGCAGTTTCATCTCTTTTTTTAATGCATGAGGAATGCTGACAGACTGCTCGGGCTACCTTCTGTTGCGAATTCATTAGTTGCAGGGATGTGAAAATGTGCAAAAAGCTGAGGAACCCATAATCAAACGCATTTACGAATGGGAAAGTCATGTGGAGAAGCATTTGTCTGTTCCTTTCCACACTGGGTGATGGACGGTGGTGATGACCAAACAAAATTAAATTGATGGACCAGATTATTTTGATGATGTGGCGCAATAAGGATTGAGCTTTAGAAAGTTAGTGGGTATGACTTATATAGGAATTATAGATTACTCTTGTGCCGAGTATATATAAACACAACTTTTAGACTTGCCAATATATAGACATCCAGGTTGGTTAATTAATTAGCGTGGTGCACGTTTGAAGTAGAAATGCAGTTTGCAAGTGGTGCATGTTGATGAGCAAAATAAAGGACATGAACATACTCGATTCGTATTTTGCATCATCGATTCGATGGAACTCGTATTGTTTTTTTTTCCTGAAAGGTATACATACTATTGACTAGCACTATGGTATATACATAAATTTGTGGGGTTGCACACTTACAGAGAGGCTGTGAGCTGTGTTGTGAGAGCGAATTTTCAAGGATTTAACGGCATTTGTTCTTTCAGTGGTAGGCGACGCTCCCGTCGACAGCGAGACGCCAGTGGTGACTTAGTATCTCTAGATTTGCCGGCTCAGTCTTCGAAGATGCTCATAGGGGTAGGGTTTGCGTACGTGTTCATAGGGGTGAGTGTGCGTGCGTTGTGAGTGTCTGAGTTGTACTGTGTAATCTAAAAAAACAAAAAGAGAGGCTGTGAGCTGTGAGCGTGTATATATAGGCTAGGTTCGTTGCCTCGATTAACTCGTGGTTCGGTTCGAACAGGGGAAGGCAGCCGAGGAATTTATAGCCACAGCCTCTGAGCCTCCCGCCTTCCTTTAGTCAATTGACAGTAGGAGGCGATGATGGAGCGGCGGCGTTGGGCGGTGCTGGTGGCGACGGTGTGGATCCAGGCGCTGACGGGGACCAACTTCGACTTCTCGGCGTACTCGTCGGCGATGAAGTCGTCGCTGGGCGTGTCGCAGGAGGCGCTCAACTACCTGGCCACCGCCTCCGACCTCGGCAAGGCCTTCGGGTGGTCGTCGGGGCTGGCGCTGCTGCACATGCCCCTCCACGGCGTGCTGCTCCTCTCCGCCGCCATGGGCATCACAGCCTACGCCGCGCAGTACCTCTTCCTCACTGCTGCTGCTGCTGTCCCATCATACCCTCTGGTAAATTACTAGTATTTCTTTTTTTTTAGAACGACCAAAGTTACTAGTATTTCTCTTCGCCCCCCCTGCTTAGTTAATTAATTAGACTACCTTTTAATTTAATTTCCATAGTGATTTAGCCATGACCGGCCACCGGTTGTGGACAGTGTTTCATAGTCCCCGTATGGTACGTCAGGCAGCAATCACCAAAAGTAAATGTGACTGTGACTGATGATGCTAGAGAAGGGACAGCAGCACTCTAGAACAATCAACAGCCGGAAGATCGATCTTCTTCCTGGTAGAGAGGCAGGCACCACGTACCAGCCGCTCCTGTTCGTCCGTCCGTTCCTGGCATTCCATTCCATTTGGTTGTCTTTCTTCTTTAATTTTTAGCAGCTCGTCGGTAGTGAGAGCTGGCGACCAGCACGCGGTAACGAGAGCTACTGTCACGTTGCTTTCGCTGGACTTACTCTGGGTTAGTGAATGTCCTCTCCTTTTCTGGCACTCAAACCACTCGAATCCATGGCTCACATTCCTCTTCCATTTACCGTCCAAGCCTCATCACCTACTTGCAACCTGCCCCGCTCTGCATCTCTGCAAAATATAGGTTACGGTGCTTTCACTAATATAATAGCCTCCTCGATCGGTCAACTGCCTGCGATTAGTTGTTTCATTTCAAAGGTCACCCGCTCGGGGCTTCCCATCACAAATGCTTCTTTTCTTTGTTAATCCTTTCACCTCAACCTTCACACTTGCGTTTGCATGTGCGGCATACTCCTGTCCTCTACCATCATCAACACGGCACGTGCGAGCAAGATACTTCTAAGTACTGTAGTACTATTCCAGAATGATATTTCCATCACCCACACCTCTTTTTATTAGTAACAATCCTGCTATCTCCTCTCATCTGATCGGATCAGATCTGATTCCATCAAAACAATCAGTGGAGTACTAGATACTGTACACCCATCCATGTCAGCCCTCAGTTCTTTGTTATTTGCAACCAAATCTACTAGTCCTACCTATCAGTCCTTCGCCCCTGCTTTGCTTTGACCGGCAGATGAGCCAGCTTCTACTTCCTAACTGATTGGTACCAAACACCTAAACTTCTCTATCAAACATTAACGACACCTTGCTAACAGTGACCTCACCATGGTTTCAAAAGGAACCCCTTTTTTTTTTACGAAAAACTGTAGGGGAGTTCCCCACAGTGCATCTTATTTTTGATTAATCAGAGTATTTGTACAAGAAGCAAGAAGAGAAAAAGGTAAGGGGAAGTAAATCTACAAAACTGACATCTAACTTACCAACTAACCTAAGGAGATACAACAAGGATATTACAACAGAAATACATACAAGACTAGATAAGATCTAGCCATTATAACAGCATTACACACTAGTCTTCCCCACAACTGAAGGGGAACCAACAGTTTACACACGGGAACGCCACGGCTCTCGTCCATTGCCAAACAATAATAAACTGTTTGAGGTAGGAGTACTCGTCTTCACAAGGAAGCTGGCTATAAGCCTATAATAGACTACATAAGGGCTGGCTGGCAAACCCCAACATCAAGCGTATCATCCATATATACCAAAAAAGATCACAACAGCATCACCCACGCCTCTTGCATTGCATTCTAAAAACAGAATCATCCACCGGCTTCCTTCAACAGATCATTCAACACCAGCACGAAAAATGACATCAGACGATACGAACCAGTATGATAACAGAATTTCAAGTCACAGTCTGTGCCATTACATATTCATATCCAAAACAAAATTAGCAACAGATTTTGTTTACTCCTGAACCAATTCCTAGCACTACCCACAGTCTGATAGTCCTCCCAAAATGTAATATTTAGATATCCTCATCCAGAAACATTTTCAACTACAAGAACATATTTTTTTCCACTTCGGTGTGCAATGCACTACATATAACATCCAAGGACAGTGGCGAAGCCACGTTAGTCGACCCTGGTGCACTGGCACCGGGCTAGGGAGAAGATTTAGCATTACAGAGTGTATTTTGACCAGCCATTTGCTTGAAAAGTTTGCATAAATTGCATGCTGGCACCACCATAAATCCTGATCTAGCTTCACCCCTGTCTAAGGATGAACACTAATCACACAGTCTTGCATAGATAATAAATAAAAGTATTCACAAATTAATCATTGGTGCGTAAAGTATCTGAAGGGGAAACTGTGCGCATGCACTTCCATCAAATATAAGAAAAACAACATGCATGAATAACTGGTGTTACATAGTTATTGCGTTCAAGAAAAAAAATGTTAAATGGTGAATATTCTATCATATTGATTGTGCGATTGAAATAATAGATTAACTGAGCTAGACTGATTCATGTTTTGCATTGCAGGTGTTTTTTATTTGCCTGATAGCAGGGTGCAGCATCTGCTGGTTCAACACAGTCTGCTTTGTGCTCTGCATACGCAGTTTCTCCGCAAGCAATCGCTCCCTGGCGCTCTCCCTATCAATAAGCTTCAATGGGTTGAGTGCTGCCTTCTACACTCTCTTTGCAAACGCCCTCTCCCCTTTCTCCCCATCCATTTATCTCCTCTTGAATGCTATCCTCCCTCTTGCTGCCTCTATCCTTGCACTCCCAGCGATCCTCCTCTGCAAACCAAATGGCAGCCACCTCCACAGCATGCCCAGGCATGACAGGCGTGTCTTCCTCGGCCTCTACATCCTCGCATTCATCACCGGCATATACCTAATGATCTTTGGATCTTACACTACAACCAGCTCTACTGCATGGGTCATTCTCACAGGTGCGATGGTCCTCCTCGCCCTTCCTCTCCTAGTCCCAGCCTTCTCCGGTTGCTCACATGGTGGCACTCATGGTCCTGACCTTGCGTCTCCACTAAACCATGATGATGATGCACAGAAGCCACTCCTACTTAGTACTGATCATCAGGTGGAGTCCGATGATATAGTGCAAAAGACAGTGGAACACCAACTGCAGGACGGTTGCTGTGAAACACTATTGGGTAAGGGTCATATAGTGGTGCTTGGTGAGGAGCATAGTGCCAAGAAGCTCATTCGTAGTGTGGACTTCTGGCTCTACTACACAGCCTACTTCTGTGGTGCCACTGTTGGCCTTGTATACAGTAACAACTTGGGGCAGATTGCGCAGTCATTGCACCAGCAATCACGACTCACCATGCTTCTTGCCGTCTACTCCTCTTGCTCCTTCTTCGGTCGCCTTCTCTCTGCACTCCCTGACTTTCTTCACAGGTTTTGCCTTACTTCATATACATACATGTATCATAATAATCCTCAAATGGCTTCCTAACTAATTAGATATGCAAATTGTACACAGGAAGGTGTCATTCGCTCGGACAGGGTGGCTTACAGCTGCATTGGTGCCCATGCCACTGGCCTTTTTCTTAATGTGGAAATTGCAAGATGGAGCTACTCTGGTAGCAGGAACAGCAATAATTGGCCTAAGCTCAGGGTTCATCTTCGCCGCAGCAGTTTCAGTGACCTCTGAGCTCTTTGGACCCAATAGCATTGGTGTGAACCACAACATCCTCATCACCAATATACCTCTGGGGTCACTCCTATATGGCCAGATTGCCGCCCTGGTTTACGACGCAAATGGCCAAAGGATGACGATAACGGATAACCGCACGGGAATAATTGATACAATGGTTGTGTGCATGGGGGCTAAGTGCTATTCCAACACATTCTTGGTGTGGGGTTGCATCACATTTCTGGGGTTGATATCGAGCATAGCTCTTTTCTTGCGAACAAGACCAGCTTACGCTATTGCTGCTGGTCGGTCTAATTGTAAGCACATGAACCAAGTTTTGAGCTGACAGAGTAACTTCTTGACCAGTTCCATATTTCTTCGAATCCGTTCAACTTGTAAATATTTGATTTAGTTCTAGTAGTACTGGATTAGGCACACTACATGAGATGAATACGACCACAAGAGTCGCCAAAAGGATAGGAAATTATCAGCTTAGCAGTTGGTATGTAAAACGGAATCAGTATTCCATTTGCAGGGCACTAATGCTAACACGTCAGCCCAAAGATTGCATGGAATAAGTTAGTGTCTATCAAACATCGAATGGAGTTGCATTCAAAATCCTACATATTTACCGTTGTTATGTACAACCTAACAATATATGCTGGCTTGCACACTGAAATCTGAGTAACATGTTAACTTTATGCTTACAATCAAAATCACATAACTTGTATTTGAACCTTTGTTCTAGGTGATATTAATACAAGATAAGTGGTCTATGAACTCTCCAAACATCATAAAATGGCACACTCAAAAATAAAAAACAGAGAGCATTTTTAGAAGAACCGCCTAGATGGACTACTAGAGCGATCTGTTATCCCAAGAAGTGTACCTTAGTGAGCAACCCATGGAGGAATCAATTATCACACAAGGAAATATACCTTTCACCACTATAAATTTATAATTTCGCTGCCATATTGTTAAAGCATCATGTAGCAAGTAAAATCCATTCTGGAAGTGTACAGTTCAGTACGGTTGCCTATTGAGTTTAAACATTCCTAGAAGGCGATTTCAGAAAAGCAGGACAACTTATTGAAGAGCTGAAAAAATTCACATTCGTATTACCTCATTCAAGGGACTACAACTGGAGTATGTGAATGCAAATACTTGACAAGAGTCATGAGCCTATAACTATTTCTCCTGCTGGTCGTCATGCTTGCGCCACGGATTCAACGCTTCTCTCATAGCTTGGGCCTCCGGGCTGCTTTCCCAAGCTCGCTTTTCCGACTCCAAAACAGTCACCTTGTCATCTGCAGCATTGAGCCATAGAGAAAATATAAGATCCATTCGTATGCAGCAATGAACAACAGAAAACATATAAGATCATCAATTCCTATGCTGCCAATCGAACCAAGCCCATTGGTTGGTTTCACGGTGAACCATTCAGCCATAGAAGGAGAGTAGAAATGCTGCACTTGAAATATTTACAATACAATCAGACGGAGCGGTTTCTAAAGCTACCAACATATGAATTGGGGATTTTCCCAAGCAAAAGGGAATGCGCGACCAGCAAAGACAGTAAAGGCGATTCATGTAAGCCTGCTTATCAGAAATCTGAAAAGAATTTACAAAGGGGTGGGTGGGTTGGATGGTTGGATGGATACGGAGCAGGTAGCGAGAGAGGGACGTACAGAAGCCGGTGTGGATCATGAAGAGCTCCATGGCGGCGCCTATCGAGGCCCCGACCGCCGCGATCTTGAGGTACCAACCAGCGAACTTCATATTATGACTCTCTGCAAGTGAGCCGCCTTAGGCGGTCGCCGGAGCCAACGGAGGCGAGGCGGCGGCGGCTTTGAGGTCTGGGGCGGTGCGGCGAGCAGGCAGACGCTGGAGGAGCGGGACAGTGGAATCACACATCCTGGCCGTTGAAGCATCACCGACGCGCCAGATTTGTTTCTCGTTGCCGTTCCCCAACATGGGGCCCACCCAGCCCGAAGAGGCCACGCATCACTCACTCAATCGTCTCTGCTCCGCTCCCACACAACACGGTGACCACACGCACGCTCGCATGGCGGCGACCTCGCCGCCGACGAGGCCTCCTGTAGTAGCCACCGGTTTCATCCGTAACCCGTCTCCAGGTCCCAGCCGCGTATACATGACCGTCGGTCGTCGCCGCCGCGCCTCTCCTCGGTGGCGGCCCCCGCGATGCAGTGGCGGTGGGAAGCCGGCAGTCAAGGACGAGACCCCGCGGGAGCCGATGCTGGAGACGAAGAATGAATCCGAGGCAGAGTTGCAGAAGGGCGATGGGACGCTGGGATGGTTTAGGATTGACAGTGTTGCAGCGGATATCATAAGCATCGCCGCTCCCGCCGTGCTGGCACTCGCCGCCGACCCCATCACGGCGCTCGTCGACACCGCATTCGTTGGCCATATTGGTAAGTCAATGTTCCGTGTTGAAAATGGTCGGATTTTCTAGCATCCATCAGCTAAATTGTGCCTCATACCAAATGGTTTCTGCAAAACTCTGCGCGTCTTGATGCAACGCCCATAGTTCAGGCTCAATAGGTTGTTCAAGTTTCAGTTTAAGAGTTCAGAAAATTTATTACAGTTATTACGCTGAGTTAACCTTTCATATTCTTTCTGACGATCTAATTCTTCATTTGTTCAGGCTCAGCCGAACTTGCGGCAGTTGGTGCGTCTATTGCTGTCTTCAATTTGGTTTCCAAGCTCTTCAACGTACCATTGCTTACTGTCACCACATCCTTTGTTTTTTTTTTTTTTTGAGGCAACAGGAGGGGCAACAGCCCCTACTGATTAGTATATATTAATAAAATAAAGAGTTTACAAAGATAAAAAAAAACTAGAAGAAAACAAAAACTAGGAAACAGAATCTAGCCATGACTGAATCTCTGGAAAGTACTTCCATTTCGCTCTGTGTAGCAGAAGCGAGAAGAACTGAATGAATTTCATCTTGCATCCATTTACTGTGGGCGGCACTTGGTTGAAGATCCAATCGTTACGTGTAAGCCAAATGCTCCACGTCATCAAAATGACGATTTCCATGAAGAAAGGCACATTCAAAGTTTTCTTGATGTAAGTTACTGTTCTCAGAGGTGTTGCCCCCTGTGGAAACTGAATGCCTATTGAAGCCCAACACCTTCTGGCAAAGTTACAGTTCAAAAAAAGATGATGTCTGGTTTCATCCTCTTGCCAAATACACATCTCACAGTCATAATCATCCAATTCCATATTTTTCCTTTTTAGTAGACCCCTTGTGCTTACTCTGTCCTTCAGATATAACCAGAAGAAAACTTTATGTTTCAATTGACATGACGATCTCCACAACCATTTATAGGATGGATGTATTTGTCTTCTGCCAATCATCAATCTATAGAATTTGACAGAAGAAAACATAGAGTTTCCCCAAATATAATTCCATTTGTCCTTCTCCTCAGTTAGAATTGTATGCTGGACTATGTCTGATAGTTCATTATATTGTATAAAAGCTTCCTGTGACAAAGGTAAATGGAAAAGCTGATGTAACTGCTGAGAAGCCAATACCTTTTGCACAGTGATCCTAGGATCCTTCACAAAAGAGAAGAGCTCAGGATATTTATGTTGCAGACAAGAGCCTCCCCACATATCTGACCAAAATTGAACAGAGGACCCATCCCCTAAAGAAGCATGAGTCCAACCCTTAAAGTGATTGAGTAATTTAACCACATCACGCCACCAAAAGGAACCTCTTTTTCTGAAACCAGGCAATTCCCCATTCCCATAATAATGGTACCATAACAGCTGAACCCAAGGCAGATCAGTTTTATTAAAAAATTTGTGCAGATTCTTCATAAGGAGAGCATCATTTTGAACTCTTAAATCAAGCACCCCCAATCCACCTTCCATCTTAGGTCTGGTAACCACTGACCATGCAACCAGTGGTGGTTTTTTGGCATTCAAGTCAGATCCTCTCCACAGACAATGTCGACAGTACTTAATTACTTGATCTATAATAGTTGCTGGCACTTTGATGGAGCACATAAAAAAGATAGTCATAGAAGTAAGAACTGAATTCACCAATTGCAGTTTACCCCCTTGATTCAAAAAATTAGATGTATTTACCAATCTTCTTTCGACTTTATGTACCAGAGGGAGACAGTCTTCTACTCCTGGTTTTGTGAGACCAAGAGGAAGCCCAAGATAAGTAAATGGAAAAGAGCCAATTTGACAATTGAAAGTAGCAGCAAGGTGTTGCATTTTTTCCACTGAAACATTTATTGGCACCATAACCGACTTGGCATAATTTACTCTAAGACCAGTTGAATCTCCAAAAGTATTTAGGAGTGATTTGAGACAAAGTAACTGAGTTGCAGAGGCCTCCATAATCACAAGAGTGTCATCAGCATATTGAACTATGGGGAAATCTTGTGTAGGTCCTTGAATAGGCAGATTAAGAAGACCCTGGTCTTTGGCATTATTTACTATACTCTGAAGAAGATCAGCAGCTAGAACAAACAAGAGAGGTGAAAGAGGATCACCTTGTCTGACCCCTCTCTTGCAGTGAAAAACTTTTCCCGGCACCCCATTTAGTAAGACAGAGGAAGTTCCTGTTTTTAGAATCCCCTCAATCCAATTCAACCATCTCGTCCCAAAACCTTTGTGTTGTAAGATATGCAAGATAGCCTGATGCTCTATCTTATCAAAAGCTTTTTCGAAATCCAATTTTAAGATCACCAATTCCTTTTTAGACAGCTTGCAGAGATGCAAATATTCAAAGGACCAGGCCAGACAATCATGAATGGATCTATCCTTGATGAAACCATATTGATTCTGGTGAATCAATCTCAAAATAATTTGCTGCAATCTATCAGCCAGGATTTTTGTGATTAATTTAATTGAGGAATTCAATAGAGAGATCGGCCTAAAATCATTAACTGTGGCAGGTGCATCTTTCTTTGGAATCAGAGTAATATAGGACCCATTTATACTTTGGAGACAAATGTTGCAATCAAAGAAACCTTGACAGAGATCATAGAAATCTTGGGAGATAATAGGCCAACATTTTTTAAGGAATTCACCATTAAACCCATCAGGCCCAGGAGATCTATCATTAGGCAGAGATGAAATAATCTTATCTATTTCCTCTTTTCCAAATGGAGCTTCCAAGTGTTCAAGATCAGGTAAGGCTTGGATGATATCATTGAGCTCAAAATACATATGAGTGAAATCAGATTTTCCAAGCCTATCCTTATATGATTCCCATAAGATAGCAGCTTTTCCTTCATGTGTGAAGATGTCATGTCCATTACTGTCCTTGAGGGAGAGTATATAGTTTCTTCTCATTTTCATAGTAGCATTGGCATGGAAAAACTTTGTGTTTTCATCCCCCAATTTTACCCACTTTATAGCACCTCTCTGCTTCCAATAAATATTTTGTTGGTGTAGGAGCTTCTCAAGATGATCTTGCACTATTTTCCTGAAGTTCCATTCTGCCATAGATAAGTCCCTTGTTTCTTCAATTGTGTCCAGCAAGAGAAGCACAGCTTTAGTATTGGAGATTGTCCCAGCCAAACTGGACAACTGTTTTTGCCAAGTTCTAAAAACTCTTCTCAAGTTCTTCAACTTAGAAACCACTTTTTTAGCTTTATCATCTGAAGTTGCAGGAACAGACCAGCCATGTTGTAGAACTTGCATAAAGTCATCGTGTTGAAGCCAATAATTTTCAAATCTAAACACCTTTGCCTTAGGTACATCAGAGTTGATAGTGATTAAGCAAGGGTCATGATCAGAAGTTTCCTTAGACAGAGTAGTGACAGTAGTTCCAGGATAGTTTGTGGTCCAGGAATTTGAGGTGAAAAACCAATCCAGCCTTTCCAAGAGTGGATTTTCTTGCTTGTTAGTCCAAGTAAACTTTTTACCAAGCAAAGGTAATTCCGTGAGACCCAGATTGCTTATAGCAGCATTGAAAGCTAACATTTCATTTACATTTGCACCAGGTTTATTTCTATCTGAAGGTTTTCTGATAAGATTAAAGTCCCCCAAAATTAACCAGTCAACCTCATCTGGCATTTCAATATTATGAAACCATTCTAGAAATTCCATTTTCCTTTCAGGAGTACATGGAGCATAGACATTGGTAAGAACCCATTGTGCCCCAGAGATTAAAGAAGTAAACTCAACTGATATTGCATAAGAATTCTGAAAAGTGAGAGATCCAGTAAATTTGCTTCCCTTCCAAGCAATCAATAGGCCGCCAGAAGCACCAATGGAGGGCAGGAATTCATAATTATCAAAACAGGGAGAGCAAAATTTTCTGAGAAAATTGCTATCAAAATCTGGGCGCTTAGTCTCTTGAAGACAGATGATATCACAATTACTTTCCTTGATTTTACTTCTGACTGCATCCCATTTTTTATCTGAATTTAAACCTCTAGTGTTCCAACACAGGACATTCCATTTCCGGCATAGATCTCTATTGATGTTATCCATTAAGAAAACCAGTGATATATGACCAAAGAAACCAAGCAGCTAGTACTTGGTTTAAAAAAACCCACAGTATAGTTGAAGCAGTAAACATTGGAGACGACCAGTGAAAATAAGTGAATGGCCAAAGCCAGAATCACACTCAACCATGAGCCATATTTAGTTAATCTGGAAGGGATCAGAATCAGATAAGAAGGGCTGGATAGGACCAGTCTCACCACCACATCAATGAGATAACCAGTTTGCATAACATCCATATTAAGAAACCGTTGAGTTTTAACGATGAAAGAGAGCAATTCAGTCTTTGCACCTATTAAAGAATAAATGTCACAGAGGACAAAATAAAAACCATCCAGATGTCCAGGATTCAAGCCCCCTTCCTTACTGCTTCTTTGGCTTCTTTTTTGTCTTGTCATCATGGTCACTCTTCTTAGTCTTGTTAGCCTTGGGATCTTTCTTCTTAGTTTTACTTTTGCCATCACCAATTGCACCCATCGTTCTGCTTCCTTGTCCCAAGAGCTTATCAGATAAGGCCACAGGCTTTATCTTACAAAAAGTGTGCCCAAGATTTTTTATCACACTAGGAGTTAAAATGGGGGGATTAGCTGTGCAAGCAACACAATTCTTGTTAGGACAAGAGTCTGATTTGAAACCTCTACTCTTATTTTTCAGCCTTTCACTTCTTCGGACCTCAGTTTCCACCAGAAGAGGTGTGGCCAGTAATTTCTTACTACTAATGACCTTTCTGTGCAAAGGAGACTTGTCATTGCTGAGTGGGATTGTTGGTGGGGTTTTTGGCTCATTATCAGTCAACACTTCTTTATTCAGTTCAGAGCAACCAATAGGGGTGTCAGAGGGACAGGCATAAGGAATTGTGTATTTCAGAGAGAGATCAGATGAACATCCAGCCCTCACAATTTCCCATGCTTGGGATCTAAGAAAAAACCTCACCCATTCAAAGTGTTTGGGGTTCATCAGCATAACAGTGAAGAAGTTTATCCATTCTCTTGGAATTTCTATCCCTGTATGGGAAGTTGAGAAGTGCCTAGCCCAAACTCTGACACTATCAGCATTCAATTTAGGTACCCAAGGGACCATTTCATCATGTTGAGTAAAAAACTCAAAAACAGGATCAGCTTCATATTCATCAATGCTCTGCACTATTCCCAGTTGTATGTGCTGAAAATGATCTCCATGGTCTTCATTTCCTGCTAGGTCAGCTTGTTCCGGAACATCCTCTAGGTTTATATTCAAATTAGGCAAAACAGGGTGTTGAACAGCTAGTGGAGGTTGAATCTGCAGGGGAGCAACTAATTCCATCAAGACATCTTCATTTATCTCTTCATGCATGAAAGGACCATATGTCACTTGCTGGGCAGGTAAAGCTAGAACTGGATTATCCATATTCTCATTTGCCATCTCATTAACAAACTCATTTGGGTCAATATCCTGGTTCATTGACACATCAGAAATCCCAGAGTGACCAGAATGGGCAAAATTTTCTTGCTCTTCCTCATCGTGATCATCATTCAAATTTTTGATAGGGTCATTTAATTCAAGAAAAGACTCTCCTGCACCGACGAATACCTGTTCATTAGCTTCAGCTTGAAACATACCATCCGCATTCATGTTTTGATTAGCTACATTGATCACTGCATCAACAGGAGCCACATGCTCAGTCTCTGGTTCAGCAACACCATATACTTCCATCTGACCATCTTCCAAAACTGCCGGCTCATTAAGATTGAGTTTTTTATTTGGAGCAAGATTATTTTGTTGAACACCCATCTGGATCCACTGACCCCAGTGCTGTGGAGGGTCTTCATTTTCACCATGAGCATCAAGGACATGATGTGAATTCTGGGCGGGTTCAACTCGTAGGAGCTCCTCCTCGAGGATCTCACATTGCACAGTCCATGAATGCCCCTGATAACCCTCAGCTTCAGTCAAGACAAGAAATTCAGGCACACTGACTAGATCCAATACTCTAGCTTTTACCAACAGCCTTGAGAGACAACTATAATCTGTTTCCCAGGACATCAGTCTACCAAAAGAACCGATAGCACTTTCAATGCTTTGCTGATCCCACATATCAATAGGGAAACCCAACAACATCAACAAAACCTCCCTATTAAATTGCACATTTTTGTAATTTGTACCCTTATTATGCTTGGCCAAACGGAACGTGAAGTTACCATAAAGATGAGGACTAGTATTAACCAGACGATCTCTATCATGTACATACTCGAACCTGACAAAAGCTTGGCCAGTGGAGCAAGGCTGAACCTCTTTAAACTGAACTCTGAGATGATCGACCAGAAATTCACGGATTACCTCATCTATTGTCTCAAAAGGCACCTGGTTTTCCGGCATCTCATCAATAGTAATGATCGCCAGATCTTCATGCTGTGCTCGCGGTCGCACCATGACCGCCCTAACAGCCGGCTCTCTGTTATCAATGGCCAGACGATGGAAACCCGGTGGCATGAAAGGCTCAGGTTGGGCTCTTTCGAACGCCATTGTAGAAACACCAGATTGTAGATTGCTCTCACCCTTGCGAGATTGTTGCGGCGGAAGTTTTTCAATGTTACGATTATTTGGCAAAGGCGCGGCTGTTCTGAGATGAGGATCCGAAGAGTCACCATCTGGAACTGAAAGAGTTAAAGCCCAGGAAGTGAAATTAGGGAAAGTCCTAGGTCCACTCAAGCTGGATCCATCAGCCAGGGGCTGCTTCTTCCGAAACCAGGAATCTATGTTGGTCACATTCCAAGAATATCGGAATGTATCTGATGGCAGTTTAGCTGGAACAAATCCCTTGTTCTCTGGAGGCGATGGACAATTAAAGGAGACATGACCATCTTGGCGGCACAACCGACACTTAATGGGACCCCAACAGGATTTAGAGTTGTGCCCTGACTGCAAACATCTTCCACAAATGATAATAGACGGCCCAGATTGAGTTGGCTGTGCCGGAACACTATGTATTTCAAATACCTTATTTGGGACCGGCTCCAGAGCCGTTGCAGAGTTCAAATTTGAATAGTCAGAGAGATCCTGAATTACCTCCGTGTTCTTCGGCTTCATTATCTGTGGCTCTTGAATGCGATCAAAGACTGATTTTCTTGGCTGAGAAATCCTTTGAAACACCGATTTTCTTGGCCTCCATTGCTTACGCTGACCCAAAGGAACTGTGTTTGCCCCAGTCAATGCAGCCGCATAAGATTTCTTAGTCTTTCTGTTGGTGACCAGAGTCCAAGAATCTTGTTCTTCTTTATCATAGTTTAAGGATTCAGAATTCCAAGAAGCTCCACCGGCACCCCAGAGATGAAAAAACAATTTGTATTGCTTACAGGCATAAGTCCGCAGATTGTAAATATGGAAACCAACAGCTTTAGAAGCAACAGAGAAACGAAACACACGATCATCAAGTTGAGCTGGCCTAAAATCAGCCGCATTTCCACCAAGAGTGGCTTGCAGGATAAAGCCCACAGATTCTTCAGAAAGACGATAAACACATCGACCAAAAGAGACTACCAGAATGAATTCCGAAAGGTCTTTGCCCGGCACAAAATTAATAGGAGAACCAAGGCGTTCACGCACAGCAGATTGAACACCAGATCCTGGTCGAAAGTCCAGACCAGGAAGAGCCGCAGAAGGAAGATCCATGGGGGAAGTGGGGGAGAGGTTACCTTCTAAAACGAAAACCAGGAATCAAGTCCCCAGATCAGACGAAGGGAGTAACACGCCCATCATCAGAAAGCAGAGGATTTGCTGGTCACGAATCACCGATCAGAATCGAGAGATCATGGCTGAGTTAGGCGATCGCCGGCGAAGAAAGGAAATCGCCGATCCGCGAAATCCGGAGCTCTCCCCCCGGGCCCACCTTCGACATTGTACCTGTCAACTTACCACATCCTTTGTTGCTGAGCAAAAGGCAGTGGATGCTGATTACAATAGCACCGGAGAAAGTAAGTTAACTATAAGTTTTATTTTCTATCTGAAAAGGAGCCCGATTATTTGTGTTACACTGATAAGTATCTAGCTCTAATCTAGAAGATGAATTCTCGACGTCCCAAGAGAAGTCAACTGAACAAAGGAAGATTCTTCCGGCGGTATCAACATCCTTGGCTCTGGCTGCTGGAATTGGCTTGCTGGAAATGGTGGCTCTGATTGTCGGATCTGGGACATTGGTGAACATCATCGGTATACCCATTGTACGTAAGATTAATTTATCGCAGTACCCATATTTCCCTCTCTCTCTCCCTTAGAATTCAATGTCAGCGCTGTGTATTCTTTACGGTTTTTCATGTATGTTTTGTTGGCCGTTGGTCTGTTACTGTACCGCCAGATGTATATGTGGCTTTGATTTTCATAGGTCGTTTAGGTGCCACTTTTGGCATTTCATCGTGTCTTCACTTATTATGCCTCCTGCATACATCCCACCATCCTGGCAATAGGAAAAGGATATAATTTAAGTAAATGCCACTTGCACATACAATACGGTATCGTCAAAACTTTTAGTTATATCACTATCTCCTCAACATTCAGGTATGGCACACCATTGTATCCTAAACTTAACTGCCTTTACTTTATGAATATAATGATCGACAGTGGATCTTTTTGCTACCATGCCTCCTATGACTAAGGCATTGCAAAGATCATATAGCCCCTCACTTCACAAATTCTGAATGCAAAAAACTAATCTTGTAAATGCCAATCGCTCAGGTCTCCTAGAACTAAATAGCAAAGTACCCTGTTCCCCCCCCCCCCCCCCCCCCCCCCCCCAAAAAAAAAAATCTTCTAGGCAGGGGTCTTGAATTTAGCTTATGAAACCAACTTTCCTCAAGTCTTACTCTAAGTTCCTGAAATGTCGAAACTGCTGTAAATTATACCAAGCCTTTTTATCCCAAGCAAGTTGGGGTAGGCTTTTAAAATGATAGCTGTTGTAACTAATTCGCAATACTCTTGCTGTTTGGTATGCAAATACTCTTGCTGGACATAAATCGTTCTGTTTATTGTAAACACAGGATTCATCAATGCGAATTCCGGCAGAACAGTTTCTTACTTTGAGGGCATATGGTGCTCCGCCAATCATAGTGGCACTTGCAGCTCAGGGTGCATTTCGTGGATTCTTGGATACAAAGACACCTTTGTATGCTGTAGGTAAGGGTGTCCCAGCTCATTTTTCAACGTAATTATGGTACTCAACACTTTTTTTATCTCCATTTCAAATTGCTTTAAACTTTGTGTTTAAGCACATGTGACTAAATTTGTTTTCTTATGTAAGATGCTGTATTTTATAAAATGATTAATTAACTAATGAAAAGATGGATACAGGTGCTGGCAACTTATTAAATGCAGTACTTGATGCTGTACTTATTTTTCCACTTGGTCTAGGAGTAAGCGGCGCTGCATTGGCCACGGTGACCTCTGAGTATGTTGATATAGTCATGATATTTTTAGCAATAAAATTTTGTTGCTTCTAAAATGTATTTGCTTCCTCTCACTGCAATGTATCCATACATGTAGTCATAAACCCCTAAACTTGCATTATTTACCTACATGTACTTCAGGTACTTGACAGCATTCATCCTCCTTTGGAAGCTGAATGATGAAGTGGAGCTGTTCTCATGGAATATCATTGGTGATGGAATCATGCGCTACCTGAAATCTGGTTGGCAAATATCCCTTGTGCAGTTGTGCTCATATCCATGCTACTCCATTTAATTGCCATCTTATTAAACACTGCAAGTTACATCTTGGTGTTATGACAACCACTTGAACCTGGATGATTTTCAGGTGGACTGCTGATTTGCAGAACAATTGCAGTATTCTTGACTCTTACGTTGTCAACATCCCTGGCTACAAGGGAAGGGCCTGTTCCAATGGCTGGTTATGAGATATGCTTGCAAGTGTGGTTAACAATTTCTCTGCTAAATGATGCTCTAGCACTCGCTGGTCAGGTCTGCAAAATTACTGGAATGGACCTGTCATCCCGTTTCTCACTTGTGTATTTGTTTGTAAACTATACTTAATTGTCACAGGCTCTACTTGCTGGCGAATATGCTAAAGGGAATTACAAGCAAGCCCGCAAGGTTTTGTACAGAGTCATGCAGGTTAAGAAGTCATTTCATGGGGAAAAAAATTAGAAATACTACGGAATTTTTTTCCTTAACTTTAGTTAGGTGCTGATGCTATTCCTTTTTTTTATGTAGGTTGGAGGTGTGACTGGTGTTGCACTTGCTGCTTCCTTATTCATTGGGTTTGGATCATTATCCTTGCTGTTTACTGATGATCCAGCTGTTTTAGACGTTGCCCGATCTGGAGTATGGGTAATGCAATTTAGTTTTGAGAAATTATGTTTTGTTTTGCAAATAATGTGCAGTGATTTCATGTTCACATCATGTATTGTTGCAGTTCGTCGCAATTTCTCAGCCGGTAAATGCTATTGCTTTTGTGGCTGATGGGCTCTACTATGGTGTTTCTGACTTTGCCTATGCGGCATACTCAACGGTTTCCACTCCTACCTCTATCCCATTATGATGCTATTGGCTATCGATATACTCAGTGTAGCCTTGACATCCTAATAATATTGGCTTGCTTGTTGTTTCAGTTATTTGCTGGGGCTATATCGTCAATATTCCTACTTGTTGCTGCCCCAAACTTTGGTCTTGGTGGCATCTGGGCTGGTCTAACACTATTCATGAGTTTGCGAGCAATTGCTGGGTTCTGGAGGTAGTAATGGATGATTTGTGTATTCTTTTCTCGATGCAAATTTCTTTTTAAAAAAAAAAAACAAAGAAGAAGAGCAAAGCCATTTTTACAGCTTTGTCATTACTAAATTCTACACTTTACCAGAGGGTTCTTTCATGAATAGTGTCTGCACCAGTAAATGGCTTAATTGACTTATATGTGTTTTAGGATATGGAGCAAAGATGGGCCTTGGGAAATAATCTGGTCAGAGACAGAGTGAAGAAATGACAGGCCATGTATATGCAGTTACTGAGCTGACAGTTACTACGAAAGGGCAATTGCAGAGAGGTGTAAGTGTATATAGCTTCAGCCCTTTCCTGTTAATTATATAGGTCAATATGCAGGTCCTATCCCTGAGCAACACACCCCTTTCTGATTTCAAGGTACCTAATTGATGCTAGTTTTGTGGAAGTATGGATATATGCATTGGTGTTAGCTAACCGAGCTAATTTGTTGCAGACTTGCAGGTACATGAAAGAAGTTATATGAAGAAGTAGGAATTATATCATCTTTGACAAAACTCCTAAGAACATATCTGCACCGCATTGGCTTAAGTTTTGGGCGCAACTAAAAAAGTGTGATGAAGACACCACATGATGGTCTGATGGAGGCATGCCTTACTTTGGAGACTACGGTTGTGCAAGTTTTCGCCGACCATAGATGGAGATTTAGCGATAGGATTGCTTCTCGATAGTACCATTCAAACTTGTAAAAGTGATGGCAGACGGATGTGCTGCAAAACATTACATTAGGTGGGTTGTAACCTTCTAGGAGGAAGTTAGAATGTCTTTTCCCATTGTAAAGAAAAACTGACCTGATTTGTTACACACTTTGTAGGAGATCTTGCATCTTTTCAGCTGTTTTGCACGTACTGTACTGGAAAGCTCTCCCTGTAAAATTTTGATGAGGAATTCCTCATTGTAAATGAAACTTTCTTCTGTACATCTCGGGCTTGTACCTTTCTGATGATTTGTTGGCATCAGGTCACTGAGTGGTTGTACTGGAACATGTATTTTGTATACCTCAGTTGGTTTTATGCCGCGATAGTATCGTATTCTTGTGGAGTGGTCTGTGCACAAGTGCCGCCGACTCGACTATTCGAGTGATGTTAGTTTTATGTTGCTAGAGCCTATGGTTCAAGGAGCTCCAGGAAGAAAGGGGAAGGAGGAGGAAATCCCCTGCCTCATCTCTCAATATTAGCAGCGAGCGAACCTGAAACGAGCTACACGTACAGAATTAACAGAACAAGTAGATTTTGAATATCACTAACTGGCCAGATCTTGCTGTTGTGTGTTTGTGATACAATCAGAAAAATTGTGAATTAGGTGGGCAGTAGATGATATTCTCAGATTTGGCAGTCCACTCTTTCTGTAAGTGTAAACGAGACTGTTGATCTGTTCTCATTGAATGTATTGTTTCTGACTTCACAAAAGTCCCGTTTAGGCAAATTTTTTTTTTTTGGGTAGCATTAACATGTAAAATATATATGCTGCAATTCAGCAAATGTTCTGACAATTTTCATACTACTGTACTAGCATTTAACTTTAATTCGAGTGTCAAATTGCATGGCGGAAGATTAGAAGCAAGCGCTCATCGGACGCCACCAGAGTCCACACATCTTCCAGAAGAATAAAGTGTGTGGTCAGGGCTTCTCTGTTGAGTGTTGAAGGCCCGAGCGCACACTACTCGTCCTGGTCCTGGACTGAAGAAGAGGAGACCCATCCATCCATCGACGCCGCCGGAGAAGAGGGACCGCGCCGGAATCGGAAGCGAGCGAGGATGCCTTGCCTGAACGTCTCGACGAACGTGAACCTGGATGGGGTGGACACCTCCGTCATCCTCGCCGAAGCCTCCAAGACCGTCGCCTCCGTCATCGGCAAGCCCGAGGCCGTATGCTCCCCTCCTCCATCCCCATCCCTCGCTCTGCCCCAGTCTTTAGATCTATCGTATGTCTACAGATTAACTTCCATCGGTTTGGCGATTTGCTATTTATGCCCACTTCGATTCCATCTGCAATGGGTTTAGTTCCCCCTCTCTGGTCACTGTGAGCAGTAGGTCACGTTTGCTCATGCTAGCCGCTGGAGGAGTTTCGATAGCCCCTGAAATTGCTTGGTTGGAGAGGTACTAGTACCTCCACGCGCATAAGTTTCTAATTCAGAACTGTGGCCAGCTTCACGAGATGGGAGGACACCACCATCCCTTCCAGAGGAGAGGACATTCGCGCTATTATGTCTATCAGCCATCACCTATCTAGGACATTCTCATACATCAATAGGAACATCCATCGGTAGCAAGCAGCTCTGTTTGTTCAAAGAAAAGAAAATATTTTTCAGGTCACTGTTTGCCACAAAACTTCTTAATTGTTCTTACTCTAGAACTCACTCATTAAATATTGTTTGTGCATACTATAAAGTCTCTCTCTTTTGGTTGTGTTCCTCTGAATCAGCAGCAGTGCAGGAAACTTTCATATATCCTATTCTCAACATGATAAACATCATAAGTGTTTCCTGACCTGTTCCCTGCTTTGTTCAAACTTGAAATGGATGGGTAAGTAATGGTGTGCAAAATGTGGGAACAGCAGTAACTCTGAAGGACATATACCGTAATTCGTGTCATCTTCAACATCATATAGATTGCTTGGCAAAAATGTATTCCTTCAACAATAATTTTAGATAATAGATACCCTCTTACATCTCCAGTTCCTGGCTGCCCGTATGAATCTAAAGATAGGTTTGAGCTATACTCCGTAGTAAGTCTACAATTTGGAGCGATAAATTATACGAAGGCTATAGTGCTTTGGCACAGCAGTGGCCATTGTCGTCTGGGAACAGCATGCTAACTGTCTTGCTTTCTTACGTTTAAGCATTCGACATTACAAGCTGTAGCTGTTGTTCTCAACATTACAAGTTGCATTTCCCTGCTTTAGCTTCCTTTTTTGACGAATCCTGCTTTAGCTCCTCGGAAACCATTAAATACTGTTAAACTTGTGAAAATAGACTGAGCAAGGTTTACTCTACATGCTTCCCGATATAACACTTTGCACACCTACTCTTCAATTTTCTTGGCCACCCTTGTTCATAAAGACCGCCCCGGCTTTTCATTAAGAAGCACCCTCAGCTAAACTGGCTTAGAAAAACACCCAAACCGTGGCATCACTCTGCGCCATACCTGGGCCGGTGACCACTGCCACTACTCCCTGGTATGGCCGCACTGCTACCATGGGCCAGCACCCTGTCACTATTTTTTGGGGAGGCATGGGGAGTTTTTTATATATATATTATTTTGTGCAAGCTAGGATTTGAACTCCGGCTGGCTAGCTCCACTACTTGGTGACTAACCACAACACTACTCGTGTGTTTGCAAACTACAGTTGATTTACTGTGTCATACTTCCTTGGTTCTGATTAGACTGTTATTTTAGGAGTCAAGTTCTAGATTTTTCATGTTTTTCAGTTCAGCGATATGGTCATATTTAATTGACCATGTAGTCAATGTGCCCATTCTCATGTTGATACGATTGCTAAGAAGTAGCTCCAATAGCTTATTTTGGTGCTAGTGGCCAGTTACTTGGGACCAAACGGTTATGATTACCCTATGTCTAAAGACATTGTTCAACAAACAGTCGATTAGTCTTTTATTGTTCTTCTGTAGATTTGGGTTCCCATGTACATGTATATGCACAAGAACTTGCTCAGTTTATGTGCCTCCCTAGTAGTTTAGTTTCCTGTTGCTGCTTCATCAGCAGCCAGGTTTGTTTGTTGTCACAGTTGAGTGTACATAATGCAAGTTGTGGAAATTTTCCCTGCATAGTTCGTCTATAAAATGTCAAACTTGAAGTATTTAAAGTTAGATGGTAAAGTGACTCTAATGGTCTTTAGTTACTTACTATACTGATGTTACTGCTTCTACCATTGAGATACTAACTGGAATTTTTATATGTCCACAGTATGTGATGGTTGTTCTCAAAGGTTCAGTACCCATGGCCTTTGGAGGTACCCAGGAGCCTGCAGCTTATGGTGAACTGGTTTCGATTGGAGGTCTGAACCCTGATGTCAATAAGAAGCTGAGTGCTGGTGTAGCTTCTATCCTGGAGTCAAAGCTGTCCATTCCCAAGTCTCGCTTCTACCTCAAGTTCTACGATTCCAAGGCAAGGAGAAACTGACTCTTTTTTGTGACTGCTTATTAGTTTCATCTTCATTTCCATCACCATGTTCTGGTTCTCATTGCAATTTTGCTATCTGTTAGGCCCATCCGGCACAAGAACATGCTCAATGCTTGCATGCTTTGCATCAAGAGTAGATCATGTAAATGACCATCTGTTGTCCATATCATCTTCTTAATTTTGCATCTGTTTCCTATCAGCTTGTTTAGAGAGATGGTGTCAATATCTTCATCATCCACTATTTCATCATCATGAAGCTGAACTTACATACTAATAAATCCAATGTGTGATTATGCAGCGCTCGGACTTTGGTTGGAACGGCACGACCTTTTAGATGAGGTCCACGGCTTCGTTGATGGAAATTTGAGTCACTTGATGTCATGTTCAGTGTTCACTGCCTATGAAGGACAGTGTTGTGAGATACCGGTTAATTGGTCGGTATTGTTATGTGAAACTGGGACATGGGGCTTGTCTGAATGAAACTTGACTTGCTTATGAGATCTGTGCGTTTTATTATTCTTGTTCTGATGGGCTGGTTCTTGGTAATGTTAAGCTTTGTGGTTGCTTAGATGGTTACAGCCTTAGTGAAAACTGTGCGTAGCTTCTTTTGCGCGCAGGATGCAATGGCTGGTGAGTGAACCCTTGTGTGGCTGCTATCTGTTGCACGATTTGATGTTTTGTGTGATTCTTGGGAATAGCAATTAGGAGCAAGAATTCATATGCAATAATCTAGTGATGTAACGGAGGTTGGCACTTGCTTCCTGCTCCACATAACTGGTAATGGAAGGGGAAGATGGAGTGTAGCTAGTGATGTCTTACCAATTTTGCTGCCTAACCAAAGGAAAGCTGTTGATATCGCGTCTCTACCTAACCATAGTTTGTGGCGAGTTGGAGGATCGCTTTGTTTGCTTCCTTAAGCCATGTGGAGATTGGCCTCTGTGAAATTTGTAGTTTCTCGATTGCAATTAAAAATTCTTATCTGGACTAACATCAACAAAAACGAGACTGACGGGAATATGATCTATATGCAAAATAAAATGTCCTCGATGACAAACGCCTGGTTATATCGTGCAAAGTAAGAAGCATATGCCAAAAAAAAAAAAAGAGACGTGGCTCATTAATTGATTTTTGGTATAAATAATGGGACTGTAATTTCCTAGTGGGAGAAAATGTGCATTCTGCCGAACGAGTTGACCATTCTTGTTGTCCCCACTCGTCGGTGGACCCTCTCGCGTTGTTGACCTCCCACCGACACTGCACTTCCCCGCGCTTTCTTTTCTTCTCTCTCTTCGCCGTTTGTTTCGCTCTCCCCGAGATCAGATCCACGAAACCCGCCGCGAGAGAGCGAGATCGCCATGGCCGCCGCCTCCCCTCCCATCCTCCCCACCTCCGTTCCGACCGCCTCGCCCGCCCCCGCCGCGCCCACCGCCGTCTCCTCCGACGACGCCGCCGCCTCCACCCCGGCGGCCGCCTTCGCCTTCTTCGGCCGCCTCATCGAATCCGCCAAGCGCTCGCTCTCCGGCGCGCGCCCCTGGCCGGAGCTCGTCGACCGCTCCGCGCTCTCGCGCCCGGAGTCCCTCTCCGAGGCCACCTCCCGCCTCCGCAAGAACCTCGCCTACTTCCGCGTCAACTACGCCGCCGTCGTCGCCCTCTCCCTCGCCGCCGCGCTCCTCGCCCACCCATTCTCCCTCGCCGCGCTCCTCGCCCTCCTCGCCGCCTGGTGCCTCCTCTACCTCCTCCGCCCCGCCGACGCGCCGCCGCTCGCCGCCTGCGGCCGCACCTTCTCCGACAAGGAGGTGCTCGGGGGCCTCATCGCCTCCTCCGCCTTCGTCGTCTTCCTCACCTCCGTCGGATCCCTCATCTTCTCCGCGCTCGCCCTCGGCGCCGCCGTCGTCTGCGCGCACGGCGCGTTCCGCGTGCCCGAGGACCTCTTCCTCGACGAGCCAGATCAGGCTGCCGGCGCCGGCAATCCCCTGCTGTCCTTCATCGCCGGCGCCACCGCAGGGCGCGTCTGAGCACACGCCACCAGGTGCTTAGCAGAAAGGGAACTATTCATTGTATTGATTGATTGATTACCTACTTTTTTTCAGCTGAGAATTACTACCACCCCATTTATCATATTGCTGCTGCATCAAAGTATTAGATGAAGAGGATGGACACTACACAAGATACAATCAGTTATAGTTTTGTTTTTCTTTATTACAATTGGTGTATCTGTATCAAAAAGCTGAGAACAGAAATGTTGATCCTGATATTGATATGATCATATGATATGAATATATGAGTCCTCAAATATGTGTTGTCTAATATGGCTCGCGAGTCCTCAAAATTTTCTCTTCAGTTTGTTCAGAAATGTAGATAAATTTTGCTCCTAACATGTCTGGCTAGTGACAACCAGCCTTGTTGCTAGTACTGGATCACCACAAACCTCCTTTGTGCTGTCCATTAGGATTAAGAATTTAGAATGTGTTGGACTTTGATGGGGATTACCGTGCTACGATAGCAAAAGGGACGTGATCCAAGTGAGGCTTCAAGGAGAGAAGCTCTGTACCTCTTCTTTCATTCATGATTGAGCACCTGAGGCTGTAGCTCCAAGGAAAGAGAGTTATGTTGTGTGCGTTCATCAGAGTAGCTGTAAAAAAGGAAATATAATGGCATAACATTTTCAGAGACTCACTACGCAATATTAAGCCTTTGATGAGATACGATTGACCATTTGGTACAATAAGCTCTATCTAATAGCTAGTTAGGTGGCACAATCCAGAATGGTTTGCGGTAGAGAAGGAGATCCTGCTGGTGCACTCGGGTGATCTCCTGACGGCCCGTTTTTAAGTCGAAAATACATAGGTCGGCATCGTCCTCCTTGAGATTCTTCATGAAGTAAATCTGATTGGACTTGAGCCCTAGGGTGCTTGCCGGGCAAGAGGCTCCCATGTTGGCATCCTCCAGTAGAAACACGGCGTCTCCAATGTCGTGCACCCTTCGCCAAGCCGTCGCCGTGAAATTCAGCTTGTACACACGGATCGCGGCAATGTTATCAGCATCGAAGTCGACGAAGCAGATGTCGACCAGAAAGAGGCGGTCTTGAGACTCGACCAGCCAGTCTCTACCTGAAGAGATTCCCGGAGGGAAATCGACTTGACGGATGTTCAAGTTGCGGAACAAGGGCGGGCCGTGCTTTGTCGCGGAGAAGTCGATGGTGCACATGTGTTTGGGAGATCTGATGAAGTAGAGCTTCCCACGGACGGCGGCAATGCCGGGGATGATCTGCTTGGTCGGAGGGCGATACGCCACCGGCAGAGCGTAGTTGCCGATGTCGTACGAGTAATGCTTCCACTTCCAGCGACGATGATCGTCGGCGACGACCCGGCAGTGCCAGATGTCGGGCGTGGTGTAGGGGAAGAGCGCGACGACGCAGGCCGGGTGCGTGGGGTCCTTGTGGGAGAGCAGGCACTTGCAGTGCTGGTGGATGTCGTGCTCGTCTCCGACGTCCGGCAAGAGAAGCCTGTCTCCGGTGAGAGGGCTCCACAGGAAAGCCGGCGACGAGGACGGTGGATCGACGCACTTGATGACGAGCATCCAGCCCTGCGGGGTGGTCCAGCACATGTTGTTGCCTCCTGCTAGGTGGTCTTGCTCCATCCTCTCGTGCAGGCTCTGCTTTGACGCGCTGAACATGAGCATCTCGTCGTCGTCTTTGTCGTCATCGTCATCATGCAGGGCTTGGGGCTGGTGGTGGAAGACGAGCAACGGCAAAAGGGACGTCGTCGACGTTTCGGCCGCCATCTTGCTCTTCTCTGGCCGATTGATCTGGTGGTGCCGGCTCCTATGCCGGGCCTATCTATCGAGCAAGACATTGATCGGATCGGTGTCAGTGTCGTCTGCGTTAAGGCCGAAACTTTACCGGGAAGACTAAGACGAGTACTGGCTCTCCCTTCCGTTATCAACCGCAAGACACGATTAGATTCATTTTAGCGTGTCAGTGCACTCCCTAGTACTACCTCTATCTCACAAAAAGTGGCATTCTAGTTTTGTCCTAAGTCAACTATTTGAAGTTTGACCAAACTTTGATGAAAAAGTACCAATAATTGTAGTGTAAAAATTGTATCACTGAATTCATCATGGAATATATTTTCATGTTATGCATATTTAGTGTCATAATTGTTGATACTATTTTCTATAAGTTTGGTCAAAGTTAAGATAGTTTGACTTAGACAAAACTAGAATGTCATTTTTTGTGGGACGGAGGGAGTACTAAATAATAACCGTTGTGACGAATTTTATGCAGTATGGCTTGCCTTTTATGGATAATCCAATATCTTTTGATCAATTGTATTGTATTTCTAGGATTTATAGTAACCATTCATAGCATATTGTTTAACCATAACTTATCAAAGTCTCATTTACCAGTTATTAACCATAACGAAAATGCATACACACTGCCAGACCACTCGGTCGTACACGGCAGTCGTCAGGTACAGTATTCCAATGTCGAATTCATGTGTAGAGTTTGTCTCCAAAAATACTTCCATACGCAAACCTAGGCACACTGTACCTTTTTTCTATGAAAATAAAATGTTGAATATTCTAATGACAGTATGATGCAGTATCAGTCCAAAAAAAAGATGTGTGATAATCGGAAGAAGAAAAAAAAAAGAAAGATTTCTAACGTTCCGGATGCTGTTGGGCCCATCTAAGGCCTCGATCGATACTGGTGGTTGTCGTTAACGTGCGGCGGTTCCCGAGGCCTAGGTGACTTGTGGCATGGGGGCCTGCGGTTCGAGATATTCCGGACCGGGCCAGTCCAAGGAAGCGGCCCGTCGGTTCCGTTCGTGAACTAGCCGTTGGGGAAGGGAATGAATAATTAAACGCATCGCCTGGTGTACCGCCAAATCCTCGTGCACTCTGCTTCCCCTTCCCTGCAGCTGCGCAGGCGGCATCACCACCCCATTCGCCGTGCCCGCTCGCTTTCTGGTCTACTACTTCTTACTAGCCGTTGCAGGAGAGCCCGGCTCGCTTCTCTAACCTCTCCTCCTCCCCGCTTCATTCTTCCACCCAGCATTCGCAACTGCTCCTCTTCTCTGTTTTCTTCCTGCTTCGATCCAGACTAGCCAACATGCTGCTACAGCGGCGGCCTCCGTCGCGCCTCCTCTTCCTCCTACACTGCTACGCTGCTGCAGCCGCCACGCTCCTCCTCCTGCCGCCGGCCGTCGGACAGGCACAGCACCACCGCCACCGCCCGGCCGGCGACGGCGTGATCATCAGCCAGGCGGACTACCAGGGCCTGCAGGCCATCAAGCACGACCTCTCCGACCCCTACGGCTTCCTCCGCACCTGGAACGACTCCGGCCTCACCGCCTGCTCCGGCGCCTGGGTTGGAATCAAGTGCGTCCGCGGCGCCGTCGTCGCCATCACCCTCCCCTGGCGAGGCCTGGCCGGCCGCCTCTCCGAGCGCGGCATCGGCCAGCTCACCGGCCTCCGCAGGCTCAGCCTCCACGACAACGCCATCGCCGGCCAGATCCCCTCCTCGTTCGGCTTCCTCCCCGACCTCCGCGGCGTCTACCTCTTCAACAACCGCTTCTCCGGCGCAGTCCCGGCCTCCATAGGCGCCTGCGTCGCGCTGCAGTCCTTCGACGCCAGCGGCAACCGCCTCACCGGGCCCGTCCCGGCCGCCGTCGCCAACTCCACCAGGCTCATCCGCCTCAACCTCAGCCGCAACGCACTCTCCGGCGACATCCCCAAAGACATCATCGCCTCGCCGTCGCTCCTCTTCCTCGACCTCTCCCACAACAACCTCTCCGGCCCCATCCCCGACGCATTCGCCGGCTCTTCCTCATCCTCATCCATTGTGAAAGAGGCCATCACCGGGAGCTACCAGCTCGTCTTCCTCAGCCTCGCGCACAACGACCTCGACGGCCCTGTTCCAGAGTCGCTTGCCGGCCTCAAGAAGCTGCAGGAGGTGGACCTCGCCGGCAACAAGCTCAACGGCACCATCCCGGCGCAGCTCGGCGCGCTCACCGACCTCAAGACGCTCGACCTCTCCGGCAACGCGCTCTCCGGTGAGATCCCGGCGAGCCTCGACAACCTCACCGCCACGCTCCAGTCGTTCAACGTGTCCTACAACAACCTCTCCGGCCCGGTGCCCTTCTCGCTGGCGCAGAAGTTTGGGCCCAACTCCTTCGCCGGGAACATCCAGCTCTGCGGATACTCTGCTTCCACGCCCTGCCCTGCATCCCCCTCGCCGGCGCCATCCTCACCCGCGCAGGGGAGCACCGGGGGGCACGGCAAGTCCAAGAAGAGGCTCATACTGATCATTGTCGGCATCGTCGCCGGCGCCCTCCTCTTGCTGCTCCTCTGCTGCCTCCTGCTCTGTTTCCTCACAAGAAAGAGGAGCAGTCAAGGAGCGGGCACAAGGAGCGCCAAGCAGGGGGTGGGAAAGGAGGCCGGTGGCGCTGCGGCTTCGGGCGGGCGAGGGGAGAAGCCAGCGGCGGAGGCGGAGTCGGGCGGCGAGGTGGGCGGGAAGCTGGTGCACTTCGACGGGCCGCTGGCGTTCACGGCGGACGACCTGCTGTGCGCGACGGCGGAGATCATGGGGAAGAGCACGTACGGGACGGTGTACAAGGCCACGCTGGAGGACGGCAGCCTGGTGGCCGTCAAGCGCCTCAGGGAGAAGATCACCAAACCCCACAAGGACTTCGAGGCCGAGGCGGCGCTGCTCGGCAAGATCCGGCACCCCAACCTGCTGGCGCTCAGGGCATACTACCTGGGCCCCAAGGGGGAGAAGCTGCTCGTCTTCGACTACATGCCCAAGGGCAGCCTCTCCGCCTTCCTCCACGGTCAGTTTTCTCGTCTCTGTTTTTTGCTCTGTTCAGCTCTGCTCCATGTGGTTAACTGTTACTCTGCTGTATAGTATGTTATTATGTTGCCGCATATAATTGTCTGAACATGATTGTCTGATATGTAGAACTGAAAATTGCTGATGTTTTGATTAATCTACAAACTACAAATGAATTCCTTGTGTCAGTTTAGGACATCTGAAGAATCTCATATTAGTTCAGATCATCTCAAGTTCAGTAGTAAGATTGAACTTGTGTTGTGAGTTCAGTGAAAGCGAAACTACTGGCAATTTGTGCAATTTACGGCTTGACAACTGACGAATTAAACATGTATCGTCCAAGGAAAACTGCTGTCACAGCAGTACTTCTCTGTCATCATTCTGCAAACTTACTGAAATGTGTTGATAAATTTGTACCAATCTTGCATTCCTTTCAATTCAGTACCCTTCTGAACTGCAACTCTGCAATTACACACTGAAACAGCAACTCAGGTTGCAACACTTCCCTGTCAATTGGGCCTAACAAATACTGATTTTGGACGGTTGATATTTCTGTAGTCATTTGTATCACCATTAATCAAGCATAGTCTGAAATGTCTTGTTATCTGAATTGTTCGAGACTGAACTTTCATTGCTATTTCAGAACGTTTGTGAACTGTTTACTCTGACACTTTTTTGACACTGAAACTCTGAAGTTGTTTTGACATTTGTGAACCTGAAACTCTGATACTGACACTTGCATTCTTGGCATTCAGCTCGCGCTCCGAACACGCCCGTGAACTGGGCGACACGGATGATCATCGCCAAGGGCACGGCTCGTGGTCTGGCATACCTGCACGACGACATGAGCATCATCCACGGCAACCTGACAGCCAGCAACGTGCTCCTGGACGAGCAGAACAACCCCAAGATCTCCGACTTCGGGCTGTCCCGCCTGATGACGGCAGCCGCCAACTCCAACGTGCTGGCGGCGGCGGGCGCCCTGGGGTACCGCGCGCCGGAGCTGTCGAAACTGAAGAAGGCGAACGCCAAGACGGACGTGTACAGCCTGGGCGTCATCATCCTGGAGCTGCTGACGGGCAAGTCCCCCGCCGAGAGCACCAACGGCATGGACCTGCCGCAGTGGGTGGCCTCCATCGTCAAGGAGGAGTGGACCAGCGAGGTGTTCGACCTGGAGCTCATGCGCGACGCCGCCGCGGGCAATGTCGGCGACGAGCTCATGGACACGCTCAAGCTGGCGCTGCACTGCGTCGACCCGTCGCCGTCGGTGAGGCCCGACGCCCGGGAGGTGCTGCGGCAGCTCGAGCAGATCAGGCCGGGGATGGAGGGTGGCGCCGGGCCGAGCGAGGAAGGGCATGTGCCGCTCTCTGCAGGAGGAGATGATGAGTAGTACGAGCACGTAGTTTTAGATGGCAAGAATTGCGACAAGGAAAGAGACGATAGTTCGGCTAGAGAATTCTTTGATTCATTTCATTCGTAGTAGTAGTGGTAGTCGGAAAACCATCCGTTTCTGCAGTTTTTCAGGTAGCTTGTATAGGCAAATATTATTTGCACTAGAACCAATCGCCCTACAAATTACGAACAATAATGTAAAAGAGAAATGCCCTTCCTAGTGATTCACAGCATGTCCATCTAGAGGATGGTGATTGGTGATCATTTTATAGTTTCTGAATGAAATTGTTAGTCAAACAAGTGGGCACTTGCTCCACACAAATTCAAACTTCCTTGCATGTATAGTTCCTTAATTATATTTCTACATGTATCTGTATCATTCAGAGATGTTGCACGCAAAGGGAAAGAAAGATGTGTTGTTGATGCTGAATTAGAGAGGCATACAGAGAACGGTCAGGCTTATGGGCCCACTCCATCCAAAGCTGGCAATCCAGATTAATTAGAGAGTCCTGGCATAGGAGGAGATGATCGAGCAAGAAGGACTCTTCCGCTTAATTGGGTGCCCTGCAGCCGCCGCAGAGCCGAAGCCTGACGACATGGACAAGGACGGAACCAAGGAGAAGGAGGAGAAGACAAGCATTAACAAGGATTTGATGCCGAAGAATCCCAGCATGGTCGACGTGGAGAATGAGAAGGCCGGATCCGACGTCAAGGAGAGAGGGGCGAAGAGGCCGCCGCGCATGTCCTTCCACGAGATGCAGGAGTACTGTAAGTCATTGTCGTATCAGGGGAAGAGGAGGAAGAAGGTGACGGTGAGGTTGGACAAGGAATATCTCGAGTACGAGAAGAAGAACCCCCCTCCCCAGCCCTTCAAACCCGTCCATATGCCGGATTATTTGCTCAGAAATTTCTTTGACACAACTATCGCTGAGCAAAAGGCTGCTTGGGATGAGCACGAGAGGATCATCAAGGAGTACGAGGACCATGGCTACGCTGAGATTCAAGTGGAGGTCACCGATGACGAGGAGGAGGACGACCTGTAGAGTCGAATAGTCGATCATCATCATATATATAGGTTTTCCATAGTTTTGGTATGGGATTAATTAAGGCTAGCTGCTGGCATTAGTTATTTTGCACTAGATCAATCGCTCACGAGAAATAATAATGTAAAATACAAACGCCCTTCCTAGTGATTCACATCATGCTACACTTGTGCATCTTGAGGATATGGTGATTGGTACTCATCATGAATGAAACTGCTGCATTGTCTTTGTTCATATACTTCCACCGATCGTTGATCTGTTTCCTTCAAAGCTCGGCCATTCCAGCTTACATCACTTATAGTACTAACCACGCTGCTGTATTTAATCTCGCAAGCAACAAGTATTGACCGTACCAAAGATGAAGAATTAGTCTCCCAGATCAATGAAGAGTAACATTTTTTCAGAGCAATCAATGAAGAGTAACTTTGGGAGTGGCATAAGGCCACCAATGATTGCAGATCAATGAAGGTTTTTTTTTTCTGCAGGTGTCGTGTTGAGGCTGAATTTGACGTTAGGCCCGTGGAGAAAGGCCTGCCTCATTAGGCCCACTGGGTTCAAGGCTGACAATCCAGATCAGAGTCCAGATTATTTAATTAGGGAGCTTTTGCATGTCCGGTTTGGAGAGAGAGGGACATGTACAGGCGCTAGGGCTCGATCGACGACGGCGCAACAACAAGTGCGGCAGCATGGCAAAGCCCGACGAGTCGAAGGAGGAGAAGGACGAGTTGGTGATACGCCGCGGATCGGGGAAGGAGGAGAGCACCGAGAGGGCTCGATCCACGAAGGAGAAGAGGAGGAAGAAGAAGGTGATGCTGAGGGTGGGCAAGGAATTTGTGGACTGCATCGCTGGATGCCCCCTCCCCCCGCCCTTCCAACCTTACCCTAGTTTGGATTGGCAATTCAACGAGATACAGGAAAGCTACGCCGCTAAAGAAAAGGCTATCCGTGAAGAGCACGAAAGGATCGTCAAGCAGTACAAGGACCATGGCTACGCTGAGGTCCCAATCGAGGTCACCGACGACGACGACGAGGCCTAGAGATTCAATTCGCAGGCATGGGTTGCTGCTGGTGGCAAGGGATTAAGGCTGATGGCTAATTAAATAAATTATTACTACTCATGTACATGCATGTGTCTTCTGTGTGCATGAGAGGTTCTTGTAATCTGATGTGTGATCCTGCTATAGTAAGTTGGAGGACTCGTATCGTTTCTCGTGGTAATATTGCGTTCTGGTGTTCTTGCTAATCATGTTATTCTAGAGCTCTTGAGCACGCCGGTGTTATCTGTTGCTGTGGGAATATATACAAGACAAACCACAGGTTCACGTACGTGTGATGTTTCAGTATCACAGGCTTGCAACCAAGGTCTCATGATATATAATCCTGCACTTACCACTTAGAAAACTAAAGTAGCGCAGAGCTCTTTCGCAATAACTGTAGCAGGTATATATAGTTCATGATGCAGGGTTTGACAGACACTAAAAAGACAGAAAAGACGACTGACGGCATGACGTACCGCGCCTTGCGCATCTACAAACAACCTATCCATGCATGCAAGCAAATGTAGAGTATCTGTTACTCTACATTTGTAAGGTGACGTTCAGGCTTCAGTTTCATCTGTTTAGTACATCGATGAATATCTCAGTCATCAGCTTGAAGATTCTTGCAGTGTGATCAATGCTTGCCATGGTTTTAGCAGACTTGGGCCCGTCGAGAAAGGCCTGGCCCATTAGGCCCCCTGGGGTAAGTAAAAGGTCCAAGGACGTCGTCGCAGCCGCAACGTTAGGGATCGTAAACCAACGCAGCTTATATGAGGAGGGCTTTGCATGCATTCATGTTTCCATCGTTGACGACGTACACATTAGCCGGCCCGGTCCAACACCGCCGCAACAATCCAGAGATCCCTAGCTAGAGCTTCTTTTCTGGATAGAACATGAATATGCATCGCATCTCGTTAGTCAATACTCCACGATGCGTGGTAGCTGACAGTTACTGTCGACAGCAAAGCAATGCATGGAGTCTGGAATGCATGCTGAAGCCAGCGTCATTGATGATTTTCCGTACCCCCCTCATTGTTCCTTGTTGATCATTGTAATCATCTTCTCCTCCCATGTGAAGAAAATACTACTGGCCACGAGTACGAGGCCTCGTCAACTACGTGGAGAAAGGTCTGGCCCATTAGGCCCAAGCTGCCGTAACTGCCGCCGAAACGCAATCCAATCAAAGATTAGTATAATATAGAGAGAATTTTTGCATTGCATGCAGATCGAGAGGGACGGACGACACAGAAGGAGCTAGCTAGGGCTCCATCGCTGGCCACGTATACATTAGGGTCTCTTCCTCTTCGCCGCCGCATCCTCGAGCTACAACTTGGCCGGCCGGCTCGGGGAGATCGATCGATACGGATGGGGTTGATTCCCCCGGAGCCCGACATGGAGGCGAATGCAGCCGGATCATCGAACAAGGACAAGACAAGGAAGAAGAAGAAGCTCAGGAAGTACGGCGTGGAGACGACCCGGGCGCTGGGAGAGATTTATAAGGCGCGGAGGCTGGCGACGACGAAGAAGAGGAAGACGGTGATGGTGCCGGTGACCAAAGACCTCGCCGACTACCTGGAGAAGCACACCCCTTCCCCGCCCGTCCCAGCCTGCCTTGCCAGAGATCCTTTGACCCGCTCCTTTCTTGAGGATGTCGCCGCTGAGCATCAGGAGGTTCTTGAAAGGCGCGAGAGGGCAGTCCAGCAGTTCAAGGACACTGGCTTCGCTGAGCTCGAGATGGAGCTCTTCGACGACTCACCTCCCCTCCAGCTCCAGGAGGAGGAGGTGTAGAGATCTGTGCGGTTTTCCTCTCTCTCTCTCTCAATTACCGACACGATTCAAACCTAAAGTATGCTATTGTGAAGAATGATACTTTTCATGTTTGTGTTGTGTGTCAAAATTATTTTCTGTTTATCCTTTTCCTTTTCCCCTCTGTTTTGTACTACTAGTTTTCCCCCTTACATGTAGCTATATCTCTGACAGTGATAGTCAGCAAAAGAATGATGAAAGTAGTCTTCTTTTGCCTGGTTCATCAAATTCATTCGTGAACCTAGGATTTGGTGCGGTTGATCAGCCCCTGTTTGTATCAGGGTGACAACAATTGTCGTTTTGGCTCCAGTGATTGTCCAACTGATGTTTAATATGGCTACACATGGGACGAACAAGTACTTTGATTTGTGCAATATGCTACGATCCTAGTTTATTCTGGCACTAGTACGTAGTTCTTTCATTAGTTGACGCTTCATATATTGTACTAGTAGTTCAGTACTACTATCTGAACCTATAGTTGTCTTGGCTCTCAAACCATTGATGACATATTCTGCATTGCGCAGTTACACCCCGCCCTCAAGAAGAGAACCGATGGTCATATTTGAAATCTCTACTGATAATCCAACATCATTATCATTTGAGCCATCGGTCGTTTATAAGGGCCGCTGGACAAGCTAGGAAGTAGTATGTACAGAACTCGTAGCAGTTCAGAGTTTTTCAGTTTGGGCGTTGGAAAGTCCCTTTAGGTCTGTTACTCTTTTCAAAGGTATCAGATGTCATGACTTGCCGCTGTTTTAACTCTACCTCCAGAATCATGAGTCGTCAAGCTTTGTGCAAGTGCCGTTTTCACCCTGAGTTTGACAGTTGCTCTCTGATAGAAACAACGCCGTTTTCACCCTAGCGGTCGTTTGCTCTAGCAAGTTTCAGTTTGACCAGTCACTCATAGTGTGTTCACTGTTTCCCTTGTCGTTTCATCCTCTCGAGCTTGGTGATGTCCATGGCTCGGGCCTCGCGGTCGTGCCGGGTTAGTTTATGTAATACTAGGTTGTAATTCTCGCTCCTTCTATCTTAATGAATGGCAGCGCTCCTACGTACCTTATTTTCAAAGAAAAAAAAATCTGTCAAATGTGCACAGCTTCGGTCGTTAGAGCTGTCCTACCTGCCGGTCAACTCAAACAACAAACTTCAACTAATTAACCAAATAAATACTATGTGCTTAACTCTCTCATGCAGGTCGGCAGTTTTTGTTTTGTAAGGTGGTGTTAAGACTTGAGCTTGACCTGTTTACGTGGCGATGAATGGCAAATCAGCCTGAAGATTCTCAGTGTGACTTATGCATGCCCTGTTGTTGCAAACGTCAATAAAGTGCTGCTTTCTGTACCAGATTGTCCTATTTGCTGGACACCCTAACTCATCAGTGGCGCGTGCCGACCATCTGACCTAGCTAGCTAGCCGCTTTGTATTGCATATGTCAGGAACTCTGGATTGATAGTTTGCTCTTCCCTGAAGATAGAGACAAGCATCATCGGAACATGATTATGGTTAATTTGTCACATATTCATTTCCCCCCTTTTCCGGCGTTGGTATGGACAAATGGGACCGTGTAAGAATATAGTTGGTTACCGTCTGATCAATCTCAAATAGATCGCTTGTGTGTTGCGACAATGCATTCCCTTACATGTAACAAGCTATGATTGTAGCAGGCATCTCTCCTCAGCCTTAAGCAACTACAATTATTGCATTTTTCCTACAAATTAAAGTCGATCTAAGCTCCGATAGCTGCATTAATAAAGAAAAAGGGGGGGGGGGGGGGGGGGGGGGGGGGGCATACCAACTGTTCCATATCACTATCAAGCTCTGATAGCTGCATTAATAAACATCTAAGTTCAAAAATGATACAAACATAAAAGCCATATGGACTAGCATATATACTGAACGTCAAATGAACGACTTCTAGCGCTCCAATGCAAGTCTGGAGGACAGATGTCATGAAGACTTGCCAGTTGATCACAGGCTCAAAAACGCAGAAGTAGATCATTACATGCAACTTTTCTGATAGAAAGTGCACTATATAATATAAATGCTTTCTGACAATGCTTATTTCCATTAAAAAGTTTAATAAAGGCGATATCCCTTCTGCTTCATTAGTAGGATTCTCATTACTTAGCACATTGGGGTGGAAGCCCATTGGACTGTCATTCAATCGCAATCTGCTTGTCGGTTGCACAACTGCACACTCATTGGCTCCCAACTTCAAGCTAACCGTGTGACTTCTCAATCATCATCAGCTGTCAGGCGTTTCGACTAATCACTAGTAGCATTATATTTATCTCACTGGGTAAGTGGCCACTTGGTCTTACTTAGGGCCTGTTTGTTTCAGCTTTTCAGCTGGCTTTTCCAGTTAAAAAGCTGGCTAGCTGAAAGGCTGAAACAAACAGCAAACTTCTGATCTAGCTTTTAAAGTGCTGAAAAGCCGACTTCTGATGAAATGAACTAAAAGCTGAAAAGCTTGCTGAGAGCTGTTTTTCTGACTTTTGGCATGCTAAGAAGCTTAATATATATTGCAAAAGTCAACATTAAAAATCTAACAGCCAGCTTTTCAGCTACTCAAACAGCCAGCTTTTCCAGAAGCTCAAAAGCAACAGCCCAAACAAACAGGCTCTTATATTGAGATTTGTCTTGCACGCCAAACCTTGCATTACCTCGTCGACAAAGTTCAGATCTAAGAATGATCGGTCAAGCAGTACTCAAATTTAAAACCTGCGATATTATATAAGGATATTTGAGAGTTTTAAAATGAAAATAAGAAATCCGATGCCACGAAGTCAGTCCTAAAATCTTTCCACCCTTAAAATTGACGAAAGTTGAAGAAACCTGCAGGTACGCTTGTGCCAGCATGTGAAACATCTTTTCGGTTTTTGAAGGACAGGTAGTGGAGCATACAAGTTGTTACATGCCTCAATAGCATCACTCTACACCTCAATCTCGGCTTAAAATATTTCTTTGAGTCTTTTTCCGTCAACCAAGTCTCCCTTTTATACCAAATTGCATATTCCTTCCTTCTCAAGATTGTTGCACTGTTCTTCTGATTTGACTTTAGGGTGCCTTGAATTGTAAGAAACAATCTGGACCTAAAGGGATTTTTGTCTAGTGAAGCTAGGAACAGTACTTCAGTTTGCATTTGTGGTGGTTAACAGCATGCGCATCTTGACCTTGTGCATCTTGACCTTGTTGTACTTTTGCCAACCGTGTCTCATTGAAAAGATTCATTTGACGGGAAAAAAATATTTTCCAAATTCACGTTTTCGAGGTAGGAGAGAAGAACAACTTTTGGCATACGTACGTTCAACACTTCAACTGTTTGATTAACGTGATTTTGATTATCCACAAGTGAAAATTTGTACTGAGAATTTCTTCATATTTAAAATGGGTAAAATCCATGTGGCAGATTTGTACAATTTACAGATTTGATATAACAAAGTCAGTCTTTGTCGGGTATACCACCACATCTCATCTAGTGGTGCAAGCAATAAAAGGGAGACAATCTAGACGCGGTGATGTCTTTTTGATCTCTGTTGCATATAAATGTTATTGTGGTCAGATAGTGGAGTTACACCGCCACGTAAATTTTGGCAGCACAAGTTCAACAACTCGTACCAAAGCCAAGACTCTGTTAGCAATTCTGGGAAAGCAAGGATGCAACAAAGAGAGATTCATGCAACATTTGATTCGATAGTCAAAAGGAAGAAATAAAGTTGTGAGTAACCATACTCTTCTCCTTGCCGTTGACCTTTAGATATGAAAAAAAAAAATCATGCAGGAACAGATTTAGGTTTTTGGTTCTAGACATATTTAAACAAAAGCGAAGGGTTCTTCGTGGTAAGAGATGAAACATTTGTGGGACTACTGGCTCCACAGCTATCATTAGTTAATTCTAGATGAATGATTCTCATAATGGAAACATGCCCTGCATAATTTGAAATAAACCATGTGATGCAGAATGATAATGCTAAGATGCAAGTTGCAGACAGCTCTATGATACTGGGTTAGAATATTTACCTCTTTTCCGATGATCTGAAATGCAAGTACCAATCGGTTAGTGTGGTTTCAACATCTTTTCTTTCTCTGCTCTTAAAAGTTGAAGTACCTATAGCCTATCACTTTTGTTTGAGATGGAAATCCTAAACAGAGTCCATGATGAAGGTGTTGCGTGTTGGTTCACTTATTCAGATAGCTAGGGAACTAGCTTGTGAGCTCCGTCTTTCATGCACAGAAGAAAATAATAATATGGGCACAGTAAACAGGCTCATGTCATGTTGTTCAACATTAAATCAGTTTGTTTTTTGCCCGTTTCCTCTTGTGTCAAAGATCTTTCGACCAACGCCATACTGACTAGTCTTGGAAGGCTTCCTATCTCATTACGATGTTTCAGGCTTCAGGTTCATCCATGCGGAAGACCAAATTAACAAACGATGGAAGCAGGATGACAGAAGTTACTGGCTCGCGAAAACCTCTCGGTTCACAATACCAGGTGCCCAAAATGGAGAGGTGGCCAAGGACAATTACTGGTAGTGCTGTGTTTCAGTTTTTCAGAGCCGAGATGGAAGTGGTGGGTGCACCACTCGATCGATTGTTACTGTCATTGGCGGCACGTTGACAACAATGGATCCATTGAAGGGAAAGGCCGTACAAGCAATGCAAATTAAGCTCGGGAGAGGTAGAAAGAAAAAATAACGTGAGTGTGAAATAGGTCATGGATAGGATATATATAGTGTGCATTCTTGAGTCGCCAACAGAATCAATTAACGGCCTAACCATGCATGCCCAACCACAAAACCACCGGCCACCCTAGCTTGTGTCTACGACCAGTAGTAGGGGCTACAATCCTCCTTTTTCTTGCGTACATGATCTGCATCGATCTCATGGATCCTGGGGCTGGGCTGCCCCTATATAAAGGGAGGTAGCCACCTCCATAGGCATTCTTGCACACAACTAGTTACATGCATGATTAGATCTAGCTTGCAAGAGTCGGTCGGGTACTCTGAACTCAGAGTTACCGAAGAAAATGCAAGCAGCAGCATTGGGCATGTCGAGATCAGCAGGCAGCATTTCGCCGCTGCTGTTGATGCTCGTCAGCCTTGCTCTGCTCTGCTGCTCCGTCACCGTTGTTGCCAAGCAGCAGTACCATGAGTTTGTGGTAAGTAGGAGGAATTCACTACTACAGTGAACAGCTGCTGCTTGAAGATCTTTCTGATAATCTGATTGTGTGTTAGCTAGCTCATCGATTAATTCCCATACATTCTAACCTGTACCTCTGATTCTCTGAATGCATATATATAGATCCAGGAGGCGGCGGTGACTCGGCTGTGCAACTCGCGGAGGATCATGACGGTGAACGGTCAGTTCCCGGGGCCGACGCTGGAGGTGAACGAGGGCGACTGCCTGGCGGTGAAGGTGACCAACAAGGGGCAGTACAACGTGACGGTGCACTGGCACGGCGTCCGGCAGATGCGGACGGGCTGGTCGGACGGCCCCGAGTTCGTGACGCAGTGCCCCATCCGGCCCGGCGGCAGCTACACCTACAGGTTCACCGTCGCCGGGCAGGAGGACACCCTGTGGTGGCACGCCCACTCCTCCTGGCTCCGCGCCACCGTCTACGGCGCCCTCATCATCCGACCCCGCGCCAAAGTTCCGTACCCTTTCAACAATGGCAAGCCGCCCGCCAGGGAGATCCCAATCCTCCTAGGTACCCACACCTAGCTTCTCCTCAGTTCGTTACACACATGCATTAATTCTCTCTACATATTTCCTACCGTTGGACCACGTACAACGCGTACTGCATGGCATACATCTCATCTCGTTAGTGGATCATACGTAAGAGTGTTCCTGATACTACTGGCTGGTCCGAAACAAGACAACATCACTATGACAATATAGTATACGCCTTATATTTTTTTTTCCAGAGGTGGGCCACAGAGGGGCCCACCGGCGCCAGCGCGTCGCCGGCCAGAGAAGGTGGCATAGGAACCAGCAGGTTCGGCCACCTCCACCAGGTGAGGCACCCGGGTGAGCCCAGCGCTCGAACCCGGGTGGGCAGCCTGAGAATTATATATACTCTAGTTGTAAATGCACGTAGAATTCACTATTAGTGTTGTTCTCAACCAACTAACCGTGGCTTTTAGTTCGTAGAAGAATACGTAGGAGAACTGTGTATCTTTATAATACGAGAAAAGACTACAAGGACCCGAGCAATTCAACGCGCGTTAAGAGATCCCTGATGGATCCAGTAGCATGTAGGTCAAAAGTTTTCAACACATCATCTTTCTTTGTTCCTCAAAATGAAAATAGAGTGGGGTCCTCATAACGGGGATGAATATGGAAGCTGATTGGATAGGTTTGTTGCAAAGTGCGGGCCCAGGATGAATACTCTTTTCCTTTCCCTTTTCCCGCGTGTTAACCAGTGTTATCATTCTCGTCATGTCTGCTTGGTTGTTGGGTTGCCACCAGCTACGCTTATTGGTAGCTTACCTCTGCATGCCTCGGAGTCAAACATGCATCATGCATGCATTACAAAGCTAAAGAAAAAAGGTTTACTGCTAGAATATCTTTACACACAAGTTGTCGTCAGCACAAAACTACGGAAAGGGAGCAATCATATCTGGGTAATCATCAACAGAGAAATCGATCATGATATCTGCATCTCATGTGAGATTCTTGCTCAATCCCCCATCAGTGTAAGTCATGCATCCACCGCAAAAAAAAAAAAAAGTGTAAGTCATGCATGGCACAGACTGTTGGGCCCCACACCTCGTGTACAGCTTGTGCTATTTCCTCGACACAAACATCACCAGTTTTCACATGTCAAAAAGTTTATACTTCATTCTGAAGCATTCTGAAAGCTAAAGAAAAAGAACATCGATCACAAAAGGGAGGAAACATGGCGACTCGTTTCCGAGTGATGCCTCCCTTTCAGGCTGAAACAGAGTACCTTCAGTTGCCTGAACGCAATTTATCTCCAAAGTGTTTGTACTAGATTCATCATTAACCTATTGAGCTTACTTATATTTATTTAGATTGTACAGCTTATGACATTGCGTAATCAAAAACTTTTCTTCCTAGTGTCGTTGTGGCCGACATGCCACAATAGGCCTAACATGTGGATGGTAGCTTTCCCTTACCCCATTTGCATGCTCACATAGGTTTGTTGAGAAAATGGACTAGTCGTTGAAAATGATGGTAAGCAAACCATTATATGTTTAAATACAAATGTTTAACTTAATAACGCAAAAATAAATGCTTGTATATGTTTGAAAATATATTTCAACTATACATCCTACTACTGAAAGCTGCTAAGCAAAATTTCTTAAGTGTTGTCTGCATGGTCAGTCTGATTGCATTGCACCTTACTAATATGACGAAGACTCATCATTTATATGAAATGAAACAGCATAAAGCAATGCGTTTACTAGTGACAAAAATGTCTTCAACTGGTTTTTGGAATGCAATGTTTTCGCAAATAAATAAAAAAACTAACAATGTAATGGGTTGCGAACAGGGGAGTGGTGGGACATGAACCCCATCGACGTCGTCCGCACGGCCACCCGCACCGGCGCGGCTCCCAACACCTCCGACGCCATCACCGTCAACGGCCAGCTCGGCGACCTCTACAAGTGCTCCTCCAAAGACACGACGACGTTCCCGGTCAAGTCCGGCGAGACCAACCTGCTGCGGTTCATCAACGCCGCGCTCAACACGGAGCTCTTCGTCTCCCTCGCCGGCCACACCATGACCGTGGTCGGCGCCGACGCCTCCTACACCAAGCCCTACGCCACCTCCGTGCTCATGATCGCGCCCGGGCAGACCACCGACGTGCTGGTGACCTTCGACCAGCCGGCGGGGCGCTACTACCTCGCCGCCCGCGCCTACGCCAGCGCCCAGGGCGTCCCCTTCGACAACACCACCACCACCGCCATCTTTGACTACGGCGCCGCCGCCTCCACGGGGAGCAGCCCCGCCATGCCGACTCTGCCGGCGTACAACGACACCGCGACGGCCACGACGTTCACGACGAGTCTGCGCGGCCTCCGCAAGGCGGAGCTGCCTTCGCGCGTGGACGAGAGCCTCTTCTTCACCGTCAGCGTGGGCCTCTTCAACTGCTCCGGCGGGCAGAGCTGCGGCGGGCCCAACAACACGCGGTTCGCGGCGAGCATGAACAACGTCTCCTTCGTGCTCCCGTCCACCGTCTCCATCCTCCAGGCGCACTACCACGGCGCCACGCCCTCCGTCTTCACCGCCGACTTCCCCGCCAACCCGCCGGTGCAGTTCGACTACACGGCGCAGAACGTCAGCCGCGCGCTCTGGCAGCCGGTCCCCGGCACCAAGCTCTACAGGCTCAAGTACGGCTCCGTCGTGCAGGTGGTGCTCCAGGGCACCAACATCTTCGCCGCCGAGAACCACCCCATCCACATCCACGGCTACGACTTCTACATCCTCGCCGAGGGCTTCGGCAACTTCAACGCCGCCACCGACACCGCCAAGTTCAACCTCGACGACCCGCCCATGAGGAACACGGTCGGCGTGCCGGTCAACGGCTGGGCTGTCATCCGGTTCGTCGCCGACAACCCGGGGGTGTGGCTGATGCACTGCCATCTGGATGTGCACATCACCTGGGGCCTCGCCATGGCGTTCCTGGTGGAGGATGGCGTCGGGGTGCTCCAGTCCCTCCAGGCGCCGCCACCAGACCTCCCACTCTGCTGACTATTCGGGATACTCAAAGCATTAAAGTCCACTATTTGCTTACCTGATTCTGATTATTTGGAATATTTTAAACATGATACATGTGATTCATCAAGATGCATAGTCAATGTAATTCAGATATAATTTGAAGCAAAGGGTAACTTGCAGTAAAACTCCCTACACAACAGATTTGTTAACTTATGCTGATTATTTGAACGTTCATGCAACATTTCACTTTGGTGCCAACATCCTAGTTTTCTACAATTGATTGAGCAAGAAACAAAGAGGAACTTGCAGTAAAACACCTTGTATTCTCAAATTAACAGAGATCAGAGGAGGGGTTACGGAAGCATTACAGAAGGAGATTAAAACACCACTGCAGTGTATTTTATCATCCATCTGTTATGAAGCATTTCTAAAGGATAAATTTGTCTACAAGAGGATCTTACACTGCTTTGGAAATGATCTTACACTGAAGCATTACAAAGTGAGAAAGGAGATTAAAATACCACTGGAGTGTATTTTAGTATCCAGCCGTTACAAAACATTTCTGAAGGAACATGGGGATCTTACACTGCTGAGGCAATGATTTCCTACCACCTACTGAGTACAGAATATGCACAACTAGCATTTCCCTTGAGCAAGGCACATATTACAGATCATTAGGGACCAGAGATACATGGAATGCAGCTGCCCTGTAGATATCAAGAAGTAGCTCAAGCCACAAACTTTAAGCAGCGAGTGTCATTGTGTATAACTTGGCATCGGCACGAACAGAACCGTGTCCCACACCTCACGCACGTGTAGTTCGCAGAATTTCCGCAAACCGAGCAGTAATGGCGTCGAGATGAAGTGCTTGGTGGCCCCACAGCAGCCCTCAAGTATGTTGGAACATGAGGAGGCAATGACTCCAGGTTTGCCTGTTCCATTTTCAAGAGTAAGATCTTAAAAGTGCAGCTAAAAAGATACGGCAGGAAGAAAACTTCCAGAACAAGATCATGAGCTTTAATCAAACGCCTCCTACTTACCTCATGTAGCACATCCATGAATGATCTAGCCGCCCTCTTCTCCAAAGCTTTACCTTGCCTTGTCTTTCGTTTCATATTCTTGGACTGCTTCTTTTGCATAAGAACTGCAGATAGACGAGTAAAATACAAGATGACTACTGGTTTACTGTATCTTGGATTTCAAAAAAGCAGAGAAATCCACAATCTAAAACACTGGGGGCATACACATTATTAGGATAAAGCAGCCTGCATTGCATTACAGAAATGGGGGCATACACATTATCAGGATAGCAAAGATAAAGGAAAACCAATGAAAGACGGAAAAAGGAATCTGGAAGCAGTAGTAGCATGAAACAAGTTGTAATCGAATCAAAGGGAGAGGGGAGCAAGAGGAAGAATAGTCAGTGCTGTGGAAGGTTAGGGCAGTTTTTCTTGTAGCAAGAGGGAATGATGACAGTTGTTTCAAAGATCATATATTCCTACTAATCAATCTACTTTGCTGAAACAGAAATACAGATTGCTCCTGCTACAAGAAGCAATACCAGTGAAATTCAGTTTGCCATGCAGGTTGAAATATGATCAAGTCCTCTCGAAATTATTCGCCAAAATCTTTAGCCATGTGGTAGCATGGAAAGAGTAACTTGTTAAAGATGTAAATCATATTTACGCATGAATCTACACATCGTGTTAACCTGTCCTACTGCACTGTGGAATTATATAATGCCCATAAGACTGAACATGCCAGTTGCTTCCAATTGGTAAGAGATACTGACCTGGGTCTTCCTCATCCGTGGAGCCATACTCATCATCGTTAAGGTCCACAACCTCAACCCCAGCATTATCACTCTCAAGAGCTTCAAGGCGAGCTAAGGCAGCCTGCATTTAGTATTAGGATAGGGAAGACAAAAGGAAAAGCAACGAAAGAATAGAGGCATGAGCACGACGAAAGAAGAAAGTAGTAGCACGAACAACTTGGGATCGAATCGAAGGAAGAAGAGAGCAAGAGAAGTCAGTGGTGTGACAGGTTAGGACGGTGGATCGATTCGGATTGATGGAATCGTGGGAAGTAAGTAACCTATCGCACCTGGGCGCGGTTGTCGGAGCTGGCGAGTGCAGACGCCATGCGCGTGGCCATCCGGCGCGTGCGGGCGCTCGTCCGCCGGAACGGCCCGACGTTCTCTTCCTCCCCGTCCATCCTCTTTTACTTAAGAAATCCAGCAGGTACCGGCCGAGATGGGTCTTGCGAGCTGCGGCTGAGTGATCCGACAACGTGGGAGCCTGAGGTTGAGCGGACTGCGGCGGCCGGTCGGCGTGCGTGACGGCGGCGGAGACGAGCTCGTGATGCTGCGGGAGTAGTAGTGGTGGGAGGAAGGCCGATGGATCTGTCACTTTGGGCGTCTAGCAGGCCAAAGTGTTGGGCCAAAATTTCGAGCGTCGCTTAATCTGGACCGGGAGATGCGGATCGGACGGTTGCCAGCAGATATCTTGTGGCGGTCGCTAAATGACCCCGAAATAGCCGAAGAGCTCGATGCCATGGACGCCGCCGGCAGCAGCAAGTAAAATTTTGGTCCGGATGACCTCATCCATGTCTCGGGTCGGGTGTGCAGTCCAGCAACTAAGCAATATCGAGGAGCGCGCATCGATCGGGATGCTCCGCGACGTCTGATCGAGGTGAGTGTGACTGATGGAGTGGCATTGGCACGGCGCCCTCCTCTGTTCTGCTCTAGACCACTTTCTTTCAGGAACCATGCTTTTGGCCAACAGCAGCAGCAGGGACCACCTCTTTGCGGATCGAGCTAGAGCAGGCTGGTGCGCCACCACGACAGACACGGCCAGAGAGAGATGAGTGTCAATTCAAGCACACATCCCCCAGCAAGAAAATTAGCATGGCATTTCGGATCGAACAAATCAGATGAGCATGACATTCATATATAGTCCTTAGCTCTCAGCAGCAAATTATCAGGTTGCAGGTCAGCTGGGAGTGGTGCGTCCTTTTGTAGGTACTGCATGACGAGGCGCATGCACGGCCTAGCACTCGGCAAAGGGTGAGAGCAGAGCAAGCCAAGCTTCAGTACCAGCTCAACTGCCGCCTCCTCCTCCTCCACCAGTAGTAGCCTTGGGTCGATGGCGTCGGTGATGGAACCAGCTCGCCATGCCGCGAGCACCCAGTCCGCCAGCGCCACAGGCTCTCCATCGGCGGCGTTCACCCAGATCGGCCGCCTTCCACAGACAACCTCCATCATGAGCACACCCAAGGCAAACACATCGGTTGCCTTGGTCGCCTTGCCAAGCCTGGCAAGCTCGGGAGCAATGTACCCCCACGTACCTGCCATGCGTGTGGTGTGGGCGTCGGCTCCGTGATCATGCGACCTCGCAAGGCCGAAATCACCAAGCCTGGCGTTCATCTCGGCGTCAAGAAGGACGTTGCTGGACTTGATGTCTCGGTGGATGATGACCTGCTCCCATTCCTCGTGCAGATACAACAGACCAGAGGCCACACCTTTGATGATATGGATCCTTTGAGCCCAACATAGACTATTGTCGGTGGTGGATTCTTGACTGTGTAAGTAGTAATCAAGGCTTCTATTGGGCATGTAGTCGTACACAAGAAGAAGTTGTTGCTTGTTCCGGCAATACCCAAGCAGCTGAACAAGATTGCGGTGGCGGAGGTGGCCGAGGATGATGATCTCGGCCATGAACTCCTTCATCCCTTGCTTCGACTCTGGCGACACCCGCTTAATAGCGACCGTCTGCTTGGATTGGGGAAGAACTCCTCTGAAGACGCTCCCAAAGCCTCCCCTGCCAAGGAGCAGCTTGTCCTTGAACCCATCGGTGGCAGCCAGGAGATCTTTGTAGGTGAAGGACGGAGGCCCATACTCCTCCCAATCCAGTTTGTTTTTTCTTGCCTTTGAACGCCTCTTCATATACACCTTCACAAGAGCAGCAGAAGCAACTAATGCAGAGATTGCAAGAGTCGGTACGAGAACTGCACAGAGCATTATATAGTGGCTGCGCCGGTGATGTTGTTGCTGCACAAGCTCTTGGATAGTCTTGAGTGACAGTGCCGAGTAGTTGAGTGCATCAGCTTCTCCGTTCACCTTGAAGCTCCAACCAAGTACATAATGCTTGCTGACGGTGTCGGTGGCCGATGAAAACCCAGCATATACAGTTGAGTCTTGGGTGGTTGGCAGGCGATAGGAAAGATCGTGTCTAACTGAAAGCAGTGGCCTGCTTGGTTTGTTGGACGAGTAGGAAGACGTCGAACAGCAAGGCGCTATGGTGACACTCAGCATGATGCTGTTGCTGTCATAGTCTACCCACACTTGCATCGGCTGCCCGCTGATGAGGGTCAAGTTATGAAACACGCCATCATCAGAGGTGTAGTATCCGGCCGGACTGGAGGCATCTGAAGTCAGGCTTCCGAGGTCAATCCCAACGTGGTTGTCGTCGATGTCTAGGAACTCGATGTTCTTTACGGTATCAAGCTCAATCGCAAGAAAATTCAGATCTGATGCATTAACACCATCGTTGATTCTAATGGCATCAAGCCCCAGGAACCGACCAGGCAACCAAGAGCGGTTCAAGGTCAAATCCTTGGTTGGAGAAAGCACAAAGGCCAGACCATGGCTGCTCAGATAAGGCCCGATGATGGAGAAAACAAAAGTCGTGGAGAAGGACGGCACGTAGGAGTCATTTGACTCATTTCCGCCGGCTGTAACGAGATTGAGAGGGTAAGTGTAGAAAGCATGACCTTGCTTATCTTGGGCCCCGCTGGTTAGCCGCAAGAGACCGTCGACGGCCGAAGCTTCACCATCCATTGTCAGGTAGTCGCCATTGAAGCCGTCGTAGATGAACTCGTCCTTACGAACAACAACTGCCCTAGTCGTGGCAGACAAAGTCAGAAGCACAAGGAGGAGATGCAGGCGCAGGAAGCACGGAGGCGCCATGGCAAACTACTCGTAACAAGGCAAAGCAAGATGCTGTCCGTCTTGATCTCGCAGCCAGCAAAGCTCAAGCGTTGGAATTCAAGTCAAGCTTCTTCTTCGACGACCCACCCAACGAGCAAGTCCACTCCAATCCACTGAACTATAGAAGTGGTGGAGAGTGGAGACCCCAGTAGACCGGCATTCAAGTCAAGCCACGCTGCGTGTGCAAATGGGGACCGGTACCGTTTTGACTATTCTTCTACGGCAGGCCAAAAACAAATTACTATATGGTATGTACTTGTAGTTCTACACTAGTATGTGATGTATTTCTCCTGCGATCAGCCATATATAAGACGACAACTGTTCGTCAGACAATACAGTCTCAAAACGGCACGCTAAATGTAACCAAAGTAACCAAAGTAGCACCAGGAAAAACACACGCCTCCCTAGGGTACTCAGCCATCGATGAAATAAAATGTCATGCATCAATCACGTGTTCGCTTCGGACTTGCATAACTTCCTGTTTCTCTGGAGCTCTCTCCAGATTCTCCATTGGATGCTCTGTTAACACACAAGAACAAACTTTAATTCAGTTCAAGGGTCACATTCATTTATATTCTTCTTTATCGCACAACTTAAACATACTCAGTCCGTTCGGTTGGCTGCGGCTGCAGCTGCTCCTCCCTCACATGGCTACAGTGTTGCTGCCAGCGGCTACAGTGTTCTCTCTCAGGAAAACAGCGCAGTGGCTATAGTAAAACAGCCTGCCGAACAGAGCAACTATATCCAAGCACTTTAGTTCAGCTTGTGATGACAGCATCAGACGAAAAATAAGACAGATATCCAAGATCTTGTCTCCAAAATTATTTTCAATAATTAATGTAAATCTCATCGATCAGAAAAAAAAACAACATGAGCCATATCTAAGTATTGGAACACATGTTGAAACAGAGGGGCGAGCAGTTTGTGTTATTGCGCATTGTACCTGGTTTGCAGAAATTCACGAACGAGAACGTGTGATGGCGCGTGGTTGGTTATCTTTCTGCGACGGCTGGGGCACTTACATAGCCTGTTTAATAAGCAGAAGGAACTTGAAGAACGGGTTGGAAGTAGCGCAGTGGGTAATTAATTAGCAGTAGTAACTACTCTATCATCCAAAGCAGGAATAAATTAAGCAGCGATCTCGGAGTAGGTAATTTGACAATTAACGCACCCGTGCGTGGTGGGGTCCCAGAGCAGAATCCTTTTACGCGGTAATCGGACGTCACCTTGAAGCTCAGGGCACCTAGAAACCAAGTCCATGATCATGTCCAGTTGCCCAGGCTGGATCTCCTGCCAAATCTTGGAGGCCCTGCATACACATGTGTATATACAAGAGCTAGCAATTATATTGGATTGGAGTACTCCTAGTTAGTAACAGTTTGAATTAATTAGCTATTGGACTTGATTCACTCGAATTGGTTATATATTATTAGGACTAACCTGATAGATTAAGCAAAAGAATCATGATTAATTAAGCAACCAAGAATGAAGGTATTGGGAGAGAGAGAGAGGAGGACTGGAAAATTAACCTGATGGGGTCTTTGTTCATTTTAGCGATGAGCCTGTGCAGACGAGCGGCGAAGGGCAATGTGAGCGTGTACTCGTCGGGGTTTTGATACAGTGCTGCGAGCTCGGCACCGTCCTTGCCACCGGCGGCGACCGTGGCCAGGGTTTTGAAGAGGCCGACCTTGTCCAGGAGCTGCCACGACACCGGGCTTCTCTCCTTCTCGGGGACGCGATACAGGAAGCGCTGCAGGTAGTAGAAGGCGGCCTCCAGCTGCCCCGACGATCGCAGCATCCGCTCCACATGCGACGCATCGAACACCTCCGCCGTCGGCTTCCCACCCCTTCGATTCGATCAAATTAATTCAATTACTAGAATATATCATGGAAGTCTTGGTTGGGAACGGAATAAATCAAGGAGGGAGATCAATTAGGGAGGGAAGGGAGCGGTGAGCGTACTCGCGACGGAGCTTGAGGAAGGCGGAGAGAAGTCGGCGGGCGTTCCCTCGGGAGCGGCGGCGGAGGCGGAGCACTGGCCGGATGGGGAGGCGGATCACTGGCCGGCGCCTCGCCATCTCGTTTTCGGCGGCGGGTGGGTTGCTTCGTTTGGCTTGGGCACGACAAAGATGGACGTACGTGGGTTTTCGTAATATAAACAATTTTTTGGCCTTTCGTAATATAAACAAATTTTTTTAGATTAATAGTAATATATACCCAGTCATCAATATATATTCACAAGGTTTTGCTGATAGTTTGGTCTGAATCCGATCGAACGAATGGGAAAAGATCGCGCCAGGGCAGAGCAAGCCGGCATGGGCATGCTTGGCTTGGCACATGGAGTGGACGCCGGTTGGGAGTCCGATGAGGACTGCCGGCCGGTTGCCATTGCCATTCCATGCATGTCTCACTTTACCGATTAGTACAAACGACATGTTGATGGTTCTTCAGCACTAAATGTCGGTGATTAAAGTTATGCATAGAGTACAAATTATCGAACAAATGCAAGTATCCGCTCCTTGTCATCTGTCAGTACTGCAGATAGTGAAAACACAATCCTTAACTAGGTCCACTCCTTTTCCCTCAAACAAATTATATTTCCCCTCAAAAACTAAGGTCCAGTACAAATAGCTACATACTGTGCCCAAAGAAATCAGAAAAAAAAAAAAAGAGATAGCCACAAGTCTTCAAAGAATTAGATGACAAATTTACATGTCTACCCTAGGAATAACGAGTCTTTTACGCACATGCCATTAAAAAAGTTGTCGGTTACGCACATGCCACGAAAAAGTTCCCAGACACCTGTGTGCCATGCACTCAACGTTTGTTTACGCACATGCCATTCCGTCCACATTCTGTTAGAACTTAACGGTTCCACCGATCTGACATATGGGATCCACGTATGGAAATGACTATTTTGCCCCTAGCCATTCCAACTCTATCCCGTGCGCTCTCCTCCCTGCTGGCTCTGTCGATCCACTCCCGATTCGATCCCGTGCGCACCAAAAAAAAAAAAAAAAAAACACCGCCGCCCCGATGAACCCTAGCCTCCGCCGGGATCCCCCGCCGCTGTCATGGCGGCTACCTCTCTCGCTCGCGGGGCTCGCGGCCAGGGGCCGGCGCGCCCGCGGCTCGCGGCCAGGCCGAGCGCAGGGGCCGGCGCCCGCGCGGCTCGCGGCCAGGAGGAACAGCTCAACAGCAGAGGAAAAGGAGAAGCGTGTGCGCCCTCGCCAGCCAGCCACCGACTCCGCGGCCTGCATCCAGATCAGGTTTCGCCGTGCCGCGAACTGTGAGCTCCTTGTTCCAAATTTTTTCGGGACTCCCTATGCCTGTTAGGTCCGCCCCTGCTGGTTGGTTAGAAATGTCTCGTGTTTTTAGTGACCTTCTTCGGAGCCTTGGTGCCTTTAGCTGTGGATCTTGCTGCTCCTGAAATTTTGTTACAGTGGCGGGAGAGTTTTAATTTGACATGTTTTGTGGAGCATGAGCATTAATTGTTTGTTCTTGAGCCAAGCTGAGGCAATTGGTTGGTTTGCAGGCACAATTCAGCATCAATCGATTACCTCTGCATCCACGTCTTCACATGAGTAAAAGGAAAATGATGAGCAGCAATTCTGGACCAACTAGCTCGTGCTTTTGAATAATTTTGGAGGGATACATGCATGACGGAACCTTGATCCAGGAATGTTGTCCAGTCGAAGGATTACTGGGGTTATCCCACGGGAGGGGTCGGTTAGGGACTGGTCAGAATTTGTTGATCCCTCTCCATCCCTCTCCATCCCTCTCCATCTCCAAAACTGCTGTATGGTTTGGTGTAACTACTACTTTTGATGTAATTTGAGACATGTATGGTTTGGTGTGATGAAAACTAGTGAACTAGTACTTTCTATGTGTGGACTAAGTGTGATGAAGACTAGTGAACTTATTTGCTTAAATGTTGGTGATATGAACTTGTTGCTATGCAATGGTCATGCCCTTGTTTTTTCATGTGATATGTACTATCTCATTGTATGCAATGGTCATGCACCTGTTTTTCTTTTTTAAAAATTTATGACCGATTTTTCCTTATTTTTTGCAACCTTTTCCTATTTTTTACACATTTTTCCAAATTTTTCCCACATTTTTCTCGATTTTCCCAGATTTTTAATCATTTTTATAATTTATTTCCATTTTTTGATTTTTTAGCTTTTTAAAAACATATTTTCCTTTTTTTTTTCTTTTTTTACGATTTTTTAAAATTATTTTTATTTTTTCCTGATTTTTAAAGCTGTTTCAATTTTTTTCTCTTTTCTGATTTTTTTAAACCCATTATTGTTCAGAAGGGCAAAATTGTCTTTACACACCCTCTAACACCTCCGTTGCCTCTCCATCCATCCAAAATGGCATGTGTGTAAACAAAAGTTGAGTGCATGGCACACAGGTGCCTGAGAACTTTTTTGTGGCATGTGCGTAACCGACAACTTTTTTAATGGCATGTGCGTAAAAGACTCAGGAATAACCCACCGTGCTTTACGTATCTACAGATTTGATATGTACTACTATTGCATTTTTGAATGTTTTGAGGATGGATCATATCGGTCTGAATTTTCTTTGTACATATGTTTGCCTGGTCTGATATCGTTCATATTGGTTCCTGCCTGACCGCCACCTCGAGTTGTAGGAATGATAGATTGTTAAGAGTTGAAAACCTGTCCAGATTTTATGTGATTATAAACAGCGCTAGTTCCTCCAACCGTGCATCAAGGGTCCTTCGATTCCAGTTTCCAGGGGCATGGATACGAATACAACTCTGCTTCCTTTATGATGATGGCTACTTTTTTTTTTTAGATAAAGATGATGATGGCTATTGACGAGCCCGAATATGGGTTTGCATGATTCTACAACAAATTGCTGCTGTAATCGTCAAGGGCATGATGCACATATCAATTGATATAATAACTACAGAAGTTACCGTCCGTACAGCCGGCCATCAACACTACTGTACTTTTTTTTTAATTGTATAAGTAATGGGAAGAAAATGTTTCCTCAACATATTTTTCACTATCAACGCAAGCATTTTAAAATCAACTTCAGATTTTGAATTGCGGCCACATTGCATTTAACTGTAGAAAAAGAAGCTTAGTAAGAGTATCTGATATCCCTAGTTACTTTCCAAGGTTTTCTACAGAGCACATCCACTTGGACAAATGATACATAGGCCCTACTTCAATAAGCTCTCCGGCTGTCCGTAGCCTCTTTGTTACCTTCAGAAGCTTCCTCGGAATTTCCAAGATAACAAGGACCCAGATGCCTCGAGCGTTTCATGCCTGATCAGACAGCTCTGAAACACAAATTGCAATGCGAAAATTTTTTCAGCAATGTCTCAGCATAATCAAATATTATGTTCAAGAATGGAGCTTTCCTCCATTGGAAGTACACATGGAAAAGAGTATAAACTTTTATTTAACATCGAGATATTTCAAATGGAAGCCTTCCTCTGGGGAAACCAGTGAACATTCGAACCATTTACCCATGTCAGTAGCCGATGAAATAAGAAAAAAAATTAGCTCGTCCTGGCAATGTATCCAGCATATAGTTCAAGAATGGAGCATGGATCATTTGCATTTGCAAGGGGCATAGAGTTGCGGTTTCAAATAGAGGTGGCACTCCCAAGGAGCATTGTGTATGCATGTGACAAGGAAGCCATAAGGACATTTTGTAGGACCCAAGCACAAACACTGGCTTATATGCAATATATGCACCAAAAGTCCATGTGAAAGAAATGAGATAAGAAAAATAAATCAGGCCATGAGACTAAAAGGTGCCATTTTAAAAGTGGACAATAAAACATTTATTTTTATTAAAGCTTTCATACAGAGAATATAAGGATGAATACCCAATGGCTCAAAGGGATGTCGATTGAGCATGGAAGGGTTTTCATCTTGTTTAGTGTCACCTAAACACACATCATTCTTTACTCATTACACACAAAAAGATCCAGTAGTAATTACACAGGATCAAACCACTGTCTGAGTTATTTTATTAATTATGAGAAGTTGCCGAAGGCCACTCAATTTAAGAAAATGGGAAGCTAGACCTACTAGTATTTCCAAAACAAAGTGGAACCAGTGCCTTTTGACTGGTCTTTTATTTTAGCCATGAGCATATGAGTAGCATTTAACATATATAAGCTAGCTTATTTCATTGTAGCGAAACAAAAACGCAAATGCTGTATGTACAAGTGCAACAGTAGAGATCCATATCACGGAATCATAATGCAGCAAGATGCTTAGCAGCAAATTTGATGTGAAAATTGTAATACTAACATAGGAACACACATGCACAAGGGGGCCTTGCCACTGACCTGAAGAGGCCTGAACAACGCTAGGAGCCTCAGTTTGCGAGCGCTAGGAGCAAAACATCAGAAGAGAATTTCTGTATGAGCTAAATACCTCTGTCGCAGAAAGGAACGAGCAACGACATCTGCTGGGATGCGGTCGATTTTATTCTTGTGACGTGTTGTGCATCGTCGCAACCTGATACAAGGTACATTGCTGTCACCCAACTAGTATCAGAAAGGGAAATTAGATTGAGGACTGGACGCGAATATGAAAGTGAGACGTATACCCAGGTCCAGGACCAAGCGACATGATGTAGGAAGGATCGTCAGTGCAGCGTGGTAACCGTGACTTGGCTTGAAACTCAGGGCACTTGGAAACCAAGTTCATAATGACCTCCACCGTCTTGTGCCGGATGCGCCGATATATTGTGGAGGCCCTAGAAGAAATCAAGTGACGACATGTAGCATGGTCATTACGGGCATTGATCCAAATCAACCCGAAGCCACCGTAATGTGTCGCTCAGAATCAATCAGGTTCCCTAAAACAGTAAACTGAAGGAAATTAAGGGGGGTGCAGAGTAGTGGGACGCACTTGGTATGGTCGGAGCGCATGGAGAGTAAGAGCTTGCGGAGACCGTGGCAGCAGGGGTAGGCACCGAGGGAAGTGTAGAGGCGCAGGAAGAGGTCTTGTACGCCGCCGCCCCGGCCAGCGGCGAAGTCGGCTACCACGCGGAGGATAAGGATGCGGACGTCGAGCTCGTCGGCCTCAGGGCTGCAGTCCCCGACAGTGACGAAGCGCAGCGCGTAGGACGAGGCGGCGGCGCAGCGGTCTTCAAGTAGCATCCGGCGGAGGTGCGCCGCGTCGAAGAAGACGCCCGTCTGCCGCTCCAGGCTGCGATCGATTAACAAAATTGAATCAGGCTGGATCAGGATCGCAGCAGTTGGGGGGCGGGAGAGGAAGGGCGGAGTGCGTACGCGTGTGCGGTGGCGTAGAGGCGATTGCGCCTGAGAAAGGAGACGAGCCGCCGAAAACGAAGCCCCGTCAAGCCGCCGCGGGAGCACCTCGTCGCCATCGCAGCCAAAGAAGCCGCTTTGCTTTACTCTGTTTTTTTCCTTTTATTAATAAATAATAAATAATGGGTGGTTTGGTTTGGGGAAGGAAAGGAAAGAAGAGGAGGACGCCACCAGGCACCGCCGCGATTGGGTCGGTTTCGCTTCACTGGGTCGGTTTATTGGGCAAAGGCCCGATACGGGTTCCCTGGGCCCATCGGGTCACAGCTCAAACATCATGTCCCAAATTAAAATCCGACAAGTCAATAAATAAAATCAGAATGTAAGCGCGGATCATGAATTAGTTTGTCCAACTCAGCCTGCATCCATATATGAATGTGCGTGGAATATCACGTTTTGTTTAGAGTACAAAAAACTATCAGCGTCCACACAGGCAAGAACAAAATTCTAGGTCCTATAGTATGGGTTATCAACAATCAGTTAACAGAACAGAACTATGCCTTTAACAATTTATCTAAAACATTTACAATTAACCACAGCGCGCCATATTCTACCAGAAAAACACCTAAACAATCGCAAGTCCATATAAAACGACAAAGGAAAAACTGCATGTCTCTCAGAGTCTTCCTCGTTCCATTATACTCCATCCGTTTTTAATTATATGACGCCGTTGACTTTTTCGTTGAACTTTGACCAACAATATAGATTTAAATAATTACTTTTCGAATGTGGATTGAATATCGTTGGATTCATCATCAAAAGCACTTTAAAATTAACTCGTACACTTAGCTATTTACACAAATATTTTGAATAAGACGAACGGTCAAACATAACAAAAAAAGTTATCGGTGTCATATATTAAAAAACAGAGGGAGTATGCGCTTTTGCAACCTTCAAATCCTGGCATGGAATCACCCATATGGATGCTTCAGAACGAGTTAATCAAGCCACAGCTTGCTTCTCCACAAGACCAATGCAGCTGTCTCCACATTCTCCATTGGCTGCTGCTAACACAACAGGAAAAGCAAATCATAGTCCGGTTCGATCAGATTAAGAACTTCGCATAAGATGATTGACCCCTTCGTTAGCATTGGACAATGACTAGACGCTCATGATTTCCTCAAAAAAGGAAAAGAAAAAAAGACACTCATGCTTGCAGGCTCATCGAAAATTCCTTCCTTATTCCATGATACAGGTTTTAGTTTTATTCATTAAGGTAATTCTTCTATTTCATAAAAGTTATCAGGTTCACAGAGAAAGAAAAAGAAGTGTAACATATTTACACTAATTAGAAAGAACAAAAGAATAACTATCCAACACGGGCAAAGCATGGCCCAATTCAATTAAAACTTCTTAACATTTTGTTCCTCCATGCGTGGCAATTAGATTATATATAATCTTGATTTACCTTTGAGCAAATATTACATATATAATATGCTCTTATTTATCAATTTCGTACAATATGTTAAGCCATGTATTCAGATAATATGTTTGTGACTAGACTAACACCACCAAACGGCATACAGAACATATTTACATCATGTACCAAGAATTGGTTTCAATGTACTAGAATGTTTCTCTGGTAAAAAGGAAGAATAAGATAAAGGTGTGTACTTTCCCATGTCAAAAATTTGTTAACATGGTCACTGGGGTACTTGCCCAAGTTGACAATAAACAAAAGCATGGACAATGGGGTACTTGCCCATGTTGAAAACAAGGAACATATAACAATCAGGTCACCTGTATTAGTTGCTGATGATAAGATGCCTGAAGGTTTAGCTGAACCTGCCCTGGTATCTGGTGTATGATGCAAAACTGAAGTGAAGGAAACACCTCAAGATGGTTTGAAAACATATAAAAGAAAGTCAGTACTTGCGTAGTCTTACTAGTACACAGTACAAAAATGATCTAGGCGACCAACACAATTATCAGGAGATAAATGATAATGCTGATGATGGATGCACATGCTAGACTGGATGTGGAGCAATTAGTTTAACTTTAATGTGTTGTGCGGCAGATTGGGAGGACACATTTCTAGAACACGTTGTCATATTAGGAATATGAAAGCATATATAGCAGGGATGAACCACACAGATTGTTAGACATTGTTGCACAAAGGATACAAGTAATCTCACTGTGCACTTATCAGAGAAGCAAAAAAAGAAAAATACCTGAGTGATTTCTTCCATGATTTGTAAGTAGCCTGCATGAAGAAATGTGCGGACCGTTAATACCGAAACTAGAAACATGCAGGGTGAACAGAATTTATAGTTTGCGCATCACCTCCGCCGCAAAAACTCACGAAGCAGAACCTTTGATGGCTTGTGGTTCGTTGTCTTCCTGCGACGGCTGGAGCACTGTCGCACTCTGTTGTAAGAACATGAATTAGCAGAACTGATGTAAGAACAAGTCAAGCATATGCACATGAAAGTAACTAAATCAGCACAGTATGTAATTCGTAGTAGTAACTGGAGGGAATATCATCTAAAGGGGGAATCTGGGATAAGCTAGGTAATCAATTAAACCGGGGAGGAGTTGGCAAACGGACCGGTGAGGGGCGGCATCCCACTGCATAGGCCTTCTACGCGGCATTCGCACCTGGCCTTGCAGCTCAGGGCACCTAAGACTGACTCCAACAAGAAGACTCAATTTGAAGATGCAAATGGCCTTTTGCATGGCGTGAACAGGAGTATGCCAATGGTTCTCCTTGCGTCGTCTCCAACAGCACAAGCTGCATCTCGTGAGGCAGCCAGCTCGCCACCGCATACCCTGCCCACGTCGTGCCACCGCGCGCCCTTCCCCGCGCCGGCCTCCACGCGCCCTGCCTGCGTCGCCCTCCCCTGTGCCGGCCTCCGCGCACCCTGCCCGCGCCGGCCTCCCTCGCTTCGTGCCTCCGCGCGCCGACGCCCCGCCTCCATGCCAGCCCGCGAGCTTGCGCCGCCACGGAGATCGTTAGCTGCAGCTGGCCGTCGAGCTCCTTGGCACGCGCGAGCGCCGCGGCCTCACTGGCCTTGAGCTCCTCGTTCTCCCGCCGCGTGGCCTCCAGGGCGGCCTCTTTCTCGGCGGTGGCGAGCTCGAGCAACTTGCCGACCGCGTTGGCCTCCTCCACGGCCCACTCCAGCGAGCGGCGCAGGCTGTCGTTCTCGTCACCGAGGTCACGCCGCGCCTCGGCTGCGTCGTCCTCGACGGCGCGGGCACGCGACAGCAGCGCCTTCTCCCTAGCGCGGCATGCGGTCGCGGCGTCCTTCCACTCGCACATGCCGCGCCCGCGCCGCCTCGCCTCGCCGCGCTCGCCAGTGCCGCGCCCGCGACGCCTCGCCTCGCACGCCCCGCCACGTGCCGCGCCCGCGCCGCCGCGTCCCGTGCTTGCCCCGCCGCGCGCCGAGCTCGCCCCGTCGCGCCCCAAGGTCGCCCGTGCCGCCGCGCCCCGAGGAGGCCCCGCCGCGCGCCAAGCTCGCCCCGAGGTGGCCCCGCCGCACGCCGAGCTCGCCCCCGCTGCGCGCCCTGCGCTCGCCCGCCTTGGACTTCGATAGTTGCTGCATTATGTGGAGTTCGAACACAGGAGTTTGACCTGCTCTGTTTCTGGACGCCAAGGACAAGCTCCAGGATCTCAAATCCGACATGAGGAAGGGGAGGAGGGAGGCCAGAGAGTGGGGGATTTGGATCCTTGGGTCATGGCGCATCGATTTGAGCCACCAATTTAGGGTGTGGTTGTGGAGAGTGGCTGTTGCGACAGGGAAGAACAGGGGCAACCATGGCTGCTCGGGTGGAGCTCGAAAGAGGGAGGGATGGCGCGATTGAGCTGGCTCGGGAGGTAGCTGGGGGGCAAGGAGGCAGTGGAGGGTCTCCGGTGGCCGTGGCCGCCGACGCCGCCGTGTCGCTCGTCGTCCCCACCGCCGTCCTCTGCGCGCCGCAATGCTCGTCCGTTTGGTGCTTGCTCCTTCCTCTCTTCCTCCCAAGAATGCATTCGAGGAGAGAGGTGACTCATTTTTGCGCCTTCTCTCTCCTCAAAGGCAGCTTGCCTGCTGTGTATGCATCACCTGTTGGAGCAGTCTCTGGTGACGCACAGTACCCGGCGGGATGCATATATGGCTTTGCATCTGACTGTTGGAGTCAGTCTAACAACCAAGTCCATGATGCTGTCCAGTCCCTCCTGCTTGAGCTTCTGCCAAAGCATGGGGGCCCTACATATAAGAAGGCCCATGATTGCAATTAGCTTGCAGCCAAACTTAACATTCTGAATTAGAGGTATTGGGACTAGCTCCACCGGATTGGCCTATGAATATGAATGCAGTAAATTAACAAGCAGGAACGATGGGGCAAGCAAACAACCTATAATAATTAGTAAGAATTACCTGTCACGGTCTGCATGCATGAGCGCAATGATCTTGTGCAGGCCAATGCTATCGGGGTTGTCCGGCCACTCATCGCTGCGGTTTGCGTAGAGTGACGCGATCCTGGCGCCCTCCTCGCCACCGGCGGCGACCTTGGCGAGGGTCTTGAAGACGCCGACTTTGGCAAAGAGCTCGGTGGACAATTGGCTCCAGTCCGCGCCCGAGAAGGGCAAGAAGCGCTCCAGGTAGTAGTGGGCGTCGTCCGGCTGCCCCGACCGCAGCATCCGCTTCATGCGCGCCGCGTCGAACACCTCCACAGGCTTCCCCGCCCTGCAACTCCCCGAGCAAGCAAAATCGTTCAACAATTCAGGCTATTGATCGAACAGATTGAGGAAGAAATTTGGGCACGCGACGCAGGGGAATGAACCATGCATCTAGAGTTTGGTTCGGGATGGAAATTAAGGAGGGAGGGAGCGAGCAAGCGTACCGGCGGCGGAACTTGAGGAAGGCGGAGAGCAGTCGCCGGGGGCGGAGCGTCCCCGAGTCCTGGACGGAGCGCCGCCGCATCACCATGGCGTCACGCGGTGGCGGCCTGGTCCGTGGGTAGGAGGTTGCTTTGGGGACGAAGATGCGAATACTTTTTGTTTTCTTTTTACATTTTCTTCGAGGTAAAAGGAGTGAAATTGCATATTTTCCTTTTCTTTGATAAGCTTGGGGCATGTTTAGATGGATCAGGACTAATTATTAATATTTTTTGAATCTAATTAATTAGTTTATAATAGCGCTATTGATTAACCGGTGTCATAATCCATCTTGCTAATTAAGATTGCTTCTTCATTCAATGGCTTGGCATTGCTCTGTCTAGTATACCTGAAGGCCTTCAGATGCCATTGCAGCTAATTACCTGAAGGGAAGTACTGCACAGTAGTACTAGCACTAACCGTTCAAAGAAAAAAGTACTCTTAACTGTGCAATGCCTGCATACTTGCTGCTTAGGTCACTCTGGCTTGGCATGCGGTCTTCGAATGGATGCTTTTGCCTTGTAATTCATATATATTTTTTTGGAACGTCAAAGTCATTATCATACAAAAATTGTGTAACATGTCACAATAGTCAAAAGAATGAAGGCTAGAAAAAGATTACTCCACTGATTTTTAAAATTGATGCGCATCTTATATACAAAAGAAAAATAATCTGGCCGGTTAATATAGAAATCTAATTGACAACTGAGACTCTTAAAATCTATAGTACTAAGGTTGATTTAAAAAGAAACAAAAAAAAAAGACTTGACCTGCTCGGGAAAAGAAAAAGACTTGTCCTGGATAAAGAAAAGACTTGTTCGGATCCCGACAAACGAGGACCGTGTCTCCACTCTCCAAGAGTTTCAAGTCAATGGAGATAGAGAGAGACTCCATGATTTGGACCCTGCAACGTCAACATTCCTTTGGCATCAACCAGGATACAAGGTTTTTTAGAGTGCGCTACCATGATACAGGTAGCCAGACTTGCTAGTATCAAATTAAGGTTCAGCGTAGCGTATCTAACATCCACACTTTCATCCTAGGATCACACAAGATAGGGTGCTCAAGTCGTTAATAACGTAAACCACGAGAATAAGCAAAGACCTATATGAACTGTCTCTAACGCTGCAGCAACATTAACATTTGTATCCAGACACGACAGCAACCATTATTGTGCCGCCTTCAATATTCCAAGGCACCATGTTCACCAGCATTGATGAAATGAAATAGCATGCGTCAGTCACGTGCTCGCTTCAGACTTGCATAACCTCCTGTTTCTGTGCAGCTCTCTCCAAATTCTCCATTGGATGCTCTGTTAACACACACGAACAAACTATTCAGTTCAAGGGTAACATTCATTTATATTCTCCTTCCTCACACAACTTTAGCTACTATAGGGAATAAAATGAAAATGGTGATCAAGACAACAGCACATTTGTGGCAAGAAAATGCTTGCCTACATCGCAACAATCAATACAGACAAAGGTAAACCTACATGCCTAATACAAAGTAGTGTTTCATTGACCCATGGGCCCTCATTATGTACAAAAAGAAATCAGGGCCATGCACATGATAATAGTAAACCCCCGAAACCTCACCGAGACGGATGCTCGCCTTAAAAAATATGCAAGAAAAATGAACATTTACAAGAAGAAGGAATAATGCCCAGATAGCACAACACTTTGAAGCACAATTATAACCCATATGAGACTACCAAGCTAAAATTGGTAGCTAAAAGTAAAATTACATGTGAAAATTGGGCAACTATGATTACCGTAAATGACCATTTAACTAAGGTATTATACTACTGCTTCAAACAGAACAGAAATTGCAAAATAATACAAGGTCATGGCAATCTACAGGTCTAAAAGATAACAGAACTGGTCGCAAGAATGTTCTGCTTACTGACAAACAAGCCCTGAAATCAAGTGTCAGAGGACACAAGAGTATCACACTGATGTAAGTCTCAAATGCTACCAAGATGCTAGCCACCATATTATGCAGAAACCAGAAATAGTAGGCTAACTTACCCCCAAGAATGATGTGCTCCGGATCATTTTGTTCAGTTTGCATATCTAACGCCAGAGAACTTGCGGATGCATTACTGTGAACTCCTGCCACGAAATTGCATAGATGAAGGGAACATAAAAGCAAAGGAACTGATAAATGCGCATAGAGATTAAAAAAAAAATGCTTATGGCATCTTTACCGCCAAAAAAGGGAAAAATGTCACAATAGGATTTGTTGTAGTGCCTTAGGACGGTCCAATCTCAACACATCATTTCTCTGATGATGAAGCCTTTGGTTGCAGGCAATTACTAGAAAGGAACGGAAGAATGGGAGTTTTTTTAATTCCATTGATTGGTTTCTTGGAAAGGAAATCCTGACAGGATGGGGATGCGAATATAAGAGCTAAACTCTACCATTCTAAACCCTGCTTTTAACTGTTCTTTAGTGGAAGATGGATACATCTCCACCACTCATCATCACTTGAGTTACAAACTTCTACTTCCAACAAAACAAAGGAAGAACAGCATAGTCCTTATATAATAAATAATACACAAACAAGCCAAACCCAGGAATGGGAGTAAAAACACAATTCCCACCCAACTCCCTTTTCCTTCCTTTACCAAATGCACACTGAAGAACAAACCAAAATTGGTACAGCTGATGTCTTTTCAAAACTTAAAGAACATTTTTAACAGCTGAGGAGCACTCCTTAGTTTATTTTATTGAGACAAACGAAACAGTAAAGAACATACTATTGCCTATTTAAACTTAATACTCTTTCACAGACGTATGACCTGTCCTGATAGGTTAATGACGTCTCAAATTTTCTCAATTCTTTTTTTTTGGAAAAATTGTGTATAGAATAATCGAAACCATAATGTATGCCCAACAAACTGCAAGTATTAGATAGCAATAAAGCAAGTCTAACATAGTATAGGAGGTCTGCTTGGTACAAGTTTGAATCACCATATATCCAAGCAAATTTAGTTCAGCTTGCAATGACAGCATCAGACAAAAAATAGGACATGAGCATATATAGAAGCGATGAAATACACAGATTGTTAGACATGGTCACACCAAAGGATAGTATTACCCCAACTGTGCACTCATAAAAAGAAGTAAAAAAAGAATGATACCTGAACCATTTCCCCCCTGAGTCGTAAGTAGCCTGCATGAAGGAATGTATGTTAACGTGAAAATAAAAGAAACAGCGGGGCAAGCAGAGTTTCTGTTATTGCGCACTACCTCGTATGCAGAAATTCACGAACGAGAACATCTGATGGCGCGTGGTTGGTTATCTTCCTGCGACGGCGGGGGCACTTGCATAGCCTGTTTAGTAAGCAAGAACGAACTTCAAAAACGGGTCGAAAGTAGCGCAGTGGCTAATAGGTAATTAGTAGCAGTAACTATCATCCAAAGCAGGAGACGATCTCGGAGAAGGTAATTTTATGCTGATATATGGAGCAACGCACCCGTGCGTGGTGGGGTCCCAGAGCAGAATCCTTTTACGGGGTAATCGCACGTCGCCTTGAAGCTCAGGGCACCTAGAAACCAAGTTCATGATCCTGTCCAGTTGCCCAGGCTGGATCTCCTGCCAAATCTCGGAGGCCCTGCATCAAATATACAAGAAGAGCAGTTATATTGGATTGGATTGGAGTAGTTAGTAACAATTTGAGCGCATTTAGGTGTTGGACTTGATATCCTGATTCACTCTTCACTGGTGTGGTGAATTGGCTATTAGGACTAACCTGATTGATAAAGCAACCAACAATCATGATTAAGCAACCAACAATGAAGGTATTAGGAGGAGGAGTAATTAACCTGACGGAGTCTTTGTTCATTTTAGCGATGAGCTTGTGCAGACGAGCGGCGAAGGGCCACTTGAGTGGGAGCTCGCTGGGGTCCAGGTACAGTGCTGCGAGCGCGGCACCGTCGTTGCCACCGGCGGCGACCGTGGCAAGGATTTTGAAGAGGCCGACCTGGTACAGGAGCTGCCACGACAGCGGGCTGCTGTCCTTCTCGGGGACGCGCCGCAGGAAGCGCACCAGGTAGTAGTGGGCGTCCTCTAGCTGCCCCGACCGCAGCATCCGATCCACGCGCGACGCCTCGAACACCTCCTCCATCGGCTTGCCGCCCCTTCAATTCCCAAAAATTGCCAGCCAGTTACAAAAACAGCAACAAAGCCAAAAACCATCCAGCCAATTCAGGAAAAGAAATTAGAATCGAGGAACGAATCAGGGAGGGTTTGATTGGGAACGGAAATCAACGAGATCGGGAGCGATAAGCCTACTCGCAGCGGAGCTTAACGAAGGCGGAGAGAACTCGCCGGGCGTCCCCCTGGGCAGGCCGGGCGCGGCAGCGGAGCGGTGGCCGGATGGGAAGGCGGAGCGGTGGCCGGGCGCGGCGGCGGCGGGAGTGCGTCACCATCTCGTCTCGGCGGGGTGGTCTGGTCGGTGGATCGGATTTTCTATTCCCTTTCCTTTTTTTTTTTAGGTGCTGCAAGGGGTGGGTGGCTTTTTTTCTTTTTTGAGACCAAGCGTGGGTGGCTTTATTTACCGACGGTTCGGCTCGGTTCATTTTCCCATTGGGAAAATCTAGCTATCTATCCGACCAACCGGTTCAACTGCTGTCTGACTAATCACGGTTGCCGAGCGCCTCAATAATAATGTTCCGAGTATTCAGTTGTGTGATGATGCTGGCCGTACCCAAGTAGGATGCGAGGGTTGAAACTGTAATGCCGCTCTTTGCCATTTCTCATTTCTTGTTGAAACCAGGGTTTACGAGGCTGAGAAAAATCAATTCGGTTACTGATAAAACAGAGCAAAATCGATTTTGTTGCTACAGGTTCGATTTTTAACGTCTCACAGAATTGAACCGGACGATAAGTCCAGTTGGTTGAAACTTGCTACAGGTACAACCAGGTTATTCGACTGATGTACGACACAAGACACAACAATGTATTGGTTTCATAAAATTAATGGCCATTGCGTCGTTGTTTCATAAAACTACAACTTTTGTGCACGGTCCCACCTGCCAGCCTCTCATAGTGACCATTTTTCATATGTGAGGTTGGTTGGTGGGACCACCCACGAAAGTTTTAGTTTTATAAAACAAAGGTAAAAATAGTTGTAGTTCTTCGAATTTGCCCAAAAGTTGTAGTTTTCTGAACAACGACGCAAGCAGTTGTAGTTTTATGAAATTAGCTCAATTATGTTAGATCTAATGGCCATTGTTTATTTACTTCAACTTGTACAAACAGATGTTTTGTGATAATTTCTTTGATTTTATTTTCATTAATAGGGAAGGACTAAGATTAGTAGACACATTCCCTTTGTTAATGGTCCAGTGCATCAAATATAAAAGAACAAATGAGTATAAAATTAAGTAATTGGAAATTATAAAAATAAAATGGAGAAGGGATATGCTTGTTGTGGTTACAAGCCCACAATATTAGAAGGGGGATCCTCCAAGGGTCTACCACAAGTGAGGGACCCCTGGGAAGGACCTAGGGAGGGACCAAACAAGAGCCTAGAGATGTAGGTAATTAAGAGCTTGTATTGAATGCCTTGCCTTGGGGGTGGTAGGGGGGTATTTATAGGCTGATACACCCCTACAACCCTAGAATTACAAGTACCATATTGCCCTTCCTCCAGGGCACTATGGTCATTTCCTTATTACAAGGTGTGATTCCCTAACCCTAGTGGGCCAGAGGCCAGCATATATGGGCCTATCCTATAATACATATTATCTTGGGTCTTGATGGGCTTCATAGCAGGCCAGGCCTTTGGGCCAGGGGGAGGGGACACAGTGGGCCTCCCCCAACAGCTAGCCCCACACAGTCGAGATCCACCTTCGGTAGGGCCGAAACTGTGTCCGTCCGGAGGTCCGCCCGTCGTCCCCTCTTTCGGCGCTCCGAAGGTCTGGTCTGCTCCAGCTGCGGAAAGGACGCTGTACTGTTTCCGGAGGTCAGGACTCCGAAGGGGGGCCTCCGAAGGAGTTGCTTCCGAAGGTGTCGTCGAAGGCACGATGGTCGACGAAGAGTGTCGCGGAGGGCCAGGAGGCTCCTTCGGGCGACGACGCCGTGTTTCCCGAAGGGCACGATCGCCGAAGGTTGATGGCCGATGGCGCGGAGAGCTGCCGGCTACCTCGCCGCGATAGCCGAAGGGCACGATCGTCGAAGGTCGTCGCGGATGCCCCGGAGGTAGCTGCCGGCTACATCGCCGTGATGGCAGAAGGGCACGATCGTCGAAGGTCGTCGCGGATGCCCCGGAGGTAGCTGCCGGCTACATCGCCGTGATGGCCGAAGGGCACGATCGTCGAAGGTCGTCGCGGATGTCCCGGAGGTAGTTGCCGGCTGCGTCACCGTGGTGGCCGAAGGCACGGTCGCCGAAGGCGCACGGTGCCGCAGGGGTGGGCCACGTGTTGATGGTGTCTTTAATGCTCGGCGCGGATTGCGGAGCGACGCCATCTCGTTTACTGGGATTGAATCGGCACGAATCACGATGCGACGTCGTTTCCTGACGGGACGCGTCTGCTTGCGTGGCGTGATCTGCGGCCGTTGGTCCTTCAATCGGACGGCCACGTCGATTCACCTGGTGCTATAAAGTCACCGCCCGGCGTCTGGGATTTTCACCCCGCCAGTGATTTCTCACGCCGCGCTGCAGCCGCTCAGTTAGCTTGCTTCGGCGTTCTTGTTGCTTCCGCGCGCTTCGTTGCTTCCCCGTAGTCGCCCTGGCTTCGGAGATGGCTCGGAAGGGGAAGACTGGCGCTTCGCAGCGCGTTCGCATCGATGACCGCTACTCGGCGTCGCCGTTCGTCGACCGCAGCTCGATTGACTCGAAGGTGCTGGACGAGATGGCCGCCGATGGGCTGCTGGAGCGGAGCCGGGCCGAAGCGCCAAGGAAGGGGGAGACCACCCCTAGTCCGAAGGACGGGTACATCGTTCTGTACCGGCGATTCTTCGAAGCCGGGTTTCGGATGCCCTGCTCTCCCTTCGTGGCCGAGGTGTTGGATCTCTTCGGCCTCGAGATTCAGCAGCTCACAGTCAACGCACTTGTGCGGCTGAGCGTCTTCGAGTGGGCGTTCTGGCTCGAGGGGTCTCGGCCGCACGCTGGGGCCTTCGCGGCGACGCATTACGCGCACGCCGTGAAGAAGATGCTGAAGCTGGACGGGAAGGACCTCATCGGGTCCATGGGGGTTATCTCCTTCGTCCCCCGCCCCGAAGCCGTCGTGCCGGCGAAGGCGTACAAGCTGCACTGGGGGCGCTGGACCACCGGGTGGTTCTACTACCGCGTGGAGGAGGAGTGCCCCCTTCGGTCGACGATGTCGGAGGTGCTCTTCCATCGGTACCCGACGGTGCAGTTGGACGGGACCGGCGAGTCCCGGGTGAAGCTGTTGGAGACGGTGGCGCGGAAACTCTCGATGCGCGACCTCTGCGAAGAGTTCATCGCCGCGGGGGTGTGGCCTTTGCTCTGAAACTGGGAGCAGAAGTTCGTGGTTGAAGTTCCGGGCGGAGACTCGGAGGTCCACTTGAAGCCGGAGAATTTTCCAGGTACGTTTGCTCCGGTGGACATTTCCTTCGGCTGTTTGCCGTAACTTGACGATGTGGTTTGTGCAGCTAAGACGCTGAGGGAGGTGGAAGACGGCGCCGCTGAGATCCTCGGCCCCTTCCTAGCAGACGAGGTTGCGCGTCGGGCGAAGCTTGTTGTGGGTCCCCGTATCAATCGGGTGTTCTCCATCAAGTACCCGGAGGTGCCGTTGCCGGAGCGAGAGGTGCTCGTCGCTGCCCCCGTCCCTGCCGGCGGCGAAGGGGAGGATGATGAGGCCGAGAGCGAAGCGCCATTGGCTCCGGTGAGCAGTGTCCAGGTTGGCTCGAAGCGCGCTGCCGGGGATACCAGCAGGCCGGCGCCGAAGAAGTCGCGGCCCGCCGCGACGCGCGTCGAGGGATCGAGTTCCCGAGCCGCGGCGTCGAGTGTCGCCGTAGACTTGGGATATGGCACCGATCCGGAGGAGTTGACCGACGACGCGGCCCGCGTGGGGATTGCCGCGGCAACGGCTCCGCGCGTTGCCGAGAAGGTGGTGAATCTGGAGTCCGACGATGAAGACGTCGGCTTCTTCGGAATGCCATCCTTCGCGGCAGGCGTCGAGGAAACGATGGAGCCGGTCCCTCGGTCTCCCGGTATCATTTCTCTTCCCATCACTCTTGCTTTGCTGGTTGTGGAAGTCCGACTGACTCTGTTGCTCTAGCGGAAGGCCTCCGTGTCGAAGAGACTTCCGAGGAGGAGCCTTCCGGAGGAGAAGTGGGGAAGGCCGACCCGGCGTCCAGTCATGGCCGGGGCAAGGGCTACTTCGGGAGGCCGCCCATCGAGCAGGCGGGAGACCCGAAGGAGTCTGAAGGTCGCCTCGGCTGGGACGACTTCGTGGATCGTCCGGAGGCCGTCGAAGTCCTTCGAGGGATCTACGACTTCAACGGGCTCGATGAGCTGGAGGGGGCAATGGAAGGAGTTGCTCCGGAGGACGCTGCCGCGGCCCTCTCTGGGCTGGCGATGAAGGTTTGTGCTCCTTGTTTCGCTTGGCGTCAATTATTGTGGCTGACTTGCTTTGCTTCGGCAGGCGGCGGTGCTGGCACGGCATCTGCAAGGGTCGCTCGAGGGCTTCGACGTTGCGCGGCTTCGGGCGCGTCCCGAGGTCGCGGAGGCGGACGCCAAGACCGCCAAGGTTAACCAGAAGGCGGCGGAGCAGGGGCGCGATGCTCTGGCATCGGAGCTGGAGAAGGCCTTGGCCGTGGTGAAGACTTCCTCCGATGCTTTGACGTCGGAGAAGGCGGTCTCCGAGAAGGCCCTGAAGGAGCTGGAGAGCCTGAAGATTTCCTTCGAGGCTTTGACCCGCGCGAAGGACGCCACCGAGAAGGAGCTGTCGGAGGCTCGGATGCTGCTGAATGCCGCCACGACGCAGAGGGAAGAAGAAGCTGCTGCGGCGTGGCAAGCACTTGGCGATTTCAACAGCCTGCTCGAAGGGCTGGGCGTCGAAGTGCAGCCAGTCAAGCATGCCGCCGACGACCTGGGAGGGAGCATCGGGCGCCTTGTGCGGTCCGTGAAGTTGGCCTCCCGGGCCATGAAGTCCTTCGGCACCTTCTGCGCCGAAACAGCATGGACTGCGGCCTTCGGCTCGCTCGCGCACGTGGGCTGCACTCACCTTCCCGCTGCCGCTTCTGCCTCGACACAGTTAGCGGAGATGGCGGCTGGGGATGGGAGCCGTTTTCGGCAGCTGGCCTCGCGGGTGAAGAACTTCGGGAACCAGCTCGGCCAGCACTTCTGGATGCCGGTGGGTGAGACACTGGCCCGCCAGTCTGCTCTCGCTTCTGCGGCATCCCGGAAGCTGAAGCCCGGAAGCAGCGCCTCTGCTCCCGCTCCGGCTCCGGCGGCCGCTTCCTCTGTGCTGACGCCTCCTTCGGGCGACATCCCAGCCGGGGCCGGTAGCGCTAGCACCTTAGTGGGTAGCGGGGGTGGAGGCTCGGTGGCGGCCCAGGGCAATGTCACGGAGGTTGACTCATCGGCCCAGCCTCCCCCCCAGGTGTGAGTTCTTTGCTGGCTTCGCGCCATGCTTTTTTGGTGTACATAGATTGTACTAGGTGCCCTTCGGGCTTTGCAATGAACTTGGTCTTCGGGATGCTTATGTGCTTCTATTGCGACTTATAGGTTTCGGGTGGGGCCGAAGGCAATCATGCTTTAATGTGTCTTGACGTCGTTCCGGAAAGCATTCTGATTCCAGCTGGGAGTCCTTCCGCTCCGGAGGGTCGCCCTTACTATGTAAGGGGCACGCAGTGGCGCCGTTGGCTTCGGGACAACCCGGGTGTGTCCTTCGGAGACTTCTTTCGGGACTTGCGCCTTCGAAACGCGCGGCTGATGGCGCAGGTACCGAAGGTCCCTTCCGAAGCTCTGCTTCAGAGGCGAATTCCTCGCGAAGCGCATCGTTTGGAGTTAGCGCTTAACCCTCCTCTTCTTATTGCTCCGAAGGTGGAGGTGGTTGACGTGTCAAGTGACGACGAAGACGCTGCCGCCGAGGTGGACTTGGAGCAATTGCAAAGCGATGTTGCCTCTGCATCGACTCCGGCAGACTTCGCCTCGCTTCGGCGCACGCTGGCGCGAGCCCGGGAGGAAATAGCTAGGGCCGAGGCGTCATTAGGGATGCGCTCCGGGAGTGGGCTGTGAGGTGGGGCGAATTGAGTTGTAGATGATGAAAGGCCCTTCCCACTTGCTGTTAAGCTTGCCGACAGACGTCGGGTGGATATTTTGCTTCAGGACGAGGTCGCCCGGAACGAAATGTCGGGGGTTGACCCTCTGGTTGTACGAGTTCTCCATCGAAGCCATGTATCGCTTCAGGTTGGCGACTGCTTGGAGTCTTGTTTCTTCGAGGAGGTCCTTGGACACGTCCTCGTCGTCGGCAGGAGGCGAAGTGGTGCGAAGTGAGCCGTTTTGCACTTCCTCCGGGGTAACTGCTTCGGCGCCGAAGAGGAGGCGGAACGGCGAGAAGCCCGTTGGCCTTGACTTAGTCGTGCGCAGCGATCACAGCACGTTGGGCAGTTGTTCGGCCCACTTGCCCTTCGGCAGGCCGAGGAGGCATTTTTTGATGCCGTCGAAGACGGTGCCGTTGGCTTTCTCCACCGCTCCGTTGGCCCGGGGGTGGATGACGGAGACGAAGCACTCCCGAACGCCGATGGAGAGGCAGTACTCTTTGAAGTGGTGGGACTCGAATTGGGAGCCATTGTCGACGGTGATGCGCATTGGCACCCCGAAGCGGCAGACGATGTTCTTCCAGAAGAACTTGCGGACGGACCGCGCCGTGATCTTGGCGAGGGGCTCGGCTTCGATCCACTTGGAGAAGTACTCGTAGCCCACCACCGCCCATTTGAGGTTGCCGGGAGCGGTGGGGAGGGGGCCGACGATGTCGATGCCCCATCGGGCGAGGGGCCAGACCGGAGGGATTGGCTGGAGCGGGGTGGCTGGGCGATGAGATTGCCTTCCCATCCACTGGCAGCTGGGACAGGTGCGGACGAGTTCTTCGGCGTCGCGGGCTGCAGTGGGCCAATAGAAACCTTGCCGGAACGCCTTGGCGACGAGGGCCCGAGGTGCGAGGTGCGATGAGCACAGGCCTTCGTGGATGTTGCGGAGGAGCGCTTTGCCTTCGTCGAACGAAAGGCAGCGTAGGAGTGGCTCCGAAACACCTTTCTTGTACAGGATGTTGTTGAAGATGATGTAGCTTCGGGTGCGCAGCTTGACCCTTTTCTCTTCGACCGGATCATCGGCACAGTAGCGCCCTTCGAGCTGTGCTTGGATCGGGGCGCGCCAGTCTTCTCTGGTCAGGATCATGACCGACGCCGGCTTCTTCGGAGCGAAGGATGCTTCTGATAACACCTCGTGGAAGGCGTCGGGAGGCACCGGGAGCTGATTTGCTGCTGCCTTTGCAAGGGCATCGGCCTCCTGATTGTGTACCCTCGAGATGCTCTTCACGTCGAAACCGGAGAAGTGCTTCTCCATGCTCCGGACGATCTTGAGGTAGCTTGCCATCTCCGGGTCTCGGGCCATGTACTCCTTCGAGACTTGCTCGGCGATGAGCTGGGAGTCGGTGTAGACGGTGACCCTCCGGGCTCCGAAGGCTCGAAGCTGCCGGAGCCCGAGGAGGACACCCTCGTATTCCGCTGCGTTATTTGTCGTTGGAAACGCGAGCGAAGCCGAGTACCGAAGCTTCTGGTTGCTTGGTGAAGTGATGACGGCAGCACATCCTGCTCCGGAGGAGCCCCAAGCCCCATCAACATGTACTGTCCAGAGCGGCTCTTGAGGCATCGTCTCCGGGATCGTAGCGGGTGTCCACTCGGCGATGAAGTCGGCGATAATACCGGACTTGATGGCTTTACGAGCCACGAACTTGATGTCGAAGGCTGCTAGCTCGATGGCCCACTTGGCCATAGTGTCGGACGCGTTCCTGTTGCCGAGGACGTCCTTCAGTGGGAATGAGGTGGGCACCGTGATCTCGTGGCCTTCGAAGTACCGGCGCAGCTTCCGTGATGCCATCAGCACGGCGAGCGCCAGCTTGGTGACGACGTTGTAGTTGAGGCGTGCTCCGGAGAGGGCTTCCGACACGTAGTATATGGGCTGCTGCACCAGCTTATCGCCGACAAGGACTTCATGCACGAGGACCGCGCTGATTGCTGCCGGAGCGGCCGACACGTACAGTAGGAGTGGCGCCTTCGGAGGTGGAGGGCGAAGCGTGGTCGCCTTGACCAGGTAGGACTTGATCTCTTCGAATGCTTTATCTTGCTCGTCCCCCCAGCGCATCGGGCCGGAGCCCCGAAGGCATTGGTAGAAGGGGAGGCACTTCTCTGCGGCGCGGGAAATTAACCTCCCGAGAGCCGCGAGTCTGCCGGTGAAGCGTTGTAGCTCCTTGGTGGTCTTGGGCGGCTCCATGTCGGTGATGGCCTTGATCTTCTCCGGGTTCGGGTCGATGCCTCGCTTCGAGACGAGGAAGCCGAGGAGCTTGCCGGCGCGCACGCCGAAGGTGCACTTCGCCGGGTTCAGCTTGAAGCCCACCTTGCGCAGGTTGGCGAAGGTTTCGGCCAAGTCGCCGAGGTGGCCTGCGTCGGAGGTACTTTTGATGACGACGTCGTCGATGTAGGCGGCGGCGTTTCGGTTGAGCTGGTCCCCGAGGGTCTTCTGTATTGCCCTGGAGAAGGTTGCTCCGGCATTCTTGAGGCCGAAGGGCATGCGGACGTAGCAGTAGGTCCCATCGTCCGTCTTGAACGCCGTCTTCTCTTCGTCTTCGGGGGCCATCCATATTTGATGGTACCCGGAGTAGGCGTCGAGGAAGCTCATGAGCTCGCATCCGGCCGTGGAGTCGACCAGCTCGTCGATACGAGCCAAGGGGAAGTCGTCCTTCGGGCATGCCTTGTTGAGGGTGGTGTAGTCGATACACATCCTCCACTGGCCGGTGTGTTTCTTGACGAGGACCGGGTTCGCGAGCTAGGTGGACTTGTTCACCTCCCGGATGACTTGCGCATCCTTAAGTTTCTGGATCTCCGCCCGAAGCGCCACTTTCTTTTCCTCCGACCACTCCCTCTTTCTTTGCTTGATGGGAGTCACCTTCGGGTCGATGTCGAGCTTGTGCTCGATGATGCTGCGGTCCACTCCGGAGAGCTCGCTGGTTGACCATGCGAAGACGTCTTTGTTGTTCCGTAGGAGGTCGATGATGCTTGCTTCCAGTTCCGGCGGGAGCCCCTCGCCGACGAGGACGGCTTGGTCGGGGCGATCGGGAGATAAGACCACGCTCTTGACCTCACCGTCGACGCGCGCCTTCAGAGTGCCGGCCGGAGGTGTCAGTGTGGCCGCTTCGACCGTTTCGGGTTTCGGCTCGCGTCGGAGCGGGTGCACTTGCTTCTGGCCAGGAGTTTGGCCATGCTCGATGCGGCGGGCGGCGAGTTGATCACCGTAAACAGTGATGACGCCGTTCGGAGCCGGAAGCTTCATGCAGAGGTACCCGTGGTGGGTGACTGCGTTGAATGCGTTGATGAGCCCCCTGCCGAAGATGGCGTTGTAGGCGTAGGGCATGTCGACGACGTCGAAGGGGATCAGCTCGGTGCGGTGTCCCGCGGGCCCGAAGAAGGAAACTGCGATCTTCACGCTCCCGAGGGCGTGAATTGGCTCTCCCCCGAAGCCGACGAGGGGGCTGTCGGAGGCCCGTAACTCAGATCGGGGATGCCCAGTTGGTTGAAGGCGTCGATGAAGATGACATCAGCGGAGCTGCCGCCATCAATAAGCACGCGACGGACCTCCGTCCCGCGCATGTTTGGCGTTGATCACGAAGGCGTCCTTGTGCGGGTACTCCATCGGGCGAAGGTCGGCCTGAGTGAAGGTGATCGGTACGTGCGACCAGCGGCATTGGGCCAATGGCGGGTGGGCGGCCACGTGGTTGACCCTTCGCACGTAGTCGCGGCGCTGCCTCTTCGAGGCGTATGGCTGACTGGAGCCCCCAGTGATAGCCAGGATGGCGTTGTGACTGGTTGGGTGATGGTCCGGAGGCGGGGGCAAGGCCTCGCCCGCTCCGGAAGCCCCATGTATGATGTTGACTCCTCGCGCGGCGTCGGCGTCGCGGCGCTCCCTCGCCTCGCGCAAGGCGGCGATTTGAGGGCACTGCTTCGATGTGTGGCCCTGATTGACGCCATGCACCTCGCAGTATGGGTCGCGAGAGCTTCGGTTGTTGTATCGGCGGCCGTTGTCGGAGTGCCGCGGGTTGTTTCGCGAGCCGCCGGAACGATTGTCCGTTCTCTGCGGGCTCCGGCTTCGGGAGTTGTCGATGTTGTGGACCTCCCGGCGCTGGGAGCGGTGGCCTCGGCGGTCATCCGGGGGGTCGTCGCTTCGGTCGCTGTGACGCTTCCCCCGGTCGTTCTTCTTTTGACTTGCTCGAGCCTCCTTCTCGCGCCGGAAGTCTTCGTCGGCTCGTGCATGTGCTTCCAGGATCTGCAGCAGGTGGGTGCACGTCTTCGGCTCGGTCCTTCGGATCTCGGACCTTGCCGGGCACAGGCTCATGCCCTTGGTGACGGCTTCGATGATGATGGAGTCCGGTACTCCCTCCACCTGGCACTTGAGGTGGATGAAGCGCCGGGTGTAGTCTTGTAGGGACTCGCCGTCCTTCTGCTTGCACGCCTGAAGGTCTGCCGCCGTGACCTTCGCGGCGTAATTGCCTTGGAAGTGGATCTGGAGCTGATCCCGAAGCTGCTCCCATGAGTAAATGCTGTTCGCCGGTAGCTTGGTGTACCATGTCTTGGCGATCCCACTCGAAGCGAGGACGAAGGCCTTGGCCTTGATGTCGTCGTCGCCCCCTGCCGACTCGATGGCGGTCTCGTAGCTGATGAAGAACTCGCGGGGGTCGGAGGTGCCGTCGAAGGTTGGCAGCTTCGCCGAGATGAACTTCCGGGGCCACGCCACCGATTGTAGCCGCGCGGAGAGCGGTTGGTTTGTGTCGGAGGAGCTCGCGTGACGCTTGCTTCCGCTGGAGTGTGTGTTCCTCTCGTCGCGTTCTTAGCGGTGTTCCGGAGTCTCGGCCTCCCGGCGACCGGTGCGTCGAAGGGTGTTCAGCTGCGCTTGGAGGTGAACCTGCTGTCGACGAGCGGCTTCGGCTCGGAGGCGATATGTTTCTTCGTCGCGATCGAAGTTCTCGAGGGCGCGCTGCCTCAGCAGTCGTTCGTCGGCTTCGCGAGCTTCGCGGTTGTACGCCTCCTGGAGCTCCGCCAGACGCTGCTCCTCGGCCACAGCTTCGGCGAGCCCCCTCTGGCTCCGCGCTTCGGCTTCGGCGTTCTTGCGAGGTGGTTCCATCGTTTCGTCACGACGTTCGATTTCGCCCGTGTCGATGTTTTCTTCGTCTTCGGAGGAGCCTTCGGCGCCTTCGGCCCCTTCCTCCACCGCTGGAAGGTTGGCGTTGGTTGCGTTGTTTTCCGAAGGTGGCACCACCGGGTCCGATGCCGAAGGGAGCGTCGAGGCCGAAGGAAGCGTCGAGCCGTTGGGGAAGGTGCGGATTGTCGTCAGTGGGTCGACGCCTTCGTCCGAAGCCGCCGACCTGGTCTTCCGGGTACCTCCTGCCGGAAGGTCAGTTTTTGATTTTTCAGCCCTCTTAGTCATCTCGCCGTGGCTTCTTGTTCGATCCCCACGGACGGCGCCAACTGTTGTGGTTACAAGCCCACAATAGTAGAAGGGGGATCCTCCAAGGGTCTACCACAAGTGAGGGACCCCTGGGAAGGACCTAGGGAGGGACCAAACAAGAGCCTAGAGATGTAGGTAATTAAGAGCTTGTATTGAATGCCTTGCCTTGAGGGTGGTAGGGGGGTATTTATAGGCTGATACACCCCTACAACCCTAGAATTACAAGTACCATATTGCCCTTCCTCCAGGGCACTATGGTCATTTCCTTATTACAAGGTGGGATTCCCTAACCCTAGTGGGCCAGAGGCCAGCATACATGGGCCTATCCTATAATACATATTATCTTGGGCCTTGATGGGCTTCATAGCAGGCCAGGCCTTTGGGCCAGGGGGAGGGGACACAGTGGGCCTCCCCCAACAATGCTCTTTTTTTTAAACAGGTGAGAATATTTTCTTCATAAAACATGAGGCGTGCAGCGTGCTCATTGTAGAATAGAAGAACACGAGTTCACATCTGGGCTGATGATGAGAATATTCTTCATTTCTGCTTTCAACTACTATTAGTGGCTACAAAGTCTCCGGTGAATGCTCTGTACGTACTACAGTTCGCAGATAGACACTTTGTAATGTATGTACTAACGCTATGCAAGCACATCAGCACAGCAGACAGGAAATTAAAGAAAGGCAAGCACAATATAGTGAGAAGGGAAGGCCCAAAATTTAAGCCCAAAATTTGACTACCTTGACTACCTTGTTGGTTCAACCGAAGAGCAGGCAGCAACAGTACTCTAGTAAGTTGATTTTAACAACGAACAACAGCGGTACTAGTAGTAGATACTGGAGTACTACAAAAGTGGAGTACTATAGTAGGGGGTCTCATCTTATGACACGAGCAAAATTGGCTGTCCAAGCAATGCAAGTACGCGCGCGCGCGATCAGGCAGCGCCAACTGCAGCTGCGCCGGCTCCTGGCGGACCACCGCCACCGCCGTGGGAGCTGGGCCCTGCGCCATCACCGTGATGCTCCATCTTGCGCTTCTTGTGGTGACTGACCCTTGGCGGGCAGTGCTGGAGCCGAGAGCGGACGCTCTGGGTGGAGGCTGGGCAGAAATGAGCAATGTGCTCTCTCACATGGTACAGATCGCCACTCTGCTCCCTGTGGCACAAGAAACAGATGTAGCGCCTCTTCCTGTTGTCGGGATTCCTCTGTGCGAACTGCCAGTCACCGCCCGCTCCCGGCATGTCACGGCGCCTGCACCAAGTTAATTAACAACCAAATTGATTTACAGCATATACTACGTACGTACGTACTCCTGCACCAAATAAGATACGGATCGATGTATAATTATCATACGTACCCACTGGCAGCGGGAAGATAGACGTAGAGATACTGGCGAATGGAGGTGGCGGTGCGGTTCCTTCCGGCAATCACCTCGTCGCTGCATCAATTTAATTTGTGGATCAAGTACGAGTACTCCTACATGTTTCTGCAGTACTAGTACAACGAACGATCGAGCGGAGAAAATATTGCTGGTCGAACTTACTGAGTAACAGGTGATGCTCCGCTCCGTCCTGCAGCGCGTTTCTGAGGCGCTGGATCATGTCCCCCAGAAACGCTCCGTGTCTTTGACTGCTGTTGGCAGTTGTCCATACCACCACCTGCTCGAGGTCATTCAAGACCTTATCCCCAGCTACAGTTGAGAGAGGCGAAACAGCGGCCCGCCGTCCCTGCTGGCTGTGCCGGCGGTCTCCATCGCCTCCGATGGCCTGTGCGCCGTCGCGAGGTGGTGGAGACCGTTGGTTTTCAGCTGGCTGGGGTAGTAGTGTATAGGTTAGGTCCTAGGGTATCTACGTTTAGGGTGCCGGCGGACACCGGCGAGGCGGCGGCGGCGGTGTCTTCGCGTCCGGTTTTGTCCTTCCGAGTTCGTCCTCGTCCTGCCGGCGTTCCGCTCCGGCGCTGGCAGAGAGCTCGTGGAGGTGGATTGCCCGCTGGGTGGTCCTTGTTTTGGAGTTCGCGGCTGGTCCTCCTTCGTCTTTCCTTCCGGCAAGATGGGGAGGAGGCCGGCCTTTTGTTCAAAGGATGGAGGGGCAGCTGGGGTTGGTGGTCTGTTGGGAAGCCGGAGCTTGCTCGATGGTCCCGCGGCGGCGACGGTCGTCGATGGCGAGGTCAAGTCCGGGCCGGTGGAAGCTCGGGGTGCGGCCCCGGCCGATTGAGCGTTCAGCGTGTGCTCATCTCGGTGTTCGAGTGTCATCTTCGGCTCTCTTCAAAGCCTTTGTGCGATGGGGCTTCTTCCGGCGTGCGGATGGCGGTGGTGGTCGGCGTCGCCGGCGGCGATGGCTGTCGGTGGAATCGGCTGCTTTGCTTGAGGTCCAGGGATCTGGTTGTTTTTTCCTTTTTCGTTAGGGACCTCTTTGCAAGTTTGGTGGGACAGCTGTCCTTGTATCCTTCTACGTACCTGTACGTACGTCTGGTTGTATTGTTTCCTTAATATGAAATACAGGTATGGTTGATCAAAAAAAAAAAAAATCCCCTCGGGAAGCAAGCTCCAGAGCGAGCTGCACGCGAGGGAGCATGTACAGTTCCGGATGAGCCCTGCGGAGCTCCCACACCTGATGCTGATGCTGATCGTCGCTGGCGCCCACAGCCTGGGCCTCCTCCTCCTCCTCGGTCTGATGATCTTTGCTGGGGACGACGGCGGCCTGGGCCTCCTCCTCGGTCTGATGATCTTTGTTGGGGACGACCACCGCCTGGGCCTGATCGGTCTGATGATCTTTGTTGGGGACGGCGGCGCCCACCGCCTGGGCCTCGCTCTGATGTTGGCCGAAGACCCGGCGCAGGTAGCCCGCGGCGTTCCTCCACTCCCCTCGCAGCATCATCGGATCCAGCACAAGCTCAAAGTTCAGCGTGCCTACCATGGCCAATTTCCTGTTCATAGTAATACAGTCCGCCACCAGTCAATTGCAAGGACTACTAATGAGAAACAATTGCTAGTAGTACTACTAGTTCTACTAGCACAAGCTCTGCTACTCTGTACGTATATATCGATCATGCACTTACTCCTTCTTGCCGGGCCACTCCTTGTTGCGCCATGCATCATATGTGTCATTAACAAAGCCCAAGACTTCCCTGTACGAGCATCATAGCCATACATCAGTTATATCATATATAGGAGTATCTCGTAGCTAATCTTGTAGCTACCGATATAATTAAGCATGGAGCAGACACACACCGCATCTGCATTGACAACACATGCATGAAACAGTAGGTACCGATCAACGGAGTAGCATGCGTGCGCATTGTTCAGATAATATCACTACGTACTACTGTCGACCCAGCTACTGATGAGCGATTATCACTAGTACTGGAGAAATCACACGGGAAGGTAGCAGACACGCACCCAGCATCTGTCTTTTTACGTACGTACTCGCCGTACAAATCACTCGATCTGAAAAATTGGATCCATGTGTGTGGCAGTATAAATAAAATCCTAGTATATTATTATTAGGTAGTACTAATTAATCAATGAGAGCGCACGAACAGGGTAATACAAATCACAGGAAACGTAAAGCAAAATTAATGCAGCCAAATTGACAACATATATAGATCCACGCATCGATCATCCATCGAGATCCAGGATCCAGGTACACCCAATATAATCCACCATAAACGTGCGCAGGCACCGAAGCAAGATACACCATGCAAGCGTATATACTATGTGCAGTGCAGATTAAGGAAGGGTGCGGCGCAACCAACCGAACCATCGCTCCCATGAAAAATACTCCTAGCGCCCGTGTGCGAAACGAAAAAGTGGATCTCGTTTCCATGGATTCTCGCATCACATCGAAAACTCACACCAATCCAAAAAGCATGCATCGACATAATCCTGGACTGGAGTAGGATTGGAACGAAAAACAATACAGTAGTAGTACTCCAGCGCAAGGAAGGAGCTAGCGGCCAAAAAAGAAGACTGGATTAGACTGATCTTACTCGACTTCCTCGCGGGTGAAAGGCGACCCCTCCTCGTCGACGACGTCGCTCAGCAGCGGTGGTGATGGTGGTGGTGAGTCCCACCACCCGCCGCCCGCCGCCGCCATCTGTGGTGATGGAACCCTACCTAGTACACTGCTCACGACGAGAGAGAGAAACCCTGGCGCAAGTCTGCTTTTCGGAGAGGACGGGGGGAGATGGGATGGGATGATGGATGATTTTTGCCAGTCCTCCTTGCTGCCGCTGCTGCCTTGCGGTGCCGTGTGCCAGTCCCGTATTTTCTTGCTCCTCGCTGCCGAGCCAAGCTGACAAGTGGGACCGGAAGCATCATACGCGGCCTACTACTCAGCTCGTATTCACCGACATAACGGGCCCGCAAAGAAACGGCCCACACACCAGTCACATAAACATCCTGTTGGGAGATAAATCGGTGGTAACTAAAAACCGGGACGTATGCTCTGACAGCCTCCTCATCCTCCGCACTTTTTAACCGCCCGCCGTGTTGCCTTTTGCCGCTGCCCTTTCTTTTTCTGTTTCAAAAATTCACCAAGGTTCAAAAGCTTAAACATGTGGCCAGCTCTGAATTTACGATAAGCTGATTCTTTCAAATTTGCAGGAAATTTTTATGCTCGACTGAGCGAGCCATGGAAAAAGTACTCTAATTCGGTGTTGGAAGAGTAAAGTCGCTTGTCTTTCTCGATTCCTAGCTGGGAAATGCTGTCCCTTGTCTTTTCATTTTTTCTACAGCTTTTACCTTCACTAGCCTTTTCCTTCCCTTCCCACCTCGTAGTACTAGTACCATCCTCTTTGCTTGCTGGGACCTGCTTCGGGAAGGCTGCTTAATCTCCATTAATTGGATTTTGGGTGGACTCTGATGAGTTTAACGGCGCCCGTCAATCATGATCCCCACTCCACAAGGGCAAATCCCACTTTAATTTGTTTCTACTGGTTTGGTTCATTTGCGTGAACTGATGACGATGATGGGGTAACCAAGAGCCAGAGTCAAGTGAACTCGCGTGGGGTTCCCTCCCTGCCTGGCCGTCCTCTTGCGGGGCCCACAGGAGAATGAGCCGCTATTTTTTGCATGGTGGCAACCCCAATTTTGCATGGCTTGTCTAGCAAGCCAACCCACCACCACAAGCCTACACAAACATACTCTTGTTTGTACTGTTAGAGCATCTCCAGCAGACCGCGTAAAACTGAGCCCTCAAAAAGATATTTGGGGGCTGGCTTGTATATTTGTTGGGTCGATTCTTGACTACAGCTCCAACAGTGACATGTAAAACTAAGCCCTCATTTTTGTAGGATCCGTTTGTCATTCGCTGAGCCGTAGTCTTATCCTTTCCCTCCCCTCTCCTCTATCCATTCAACACAGCGCGCCGTCCTTCCCAGCGTTGCGCTGCGCCGCCCTCTGTTGGCGATTTCTAGCATACCATTTTATATGCCAACTGCGCCTTATTTAGAGCATAAATGTCGTCATTATAGGCCACTAACCCTTGATAATAGCACCATATTTGTATATATGTCGTTCTGGAGCTTTATTACAGAAACAGATGAAAAGGACGACATTCTGGACATTGTGGCTGATCTGGACCTGAAGAGAAGAGAACCAGCAGAAAAGGCCCACTGTGCCGATCGGCACAGACATGTGCCGACCGGCACATGGGACCCCAAGGCCACCAAAGCTGGCCCACCATTCAGTTTGTTCTAGAAGGAAGTTATCTGAGCCAATCTTGGGAGATACTCATCACGAAGAGATAAAAGATACTCGAAGATTTGAAAGAGCAACACAAGACTTGATCTCGAAGCAAACTGACTGGAAGGCCCACATGGAAGCTACCTAGGACTTCGGAACCGACTTAGGGAGGAAACCGAGATGGACACGAGGTGTGCCGATCGGCACAACCCCTGTGCCGATCGGCACAAGGACTCTTTCCCCGAGAATCCTTTCCTTTCTGATGTACAGCCCTATATAAACTTGTAAAAGCCCTAGGGTTTCGGGATCCGCCGCCAGAGGGACAACACAGCTAGTAAGTTTAGAGCCACCGGGGCTTTGCCCCGTTCTTCATGTTCTCTAGTTGTTGATCAAGAACCATTGGTGCTAAAGAGGTGATCCATCAAGGTAGGCCTACTAGATGGTGATGTATCTTGCACTATGTATCATTGAAGTATGGTTGAATATGTGGATGAATGGTTTTGATTATTGATCGCCTGGATTTTATGGTCTTTATATGCACTTGTTCCTACGCTTAGTGATGACTAAGTACTAGATGTTATCTTAATTGTGGTGGCAAAAAGAAGTGACAAGATTCGTTCTCTTACTATCTCCATTGTGGTTAAGGTAGCATTGGGATCTTGTAATGCGCCGTAATTGCACGTTGTCTCTGTACCTCCACAGCCGCTAATGCATACGCGATGATCCTTGAGATGAGGTGTAGAGTAGGAAGGGGCTACTGATTAAGGTGAACTGGTCGTGACAGGGCTCGTCGGAAAGGGGTCCTGACCTACCGATCTTCGGTTATCAATAATTGAGTAATTCCGTTTATGATGCTATTTGACTAAGCTTCTTGGTTACGATCTCAACTAGTAGACTTGGCTAACTTACCCCATGATTTAATCTGTTCCTAGGCTTTTCGGACATCACTTCGGACAACTTCGCCTTCGTGCCGACCGGCACATCCCCTGTGCCGATCGGCACAACACCCTGTTTTCCTGAAACCCACGCTCACGCTCACTAGAAAGCTTGGCTAACTCTTTTACTGATGATTTTGCTTAATTCCCATTGGTCCTTGTGGTTCGATTAAACCTTGGAATACTCTTCTAGGGGAAAAAGACTACAACTGTACACCGTGCTCTTGCGGTATATAAGTGGGTGCGTAGATACGACCAACAAGCTGTCTTTTTCTGGCGCCGTTGCCGGGGACCTTTGTTCGAATTAGGCATTGTTTGAAGTTTGAGAAATTGGCCGCTGTGCCGATCGGCACACCTATGTGTCGACCGGCACGGAGCTCTCTTTCTTTGATTTCTCTGTCTTTTCCAGTATATATGTCCTGTTTTATTTAACAGACAGGTATGGACGGCGCTAAGTCAAATAAACCCTTTAATTACCTCGATGATCCAGAGATTCTCTTTCGCAAGCGTAAGGCGGAAAAGAGAAGCAAGTCAGTGGGAGACATAGAAGACAACAGCGAGCCGCTTAGCCCGAAGGCATTATTTGCAGCTCTGGAAGAAGATGACGAAGAAGAAGTTCCTGAAGTAGAAGACATGGGAGATGCAACACCAATTGCTAATCGTCTCAAGCCTGCCTTAGACAATGTCATCAAGACTGAATTTGCTGCACAAGCTCAACCTTTTCGGCTGGAGCGCTACATGTCTTTGGTTGGTCAGCAACCATTCACAGGTTCTGAAGATCCTAATATGCATTTGCAACACTTTCATGAGATCTGCAGTACGTTTCAATTGCAAAACATGAATCCCAATGAAGCCAAGGTGCGATTGTTCCCTCTATCCCTTATTGGGCGTCCCAAGCAGTGGTACCATGGGCTACCTACTGCAACCAAGATTAGTTGGGACCTACTTTCTGCAGAATTTTTGGCAAAATACTTCCCTCCAGGCAAGACTCAAGCTTCGAAGAACAAGATCCTTGGATTCACTCAACTTGCTGATGAGAGCGTTGGAGAAGCATGGAATCGATTCAATGAGTACAAGGATGCTTGCCCGCACAATGGTCTTGCTGAATGGGAGCTAGTGGAAAGGTTCTACACGGGTTTGAATCTTTTGTCCCGACAACACTTAGATCCTTCGGCTGGAGGATCGTTTTTGGACAAGACACCCGCTCAAGCCACAGCCTTGATCAAGAAGATAGAGCAAAATCAATCATGGGTTGGTGAGAGAGAAAGTAGAAGCCTTCAACCTTCCACGGGAAAAATGAAGAGTGTGGTGGAAAGAGCTTATGATGAATTGCTTATGGACAAGCTTGACACCATACAAAGGAGACTGGACAAGATTGATCATATTCCCAAGGAAGAGACCGTCAAGCTAGCGGAAGTCCGTTCCACATATGAAGAATGTGGAGAACTTGGTCATGTGAGCAAGGATTGCCCCGAAGATGTGAAGATGCTCAATTATGTCAAGAGTCAAGGATGGAAGACTCCATATCAGCAACAAAGGAGTAGCTTCACCCCATCGTCGTCTATGCAAAATGCCATCCCTCTTCGTATTCAATGCCAAGAGTTCTTTCAAGCTCAAGAGAAGGTTAATAATGACACTCAAGCTAAATTCAAGGAAGTCGATCGTGTGCTTGAAACAATCAATGACAAGGTCATCGAAGTGGGGAGTTCTAATCAGCAAATTCTCCAATTCATGAAGATGATGGAGAAACAAATGGCGCAATTGGCGGAGTCGGTAAAAAGCGAGAAAGGAGCTCTTCCTGGTAATACCCGCTCTGCAGAACAGCTGAAATCCATCGAGACGAGGTCTGGGAAGCAAACTGAAGATCCAAAGTTCGCAGCTGGAGCAAGACGACCTCGTGCCGACCGGCACGACACAGGTGCCGATCGGCACGCTACAGTTAAAGGTGCCGACCAGCACGAGGATGGTGCCGATCGGCACAGTGAAGAAATTGACCTCTCGGGTCTGAAAAAGGGAACTGAGAACAAGGAACATGGTCCTGCTACTTTCTGGATACGCAGCTGTTGACCAAGACAGAAAGGATTCGACATCATGATGAGCAATTCTCCAGGTTTGTCGATATTATGAAGAAGTTATATATCAATGTCCCGTTCCTTGATGCTCCTCAAGTGCCCACCTATGCTAAGTACATAAAGGATATTATGCAAAGCAAGAAGTCCTTAGCATCGGAAGAAGTGGTGAAGATGACAAGAGAGTGCACTGCAGCTATTAATGACATTTTACACCAGAAAAGAAGCCCGACCCCGGATCTCCTAGTATCCGGTGTTTGATTGGAGCTCAAATCTTTGAAGGGGCTTTATGCGATCTTGGAGCAAGTGTAAGTGTCATGCCTCGCTATGTCTTTACAAGTTTGAATTTGCCAGAGTTGGAGCCTACGGCTATGTGTTTGGAGTTGGCCGATCAATCGGTTCGCTATCCAGATGGAATTGCTGAAGATGTGCCTGTCCAAATTGGTGATCATATAGTTCCTGTGGATTTCATTGTGCTTGATATGGATAGAAGGACAAGGACTTCATTGATTTTGGGCCGGCCATTCTTGAGGACAGCGAAGGCAAACATTGATGTGGGGAGTGGAAAGATAAGTTTCGACATAAGTGGAGCCTCCTACACATTCAATTTTCGCCCCAAAGGAGAAGAAGGCCGTACGGTATCCAAATGGGTTGAGAAATACAAGTCTCCGCACCATAAAGCAATCGAGGGTAATTGGAGGAAGGATATGTCCTATCATTAAAGGAGAAGAGACATGAGAACCTTGTAGTGTCGCAACTTTTTCCCGTAAAGCGACGCTAAGGAAGTGATTTATGCGGGGAGGTCAAGCTCTACGACCTTTTTAAAACTAAGAGCGCTTTTTGGGAGGCAACCCAAAATTCGGGAGCAAGTCGTAGGGTGAGTCTTTGTGTGTTAGTGCTTTCGGGAGGGCAACCCGTGAATTAGAAATTTAGTGCTAACCGGGAGGGCAACCCGGCCTTTAAATTGTTTGCTTGTAATTCACAATAATGCTCCCAGAATAAAATTTATTAGTCCAAGTGTTTGTTTTAACTTTTGTGTGAACACCTGCGCTGTCTGTTTACTTTCTGCAGTTTTGTTTTTGCATTTTGCTTGTTCGCTAACAGCGCAGGAAGAAAAGAAACAAAAAGAGGAAATTCTGGAAGGTGCCGACCGGCACACGCTGCGCCGATCGGCACCATAGCAAGCGCGCCAAATCGTGCCCTGGACGTTACCCCAAACTAAAGATGCGAATTAATATGGGGTGAAAAGAAGAAAATATGCGGAATATTTGAGGAAGGAAAATTCGGAAGGGTAAGTGCAACAATTGTCCCGAGAATATTTCCGTGCTTTTGGAATTTTTATGTGTCGCAGAGATGTGTTGGATGATTTTTGAGGAAGAAGGAGGCACTGGCAAAATTTTGGCACAGCTGCCGACCGGCACAGCTGCGTGCCGATCGGCACAGCATGGAAACGCCACCTCCAGGAATCTCGATGCTACAGGAAGTCTGACATCCGCGAAGAAATTTGAAATTTTGGACGACGCAAAGCAACGAAGTTTGAAGCTGGCGCGCGCTACACAGTGCCGACCGGCATCCTGTAGTGCCGATCGGCACGACGTCCAGGAATTCAAATTGGATCATCAAAGTCTGCGCACATTGGAAGGAGGAAAAACACTGACGCCCATGCAGCTGCCGAGCACAGGGGGGACACCGAGCACCCAGCCTCGGGATGGAGCAAAAGTACCGACCGGCACAACACCCGTGCCGATCGGCACCACCTGAAAAATTCGAATTTCAAACGTGCTCCCCTGTCTCCCGACATGCGACACTGTATCAAGCATGGGGAAGAGGAAAAGAAGTTGCTGAAGCCAAGGTACGTGCGAATCTGTGCAAATTTTGAATTGTGCCGACCGGCACGGTCTCCGTGCCAATCGGCACACCTTGGGAAATCCAATCTTTTGCAGGTGCGCCCCTGTTCCCCGACATCCGACACTGTACAAGTCATGGAGAAGAGGAAAAGAAGGCGTGGCAGCCGAGGTACGACGGAATCCCCGAAATTTTGAATCGTGCCGATCGGCACGGTACTGTGCCGACCGGCACGCGCAGGGAATTTGAACCGGCGCGGGTTCCTTCCCTTGGACGCCATGGAGAGCTATATAAAGGGGCATCACCTCCTCCAGTTTCGCCACAACTTCCTGGTAACCCTCTCCACTCCTCCACTTCCTCCATTTGCGCGATCCGTTTCCATTCTTTCGCAGGAAATGAAGGGATTTAGTTCCACGCTCAAGAGCGCCGGCAAGAAGATTCGCCGGGGGTTCGGCTCCGGCGGATCACACCACTCCGGTGGATCGCACCACGCCGGTGGATCACACCAAGCCGGAGGATCACACCAAGCCGGCGACAACAACTCCGGTAGCAACTCCGGCTCCTTCACCTCGGCGAGGAGGGCAAGCTCGGCGGGCTATGACAGCCCTGAGCTCTCCGTCGAGATGACACCGCCACGAGGGCGGGATGACTTCTTCATCGACCACCGCGACATCGGCATCCCTCGTGGACCGAGGCCGCGCACGAGGAGCGCGACCGCCGCCGCCGCCGCCGCGGCAAGCGGATCATCAATGGAGGCCGAGCCGAGCGAGCCGGCATATGTACCGCGCGCGGTTCGGGAGGGGTTCACCCTCACGAGCCGTGAGGAGGAGTTCTACTACACCAACATCCGCGGCCGCATCTTCCCCAACATCGACATGGATGAGGAGTTCCTCTCCAAGGTCGGGGTATGGCCGGACCTCCATCAATGCCTCCTCAACCTTGGGTGGGAGACCCTCCACGATCAAGCGAGCAGCTTCGACATCGAGCTCATCACCGAGTTCATCACCACCATGAGCCGCGAGGTGGACGAGCAAGGAGACGATAAGATCAAGTTCCGTGTGCGGGACGAGCCTTACTCCATCACGATCGAGGGCATCTCCGATGCTCTCGGTTTTGAAAGGGAGGCCCCCGTATACGGCGCGGCGACGACGGAGATGCTCGACACATTTTGGCGCCGTGTCGCCGACGCGGACGAGCGCAAGAGGGGGCACATCAAGAACCCCACGATCCAAATCCTCCACCGGTGGATGGCCGCACGCACCACCGGCCGCCTCGACACCACCAACATCTCCGACCCGGATTTGCATTGGCTCTACAACGCCATTGCGAGTCCGTGCAAGTGCAATCCCGTGGGGACGATGGTGGCAAGTTGGTTTAGCCAAAGGGCCAACCCTAAGGCGAGACTAGCTTTTGGAGGCTACCTCCAAACAATCATCTTCCAAGTCACCGAAGGTAACCTCATGATGAAGGATGATTGTTGGGTGAGGTCCACGCTCATCGACGAGTCCATGGTACGCGGGAAGACTATCACGGGAAGCGCCAAGCTCGGCTACTACGTGTGCGGCACCGGCATCAAGCTTCCCTGCCCCGAGCTCGCCCTCTTCCTCCCGAACAAGATCGACGGAGGGAATTGGCTCAAGGCCGACCTCCGCGAGCGACACAAGGTAACGAAGACGAAGCGCTGGAGGAAGGAGGTCGTCGGCCAGTCTTCGGCGAGCGCAGCGGCGGACTGGGATAGTTGGGACGCGGCAGCAGCCGCGCAGCATCAACCAGCGCAGCAGGCACCCGTGCCGATCGGCACGGGCTTCGTGCCGACCGGCACAGGCCAGGTGCCGACCGGCACCGACCCCAGGTACTTCGGTATGCCCCCTGTCTACCCTCAGCACTTCCAGGGGGCACCCTACTATGCTCCTGCAGGTCCTCCGGGGGCGAACTTTGCCCCTATGCATCGATACATCGACAACAACGTGCAATACGTTGAACGCATCGACAACTTGACGGGCGAGATGCGGAGCAACACCGACGCGATGATCGATGAGTTCGCGAGATTGGAGGCGGCATACTACGGCTTCGACTACACGCAGCCTCCTCCATTCGACGGGTAGAGTGTTGTGTATGGCACAACTTGTATCGGTTTCCCGGTTTGCGTTTTTCTTTCCCTTTCGCAATCTCTCTTTATTTATTTACTTATGTGTGTGTGAGCGGGTTGGGAAACCATGTATCGGGTGTGTTTAGTTTGTTTGTGTGCTTTTATTTATGCATGTGTGCTAGTAGTCTAGTTTTATTTATGCAAGTGTGCTAGTAGTTTGTTTAGAATGATACATCACCATGTAGCCCGTGCTTTCAAATCCAATATGATGATGATCTTTATGCTTTATTTGAAAAAGATACGAGTATGTATGTCTATCTTGAGAAGTGTTAATGATAATCGAGCGATGTTGAGCATAAATAAAATTTCGAACTTTCAGTAAAGTGTATTCGGCAAATACTTCGTATGTGGCGTAGTTCATTTCAAAATTCCCATGCAAGGTCTAATAAAAGATCGATTTTGGACGACATGACTTAGTACCTATTTCTTTATAAAATTCAAATGTTCTTATTGTGAGCTTTAGAATTACTCCATATCATTCGGTTATGCCTACCAATGCCAAATATATGTGACTCAATTTAAGCCCTTGCTAAGTAGAGACTATGATTGATGATTGAGCTCGGTTAAGATTTAATTCTTAGGGTATGAGACTTGGAAAATTGGCCACATCTTTCGTGTATCGTGTTGATTTTCTAGCCTATTCCTGCTCGAGCTATGCAAATTACCGCATTGGAATTATGCATAATTCGCCGAGTATCCGATACTTAAGAACCAAATTCTTTGATTCGAATATCAATCCTTGACCACATCCTACTGTATTCTTGGCTATATATCTGACACAGCAGTTCTCACGAGAAATCCAGAGCGAAATTGGCAGGTACAGACAGTCTGCCGACCGGCACATGATTGTGCCGATCGGCACACAGAGAAAAAAAAAAGAAAAACAGAAGAAAAGAAAAAAAAGAAAAAAAAAGAGGAAAGTAAAGTCTGTACCTTGTGCTGTTTTGCTCGGGACTAGCAAAAATTTGAGTTTGGGGGGAAGAGTGAATTCCCTTGAATTCTTATCATCTATTAGTAGCCAAGAATCTCTTTTTCCAATCATGAACACAATTCTTTGCATTCGATATCCTCCGAAAATGCCAGGAAGTTTCTGATAGATATGCAAAGAAGAAAGGACAGCTTTGTCACCTGTTTAAAAAGATTACGTTCTCTACTTGTGATTGTTCATTCACACAAGTATATGTCCACTATTCTAAAGGTGTGAGTTTCTTTCTCAATTCAATTTCTAATGGCCTTTTGACAAGTCTCAGTAAAACCAATTAGAGTTATTTCTTAGCTTTGCAATATGTTGTTGATTTATATCTATTTTTCTTGAAATTCCTCACCAAGCTACTCATATGGCCTTACACATACATATATCGATAAAGTAGGATAGGCTTTTGAGTGATTTAGGTGAGTGATTGAAGTTGAGTTGTTGACTTGATCGTTTGAGAAGGATAGTTCTTTTGCTCACAATACCTTTTTGGTGATTCACATAAGTGGAAAAGTCATGTGCATCAAGTTGAATATTTTCAAGGTTTGCTTTGGGAAGTACTCTTTCATGTTCAATACCCATATTGTGAACATGTTTGCTGAATACTAAATTGATTTAATCTCACAATGACTAAATGCTCAGCTCGTGTAGATTTGAAATACTTTTATGATTGATGTGACTATATGCATGTTGATTTTCATTCTTGACTTTCCTCGGGACGAGTAAAGGTTTAAGTGTGGGGGAGCTGTTGGCGATTTCTAGCATACCATTTTATATGCCAACTGCGCCTTATTTAGAGCATAAATGTCGTCATTATAGGCCACTAACCCTTGATAATAGCACCATATTTGTATATATGTCGTTCTGGAGCTTTATTATAGAAACAGATGAAAAGGACGACATTCTGGACATTGTGGCTGATCTGGACCTGAAGAGAAGAGAACCAGCAGAAAAGGCCCACTGTGCCGATCGGCACAGACATGTGCCGACCGGCACATGGGACCCCAAGGCCACCAAAGCTGGCCCACCATTCAGTTTGTTCTAGAATGAAGTTATCCGAGCCAATCTTGGGAGATACTCATCACGAAGAGATAAAAGATACTCGAAGATTTGAAAGAGCAACACAAGACTTGATCTCGAAGCAAACTGACTGGAAGGCCCACATGGAAGCTACCTAGGACTTCGGAACCGACTTAGGGAGGAAACCGAGATGGACACGATGTGTGCCGATCGGCACAACCCCTGTGCCGATCGGCACAAGGACTTTTTCCCCGAGAATCCTTTCCTTTCTGATGTACAGCCCTATATAAACTTGTAAAAGCCCTAGGGTTTCGGGATCCGCCGCCAGAGAGACAATACGGCTAGTAAGTTTAGAGCCACCGGGGCTTTGCCCCGTTCTTCATGTTCTCTAGTTGTTGATCAAGAACCATTGGTGCTAAAGAGGTGATCCATCAAGGTAGGCCTACTAGATGGTGATGTATCTTGCACTATGTATCATTGAAGTATGGTTGAATATGTGGATGAATGGTTTTGATTATTGATCGCCTGGATTTTATGGTCTTTATATGCACTTGTTCCTACGCTTAGTGACGACTAAGTAATAGATGTTATCTTAATTGTGGTGGCAAAAAGAAGTGACAAGATTCGTTCTCTCACTATCTCCATTGTGGTTAAGGTAGCATTGGGATCTTGTAATGCGCCATAATTGCATGTTGTCTCTGTACCTCCACAGCCGCTAATGCATACGCGATGATCCTTGAGATGAGGTGTAGAGTAGGAAGGGGCTACTGATTAAGGTGAACTGGTCGTGACAGGGCTCGTCGGAAAGGGGTCCTGACCTACCGATCTTCGGTTATCAATAATTGAGTAATTCCGTTTATGATGCTATTTGACTAAGCTTCTTGGTTACGATCTCAACTAGCAGACTTGGCTAACTTACCCCATGATTTAATCTGTTCCTAGGCTTTTCGGACATCACTTCGGACAACTTCGCCTTCGTGCCGACCGGCACATCCCCTGTGCTGATCGGCACAACACCTTGTTTTCCTGAAACCCACGCTCACGCTCACTAGAAAGCTTGGCTAACTCTTTTACTGATGATTTTGCTTAATTCCCATTGGTCCTTGTGGTTCGATTAAACCTTGGAATACTCTTCTAGGGGAAAAAGACTACAACTGTACACCGTGCTCTTGCGGTATATAAGTGGGTGCGTAGATACGACCAACACCCTCTCCCGCGCTGTGCGCCGCCGCAACGACCTCCACCCCGCGCCGTGCACCAGTCGTGCCGCGTCTCCCCCTCACTCTCCCCGCTCGCAGCCACACAGGCAAGTAGTAGGAGCGCACACAGCAAGCAGCAGCACGCACAGGCACCAGCAGGCAAGCAGTAGGCAGCCACATAAGCAAGCAGCGCGGCACAGGCCAGGGCGAGGCCCGGTGCTGCGGTCAGGCTGGTGAGCGGGGCAGGCTGCGCGAGCATCAGTGCGGCGCGAGGCAGGGGAGCACGGCGGGCCTGCGCGGCATCCCGTGAGGCCTGGACGCATGACGGCGGAGCTCAGACAGGCGGCGCGCAGGCGGCGCAGCAGGTCGGGGGCGAGCCGCGCGCAGGGAGGCAGGGGCCATGGGCGAAGGCGAGCCGGCAGGGACGCGGGGCGAATAGCGGAGCGCGCGCGGCGGCTCAAAGGCGAGGCGCGGCAAGGCGAGGGGCCGCGCGCGTCGGGCCGAGATGCGGCTTGGCGAGCAGGGGCGTGGCGGGTTGAGGAGCGCGGCGTCCTGCTTCCCGTGGAGAGGGCGGCGTCGAGCCATGGCGACGCCGAGCCAAGGCGGCTCCAATCCGCCTCCTTGGGGCAGAGGAGGGAAGGGAACGGGCTAGAGAGGCGTCATTGGGCGGCGACGGGCAGGCAGTGGTGGGCGCGGGAGCGGCGCAGCAGAGCGGTTGCGTGCGAGCGAGCCATGGCGGGAGAGAGAGGAGGGGTGGTTGGTGGTGGGACCCATGCCAACTGTGGGATAGGGGCCAAAGGAGTGGCCTGAAAACAACATGCCGAGGGGCTGGTTTTGAGAGGCTGAACAAAATAAGAGCCCGTATAGGGGCCCTACTGGAGATTAATTTTTGAGCTGGGCATGTAAATATGGGATAAGGGCCTTGTTTAAGGGGTCTGCGGGAGATGCTTTTACATTTCTCGAAAGAAACTAGCCTCTACAGTTGATTTTTGTCTCTGGTAGCAGGATAAGATGTGCCATACCCTCAAAATATTATACACCAAATTTCTTCTCCACCATCAACAATTATAGCTACGTTCCCTTCTCCTCCGTCGGTTTCAATTTTCCATCCCCTGTCTGTCACTCCAGTTAAATTTGTGCTAATCTCCACCCGTAGACCCTGTTAGCTTGTCGGATTTTATGAAAATTTTGTCACTCGCGGTTATCTGCCGGATTCATCAACAGTAAAATCAATCCCTAACTGTTATCCTGATCCCAGGCCCAACACCAAAATCTTACCGCACGTTCCATTCGGGTCGGGAGGGGTGTTATTTGAAGCCATCCGGACTAACAGTTTGTTCGAGACTTTTTCTTTTGGAACTGATACAATATAGAAGGACCAAATAAGGATTAATTGTAAAACTAATTATATAATTCATTGATCCTAGTTAACCTATTATTAGTCCAAGTGGTGCTGCATAAATATGAACTAATCATGAGCTAATTTGGATGAATAGATTGTACGCACACATTAACCATCAATTACGCCACTGGTTTTATAGTAGTAATTAGTTAATGTTTAGTCTTTGTAATTGACTTTTCGGACTAAAGCCCCATTTGGCACAGCTTATGCAGCTGCTTTTGCTGCAAAAATGCCAAGCGGCCATCTCCCAGAACATCTTTTGATCAAAACGAACCTAGAATCTGTTTCATCTTTGAACTGATAAGCAGAAGCACCTTTCACCGGATTCTTCACACGTGTGGGCTCCACCATGGCAAGGAAACCAGGAGCGCCAGCCAAGTTTTTACGGGATTCCACCCCACTGCGGGGTCCACAGCATTTGAAACAATGTTCTCTTGTTTACAAAACTTATAGACTACAAACCGAACGTTCGAATTGTAAACCGATTACACTATTACGATTGGTGCGACGAGATCTTCAAAACTAGACCACACTTGACTATTTTGTATATATTTTTTTTATAAAGCTCAAACATGATCTTATTAGTAGTCATTTAATTTATTATCTGTAATTATTTTTATTTCAATATGCTACACAATGTCTTCAGTCATTTAACATTTATAATAATCCATTTCAGCAAAATCAAGATAATCTGTTTTGCCAAACGGCTTGACAGGATAAACTGTTTTGACATAATCCAAAATAAACTAGAGAAGTTGTTTTGTCTCAAAATTCAATACAAAAGCTGTTTTTTACATAATCTGAAGCTCTGTCAAAGAGACCCTAGATGCTTCAAACTTCCGTTGAAGATGCAGAAAGGAGTATGTTTCTATTGTACAGCTTTAAGATGTGAAGAACAAAAAAGAAAGACTTGTCCTGGATAAAGAAAATGACTAGTGCTAAAAAAAAAGACGACTCGCCAGGAGAGAGAGAGAGGAAAGCTAAAAAAACGAGAGCTTGTCGCTCCTGCAAGCGATCGGAGGCTGCGCTCACCTCACCTCTCCCCGTTCCAAATCTCCGAGGACGGCGAGCTCCAGGCGGCCGACGACGAGCCCTAGGAGCTCCGTAGCACAACATGCCGCTGTGCCCTGTCGCGTACGCCACGGAGTGCGGCGAGGTGCGTCGCGGGCGGTGGGCTGCAGCTCCAGCTCCAGCTCCAGCTCCAGCAGGATACGGCTCCGTTCCTCAGCCTCGCAAGGTCTCCTGATGCGCCTGCTCAGGCGGCTCTCCCGCGTGGCCGCTGCAGACGCCTGGGCCGCCGCTGCCGACGCGTACCAGCCGCTCCGGCCTGTTGTGAAGGCATCCTCCAGACGGGAAGCTGGTCCCCAATCCGCGCGCGCGGCTGGTGGGGCGAGCTCAGCCTGTCGAGCGACGGCCGCCATGGCTGGCGCGGCGCGCCTGTCGGGCGGCCGTGCTGATTGCGTCGGAGTGGCTCGAGTACTGGCGTGGACCGCGCCGTCTCTCTCACCCCTCATCGGGTCTCCAAAAGGGAATTTGGTCAGGTCAATCTCCGTCGAGGAATTCCCCATCCGTCACGAGATGGGGATGCGGCGGCGCCCCGCCCGGCGATTAGTCTCCGTCTTCCTCAGGCGCCGTCGCGAGTACGCTCCTTCCCCTTTCTTGCTCGCTTAATTGATCTTCTGTGCAGCCGCACCAACGGTTCCCTCTGCGCTCAGGGTCACCGCGGTGAAGGAGGCAGAGGTGTTCGACGCGGCGCATCTGGAGCAGATGATGCGGTCGAGGCGGTCGGACCACGCCGAGTACTATCTTGATCGCTTCCTGCTGCCCATCCCCTGCGATGAGAGGAGCCCTGTCACCGACAAGCTCTTCATTGACATCAGCATGCTCAGGATCCTCGCCAAACTCGCCGCCGGTGGCCGGGAAGGCTCCGAAGCTGCCTCCCTCTTCAGGAAACTTCCACCGAGCCCCTTTGCTGCTCGCCTCAAGATGTTCATAGCCCAAATGAAATCTGACATAACCAGGTCCAGCCGCCGATAATCCTCTCTGCACTGGATTGATAGTTCTAGTAGGTGTGATCGATCAAAGTCACCGACCATTGCTTACTGCTTCTTCCTTTCATTTCAGGCCCAACCTGCTTAAGATTTGGCACAAGATCGAACTCTAGGGAGTGGACATGGTCATGGACTTGGTCGCCAAGTGCCCTGAGCCGATCATGTCACCGTGCCACCTGAGATGCCCCGGCTTTGGGTCGCCGCTCAGCATAGGTATCTTATGTTTTTTGATGAAGCTTCTTCTCAATCCTGTATTGGACACCATTAGTTTTCCCTAATCATTCTTCTAGGAAACAAAAGTGATTGGCTGAGCATAGGGATCTTATGTTTTTGATGAAGCTTTCTTCTCAATCCTGTATTAGACACCGTTGATTTGCCCTAATCATTCTTCTAGGAAGCAAAAGCGATCGATTGATCGGCTATTATCCAAATTACGTTTGCATAGTCTTTGTGGTAGGCTATGTATATGTATACACACTATTGCTCATTTTTCCAATTATTGCTAATATACTTCATAGTAACTACCAATATATCACTATCGGACAACACAATAATTCACATTGTTGCCAAGCAGATTACGGCAGGGCCCTAGTCGATGCAAGAAGAAAGCAGCTGGCCGCCCTCCATATGTTCTCGCTTGTGCCTTTCGGCAGAAGAGGTACACACGACACACCAGTGTCACTTCTTCTTCTTTTTTTTCAGCTCTCAAATTCACACGATCAACTTCTTGCAGGCTACTATCTGCCCAAGGGAGGAAGAGGAGAAAGAGTAACCATTCAGGTTAAACTTCTAGATCAGACACCTCATACATAGATACATTTTATATCTGGTTATTATGTTGTAAAAGGTGATACCATGATGCTAATTGATCAATGTTTCACAGTACATTCTCTTGGACATACAGTGTGTATTAAATAATGCTATATACAAGTTATGGATAAAGACATTGAGACATTTCGAGATTTCCTACAAAATTGTCAGGCAGACAAGGGATTATGTCATTTAAGCACCACTTATTTGCTAGTATCTTTCACCTGTAGATTGACCTTGAATGAAGCAATGTTTGTATAGTTTCGAGGAGTAGTAGGACATCTCAAGTAAAAGGGCCGCTCACTGTATCAAAGAGGAGTCCTAATGTGACATGTATTTCTTTTTTTTTTCTTTTTCTTTTTTCAAGCTTACTTGCAACTCCCTCCTTTTCAAATCTAGGGCGTTAGGAGTAGCCATGAAACCAAGGAAGAGAGAGCACTAAATCAGCTAGCTGCCATTATTTAAGTTCGTTGGAACAACAAGTAGGGGTAAAGAGACAAAGTTGCATACATCCCTTATATTCTGATAAAAAACGATAGAAGAGCTAATACTCCTTACAAACTGAGGAGGGAGTATTGCCTATTAGCATTATAACATGAACTGTAATTGTGCTTTAAGGAAAGTGTCGTAATTTATGATGTATGGGCATTGCTTCCTTGTATGATCAGTTCTCTTTCTGTTTTCGTATGGCATGCATCAATTAATATTGGTAGCATTTGAAGCTACACCATTGTGCTTTTGTTGTGTCCATGACACTTGATTACATCCTGTGCAAAGAGGGTGTATGTGTCAATCGGGAACTGTTTAACTTCTGCAATGTAGGGCTGTAGGCAAACCTTATCGTGCCACAAATATGACGTGCACTTGTTCACCATTCTCATGTTGTTGCTCGTGTTGTGTGCACTGGAGAGTTGAATGGTGTGGCTTTATAACATCTAGCCTAGATTAAAGAAACGGGAGTTGTTACTCCAGTCTACTTGTACTTATATTGTTTTCTTAGGCAACATATGTTTATATTTGGTGCCACGTAAATGATTGTGCATGCCTTATGTACAGTGCTGAGAAGATGGTCATACATGGAGTCTACTTTTCTCCCTGTTTTCATTTTTGAAGGGAATATTTTCATGTTATTGTATATATATTTTCCATATCTGTTCTGGTATAGTCCTGCATATCCTCTAGATGGACTGAAGCTAACTGAAACAAAATTTGCCCTTGCCTTTCTGTTAACAGAGCAGCCAACGGAGAATGTGGAGACAAGTGTAGCAGGACCGCACCCAATTGTGAAGTAATGACATGGTTGAAGCAATGACTGATTTACTGTTCCTCGGATGTTCTTTTTATTGTCCTATCAAGTATCAGTACGGTGGTTTGGAATTTGAACTACAAATGTTGCCGCAGCCTCAGAAGCCATCATGTATTCATGTTTCCATTCTCATCTAGTGAACGCTCTTTCTATCAATGAGACAATGTGGTTAAATTAGGTTAGATCGTGTGGAACATTCCTTTGTTTGCTAGCCTATCCTTTTTTTTTGCTAGCCTATACTTGTATCATGTAGATGCGGCCATGACGGCAATCCCTTTTGACATTGCTGGGAAATTCAGGAGATCTTTTCAAACAATCGGTTGCATTTCTTATGCATATCATTGGGTTGGAGTACTCAACTCGATGCGAATGTAATTGTCATAGAGAGAGGGGCAGCCAAGCCGCTCACAGACACATTGTGCTCCTGTCTTTTTTTTGCAATAAGAAATTTACATGCATTGTCATTGCTTAAGAAAAAAAAAAGCGTTGTTATAGCCGGGAATTCGTTGATGCAAATGTTCAGTTCAGTTCTCTTACATGTTTCCCAAGGCCCATCGATGTTGACAAGGCTTCGGTGTGCTATTCTCTTCAGACCGACCACGGATGAATGCAATGGAGAGAATATGGAGAGGTAGTTCAAGAGAAACAGAACTTCGGTGAACTGTGAACGCCACATTCTTTAATTTTCATCAATATCTGAGCAGGTGTTTCTTTTTATTTTTTCCCCTGGTTGATAAGGTGGTTTGGATATTGAAGGCGCCATAAAATTGGCTGCAAATGTAAATATTGCAGCAACTTTAGAGGCAGATCATGTGTCCTTCCTGATTCTCGGACATATTTTTCTGGGTGATCTTACTATGATTAGACTGGGGTTAAAATGTTGAAACGCACAACGACTGTACCTTAATTTGCTAGCAAGGCTTGGTAATCTGTATCACTTTTTTTTTTGCGGTGGAAATCTGTATCATGGTTGATGCTAAAGAACTTTCGACGTTGCTGAAAATTTGGTAGAACCCTGCCATGCCATGAGCAGGTGGTATTTCCCTTGGAAGTATTTCTTGCTGCAAATTAGTTGGAACATTTTGATATATTGAAATCAATCTGGTAAGTTCGTGTTTGTAATTCTGCACTGAAGAATTGAAGTCAGAACCCCCAAATCCAATCATCCCGAAACAGGGGAGCACTTTAGCAAAAAGTGAAGCGGCCTTTGTACTATGGCCCCCTTTGTTCCAGCTTTTGATTCTGGAGTCTGGATTCTAAAAACAAAAGCTGAAACAAAAGGTTGGATTTTGAGTCTGGATTCTATAATCTGGATCAAAATCCGAGGCAGAATCCACAATCTGCTCAGAACCAGCTTTTGCTGAATTGTGGCACAAATATTTACCCATTTGCCATTGTGACCCCACTGTAAGTGACTGAAATGATCTATAAGCTGGATTGTTGAATCCAGACAAACAAACACCTTCTAAATTTTGTCATACAGATTCTACAATCTTAGATTCTAAAAATCACAATTCAAAAGCTGGATTCTTAAAATCACAATCGCCAACAAAGGGGGCCTATGTGTAGTACGTGTCAAGCCAGGAAGTGGAGCGGTCTCCGCTTGTCTTTCTTGGCTGCTAATCTTGCCTGCATTGGAATTGGAAACTGTGTCCCTTTCTCACTGCATGGTGGGGCCTCCTCCTCACCTTCTTTGCTTTGTTTGCTGTAACAGTAACATGGAGACGCAGGGACAGTAAAAAATGGCATCGCCTTTTCATTTCTACCCAACACCATCCATGGTCCTCCTCCACTTTACCTCCCGCCTCCTTCCCCTTCCTCGCGTCGGGAGATTGCTCGCTCCGCCTTCAGGAGAGGAGGTTCAGCGACCAAGAACCGCTGCTCTCTCACTGCTCGCCTCCTTTCGACAGCCCCCGATCGAACCCTCTTCCAAGCAAACCATTTTCAAGGTACCACTACCAATCAACAACATTCCCCATCTTTCTTGCTTCTTCCGCTCATCAGCCCTGCTGCTCTCCTTCATTTTTCTTACTGAAGCAAGAAAAGAAACTCCAATCCTTTGCGGTAACTCGCTAGTACTTCTTAGATTGTGGATGCGCTTTTTTCCTACTTAGTTTAGTGTTTCCCAGTGATCGATCAAACTTAATTACTAAGTGGATTAGTTCCTGTGGTCGCGGTGATGGTTGGGGTTGGGGTTGGGGTTTTCCCTCCCTCCTTGTACATAATGTTGTACTCCATAAGATAGGCCCTGTATGTAGGGCAAGGAGTATGAATGAAATAGGGTTTCCTGGTTGTTGCTTTAGTTTTTGATTAATTGGGGTCGGTTCTTAAATTACATTAGTCAAGTGCCCAGCCCATCTAGCTTTTTCCGTCGCCCCTTCATCCATTTCTCGTGTATGGCCTTTGTCCTGGTCCTAGCTTCATGTACTTGTACTAGTTCAACGTACCTGATATAATGATTGATTCGATTGGAGCACATTAGGAACAGACAGATAGAGGCTCACTTGTGGTTGTTGGAGTTCATTCCTCTCAGCACCGTGTAATGTAGTTGCATATTCTCATCACCAAACTTTTATCTTTACATTCTTCTCACGAATTGGGTCACTCATATGCTGCATTCCCTGAAAAATGTTGTGTATTGCTGTGTTCAAAGTTATCTCATAAAGGTTTATCTCTCCTTGAATCGTTCACATACCTAATTTTTTTTGCCTTCATATATGTTGCGACGTGTGAAGGAATATGCTGTGCAGCAAGTGCAAGAGTACTAGAAATGTGGGAACGAACCTAATTAGTTTTGCACGTTTCATCTTGGCCCTGTTGCTTGCATGATGTACTTGTTTGGTACGATTAGAAATTATACCCTGCAGCCCCATAAAAAGATCTTGTGGGAGAAAACTCAGCCCTGTACCAGTTCAATGTACTGAGAGATCAATTGATTGAACTGCATTATGTTACTTATGCCATATTTCTTACTTTATCTCGATATGGTAGTGTATATGAATAATTGCGGTTATTGGAGCTCATTCATGAGAACATATCTGGTGCTACCGCAGGTTGTGGTGCTACCGTGCTACCAACCGCGGTAGCACCTCAATGGATAGGCGAAAAATTGCAACAAAAATATGAATGGATAGTGCATACAACGATCTACGATTCATCTTTTTGGTTAAGGTGCAACGGAAGCTCGTGCAAGAAGATACAAAAAAGAGAAATCAGGCTTTGAATAGTAACGGTGCGGGTTCGTGATGAACAGTTACAGCCCGCACTGTTCACAGCCTGATTTCTCTTTTTTTTTTATCTTCTTGCACGAGCTTCCGTTGCACCTCAACCAAAAAGATGAATCGTAGATCGTTGCATGCACTATCCATTCATATTTTTGTTGCAATTTTTCGATGCATATTTACGGTGCTACAGTGCACGGTAGCACGGTAGCACCGTAAGGTGCGGTTGCACCAGAACTTTTCCCGCTCATTGATGCCTGGACCGTGTAATGTAGTGGCCGTTGCATACCTCTCATGATCAAGCTTTTTATCTTTTCAGTCCTGTCCAAAAATGGTGCAAAATAGTTCACTCCAGTGATACATTCCCAGACTAATTTGGTTGCCTGCTTGTTTGTTGTGCAACAAAAAACATGCCTGAGATATACTGTGCAGCAAGTGCAAATGTACCAGAACTTTCACTGTGCAATAAGCTATAGACCTATACCCCCAATAAGTTGCTAATGTACAAAATCGTGATTATTTTACCGAATTGAACTCTTTTACTTGTTGCTTTTATCTCAGAATAATATCTTCGGACTTATTAAAGAACTCTACCTTTTCTTGTTTTATGCCTGGACTTGCAAATGCATACGTAAAATCAATGATGTGGAGCAATATGTTTATTTCTTCCATGTTGTCTCTCATCTTGCTAGCATCAATGTAATGGTGAAGAGCAAATCCTCGTGGAGTCAGATTGTGAAAGGCAGTAGGCCGACAAACCTGTCTGTTGCCACAAGAAACCTCCGGCCAGAAGATCTTGGAGCTGTAATATTTGGTTGCACAAACAATACAATTGCAGAGTGTCACTCACGACAACTTTTCGGTATGGTCTTGATTCCTCTTAGCCAGAACTCTCTTGTAAGCAATGCATTTACACTGCTGAGATAACCAGTTGGCTCATTTGTTTTTCTTCCTTGAGCGAAATATTCCATGCCTTTCAGAATGGAATTTATTGTTGGGTAATTCACTAACCTAGTAACTTTGTTTCATATTTCAGGCTTGCCAAGATCACATCTCTCCTATGTACAAAACATCAAGGAAGGACTACCTCTCTTCCTGTTCAATTATGATGATAGTAGATTGCATGGCATTTATGAAGCTGCAAGTAATGGCAAGTTCTGTCCTGAATCAAATGCATGGTCACAAGATGGCAAGGGAAAGACTGGTTATCCGGCACAGGTACGATCCGTTGTCCCTGTATCTTTGTAAATCATGGCCTTACTCAATGAAATGAATCCTATGTGTCGGTGTATTGGGAACCAGGGTCCCCACTCCCCCGGTCAAAAGGCCGGCCTGAGTCCATCGTGGGCCGAGGAAGGCAGCCACGCGCCAAGCGGGCCGAAGCGGCCCAGCAAGAGAGCGCGGAGCGCCGGGCCCCCGAGCGGCTCGCAGCCGCGAGCCGTGGGGCGTTGCCACGTGGCTACGCCCTGCGACCTCCGCGACCCACCGCGGGACGCGGATAAGGGCGGGGCCCCGCGAGCCTGTGGGGGCCTGGCACGTGGCGACGGTGGTCCGTGGCGCTTTAATAGCGCCGCGCCTCGACGAGACGCCCCGGGATTTCGTGCGGCTACGGTGCGCGCGGATCCGGGGCGCGGGGATTTCCTCGCGGAGGGGTCCCACTTGCCAGCGACTGCCCGCGCGGCCGCGCGGGCGGGTCGCTGGACTTCAATGCGCGTGCGCCTCACGCAGGGCCGCGACTGATGGGTGTGACCCGACCAGTCGTAGCCCTGTAGCGCACTGTTCGGCTGACAGGAGGGCGTGGGCTGACGAGCGCCGCCTGCCGCCATACGGCGCGTCGCTTGGACCGGGGGGTTGTTCGGTGCATCCGCCCCCTTTCCGCGCGCTCGCCACTCCGGGCGCCGCGCGCGTGCTACGAGCGATGGGACAAGACGACGGGAGTCAATCGAATAATGAAGGCAGGCGAGCGAAGCCCGCTGACACTGGACAAGACGCCCGGCATCTCGGGCGGAGAGGGGCGGCCAGCCGGCGCCCCCATAACGGCCCGTGAACGGGTCTGGCCTCTCCTTGCACTATAAAAGGGAGTGCCTTGTACATGAAACCAGCAGACAACACTTGAGCAATACCAGACAAGCAGGACGTAGGGTTTTACACCTCTGGTGGCCCGAACCTGGGTAAAACTGCTTGTGTTCTTCCTCTTTCCCGTGCGCGATTCCAACACTTAGAACCGTTCGCTCCCCTCCGAATCTCAAAGGGAGGCCGTGCTAGGCCCCCATCTGCCGTGGTTTCCACACCTCGACATTTGGCGCGCCAGGAAGGGGGGCGTCGTAGTTCCTGTGTTTCTTCTTCGCGGCCGCTCTCCCTCGCCATGGCTGGGCGAGTCAGTCGCAGGTCCTCGAGCAGCGAGGACGTGCATCCTCGGCGCCGCTCCGTCTCGGAGTCGGTGGACGAGGAGATCATGGCGGACCAGCCGCCTACGGCGAAGGCGGCCAAGGGCTCGCGTCCTCCCCGACCTGCTCGGCTGAGCGGGGCGGAGGGCGCGCAGCCCCAGCGCCGCACTCGCTCGCAGACGGGTTCCCAGCGGCCGTCCAGCGGACGGACCGCTTCACCCGAGCATGAGCAGCGCCGCGCTCCGGCGCGGCGCCTCTCCTTTGACAGCCTGACCCCACCGGCAGCGCTGGACCGGGCAAGGGACCTGCTGCGCAACCCACCGTCGGAGCTGGCGGAGGGCTCGCCAGCTGGACCCTGGCTCCGGGACGTCGCCAAAATGGTGGACACGGCGCGGCGCCAGGCGAGATCCAAGTCGGGCCCGTCGCGCTCGCGCGCGAACTCCTCTTCGGAGGGCCCCACGTACGTGCCTACCGAACGTACGCACACGGGAACGGAGGACTACTCTTTCTCCGTGACGACTCCACGTCGTGGCCCGGACGACCTCCGGCGGAAGCTGGGGGGACGCCGCCGCGACGGGGAAGACGCTCGCATCAGCATCGAGCGCTCCCGGGAGCGGCGCCACGAAAGGCATCGCGCGCAGTCGTCCCGCTCGACGCGCGCGCCATCGTCCGGCTCGTCCGCCTCACCGTCTCCGGACAGGAGACGGCGCGCGGAGAGCGAAAGTCGTCGCGTCGTGTACTCTGGTGGATGCGCGGCCCTCTCCAAGAGGCTGCGCGCCGTGACGTGGCCCAACAAGTTCCGCCCCGACATACCGGAGCGGTACGACGGGACGGCGCCTCCCTCCGAGTTCCTGCAGATCTACTCCACCGCGGTGCGGGCGGCCGGGGGCTCGGAGGACGTGATGGCCAACTACTTCCACCTCGCGCTCAAGGACTCGGCGCGGTCTTGGTTCATGAACCTGCCGCCCGAATCGGTCAAGTCGTGGAAGGGGTTGTGCCGCGACTTCGTCGTCAACTTTCAGGGCACCGCCAAACGCCCTGGCACGCAGATCGACCTGGACAAGGTCATTCAACGGAAGGACGAGCCGCTGCGCAAGTTCGTGCAGCGGTTCAGCCACGTCCGCAACACCATCCCCAACATTGACCCGGCGCGGGTCATATCGGCGTTCGCCCACGGCGTGCGTGACAAGGACGTGTTGGGCGAGCTGGGGGTCCACGAGCCCCAACCCGTCGTGGAGCTCTTCGGGTTGGTTGACCGGTGCGAGCGCCGGCAGGAAGCGCAGGCCTGGCACGACTCCGACCCGGAGAAGGAGGACGAGGACGACGACCGTCCTCTGTCCCGGAAACAGAAGAAGAAGCTCGCCAAGAAGCGGAAGGCGGGCGAAGTCCTGGCCACCGCGCCGACGGGTGCCAAGGGAGGCAAACCCCCCGCGGCTCCGAAAGCGGCGAAAGGCGGCGAGAAGTCTCCCCCCACGGGGAAGTTCTGCGCGTTCCACGACTCCACGTGGCACGACCAAACGGAGTGCAAGTATATCCTTGCCAACGCGGAGAAGCGCAAGAAGCGCAGAGAGGAACGCGCGGGGAACGAGAAGGGGTCCCAGGAGGACGAGGAAGCTCTCCTCTTCCAGGACCACGAGGACACCGTCGCGGTCATCTGCGGCGGCTCTGCGCCCATCACCTCCAAGCGGCAGGTGAAACTCCTACGCCGTGAAGTGTGTGCGCTGAGCACGGGGGCGGCTCCCGCCCGCCCCGTCAAGTGGTCGGAGGTCCCGATCACCTTCGACCAAAGCGACTTGGTCGGCCCCGACAACTCGGACGGCCGGCTCCCGCTCATTGTTGCGCCGACGGTGTGCAACAAGAGGATCGCTCGCACGCTGGTCGATGGCGGCGCGAGCATCAACCTCATCACCCCGCAGGTGTACGAGATGCTCCAGGGCAGCAAAACTGACCTGGAGCCCTCAAGGCCCTTCCACGGGGTCCTTCCGGGACACGCCCAACCCCTGGGGCGGGTCACGCTCCCGGTCACGTTCGGTACCAAGGACAACTTCCGCACGGAGAAGGTGGTGTTTGACGTGGCGGACATCGACCTCCCGTACAACGCCATCATCGGGCGCCCGGCCCTCAGCAAGTTCATGGCGTGCGACCACTACGCCTACCTCACCATGAAGATGCCGGGGCCCAAGGGCGTGATCACCGTCCGTGCCGACTACAAGAGTGCCGTCGCATGCGCTGAGCTGATCCTGGCGGCCGAGAAGGCGGCGGATGCGGATCCGGAGCTTGGTGGCATCCCGGAGGCAGTCAAGTCCCCCCCAAGCGCTCTAAGATGACGGCCGGCGAGCCGGTGAAGACCAAGCAGGTCGCCGTCAACGCGGACGGCTCCAAGACCGTCACCATCGGGGCCGAGCTCGACCCCAAATAGGAACTCGCGCTCGTCGCCTTCCTCCGGGAGAACGCGGACGTCTTCGCTTGGGAGCCGTCCGACATGCCCGGCATACCAAGGGAGGTGATCAAGCACGAGTTAAAGGTCAACCCGGCCGCTCGGCCGGTGAAGCAAAAAGCTCGGCGCCAAGCCCCGGAACGAGAGATGTTCATCCGGGAGGAAATCCGCCGGCTCCTCGAGGCTGGCTTCATACGAGAAGTCCTGCACCCCACCTGGTTGGCGAACCCGGTGGTCGTCCCTAAGAGCAACGGCAAGCTCCGCATGTGCGTCGACTACACCGACCTCAACAAGGCATGCCCCAAGGATCCGTTCCCGCTGCCACGCATAGACACAGTAGTTGACTCAACCGCAGGTTGTGACCTACTCTGTATGTTAGATGCGAATTCTGGGTATCACCAGATCCCCATGGCTAGGGGAGACGAAGAAAAAACCGCATTCATGACCCCGGCGGGGTGTTATTGTTATGTGACCATGCCTTTTGGTTTGAAAAACGCGGGCCCTACGTTCCAACGAGCAATGCGCAAAACACTTGATGAGCAGCTCGGGAAGAACGTAGAGGCCTACGTCGACGACATCGTGATCAAGTCGCGCGAGAGCGAAACCCTGCTGTCTGATCTGAAGCAAACGTTCAACAACTTACGCGACAAGCGGGTCAAGCTCAACCCGGCGAAGTGTGTGTTCGGTGTCCCTGCGGGAAAGCTCCTCGGTTTCCTGGTTTCGCACCGGGGGATAGAGGCCACCCCGGAAAAAATTCAGGCCATCGAGAACATGCGCCCGCCCACCCGCCTCAAGGACGTCCAGAAGCTAACAGGCTGTATGGCCGCGCTCGGCCGTTTCATCGCAAGACTCGGCGAGCGCGCTCTGCCCATGTTCAAGCTGATGAAGCGGAAGGACCGTTTCCAATGGACTCCTGAGACCGAGGCCGCATTTCAAGAACTCAAGGCCTACCTCTCCTCGGCTCCCGTCTTGGTCGCGCCCCGGGACAAGGAGCCGCTCCTGCTCTACATCGCGGCAACACCGGCCGTGGTCAGCCGCGCTCGTCGCCGAACGCGAAGAGTTCATGCTCGACGAACCCCGGCGGAAGAAAAAGCGCGTCGACGCCGCGCCGAACCAAGGCGGAAGCTCGGGGGCTGCGCCCACGCTCGTCCTCGACGCTCCGGCTCCGACATCGCCACACGACATGGCTCGCCCGGGGGCTGCAGCACCGCTTTCGGGCGAAAGCTCGGGGGCTGCGCCCACGGCCGACCCGGGGGCTCCGGCTCCGACGTCGACGAACGACATGGCTCGCCCGGGGGCTGCAGCACCGCTTTCGGACGAAAGCTCGGGGGCTACGCCCACGGCCGACCCGGGGGCTCCGGCTCCGACGTCGACAAGCAGCACGGCTCGCCCGGGGGCTGCAGCACCGCTTTCGGACGAAAGCTCGGGGGCTGCGTCCACGGCCGACCCGGGGGCTCCGGCTCCGACGTCGACAAGCAGCACGGCTCGCCCGGGGGCTGCAGCACCGCCGTCGCACGATGGCTCGGGGGCTGCGCCCACGGCCGACCCGGGGGCTCCGGCTCCGACGTCAATAAAGAGCGCAGCTCTCGCGCCCGGCGTTGATACGAGCGACGCCGAGATGAAGAAGCGCATGGTGCAACGCCCTGTCTACTTCGTTAGCGAGGTCCTGCGCGACGCCAAGACGCGCTACCCCCAAGTGCAGAAGCTCCTCTACGCGGTCCTCATAGCGTCAAGGAAGCTGCGGCACTACTTCCAAAACCATCCAATCCGGGTGGTCACCAGTTTCCCGCTGGAGACGGTGTTACGCAACCGCGAGGCCACTGGGCGAATCGTCAAGTGGGCGGTGGAGATGTCTGAATTCGAGCTCGAGTTCACAACCTCCAGCGCAATTAAGAGCAAGGCCCTCGCGGAATTCGTGGCAGAATGGACGCCCGGTCCTGTAGTCGAGCGAGAAGAGTTCACCGCGCGTCCAGCCAACGACGAACCTTGTGAAGGCGACGACATTTGGACCGTATACTTCGACGGGTCCCTCACCTTACAAGGCGCCGGCGCAGGAGTGTTGCTGGTGGCTCCCACCAAAGAGGAGCTGCGCTACGCCATCCAGCTACACTTCAAGGCCACCAACAACATGGCGGAGTACGAAGGGTTGATCGCGGGGATGCGAATCGCCGCAGAACTCGGCGTCAAGAAACTCCTTGCCAAGGGCGACTCGCAGCTTGTCGTCAACCAGGTCTCCAAGGAGTACCAATGCTCGGACCCCCAAATGGCGGCGTACCTAGCGGAGGTCCGACGGCTAGAAAAGAACTTCTTCGGCTTCGAAACACGCCACATCATGCGAGGCGACAACACCGAAGCCGACGCCTTGTCGCGGGTTGCCTCCTCCCGACAAGACCCACCGTCCGGGACCTTCGTGGAGCAACTCGCTCAGCCCTCAGCATTGGTCCCGGACATGGCGGACGGCGCAGATCACAACGGCGCCACTACGGCAGAGCCGCCCGCGTCGGTCGACGCGGGCCCGCCGCCAACCGACGAGCCTCACGTGCTCGCCACGGACGACCCGGGTACCCCATGGATGGAAGAGCTTGTGGGATACCTCCGCGGTGAAGTCCTACCCGAGGACGATGAGCCCGCCGAACGCCTCGCCCGGCAAGCTAGGCGCTACGCCCTTGTAGACGGGCAGCTGTACCGCCAGGCGGCGAACGGAATCCTCCTCAAGTGTATCCCGACGGAGCAGGGCAAAGAAGTCCTTCACGCCATCCATGAGGGCGAGTGCGGGAGTCACATGGCCTCCCGCACGCTGGCCGGGAAAGCCTTCCGCCTAGGCTACTACTGGCCGACAGCCCTCACGGACGCTATCGAGTTAGTGCAACGCTGCAAAGCGTGCCAGTTCCACGCAAAGCAGACGCACCTACCCTCGCAAGCACTCCACACTATTCCCCTCTCATGGCCGTTCGCGGTCTGGGGCTTGGACATCGTGGGACCATTTCCCGCGGCGGTGGGAGGCCACAAGTTCCTCTACGTCGCCGTGGATAAATTCACCAAGTGGGCTGAAGCAGAACCAGTCGTCCACATCGACAAGAACTCCGCGGTCAAGTTCATGCGCGGCATCGTGTCACGCTTTGGCGTACCGAACAGACTGATCACTGACAACGGCACCCAATTCACAAGCCACGCCTTCGAGGCGTATTGTGAGGAGGTCGGCATCAAAGTCTGCTACGCCTCTGCGGCACATCCACAAAGCAATGGTCAAGCTGAGCGCGCTAACGCTGAAATCTTACGCGGCCTCAAGACCAAAGCGTTCGACCCCCTAAAAAAACGTGGGTCGAGGTGGACCGCTGAACTACCCGGAGTGCTATGGTCTTTCAGGACCACGGTGAACCGCGCCACTGGCGAAACACCTTTCTTCCTGGTGTACGGCGCCGAAGCAGTCTTACCGGCCGAAGTGGCATTCGCGGCTCCGCGAGTCGCCCTATATGACGAAGCAACCCAAGATGAGCATCGCATGGACGACATCAAGTTCTTGGAAGAATGCAGGCATCGCGCTAACATCCGGAATGCCCGGTACCTCCAAGGCCTACGTCGATACCACCAATCCCGTGTCCGCCCCCGATCCCTCGAGCTGGGCGACCTAGTTCTACGCCGCGCGCTCGACCGCAAAGGCAAGAACAAGCTGTCCCCGATGTGGGAAGGTCCCTTCTTGGTGACTAGGGTGTCGCGGGGTGGCGCGGTGCGATTGGCTACGGAAGACGGCCGCCCGGAGCAAAGCGCCTGGAACATCCAGCACCTGCGCAAATTTTACCCTTAGCGGCGTGCATGTCTCACTCGGCGGCTCACAACCAGAGACACCATGCCTCTCTGCTAGTGAGCCCGGGGGCGTCGCACTTGTATCCACCATGTATCGTTATTTCTACGATTTTCGGCTAACAATAAAGTCTTGTTTTCTCCTACTATGCGTTTTTCGTTCTCTGCTCATAACCTTTTCTCGCTGATGAACCTGCGCTTTGCGGGCAACAAGGCAAGAACATCACCCATGTCAAAAATCTCGTGCCAAGGTCGATCGGCTCAGCCAACAACTCTGCAAACACTTGGGAGGGCAATCCCCGACCAAAAACGCGGATGCAAAAGGCCCAGGCTATCACCAAAACACAGATTAAAAGCATGGTGATGTTCGAACCAAGGCCGAAGGCAGAACGGATCATCACGAGATAGGCAAAAACACAGGGAGCAAGGAAGAAAACCGCGAAACTTAATTTACAAACATAAAACACTTAAGTCATCACCGCCCCCTACTTGCCGGGGCACCGGTTCTCTTGTTGCAGGAACGGACGAAAATCAACCATTACATGGGGCACCTCCCCTATGCTGGGCTCGCAGGCCCCTCATCCTGGTCCGGGACGTACGCCCTCACCAGCTCCTCGACCACCGGTGCCACACGGTCTTGGTGGCGCGTCGCCTCGGCGGGTTCGGGGCCGGCCAGCAGCAGGTCGGTCGGGAAGTCGGGGACGCGCTCCAAAACGACGGTCAGAAGATCGGAAGCAACGGCTCGAATGGCGGCCTCGCCCTGCTGCGCGACCCGGCTGCGGACGTCATCACCAAGCCTCTCGAAGAACTCCGCGAGCGGCATCAGCGCGAGGAGGATCTGGCCAAGGGAGGGCTCTTGGTTCCCGGTTCGGAGCCGAGCCATGTTGGCCCTCTCCAGGCCGCTGTTGATGCGGCGGAAGATGTCATGCGCCATCGCCGAGAGCCGCCCGCGCTCCGAGTTCCACTCAGGATCAGCAACGGCCCCGGGCGGAGTGGCCTCGCTGGAAGCGACACCGGAGTCGCGCAACCTCTGGTTCAGGTCCTGGACCTTCACCGTGAGGTCGCGGATCTTGATCTGCGCGTCGTAGAGCGCTCCCGCCCTCGCCTCGAGCTCGCGAATCCGCTCCAGCTGCCTCCCCTCCTGCACCGCCCAGCCTTCAGCGCGGTCCTCCAAGGCCTTGATGCGGTCGGCCGACTGGCGGATGAGCTCGTCCCGCTGGTCGATCGAGCCCTGCATCTCCTGCCGCACCTCCGCGCGGATCCTGACGGCTTGCGCGCCGGCCAATCCGCGGGCTTCCTCCAGCGTCGCCTGCGCGCGGTCCTCCCTGGCCTTCATCGACTCCTCGTGGGCTCGGACGGCGGCGGCATGGGCGTGCTCGCGGGTTCCCAGGTCCCGCACCTGGGCGGTCAGTCGCTCCTCCTCGCGCTGCAGCTCTTCGCGCCTGGCGTCGAGGCCGGCCTCAGCAATGTCCAGTCCCTGCTCGCGCCGCGCGATGGCTTGCTCGCGCGCGACCAGCGCCCCCTCACGCGCGTCCAGGTCGGCGGATCGGGCATTCAGCTGCTGATCGCGCTCCCGAGCGCGGTCCTCGCGGCGCCGAACTTTGTCCTCGCAGAGCTTCACGACTTGCTCACGGTTGTCGAGGCGGGTCGCCCGCCGGCTGTTCTCCCGGAGCAGCTCCTCGGCGGCAGCACGGTCACGGGACAGCTCCTCCATGCTCTCCCGGTGCTGGAACTGGGCCGCACGCACAGCACGGCGGAGGTCCTCCTCGGCGGCGGTGACGGCGGCCTCGCGCTCGGCCAGTCTCCTGCTCTCGTTCTCGGCGGCGTCGCGGAGGGACTCGGCCATGCGCATCGCCTCGGCCACAACGCGGGTCATGGGCGGCACCGGTCTGCCCCCACCAGCAATCACCTCCTCGACGACGGCCGCTGCGGAGGCCGTGGCGAGCCTTGAGCCGTGAGCGCCATACGCCGCGCGCGATGGACTCGGGCCACCACCAGGAGCAGACGACGGTGGCGTTCGGTCTGGCGAGCGCGCCTCAGAAGAAAGTGTCGCTGGGCCCGGAACGCTGCCGGACGACGGCAGCCCGCGGGAGCCGCGGAAGGGAGTCGGGGTCGGACGCGCCGGGGCAAACGACTGCGCCTCCGAGTCCTGGACCCCCGGCCCGGAACTTGACGCAGGCGGCGAAGCGGGACGGAGCGGCGATGGTACCCTCTCCTCCTCACGCCGTGCCGCAGGCGAAGCGGCACGACGTTCCTCCGGCTCCGACGACCCGGGGGCACCGGAACGCGCCTCGGACTGAGGATCCACCTCGGCGCGAGAGGTGGGCTCCACACGAGGGGCGTCCGCGGCCGCAGACAGTGGCGTCGCCGCCCCCGACCCGTCGCCAGCCTCCGCCTGGCCGTCGCCCTCAGAACGGGGCACACCGTCGGCAGTCGCGGGGTTCGGGCGCGGTCCCCTGACACAGAAGCAGGAAAAATTCAAGCCCAATGCACACCAGACCTAGGGCAAAGGAAAAACCCGGAACAAGCATGCAGCGCTTACCGGCGAAGACGCTTGTACTGTGGCCGAACTCCGACGTCCGGCACCTGCAGCACGACGGCGGGAGGCGTCGGGCTCCGGTCTCTCTTCGAGCACCCGGTGTCGCTGGCGTCCCCACGAGCGGCGACCGGGCCGGTGGTGGTCGAGGACGGCGGGCTCGGCGCGGCAGGCTTCTTCCCCTTGTCGCCGGTGGCTGGAACGGGCCCCTGCGGCTCCGGACGCGCCGTCGAACCTTGCGGAGGGCCGGCGTTGTCACGAACCCGGAAGGCTTGCTGCGGCGCCGCAGTCTCGATTAGCCCGGCGTGGTTGATGTTAGGCATTGCCGCCAAAATGTCACGGCGCCGGGGGTCCAGATGCAGCGGCTGCGCGTCATCCGGATACCTCAAGGTATCCGGGGGATTGGCGTCCGTCAGGGCGCTGTACGCCGCCCTCTCCTCCGACGGCGTCAGATCGGTGTTGGGCCCCCGGCGGGTCCGACCAACGAAGTTGAAGTCGGAGTACCTCCACGTCAGCTGGGGGCGGTCCCGCAGCGGGGCAATCCTCCTCCGCAGGAAGTCGTGGATCACGATCCCCCCGTGGAGGCCGGCAGCGGCAAGGATGGCGATGCGGTTGGTCACCGGCTGCAGCCATGAAGGAAGGCGAGGGCAAACCTCCCAGTACTCCGACGTCTCGGTCGGCGCGGACCGAGGGAAGGAGAGGCGGCGGAAGGGCGCGCCGCTGATAGAACCAATCGCTGCGCCACCGATCGAACCGCGCCCTGGGCGCGAAGTCGATGTACGACTCGGATTCGCCCTCGGTCCGGCGGCTGAAGCGGACGCTACCCACGGGGTCGTCCCTCCCCATCGAGCGAAGCCGGTAGTAGCGCCGGAAAAGCTCGACGCATGGGCGCACCCCCACGAAAGACTCGCAGAGGTGCGCGAAGACGGACAGGATCAGGATGGAGTTGGGTGTAAGGTGCGCCAGCTTGATCTTGTACTGCAGCAGCACCTCCATCAAGAAGAGAGAGAACGGCGGAATCGCCCCGGCCAGGACGAAGGAGAGGAAGGAGACGATCTCTCCTCCGTCATGGTCCGGATTGACATCGGCGGTCGCCGCGCGCGCCGTGATGCGATCCGGCCCTTCGGGGTCCGGCAGGTGCAGCCGCACCAGCTCCAGATCCCCCTCCTGCGAAATGGTCGACGGCGGCAAAGCCGGCTCCTCTGGCGCCGCAACCGCAGGCGGAGGAGCCGGGTGGCCGAGAACGAGCGGTGACGGCGGCGAGCCCTCTTGTCTCCAGCCATCGGCGACGAGAGCGGGAAGAGCAAGAACTCGCAAAAACCCTGGAATGCAAGGGAGCAAGAAGACGGAGAGCGCGAGGAATGCAACCGCTGCGGAAGAGTGTGGAAGTGGTGAAGTCGGAACGCTGCGCCAGTCCTTTTATCAGGACGCGGCAGGCGAAACGACGCCCCGTAGACGACAGAAGTCTGCGTGGGCCCCGCCACTATCTGCGCGAGCGGGCGCCGCGCAACTGACCGGGCCGCGGCGTTTCGCCTCCCGAGGGAAAAACGGCGCGCGCGCGGAAACCTACCCAACGAAGCTGACGAATGGGCCCCGATCGACCCCAGCGTCCCGCGTGGCGTCCACCGGGGCGGGGGCTCCTGTCGGTGTATTGGGAACCAGGGTCCCCACTCCCCCGGTCAAAAGGCCGGCCTGAGTCCATCGTGGGCCGAGGAAGGCAGCCACGCGCCAAGCGGGCCGAAGCGGCCCAGCAAGAGGGCGCGGAGCGCCGGGCCCCCGAGCGGCTCGCAGCCGCGAGCCGTGGGGCGTTGCCACGTGGCTACGCCCTGCGACCTCCGCGACCCACCGCGGGACGCGGATAAGGGCGGGGCCCCGCGAGCCTGTGGGGGCCTGGCACGTGGCGACGGTGGTCCGTGGCGCTTTAATAGCGCCGCGCCTCGACGAGACGCCCCGGGATTTCGTGCGGCTACGGTGCGCGCGGATCCGGGGCGCGGGGATTTCCTCGCGGAGGGGTCCCACTTGCCAGCGACTGCCCGCGCGGCCGCGCGGGCGGGTCGCTGGACTTCAATGTGCGTGCGCCTCACGCAGGGCCGCGACTGATGGGTGTGACCCGACCAGTCGTAGCCCTGTAGCGCACTGTTCGGCTGACAGGAGGGCGTGGGCTGACGAGCGCCGCCTGCCGCCATACGGCGCGTCGCTTGGACCGGGGGGTTGTTCGGTGCATCCCGCCCCTTTCCGCGCGCTCGCCACTCCGGGCGCCGCGCGCGTGCTGTACGAGCGATGGGACAAGTCGACGGGAGTCAATCGAATAATGAAGGCAGGCGAGCGAAGCCCGCTGACACTGGACAAGACGCCCGGCATCTCGGGCGGAGAGGGGCGGCCAGCCGGCGCCCCCATAACGGCCCGTGAACGGGTCTGGCCTCTCCTTGCACTATAAAAGGGAGTGCCTTGTACATGAAACCAGCAGACAACACTTGAGCAATACCAGACAAGCAGGACGTAGGGTTTTACACCTCTGGTGGCCCGAACCTGGGTAAAACTGCTTGTGTTCTTCCTCTTTCCCGTGCGCGATTCCAACACTTAGAACCGTTCGCTCCCCTCCGAATCTCAAAGGGAGGCCGTGCTAGGCCCCCATCTGCCGTGGTTTCCACACCTCGACACTATGCATGGTTCTTTTGCCAGGTTGCAATGCGGATACGGGTGTGGTGTTCTCCGGTAGCAGAGAGTCAGTTCAGAAATGTTATTCTAACTAACTACTATCAGAGGACACCCGGCATCCCTGGCCAGAAACCTCATTTTTTCCAGTTTGAATTAAATCATGCACAGACACATTCCTTAATGGATATGTTTACTCCTTCGCCTTCTCCCAACAAGTTCTGGATGCCCCCTGTTGCAGCTCCAGTTCATGAGCATATGAGAGAATCCATATCACTACCTGAATCTGCATGGGCACAAGAGTGTGAGGTAAACAATGATCTCAAATCAGAAAAGGTTGTAAAGTCATATGCAGATATAGTAAAGAAGAAACAATTTGAGGAAGTCAGAAGTGGAGATGTAAATGCTGAGCATGCCAGGTCAAGTAATGCCTCTTCATATGGTTTTGATGATCTAGACTGTGGGGACACGCCACCAGATGGGGAGGAATATGCACTGTCTAACAAGGCGGTTAAAACGCATCAACAACAACAATCTGGTCAGCAGGATAAAGAGCTTAGCTTCAAATTAGTATTAGAGAGGCTCAAGAAACTATCTCCTCAGCAGCGCAATTCTGATTTTTGTGCCAACGCTACTGCAACTGAAGGTATATATAGCTGTAAGGATGTGCAGGTCAAATGTGCAATTCTGAGTGGGCATTCTGATTTGCCAGAAAACTTAGATGACGAAGGTGATTTGCTGACGCAATCACTGGACTTCGAATCTTGTACAGAAGCCAAGGTGCTTCCCATATTACCATCATTATTTTGTGTATCTGGTCATTCAGTCTTGTTAACATGCTTAGTTTTTTGTCTATCTATACCAATTTTCTCATATTAAACTTGTTTGTGCAGTTGATAGATATGGTTAAAGAGCTATATGGGCGCATAACAGTCATGGAGAAGAAACAGGTCACTTTGAAACGTCACAACCTCTTGGATTGTCTTACATCCACTGTACTGAGCCATGCAATCTTGAATTTCATGAATTGCATACATTTATATGTATGAAATCTAGGAAAAATGCACTTTTCAATTGATCTGTTGATATAACATACCATATAGGAATCAGGACTCAAGAGTTATCACGTTAAGTAAATCTATGTGTAATGCGTATATTGTTTTACTGATGCTGAACTTGGTTGCATGTGCATTAGACTGGTCTTTGTCAACAATAGCCTAAATTTTTCATTCTTGAATTTCTAAACTAGTTACATGGTACGAAAAAGGGACGGTCCATACAATGCTTGCAGTGCCTTTGGTTCATGGATAGGTTAGATACCTGCTAACTAGTAATCAAAGAAGCAACTGATAATGGATGGTTTTTCCCATCTGATTATTATTATAGTTACTTTATTCGAGTGAGGAATATTTTAGTTCTCAACGAAAATTTGGAAGTCCTTGAAATATTAATCATCTTTGATACTTAAATGTATTTATATTCAAAATGCAGGCTTCATCCAACAAAGAAGTCAAATACCTAGAAGGTGTGAACCAGAGATTACTGAAAAGAGTTGTGGAGTTGAAGGGCACGGTGAAGTCGTTGAATTCTGAATAGATCCTCTAACCCTAGATGATTCACTAAACCAGTTTGTTGAACAATGCTTGGGTTCAGAAGATGTCATTTATCTTGTGGGTGGTTTTGATGGCTCCTCTTTTCTGCCATCACTAGGCTCATTTCCCCCATCGCTGGACATCCTAACTCCTCTGAAGCCAATGACTGTTGGAAAGTCATATGCCTCAACTGTTGCATTAGGTGGCAAGATATTTGTTCTTGGTGGTGGTTATGGTGCTTGCTGGTTTGATACAGGTTACTAACTGTTCATTTCCTCATGAGCTCACCGATAGCAATTCATTGCGCTAATTAACATGTATCTTAATTTTTTATGAAGTCGACTATTATGACCGAAGAAGTGATGATTGGACCACGTGCCCACCATTGAATCATGAAAAGGGGAACCTTGCTGGAGTTAGCTTCAATGGTAAAATCTATGCATTTGGTGGTGGAGATGGAAACCACTGTTTCTCTGATGTTGAGGTACTTGATCCTGCTCATGGAAAGTGGATAAGGAATCAGTCTATGCTGGAAAAGGTAATATTCTCCTGCATTCATTTGATTGGAAATAGAAAACTTATTTTCTCATGGATTACCGAACTGCTTAGCGAAAATTCTAGAAAATAATCAGCTTACCGAACTTCTGCAGTGAGGCAACAATGTTATCCTGTTTGTCTACTTGTTAAGACTATATTTCTATTCCATATAGTGTTGTTGTTGGCAAATAAGCTTTTGAACCATAAATCTGTGTATATTATGATGAATTCATTTATCTGAATGACCTGTGCTGCTCATATTTTCAGCGCTTTGCTCTGGCTGGTGTGGAACTTAATGGCTCAATTTACGCAGTTGGTGGCTTCAACGGTCTTCAATATCTCAGGTGCTGTCCTTTTGCTGCTTGTACTTAGTACTTGATTGGTTCACTTTTTCCTCTGGGAGATACAGCAAAAGTAAGGAGCTCATTTGCTAATCGAAAACTGCAACCTGTTAAATCTCATGTGATGTCCTGGTGACCATAGTCCAGTGTACATATGGAATAAACTGAAACTTTTTGCAAATATTCACCGGCTTGCTCTTTATCGTTATCATTGCAGTGAAATTATTATTTCTTTGAAGTGAGAGGCACGTAAGAGATATTTTAGTTCTTACGTTCCGACGTGTTTTACCAGCTCTGCTGAGAGACTTGATGCTCGGGAGCCTAAATGGAAAATACTCCCAATGATGAGTACAGGAAGGGGCTGTCATACACTGGCAGTGCTTGATGAGAAGATGTAAGTTGCCTTTATACGGCAAAGTGATAACTCAAAGATTGTAGGGCGTTCCCTTCCAAGAAATGTTGCAGAATGTATATATTTAGCTATTTCAAGGCTGGTTTGGATCATGGTGTATTTTTCTGATGTCTATTTGCCCTGTATTTTCTTTCAGATTCTCGATTGGTGGTTATGACACTGCGGCTAAAGAAATGGTGGCTACTGTTGAGATGTACGAGCCAAGGATGCCGTCTTGGGTGATGGTTGAACCCATGAACTACACTAGAGGATACCATTCTTCAGCTGTGCTTGGTGGTTCGATATACTCGTTTGGTGGGGTCAAAGGTGAACCAGACAATCTTGGATGTGGTAGGCTGCTAATTCAGATACAATTTTCTTACCGTGTCCAATTCACTGTCCAGAATGCAGAAATTCTCAAATCTGTAACAGTTAAGCCTTGGCGTTGGATGCTTTGTGTGTCAGGTGGAGTGCTACAAGCAAGGGTGTGGTTGGGTGACAACCGGGCTCAAGTCAATTGGCAGGAGGTGCTACTGCTCGGCCATTGTTTTCTGACTATCCACAGTATCGACATGGTGATTTTAGTTAGATCTAACAAGTGACTAGAAAAGCGATAGCTTAAACATAGAAGGCTTTTCTTTTGTGTGAACTGTGAGCAGTAGGCATTGAGAAGCACTGCTTCCTGTTTCTTGTTCGTATTGAAAACTTGAAAGATTGAGCTGTGGATTGATGAAGCAGCAACAGTTGTTGCGAAGCTGAGATGGTACTGAACAAGATAGGAATTGCATGGATGAATTTGTTAGATTGTGATTGCTACTTGACTGTCTGTTGAACTTTTAGCTTTTTCAGTTTGAGCTGTTTTCTGAAGCTGCAGCTTTGGGCTCGTGGTTACCATTTCACTCCACCAATTACGCATGCCTATTTTGTTCTTTCATTTACTGATCACAAACACTGTTTTTTTTACAAAAATAAATTTGATCAAATGCTCCATACAAATAGCAGTACTGTGCCCGAAATGCACACGGCGTTCGTGCTGAATTCCCCCATGTGTTCTTTTTTTTTTTTTGAACAATGAGGTTCAATTTTGTTTCGTTGAGCACAAGGAAGACGTGCCTGCCTTGCCTGTGCAATTCAAGGTCTATCTTTTTGATCAGAGGTTAAATCGATCATCAGACGAAGAATTAGGCCAAAAATTATTGCTGCTGCTGCTAGTACTAGAATCCTAGAAACAGAGCATAGTTGTTCTCAAAAAAAAAAAAAAAAAAGAAACAGAGCATAGCGCAGCTGCAGAGTCGCACCGCCACCACCGAATCCGATGGCCGTCGGCGACAGCACCACCCCGGCGGTGGCCAAGATCTCCATCTCCGGCGCCGCCCTCGCCGCGCTCCTCCACCGCTGCGCGGCCGCCGCCGGCGACTGCGACGGCCTCCTCTTCGGCAGCGCATCCCGCCTCCCCGCGCCGCCCCCTTCCCTCTCCGACTACGACGACCACACCGCCGCCCCGCCCGCCCCGGCCCTCTCCATCGCCGTCTCCGGCCACTGCTCTCTCTCCTACCCATCCTCCCTCTCCGATCCCCTCGGTCGCTTCCAGGCCCCCTCCGGCTTCGCACCTTCCGCCTCCGCCCCCATCGGTTTCTTCTCCTCCCGCCGCCGCACCGCTCTCCGCCCCTCCATGCGCGAGCTCGCCGTCGCCCACTCCCTCTCCAAATCCCTCGCCCCCACCCACCCCCTCCTCTTCCTCCTCGTCTCCCCCTCCTTCAACCCCATCCACTCCACCCACTCCTACGACTACCGCGCCTTCCTCCTCGCCGGCGCCCGCCTCGTCCCGGCCAAGCTCACCGTCGTCAACGTCGGCCCCGGGTTCCGGGACCAGTACCACTCCTTCTCCGCGGAATCTCCCTTGCCGTGGCTGCAGCCTCCTCAGCCCTCGTCGCCGGCGGCAGGGAACACTCAAACCACCATCGGAGAGCAGAAGGCGGTGGATGCTATGGTGGACGGTTTCAGCCTGGAGAGGCTGCAAGGGGTCATCGGCTCTGCAGCAGGGCAGGTGGCGGGCATGGATAGCATGTATGCTGGGATGCTCAGGAGGCTGGAGAAGCTTGCCAGGGAGGTGGAGAAGAGCAATCTCCGTGTGCTCGAGCAGGTGGTTTTTCCTGATTCTGCAGTTCATGCATGTGAATGTTGCTCATATAGTAGTGATGCAATGTGAGACCCGCAATTATGTGTGCTTGGTTTATTGCTTAAATCGGCTAGTGATATAATTGCGCATGGTTGAATGGACAGAGTAAGAAGTAAATTGTTGTTAACGGAACAATGGTTCCGCGTTTGGGTTTTATGTCAGAATATTGCTTAGGTTTGTTTGAACTTGATCGCTTGTGCTCGATTGTGACTATACTCGATGCATACAATTGCCTAAACATGCTAGTACCATTGTTGCCTATTAACGTTCTGTTTTGCAAGTGCGATTACCTACATTTCTTTCACTACGGGGCAGCATGTAGAGAACCTCTTCATCTGGTCAGCATTGATTTACCATCAAACTTAAAGGTTAGCTCATGCAGATTTCGTGTAGGATAAAGGTAGGTTTTGCTGCTTTCATGTAGAATGCCAAAGAAATCATCTTATGGAGGTGGTCTTGGCTAGTTGTTCGCTAGTGTCAAATCAAGATATCGTAGTAGCATAACCTAACACGACCAGCATCGTGAGACAGAATGAGCTTTGTACCCAGCTGCGCAAAACTTGAAATATACTATAAATACACAAGTAGCCATGGTTAGAGTCACAAATCCAACAGGCAGAACAAGGCCACTGCCACTTCCACTACCTTTCTACCTCAGTGTTCTACCCGTATGCCTCTCGCTTTTCTCGCTTCAACAGCGAGCCTGGTCCAGTGCACAGTTAGTTTACTGAGCTCTCAAGCCCTTCCATGCTCCTCCTGATTTAAATGGATACATAATAAAAGTGGAGTGTTAACTAGATTACCATTGGAGTCATGGTAACTTGCTGACATCATATGGGCATCGAGGGCATGTAATTGTTGTATTCTTATAACTTTTGTTAACGTTGATAATGTTTAGTTTCAGGGGAATTGCGTAAACTGGCTATGACTAGTAACATTGGCTTTTAACACTCTGTTCTGCATGTGCGATTACTTAGAATCTTAGATGTCTTGCTTTATGGGCCGGTATGTAGAGAACTTCTCATTTGTCCAGCATTGCTTTACCATGAAATTTAAAATTTTACGCATGCAGATTTTGTCTGGGATGAAGATGTTAGGTTTTGCTGGCATGACTTCATCCATTATTATCAATCTAGAATGGCAAGCAAATCATCATATGGTCTGTTTTGGCTAGTTGTACACTAGTGTCAAATCATGAAATACCATTGTAGTAGCGGAACTTAACACTACCCGAATCTGAGTAACAAAATTTAAGTTTTACTCAAGACTAGCGACATAATAAGCTTTGTACCCATTTGCACTCTTGAAATTTGAAAGTATACTAGACAACACAAATAGCTATGGTTGCAGTGGCAAATCCAACAGCCAGAAAACAAGGCTACTGTTGCTTTCACTACCTTTATATCTCTGTTGTTTTCTGGTCCACCCATATGCCTCTGGTTTTTTTCGCTTGAACTAGCAGCGGTGAATGGGACGTGTGCATTGAACCAGTAGAATGGCAAAGAAATCATCACATGGATGTAGTCTAGACTAATTGTACACTAGTGCCAAATCATGGAATGACATTGTAGTAACAGAACCTTCACTACAAGCATTGTGAGAGCTTCATACCCAGTTGCACTCTTGAAATTTGAAATATAGAATAAATACACAAATATCTATGGTTAGAGTCTCAAATCCAACAGCCAGAACAAGGCCACCATTGCTTTCAATACCTTTCTACGTCTGTTGTTTTCTATTCTACCTATATGCTTTTGCTTTTCTCGTTTGAACCAGCCACGATGAGTGGATCCAGCCTACCGGGTGTTGCACTGGTTCAGTGCACTTCCAGACCACAATAGGTTTAGTGATTCTTCAACCCCTTCCATGCACTCTCTGGTTTAAATGGATGCGCTAGTCTCTGCAACATAAGAAAGGGAGAGTATTAACTAGATTATGCTTGGAGTAATGGTAACTTGCTATCTGAGTTTGTATGGACATTAAGGGCATGTAGTTGTTGCATTCTGAATTTCTGATATTAATGGTGTTTAGCTTCAAGGGTAGAAAGTGCTGGCATTTGTTAGTTAGAATTGAAATGTGGTACTCATATTCATTATTCGCCAAGATTTAATGATGTATGCTCTTTCGGCTTGTTCCCCAATTGCTTAGTTTTAAACATACGAAAGTTCACCGGCACTCAGTTAATCATAAGTGCATGCTCATACGGGATGTGTGGTTCCTCAGCTGTTAATTATTTCTTTGTTGTTATTTTACAGGAGAATCGGAACCTGGTATTGAGGTTCAGATACGCCGGATTGGAATGAGGCCAGAGCCTCTTTTTGGTCTTAGGAAGGTATAGTTGTTCTGCTAAAACATATTTCATTTTACTCCAAACTTAACTTGCATTTAGGCATTTGTTCTTTGCTCTGAGCCACATACTTTTGCGTGGCTGCCTACTAGTTTTGTACTGACTGAATCATTCTGAAGTCGGCCTGCTGCCTGACTGTTATGTGATACATTTGTATTGGTTTTCTCGATATTTTGTGTGTTGACACTAGTACATTTGCACTAGCATATGTTGACATGATTATGTGCTGATTATGGTATTCAACGTGCAGCAGTGTGTATTATATGAAACAGAGGCTTCCTAGTTAAGACTCAAATGGGATGAGGCCATCTGAAGGGCCATGAGTTTGTGTGGAAAAACATGCATGGCGGCTGAGATGATCTCAAAAGATGGTGATAGCAACTCCAAAACATGCAAGATGGGAAGGGGAACGTCACGCAGGAACTGGTGCTGTCTGGTATTCGTTGGAGCAGACTGAGCAGCATTATCCCTCGTTGGGGCTTTATTAGAGAAGGAAGAGCTTGATACTCTTATACTGTTGTTTTTCTTTCTGTTACACAAAGCTAGTGCTGTTGATTAATCAGAAATCGTGGTGGTGATTTTATTATGTTTGTGATTCTGAAATTCTTGAGCACGTTAGAGGGTGATGATGACTGTAACTAGTAAGAGAAAATTACCTAAGCTCATGATGAATAATAAAATAATGCGGCCACAAAGCTAATCTTATAATTTAGGAATCAGGATCCTCGGCAGTCACTGTTGGTGCAGTCGCTCCATCCGCCGTTGAATACTGATGAAGAAATCGACCATATAATTACACAAAATAATTTACATAGGCTGCATCAGAGTGGCCTATGCGTATTATGGTTAATTGATCTGATCATGGCTTATTTTCCCGGCTGAATGCTTGCGTTCATCTTTTCTTTTCTTTTTTTTATCACAGTTGCATTTTAGGGGGTGTAGGACGGGAAGGGGCTCCAGGAAACGCAATTGGACAGACAAGAGCTTGCTACTCTTTCCGTTTGTTGTTAAACAAAGCTGCTAGTAGTACTGGTGGTGATTGTGATATTTGTCAAGTCAAATTCCTGGGTGGGATGTTGAAGGATCCATGATGTTGATGAGTTGGGACGTCGCCGGACAATGCGTACCTCGGGTGGTACCTCCCCCCGGACCGTCTCTAGTTTGCGTAACTTGCTTGGGTGATTGTGATCTTGGCATCTTTCTTGCAGTACAACGATGGCGATTGCTTGCTTTGTCGGGATAGGTACGGTCGTCCTCAGACAGCACTGCACGGCACACCACGTATATTATACCTATTTTATTCAATTCAATTCAAGGAACCTGAAGTTGACCGAGAAAGATTCGTTCATATTCCGTTATTAAAATGATGACGCTGTTGACTTTTTGATTTACGTTTGACCGCTCGTCTTATTCAAAAAAATTTAAAAATTATCAAATTTTTTGTTATAATTTGTTTTATCACTAAAAAAATTTAAAACATAACTTGTAATTTTACATATTTTAGCTAATATTTTGAATAAAACGAAAGGTCAAACATAACTCAAAAAGTCAACAGCGACATAAAAAAACAGAGGGAGTACTACTAGGCAGAATAGAGTGGTTATCCGATAAAAACAACTCAATATGGAGACCTGCCTGGATCAATGAACCTTCTTGATTCCGTGCTCCGTAGCACGTTTGTACGGCACGATTGACATCCCCTTGATACAAAGTCAATGGAAGGCTGCCATCTCATATGAAAACAAAGCAGCAGCGTTTGGTCATTTCTAACCGCACGCCACGAATAGTGTACAGTGACCGAATATATAATTAAATGGAATGACGCTGAGCAACTGGAGTAATCGATGAATGGAAAATAGTACTAGTGTACTGGTAGAAAGGAAGAAACGGTATCAAGCTAGTTGGATTAAAATTGATCCCGGGGGGGTAAGGACCAAGGAGGAAAGAAGGACAAAACAAAACAAGTTGCTGCGGACGGGGCAGCTGCTGAGCTGATAGAGAGAAGATACGCGAAACACCAGATAGAGCCTTCCCAGGGAGAAGCCTCGTAGTGGAGTGCTTATCAGGGCTAGGTCTCCGCTCATGTACCACCACCCCGCCCTTTCCGTCCTTTTACGTACGGCACCACCAACGTCATGCAAACCTTGCCTTTTCCTCTACTCCATATACTCATAATCAAGAATAATTAACAATTCACTCGGTGACCAGTCCACAACTTTAATTCTCTACTAAGTGAAGGCGGAATATTAGGTTTGTTTCTCGTACCTAAAATGAATTTTATCCACTTCACAATTCTCATCTCTTTGTGCGAGTAGGGGACCTATTTGGTTGGCAATAAAAAAAAATATCAATATGAAACCCCCATTAATTTTGTGCAAGTTTTGCAGATCCAAGTTATAGATCTTTGCATATTGTTATGTAGAGTGCGTATGTCTTGGGCTGTGTATGATAATTAAAAAAAGTTTTAAAATAGACAGAATTTAGGTAAGAGCATGACAAAATACTTTATTGATGCCCAACCTATTGATGAGTGGTCGTGAACTTATAATTCGCTTCCTTTACAGAACAGGAACCCTCTAAAGTTAGGTCTCCAATTGACCAATACCTAACACTTTCTTTTCACCTTTTCAAAAAAATTCTTCATTTTATTGCTTTGGAAAATCATTGCCATTTCTAGGGGGAAAAAAACTATGTATGTTCATTTCAATATCTTCTCTCAATTGTAGAACAATATATCAGCACCCAGTTGCTAAGGGCGACGCCAGTTTAATTTTAATACTAGCATCATACTCCAAAGAAATTAACAACCACAGTAATTACCGTCCAAAGAAATTTGCTTGAATATAGTCACGCACCGTTCGACAAGTGATTAAGGTCAATTGTTGTGGTTGTTAATTGCATCCGTACATTGTAAACTACGGTCCGGTCCGCACACAGAACAGAATATAATTTGTGCGTGACTCACTCACTCTGCCTTCCCCAGGGAGCACGGGGCCAGTCAACAACAAACCACTCCTGCCTTTCATACATTCACTCATGTGCGTACCCGAACGACATGAATCCAACTGCGGGGTCCACATGTCTGTGTGACGAATGAACCATTAACGACGTAGCTCTAGCCGCTTGGTTTCGTACCCGTCCGCACTCGCAAGCTGTACGATGCAGTCCTTTCCTCCCCCGCATCGCCCCATCCCCACTTGCGGCTCTCTATTTTCTCTCTTTCCTCTTCTGCCCTCCGCCTGTACTCCTCCGTACCGTACTTTTTCCAAACAAAATTCAAGATGCAGCTAACCTAGACGTTCCTCCCAGCACAGCACGTCGCAAGGGTAGTATCGTCATCTTCTCACCGCTTGTCCCTGGTTCGTTTTGTTTATGGTGCCGGCGTCAACTAATCCGTGCCATAATTGCTCGCTCCATTTCTAACCACCGTCTCCCTCAGGAAGAAGCCACGCCCACCAAGAACCCATGGCCATGGCAGCGCACCGCCAGCCCAAGCGCTGCCGCTTCTCTCCCGCCCCCGCCCCTCCGCCGCTCGATGCGCTGGCCGACGAGCTCCTCTTCCTCGTCCTCGACCGCGTCGCCGCCGCCGACCCGCGCGCGCTCAAGTCCTTCGCCCTCGCTTCCCGCGCCTGCCACGCCGCAGAGTCGCGCCACCGCCGCGTCCTGCGCCCGCTCCGCGCCGAACTCCTCCCGGCCGCGCTTGCCCGCTACCCGTCCGCCACCAGCCTGGACTTCTCCCTCTGCGCGCGCGTCACCGACGCCGCCCTCGCCTCCGTCTCCGCCGCGTCGCCGTCGAACCTCCGCGCCGTCGACCTCTCCCGCTCCTCCGGTTTCGGCGCCGCCGGTCTCACCGCGCTCGCCAAAGCCTGCCCCGACCTCACCGACCTCGACCTGTCCAATGGCGTCGATCTAGGGGACGTCGCGGCCGCGGAGGTGGGCCGGATGCGCAGGCTCCAGAGGCTCTCGCTGTCGCGGTGCAAGCCGCTCACCGACATGGGGCTCGGTTGCGTCGCCGTCGGGTGCCCGGACCTGCGGGACCTCTCGCTCAAGTGGTGCCTTGGGCTCACGGATTTGGGGCTGAAGCTCCTCGCCCACAAGTGCAAGAAACTCAGGACGCTGGATCTCTCCTACGTCATGGTGAGCGCTGGTTTCTTAATTTCTTCATTTCGGTTCATTTTATTTCTTGGACCATGGCGACTGGAAATTCCGGTAATATTTGTTTCTTGATTGACTTTGAGATGTGTTATTTTCACCTTTAATTCATCGGTGTACAAAAGAACCAAATTTTCGATTTGCCCTTCAGTTTGTTTTCAGATAATTGGGCAACTGCACTGTCTATTATTCTTGATCTGCAAACGCTCTTATCTATACACTGCGAATGATCATTGCATAGAAGGATCAGACCTGACAGTGGCCAACTCCGCCTTGTTCTCTTGCCTAGACACTTTCTGCCCATAGATCTAATAGTTTTCTGAGTACCAGCTACCAAGTACTTATCATGTTGGACTAACAGTAACGTATCTTGCGTCGCAGATCACGAAGGACTCCTTTCAAGCCATCATGAAGCTACCCAATCTTCAAGTGTTGACACTGGTGGGATGTACTGGCATTGATGATGATGCCCTTGGTAGTATTGAGAAAGATTGCAACAAAACATTGCAGGTGATCTTCTTAGTAGGCCATTTTGATCCTTCCAGTTACCGATGCTTCACCTTCATTTGACGCAAAATAGGATTTTCTAGAACAGTTTTCTGCTTGAGAATATACTATCAGATATGAACTCGCCATGACTGTCTGAACAATCATATGTTTATTAGTCAAAACTCTGCTTACTGAGCTTGCAAGCAATGTGTATCCATTGCAGGTGCTTGATCTATCACATTGTCAGAATGCAACTGATGTGGGAGTTTCATCCATAGTGAAGTCGATACCCAACATATCAGAACTGAATCTTTCATACTGCTGTCCTGTAAGTAGCTAATCATGTTGGTGGTGCATTATTTTATCTCCTCGGCATATTTTGAGCTCTCCCAGCTTATTTGTCATCCTTCTTTGGCAGATTACTCCATCTATGGTGAGCAGTTTCCACAGGATTCCTAATTTGCAGATCCTGAAACTAGAAGGCTGCAAATTCATGGCTGATGGACTAAAGTCCATTGGAAGGTCTTGTGGATCTGTGAGGGAGTTGAATCTGAGCAAGTGCTCTGGAGTGACAGATGCAGAACTTTCTTTTGTTGTGTCAAGATTGAAGAATTTGCTGAAGCTGGACATTACTTGTTGTCGCAATATCACTGACGTTTCACTAGCTTCCATCACTAGTTCATGCACTTCACTCACCTCTCTGAGAATGGAGTCCTGCGCCCATGTTTCTAGTAAAGGACTCCAACTGATTGGAAAGCACTGTTGTCATTTGGAAGAGTTGGACCTTACTGACAACGATTTGGATGACGAAGGTTTGTACTGAACTATGAACTGCTATTTATATATTCGTTAGTAAATAGAAAGTTGAAAATGGATATTTTCTGTGCAGGGCTGAAAGCTATTGCTAGATGTAGGAAACTCTCTAGCCTAAAAGTTGGTGTATGCTTGAAGATAAGTGATGAAGGTCTTACTCTCATTGGAAAGGCTTGCCCGGAACTCCAAGATATTGATCTGTACAGGTGATTCTTAGGCATGCCTTGTCATGGCCTTATTTTCTTTATTCTCCATTTTGTCCTACCAACTAATTTATATTTTCTGTTTCAGGTGTGGAGGCATTAGTGATGATGGGGTTACTCAACTTGCACAAGGCTGTCCAAAGCTTGAGTCCATCAATATGTCATACTGTACAGACATAACAGATTGTTCACTGATTGCACTCTCAAAATGTGCGAAGCTGAATACGCTGGAGATTCGTGGCTGCCCCAGAGTTTCATCATGTGGGATATCAGAAGTAGCAATGGGATGCAGGCTACTTTCCAAGCTTGATATTAAGAAGTGCTTTGAAATCAATGATGTGGGGATGCTTTACATTTCCCAGTTCTCACATAGCCTCCGTCAGGTATTTGCTTTTGCACACGTAACTGAGACCTAGTAATACCATGTTTCACTATCGTGCTAATAACATCTATGTATCATCGCAGATAAACTTGTCATATTGTTCGGTCACCGATATTGGGCTTCTTTCCCTTTCTAGCATTTGTGGCTTGCAAAATATGACCATTATACATTTAGCGGGTACTACACCTAATGGCTTGATAGCTGCTCTTATGGTCTGTGGTGGTTTGACAAAAGTGAAGCTCAATGCTGCATTCAAATCCATGATGCCGCCTCATATGCTTAGAAATGTTGAGGCGCGGGGCTGTGTTTTCCAGTGGATCAATAAACCATACAAGGTATTTTACATTGCAGCTTTTCTTGCCTAAATTAGGTTGAATCCTTGTGTACATCAACACTTTTAGTTGGCTTACATGTTTTGCTACCTGAACACACTCCAAACATTTTCCTTTCACTGGAAGGTCCCATTGGCTCAGAACTATCTATCAACTTCTGAAAATTGTGGTACTATTAAACCAAGTTATGGGCTGCCATGTTTAATTGTGAAGGTGTTTTGCCCCCTTTATTTTTGTGCCTATGCTTGAAAACATCTAGCCCATTCTTTGATTATTGATTGTGTTGCTAAACAAATGCTTTGGGACATAACACTGGCCCCCTATATAGTGTCTCATCCATGAAGTTTGTGTTTCTTACTTAAATATTGCAAACTTGTGGACATCCAGTGTCTAATAATTGGCGTGATCTTTGGCAGGTTGAGCTAGAACCTTGTGACGTATGGAAGCAACAGTCACGAGATGTGCTTGTACGGTGAAAAAGGCTTGAACGGTAGCTATGGTGGTGGTCAATGGCTCGCTTGAACTGTAGCTATGGCATGGAGAGATACATAAAAAAAAAAGTTTGTACTGTAAGTTGGTTTGGTGCGATGCAGATGTTTTGTCGAAAGTGAGTTGTATACTAGATCTAATTACTTTGTACATATGAGCCAAGGGGTACAGTTTTTTCGATGCGGTGTACAGCATATTGATAAATGAAAGAAATGGATAATGGAGAGATCAATTTTGGTTGGTTTTGAAGCTCAACTTTTGCATGATGTGCCTAGCGCTGCTGATTCCGTGTATCTGGTGCTTGGTAGTACTATTACTTTGCAGGGCTGGAATGAACTGGCTTGTATCTGTTTATCCAGAATCATAATTGAAACATACTGATAAATTTGCGAGGGGAAAACACGAGTCATGGATCCATAGTCAGGGGAGGCTTCTTAGTATAGTTTAATAGTTGAGATCTTGTAAACTGTCTAACGCAGAGCGTTGCAAGGTAGCTTGGCAGTGGACTTGGAACAGAAAGTGATCTAGGCAGAATACTGGTCTGCTGCTGGTATCCCAGGCAAAGCGATACTAGTCTCGTCAGCCGGAACACGAAGACGAAGACTCTGCTTGATGTTGCAGGTGTTGGGCGGTCGATACAAATTAAAAGCATGGTGCTCGTAGGAGGGAGAAATAGGATGAAGTGATGACTGATGATAGTACACAGAAAAGAGGATTCATGAACTTGAGTGACGTAGGCAGCCCCAAATTAAAAGCAGCGAGACACATCTAATAATATTGAAGAGGATCGGAGACATGGGGGATGGGGCATCAAGTTGTTGGCGCCACCTTTTGCTTGCAGTTGCCGAGCTCGGTCGGACCAGCGTCTCCGGTCGCGGAGTGATTAATTGCGCAGCGCTGTTCTCCATCTCCATCGACAGCTGAGCTTCGACAGGAGGCGTCGTCCATTGCTGAGCTCACAGGAATCCGACGCCATCTTCCTTTCTTGCCCGCAGTTGCAGTCTCATCTCTTCACGGGGGAGAAAATAATCGCATCCACAATTCCACTTTCGATAGGAGGTGCATGTTTAATGGGCTCGATCAGTTTCCTGTTCCTGCTGAACAGTACAGGTCCGTGGTCGAGCGAGCCAACCATGTCGGTCGCAGCATCCGTCCGCATTAATGGCCATGGGTTGCCTCACCGGATGATCCGATCCCCACAAGCATTGCTACGAAGCAAACATAGCAATAAATTATACCAGTAAACAACACATTAACCGGCCGGACTCCCAGGCTGATGCCCACTTCCCCTGCTTGGAGCAAAGAGCTCTTCTTCACCCCACACGCAGCATAGCATAGCATAGCATAGCAATGGGGATCTGCTGCAGCAAGGCCGCCGCAGGGGAGCTCGACGACGACGACGGCTTCCCATGGAAGCACGACGACTTGTTCCACGAGCAGCTCTGGACCAGCGCCGGGGTCTCCATGCACACCAAGCAGGGGTGGAAGGGCGCCAACCAGGACGCCATGACTGTCCGCCAGGTGACCTCTCCTTCTCTCTTTCTCTGCACTTTCCATTCCACCTGGAGGGCCTCCAGTAGCTTGCTGTCTACAGTAATCGCTTGCTTGCTTGGTCGATCGATTCGGGAAGCCGTGCAGTGTTGCTTGGCTGCTTCCTTCTTGCTTGCATCCTCTCATCTTGTCGTTATGCAAGCTGCCAGACATGCTACTTCCAGAAGCCTGTTTTCTGTGTTCACCAGAATGCACTGGATCCATCTCAACTGAAATCCTGCAGCCTGGAATGCACTTGATTTTTCTAATCACCCATGTGTAATCTAGGACGAAATCTACACCATTTAGTGTCTCAAAACACCAATGCAGGTGTGACTTGGCTTCTTGTCTGCATCTTATTATTGTTTATCCTCAAAATTTTTCCCCCAATGACACTGTAGATGTTCACCATTTTGTTAGAAGTTTGTTTACCTGATGCAAGTTGCATTTATTAAGAACTTTTAACTTGAGCAAAGTGCAGTGGTGGATCTATCTCCACTGTGCTGAAAACAGAAATCTTGCAAGTTGTTGAAAAGAAATGGTTGCTGAAATTTCTGATAACTGAATTCATGTACTTCACTGCTTTTGTTGCCCCCCACCGGTGTCCCAACCTTAAACTGTAAACGAACCTGAATAATAATGAATATCGTAAGGGAACATCCATATCGTGCAGCTTAGCATTTTCAAATCAAGCACATGTTTTTTTTTCTAAAAATATGTTCACAATTTGCTTAATCTTGATGTGCACTCACTTCTATCAAGATGCTTAGGACTTTGCGGACCAGAAAGGCCAGATCTTCTGTGGAGTATTTGATGGGCATGGCCCCCTTGGCCGGGAAGTCGCTCGCCATGTCCGCGACACCCTTCCGAACAAACTATCCTCCTATTTGAAGCCAAAAACTGAAGACCTCTCAAGCAGTTCAGATTTGGACTCCTTTGACAAGTCAGATTCCACCTCATTTAGTGATACGAGCGACGAGAACCAACTGCTGTCCACATGGAAGAACATATTTGTCAAGACATTTGAAGATGTGGATCATGAGCTGAGGCAACATTCTGGAATTGACTGCATTTGCAGTGGCACAACTGCTGTCACTGTTGTTAGGCAGGTACTAGTAGCACTATTACAATCTCAAAACTCACTGCACTGGCAATGCATTTATTTTCTTTCTTTTGATCTAGAATTGCACCAGTATGCTGAATTTAAAAGCTTATTTTGTTTCCTTCTGTCGAAACTGAAAACTAACTGAAGCCCAGACATTGAACTAGCTGAATTGGAAAGCATGTTTCAGTTATATGTCATCGATCTTTTTTTTTTTTAGGCAAATATGTCATCGATCTGAACGTGAACTTTACATATATCAAGTAGAATGTCTGCTGAAGCACAAGTCTGATTTTTTTTCCCCGCCCCCAAATGTCCTTATTTATAGGGTCATAATTTGATGATTGCCAATTTGGGAGATTCACGTGCTGTCGTTTGCACCCGAGACAGCAAGGACCGTCTGACCCCAGTCCAACTCACTACTGACTTGAAACCGGATCTTCCAGGTGAGCATTTAAACTTCTCATTTCACAGTTGTTGGCACACAGCTATACACTTCTTCTTGATTGCATTTGACTGTCATGCACTTGTATTAGGCGAAGCTGCGAGGATTCTGAGTTGTAAAGGCCGAGTTTTCGCCATGGATGACGAACCGGACGTGCCTAGGCTGTGGTTGCCAGACCAGGACGCGCCAGGCCTCGCCATGGCAAGGGCCTTTGGGGACTTCTGCTTGAAGGATCACGGCCTTATCTGTACACCTGAAGTGTATTACAGGAAGTTGTCCGAAAAGGACGAGTTCTTGGTGCTTGCTACTGATGGGGTATGATTAAGTTTCAGATTTCTGTTGCTTTCATTTCATTCAGTGCTCGAATCTCTTTCTTTATAAATAAAGGTTTCAAATAAAGTAAAGGGCAAAACAGGATAAAGCCTTCATTATTAGTCTAGACTGACAAAAGCATGCAACTGTATAACTGAAACCGACATATCTTTTGCACTTAGAATCCAAGATAATCATGATTGGCTTAGCTGATAATGATCTGATGAGACGATAGACAATTTCAGAGGGATACTGACATGACCAGGAAATGTGTTGAAATTTGGTGTAGATTTGGGACGTACTGTCCAACAAGGAGGTGGTCAAGATCGTGTCATCAGTCAGCGATCCTTGCAAGGCCGCGAAGCAGCTGATCGACCGTGCTGTCCGAGCATGGCGGCGCAAGTTCCCGACGTCCATGGTCGACGACTGCGCGGTGATCTGCCTCTTCTTAAACAGGGATGCGTCAGAGGAGAGCCTCCCGGGCGCGGCAGACGCGAAGGCCCCAGCCGTGTCGTCTTCGTTCACGGGGAGCTTCCGCAAGGTTCTGAGCAGCCGGGAGGCGTCGTCGGAGGAGGGGACGGCGGCGTGGAGAGCTCTGCAGGGGGTGGCGCGGGTGAACTCGGTGGTCAGGCTGCCGCGGATCGGCGCGGTGCTGAGCTGGAGGAGGCGGTCGGCGTCGCTGGATGAAGATGACGACGACCGGGATTAAGTCGGTCGTGTTCTGGTGGTCTGTACACGTACATTCGTGCATGGCTCACTCTGTTTTTTTAGGGACGATGACTTTAGGACTTGATTGGCATGGTACCATACATGTCAGGTTTTAGGCTGTTGATGGATACTAAGAGAGAACTGTATCTGTGTAGTGCATCACTGAATATTCATGTGTGTAGTGCATCACTGAATATTCATGAGGTCACTCGTTTGGGGTTGTGGATTTGCATTTTCTGTAACTGAGCATGATTAATATTTGGAGAAAAATATCGTCCAGACAATTATCCTTTTCTTCTTGACCGGGCCGTACGAAGGGTGGAGTATCCTTTTCTTCTTGACTTTGTAGGTCGTGGATCGGGGTCCCAGTGTCGCATCCCATCACAATTGAGCTCAACTTTTTTCTTTGTTTAGCTCGGTGCCAGCCACATCACATAAGTGTAAGCTGAAGGAAAGCAGCAGCAGAGCAGGAGAGTAACCAGAGAGTTTGAAGGAGATGGAAGCTGTTAACCGGCGATCCTCCATGGAAACAATCTTCAAGAGAGAAGAAGACTGCCTCCCAATCTCCAGCTCCGGCACCAACGCCTACGCGGAGGAGGTGAAGAGGGCCGGCAACGAACAGTACAAGAAGGGGTGCTTCGAGGAGGCGCTCAGGCTCTACGACCGCGCGCTGGCCTTGTGCCCGGACAACGCCGCTTGTCGGGGCAACCGCGCCGCAGCGCTCACCGGCCTTGGCCGCGTCGGTGAGGCCGTCAAGGACTGCGACGAGGCGCTCCGGATCGATCCGTCCTACGGCCGCGCGCACCAGCGCCTCACGTCCTTGCATATCAGGTCACAATTTTATGGGGTTCGCTTACCGGATTAATTAAGTGATTCTTAATTAAGCTCTTCGTTCTTCAGGCTAGGACACATCGAGGATGCTATGAAGCACCTCTCCCTCGCGTCGCCTCAGCCTGGTCCCCTAGAGTTGCAGAAGCTGCAAACAGTGGAGAAGCACTTGGGGAGGTGTCTGGATGCACGCAAGGCTGGGGAGTGGAAGACTGTGCTAAGGGAATGTGACGCTGCTATTGCTTCTGGAGCTGACTCCTCTGCTCTGGTCAGATTCCCAGCTGGATTTCATCCTGATTAGCCATCTTTTTTCTTTTATAAAACATAGTATCCATCTTATTCACATTTGCAGCTCTTGGCCGCCAAAGCAGAAGCCCTTCTTCCGCTCAATCTGCTCGATGAAGCTGATTCGGCTATCTCAAGTGCCTCCAAGTTGGACTATCCATTTTCGTGCTCCGACACCAAGTTCTGGGGGTTCCTTGCCACTGCATACCTCTTTTATGTACACGCCCAAGTTGACATGGCAATGGGAAGGTAAGTAGCAAACTGCAGTCAGAAAACACTCTCACAACCCTGCTCAAACGTACCTTTTTTTTTTTTGACGGTCCAAACGTACTTTGACATAGCAGGTACATGAAGTTTACCAGCTATCGCTTGATATCTATACATGACACTCGCAAGCATTTTGCAGATTTGACGATGCTGTCTCCTCCATAGATAAGGCCAGGACAAAAGATCCGGGAAACAATGAAGTGATAACTATGCATAAAAAAGTGAAAGCTGTGGCTAGAGCACGATCCCTAGGGAATGAGCTCTTCAACTCCGGAAAATTTTCAGAAGCTTGCCTAGCTTATGGTGAAGGCCTCAAGCAACATCCTACAAATAAAGTCCTGTACAGCAACAGGGCAGCTTGCTGGTTCAAGCTAGGGCAGTGGGAGAAGTCTGTTGAGGATTGCAATAAAGCTCTCAAGATTCACCCTAACTATACCAAGGCTTTGCTCAGGCGTGCAGCTTGCTTTGGCAAGGTGGCATATTTTTTTTTCTTTGATCTTATCTTTTTCTTCCTTGACCTAGAGCTTGCAAAACTTACAAGTTATTGCATTTTTTGCGCTTTTGCTGGTTAGATGGAGCAATGGCCAGAAATTCCCACCGCGCTGGCCCAAGACCACGCTAACTTGGTAAAACATTTTTTCTTCCCGTCTTTATCTCTACTGTATATGTTTAGACTGCAGCTGTTACTATTGGTGGTCTTACTTCCAAGTGTCAGCCATTTATAATTTAATTATTAGAATGTTAAATCCTTGGCAACATATTTAATTTAGGGCTCCATAAACAAAAAGCGATATTTACAGCAACATTATACCTGAGATCTCCAGATCAGAAGGTAAAAGTAGTAGAACCGCATGCTAATAACAACGGAAATGTACAAGGTCGTCGACGAATTGTGTAGGTCGCCTGACGTCGCATGTGTCAATCCGATTTACGTGGCAAATGTCATGAATCTCATAGCCTTTTGAACTTCCCCTTTCTTTCTTTCTTTCGACCTTCCCATGACAAAGGGAGATTCCTTATCGAAAAGAAACTGATGAATTATTACCTGATGAAATTTGGCTTGATACTCTCTCAAACCTCTCGGGCCAATCCGTTGTTACTGAGATTAGATATCTTGTACAATTGCAATAAAAAAAAGATATCTTGTACAATTATTTTGCTTGAATGTGTTTGGTTTCATGTGCATGACCTGATATTTTCGGTAGGCTGGTGGTCCAAATATCTGTGCGGACGAAGCGCTGGCTCATCGGTGTCGATGCAAGTGAGTTGCTGATCCTTGTTGCTTTGTCAGATAGCTGCAAGAAATTTCTCTGTGTTCCATCGATTCAATTCTGTTTTCTCCTTGGTGACAGAAAGACTCACTTTGTTCTTGTGTTGATAGCACCGAGGACATCGATGAATCATCTGCCGAGGGGCTCTGTGGCGCGGTGAGCTATGCAAAGGCCAATGCAATGCTGATCCAGGTCCCAGTGTTAGGAACAACGAAAAAATTCTGGCGATTATCTGATAATGCACTCAGGATCAGCAGGAAACTAGCATTGATACTAAAGAGCCACCACGCAGTTTGCAAGTACCTTACTGCTCCTTTGCAGGTGTCTAATGTTTGGATCAGCAGTACTGGGATTGTCAGGCTAAGGGGCATCAGTTTCACCAGTAAACAATTCAGCATCGAGTGCATGCGAGATGATTACAAGCACCTCTCTAGGGTCTTACTGGTGCTGATTAGTATCTCAGGTGGGGATATCACCAAATTGCCTCCAGACTATGAGGAATTCATCATGCTTTTGAGGAGGAGCACTTTGACAGTGCAAGATGAATTCTTAATTGTAAACAATTCTGCACTACTGCCCATGAAAAACCGGTAATTTTTTATTCAGATTAATTGTTTCTATGGCCACAAGCTAATTTTATTATGAGTAAATTTCATAAAACTAAATTATTGTGACCTTATATCTAAAAACCACAATATTTGGCACAACAATTCAGACACATTAGTTTTCTGAAACGCACATCAAAATTATAGTTTTTGGCGCAACGTCGCGAATAGTTATTGTTTTCTGAAATTTACTCTTTTATTAGTTGTGTTCTATAGACTAGTTTTATTATCTATGTTCACAGCACCGAGGTCTTCCTGATGCTATGCGACAAAATTAACAAAAACCTTGGTCGTACGAAGGACGGCCAAGCGAAGAGGAAGAGGATACTTTCTAAGCTTCCTTACGAGAAGGACTGGTTGGATACTGCCGTTGCAAACACACAAATCAATCAGTGGGTTGTTAATGTCGAAAACAAATACGAAAGGACTCAGTACGACCAGCTGCGGCTAAATAGAAATGTGAGAAGCCACATGCATGACTATAACGACGACGACATCGAAGAAATCTTATACTGTGAATGGCCAGAGCTACTCATGGAAATGGTGAAGGCGTTGCACGCGGAAGGTGAGCTCGTATGCACCGACATTCAGAACAAGTTTGGCTAGGTGTCCTGCTGCAAAACAGACGTGTCCTGTATTTCTTATGGTTGTTTAGCTACTGCTCGTATGCAGGCTAGTTGCTTTTTTCAATTCTGTCTGAAGGTAAAGCTGGATCATCTTTACAAAAACTGTGGGGTAGAACGTTTATTGTTCGGATACAACGGAATTCTTGTCAGTACGCAGGTGTAATGTAAGACATTTATTTCATCAAGGATGCTGGTCATTGATCCGTTTGAAGCGCTTCTTCATTGATCAGTCTAGCTCATGTATGCTTGTGGGTTTGCATTCTCTGTAGCTGAACATGATTAATAGTATTTGGAGAAATTGATCCAAATAATTATCATGGTTACTAATTCTTTGTGGAAACTATATAATGGTCACAGGAAAATACACCATTCCTAGTGCCATTCTCTATTATCCCTCACATCCACACATCTAAAAATAGTGGAGTGAAACAAACATGCATCCTCGCTTGTTTCTCTACCAGCGACCTTCATGCTCGGCGTCGTCTGTCGTCAATGCAAATGCAGACATTGTCACACCACCACCTAGCTCGAGAACGAAGAAAACGTATATCGAAGCAAATTTGAAGAAGAAACAAAGAAGAGAAATGTCGTCGGGGGTGGCGAACATGTCTGCGTCGGCGACGGTGAAGCCCGTGGCTGCGGCGTGCTACGACAACAATCTTGTGAACTCGCAGGGCATGTTTCTGGGCGACCAGCCGCTGCGGTTCTCGCTGCCGCTGCTGCTGGTGCAGGTGTCTCTGATCCTGATCCTGTCGGCCATCGCGCAGCTGCTGCTACGGAGATTGGGTCAGTCCCGGTTCGTGACGCACATGCTGGTGGGCGTGCTTCTGGGCCCCTCCGTGATCGGCCGCAGCGACGCCATCCGCGGCGCGCTCTTCTCGGAGCGCGGCACCTACATCCTCGAGAGCATCTCGCTGGTGGCGCTGATTCTGTTCCTCTTCTCCATGGGCGTGAAGACGGACCTGAGCCTTCTCCGGCGGCCCAGCGGGCGCGCCCTGGCCGTGGGCCTCACCGGCGCCGTGGTGCCCCTGGCGGTGACGCTGCCGGTGTTCCACGCGCTGCAGCCGTCGCTCCCCGAGGATCTGAAAGGCACCTCCCTGATCACGGAGCTGGCCGTGCGGCTGTCGCTGTCGTCGTTTCCCGTGATCGCCGACGCGCTGTCGGACCTGGACCTCCTCAACACCGACCTGGGCCGCATCGCGCTCACGGCGTCGCTCATCACCGACGTCACGTCGTGGTTCCTCCGGGCCTGCTTCGCCGCCGCGTATTTGATCACGGACGCCAAGTCGCCGGCGTTCACGGCCCAGATCCTGGTGTCCTTCTTCGCCTTCGTGCTCTTCGTGGGCTTCGTGGCCCGTCCGGCCGGCCGGTACATCGCCTACAAGCGCACGCCGGCTGGGGCACTCCTCTCGGAGGGATCTTTTGTGGTGGTGGTGATCGCGGCGCTGCTGTCGGCGCTGGTGACGGACGCGATCGGGTTCAAGTACATGATCGGGCCCATGATGCTGGGCCTGGCGCTGCCGGGGGGCATGCCGCTGGGCGCCACCATGACCGAGCGCCTCGACAAGTTCTTCATCGCGCTGTTCCTCCCGGTGTACATGGCGCTGTCGGGGTACCGCACTGATTTAGCAGAGCTGACGGCGGCGGAGGAGACGGAGAAGTGGTGCGCTTTGGAGCTGTTCGTGGGGCTCTGCGTCTCCGGCAAATTAGTCGGCTGCGTCGCCGCGGGGCTCTTCTTCGCCATGCCGTTCAGGGACTCCGTCGTGCTCGCTCTCATGCTCAACGTCAGAGGCATCGTGGAGGTGGCGGCCATCAACAACTGGGGCGACACCATGAAGGCCACGGCGGAGCACTACACCATCCTCACCCTCTCCATGGTGCTCATCACCGCCGTCTCCACGCCGCTCATCAAGCTGCTGTACGACCCCACGGGACACTTCGCCCGCGCCAAGCGCCGCACCATCGACTCCACCAACGCCGACCTCCGCCTGCTCGCCTGCCTCTACACCGAGGACCACGCCGCGCCGCTCATCGACCTGCTCGAGGCCTCGGGCTCCTCCCGCGACGCGCCATTATCTCTGATCGTCGTCCACCTCACCGAGCTCGTCGGACGCGCGGCCTCCGTCCTCAAGCCCCACCGCAAATCCTCCTCCTCAGCGACGACATCCTCGGACCGGATCGTGAACGCGTTCCGGTACCTGGAGCAGCAGTCCTCGGCCGGTGCGGTCACAATAAGCCCGTACGTGGCGCAGGCGCCGCTGAGCTCGATGCACCACGACGTGTGCTCGCTGGCGCACAGCCGGAAGGCCAACCTCATCCTGCTCCCCTTCCACAAGTCCTCCGACGGCGCCCGCGCCACCGCCAACAACGCCGTCCGCGGCGTCAACCGCGCCGTGCTCCAGCACGCCCCCTGCTCCGTCGCCATCCTCGTCGACCACGGCCTCGCCTCGGGCTCCGCCTGCGCCAGCAGCCTGCTCCAGAACGGCAGGGCCGCGCTCTACTTCCTCGGCGGGCCCGACGACCGGGAGGCGCTCGCCTACGCGGCCCGCATGGCGGACGCCGGCAGCATGTCGCTCACCGTCGTGCGGTTCAAGCTCCGCAACTGGAGCGGGATGGGAGGGCAGGACGAGGCCAGGGACGAGGAGGTGCTCCAAAACTTCTGGACGCGCCACCGCGACAACGAGCGCGTCGTCTACGTCGAGAAGACGGTCGAGGACGGAGAGGGCACAGCATCCGTCGTGCGATCCATGAGCGAGAAGTTCGACCTCCTCATTGTTGGCCGACGCGGCGGCGACCAGGACGACAACCAGGACGGCTCGTCATCCTCCTCGGCGGCCGCGCTCACCAGCGGCCTCTCCGAGTGGAGCGAGTGCCCGGAGCTCGGCGTGCTCGGAGACATGCTCGCATCCGCAGAGTTCGCGTCCAGGGTCTCCATCCTCGTCATCCAGCAGCAGCCATCCAAAATCACAGGCGGCAACAGCAATTAGCCACTCATACTAGGGTTCAACCAATCACTGTTACTATTAGTTTTCTCTACTTATTTTGTCATACTGTAATGTAATCAGTCATCAGCTAGGATAGTCCGGTCGGAACTACTCTGCATTCTGAAAGCAGAGCATTTCTTTCTCCTCAAACTGCTCTGTTTTGCTTGGCCCCGAAAAAGTGGCACCTGCTTTCAAAGTTGAAAACTACTCCCCTGCTAGGATGGCCGAGCTACTCCGCTTTTCTTAAAGCAGAGCATCATTCAAACTGCTGTGCTCTGCTTGCTTGGCGCCAAAACAGTGTCACTTCATTGCTTCTAGGCCCTCTCTCTTTTCTATTTTGCAGTAATAACTTCGGATTCATATCTTGTGGGCTTCTTCTCTAACAGAGCATAGACTTATAATACTCATTTGCTATTAATTGAAACTATATAAAAGAGAGTAACCCATCCTGGAGAGAGGGAAGAAAACCAGGTGAAGGTAACACAAGTTGGATGTGCTAGCTCTTAAATCTGTTCAAGTGCGCTATAATGCGTAATGAAACAAGGAATTGGGTGTTATAATTTGGACTAGCAGAATGTCTGGCGTTGCTGCGGATTTAAATTAAAAATATCTCAAATCATGCAAGTTTATACTCTAGAAATCTAGATAACACATCAATTCTGAACCTTTGTGTATAAATATAAAAATATCACATTTTTTGCTATAGGGAAATTCCTGTGCGTGGCAAGATCTGCACCACAAGACAATCGTAGAACAAAGATACATAAAAAATCAGTACAGCGCATATGTAGTGTAAGCTTAATGCACGATCAAGCAAACAAGCATTTTCATACAAAGAAATGCGCTCCGCCCCCGCTTGACAGATGCATTTCACATGCTGGCAGCAGAGATCCCTCAAGCCTACAGGTGCAAAGGAATGAATAACTGGAATGCAAGCAAGCCAAACTAACAGAATCGTGGTCACACCTACAAGCAAATCCATGCTCCAACAACTTGCTGTAGCATCTAACAAGAATGAAGCTATAAATCGAGTCTATGCGCAACCAAATCATTGTCATCGTGGCCGACAGCAGAGATTTCAGAATAGAATCAGATGCACAGCCAGAATTTCAAGCCCGAACATGTTGCAACAGACCAAGCAGTACGTATCATCTGCACAACCGAAATGGTGCTAAGGCTAATGTTTAACTTGCTTAGTATGTATTACTAATGTCCAACAACACTAGCCAGATATTTGTTTCTGTTTATAACAAAACGGAACGAAGCAACCACTGATGTACAAACAAGAGAGACCCCTTTAATTGGTTTCTCAACAGCACCCATCATCAACCCAGTTACAAAAGAAAATGTCGGATCTTACACAGTTACTCCTTACGCCCTCACACCTGCAAGAACCGACACATGTATATATCTATGTACTTCAGCGGCCACCTCATCTGGACCCATCTCTTCACTGACTTGGTTTAAAACAGAACCTGATCATCAAGCAATAACACAAACGTCACTAAACACATGGAGCTGCCCCAATATCACATGACTAAAGCACAACTTTTCACAGATACTAATCAATTTCATATCAAGGATGGAGTAGCAAGCAACCTACACATTGATGTCCACCAATTGTAAAGAACAGCAAAATGTATACCTGGTATTTGATAGATCTGTATAAAAAATTCAGGTTCATGTTGTTCAAGTTCAATCCAAGATAGGTCTGGTAGCTCTGGACAAAAACTCAGGCTCATGTAGCTCAATTTCACCCCATTACATCCCAATAAACACCCATGCGCCAGCTCATAAGCCCAACTCCATTACAATCTGATATGAAGTGCATAACCAGTTACTTCCACGACAAGAGAAACGCCCAAGAAGAGGATAGATAATCACATTCCAAAGGCTCTGTGATAAAGATCGTTTGAACCCATCATGTGTAGGTTATTCGCTTCACTTGGATATATCCTAGACATGTCTGATATGGGAGCGTTACTCCCTTGTCTCAATTCACTCCATCCATCCCAGTGACCATTTGTAAGGTGTGCGCTTCTAGGTTGCGGGGGCGGCATCTGTGCATAAGGGGATAGAGAACCATGATTCTGAGCTAAAAGTCGGGATGCCAGATAATTATCACTCATAATGTTGAATGGATCATGAATGTGGGTGTTTTGATGAGACTGCACATTCTGTTGCATTAGTAACTGAATCCTTTGATCCTTATTTGATGTTTGCAACTGTGCTGGAAAAGCAGAGGTATTTTTCATCTCCAGCCCAGAATCTCCAATTCCAGGCATCCGCCCTTTGCCCACAGCCAGTATAGCAGGATCAACAAATTCTATGTCACTTGTGTGTCTAGCCAACTGAGGTTCATAGTGATTGGTGAGGCCACCCAAGAGATTATCCCGGAGAGGAGTTTCTGCCAAGCATCTTATAAATATGAGAAACTGAACTTGTTCTGTCAAATAAGCAGCAAAATATATTGAGGCAGTAAACAAACCTGAGTATGCTGAGCCATAAACCTGACTAGACCCACCCTGTGATGAAAATGCAGAAGGGAGTCTAGTAGGGGGATTAGACCCATCCTGTACCAGAAATCCTGAAGAGAATGCGGAATGGAATCTAGAAGGGGAATTAGGCCCATCCTGAGATGGAAATCCTGTAGAAAATGCAGAAAGGAACCTAGAAGGGGAAGTAGGCCTATCCTGAGATGGAAATCCAGAAGAAAATGCAGAAGGGAATCTAGGTGAGGGATTCGACCCATCTTGTGATGAAATCCCAGAAGGGAATCTAGGAGCAGGATTAGTCCCATCCCGTGATGGAATTCCAGAAGAAAATCCAGGAGGAGGATTCAATCCATCCTGGGATGGAAATCCAGAAGAAAATCCAGGAGGGGGTACTCTCGCTGGCGCTGAAAATCCAGGAGGCGCAGGTATCTTTGACCTTGATGTGCCTGAGAAAGCAAATTATTTGTAAGCACACAAAACATTGCTGACGAAAACATCAAATCACAGAATTAACACCAATAGATCAGCAATCCAATTGCGGGAGTTAATAAAAAAGTGCAGAACACAATAAGATCAAATTTGATATAAAAATATCAAATTCTGATCCTATCAAGAATAGTAAATAACAATACTAAAACACATCAATCTGCTCAATCACGTACAGAACGCACAGGTATCATAGGACTCACCACTAGTTGTCATATCCGACATAGCAAGAGTGTTCTCTAGGGACTGGAACGAAAGGCCATTCTGATAAACATTTCCACGAGAATTCTGGGATAACAAACTGAAATTTTTCTCGTTACCACAGTTTCTGAGAGATGCATCTGACATGTTTCCTTGGTTATCCTGTCTAGCAAATGCAAATCTAGACTCTTTACTGCTGTTTCCTGATTTCCATGAAGGCATGGTGAAAGGCACATCATTATTTTCAGATTCTCTAAGCATCCTAGCATAATTGTTAGCATTCGCGTACGAAGCATCCCATGGATCAAACTCTGACAATAAGATATCAGAAATTATTCTGTTCTCATCCTTATTTACGCTTATGGTCTTGTCAAAATTTCCTATACTATCAGCTCTCACTGAAATTGCTCCATGTTGATGACTATCCATTCCAGGATGTCCAGAAACATTACCATGTGTATGTACAGTTCCTAATCCGTCTTGAACTCCATTTACAAAGGTGTAGGTGTTGTTTGTTGAAGACTGTTTGGTCTGCATCAGTGAGGATGTAGTATTTCTGATTGTCAATGTATGGTCACTTTCTGTATCATCCCACAATGAAGTATCTGATGCATCAGAAAGATGTATAAATGATGAATATGATGGTACAATTGTGCCATCCAGCAGCGTCATATGATGTTTGTCAGTGTTCAGTGAAGAATTTCCTATACTATTTAAGGGAGCCACGCTACAACTTTGTATGTCTGAACTCCAATCAAGATGCTTATCAGAACCATATTGGCAAGAACGAACATTCTTGTTATTTTCTGAAGGCAGGGGCTCAGCAACAGATGTGCATGGCATTGCATCTGGCTGTTGATTTCCTGCCATACTCTGAGCCTCATCTTTGACATCTAGTGTTACTGAAGATATCCAAACAGATAACTTATCAATATCAGTTTCCTTAGGTCCAACATCCTCCAATATTTTCTTGTCAGCACCAAGATGGCAGTTTATATTTTTTGAAGCAGGGCTTCTAGGAGCAATACTAGCAACTGGGTGGTCATCATCACCTATCTTTACATCAGGTATAGAAATTGCTACACTTGATACCATATCTGAAGGACTTCTGCTGGTGCTGCTTACTGTTGTGTCTTTCTTAGGTGACTTAGGCCCCGAATGGGTTAGCTTTCCATTTCCATTAGCAACTTGATTTTCTTCATTGCCCTTTGACATCTCATCTGATACTACAGTATCATCATCATTCCAAGCTGAAGGTATAGTGGAGAAGTCTATGTCCAGCGATGAATTCAGTGACGATAGAGCCTGTGTTTCCTTTGCGATACCAGGCTTATATGGTTCCAAGGTCTTAGATGAACCATCTTTTTCCGACACTTGCCGTCCTTCAGATATTTTTGGTACTGCACTCGTATCATCATTCCATGAAGAAGGTATTCTTGTACTTGAAATCATTGATGAACTACTTTGTGGTTCTGATTTTGGTTTTGAAAGAGACACTGATGATGTCACCCCAGTACCTGTTGTCCTGGCATTCAAATCACGATGGCCCCTGTACATAACCCCCACAAAAATTAGTAATCCAGTTCACATTTTCAAATTAGTAATGCAGTTCACAGAAGACTCCAGCTGCCATACCAAGAAGCAGCTGGTGGAAGCGCGGGCCTCCCAGAACTACTGTTTGGAGGTGAAAGCCTGGGCTGGTTGTTGGTATTCTGTAACAAAGAAAGCTAGTTAATGCAGGAGCAATGTAAACCAAAGAATATGGAAAATGCAAACAGTTTAGCCAAGATAAGAAAGTAGCACGAAAACAAAACGTCTTCTAGTGCATTTTTACTTTTCAGTACAAAGGACATACAATGGTTCCATTCTTGACTGTATGCCTCGCTGAAACCACCGCACTGTAAGAGAAATCATCTGCTGGAGGCGGCAATAAAGTCCCTGCACGTCTTTGTGAAACACTGGATACCATTTGGGGGACCCTAGTCCTGATAGTAACATAAAAGAATGAGTAGAGAGTATCAACTGGAACTAACACAGTAGTTTAATATAAAGGGACAAGAGTCGCAAGCAGTACTAAGTAAGATATTAAACCACTCTGAAGCAGCATGCTAATATCCTTGCCGAAAAAGGGAAAACAGACATAAAATATTCCATTTTCTAAATCACTAACATGAAACACTAACAGAGCCTACACATAGTATGACTTTGCTCATATGGCTCCAAGGAACATGCTCTGGCTTAACTAGTACACCCAAAATAGAAATATAGAAGGTAATTTTCAAAAGTCACCGCAATGCCAAAGAGCCATAGTTTAGAACACAAGTACTCTAGGCAGAAGACTGACACAAAATCTTAGAGCTGAAAAAGATAAAGCAAGAAGAATAACAAGCTATATTTCCACAATGTCTGTTAAAAATAGCTCATTGATACCTTGTATATGCTGAGATGATTTCATCTTTGGTGAAACTATCCTCCTGACTGCCTACATCATGCAAATACAGACAATCTGGATTTCCACAAGTCTGAGAAAAATCAAGAAACATTAAGAATGCAATAGCAAAGTCTAGCAGTTAATGGACAATCAGAATGAAATAAAGATTGTACCAAGTTCCGCAGCCATGCATGGCAGTACTTTGTAGTACCAAAGCATGCTCTGCAAGTTTCAACAAATCATTAGACTAACAATGTTGTGCAGAACTTCTCAGAGAACAAAGTATAGAAGGTTAGTAGGTTACCTTAACACTTTTCCTTCCAAGACAAAATTATGTACAGCTTGAATACAACGAATAGCCTCTTCTTCTTTGGCATAAGTAATATACCTGCACAAGTAATCAGTCATTGTTTAAACAAGCGCTAACATCTTGCATCTAAATCCTACACAAACATAATACTATTACTCCCTATCAACAACAACAACATCGCCTATTGTCCCAAGCATGTTGGGGTAGGCTAGAGGCGAAACCAACAAGAATCAAGGATAACAGAGACACTGGCACAGCCAACAATCGTCGCATAGACAATGCATATGGAATATTTTATTTTGTGCCGTAGCCTAGGATTAGTATCATTTACATGGATGCAAATAGCCTGCTATAGCTCCGCTATAGCTTCGCTATAGCTTTTTGAGATAGATGCCGCGACGATATTGCAAATGTTACCGCTAATGCCGCTAACTCCGCTTTACAGTTAAATAGCTCCGCTAATTATATCCGCTAACTCCGCTATAACTAGGTTATGAACTTATTTACTAATGATTTATGATTCATAAATCGTAAGTCAAACGAGGTGATGAATTTGTTTGTTCATAGTTCAAATAATACTTGCTTTCTTGATTCTATGGACTGTTTCACTGCTTGAAAAGATGGCAAATGCATGCTAGGACGATGGTATGCTTGGACAAATGGCAGCATTTTAAAAACGTGGGTTCAAATTGACGAATTTACCAATGTTTTGGTCAAAAGTTTGCTTTATTTTGCACACCGCTATTGGCAATAGCTGCTGCTATAGCTTGCATTTCATAATATGTACCTTTGCTAGGTTGCGTGCAGTCAAACAATCTAAGACATCACTTACAGGAGGGAGTAATTGCTGCAACAGTGCAACAACATCAATCCCAAAAGGTCATCACAGAAACAGGGGAACGTCTAAGTGTCACTGATGATTGATGAAACAACTAAATTCTCACTTCACTTTCTTATGACACCTAAGTATCAAATCCTCCAGTATTTGGAATGAATAAGAAGTACAAGAAAGCGTAAATCCACAAGGATTCATGTGCAGCATGAGTTTGAAAGAGACATACACACTGATATTGTTGTTTGATGATGCCTGCTGGGAAGGTGGCCCAGTCGGCCGGGAAACTGAAACCTTCAGAACCTTCCCATACTGACCAAAATATTCCCTGCGCTCAAGTACCTAAAACCAAAAGAGGAATAACAGCAGCGTTAGTATGACAACTCTAAAAGTATCACTCTACTTGGATTTGTGATCAATGATATGGTGCTCACACTCTCATTGCACAAATTTGCAGGTAGCCCAATTACGTACACCAGGTTTCTCTGGATAACCCTGACACTAGCCAGATGCTTCTTAGCTTCTGCATTTACTGTTGTTGTTGTTGTTGCTGCTGCTGCTGCTGCTGCTGCAACCTTTGGCTTGACCTTTTGGGTCTTCTGCTTCTTTTCTGCATTTTTCTCTGCCACCGTCCTATTCCCATCAAAATAAACATAAGTTGCAAGACGCTTTTGCAGTAACATTTTACATGCGGGTTCGGTAGACTGAATTGAAATATATAAATATCTCGAAAAAGGAAAATGGCGAGTGCCGTCAAGGTAAAACAAAAAATTATTGGTAGACACGGAGGGTGAAGGACGGCAGGTTTAATGGAAGATTGCGACAAGACCTCTCGCAAGTAGCAGCCATCTTGACAATCCTGTCCTTGTCGTATGGTGTGCGGCATGCAGGGCAGCGTCCCTCTGTTTCCTCCTTTTCAGCCATATCAATGATATGGTGCCAGCACCATACACAAATCTGCAGCGTTGCGTATAAAAAGTTACTGGAGGATACAGAGTTGGAGTAGAGGATAGGATAGGGGTAGAGTGATTACATCGTAGCCGCATTTGCATGGCTTGAGCTGCTGGTCAGTGATGTCCATCTCCTCGGCACAAAGCGGGCAGGTGCGGTCTCCGTCGTCGCTCATGGTCGTCCTGGTGGATGAAACAAGCAATCGAGATATGAGGATGCCCCAGACTGGAACAGATTTGTAATCCATTCCTAAAGGTAGCAGGAACTTTGAGATCCCCAAATCCACCCACACGCACGTGAAGAGAAATACAACAAAAAAATTGAATTGAAGAAACCAGAGGCGGACCGAGCAATAGGCGGCCAGCAGAGCAGAGTACCCCTCTCCTCCGAGAGATGAAAATTCCCCTACCAATCCCCATATCATCCCTGATTGGGATGAAATCTTCGGGATCGACCCATCACCACTACGTCCGGCCTAAATGTCAACTACAAAAGGAAGGGGGAGGATTCTCTAGAGGATGGCGAGGGAGATCTCGGTTCTCACCTGGGGGGTGGAATCTGCCGGCGTCCTGGTCTCGCTCGACCCCTCCTCGAGAAGAGGAACTGGAAGGGAGAAAGAACGAGCCGCCTCTGTCTCCGATTGGGCGATTTGGGGGAACCGGAGGGCGCGGAGGTGGGAACCAATGAATCCGCGGCGGAGCAGAGAGAGATTGGATGGCGGTGTACCTCGTCTTCTTCTCTGTTGAAGAGGAAGGGCGGTGGGCAGGAAGACGAAGAAGAAGCTTGCGGCTGCTACTGCTTGATGTTGGTGCGTCTGCGGGTGGGTCCCCCTCCCTCCCCTCTTGCGCGCTGGCTGTGGAGGAAGAAGAAGCATCATTGAGCCCATGAGGCCCAGGCCTGTGCAACGCGCGAACCACCCTGGATCCCCTCTGTGCCCTCCTTCCTTGTGGCCCTTTCCACTTTGCTTTCATGGCTAGCAAACATTTACATGCCATTTCTTCTCCGATTCAGTCTAGATGATGATATTCATGGCATGATCATCTATGCTCAAAATATCGCTTAGAAGCGAAATGGCGACAAGAGGATCCCCGATCGCCGGCTTTTTTATCAAAGATAGCAACAATGGCGACTGAAATAAGAACCAAAAGGCAATATGACTATCGAGGAAGACAACATGACGTGGGTTTGGATATTCGAGATTTTATTAGATCCATCGGTGACTCGATGTCCACGTGTCGCAACCATACTGTCTAATGCAATATGACTACACTGCTACTTTTGCTTTTATTTCCTACTATGTTACCAAAAGAGCGCTTCTATTACTACTATTTATATATTTTCACCCGTAAAATTATTTTTAGAAATACTATTACATATCTAGTTATACTATTTTATTAGTCCTAGAGTCTTTTTTTAATATTATAGTATCACTATTACAAAGCGATGGATTCCAACTTCGAATCATCGATGAGTTCATATTATTATTATACCCATACAATAGACTTAACTGAAGAAATTGCAAATTCACATGTTAGTTTTCAATACTTTTTCCTCGCGACAAAAATAAATCTCATCTTTCTCTAAAAAACAGACAAAAATGATCTGCAAAAACGGCGACGGGTCTGCGGCTCCATCTCGATGTGGTCGCCACGGTGCCACCAAGAATGAGCATCATCCTCTTGGGGCGAGCCACACGGATCTTCTAGGACTGTAGGACGCCACCCGCGGGTCTTGGGCTTCTTCTCCCTTGTCATCTCCACAGACTTCCAACAGGTAGGAGTCCACCTTCTCCTAGATCCGCCCTAACTAACGTTTGTCATGCCTACAAGATAATATATTTCTGAATCCGCGCAAAGATATTACTCCCAAAATTAGAAGGACGTAGAACCATGCTTATTCTGAATAAAAGTGCATTGTGGTTCTATATAAATTATTATTTTCAAGAGTACGCAAAAGAGTTGTTTATCTTAATAAAAGAAAAAAATAGAGACACCCGGGTTCTTTTATTTTCAAAAAAGAAATTGCAAAAACCCAGAGGGGAAGGGGGGGGGGGGGGGTTTGAACCAACCTACAAAAAATTTTATTTCAGTCTCTCCAGATTGGATGATGTGACATTTGTATCTTCTTCACTACGGCTCCAGATGATCTATCACACCTCGTTGCCCTTTTGACATTGCTTAAATAACATATATTTTATAACCTATAGATTAAATTTCTCTATTTTGTTTATAGCGTCTTAGCTAAGTTTTAACATCATTTATGATAGTAAGACAAATCTTGGTTATTTAACATATGATTATACGATAATAACACTACGGTCGACCATCTGAAGTAATGCTACATGCCACGGACTAGCTGTATTGTCCGGGTCAAAGTTATTTGGGGGGGGGGGGGGGGGGTGGGGTTATGAAAAAGCATGAACACTTGCAAGGAGAGACTGAAACGAAAATTTCTCGTAGGTAGGTATATATGAAAGTAAAGAAGAGCTGGAAGAAGTGCATGAGAAGGCAAGTAGCAGCAGAGAGTGACCAAAGAAGAGCTGGAAGAAGGTTGAGGAATTCTCCATGGGAAACATCCTCAGGTGCTTCGGGGGAGAAGACGACCATGCCGGTGGTGATCACTACCCCTACCACCACCCAACCTCTAGACCCCGCTACCAGCCGCCGCCGTACTACTGTCATGAGCAACCTTCAGCCGCTCCTCCTCGGCCTCGTCAGCAGGCTCTACGCCCCCATGGCGTCAAGGCGGCTGCCGCCGGCGTTGATGGCCTGGATCAGAAGAACCTCAACTTCAAATCCACATCCATGGTACCTTACACTGTTCTTCCTTCCTTTACCTTTGTGTCTCTATTGTATCTGTGCTTGTTTAGACATTGCAGAATGCAGCTGTTGGTGCTCCTAATTACTTCCCCCTTTCCAAGTGTCGCTATTTAATAATTTTGTAAAATGTTGAATACTTGACAACGTATTTAGAGCTCCATAATCAAAAGTGACTCGGAGCTCCACAAACCAAAAGTGATATTTACAGTTACAGTAACATGAGATCTGAGATCCCAGGATCAAAAGTTATGATTTTTATTTTAATCCTTGCATGCTAACAATGATACAAAAAAAAATGTGTGAGTCGCCTTGCGTGGAGGATAAAGATTTTTATTTTAATCCTTGCATGTGTCAATATTGGCCATGAATATTATGAATGTCAGCTTCTTGACCATCACATGGCAAAGGATTTTTTTTCTCTTTTTTGGGAAAAAAAACCAAGAAATTCTTTCTCGAAAAATGAAACTCGTGAACATAAAAAGCTCTATGCTAGTTAAATTGTTCCGATGTGAAATTTTGTTGGGTACTCTTTCAAACCTCCTGCACTAGTCCGTTGTTACTAAGACTAGAGCATTTTGTACAATTTAAATAGTAGTATTTCGCTTGAACATATTTTGTTTCATGTGCGTGAGTCCATATTTTCGGTAGGCTGCTGGATCAAATACTGGAAATCTGCAAAGGGGCAAAGAGGTATGTTCGAACGGAGCGCTGGCTCCTCGGTGTCGATGCAAGTGAGCTACTGATCCATGTTTCTTTTTCAGATTATTGCCAGTAACACGCATGTGTAAACTATAGCCCGGCCAGATGATGGCCCGTTTTAATGAAAATTCAGGTGGGGATGCTCTCCCCCCGTTGACCGTCAAAAAAAAAAGATTATTGCCAGTTCTATTTTCTATGTGGCGACAGGAGGACTCATATCGTTATTGTGTCGATAGCACTCAGGACATCGATGAATCATCTGCCGAGGGGCTCAGTGACGCGGTGAGCTACGCCAAGGCCAACGCAATGCTGATCCAGGTCTCAGTGTTAGGAACAGCGGAACGATTCTGGCGATTATCTGACAAAGCAACCATGATCAGCAGGGAAACTTGCATTGATACTGAAGAGCCACCGCTCGGTTCGCAAGTGCCTTACTGCTCCTTTGCAGGTGTCTAATGTTTGGATCAGCAGTACTGGAAGCGTCAAGCTGAGGGGCATCAGTTTCACTGCTAAACCTCCAGGGCCGCTCATCGACCTGCTCGAGGCGTCCGGGTCCTCGCTCGACGCTCATCGTCGTCCACCTCACCGAGCTCGTCGGACGCGCGGCCTCCGTCCTCAAGCCCCACCGCAAATCCTCGGCGGCCGCGCTCACCAGGGCCTCTCCGAGTGGAGCGAGTGCCCGGAGCTCGGCGTCCAGGGCGACATGCTCGCCTCAGCAGAGTTCGCGTCCAAGGTGTCCATCCTCGTCATCCAGCAGCAGCCAGCCAAGAACACCGGCACCAACAACAATTAGTTAGGCAGTCGTCAGCTAGGGAATTGAACTGTTTTTTTTTTTACTGTATGTAATCAGTTACTCCAGCTATAGGATGGTCGGAACTACTCTGCCTTCTTAAAGCAGAGCATCATTCAAACTGCTCGAGTGCTTGGCGCCAAAACAGTGCCACGTCGCATGTTTCTCAGTGGCCTAATTGCTAAGCCCTATTTTTTCTATTTTTGCAGTAATAGCTTAGGGTTCTGTTGGCTTAAAATTATAATATTTTGAATAAGACAAATAGTTAAATATAATGTCTGAAATGAACAAATGCTTACATTTGTAAAAAGAGGGTATGGCTTGCAGGTGAACCAAACGTAACCGTTCAAGTGTCAACAATAGTCCCAGGTAGGTGATGGTGAACACGCTGGCCCGAAAAGTTCAGCAATACCTCGTTTATGTCCAAGTCGTTGAACTGTTATTTTGACAATGGCATTGCATGCAAAGTCAATAAGCAAATATCTTGAAATTAGAGGAACACGAAGCGAAAAAAATGCATCGCGGTTCTTTAGGAGCTATAGTTTTTTCAAGAATGCACGGAGAGCCATGTGTTTTCATAACAGCATGTTTTAGGAGATATTACAAAAAAGACTTCTGCAAACAACAGAAGCATAAGTGTTACGGGTAGCCCACGTTGCGCCCTCTTCAGCGAGCTCTTCCCAAAAGGGCACCCAAAAACCTTCTTCCAGTCCTTGTTTCGGCGAGCTCTTGCTACCTCCAGACTTAAATTCATCACATCCGGGTAGCATATAAATTTGTACAAACTTTTCCTCTCTATGGACGTCAATGAATTAAAGTTCGGAGCGACTACGTATTTGGTCTTTGTATGCACAAATATTAAAAACTTATAATAGAACTGACTCATGTGAATTTTCTACAAAAGAAATTATTTGAAAGTTGGAAAATAGGAAAATACTCATTTCTGTTGCAACAGGACCTGAATGGTCAACGCAAGTCAAGCTTTTGTACGGCCTCTGCCGCTGAGTTAGCCGCCTGCCACCCTGAAAGAAGAAGGTCTACTGCACAAGGCTGGGTCCTTTCGGCCTAAGTCTCCTTTTCTTTCTCCTCCACTTGCAAAAGGTCTGCACAAGGCTGGGTCCTTTCGGCCTAAGTCTCCTTTTCTTTCTCCTCCACTTGCAAAAGGCTGGGTCCCATCGCACCTTTCTTTCTTTCACTCATCCCTTCACTCGGTCGCTTTAGCTCAGCAGCCAACAAATGCAGAAGAAGGCAAGCAGCAGCAGCAGCAGAGAGTAACCAAAGAGGCTAGGGATCTTCCATGGGAAACGTCCTTAGGTACTTGGAGGGAGAAGAAGACCGTGCCGGCGGTGATCACTACCCTTACTACCGCCCAACCTCCAGGCCCCACTACCAGCCCCAACAGTACTACAGTCATGGCGATCAACCTTCAGCGGCTCTTCCTTCCTGGCGTCATCGGCAGGCTCTAGATCCCCATGGCCATGGCATCACGGCGGCCACCGCCGGCGTTGACACGCTTGATCAGTACATCCACAACTTCAAATCCACATCCATGGTATAAGTTACAGTGTTATTCCTTCCTTTGCTTTCTCCTTTGTCTCTCTGTTCTGTCTTTGCTCGTTTAGACACTGCAAGAGACTGCTGCTGTTGGTGCTCTTACTCGCCATTTAATTTAGAAAAATGTTGAATCCTTGACAACGTATATCGAGAGCTCCACAATTAGAAGTTTCATTTAATTTGAATAACGGAATGCTTCTGGGCATGCAAGGTCGTCACCTCAGACTGACTCCAACAACAAGATGTATTTTTGAGATGCAAATTGACCTTTGCATCATGTGTACAGTGGTTTGGCTTTCCTTCTCATTCTTCCATCTCCAACAGCATATGGCATTTCGGGGCGGCAAAGAGAGAATATATGGGGAGATTAACCCAACAAAGCAGTTCGAGCGGCCCGTTCTTGCCGGAGTCGACGGAGGAGGCCAACGTGCTGCCGTCCTCTTCCCCGCGAGGCCGCGCCGCCCGCCGCCCGCGGGCGGCCCCGCCTCAACGCTCCCGCGCCTCCGTCGTCCTCTTCCTCCCCTTCGCCCTCCCCGTCAGCCCCATCGTCCTGCCTCGCAGCTGGCCCCGCGCGCCGCCGCGTCGCAGCTCCCCGCGCGACAGCAACAGGCGAGAGACGGCGCCCGCGCGCCGCTAGTACCGCGTTCCCGCCAGCCACACCGCCCCTCGCTTGCCCAGCTCGTCGTCGCGCTGCCATCCCCAACCCCCACCTCCCGCTCCGCTCCGCCGCATCAGCTGCGCCACCGACGCCACCGCAGCCGCCGCTGCGACCGCCATGCCGCCACCACGTGAAATCACCTTCGCCGCCGCCACCACGTGAAGTCCACGCTCGGGCGCGACCCGCCGCTCTGGTGCCGGCCCTGCTCGTCGGGGAGGAAGTCGCTGTAGTGGAGCCGCGTCCTGGCTCCCTCCGGCGGCCCCGCCGCCCCGTCCGCGCTCCACCTCCGCGCCGCGCCTCCGCGGCGCCGGCCTCACCTCCGCGCCCGCCTCTGTTTACCTTCGAGGAGAGAGGGATTGCATCTTTGCATCCCCTCTCTCCTCCCAAGGCAGTTTGCCTCCTTGCTATGCCTCATCTGTTGGAGAGAAGTGGATTGACTACAGTGCTGGTTCGTGATGCATATATGCGTTTGGGCTTCATTGTTGGAGTCAGTCTCATGAATTGTGTAAATGGCCCTATGTTACATTAAGTTTTTTTTTATTACACAGTACAACTCAGACACTCACAACGCACGCACACTCACTCTTATGAACGCACATACGCAAACTCTACCCTTATGAGCATCTTTGAAGACTGAGTCGGCAAATCCTCGAGATTGATGAAGTTACCACTGGCGCCTCGCTGTGGACGGCCACTTTGCCTCTCACTGAACGCACAACACCGTTAAATCCTAGAAAATTCGCTCCCACGAGGAGTCAAACCTAGGAACTCTAGTAACCACTAGGCTATAGGCCCTTTCGCTATGTTACATTAGGCTTCAAACATGAGGAATGTAAGCCTTTGATTCCCATGGCAAGAGTTTAAAAAAAAAAACCTGAAAAGAGATCATTTCTCTGAAAGAAACTCATGAAGGTCCTTCAAAGCTCCACACTTCTGGAAAGTTATTCCCTGATGAAATTCGGTTGCATTTTCCCAAACCTGCTGGCCCAGTCTGTTGTTCGTGCAATTTTTTTACTTGAACGCGTTCAGCTTCATGTGCTTGATTGAGTATTTTCGTCAGGCTGCTGTTCCAAAACTCACTCGCAAAAAAAAAAAGGCTGCTGTTCCAAATATTGGACACCTGAAGAGAAGCAGTGAGGTCCTTTCCGATAGAGCGGTGGCTCCTCGGTATCAACGCAAGTGAGTTGTTGATCCTTGTTGCTTTGTCGGTAAATTTCTCCCTGTTTTATCGATTTTGTTATTTGCATTGACAGCACTGTGGACATCGACGAGTCATCTGCCGAGGGGCTGTGTGACGCGGAAAGCTACGTCAAGGCCAATCCAATGCTAATCCAGGTCCCGGTGCTAGGAACAACGAGAAAATTCTGGCGATTATCTGATGAAGCAACCAGAATCACCAGAAAGCTCGCATTGATACTGAGGAGCCACCACTCAGTTGGCAAGTATCTCACTGCTCCTCTGCAGGTATCCAATGTCTGGATCAGCAGTTCAGGGAGTGTGAAGCTAAGGGGAGTCCGTTTCACTGGTAAACGCTTCAGCATTCAGCGTGTGCGAGATGACTATAGGCACCTCTCCAGGGTCCTGCAGTCGTTGATTCGTGTCTCAGGTGGAGATATCACCAAAATGCCTCCGGACTATAAGGAATTCCTCGCGCTCTTGGAGAGCAACACTCTTACAACGAAAGATGAATTCTTCATTGTTAACAATCCTGCGTTGCTTCCCATGTCAAACCGGTAAGTTTTCTATTTTAGATCTTACTGTATCTATGGGCTCCACAATTCATTTTTGTGATTTTGTTCGCAGCACTGAGGTATTCTTGATGCTATATGACCGAATTGTCAAGTCCCTAGGTCGTACCAAGGCCGGCAAAGCAAAGAAGAAGAGGATACTCTCTAAGCTCCCCTACAACAACGACTGGTTGGATACTGCTAGTGCAAATACGCAAATCAATCAGTGGGTTGTCAAACAATACAAAAGGACTCAGCTCGATCAGCTGCGGTTCAACAGAAATGTGAGAAGCCACTTGCATCAGTACAATGACGACGACATTGAGGAAATCATGTATTGTGAATGGCCTGAGCTGCTCATGGACATGGTGAAGATGTTGCACATGGAAGGTGAACTCCAAGGCACTGACATTCAAAACAAGTTCGGCTAATTGTCTGAGTGGGAAAATGCACCTTGCTAGTTGACGTACTGCATGCGAAACAGATATATATGGCATTTTCTATATATTGTTATGGCATTTTCTAATATTGTTAATCTACCGTTCTTCTTCAGCTTGTACATTTTCGGGTGATGGAGTCATCTACCATGTTCTCTTGCTATCAAAAGATACTTAGTGTTTATGGTCTATTTTGGCTGTCTTAATTTGGTTGATTGTACCTGATGAGCTTGGTTGAACAAACGTTTTGTTGCTCGTGCAGATAACACAGGATAAATAAAGGACAAGTTTTTACATGAGATTTATTTTGTGAATGTAGACTCTTACGATCTTTAGTGTACCTTATTAAATCTTAATACTATTTTAAAATACACTGATATGACTTAATACATAGTACAACATCCCCGAGTTTGGGTGTCAAGAAATAGTCGGCCAGTGAGGGAAAGACCGCCCCAAGATATTTACTTAAGAAGAGCACAACCGGAGGCGGGAGGCCGGCCAAGAAAAGTCACAAAAGCAGGACCCGTCCACCATAGCAGTGGCGAAGCTTCAGCAAGAAACCAACCGGGGCCAAAGGGCTAAATTATGGATGTAGCAGGGGCCATAGCATGGAGCAAAGTCTAGCAAAAAATAATTTAGATGAAATGCACTCAGAGTACATAAACTATTTAGATGAAATGCAAGTGTTTATTCGAAAACTCCTTCTTTCCCCTCTCTCCTCGCTACAGTCGAGACCGGGCGAAAGGAAGGCGACTCAACCCGGCGTCGATCTCCCTGCTTCCCCCTCCTCTCCGGCGTCCTCGTCGGCGCCGGAGAGGGCGGGGAAGCGGGAATACGCCGTGTGTTGTACATATCCCTCCGTTCCAGCTTAGCTAGGTAGGGTAGGGTTAGGGTTCCGCCGCCGTTCCTCGTTGATGGCGGTCGGATTTGGTTTCTCCCTCGCCGGATCTGGTGAAGATGGTGTCGGCGACGATGGCTTCTTCTCCGGTAAGGCGTTGTGGAGTCTGTTTTCCTTCTCTTTTGCGAAAGGGATGGAGATTTTGTGCCCCCCGCCGGTGTCGCTGCCGGTGGCGGTGGATTTTGGTTGCGGGTGGATCTCGTTGAGCTTCGACGACATCCTCTCCGCTTTGTTGTCCCGCTCGGTGTCGGTGTCGATGCTGAATGTGGACTCCTCTTCCTCTTCTTCATTCGTTCCGGTGGCGGCCGATGTGCGTTCGGCTTTTGCAGATGCGTGCTGGCGAGGAGCCCAGCTGCTGATTCTTGCGGCAGATCCAATGTTTGGAGTCACCGGCGATGGAGGAGATGGACGGTGCTGCGCCGGCGTGTGCGCCGGCGTTTTCGGGATGCCTCTGGAAGGTGGAAAAGGACCTCGTTGTAATTTTCTTTCTTTTCAGGGGTGTTTCTGTAAGTTGGGGTTGTACTGCTCTGTGTTTTAATATATAATCCCCTTCCTTTCGCAAAAAAAAAAAAAAAAGAGTACATAAACTATTTAGGGATGGTCGTCTAGGTACACAAACTCCTAAAGTGACCATTTAGGTCTACAAACTATTTAAAAATGGTCATCTAGGTACATAAACTTCTAAGTGACCATCTAGGTTCACAAACTATTTAGGAATAGTCATCTGAGTCCACAAACTAATTATGTTATAACTACCCAGGTCTAAAGCCCTTCGAGAGGTGAGGCGGCGATATGTGAGAAAAATCGTAGCAACCAACCACACAATTGTCAAGTCCACTCGGCAAGAGGATCGAACAAGGGCCCATGCCTCCTTTGCCAGGTCGTCGCCTCCCGATTGCCGGGCAGGGTCTTTTTTCTATAATTTTTCACCGCCAGATTTCTTCACGCGCATAGCACATTTCCCTCCATCCACGGTGACATGTCTATGTAAGAAGTTTTTTTTGACTCACTAAGGACTTTGGACCTAGGCAGCTACAACATAATTAGTTTGTAAACCTAAATGGTCACTTAAGAGTTTATGTATCTAAATGACCATTCATAAATAGTTTGTGGATCTAGATGGTCACTTTAGTAGTTTGTGTACCTAGACGACCATCCCTAAATAATTTATGTACCTGGGTGCATTTCACTCAATAATTTACATGGTGGATTAAGGATTTTCTACTTGGTCGGGGGGGGGGGGGCATGTCCTATGTGGGCCACAATGCAACGAAGCTTGCCCAATGCACCATAGGTTGGTTTCACAAATGCCGACAAGGATACCCAGCCCGAAAATTCGCTCTCACTAGGAATGGAAGACCCCGAGAGAGGGAGCTACTCAAGCATCTTAACTGCTAAGTTAAAGGCCCTTTTCCATGTTTCTGTAAGAGCCTTTTCCATCTTCAGAGCTGGACTCAAGGTGAATATTCTACTATTTCGTCGTCATGTTATGCTTGACCCAGTAGATTGAAGAGTACATATCCAAACATTTTTCACTTTGCTGTACACATTGTCCCTCATAACTTAAGCATCCTGTAAATCTTGTTCTTCGTTGAGGAAAGTAAATACAAAACTCAAAGAAAAAAAAAATCAAGTTCATCACCATTTCCTGATGGATGGACTGTCAGAGCAAGTGCCCCATTGCAAACATATGCAATATATGTTATTTTGAAGGGTGATATAGAAATAAACTATTCATTCTGACCTTTTATTTCAAGTGAGAGAATCGTCCGTCATGTGATATATACAACACCGAATGGTCATCTCAAGCCAATCGAGCTCTGCTCTTGCATCATCAAAAGACGCCCTGAATGGAGGCCTCTGGTCTAGTCTCCTTTCTGCCTCTTCACCAGGCCACTTTTTGGAGCAAGTCGGGTCGGGTCCTACCACCCCGGCCTCTCTCCACTCTTCCCACAATTCTGCCAGCACACAGAAGATGGTACTGCCTTCAATAATTCTTCTTTTTTTTTGGGGGGGGGGGGGGGGGGGGGGGTTTGTTTGGAGCTAAGCAACGTTAAAAAAAGTTGCGGGACCAGTAGCATGGAGATACATGCATTACCTTGAGAAAAAATTGCAAGTCTTCTTTGTCCAAATGAAATACATGAAATGGGAGTGCACCCAGCACTCATCTGATCACGAGGACTTGCATCGCTTGAAGATTATAAGTTTTGTTTTATAGGGCTCTTGGAGATGCTCCTACAAAAGGTAAACCAAAAGAAAAAGGAGAGGAAACAATTAGACAGAGACACTGTACATAGCTGAATACAAGTGCATTGTGGTATTGCAGACATTGAACAGATTGTCTATAATTTCTGTAAATTCATTGAAACTTAAACATTTCCCAAAAGAACCTAAATGATCAGCTCAATGAATCTTTTTGTACTGCCCCGTCCACTATACTAATAGTATATGAGTTAGCTAGCCTGAATGACGGTCTACGGTCTAGTCCACTTTTCTTTCCTCTCCACTTGCAGTACGTCGGGTCCCGTTTGTTTCACTCTTTTTCATCACCTCAGGGTAGCCAAACAAGTGCAGAGGTAGGCAAGAAGCAGCAGAGAGTGAGAAAAGAAGATAGGGGAAGCCAGGGATCCTCCAATCCATGGGGAACATCCTCAGGTGCTTCAAGGGAGAAGACCGCCATGATCACTACCCTTACTACCGCCCAAGCTCCGGGCCCGGCTACACACTGCAGACCGGCAGTTGTGATCAGCCTGCAGCCGCTCTGCCGCCGGATCATCAGGAGTTCCCAGGTCCCCATGGCGTCGCCGCGCTGGCTCTGGACCTTCTCAACTTCGAATCCACATCCATGGTAACAAAATAACAGTGTTCTTCCTTTCCTTCCCCTCTGTGCTCGTTTGCAGCTGTTGGTGGTCCCACTTGCAAGTGTCGCCATTCCATTCAGTGAAGTGTTAGATCCTTGACAACATATTTAGGGCTCCACAATCAAGATTTAATAGTAAAACTTTACCTGCTCTCAACCAGATGTTCTGGTCGTGTTAAGTAGTCCAAATCCTACCAGCATGCACCTTCGGGAAATAGGAAAATTGTGTCCGAATCCTACCATAATGTGCACCTGTGTCGATTCAGGGCTTCGGGCTACGAACACAAGGAATCTCAGCCTTCGACCTTCCCATAACAGAACCTTCTTCAACAAATGAAGATAAGGTTCTTAGCTCTACACTACAAGAAAATCACTCCCAGCTAAAATTTGCTTGTGTTCTTCAAAACTCCTGGACCCGTCTATTGTTTCCAAGACCTAAGCAGTTGATGCAATTTTTCTTTTTCCTTCATTTGTACAGTATGTTTCATGTGCATGATGACTAGGGTGGTTTTGGCAGGGACATGCTGTCAACCCTAAACCCTCTCTGCTATTCTTAACATGTAGATGGATATATATATATACAATATCAGTGTACGAACTGCAGGAAAGCGACATTGCAACTACTAGCATATTCTATGAAAAAACTTGCAGACGTTAAGATTATACCTCATGGCAATTTCATAATCTCCTTTGCTCCAAATTTTGTGTCATCCTTTCTGTTACTCAGGAGTATCTAAAGGAATTTATATTTATCATTTTGTCAGGTACCTGAAGGCCTCAGTCAGAATGTTACATCATCAAGAAAAGCACAGGTTAAATGGTAGGGGCCAGTTTCAAAAAGCTTTTCAAGTTGATGTGTTTTATAACAATTCGTACATCTGGTGCACCTAATCATATCAAGTCGCTTTAATCCCTCCCGGACTTCAATAGAGTTAAGGCTTATGATTGTAAAGAGAGAAAAAAAAGGTGCCCTCATTCGACGTGTTTTGAATTTCCAAGCATCAAGGCTGTCTATACTTATCCAAACATAGAAAAAGCCATGCTTCAACAGGAACGAATAAAATATGCAGAACAGTCCGGCTGCTTGAATGCCCATCGAACAATATTAATAAGTACTTTGATCTTCTAATTTACATGGTTTAAGGTACCGGAATATTTTGGAGGCATATAATAACACGAGGCCCCCACCGAGAACCCCCGCAGAGGCTGCCCAGCTAGTTGCTACAGCCCTAAGCAGGATTCAGAGAGATGATTTGGAGGTAACCTTAACCACCCTCGCCTCACCCTCTTTTTTTTATTAGATTATACATACTAAAATAGTTTGATAGGGAGAGTATAGAAATAAATGCATTGGTCAGTGGTGATTTTGCATGTTTGAAATTTAGCATATTTAAGTTTATAAACCATAGTAACAATGGTTAAACATTAGAAGTCCCGGAAATTCACCATAGTGCACTTATTTTTAATGTTATTAATGGCTACATATGTGCAACTCAAGCCATCAAGATTTAGTGTCTTCTCCTCAGGGCGTTCTTGCATTTTACAACCTCCCGATCCCGCCACCCCCTGCAGCATCAGCATCCCCGGACCACTTTCCATCCTCACTACCAGAGGGCATACAGTTTGTGCTGAAGACTTTGCCGGTCAGATATACTCCGTTGCCTAAAACACTCTGCCCACCAATGTCACATTTTGATGACCGGGTATGCTAGATTCACATTACAAATGACGTTCCCTATCTCCTCACTACTGTTTTCAGGTTAGCAACAAGTGCATTGGAGATGGTGATGGCTTCACTGCCTATGTTGACACAACAGACCCAAGGGAGTCTGCGACCGTACCACTGGAAGTGCATGAATTGGTGATTGCAAGGACTCAAGCACGAAATGATAGGGATAACGAGACGGCTGATGCTCTTCTAAGTGCCATTGGCGAAGCTGGATACAAGTACTCAAACTGAACCATCCATAGATGTCATAAATCCATATAACTTTGAATATTTTTATGTTTCGTGTTTTAGAAACATTCGCTCAGATAATAAATTAGATCCCAGATGGGAATTCTAATGAACTACTGCTAGAATTCCTTATTGTAGATTATTTTGGATTTTCTTTATCGCAGAACACTGCCGAGATATAGTTTAAACTGTCAGTAATTTATTGGAAGAAAATTCACTTACTTATTATAGCATATGTGGGAAAACTCAATTTTTTCATTTTGCATTCAGGCACTTAATGCTTCGATTGACTGTTCAAATAAAAAAGGGATGGATATTAAATAAACTCCATATGATCTGAGTTTAGGTTATAGTTGCATCAGTTTCACTCTACTCATATGTATGCTATATGCAGAATCAACTAAAGCACAGCTTACAAGAATTTTGGTGTGCAGGATAATAAACATTTCAGGAGAAGAGATCCTTGCAAGGAAATACCGAATAAGAATGAGGTAGCATAGTCCTAAACTACACTTCTGCATTCAATAATACCAGGAAACACCGTTTTCATGTGCAAGTTCTTTCACGAGTTAAAGGGGCATTGATGCACCGGAGCTTAAAATGCCATATGGAAAGGAATCAAAGAATGCGTTAGTGAAGCTCATTGGCGGAAGAAGTGTCACAATTTATGTGTATGGACAGGACCAGTTTGGGCGTTATGTGGGTGACATCTATTGTGATAATGTGTTTGTACAGGTGAAAAGGATCTATTCAGTACCTAACATGACTTCTGATTTTGTTGCTTCAGTTCTGATGAGTGTTATCATATGTCTGAGCCTTTCAGGAGCAAATGCTGAAGTGTGGTCATGCTCATCATTTCAAGACATATGACAAACGCCCAGAGTTTGCGAAGGTAAGAAGTTGTTATACCAAAATGCACTTGTGGATGTCCCAATCACCCAATGCTGAACTGTGGTTCTGCAGCATGTAAGATTTTTTACAAAACGTATTGTGCCATCCAAAGACACTATCGTGTATAGACATGATGCCCTATACCTTATATGGTTATTCTGGCTAGCATTTTTTTACTCAAAATCTGATTGTACAGTGGGAGAGAGAGGCAAGAGCTGCAAACCGAGGACTTTGGGCATCACAAAACCCTGAGAAACCATGGGATTGGAGAAGAGAGCAGCGCAATGGGAGACAAGATGCCGTCCTGGTCTACTGATGGGGCTATTAGAGTTTCAACTCTCAAATTATCTGATAGACATACATTTTATTTATGTGGTTTTTGAACAGTTTGCTGCAATGAATGCATAACAGAAACCAGAGTGTGGGTCATGTTTGTTAAAAAAAAATACCTTATCTGAAGTGCTTTATGAAGTTTAAACGTTGGAATGCACAGCCACAGATGAATTGTTGTAAGTATCCTGGTATATATCACAGAAACCAACACCTGAAGGCAACATTCCTGTAGAAACTGGGACATCATAGTAATGGCATTAGTTTCAGGGTCAAGGTAATCTAAAATAAGCAAAATGATCAGTCCGATTAGCAAAACTTTGCTTGAATTGCAGTAGTGGATGAAAATCGAGAGTAGCCAAACATTGTTGATTCCTTTCAGCAGAACGACTTAGTGGAAAAAGATCTAAAATACTGATCTGCCTCATATTATGACTGTGCTATCTTCCACGAACAGACAACTGTATCTGACCACAGTTTTAATGGAGATGCCTGCAGCTCTCCATGAAGTGAAATGGAGACCACTGCAATTGTCCATCCTGCTATAAATTGGGACAAGAATGGCCTTCCTATTTCTACCAATAGTCATTACAAGAGCAATGACCATCTGCAAAGCAATGGAATCGATTGTTATCCCGAACAATAATGTCACGGTGGGTTATTCTGGATATGAGCTTGATGGCAGTGTGGCAGTCACTGCAGACTCGTAGGTTTTTGGTGACCCTAATGGTCTCCCCTGGTCCAGCAGTGAGGAGGCTGAACGCAATGGCAATCTTCTCGCTGTGATGCACCAGTGTTCTCTCCTTCTCCTCATCTTCAATGTCAAACATCACCACCTCAGTAGTCGGTTTATATCCCATGGCCTTCATTTCCATGCCCAATTCATCCAGTTTTGCGTAAATTTGATCTGAGTGGGGATGTGACTTGTCTCCGACACGGAACTCGTGAACCGTACCATTAAACTCAACCCAGCTGCATGCAAGGACCTTCTCAACCCCCTTCTTCTTCATATCCAACCTGAGCTTTGCCGCGTCCTCCCATCTGCCACTGTTTGAGTATATGTTAGCGAGCATAACATAGTTCCCAGAATTCCAAGGCTCCAGCCGGATGAGCTGCTTCAAGACATGTTGAGCAAGTTCAGCATCTCGGTGGATCTTGCAACCGCCAAGGAGTGCCCCCCATACAACAGCATTTGCCTGCATCGGCATGTCTTGAATCAGCTGGTGAGCCTCGTCCAGCAGGCCCGCACGACTGAGCAGGTCTACCATGCAGCCATAGTGCTCGATCCTAGGACTTATATGGCACAAATGAGTCATGTTATGAAAATACCGCCGCCCATCCTGTACGAGGCCAGTATGTGTACAGGTGCAGAGCAATCCGATGAAGGTGTTGTCGTTCAGTGTGATGCCTAGTTTATTCATCTGACCGACCAGCGCAAACGCAATTTTCTCATGGCCAGTCATGCCGAGGCCCAAGATCATGGCATTCCAAACAACAATGTCTCTCTTCCTCATCTGCTGGAACAGCTCCCACGCCTCACCCGTGCATCCGCACTTGGCATTCATATCGATCAGCGCAGTCCCAAGTACTGGGCTGTCAAGAAACTCGTCCCATTGTAACATGCCGACTGCCTGTCTTCCCAAATCCAATGCGCCCAACCTAGTGCACGCAGAGAGCACCCCAGCCACTGCGTAACAATCGGGTTTTATTCTCTTTGCCTGCATCGCGAAGAACAAGTCCAGAGCCTGTTGTGGGAGGCCGTTAGAAGCGTATCCCGTGACCATGGTGCCCCAAGCCACTGCATCCTTGTTGGGCATCTTGTGGTCGAAGATCTCCCTGGCCTTCTCCATCTCCCCACACTTGATATACAAATCCATCGCCGCAGTTGCCACAAACACGCTCCCGGAGAGTCCCTCCTGCTGTGCAGCATTCCACACGGCCTCCCCGGTCACCAAATCCGCGACACGAGCGCACGCAGTCAGCACCCGCACGGCCGTGAAGCTGTCTGGGCGCATTCCGCGCGCGAACGCGTTCCTCGCAACACCGACGGCTTCCCGTACGCGGCCCGCGTCCATGTACGCGGTGATAAGCGCGGTCCACGAGACGGTGCTGGGCCGGGGCATTTCGTCGAACACCCGCTGGGCTTCGTGCAAGAGGCCGCATTTCGCGTAGAAGCTGAGGAGGGAGGTGAGGACGTGGGGATTGGAGTGGGAGGGGAGCTTGAGGGAGCGGGCGTGGAGCTGGACGCCAGCGGAGAGAGAGAGCGGGTGGCGGGGCAGGCGGGAGGCGGACTTGAGGGCGAAGGGAAAGGTGAGGTGGGAGGGGTTGGGGAGGAGGGAGTGGAGGCGGAGGGCGTGGAGGTGGAGGCCGGAGGAAGAGAGGGCGCGGACGAGGAACTGGGGGAGGTCGGTGTGGTGGAGGTCGAGGCGGAGGAGGCGGCCGTGGAGGAGCTTCACGGTGAGCGGGGACAGGGCGCCGCCGCCTAGTAGGAGTCCGCGGACTGTCGCGGCGCCACCGGACATCAGAGCAGCGCGCCAAACGGAACGGTTTTTGAGTTTTTCAATGAGATGTATATAGTATATAAATGGAGTGTTAGCTTTGGATGCAAATTTTACAAGGTTTTCGCATCTCACGCTTAAAACATGGGTAAAGGATTTGGTAGCGAGATTTCACAGTGATTCATACACGATTGCTCCTTCTGATCCCAGGAAAACGGTGCATTTGGTGGAACATCCGCTGGGCACAGTGCAAAAGGCCGCATTGTTTTGGGCCTGGATAGATGGAGGCGTTTTTTTGTCATTTGAGTGGTCGGAGAAGGATGGAGTCAGTCGTCAGCTCGGCTGCACTGCACTGCACTGCACCCGAAAGAAAACGAAATTGTCTTGTTTTAAGTCCTGTCGGTAATCCTAAAGCTATCCCCGATTTGGACACATCACCTGTTCATCTTGTCGATGATCACAGGAACTACTGGCGGTGCATCAACCATCAATGGCGCGACGCACCCTTCCCTCTGCAGGGGCGCCATCGCCGGCGTTTCCTCCGCTGACACTTGGTCGTCCCTCCTCAAGTACAGTCTGCCGTCCTCCACGTCGTACAAGTTGGCCGTCCTCACCTCCTGCGCCAGCGCGCACGGCGCGCACAGCAGCCACTTGCCGTAGTCCGCCGCGCTGGACCGGCCGGCGCCGCAGATGGACCACCGGTCGACCGGCAGCCCGAAGCGGGTCCGCATCCGCGCGCGCCAGTATCCCCCGTACAGCAGGCCCATCACGGACAGCAATGCGCCGGTGGCGCCGACGAGGAAGCCGAGCGTGGCGTCGTGGATGTTGAGCGCGGCGACGGCGAAGACCAGCACGGGCGCGGCGCAGAGCAGGGCGAAGGTGAAGACGTGCACGTACATGTTGCCCAGGCCCAGCCGCTCCATGTTCCACCCGAACACGCAGAACGTGCACGACAGAGACAGCGCCGCCACCGTCGGGTCGTCGCCGAGGTCCAGCAGCCCGCCGGCCCACTCCGGCGCCGCGACCGCCACTCTGTTTCGGCTGTATTTCCACTCGTCGTGCACAGCCGCGGCCTCTTCGTCGTCGGTTGACGCCGCCGGGAGCACAACGGCCTCTCTTCTGCCGAGCGGGCCGTAGACCATGTAGAGAGCGGCGGCGACTGGGGCGGCGAGGCCCAGCGCCATGCACAGGTTCACGGCCCAGTCGGGGCGGGTGTCGCTGCCGAAGAACCAGAAGAGCGCGCAGTACGCGTACTGTGCCAGGCACGTCGCGTGCAGCAGCGCCACCGCCAACGCCACGTGGATCCGCTCGCGCCGCACGCCACCACCACCAACACCGGCGTTCTTGCAGTAGACGGCGCGGAGGTCGGCGACATCCTGAGGGGCGCGCCATCGGACGAGGAGGAAGAGGTGGTGGCAGAGGCGCGGGTGCTGGTACACGCACATCACGGTGAAGAGCGCGTTCAGCACCTGGTTCGCCACCTCCGTCCACCGCCGCCGCCGCGACGCGTCCGGCACGGCGGTGTTGAGCGCCCCCGTCATCAGCAGGAACACGAACGCCACGCCGCCGGCCACGAAGGCCAGCCAGACGAGCAGCGCCGCGTTCGTGGGGTGCCTCGCCCAGGCCACGCACCTGGCGCGCAGCGCGCGCCAGTCCACGGTGCGCGCGAAGGCCGGCGCGCGGCGGAGGAAGCCAGCGGAGGTGGTGCGGATGGTGGCGACGCGCCTGAGGAAGGCGTGGGTGCCGGCCAAGCTGAAGCGGTGACGCCAGAGTTCCTTGGACGGAGCTGCCTTGAGGAAGTCCAAGAATCTCTCCTTCTTCTCCTCCTTGCGGTGGCTTACTATTTGCATGGCTGATGATTTCTCATGCGATTCCAATTCCATGCTTGCCTGCCCTCGTAATAAAGCGCAACAATTTTATTCTCTACGTATCTAGTTTTCCTCCTCCTAGCTTATTGGTGCAGTCAGATCCTTGATCTGCAACTAGTAGTTGTTCATATATAGGGAATGAACAATGGGTGCCAAGATTATATACTCAGTGTTGGCTACTAAGACATAATATTAACTGTATGAAAGAGACTTCTGTTTGAAGACAAGTAGTGTATAATATGACTCCTAGTCAAAATTGGCAGGTTCGCACTGACAGAAATCCTGGTCTTGTTACTCATGCTTGATACGGTCAGAAGAATCCAGTAGACAATAGCTAAATCTGTACGTGTTGCTACCACGAAAATGTGGAGACGGCCAGCCCCAGTGAATGGACCAATTCAATCTCTGGCTGCTCCCCTTCTGAAAGCTGAGCTCGCTCTGCCGTCACGGTCCCTGGAACCAACTTTTCCACTACATGTTAAGCAGTGTGTAGATCATAATCAACTTTGGCACGCCGTTAACTAGCAAGGACCCAGTTTCAAGCGGACGAGGTTCAGTTCAGTCTGGTCATAACTGTCCGTCAGTCAAATTTCCTGCATGGACTCTGATAAACATGGTCATAACTGTCCGTCACTTGTTGGCATGCTCTGGCCGTGACATGCTTTATTTTGCACGGGGAAATACTAGTACCTGTCGAGTTCTTCAGACTGGACTGATACCCACAACTTGATTCCGTCCGTTCTGATCTTCTCTTTTACTAAAGAACTGAACTGTTAATAGGAGGTGCAGAAGAGAAAACCAGGTTCATTATCTGGCTCCTTGACACTTCAAGATTATCGCAAAATGGCAGTACAACGCGACATAACCCATCGGAATATTATCTAGATGACTCTCGTGTTTAGTTCTGAATACAGTTCCAAGTCTTGTGGATCGTGGCACAATTCCAAATTTAGGTCCTTTTTTCTTTAACATTGACAAATTTGCTTTCTTTAGCACATGAATACAGTCACCCTGAATAAACAGAAACATCAATAAATTGAAATTTTGAAATTGCCCAGGCAATTTGGGTTTTACTCATTAGGAATTACAGACTTAACTATGAGTTTACAATTGCAGATGAATTTTGTACACTTCTGTGACAAATATGTGTGTAACTCAAAAAAAAAAAAAGACCTTTTCGAGCAAAATCGCCAAAGAATAGAATTCCTGTAGCACTAAAAAGAAAATGGAGAAAGAAGAATGTTCATACATCTAGCAATCTAGTACTATCTATGAGCAACAGAGCAAGTTTAATGTCCTCTGCTTTAACGAATAAATCCCCTTGTATACATGAGAATGAGTAGAGACACCAGAGTGACCATATTGATCAGTTTCTTGACCTTGTCCACTCTCCAGGTTCCATCGGACGACAAACCACCTTCCACCAAAGATTCATCTTCTTCCCGCGCCGTCACCGATATCGGAATGGAAGAGTCGATCATGTCGCCATGAGGCACAACGCTGCACTCGTCAGATTTATCAGCATCATCCTCAACTTGGACCACCACAACCTGGACCGGTGGTGGAACCATCGCGTCATCATGAACAACCACCAGATGATCATTTGGTGACACTGCTGCAACCACCGTGATGTCACCAGGTGCACAGGAAACGTCACGATGGCCAGTAGTACACTTTAGCAACGGCGTCCTCTCGTCATGACCATCGTCGTCATGAACAAGAACCTTGGAGTAGAAGGTGTCGCCGTGGACGCGGTAGAGGCTGGCGGTGCGCACCTCCTGGGCCAGCGCGCATGGCCAGCAGAAGATCCATCGCGCGTAGTCGGTCAGGGACTTGGAGCCGCAGCACGCCGTGCTCCCGGGCAGGCCGAACCGCCTCCTCATCTGGATCCTCCAGTAGCCGCCGTAGAGCAGCCCGCACGCGCACAGCACAACGCCGGCGCCGCCCACGGCGTCGCCGACGACGTAGTCGCCGATGTGCAGCGCGGAGACGCCCAGCACCCAGAGCGGCGCGAGGCAGAGGAGCGCGAACGTGGCGGCGTGCACGTACCTGTTGCCGAAGCCCAGCCGCTCCGCGTTCCACCCGAACACGCAGAACGTGCACGACACCGACAGCGCCGCCGCCGCGGGGTCGTCGCCGCAGTCGAACATGCCGCCGGCCCACTCCGGCTCGACCACCACGACGGCGTGCTCCTCCATGGCCAGCGTTGCGCGTTCTGTGACCAACGAGGCCACGGATTCGGAGCTGGAGAAGAAGAGGTCGGGCTGGTCGGCTTTCCCCAAGGGGCTGCACGCGGTGTACGCGGCGGCGGCGACGGGCGCGACGACGCCGAGGACGAAGAAGCCGTCCTCGAGGAGCTCCGGGCGGGTGGCCTTGCTGTAGCCCCAGTAGAGGCCGCACAGCACGTACTGGCACGCCACCGTCAGGTGCAGCAGCGCCACCACCACGCCCATGTGCAACCGCTCACCGCGGCGCGGCTGTCCGTCCGTGCAGTAGGCGGCGCGGAGCTCGGCGGCGTCGCCGGGGCGCCAGCGGCAGAGGAGGAAGAGGTGGTGGCAGAGCGAGGGATGCTGGTACACGCTCATCAGCGTGAACAGCCGTTCAGCACCTGGTTGTTCGTCTCGATCCACCGGTTCCTGGCCGGCGGCGGGAACGCCCCGTCGAGAAGGCCGAGGAGGAGGAGGACGAACATGCCGCCGGAGACGCCGACGCAGAGCAGCCAGAGGAGCAGCGCGATGTTCACCGGGTTCTTCAGCCACGCCTTGCACGTCCGCCGGACAGAGCCCCAGTCCATGGTGATCACGGCCTGGCCGTCGTCGGCCTTCGGGCGGCAAAAGGAGGAGGGGAGCCAGTGCGCGCTCTGTTGCTCCGGCTGCTTGTCGAGGAGGTGGTCGCCGAGCGGCGCCGTGGAAGATGGTCGGCGGTAGCTACCAAGCATTGGGGTGTCCACGGCGGCGGCGTGATGGTCTCCGGTCGTTGCCTTACAGCCGGCATGGGCCATGGCGGTGTGTGCGCTACGTACCCTACCAAGAAGCAAGAAGGTGAAGTAGTCACGCGTCAGTTTTGGTGGTTTGCTTTGCTTTTTGTTGAGAGTTTAGGGAGGAGGACGGACAGGTTCTGATCTGAGGCTTGTGAATGAATCCATCAATCTGGGGTGGCTTCAACAGTCAAATCTTGGGTAATTTGGAACGCAGCCAAGTCAAACATGGCGTGTGCGTGCGTGTGACGTTCTGGACTTGGTGGCACGAGTGTGCAGATTCATTCGGAAAGCATCACTGGCAGGCAACAGATTCATCGGTGCAGAGACGCACACATGGCACGCGCACAGCAAGCAGATTGCTAATCCAACAGTTACAGCCTACAGACCCGAGTGTTTTCTTCAACAGAGCAGAGCAGAGAACGCGTGCATCACTCATGAATTGCGTGCTTTGAGCGCAGGCGGCAGACAATAATTCAGAAATCTCATGTAGCAGCAGCCCCAAAAGATTTGGAAGGGGAGTGAGCGATGTATGCTTTGTGTTGCAGCTGAAACTATAGACTAACCACATTCTCTTCTCCTGTCCTTTGGCAAATTTTTTGTGGTGCTTTCTAAAATAAACGTTTGACTGGGAAGATAAGCTAACTGACTGGATCCCTAACAAATTAGACACAGGATATCAAATAGGCCTTTTTTCTGTTTGCAGGATTAGCTTGGACCACCCTGTGGACGACAAGAAACAAGAAGCCTGTTCGCCTGGCCTTCTGCTTATCAGCCGCTATAACGTTCGCAGTTATTTCTTCTGCAGCTGCTACAGTAAAACGGCTACAATACAGCTTGCCGAACAAGCTGAAGATGTGCATGCAAAAAGCTGTTCCCAGCTACAACAATTGGTGTTACAAAAAAGCCAAAGAATTCAAAGCCTCCCTCGTTTGCGCTTTCAGTAATACTAGGCGACAGACAGGCATCGGGTGAGCGAGGAGCATCAGTCAGTGGTTCCCCTGTGCGGCCCATGAACCAACCAACACAGTTCTACTTTCTCTTCTTCCTTCCAGCTCGTCTCGTCGAGGGCAGAGCTCCATGGCTGCCCTATTTTCTCCGTTTCGCGGAAGAGAAGAGGATGCATAGCCAGGCGGAGGAGAGCAGCAACAAGGCCAACTGTGGCGGGAATGGTGTCGTGACGCCGTGACGGAACCGGCGGCGGCGCGAAGGAAACTTGGCGCCTGGAGTCGAGATGATGCTTCGGGCGATATGTTCCATGGAAGCTGCAGCCGCAGGAGGAGCGTTCCTGTTCGTCCAAGCACCCATCGCCTCCGCCACCAAAAGGGCATCCACCTTCTCGACACTCGCCCGCTGCTGCCCCGTCACTCCTCCAACCATGGACCCCTTCGCCATCGCCCATGCCCTCGCCGCTGCCTCCTCCTCCCCGGCTTCCACCTCGCCACCATACGTGGGCACCAAGCTCCACGAGCGCTCCGTCAAGGTCGGCATGGCTACCGACACCTTCACGGCGAACAACCTCCTCATTTTCTACTACAAGCGCGGCCTTCTTGACTGCGCTCTGTACGTGTTCGATGAAATGCCGTGCCGCAACCTTGTCTCTTGGACGTCCATGGTGTCCGGCTGCATGCGCAACGACGCGCCTGAGCTCGGTCTGGGGCTATTTGTTTCCATGGTTAGGAGTGGATTCTGCCCGAACGACTTCCCTCTCACCGGTGCCTTGGGTGCTTGTCAGTCCGCGGCACATGCAAAGCTTGGCATTTCGCTCCATGGCCTTGCTGCCAAAGTTGGCCTAGATGGCAATCCTTATGTGGGGAGCTCACTGCTGCTCATGTATGCAAAGCATGGGCGTGTTGCCGCTGCGGAGCTAGTGTTCGGCAACATATGGTGCAAAGACACGGCATGCTGGAATGCAATGTTGGAGGGGTATGTCTCCAATGGTTGCGGGTACAACGCGATGGGGAAAGCGGTTCAGATGCATCAACGAGGAGTACCTTATGATGTATTCACCTATATTTCAGCTCTGAAAGCTTCTTCGAGCGATGGTGGGTTGCGTTTTGGACTCCAGCTTCATGGTCTTGTCATCCAGAACATGTTCGAGTCTGATACCTCAGTGATGAACGTGCTTGTGGATATGTATTTGAAAGCAGGACTGAAGGAAACTGCCATGGCTATCTTCGCTAAGATTCAGCGGAAGGATACCATTTCCTGGAACACAGTAATATCAGGTCTTTCACATGCTGAGGATGAGAGGGCAGCTGCAGCATGCTTTGTCGACATGTCGAGATGTGGCTGTAAGCCTAATCAAGTTACGCTATCTGTCATGTTGAGGCTCAGCAGTGCTAAAGAGAACATATCCCTTGGTCTTCAGATCTTTGGCCTTGCCTATTGTCATGGCTACTCTGAAAATGTTCTTGTGGCAAATTCCATCATCAACATGCTGTCACGATGTGGATTCCTCAACAGCGCATATTGCTTCTTCTCAAATCTCAGTGTCGGAAATGTTGTGACATGGAACGAGATGATTGCAGGTTATGGTCTGCACAGTTGTTCTGAAGATGTGATGAGGCTCTTCCGCAGCTTGCTTTGCTTCGGAGCCAGACCAGATGAGTTCACATATCCAGCTGTTTTGTCTGCTTTCCAAAAAGATCATGACATGAGGAACCACGAGCAAATCCACGCAAGTATTCTAAAACATGGATTTACATCATGCCAGTTTGTCTCAACTTCACTAATCAAAGCAATGGCAGCCTCTGGTTTAGTTCAGAGTTCACTGAAAGTCATCGAGGATGGTAGCAAGATGGATTTGGTGTCATGGGGAGTCACCGTCTCTGCATTCTTGAAGCATGGCCTGAACGATGAGGTCCTTTACCTTTTCAACTTGTTTAGAGGTGATTGCTCAGAGAATCCTGATGAGTTCATCCTGGCTAGCATCCTGAATGCCTGCGCAAATGCTGCATTGATCAGGCAGTGCAGGTGCATCCATTCACTTGTTTTCAGGACATGGCACAGCAGGAACTTCTGCGTGGCAAGCGCTTTGGTTGATGCCTATGCTAAGTGTGGTGATATTACTGCTGCAGAAAGTGCTTTCACTGATGTTTCATCAGTAACTGGTGACGCTATATTGTACAATACCATGCTGACAGCCTATGCCAACCATGGTCTGATCCATGAAGCCCTCAGCCTCCACCAGGAGATGAAACAACTTCTACTGGCCCCAACACCAGCTACATTTGTCGCGGTCATCTCAGCTTGCAGCCATCTTGGGCTAGTCGAGCAGGGGAAGCTTCTGTTCACTTCCATGTCTGATCAAGGGATGAATCCAACAAGGGCCAATTATGCCTGCCTGGTTGATCTTTTGGCACGGAAAGGTCTACTCGAGGAGGCAAAAGGCATCATCAAAGCAATGCCGTTTCAGCCATGGCCTGCAGTATGGAGATCGCTGATGAATGGTTGCCGAATCCATGGGAACAAAGAACTCAGCGTGCTTGCAGCAGAGCGTATCCTGACAATGGTGCCAAGCAGCGATGGTGCATATGTATCGTTGTCGAATGTCTATGCAGAAGATGGAGAATGGCAGTCTGCAGAGGCGACCAGGAGGAGGATGACTGAGTATCAAGTGCAGAAAGTGCAAGGTTACAGCAGCGTTGAGATTTAATTTCGCTATTCAGGGATGGTGCTCACAACAGAGCAACCACTTTAGGGGAAGGAACCATATTAGATATAGCTGTGGATGTCAATTGTGAATACAGTTTTGCTGAACATTTTGTTACAGATAGCTACACGGAATACTTAGCATTCATATAATTGAGGACAGAGAACATCCATCCAACAATAGTGAAGTACTCCATGGGAACCTCAAATTTCACCCAGTTTACCAACTCAGCAAATTCAAAAAGCATGGAGAAAAACCTCGAATTAATTTCTCTTCAAAGAGCTCTCTAGGCTGACACGCTATAAGGAATACAATCAGTAACATGGCAAAAATGAACTGCCTCAGTTTACAAACTTGCATCTATTTTTTCATGATACAAGAATTATCTCTAAATTGGATGAGCTAGCTTCTACATGTACCAATATACTAGAACTATTCGAAGGCCATTACAGTTTAAGGCGACCACAACAATTTATTTGAGCTCATATATCACCTGTGAACTTATTGTCCGCAATGCGTGCACATTCTGACTCTTGATCATTGGTTTCGCAGACAAATTTGTTGTTATCAACTATAGGTTCCTCATGATGCTGCGCCCATTCAGCATTGCTAGGTCGAACCTGTTCCATGGTCCTCGCTCCGTCCTCAGGCTGCATCTTTGCAGTATTGCATGGTGGTTCCTCCTTTACATTGGTAGCTTCCCTACTAGGTTGCAATGTCACAGAAAACCTCGGAAACTCTTGTCCTGTGCTTCTAGCATCCACATCTGGGTTCAGCCTTTCAGCACTACTCACCATGTTGCAGGATTGCAGAATTGAAGGATCATTAGGTTGTACCAATGAAATATCGCTGTGTGGTTCTGGTTCCACTAGCCTAGCTTCCTCCCCAGGTTGCAGCACTGCAGTGTCACAAGGTAGTTCCTGCTTCAGAATTCTTGCTTCCTCGTTATAATGTGCCATTGCAGTATCTCTAAATGTCTCCGGTTGTGTTCTTCTAACATCATCATCATGCAGCAATGCTGCAAGGCCACTGGGAGGCTCCTGCTTTGCAATTGCAGCTTCCCCATTATATTGCATCATTGTAGTATCCCTAAGAAGCTCATGTTCTACTCTTCTAACTTCATCAGGTAGTGCCATTGTGGCATTGATGGATGGGTCCTCTGGTATTATTGCCTGCATTGGGACATCAGAATCATGAGCATCCCCGGCCATTCTAACTCCATCATTTTCAGCATCAACGGTTTGGTCAGTCTTCCTCATGAATTTCCTCTTGTTCCATTTCTTCTTGTAACCATCTTTCTTGGCTTTAAGTGGTTTTGGGGTTTCAATTGGCCTTTTCTCAGCCTCTTTGACCTGCCTCTGGCCGGGAACAACGATGTACTGTGTGGCCCCATTTGTGCCGCCCTCCGATTGACCTGCACCAAACATTGCCCATTTACGATCTAACCTCAGACCAGCACCAACGAGGAGGAATAAATTTGCCGAATGAATGCCCCTGGACTGAACAAGAAGAAAAGTTACCCTGGATTGCAAGAAGAGCAGTTCGAGCAGCTTTTATCTCTGCCTCCTTCTTGGTTCTAGCTGCAGCACCAATATATTGTATGCCACCAATTTCAACAGTGCATATAAAAGGAGCTACGCCTGAAGCTTGTTTAGTGCAAATATAAGATGGAATGGCGTAATTCATCTTCTGGGCATACTCCTGAAGAAGATTCTTGCACAGCCCAGTTTCTTGCTGCAAAGCATATCAAAGAAACACATTAATAAAGAAGAGATACTGCACTGTTATTCTGATTTAGTGATCCTAATTTCAAAGAACTAACAAATCTTCAGAACCTGAAGTCTAAATGATACCTTTGGACATGATAATATTTTTGTCCTGAGAGCTATGTGTGGCCATTGTTTAAGACATTGAGCAGAACTAAGTTTGCAAGCTCTTCATTACTAATTCCCAAGTATATTAAGAGGATACATTCGTGCAATCAGGAGGTAATGTCAATGTAATTCCATACTATATTCAGAGGAGAATTTAGCACAACTGGTAGCTTCCCAATATACAAACAATCAGAGAAAAAAAATAATAAGATATTGCTAGTTTTCCATGAAACTAAATAGCATTTCCTGATCATCTTAAGATACTGCAAGCTTAGCAGTGAAACCAACTAAAATTACTTGAAACCTAACACCATCGAGGAAAACATGAGCTATCAGTGGGTAGTACGGAATTGACTATCTCCATGAATGCAACTTACAACTGCGCGGATGCCTTCAGTTGCTGGCACAGAGCGGGCTATCTCCATGAGGGCGACTTCCGCGGCTGATTGTTCTGCAGCCTTGCGGCTGAAGAATCCGGGCAGCGATTCATACTTGGTGTTGTTAACGACCACTGTGGACTTGAAGATGGGTTCATGAGAAGGGCCTTCTTTGATGGTATGGTACTCCGGGGTCGGAAGGCCAGCTTTCTGCGCGTACTCTTGAAGACGGCTCTTGAACACGTAGCAATTCTCAACCCCTGCGCCAAATCAAGCATAGCACAGCTAAGAAATTGGCAATATTGGTGGGGGACAAATCGATCTTTGAATTTATTTGGAAGAGCATCCGCTTAAGTAGATGTGCTAGCAAGCTTTGGTTACGAATAGAGATAAATGGCCGTGAATTAATTCACATTTGTGATCTGCACGGCCAAGCAAATGCACGAAGTAACGAAGAAATTGAGCGAATCCGCCCGAGGAAAGGAGCGAGGGGGGGGGGGGGGGGGGGGGGGGGGGGGGGGGGGGGGGCGGGGGAGGGGAGGGAAGGGTATGCCAGCTTACTGATTCCGCCGCGTCCGGCGACGACGCCGGGCGCCGGGGAAGGGTTTGTGGCGGCATCGGGCGGCGCCGCGCCTCCGCCGTCCATAGCCGCCCTAGAGCAGAGTGAGTGCGGCGAGGACGGTGGTGGTGTGCGCCGTTCCTTCCTCGTGTGGGCGTGCAAATGTGCAATGCTGCGTTCTTGCTGATGCTGTCATGGTACGCTGCCAGGTGGGCCCCCAAAAATGATTCTCAGTTACTGGGCTGGGTTGGATTGATAGGTGGGCTGAAGTGTAATAAGGAAAGAAGAATGCACGACGCAGCGGTAGAGTTGAGTTGATCATCCCTGCTCTGTCCGGCGACGGCGGCGGTCACCGTCTGGCTAGCAGCCACTCCGACAGTCCGACCGCCTCAGCACACAGACCCTCGTCGCACGATGCTTCTCTTCCAATCACGAACGCCGAGGCGTCCAGCCGTGCAGCACGTCCAACAGCAGCTAGAGCACGCGCCCGAGCGACGTGGCACACCAACAAGCTCAGACAACGCTCGGCGCGTCAATGAATTTGAACGTTGCGCTTCCTTCAAAGCGAAAATGCATGGGTCAAGAAATAACGCTTGACGAGGGCTCTATCATGGTGAATGTGGCTTGGTCGACGTTTTGAAACCTCTAATTTGGATGTACCACTTCTGTTTCACAATGTTTGTGCGGAGCTGAGCATCTTTTATTCTCTGCAGGGGCCTTGTGCCCCCGTCTCATCCCCGGCCACTCCAGCCTCCTCCGAACAAAAATCATCCTCCTCGTCGCACAATGCACCAGCTCCAATCAGCTGCTGCCTGAACGCCGACGCGTCCAGCTCAGCAGTGCATCCGTCCCGCATGATCTCCATCAGCAGCGCATGCGCCCGTGAGACATGCCCGCCGGCACGCAGCACGCCTATCAGCTCCGTCAACGCCAGCGCATCCCACCGCAGGCCCCGCCGTATCGCCTCCCGCGCGATCTCCGTCGCGGCGTCCACGTCCCCGGCCGCCACGCACCCGGCGACCACGACGCCGTACGTCGTGACGTCCGGCGGGCAGCCGGCGCGCTCCATGCAGTCCACCATCCGGCGCGCGCCGGCCAGGTCGCCCTTGTCGCACAGCGCGCCGAGGTAGGCGTGGTAAACGCGCACGCCCGGCACGAGACCCCGAAGGAGCATTTCGTCGAACACCACCTCGACGGCGTCGAACTCCCGGCTCGCGCGGAAGGCCCGCAGCATCCGCTCGAACTCCGGGAGCCCCGGGGCCACCCCGTCGGCGTCCATATGCTTCACGACGAGCTCGTGAGCCTCCGAGGTCTTCTCCTCACGCAGGAACGCGTCGAGGACGGCGCGGTGGTCGGACCTGCTCGGCGAGACGCCCCACCGGCGCATGTCGTCCAGGAACGCCGCCGCGTCGCGGGCGGGCGCGGATTGGCAGAGGGAGGCGAGGACAGCTCGGCAGTGGCGCGGGTCCGGGTCGAGGAGGAGGTCCGGCATGCAGCGCAGGAGGTCGACGGCGGCGGCGGGTTGGCGGGCGCGGCAGAGCGCGGAGGTGAGGATTCGGAATGTGGTTGCGTCGGGGGCCGCGTGGGGCGCGGCGCGGAGGAGGACGGAGGGGGCGACGCGGAGGAATGCCGAGGATGAGGAGCAGGAGCAGAGCGCGGCGAGGAGGGAGTTGAGGGCGCGCGTGGTGCGGAGGGAGGTGGAGAAGAGCGTGGCGGCTGCGGCGAAGCGGCCTTGGCGCGCGAGCGTCAGGAGCAGGCGGTGCTCGTCTGCCAGCGGCTGCAACATCTCGCACGCCTCGGCTGGGCGGCAGCATGCCTGATTTGAGTTAATTTAAAAGAAGCTGCTGGTTCGAGTGTAACTAACTGTACAAGCTGAGTTGTGTTTTGCTCCAATTTGATTGGATACATAATCCACGAAACCAAAACACCAACACATAATGCCTTGACCACCGTAAGCGTAATAAGCACTGTAAAACCAAAGACACCAGAGCTTGTATTGTATTGCAACTATCAACAAATTTAGTACATTGCTCTTCAGGCTACGGCACAGATACTGCTGCTCCCCTCACGAGTCACGCAGGTGCTATCCAAGGATCCAAGCTTTCACTTGTGACGGCTCCTGCCTTCCACATTCTGCATCCAGCTTAATTAAGAACATCGGTCGCTCTAGTTCCAGTTCACGGCTTCCTTCTATCAACATGGTCCCTGAGGAGCAGAGAATGCCACTGGGAGATACACCACCCAGAAATGCATGGATACACCATCCATCCATCAATTCACCTCGAGATATCACAGCAGTTTCATGCCGCAAGCAGCAAAGTAGCCAACAGCCCATGCTTCCCCATTCGCTCCACTTCCGGGATGAAAACTACACCCAAGTGAAACATCCCTTCTATATATTACAACTGAGACCGACCAGATTGCTGACAAACTGTACAAACACAATTCACATATACAAACGGATTACAATGCACCACTTGGGGACAGATCAATGCGGGCCATCTAGTGCTAATATTAGCTGGACAAATGCTTCACTATCTATTCAATAACATCTGTGATGCCTGGGCCCATATGCACATCCACTTCCCAAGGCAGCCCCTACCAAACCCCATTTATGATATCACGCCTGTTTACACTTGGCAAAGAACACAATCCCAATGAGTCGACTATTTACATTTTGGGTTAAACTAGGTATGATTATTTGGGGGAAGCCTCCAAGTTTGATGACAGGACCGGTGTAGGGTTTGGCAACCTTCTGCAAGGAGGCTAATGAATCTTGTGCTGTATTTTACAAACTGCACACACCATCCACCAGGCAATGTGCACTCAGAGCCACGGGGCTATCACCGCCATGTCGGTTGACAAGGCCTCGCATCTTGGATCTTGTAGCTGGACCGGCATGGAGCCATCATTCGGCCATCCAAACATTGGCCCTATGGATTGCATTGTGGTCGCATGCCATGACATGTAGGCCTCATCTCACTTGTAATTTTCCTCAGCATAGATAGAGACAAGAGCATTATCACCAGCACCAGCAGCCAAAAGTGATTTGTATGGGTGAAAAGAAAGGCAGTTAACACTGCCTATCCTCTGGCCCATAAAAGATGGTTGATAGCGTATTATCGTCAACTGTTCTCCTTCAAGACTGAACACTTTGATCATCTGCTTTGCTGAGCCACTTGCAATAACCGGGGCATGCCGATGAACAGCTAATGCTGTCAGCGAACCCCTGTGTGCCTCGATAGTTAGGTAGGGTTCTGCTGCCCTTCTAATGTCGAGAAATTGAATGTCTCCAGCTTGAGATGCGCTTACAATCTGTGCCAGCATAAATCACAAAACAGGGACACTAAAAAACTTAAACAAGACCTACATATATATTTATAAAAGCTTGAATAACAGAAAACAAAATGCATAACATAGCAATACAAAGAAGCAGTAATGTTTATATACCTTGTGAGGATCAAAACCAGGTTGAAAACCTATGCCCACTACCTTTTCTGTTCTTGGAGCATGAGGTCTGGCCACATAGACAATTCTGCAGCATTGAAGAATTCAGAGTTCAAAACAAAAACTAGAGAAGAGGCAATGGGATATTGAATAGGGAACATAAGACATACATATAGTCTTCAACAAATGGTACAAGGCCAAGTATGTACGTGTAGATATTGCTCTACTTACCTATCAGGAGCACGGACATCAAATATCCTGACAGAAGCATCAGCAAAACCAGCAGCAAATTGACCAGAGCGGACCTGAGATGCAGACTGAAACAGAAGCAACAAGCAAAGGTCATGCTCAAAAACAGAAGATTCAGACCTGATTAATTGGTGCAATAACTTTCATATACATAAAGCTCTCAAACAGCTTATTTAAAATATGTGAAATGAAAGTACATACGCTATTGAAAAAAATAAGATAAGTGGACTAAACCATTACACGAATAGATTACTTATTTTGTGGTCAAGAAAAAACCATAGTTCATGGCACTATAGAACCAAATGATCGTCAAATTTCGTTTTACACCTTGCTCACATTGCTCAACCTACAGAAAGCCAACCAAACGCCACATCCATTCATAAAAACTTGGCCATTCGAATTGCACACACTAGGTGCTCTATTTTTTTCCCTGGATTTTCTCTCTGTTGGCCATTCATATATGGATATACGCCAACTCTCGCTACCATGTTTATTTTTGAGAATTGAATAAATATTTTGAGAAATTAACTCAAATAGACATGGAAACAAGAACTCACCAGAGCTGAAATGGCGCTATTAGCAGATGATTGAATGGTGCTAAGAAGTTGTTCCTTGTCAAGATCCCATACCAGGATGGAAGCCATGTCACCCGATGAGTACTATTTAACAACAAAAGGAAGCAAGTACCTGTATTAGAGCAACCTACAATGCGTAAAACAAAATTACAGTACTAGTGTATGACAGCAGAATATCACCAGATAACCAGATTGCTGCTGCCAATCGATCACAACACTACGACCAGCAGCTCGATGACCCTGAACTGATGAGAAAGCAGTTACAAGTTTCTGTCCTCCCTTTTGAGTGAAGTTTTTCCATATGCGGACATTTCCATCACCTGGAACACGAAAATTAGATGGCATAATAGCCATGATGATTACAAAACAATGAGCATAGAGAATAGGGGCATACTTGAGGCAGCTAAAAGCAAGCTCTCATCAAGTTCATTGATAAGCAAAAGTTTAGATAGCCCCCTGTCGGACAACTTGTGGTTTTCAAATGCGTTCACTGGCAGCGCGTCATCATAGTTCCACACCCTGAGATGAGGCACAAAACTTAAGCAACTGCAAAACGTGCATATGATGTACTCGAATTTTCACTTTTCATTGCAGCAGTAAATGTTTTACCTTATTTGCTCATTTTCATCAGCTGCAACAACAATAGGAGAAAATGGCATCAATAATGCTGCTTTAGTACCCAACTCAAACCTCGTATCCCAACTAGCAATCTGGCTCGTCATCTTGCAAGCTGTTATTCCCATCATCCACCGGCAAAAGGTGAACCAAAAACAAAAAACTGATATAAGCATAGAGTACCAACAAGAATGTGTAGTGCAGAATGATGCAGACATGCACGTACAGGAACGCTGGCATTTAGAAATGCAATCAAGTGCAGTTCGTTCTCTCTCTTCTCTTCTAGCATTTGCTTCCTCGTTATCATCAGAACCAGTTAGAAGTGGCCTTGCGAAGTGACCACAACTCCAGTTGTAAATAATTGATTGGGGAACTATACTTAGATCAGCATTACTGGGAGCCGCAACAGAGCTTAAAAGGGGATCAGCTAAGCCCTCAGGTGAATTCATAAGATGTGGTCTGAACTCCATAGAACAAACTCGGCGTAACCCTGTAAGAAGATAATCATGCTGAGGAGGGCTAACAGGAGGGGTCCTAAATGCCATTGAGAAGCTTCCTGCAAAATATTGGAAGGCACAAATCAACAATTCAGTTCTTATCCTAAAATCGAGATGTTCCAAGCACAAAGCAACATTCGTGATCACAACATACCAGAGTTCATATCAAACCAAGAAGAAGAACGTGCCATTCCAAAGTTTGATGGAGGTGCAGATGCCTCTCCTTGATGTGCACCGCCACTGTTAATTCTTTTATGTTTCATGACCACTTGCTCAACGCCTATGAGGGACAGGGTTCTCCGACCAATAGTTGCAATTCTTGGGTAAGGATCTTTAGCAACAGAACACATGGTCGATATAAATTGAGAATAAATTGTACTATCAGCAGGCATTGATCTGTTGTGGCTGAGACCACCATTAGTTACATTCTCCCTCAGTAATATGCCTGAATCAGAGTGTTGGGAAGAATCATCTGACTGGGGAGAGCCATGCAAGATGCTAGATGTAGCCATCGGGCTGCTTGTAGAAATTCTTCCATCACGACCAGTGCCACTGCTCTCGCTGCCAACCCTTAGCACAGGACCAATATGAGAAGCAAGACCACTGCTGCCTTGTAGAATGTTGGTGGGACTATAAACACTGGTTGGATTATTTATATTAGCCAGTGATGGTAGAGACTTCAGCACTGAATTGGTTTGAGGTTTCCAGTACTCAGAAGCAACAGATTTAAGATGTTTGTTGTGACCCAGTGCAAAGCGGGTAAGTGCTGGAAAAACATCAACTTAACTCAAAATGGTTCCCAAGAGGCTAAAAGGAATATAATATGCTTAACACATAAAAAGAGGCATTTAGCGCGAACATACTTTCCTAATGCACATACCTGTAGCAACCTCAGATCGAACAAGGGGGCTACCATCTGAAGCAACCTGCAGAAGGCTTCGAACAACACTTATTTCAGCTCTCACCTTTTCATCATCATCAGGATCATCATCAACTCCACTTGATGATCCCATAGCCAAGAGATTCCCAAGTGCAAAAACAGCAGAAGCTCTGACCTGACAAAACAAAATATTCAATGCGTTTGTGAAGTAGGCAAAAGAATGAACTGCTACAATATGAAAGTCACCGTACCTCAGGCTGAGGCTCTGACAATAGCAAGGTAACAATGTCTGGCGCATTTGATTGTAAACCAAGTAACTGAGCCTCGGGGAAATCTTCCCAGAGTTTGCCAAGGCATAAACAAAGCCACTGCAAAAGCAAAGGCTCTGTTTGTCCATCATGAGGATTCTCAGGTTGCAGATGTCTCAGGCAAACATCTATAAGACCTGCACTAATACAAGCCTCTTGACCCTTCCTGTGCCCATCCACAATAACCGCTAAAACGAAAGCAGCCATCGCTCGCTGCTCTGGGTAAGCATCCAAACTGTCAAGAAACCTGATAAAATATGCATGCCCTCCGTCTTTGACCAAGTCAACCTGGCATGACTGTCATTCGAGGGGAAACAATACAGGGTAAACACCTGAATGTTGAAAAACGAATACAATCCCAAAAGGTTCCAAAGTAGAGCGCATACCTTATCAAGAGAGAGAATTTTTGTCCATATGAACACAAGAATTTGACGCAGTTCTATTGCACTTGTTTGAAGCAATTTGAGGACATAAGGGAAGATTCCGACAGATAAGGCCTACAATAACATTAAGTTCCTGAGGTTATAAATAAATATTACAAAGTACATAAGAGAAAGATTCTGACAAACAAGGCCTACAACAATATGAAGTGCCTGATGTCGATGGTACTGAAAGAGGATAAACAATAAGCAGTTCATATAAAAGAAACGTAAATTCAGAAGAAGTCAACTACATACCAAATCAACTGCCCATGGTCCCATGTCAAGAAATCTTCCAAGCAGAACAAGTGCTCTAAATCTGTGTGATTGACTAAGCAGGACCTACACAAAACACCAGGGGTAAGAGAAAGAGGAACAAAAAAAAATTGTTGGAGATAACTAACAGGAATGCATGCAACGAGATAACTTTTTCTCAAGTTGAGTCTGTAGCAGCAAAGAGGTTACAAATGAGGTGCTTAAAAATATATACCAAAGTAAGTTAAAATGGGTCAAATAATACGGAATTTCAGGTAACTGAAGCAGCAAGATTTCTTACCTGAAGAACTATAGGTAACTGTTCAGGGGGTTTCTTATCCTCAGAGCCATGATCAAGCCACACTTCAAATGCCGTCAATTGTTCCGTAAAAAATGGGCTTGGCTGGTTTGAATAAGGAGAAATAAATTACCAAAATGATTACACTCAAAAATTGCGCAACAATATCTCAAAAGGAAAAAGTAAAAAAAAAAAAAACCTGAAACTCCGCATTTGGATCAGCAATTAACTGAGGAAGCTTGGAAAGGCATATCTCAGCCGCCATGTCCCATGCATCCCTGGCATTTAGCAAGTTACGGAAAATGCACAAAATAATAGTAATTACAGAAACAGAATGACCAGTCAAGTTAGCTACCACATATGGTGCTGGTGTGTTGGTGGTAACAATGGGTAGGAAATTGGGGAGCAATTTGCGGAACGCATGATTCTCTCAGCAAGTAAGAAGTTGCGGAAGAGACTAGCAACCAGAAGATCTTGCCTAAAAAGCCTTTGGAATAGATCTGCACAGTGAAACTTGTATCACAACCAGAGAAACCCGACATAATAATTTGAGCTCAAATGTAACTTGTTTTCTTGTTCCTAAGAATATTTCCAAGATGAATTACCATGAGGAAGAACATTCCACGCAATAGTATCTGTAATAGCAGTGAAAATCCAGTTTAGCTCCCCAAGAAGAGTTTTACGGTCATTTTGCCTTCCAGGAATTTGGTCAATAAGGGAAGGATCCAGAGAACCACGGAGTAAGGACCGGTTACAAAACCTGCATCGTATAATAAAGAAGTGGAGGAGAAATTAAGGAATAGTTTACAGGTAAGGAAAGAAAAATGCACTCCACACTATCAGGGAAAAGAGATAGACAGACCAGTGCAACGCCATTTTTATTGGTGTTGTGAGGCACGCTGTAAACACATCAGCAGGAAATTCAGCACTTTGGGGGAGAGTTTGATGTGCCTCGCATGCAGCAAGAAGAATGCAATCCTTCAGTGAAGATGCCGAAGAGCTGGAACTCCAGTCTAGGCGCTGAGTAACCAGTAATCACAACAAATATTAAGGCATACAGGAACAGAAACAGACGCAAAACACTCTTAACTAGAAGTATACCATACCTCTAGAAAAGCTTTCACAATGATTCCAGCTGCTGAGCAATCGAAAACATAAATTGAAGGTGTTTTTAGCCATGAATCAAGGTCAGTAATAGGAAGTGGAATATACTGTGTGTAACTCTGCAAAAAGAGGGGGGGAATAACCGCTTCGTTAAGACATCTATGATAAGTACATGCAGTAACCAATGCAGGACCTAATAATATTTACCTTGTTAAACACCCAAATCTCACCATTAGCTGTAGGCTTTGGTACACCGTGGCCATTATAGTGGAACAGGACCCTCTCTGACTTGGCATATTTGCGGCAGGTATTACAAAGCTTCTTAACTTCCTCCACTGTGGGATCCAGCTGAAGCTTGTAACGAGCCTGCAAGTGCAATGCCCAAAGATGTAAATAATGATTATGAAAGTACCACATAGATTAAACAGGAAAGTAAATTTCTCACCTTAGGTTGCCATCGTTCATACTGTGAGTGCAATGTTTTTCCAATATTTTCAAGGGCTTTCGGAGGTGCCATAGAAAATGGATCTGTTACACAAAGGAATGAAGATTTATGAGAACATCTCAAGTCGACTGTATAATGTGCAATAAGTGTAATAAATATTATGAATCACCATGATGGTCAAAATCTGGTGAATTTCTACAGTTATGTATATGGTTATGGACCAAAAATCATCATGAGCATTAACAAAATAAGTTTATAGCTTCCAGAACAAAGTAAAATATCTTAGCCTAGAAAAAGGTATTCCTCTCCATATCAGGAGTTAATTGTTAACTTTAAATTCAAACGTGGGATAGGTGCAAAAATAATCACCTAAAAACTAGAGGAAAAATACTCTCCTTTTCGGAAGATAAACTTCAACAGTAATTTTTTAGAATAGTTGTGTCAGATGAATTATTAGTTGCAGTCAATTCTGTTACAAAATATTTTCAAACGGCATACAGAAATACAAAAAGCTAATAAAAGTAAGAAACGATTTCACTAACATGATGAAAAACAGTTCATTTTTGGCGTATTCTAACACATAAGATTTATCATCTGGTGATGAGCTGAATTTCACAATAAGATGAACAGAACTAAACTGCAGACATTATCATCAGATGCCTGGAACTTTGGATGAAAAGATATAGGCATTTACCTATCCAGCACTCCATTCTTGCACAAGGAGATATTTTAATTACATCTGGCGGATCAACACTAATGTTCAAACACAATACAAGTGCAACACATCCAGTCTTCATCTGCAATACCAAGTCCATTGTTAGTAAATGTCGTGTAATAATGTAAAAGATGTGAACAATTTTATAAAGAAAATAACATCCAATGGCCAGACAAAAAGAAACAATATAACCAAAATGAACGAAAGAACAATATTCCAATCAAAGCAGGCACCATTAGAATAGTAAATAAAAGAATCAACAAAAAAGTTTTCAACAGTGCCTTGTTTTACACAGTACATAGGCCTCCGTAGAATTTCACGATAGATTGGACATATCTGCACACGTCTTTTACAAAGCTCAACAGTGGGTAGCAAAAATGCAACACCATGCTAAGACTCTGTTTTCCTAAACAGGATTGAATGCCGTGTACACGGCATGTAAACGCTACACAGGCCCAGCCGTGTTTATCTAATCAGTCGTGTAATCAATTAAACGGCCATGTAGCCCAATTAAACGACCGTGTAGCCTTGACTATTAGCTAGACGATGGCTGACCGCCCGTTTAGCGTTTGCTGTCTACGAAAATATGGTGATCGGAAAAGGAAATATAGGCCGAAAACTCCAAGGAACTATGTCTGAAGGGTGAAAGAACGGATTAATGTTCATGATAGTTCGTTACACCAAGTGCCTCTACAGAATTCTAAACAATGTCTGGGAAAATGGAATATCTGTATACACAGAAGCATACATTTTGGTCCAAAAGCATGGATATCCATAAAATTATCCTAGAGATTTCAAGGCTCACGATGTTCAGCTTTACCATATATGTCCACTGACTTGAACTGAGAAACTGAAAGACACTATTTTCCATCTGGCGGTTCATGCCAATTCAATATGCACAATATGAGCATCCCCGAAACCACTGTGTGTTTGCATGCCAGCTTTGAACAGTAAAATATCTTAATCCTGCAGTGACAGCAATACGTTGGGTAGCGAACTTTTTAAGCTGGCTGATGGCTATTAAACAACTTGACCCAGGATTTGTCCACGTTTGAACTTATAGCTTCACCACAAGCAACCAGCAACACTAACTTTCTCTTATAGCAACATGATGCCAGCCATTTTGAATGCAATAGTGACTATTGGAGTATTTATTTTCAAGAATTGCATGACCTCAATTATTCCAAAAAGCATTGTGCATACACAAATTTGTATATGTATGTTGATAGATCCCGCCACAGATCCAGACTACACGATTCGTAGACCTGTTAGGAAACTCCAGGTCAAATAATGTTTCCTAGCTAATTTGGATTTTAATCCAAAGAAACTGCCTGAAAGTCGGTGGTCATCATGCTGAACTTATTTGGTCAACGGAATTGAGAATTTGCATGCCTATGACATCACAGACAACAATGTTGAGTTTGACTATAATAGTCCATTCAGTATCAATTATCTCTGGCTATTGTGGCATCTCCTAGGCATTGTGAGGGGAGTGGGTTGCCATAGAGTTTTGGTTACGCCACAACGCCTAAGCGCTGTAGGGGAGGTGGGCCACCACGCATCGCCACAATGCCACAAAAGACATGCAATTATCATTAAATGAGCGGACAGCGTGATCCAATAAACGAGTAACGGCAAGTTCTTTGATTGCGTGGCAGTTCCCCAAAACTTAATGAAACACAAAGGCGAGATAGATACTACTTGTGGAAAAAATAGCATTTTGTTGTGCTTAGGATGTGTGTTATGATTGTTCTACTTGTGTCATATTGTTACCGCGACTTCGCAAACCTCGTTACATCTGAAATCGCCGCATTCAAATTATATTTTTGCAAAGAATGATAAATGATGCTGAGTCTGTAGGTTCCATAACCACTGAGCTCGAGTAGCAACCGACCCAAAGTTCCCATTTTTCAGCTCAAACGGCTACGCGTGCGACTAATTGCAGTCCTACGAATCTCCGTCTGGCACGAAGGCACCGAATCCAGCGAACAATTAAGAAGCAGGAGCAATAAAAACAGCAGCTGCATACTGTGCTAGGTCCATTACCCGGTCCTTGGGCCGCCACTTGGAGACGATCCCGCTGGTGGATGGCCCGGCCGCGGCGGCCGCTGCCTCGTCTAGCCCCTCGTGGCGCTGCTCGCACAGCACCACCAGCTGGGGCAGGTACGCCACCGGCGCCGGCTTCTCCTCATCGGCGTCCAGCCCATTCCTGGGCTCCGGTACGTTGGCGACGGGGAGGTCATCCGTGATGTGGCTGTGGCGGTGATTCGGCAGCGGCGCCAAGGGCGTCGCCAGCGACGGCGACGGCGACGGTGAAGAGGACGAGTGCACGAGCCTGGACGCCATGAGATCTCCCAATGCCATCTACGCTAGCTCTTTCTTCCTGCTAGTCACCCGGCAGCCATGATGAGGTCGCGGAGCTTGCTTCACCTACATCGATCGAATCCGGCCGGCGTGGGGATTCCGGTGGGTGAAGCCAGGTCAGCGAGGGTGGAAAGATTGGTAGGAGGTTGGTGGGAAGGGGTTTAGGGTTAGGGTTTGGATGGATGCGGCTGGCTGGGAGGAGAGGGAAGCGGCGGGCGGAGAGAGAAGGAAGCAGCAGCCCAGGCGCAGGCGAGGCGAGGAGAGAGAAAGATTGACGGAATTTTTCCTTTTCTATATAAAAAAATAAAAACTGGAAATCGGCTTCCTCTCGCTTCATGCTTTTTTTTTACCAGTTCTGGCAGTGGTGTTCGACCGTACGAGAGCTGTCTGCATTCATTTTCCCTGTCTTTTTTATATTTAATTTTGCTTATTTGTTATCGTGATGTTAGCACCTGTGTCTAATCAACTCGACATTTGGTGACTCTTCAAATCATAAACATTTTCAAAAATTAGATACTAGTCACAACTATATTATTTTCACCCTTTTTTAATTAATAAAAACGACACTATCTCGTGATGTTTCCGTTCACACACACAATAGATAACAGGATGATAAATTAAAAAAGAGTGACAAACTTACTAGTCGGTAAAGTTTCCGTATAACTTGGCGGAATATCTATAAGGATGCGTTCGTTGCATGGGGTCTAAACTTTAGAGAGTTTTTGCAACGAATATTGTGATTACAAATAAAGTTTAATTACAAAACTAATTTCAGGACTCCGCTCGAATTCGGGAGACGAATCTAATAAAGGTAATTAAGCAGTGATTAGACGATGGTTACTGTAGCATCATTGTAGCGAAACTTAGATTAATTAGGCTCATTAGATTCGTCTCGCGATTTAGAGGGGGGTCGTGACATAGATTTTGTCATTAAATAAATAAAAATATTCTTAAATAGTGAGATTCTCTTTGATGTGACAGGTCTAAATTTAGAGGGGGTGCAACGAACGCATTCTAAGTTAGCTTAAATTTCTCATGATCTACACGATTTAGTTAGAGTTATTAACATTTGTCTCTCTCAACGATTGTTATTCACGTCTTTCACTGTTAGTGTCAATTACACAAAGACGAAAATCAAAGATAAATCTGGATATATTATTCCTTTCATTAAGCACTAACTCAACAAAAAAGAAGTTGAAAGTGATGAGAAAAGAAAAAATGTGGAGCTTATAAAATGTGACTGGTCAGGTCCGTGAGAGATCGTGCTTGAAGCCTCGTCTTTATACTATCTGGCTCTGGGCTATCGCACTGAGGCCAAGAGCCTGTGTAAGAGCATCTTAAAGCCTCTATTTAAGACCATACTTTGTTATTTGAGGTTTAAGAAAAAAAATCATCTCCAGTAAAGACTTTACTTGAGTTCTTATTTTGCATGTCCCTCAAACTACATCTCTAGGCCCTCTTATTTATAGGGTTCTCTAATTCCCCCACTCGTTCGTGAGTTTCACCGTTTTGTTTCATTTTTCATTTTTTTCTCTTCTTTTTCACTCTAATTGATGGGTCCTACATAAATAGGGTCTTGAACTAGTTTACTGCTAGAGTTAAAGCTAGATTTTAAGCCCTTATTTTTATATATCAGTCTGAACAAAGAAAGTAGAAACCTTGTTTTGATGTCTTTGCTAGAAATGCTCTAAAAGCATATCTAGCTAGGCCTTTACATGAGTTCCTACTCTATTATTTAGGAGTTTGAGGCAAAAAATCATTTTCAGCCGGGACCCTAATTAGACTCTTATTTTGCATGCCGTCTCAAACTCCATATCCAAGCATCTATTTTTAGAGTCCTCTAATCCTTCATCTTATTCATAGGTCTCATATTTTTTTATTAGGTCTCGCACAAAATAGAGTCTTAAGTCAGTTTACTGTTGTAGTTAAAACCAAATTTTAAACCCTTATTTTTATACGCTGGACTAAAAAATGAAAATGGAAACCTTGTTTTGAGGTCCATTTCTGAAGATGCTCAGTTCCATAACCAAGTTCATAAAAGAAAGCCTGGGCAGCGTGGATTGCCTTCTTCCTCGTTCTTTCCTTACTACTGTAGCTAGCAGCTCTGGCGTTCCTTAAAGAAAGAAAAAAAAACTAGCAGCTCTGGCCTCAGTGTCACTTAAAACTGACTTGAGTGCTCCCACAAGGAACCAGGCTGGCGGCCGGGAGAAACGAGGGGCAACCGGGCAACTGGATCTGGGGCGTGGCGGGGAGCTGCTGCCGCTCCTGGCGCTGGAGGCGGACTGGTCCGGGAGTCATGGGGGCGCAAGCTGGAGCTCAGGGCGGGAGCACGCAGCTCGAGTGCGCGTGGCTGACGAGATGCGGAGGCCTCGGCGCCCGCTGGAGGCACGACGGCGCCGGGCGAGAAGCCCAAGCGTGAGAGCCCCACCGTCGAGTTCGCCTAGGGCCTTTTCCAAAATAAAGAGCCGGCGCTGACTGCCTCTCTCGTCTTCCGCCTTCTTGGATTCGAATTGGAATTCAGGAAGGGATTCCCTTCCTCCCGCCAACAGCCCCGGCCAAATTAAAATAGGGAGCGGAGAGGGGGATTGCATATAATTTCGTCTCTTCCCCCACGGGATAGACATCGCCGCAGCTCCCATCTATCATGGGGCAGCTGCATCTGGTTCGCTTCATGTCCCTGCAGCGCCAGCGGGATCTGCAGCGGCGCCGGCGGCAAGACCAAGAGGCCAATAATCGTGAGCCTCCTCTTCTCCGCTATTTATCTCTTTTCATGCATGCCCAGAGATGCAGACTTGTTCCAATCTTACAGTGTCTCTCTTACAGTGTCTCTTACTACTATTCGACATTACAAGAAGACATGGTTCTTCCTGGAGGGGGAAAAATTCTGTTTTTATGTGTCTATTGTTCTGTTTCGTGCAGACTACTGAATTTTGGATGGATCTAAGCTGGCTAGGCAAAGTAAAATTTCAATTGACCGCACCTTTTTCATGCTTGATTGAGTAGGCTAAGCTATGTTCATCTCCGTACTTTTTTATGAGAATCTGTTCACAAAGAGAAGAAAAGAGCCTCTTATTATTTCTCAATGGTTAAATAATTCTAATCTTATTCTAGCTAGTGCGGAAACCGATTTCTTCTTTCTTGAGCCGGTTTATGCTAGAATACGAGATGATGCATGTCTGGTAGTTATAAGGTCAAAGGCGGGTTATCCGTTAGTTTATGAATTGCAAAGCAAAAAGCTGATAGCCTCCACTGTTTTGTTTGTTTTAGCTCAAACTAGATTGACGAGGCATGTTGGGAGATTGCAGGAAAGAAAAATAATTAGAAAATAACTCTTTCCTTGAACCGAATTGTTAGTATCGCTGCATCAAAGTGTGACAAGAGAAAAAAATCTAATTCCTCTGCGTGCATTGATATGCTTGTTGTTGCTGTTTTGTTCCTCGGAGCTCAGTATTATTCTACCATGGATGTTATGCTGCAGTTGGAATGGTCGCTTCAGGGCCTAAGAGAAAGGCCTCACCTTGCCAGCAAGATGGTGATTATCAGGTTGATGAAGTAAAGATGTATTTAGGACCAAGCCTTCCAGAGGTACGGCATTAAGTGTTGATAATGAAAGAATTTTGTGCAATTAAAATATCGTGATGGTCTCTTGAATTGTGCAAACTGATGGACTTGTGCTAGTTGAATAGTGTTTATGAATCAGTATTCTAATGCTGTAATCTCTCACTGTCCTGCTGCATTGGTAGCTATGCTTTTTTCCGAGTGTTGCATAATTAACTTTCCCAATGCAAAATCGTCTCCTTATAGTGTTTCATCAGGCCTCCAATGCATAAAAATTGTTTTTGTAGACTGGGGTGTTTAATGCCAAGCACTTGCCATGAATCTCCTTATAGTCTGTAACATATGTAGCATCTACAATGTAAATAAAATTAAAAAAATAATTGGTGGCTTACTAGGAAAGTCATATCTCAAAAATTGCTTATCAGGCATTGATAAATTATATTTTTCCTTATAGTCCAACAGATGTGACAAGTTTAACTCCCATTAGAGTATTAGACAATTATTTCAGGCAATACATTGTAACTTATAAGTTACATCTCATTGTCAGATGGCGCTCATGCTCTTTTATCTGGTCTGTTAAATCAATTATCTCAACATTTTAGTCAGACAAAGGTTTATGTAATGGAAGCTATGCATCCAGCCAGTTTTGTGCAATTCCCATCCACCTTTTGATCTGATTCTGATCTTGTTGCCACGTTGAAGCCAAGCCACATCGTGGACGTTAGCCTCTAGTTGGAACTGAGTCTATGAAACTGGTCGTACCTTGAGCACGACTCATATGTCCTGTTTCGTCATGCTGTTATTCGATCATATTATTTATCATCACCTGGGATTTCCTGATATCCTATTGGCACCCTATGTAAAATGCATGCTCATTTCTCTTCCCTTTTTCACCTTTGATTACTACAATTAAAATTCTGGCCATTTTACTTGATGCGAATGCAAAGAGAACTATTTCTGAGCACTGCATGTCTGATTAGGGCAAAAAATACATTTTTCTTGTTAAAGTTAGGTGTAGATTTCGTAACATCTGATCTGAGATTCAGAGTACTGAAATTGTTCTCTTTTTCCAAGTAACCACAATGAACATGGTGCAGTGATGCACCTAGAACCTGGACGTGGCCTACATTACTCCTTTTTTTGCTTCCATCTAATCAATTATTTGCCTTTACAATTCTATACTGCTGAACTTCTCTCCCTTGCCTGTGCATGCAGGACATTTGGCAACACATACATTCTCTGATGCCGATGAGAAATGCTGCCAGAGCCGCATGTGTGTCTCGTGCCTTTGTACCTTCCTGGAGATGCCATCCCAACCTCACTTTCAGCAAGGAAACATTGGGCTTGAATGAAAATGCTTGCGGAAAGGATGGTTCAGCTAACATTTTCTCCAGCATAGTTGATCACATTCTGACAAAGCACTCAGGCATTGGTTTGAAGACGCTCAAGATTCAGATTCCTTCAGATTTCAGTGCAAAGGACTATTGTTATATTGACAGTTGGCTTCAGACTGCTCTGACTCTAGGGATCAAAGAACTCACACTTATCTTGTGCCCTTTGAAGTCAAAGTACAATTTCCCATACTCACTGCTATCTAATGGGGGTGGAAACTCAATTCGATATCTTCACCTTGTCCGTTGTTCCTTCCGTCCGACAACTACACTTAGTTGTTTAAGAAGTCTGACGAGACTGTATCTTTGTCATGTGCGTGTTACGGGAGACGAGTTAGGGTGCCTTTTTCCCCATTCTCTTGCTTTGGAGCGATTGGAAGTCAGGTACTGTGATGGGATTGTTCGGCTAAAGGTACCTTGCATACTGCAGCGGCTCGGCTACCTGGAGGTGCTTGGCGGCGGCAGGCTGGAAGTGATAGACAATGAAGCTCCAAATATCTCCACGTTTCTATTTGAAGGAGACACTGCAGTGAAGCTATCACTTGGTGCAACACTGCAAATGAAGAGACTAAAAATCCAACGCTCCGGTTCAGTATTTTATGCTCGTACTGAACTTCCATCCAGGATGCCAAATCTCGAAGCACTTACCCTACGTTCAGACAGAGAGGTATGGCATTTGACTGGCTTGTGATATGCATATATAATGACACTACATTTCTTGGAGCATAATTAACATGACATTTATGCAGAGGGTTACACCAATGCTGAGTAGTAAATTCCTTCACCTCAGACACTTGAGTATTGGTCTTAATGGAGTAACTTTTCCCTCGACTTATGATTATTTGTCTTTGGCTCACTTCCTCGATGCTGCACCTTATTTGGAAACTTTCCACTTGGATGTGAGTTATTGTTCATACTGCTATGATTTTAGTAGTAGCTATATGTGGTGCAACCATAACTTGAAAATTTTCCTTTCCATTACAGGTATGGCAGCAACATATGAAGCATGTCTCGATTTTTGCAGACTCCTCAGATTTAAGGCAGATGCAAGAACATCGACATCACAGCCTGAAGAATATGAGGATAGAAAACTTCTGTTATGCGAAGAGTTTGGTTGAGCTAACATGCCATGTTGTTGAGAGTGTAACGTCACTTGAGTGCCTGACACTTGAAGCCCCTCAGAGTGTTTTGAGGTGTTCTGATCGTGACAACAGATCTGGCAAATGCTATCCAATGGATAGGGATATTCTTGTGGAGGCTCATAGAGCGATCTTGGCTATCAGAAGATACATCGAGCCAAAGGTTCCCTCCACTGTAAAACTTCATGTTTTAGAGCCTTGCAGCTGTCATGCTGCATAATTTTAGATGGCCACGTTTTAATGTAGTCATTCAAGGTTTAGTTATGTAAATGTTGTATGTGGTTTTTTAGATGGTTTCTGAGCTCTTAAATATGTAGTGCTTTTTACGCTCACTAATTTGTTGTACAATTTTGTATGTTCATTCAATTACTGAACAGTGAAAACGTGTGTCAACACTCAACAGTATATTTTGTCCCCTGAATGCAGGTGCAGCAATGCTCATCCGTCCAGCTAAAATGCGGCAGCTAGGCGAGAGCTGTCTTGGCGGCGGCGGCTTCTACTAGTTCACACTATCAGACAATCATTAGCATAAATAGTTCACACGATCAGACAATCATTAGTACTCATAAAATAAGATACGAGATGAACCTTATCCGTCCGTTTTGACCCTGCTGACTGAGACAAAGAAACCACGTTCTTCTTGGTTAAGATTTGTGGGTGGCAAGCTCAAAAAAAAAGATTTGTGGGTGGCTCGAAAAGCCCAAAACCTCTTGCCGTCTGCCGGAGCAGGAAGCAGAGGATGGCGGTGGCCAGCACTGTGCTCCTCTCTTTCCCACGCTGCTGCCCCTATCCGTACCTCCGCCGCCACCACAAACCCAAGCCCGAGCTGCCGCCTTTCCTCCACTTCCCCCTCCGCCGCACCAGCCTGCCGCTCCCCCTTCCGCGGCGCTGGCGGAATGTCTCCGCCGCCTACGGCGACGACGACATGGACGACGACTTCGGCGACTTCGACCCGGACGATGCGGACGCCGTCGGCGAGGACGACGACATCGACAATGAGCAGGACTACGACGTCGACTACGACCGCCTCCTCGCCCCCGTCAAGCCGCCGCCGCCCTCCTTCTCCGCCGAGGAGGGGGACATCGCCATGGTCTCCGCCGAGAGCTTCGTCTCCACGCAGGAATCCGCCTCCGACACCGTCGTCGACTACGCCATCGACGAGGACGAGTTCCACAAGATATGCCTGCTCCACTGCGACTTCTTCATCCGGAAGGTGCCCGACCCAGATGACGACGTCTTCGACTTCAGAGAGGTATATCCTCCTAACATCCACTGCTTGGCTGCTTGCTAGTACTATATTCTCTCTGATGGTATTTAGTTTCATCAAACCTGACTGTTAGTACCACGCTTTTGGTCACCGTGACATTTCTTCGAACACGTGCGATGCAGTTTTTTTGAGCGCTGCTCATTTTTCTGAACATGGTATTTCTGTGCAACAGATGTATGTCACACCACCAGACACTGATATCTACTCCATTCCGAGGGTTCTTGCCCCATTGCCACAGAAGGTGCCCATATAACTCTCAACTATTTCTTACTTCAGTTGAACTTAAAATCAAGCTTGGCGTGTAACTGCTGTTATTTTTTTTTTCTCATGTTGGAATTAGTATGTGAGGTGCACGAAGAAAAACTTTGGACGCTACCACGTAAGTGAGCCACCAGTTGAGCATTTGCGTGATCCCCTGTACAAGACCGAGAGGGAGATCATGAAGGTATGATGAGAATTTGTCTGCTGTCTTATTTGTTGTGCCACCTCAATTTACATCTTTCTGTCACAATATCTAAGATGCGCTTGGCAAAATGTGTTGTGGACTCATTCTTTGGCAAGCAGTACCGCAGGAGAAGTGGCTAAGTGCCGGATGAGTTAGTCGATGATTATCTAGTTTCCCAGGTTGTGAGTATCGGATTGTGTGAATTGATTTGTTAGCAGGATTAGCAAGAGTTTGTTAGAACAGCGAGTTTGTTATTCAATTAGCCAAAGTGTGTTAGGGTGCTGGCTATATAATGTCAGGAGCCTTTCATTATCAATAAATCAAGCAAGTTAAACCACAATTACTCAGAGCCACCACGGAGCGCAAGTTGGTTTAGCTTGCCAATTCGCCCCCTCCCTGTAATCGCCATATCAAAATGTTTCTTGAAAGTTACCAACAGAGTATTATGATGTTTTCCCTGACTACTTGGCACACGCTTCAAGTTAGAACATGTAGTGGTGTTCAAATATTGTGGACACTGAAACAGGAAATAAGTGAACATGTCACTTACTTAGGTCTTTGTGTTACCTCCTTGTTTACCCTTGGTAATGAGCTTCTTTTGACTACTCGTATTGTTATTGCATAATATGTGCTTCTTTTTTGCCCTTATTTTCTATGTGCATTACAGCTCCCCCCCTGCTTGATTGCTTCTCTATTTTGTAATGCATTGTACTTCTAGTTATTTTCCTCCTGCTTAATGAAAGGGCAGAGCACCTGCCATATTTTCTTTAAAAAAAATATTTTACTTCTGGCTATGGGATTTCCTCATTCTGTCATTCAAACTGTACGCCTCATAAGTTCTATATTGCAGGTTTTCTTAACCAAACACTATCGAAACAGGCGCGCAGATGATCCAGATTTCTTCCTTGATTTTGAGGAGATTTATGTCATTGACTCAAAAACAAAGTCAATCACAAGAGCTAGAGTTGTGGTAAGATATCCAAATCTAAATATATTTAAGCTATTAACTAGTTATTTTGACATATTTAGGTTCGGCAAATAGGTTCATCGATAGTTTTGGAGAATCGTTTCTATTTGTTAAAGCCTCATATCACCCTGAATGTGAAAGAATAATTCCTGCGAGCAACATAAAATCTGCATTGCTAGTTACTACCAGATGTACATTTGTTTTGTTAGTTCTACTAGAGATCTTCAATTTTCAGGTTAAAATAGTGCATTTTATTGAAAAACACAGAATGTTCCATGTCATATCGGTTTATTTGTCAGAGCTCGGTTGAATATTTTGGGCATCTCAATTTAATCCATAGTGCTCTCAGTAAATTTGCTGATCTTTGGGAAAATTCTTCATGCAACCAAGTATAATACAAAAGGCCTACTTTCGGTGTACTTTGATCACTGATATATTGGTGTACTTAGATCACTGATATCCACCTGTCCTTGACAGGTTAGTGTTCCTGAAGGAAAGAAAAGAGATCGGCGGAATGACCTCCTACTTATACGTGATGGAGGGGAGTCCTTTAGAATAATTGATAAGGTAGTCTGCTTGCTTCAGATATTTAGCTTTTTGCTTTGTTTAAGCGGGCTCCAAAAAAATTAACTTTGGCTAACGGTATCGTTACTGTACCAGACTAAAAGGGACGATGCAACCACTGTCATCCAAAGAGAAGAGTGGGCAAAGTCGAGACAGGATGTGGAGAAGCATTTCAGGAAACTCCGGGACTTTGACTACTCGAATTGGTTCTGAAGAAATGTCTGTTGGGTGCAGAGGAAATGGTCCTTGCAGCGATTTTGTTGTGTCTGCTGCTGACTGCATGTAGATAGGTTGTGTGTATCACTGTCTCTAGCATGTTACATGTAGAAGGTATGCCATCTAGGGTGGAGCATGCACGAAACTGAGATTTGAATCCATGTCTTTGGGAAGTAACCGAGCTAATGAATATGTTGCATTTTTGCTTCACTTTTTGCCTTGCTTAAAAAGGCGGTGATCATTAGTTCAGGCACACTGGTGCTCTGATGTTGATCGTTCCCGTCCTTGAATTTTGATCGTGAAGTGTTTTCCATGTTCACCGATAATGATGGGAAAAGAAACATGAAAATAGAAATCCGACTCTGCAGCTCCTCATGTCCAAGAGTCCAAAAAAAAAAAGCAAAACAATAAAAACGGGGGTGTTCCGAGAATCGAACTCGGGACCTCTCGCACCCGAAGCGAGAATCATACCACTAGACCAAACACCCTTTTTGATATCGACTCTATTTTGTTTCTATAAGTATACATTACAGATCACACGCGATATTTTATAGAACATCGTGTTTGCAGCTTCTTGTAGTATCAGGTACTCCAATATATTCGGTAATGTCCGCTCGTGGTAAATTCTGTTAGAATCTTACACGCTTCAGTTGTTGCATGTTATAATAACAAAACTACGTGCTAGTGAATTTGTGCATGTTACAACAAAGTATACCTAAAAAAGCGGCATGACATCCATCATTTGCTGCATACACTAGAGGCATTGTATTTGAATAATTATGCTGAGTTGAGACATGCCTCTACGGGAAGGGTGGAGGAGCCCGTGAGAGGCATCTTGGCGCCATTCACAGCTCACGCCCCCACGAGAGCTTGTATGTATATAACACCTCTTCCAGCCAAAACGTGCAAGAAACAAGCCCATGGATCTTTATTCCCTTCTCCATCGTGGATGCTCTTGGAACCTAGCTATCTCTGTGCAGTCTTCTTCTTGCCAATGATCGATGACCCTGCATGGCAGCAAGCGTGAGTCCAAAGAAGACGCGTTATGTTTGCGTCACCATGCAAGCATCCCAGCATGCAAACCCCACTCCGATCCACAACTTAATCGTTTATAAACTGTCCTAGCTTTCTTGGTGCAGTTTATCTGCTTATCCTGGATGCACGGCGACAGACAATCCCTGCGTAACTGTACTTTTTATTCTTGCTTATCCATCCATTCTTCTCTCTATGTACAAGACATTTACTAACAGGTGACTGTAATTTCTACATCAGCTGGTTAACCAAAATATCGAGATCACTAGCTAGTCTTACATATATTTTTTTCTCGAATACGCAGGAGAGCTGCGTATCATTGTATTAAGACGAAGAGCGCTAAAATAGCGCTAAGAGTTTACAACCCGCCCGTTATCCGAACGTAACACAGCAGCTTTTGGCCGCGATTTACAACCCGACCTATCTCCTAAGCTGACTACTCCCGACACAAACAACCTAGCCTCTTGGCGCCAGATAGGGTCCATAGCTCTGCCTCGCGCTTGATGCTATGTACCACCTCCGTCACCGTTGAATGTTTCCGCTCAAAGATCCGCTCAAAGATCCTGGCGTTGCGTTCTTTCCATATGCTCCACGCCACCAACATGAACAAAGTGTGAAGTCCTTTTCGCTTCGCGGCAGGCTGCTGGACCAGGACGTCGTCCCTCCAGTCTTGTAGAGTGCGGGCGTGGCTGAACTGGCAGGCGCAATATTCATTAGTCTGATCTTCACTTCTTCACAACATAAGATATATAGAAGTTAGTACACGGTGGCAACTCTGTGTCTCTTGTTTGAGAGAGCAATCAGTGGTTGTCTGTTTGTAACTGGCTTGTTAATTATTAGCTTCTTTGGATGCATGAAAGCTACCCGTTTGGTGGGGAATTGAAAGCTCCATTCCTTTTATGACGTATAACTCTATGAATGAAACGTGTTGACGCACGCACGGATCACAGTAAAATAGAAAGAAAAAAAGGACCTAGTCTAAAACATATTCCTGTTAGATCGATCTAATATTTTCGCAGATGGAAGATATGAAATGGAACTGATCGAGGGTAGATATTCGCGCGGATACAATGTCAATGCTAATATATAACAACCAGTAAATGATAGATATTACTGAGTAGCCAGTAAGTTTCACTCAAGCTCCCCTACTTGTGGATATAAAAGAATTCACCATCATTGGTACCTGCGTTATGTAAGAAAGAAACCTTAATTAATATGTCTAAACTAGACAGTCGATCATTTAATTTGATCAGAGTGTATGAAAGAATTTATCCAAATTGATGGAAAGAAAAAGAGAGACTGAAATCTAGATGCATGTACAGTTTGCAACGGTTCACCATAAAGATATAATGTTACAAGCATAAAAATGAAGTACTGCAAACTTGTACAAAACAAGTCCAACTAAGGACAAGAAAAATAAATTAGAGCACAGCCTTTGTCTTAGGATACTCCAGCTGCCACTGTATATATATCATGTGCACCCCAATGATCAGTGCAGAATATCTGATCCCCAAAGCCCATGTGTATATATAACCAGAGGAGTGCTCCTGAACTCTTCAGTACTGGCTTTGATTTCTTTGTGTGTGGAGAGATCAAGGATGTCAGGAAAGGAGAAGAAAGCTGCAGCTTTCGAAGAGAAGCTCCAGCTTCTGCGCTCGGTTACAAAATCAAATGCGGTAAGTAATGCTTCTTTCTAATCTATTTTCCTTTTCAGTCAAAAGGTAGTTAAAAACACAGAATATAATTTCAGTTCCCTGGAAATTAATTTGCATTTTCTGTACTTGGAATGTTGTAGATTCTTTAGTATTAAACTTTTGCAGAACTGCTATGACATAATGTAGATTCTTTCGAAATCTTTGCAAAATCAGGTTAGTAAGATCAAGATCTTATCGAGCTATCAAAATTTGAGACTGTCAAATCAAACAACGCCTTGTAACAGCAAAAAAGAGCTAAATGCCTAAATGAGAGATCGAACTTTGCTAATTTTCTCTTTGATTCATTCAATGTGGTGGTTATTTCAAATCCACTGGATCCATTTGTGGCATGTGCACTACTCGTCGTGTTAACTATCAATAATGTCCATCGTTGGTTTATGCAATGCATATATATTCAGGGAAACAAGACGTCGATCCTGGTAGATGCTTCGAAATACATGAGGGAGCTCAAGGACAAGGTTGACGAAGCAGCAGCTTCCTCGCAAGCTGCTGACAGCTGTAGCAGGAGTAAGAGTATGCAGGTGGACGTTTCATCGGTGGATTTGGACAGCAGCAGGAGAGGATTCCGAATCAACGTGTCGATGGAGAGGAGCCGCCCTAGGCTGCTGGTGTCGGTGCTGGAGGCCTTCGAGGAGCTCGGCCTCGACTTCCTCGACGCCGACGTCTCCTGCGCCGACGACACCCCCTTCCGCCTCCAAGCCGCCATTGGATCAGGTGAGGGCGAAACCGTGGACGAGCAAATGGTTCGGCAAGCGGTGTTGCAAGCCATCAGCAAATGCATCAATAATAGCGACGGCGAGGAGTAATTAAGGAGAACAAATGAGTGTACAAGAACTGCACGCTCGATGTTCCATCATTGCTTGGTTCTTGTCGAGTTGTTATTATTAGCCAGCAACGCTCTCGTGATCTGAACGCAGAGGCTGGCGTTCCTGAGGGCGAAGTCGTGGTACTCGGGGGAGAAGACCACCTGCTCGGCGTGCTCCACCAGGGTGGCCATGGCGCGGTCCGTGAGGCCGGCGCTGCCGCTGAGCTCGGCGACCTCCAGCGTCCGCAGCACGTTCCGGGGCTCCACGCGCGCCGCCAGCCGCGCCTCGCAGGCACGCCGCAGGAACGGCACGTCGTACTTGTCGCCGGCCACCAGCAGCGCGTGCAGCAGGTGCTCGTCGTTGTCCTCCTCGATCAGCTGCAGGGCGCCGGTGTAGAGGAAGGAGAGGAAAAGGGAGAGCTCCTCATGACTGAGCTCAGGGAGGGAGATGGAGTCGCCGGCGGGGGCCTTGCACCGCTCGTCGTCGCCGGACAGCACGTGCCTCAACACCTCCGACCTCGCGGCCTGCACGCACGCACGCATAGAGCGTTAGAAATGAAGTTGGGCTTGGTTTTAGCTGCAGTTTAGGCCCATTCATTTGCGAACTGGGGGCCTGGCAACTATAAAGGCCGTAATCAGCCACAGAAAGAGACTTCACTAACCAAGATGGCTTTGTGGGCTGGGATTGGGGGCCCACTTCCAGGTTTGACGACGATGTCGGTGTGGATTCCCTCCTTCCACGCCAGCGCGAAGCCTTCTTCAAGGTAGGCGGCTCTCTGGTTGGTCGCCGCCTCCCTGTCTCTCATCTCCTTCAGCTGCTCCCATGCATCTCTCAGCCCCTGCATTGCGTTCAGAAAAAAGGAATTAGGCTGATGAAAATACTGGCATCTTCCAACTGTATTGTCATTACCTACTTCTTTAATGTCAGGCAGAAATCATTTTATTTCATTTTCCAGCCATAATACTGTCAGAGCCGTTTACATGACACCTATCAGAGAGGAGAATCATGGACAACCTATTCGGTATTCCTCTTGAAAAGGCTTTCAGAACTAGAGGGGTACAGTTGCTTAAACAAGCCATAAAGTTCCACTAGCATCCACATCACGTTTATGGTGTCATTCCAACCAATTATTTCTGTTCATGCATATTGAAACATGCAGCTAACTGCTCACCACAAACGCCATTAACGAACGCACCTTGTAAAGATCAAAGGGTGGAAACATGCAATTCACATGCGAAACTCTTAGCCCAACGCAATCAATCGAAATTCACAATGGAAGCATAACACAGTTGGGATATGCAGCGTCCGAAACACTGAAATAACAAGGAGCAGAGTTGTTGTCTGGAAGACTTGCCTTGGGTGAGTTGTTTGGCTTAAACTCGACGGAATCATGGCCACCATCATCTTGATGCTCATCCTTGTCGAGGAAGGCGATGATGGCCTTGGCACCTTCGTGGCATGAAGCGCAGACGCCGTTCCTTGGAAGCCTGTACTTTGAGGCCATGGGGCTGCAGATGCAGCAGTCCATGGTTTCTCTTTGTCTCTGTCAACACCGCTTCTTCCTCGCGTTTCTCCTTTCCTTCCTCCTCCCTTTGGCTTCGCAATGAAGCTAACAGCAAGCTGTTTGCCATTGCTTTTATGTTGGGTGAGGGTATAAAAATGAATGAAGAGAAAGGGGGAGGATGATATGTTTTGCCATTTCTTTTCTAGAACTAGTATGCGGTGGTTGCTAACTGAGACAATCAGGAGAACCAAATTTCTCCTCTCGCAAGCTCGATTATATGATATAAATGTGTGACTCGTGAATATTCAGCAGTTGGTGCATCCACACCTTTTAGTTAGAGTACATTGACTAAATTGTCCTCGGGTCTCTTCCATTTTCAAAAGGAATGATTAACAAAACAGCAGGTACTTGGATATTAATTAATTAGCAGTACAACGACTAATCATGCAAAATGTTACTACTACAGAAGTTGGATACAGAGATTTCAATTCCATACCAAAAACAAGGAATGACTTGTTCTTAAAGTAAGAGCAGACATTGGCTTTCTGGATTCTCCTTTTAGTGGAAGCTGAGGTACAATTGTCTAAAGTTAGCCATGGCCAACTACTGTGTACCGAAAACAGCCTGTTCAGGGGACTGCATATGGTACATTTTACTTGACGCTTATTGTTTGATAAATGGAAATTGAACTGGATCTAAAGACATTTTTACATCTATAGGACACTGATGTCAAATTGCTGAACTTTATTCTGCACTAGTTGTTACTTTGCCATTCAAAAATCTTCCCACTTATCTGAAAATAAAAAGATGAAGCCACCATGAAATTAATGCAAACTCCAGTTATGAAATGTTCTGCCTTAAGCTTATGTAAAGGTTTCATAAGGGACAGTACCGTCTTTTCCTCTCAAGATATTGACTAGACATCAATTTAAATCGAGGAAAAACGATGTTTTCATGATTATATAATGAATGGAAGAATGATGGACCAGACCGATGAGAGGGACTTTCCAACCTTGCTCGAGAAATACTTTTCTGGGGGAACTGAAAGATGTTGAGGCTTGGAGGGTTGCACGGCAGGTATGCTGCACTAGCTAACAAGTTAACCACTAGCCTCCCACTCACCCAACACCTTGGTCCTCTTTCTTGCATGAAAGCACAAGAATATTCATATGATGGATCGATGCTGGTTAATCTCTGAGGACCTTTTATTAAATAGGCAAGAACAAGGTTTAAGTCACACCTTTAGAGCATGCGTGTCAAGCTAATCACTGTTCCAACAAAAAGGTGCATACATAAATGGACAAGAATACAACTAATTTAGAAAACAGGAAACCTACGATATTCCATCTGATATAGACGAGGACAGAGTTTAGCTGGAGACTTCGCTTTCAAAAGTTTGTCTGTGGATTGATCATCCATCCAATGATGGAGTTTTGTTGGGTTGGTTAGCACATAGTAGTCGCCGCAATCAGCAACAGCATTAGAAGCCAACAAGGCCTCTCTCTTATCGTATTATGTTTCTTTTTTCAGATATAGGCTGTGCTGTCGCAAAAATTGCAGTTGGTGCATCTCACTCTGATCAGATGCCTCCCTTGGGCCTACTGTTTACAGCAGCACATATCTATTTGTCATTGGAACAATGGAAAAATATAAATATTATTGCTTGTCTTGTGTGGCACAAAACATCCAGCCCAGTGTATTCTTTTTTGAGGGAAATGTGTATTATTTTGTAATCACATTACAAAGATTTTTTCTTTCAGTGCCTGCTGCAGGAGCAGGCCTTTGATTGCTTGCATTGGGTGTTGGGCTCATGAACCATGATCGAATGTCGTCGGCCCCTGCTGCATTGGGCCACTTTGCCTGCGCTCCGTCTTTCTGGAATTCCAATGCTGCAACCTCGCTTTTGACTTTGGCAACTCATAAATATAACAAGATTGTTGATCAAGTTGATCCTCATAACATGGATCTCGGAATCCGACGGCTTTATCTTGACAAGGTGGCGTGACAGCTGAAAATGGAGGGGAAGCAAATGCAGGGACCGTAGCAAGGAGAGCGCGATCGCATCCCTTTTTATAGTTCGGAGGTGATTGATTCCGGCCGGGGAGGCAGTGCACATTGCACACTGGTGTTTATCGTCACCATCATCATTCATCAATAGATTAGTAGCATTACAAGAGAAGCAGGCAATTTCTTGCCTGAAGCACAGAAATGCTATGCTACTGATGAAAGTACTCGACACCCTACTTTGACAGTGAAATGCGCCATTTTGTGACAAATATCTTCCACTTCTCTCGTCTTCTCCGGCACCGGGGAACCAGAAAACGATGGGCGCCACCTCCTCCGCCGCCGGCCGGCCGGCCAATTGGATGGATGGATAATACAAAGTAAACGAAACCATGGGCCCGTCTTAGCTGGATGGATTAGGACAAATGCGCCACGTCACGCACCCTCAATTATTGCAACTAATTTATTGGTTGATGGTCTTATCCTTCTTCTCCGGCGACGCAACACTGTGCCCAAGGCAGGTAATTACCAGCTCCAGCGCTCGTTCTCGTTGCCGTCGGCGTCCGTGGCGGACGGCAGCTGCGAGTAAAAGTCGTAGTCCAGATCTTCTCTGCTCTTCTTGTTGCTCTTGCCGTTGTAGTAGTGGTGCGCCAGGGCGGCTCCTCCGAGGACGGCGAGCGTGAGGGCCTGCGCGTGGATCCTGGCGTGGATGAGGCGCATGCCCGTCGCCCTCTGCGGCGTCCGCCGCCGGCTGTACGTCACCGACGCGCCCACAGCCGTCGCCCACACGCCTCCTGTGTTACAGAGATCATCAGACGAAACTGATTTCACAACAGAAGCGACGACGTGGATCCAATACCACTAATAAGCTTCCTCTTCGTCGATGCAAGCCAGCCAAGGAAGGAGAAAACATAAGAAATTCAGAGGGCATCGACCGATTGACTGATTAGTACTACTCACCGATGGTGGCGAGCTTGTGTTCCTCCACCCACGACTGCACAGAAGACTTCATCCTCTCCATCGTCGACTCCATCTTTCCCTCAACAACAAGAAGAAGAAGAAACAGTCGGATCGGGTTTCTAGAAGCTTGGGTGATGTGGAGATGAAACTGACAGGGGCTGAAAAACAAGGTGTTGGATGGATGGGATCAGGAGGAGGTGTGTTGTGCATTTTATAGCTGGAGTGGAGGGAGGGAGTGTCTGCGCCCCTGCAGCCCACTGGTTTCCGTGAGCAGGAAAGGAAATAAAACCAGTTGCCCCTGCCTCCTGATTCTCTCTCTTCCCCTGTTTTGTTGCTTTGCTCGTCTTGTGGGCTCCGATTAGGTAGAGGCACCCATGGTTTTTATTTTAGCTCCCCTTATCCGTTCGAGGAAAAAAAAAGTTGCCGTTCGCTCGGCGACAGGCACATGGACAGGACGCATGGCATGTCAGTGATTGATTAACATGTTAACACTGCTTTCTCGGATGGAACCGTGAAACTAACAACGTTCTTGCCCGTTGATTCTTACCGACAACACTGGTTTGTCTAGTGAATAGCAATAACCACGTGAAGCACTTTGACCGTGAAACTATTCTTTGCATGAGGTATCTTACTCCTTCCTAGTTTATCCTAAGTCAATTTTTTCTAAACTTTAATCAATAATATATTGAAAATCGTAAATATTGACAACATAAAAATGTTTTTACTAGATTCATCGTGAAATGATTCTTCATAATATATAACTATCTTACTTTGAAATAATATATATTTTTTAATATTATTAGTCAAAGTTCAAAAATTTAACTTAGAACAAACTAGATGTACACTATATTTCTCGACAGAGGGAGTATATGAATCAATTACCTGTTTATTTCACCCTTTGCATACTTTTGAAAGATCATACATTTTTTATGGTTTATTTTATTATTAAAAAATAAAACAAGCTTATAAGACAAATGATGAAACATAACTCATATTTTCGAAATACCTGTTTATTATATCTGAACTAATATTTTGAATACGTCAAATGGTGAAACATAATTCAAATAACTTAAATTCAAGCCTTCGGGTAATTACCATCATAAAAAAGCAAATAATTTAGCGGGTCGACGAATTTCTTGCTTTGAGACTGGATAGCAACGAAAGCCACTGGAATAGGCCCATAAGAAGCCCACTGAAAATAGCTATCGCACTTGGTTTGGGTCACAGGTCCATCTCAGCCCAGCCCTCGAAGACCCTTCTTCTCCGGGAACGGGAACCTTCCGTCCTCTGCAAGCCTCTCTCTCTCTCCAGTGCCCTCCAGATTCCTTTCCGCTTCCCGCTCTTCACTCCCCTCTCCCCTCCAAATCCAATCCCCTTTCCCCCATTCCCCGACGCCACTGCGATTCCGATGAATCCCACAGCCGGCACCGTCACGCCGCAGGGGTCGCCGGGCCCGGCGGAGCAGTCGAGCCCTAAGTCCACCGCCACCAAGCGGCAGCGGAAGGCGGCGGCGCTGAGCGACGTCACCAACCTCCTCCTCCCCGAGACGCCGACCCCCATCAAACCTCGGCGTACTGCGCGCCGCTCCCTGCCGCAGCCATCTGACGCCTCCTCCACCTGCTCGTCCTCCGCCTCCGTCACTCCCGCGCCCAAGCGTTCCTCCGCCGCCGGTGAGTGAGCTCGCTGGCCGCTGCTCTGGCCCCATTTCCCCTCGATCCAGCTTCACCGCAACTATCCAGTAGTAGCGTATCCGATTTCCGTTGGGTTGGGAGTTTTAAACATGCTCTTAATTTGCAGTCCTCGAGGAGGAGAGCAGTGTGGTTAAATCGCCGGCCATCTCCACTGTCTACGCGAGGCGGGGGACTGCTGAGGCTGAAGGGAGAGGGAGGAGAGCAGTTCCTATCACCAGCAAACCCAAGGGCAAGGCACCCGCTGCTGCTGCTGCTGGAACGGCGAGCTGCCCCCCACTTGGCAAATCTGGGACGAACAACAGCAGGTGAACTTACTTGCCTCAGCCTGTGCAATGCCACTTGCTTAATCTAGTGAATCACGTCGCTTCAGCCCCTCTCCAATTTTGATTGTGAGATTTTGATGCCGCTTGGTTACTGTGGGGTATAGTAGAGTACAATTTAGACTTTGGACCCGTCATCAGTGTTATTAGTTTGTGTTGAAACTGCATGGATAACCATAACTAGTTTTAAAGAATGCTGATTCCCATATAACTCTGTGAAATGAATTTTTAATTGTCAAAGTTCACAATGATACCAGAATCACCTTCAGTCAGGTTCAAACATGGTGGTTTCTGATTTTCCTGTGTGCTTATCCAAGTTGCTGTTGCATAGCTTGCTGCATAGTCAATTTATCCTTTCATCCGAAATATTATTCAGTTCAAATGCATTTGTAAGTAGCAAGGCTTCAGATGCTACCCAGAAGAGGTCAATATAGTACTAACAATAGTGATATTCAATCCATTAACTGTTTCTATGTTTTTTGTGAAGTGCAATATGGATTATAAGAGTTCATTTGGACACATTCCAGAGAGATAAAATTTCTAAATCATATGCTGTCAGAACTCACAATTACAGGGATAGCCTGTATAAGTAAATGTTACCAAATGCCAGCAGAATATTGAGGATTTTGGAAGTTGTATTGTTTTGTGATTTTGTCCAAACCTAATGGTTGCAGCCTCGGTGCATTTCGACTGAAATACTGAATGCGGATTTTCTTTTCGTCCATTCATTTAGGAAAACCTCTATGGCTCATGATACTCGGCCCATTTCTTCTTCGGCTCCTTGCCATGAAGCTAAAAAGGTGAGTGGCATCATAATATTAGTGCATTGTCACATAAGGAGCCTAAGTGTCTTCTATTAATCTATTGCTATGACTGGGATCAGGGTGCTCTCTTTGGCGATCATAACAAACTACCATTACTCTCACTTGCAACTAGCTCGGTTTTGTTCAAACTTGACATGGGTTATTGTCTAATCAATAGAGAAATAGTGTTTTATAAGATATGGGAATCATTGTTTGTTGCTTTTTTTTTTTGGCTCTTTTGCACACTTTTTTAGTATGGCATGTGAAAATGTTACAAACATTTCGAAGGGTACTGCTGCAGTTGTATGCCTTAAGTAAAAAATTTAAGGGTTTGTGCCAATTGTAGAATCAGCATCCTTATTTTTATTATTGTTATGAAGTCCATTGTTTGTGGACGAGGGGTGTGAAAACATTTAGCTAGTATCTGTTGAAGTTGTTTTCACCTTCCTTGGAATACCTGAATGGCAAAACAGTCAGCTTTTCCTAATCTTTGCAATTTTGAACAGAAGAGGCCATCGTCAAGCACACCGAAGTTACCAGAAGAGTTTGTCAAGAAGCAGAGAGCATACTTTGCAGATGTCGATGCCTTTGAACTGCCAGAGGAAGAGGTCCCAGAAGCGGACCTGGAGTGAAAACTGAAGTCGATCCATTGGGTCCCTCGAAATGCATGACCTTCTCTGTACAGAAGTATACTGGCGACTCTTTTCCTTACAATGCTAAGGTAGGGTGTGATAGGAACGTGCAGCTCTTGTAACACGAGCAGTGTACCTTAGTGAAAGCTAGTCAATGCGCCCCCCACTAATGTTGCCGCTTAGAGTTGTAGCATACTACTAGTTTGGCAGATACCAGGATCTCAAAACGACGGGTGCTTTGACCGTTTGAAAAATCATGTACTTTACTTGACACAGTGCTAATCTCTCATCGTTTCTATATCTTGAAAGTATGTACTATGGATCGCACGTTTTTGTCAATTCTTGTTACAAGTTTGTTGTTGTGTTAAGTCATGCTGGGTAGACAGTAGACTGCTGCTGCCATGGAGTTTTGGTCGTCTTTATGGTTGATTGGATAAAGGAAAACTAGTGTACTAGACATTCCTTTCTTTTTATCTTGGTTCGTTATTATAATTTGACTTGTGAGGTTCTAGAAAAGTTCTAGAACTAGTACACCTTGTGAAAGCATACCAGATTGTCTAATGAAAAATTAATAACAATGGCAGCACAAAATAGTTGCGGAGTTTGCCCTATATTGATCGAGCCATTCAGGACAAAACAGGCTCCCATCAGAAGCTGAAGAAAGCTGCAACCATGAAAGCATATACTATACGAGTTTGCCCTATATTAAGCCATTCAGCACAATAGGCTCCCATCCATGAAAGCATAGCTTCGTCTGACAAACTTCAATCCCTAAACCCTCTTAACTCACGATCCAACTTACAACAGAACAAATGTTTGAAATTGAAAGAGACCGTTGACGGCATTCCCTACACTCCTACTTGTTAAGGATCATCTTGACAAAAGTAACAGCGAAACCCCAAAAACAGTTCTGCGCGAGTGGGTTTACAGCTTGCTACTCGCATAACTTCAGTCAGAGCAGAGTAAGGTGCCACTACTTTGCAAAGTTGTCCTTGCAGGCACAGTCATCACTGATGGATCTTCGTATAGCTGCATTGATGCTCTTACATTCAAAATCCATGATTTTCATCCAGTTTTCAAAATCTCCAATTTCCTGCAAGTAAAATTGTATGGGCACATAATAATAGATCAAACGCAATGATATATTACACAAAAAAAATTAGTAAGCAAATCGTAATGATGATAGTCAGTTTTCCAGCTCTAATGATAATAGAGCATAAATTTCTGGATCACAAGCATGGTAGGATCCCCGTCGGTAGACATTATAGTTGTACTGAACAACTGAAAGTGGCAGTTGCAGCGTAATAATATTAACAAATTTCAGTTTGGTAGTATCTATCTGTTGTAAAAATACTATGCTAGCAGGAAAGTACATAATGATGAGGTTTCCCCCGTCTAAACTGCTGCGTTCTCAGGAGAACAAAGATGATGGAAGGGTGAGATGTAAAAGGCCCACGAGTGTGACAATATCACAAACAGAGGTTTGAGGAGTGAGTCGCTGTCAGTCACATACCTTGAGGGCTGAGTTGATTTCGTTTGGCAGCCAGCCACTGATCCGTCTGCTTCCTGTAGCGCGTGACTGCACAGAGCAGCGCGCGTGCCTCAAGCTCAATGCGCTTCTCGTTGACGAACAGTTGATGCGCCTCGCCGTCGACCGTGTCCACGAGGACATCGGCGACCCGCACCGCGCTCCTCAGAGCGTCCTTCTTTGCTCTCTCTGCGCGCGCGTATGAAATTGGATGGTCAATGGTTTTGTTTTCATGGAGGAACGACAGCAAGATGGATGGATCAAATCACATTTCTCCATCAGAGTGAAGGAGAGAAGAGATGGGGCACACCAGTCTGTTGGCGATGGCGGAGGGATTGGTGGTGGTGCTGATGCACGATCTGGAGCAACGCCTCTTCCAGGTCCTGCTTCCCAGACGCCGTTGCCGGCTTGGCTCCGGCCATCCCGTGTCGCCTCCGCTCTGTCTTCGCCGCCAGTCGCCGGAGCAATTTCCCTTCCCTGTTCTTTTTTTCTCTTCTTCTCTAGAAAGAACAGGGCCTTCCCTTGCTTTCTCATGATTTAAGTGGGCCACGGACCTCATCACGGCTCAGATAAGAATGCCTGCCTAGTCCAAGCCCAGCCCATTTATATACCTTTTCTAGTCAGACCCCTCTGTCTCTCTCTCTCTCTCTCTCTCGCGAATGCCTTTCTATTCCAGACCTACAACGGTGCAAAGAAAGATTAAAGGATCAAAACACAAAGCGTTCCTGCTGAGAGTTAGGACAGGTACACGCTACATATAGGCAGTCGCATAACCCGTCTCATACATTGCTATATGGAATTTTTGATGACATAGAAGAGAGAGAGAAAGGTAAGAGAAAGAGGCAGTTGTTTCGTGAGACAACCATCTCATACGTTAGGGCAGGTACAAAGGTGTTGTCTCATAGACGATCTCATAATCATTAAGACGAATTATGAGACCACATATACAATGGATAGTTGTTTTAGTTGTCTCAAAAAAGTACTATACTTCTTTATTTGTGGATAAAAATATTTATGAGTTGCATGGCAACTACAACTCCTACAATGATGTGAAAGCGTCTCATACTCCTAAATTTTAGCGCATGAGGTGGTTGCCTCGCGAAACAACCGTTTCTTTCTCTCACCTCCCTCTCTCTCTTCCATGTCACCAAAAATTCTATATAGTAACGCATGAGACGGGCTATAAGACTGCCTACGTGTAGCACTGTACCTGCCCTTAAAATTTAGGAGTATGAAACGACTTTCACACCATTATAGGAGTATTGTAGTTGTCATACAACTCATAAATATTTCTTTTTCATCCACAAATAAAAGAAGTATGATACTTCTTTGAGACAACTAAAACAACCATTCATTGTATACATGGCCTTATAAATTGTCTTATAACGATGAGACCACCTATAAAACAACACCTTTGTACCTGCCCTTAGCAGGTATTACTACGAGATAAATTCGTGCCTTATCTAGCATCTTATCCAATATTAACGTTGGCATTTTCAACAGCATGATGCAAAGTTCGGCAAAGACATAAAAAAAAGCCAAAGTTGGTACAAATGAGCGTCACTTTTTCTATAAAAAATATTATTCCATAATAATCAAGTTGAGTTGAAGCAATAAAGTAAGTGAAATTGTCAAGCTAATTAAGTTCGCCGCAATTTTTTTTTGTCAAACTAAGTGCATGTGAGATGTTGTTCAGCTTTAACAAGCTTGATTAGTTAGTTGAGGACAGAGGAGTAAAGCCGCGGCGTAACACAAGGTAGTAACAAAGTACCAGAATCAGAATAATATTCGTGCATACAGCTAGCTAGCTGCACTGGTTGTCAAACCAGAGACTGGAAAGAGACAGTTTGGTATTGATTTGGAAAATCCTGCTTGCAGGTTAAACACAGAAAAAGAGTGAACTTAGTTTAATTTCAGTGGCCGGCCAGGAGTCAAAGCGCCTGTTCGCCTGGCCTTCTGCTTATCAGCCGCTACAGTGTTCGCAGTTATTTCTTCTGCAGCCACTACAGTGGTCGTAGTTATTTCTTCTGCAGCCGCTACAGTAAAACGGCTGCAAAACAGCCTGCCGAACAGGCTGAAAAGGTGTCAAAATCATACAGCTGCGCCATGCACGACGGCGACCGGTGACGACCTACTCCGGCCAATCCAATCCAATATCTAGTTAGTAATCCTCATCTCCATGCTTGACTCTGCGAGGAGGTTACTAAAGTAATCCTCATCTCCATGCTTGACTCTGCGAGGAGGTTACTAAAGTCCAACTTTTTCCCAAACAAATTGAGCCAAACAAGTGATGACTCTGCCTGTCTGCCAAAAATTATTTGCATCCCGACCGGGAGCCCAACAAGTCAAAAAGATTTGATATGTGATTACCACGAAGTCGAGCTAGCTTTCTACGCATGTCGGTGTCGTATGCAGTTTTAGGTCTAATCATCATATCCACCGAATCTGCAGTTTTGCATCCTGTCTGCAGCAGCTGCATGCCTGACGACGTAAACTGCTGGTCCACGTCTGCATAATTTGATTTGATCGGTAGGCTACCTTACCTTACTCAATTTTTGGTTACCTGTGATCGTTTAATTACGTGAGGGCAGACGATTTGAGGCCCTCGTATATCAGCGTTATTTATATAATAATGTAACATCGACTGTAAGATACTAGCATATAGATAGGGCAGTTCTCAATCTACTCCAATAATTTAGCATATAGGTGGATGAAAGCCAGCTACTTTTTCTCGAAGCTGCTGCTGTCGATCGATGTGGATGCCAAACGTGACAACGAGAAAAGACCCTTCAATTGTGTTCGGTATTGCTCCAATTTAATTGCTCTCTTCAAACCATAATTTTTCTTCTTCTTGACCGCAGATAGCAAGATTGGTGATAGTTCATCACCAAATTTGACTCTTTGTTTCAGTGTAAGATAGCAGGAACCTGCTCACGAAGAATGTGGTCGACGAGGCCGATTGTGATATTTGCTCCTCCTCTGCTGAGACACCTGACCATCTTATCTTTCGGTGCCCCTTCGCACAACAATTCTGGCATCGTATCGGCTTCATACTCACAGAAGCAGTCTCTGTCAGTTCCCCTGGGGACATCGAACGTCCATCCCATGTCCCTGCTGCTCACTATGACAGCTTCCTGCACCTCTGTTGCTGGCAGCTCTGGAAGCATAGAAACGAGGTCGTTTTCCAGTCCCAGGAAGCGTCCATTCCTCGACTACTGACAGCGTGCAAAGAAGAAGCATTCTTGTGGCGCTGTAGACTACCCCGTGCTGATACTAACATCTCAGAAGAATGGTGTAATATATTTTCTGTAATTATGTAGCCTCTAGTAATCCTTCTCCCATGTAAAACCTACTCTATACATGTACCGAGCCGACTTGGGCTACCATTAAATTTTAATGGAAATCAGGTGGGGATTTAAAATCCCCCCCGTTGACAGTCAAAAAAAAAGAATGCCTCTGCAATAACAGAGAAGACCACATTGGTCACCTGCAGACCTGCAGACCTGGAACAACTGTATCTGTAGAGAGATGGCTGCTCAATGAACTAATCAGTTATCTGCACTGAATCTCTACATATCAGCGACATGTAGTCCATCTGTATGTGCAGTGTCGATCTCCATCGGGAAATTACCGATCTCTTGCCGATATTCCAGTTCAGGTAAAATCAGAGGAACCAAGCATGTTTATTTTTTTTTCACCATCCCTTTCTTTCAACAATTCTAGTACCATGTGCACGCACAACAATGACCAACTAAGCTAAGTGAAGCACGAGTAACTGTCCTACTATACTTCTTACTGTTCTAAAATCGTTGTTGATATCAGTTTGTGTTTTATAATCTGGTTGTTAAAGTAAACCTACTAAAATTGGAATAACATAACACAGAAGGATGCATCTTTTTTTTTTTGTTGAAACATATAATCAAACAATCGTTTCCATATGGCTATCATAACAAAGTTCGATTAGACTGATCACCGTTAATTTTAGGCACCAGTTGGAACCTTCTCCAACCTTTCAATTAGTTTTTCTTGAATTAGAAGCAATATTGCAAGTCTGGAATAATGCCAGGGAAGAAAGATTTATGTCTAGTCACACTAATTGGGTTTCATGTGTGTCCTGGAGTGGTTCCCGGGTGCACAGAGCGTCTGGACACATATGGTGTCCGCCGAAAGTGAAGTTTTTTGGCTGGCTTGCGCTGCAAGACAGAATCCGGACGTCGGAACGACGGCGCCGGCACAACTTACAGGATGATGGCACTTGCTGCCTGTGTGACTGCTGACCACCTGCTGCTACAATGCAGCTTCTCCAAACAAGTGTGGTGGCACATCATTTCATCCTTCAACCTGAGATGCGCCTTCACTGAAGGTGAAGGCTGGCTTGATTGGTGGCAGAAGTGCAGGCCCGGACTACCCGAGAAGCTAGCTAAAGGTGTCGATACCTTGATCATGCTGGTGGCATGGTGTACCTGGAAGGAAAGGAACAGCCGAGTTTTCAACGACAAGGCTGCAACGGTGCTTCAAGTGATCCAAGTCATCCGGAGCGAGATCGACTTGTGGGTCGCAGCAGGGGCGAAGAATCTTGCCCGGTTGCAAGCTAGAGAACGTAGCGCATAAGGCAGTCCTAGAACAACTCCTAGCGATCGGTTGTCAAATCGTTTCTTATCTGCGCGAAACTAAGTTTGTAACTAGTAGTTGTATCTCAAACTTCTTCTTAATAGAATGACGTGCAGTTCTCCTGCGTGTTCTTGAAAAAAAATGTGTGTCCTGGAGAATATCGGTTGGGTGTGTGAACAGTGGAAAGCACCTAATTGCTTTATCATATACTTTGATTAAACAGTTTCCTACTATCATTTTAATACTTAGTTTAAGTACACTGACAGATGGTTCTGGTTCTGGCGTTGTAGAAACTTTCACAGGTTGAACTGCACTAAACTTTGTGATGGATATTTATTTCTGTTCTATTAACAACAGCTTTAGATTGACGCAATCAGCCTAGATAGTGTTGACTAGTGCTCATATTCTGACAAAGAAATAGCGATAACAGAGCAGTCATGACGACTTTAGAGCATGCTGATCACTGGGGATAGCATACTTCGTTATTCTACGAGGTAAACAGTAAATTAGTTAAAGCTACATATTTTTGTGTCCTTGAAAGGAATCATTAGGGTGGACTAGTCACTCACTGCCATACAAATTTGACCATGGCCTGGCCGGTCATGCATCTACCATAAGAGGATGATGATCAGAGATCTTCTAGGCTGTTAGTAGGTCTTTCATCCAAAAAGCAAGAGAAAATTCGTCTCCCCGACATACTCCGCCGTTGATTTTCCTTTTTTAGCATTGCTGGAAGCAAACTTAAGGCAAGAGGATGGCAGGACAGGATCATGCCGTGCTGATACTTGCATGACTGAAATTGTTACAGGTGCTGTCAAAAATGTTGGTGAAAACATCGATCAGTTTACCAAGATTACAGGACGGGCAACATAGACAAGTAGCACCAGCAGGAGGGAATGGTAGCTTTGCTTAACCGTCCCAAGGAAAAGGGCCTGCAACAGGCCGAGTATCTTTTACTTAAGCGTGTCGTCCGGCAGTTTGCTTAATTTGGATGCTACTACAAAGACAGAGGTCCAAGTGTTCCCATTCACCAAAACTATCTGCACCTGAATGCAGGCTGTGTCCTGGACTACAGTCAGCACTAGTGGTGGTGGCGTGCATGCTTTTACAAAAGTCTGTTACAGGCGGCAATCAGAGGCTTCATTCAGCTCTGCGTCGCTGCTTGTGTGTTCCACGAAACCAGCTTCCAAATACTGTACTCTGCACAACAGTTGGTGTGAAACGCGTGATTCCTGTGCGGCCAACACGCATACTACCTTTGATCGGTTGCTTGCTTTTTCAACTCAAAGTCTTAGGGAGTAGGTGAGGCGACGAGGACATACGAATCGTGATGTAATCTAATCACATTTGATGTACGCATCATGGACTGCTTCAATAGTTTATACGAACCGCGTCCGGGGCTTTGGGCTATAAATAGCTCCAGGCAAGACACGGGGTCTTGCAAGCAGCAGCACTTGGCATATCTTGCTGCAGAATACTGGCGATAGAGGACTACGTGTGGAGCTAGCTAGTAGCATCCACCGATCTTGGATCAACCATGGCTGCATCAACAGTTGCAAGATGCGCCGCTCTCCTGTTGCTCCTGGCGCTCGCCGGCACGTCGTCGGCGCAGCTCTCCAGCAGCTTCTACTCCAAGTCCTGCCCCCGCCTGTACGACGCCGTCAAGTCGGTGGTGAAGTCCGCCATCTACAAGGAGAAGCGCATGGGTGCCTCCATCGTCCGCCTCTTCTTCCACGACTGCTTTGTCCAAGTACTATCTGAATACTACAGTAACAAACAGATGATCATGTTTAACCAGACTAACCTGCTCGTTGATAAAAAGTGTACTCTTGTGCTAACCGTTGATTGACACACTCGGTGCAGGGGTGTGACGCGTCGTTGCTGCTGGATGATACGTCGAGCTTCCAGGGCGAGAAGATGGCGACGCCCAACAACGGCTCTGTCAGAGGATTCGAGGTCATCGACGCCATCAAATCCGCCGTCGAGAAGGTGTGCCCCGGCGTCGTGTCCTGCGCCGACATCCTCGCCATCGCGGCAAGGGACAGCGTCGTCATCGTGAGTACTAGTAGCATGGCGAAATTATTGTAACAGAAGTTAGCATGCAGTACATTAAAATGACACCTACGTGCATCGTGCTTGGCAGCTGGGCGGGCCGAACTGGAACGTGAAGGTCGGGCGGTGGGACTCGACGACGGCGAGCTTCAGCGGCGCCAACAACAACATCCCGCCGCCGACGTCAGGCCTCGCCAACCTCACCTCGCTCTTCGCCGCCCAGGGACTCTCCCAAAAGGACATGGTCGCCCTCTCTGGTACATATATACTCCTAGCTAGCTACATGCATATTTTTTTTAAAAAAAAACATTCCCATTTCATAACCAACTTACAAATTTCATCTTATCCAAACAAGCCTGTGCTGATAAAAAATCACACACACACACACAAAAAATCAACAATACTCTGTTTCTTCTCCAATCTCAGAGGTTGGTCGTCTAGTACAGCATGTAGACACGGCTAATTCATACTTCATCCAACGAACCTGAAAGCTCCGTTCTTGACTTAAAGAGGGCTTAACTTTGTCACATATCAAGCCGCCACAGAGCTTAATTGTCGATCCGTTAAGAACGTACGTAATGCTGTTAAAAGATACTTTTTTTTTTTTTGCGAGGGAGTTAAAAGATACTATAGTAGTGTTTTCAATGGAACGATAAAGTAGGCAAAGGTGATAGTGATGCCCCACAGATTGTCGGTATCGATGGGTTTCTGGAAGGAAAAAAAAAAAAGTTGTGTGTAAAAGCTTTTTTTTTGGGCATCTTATAAACCTGGCGAAGCTTCAACGAACAATACTTAGTTGAAAGATGATCTGCCAGCAGTTTTCTTAATTTGGCGATTACTAAAAGCATGCATAAAGTTGATGAGTCGGCATCTCCCACCACACGTATTAGTTCCCTTTGTGTCGTCTCATAACAGAATCAAATAGCTTTTTCTTTCTTATATATAATATGTCTTGCTTTTCTTAATATTTCCAGGCGCTCACACGATAGGCCTTGCACGGTGCACAAACTTTAGAGCCCATGTGTACAACGAGACCAACATCGATAGCTCCTTCGCAAGCACAAGACAATCGGGTTGCCCTAGCACCTCAGGTTCTGGAGACAACAACTTGGCTCCTCTAGACCTTCAAACCCCAACCGTCTTTGAGAACAACTACTACAAGAATCTTGTTGCCAAGAAGGGACTCCTGCACTCTGACCAAGAGCTCTTCAACGGAGGAGCCACCGACTCCCAAGTTCAATCATATGTTAGTAGCCAAAGTGCGTTCTTCGCAGACTTTGTGACGGGCATGATCAAGATGGGTGACATTTCACCGTTGACGGGCTCTAACGGACAGATCAGGAAGAACTGCAGAAGGGTTAATTAGATGACACATGCATGCTATGTGTTGAAGACCGACCTTTACAATCACATGTCTCAAGTTTGTATTTTTTACAATTTTCATTTCTGCAATTGTGAAATCTTTACCTGTGTTTGCTTGAATAATGAAAATGTATCATTCGTTCTCTGTTTTGTCTAATATATTCTGCATGAGAACCATAAATATATATTTTGACCGTGCCAGCAAAAGTATAAATTAACGCTCCGGAGATTGTGCTCATTCAGCTAACTAAATTTCAAGGGTATAAATAATAGTAATTTGGCATAAAAAGGCGTGCGGTCGCTGTGGTGGTTTGACACTTGGATTTGGATACAATTAGCCCTGTTTGGGTTATGTAGTTCTCAAAACCAAAGTATGAAGAAACCATGGTTTTAGAAGCTAATGCCAAGCAAAACCATGGTTTAGAAAAAAGAGGTTATGAGTGGAGTTTCTAAAACTGTAAAATGGTTGCACTTTTAGCAATACTATGGTTTTTAAGACTACAAAACTTGCTACATCCAAACACTTTGATATCTCTCAAAACCAAAGTATTTTGCAAAACCGTGGTATTCTTTCAAAACTCCAAAAATACTTTGTATCCAAACAAGAACGTGTGATAAGCCTCTCTGAAACCGAATAATCATGTTGGACATTTCACTTATTGTCCAACAATCTTAATTGCCTAGAGTGAACTGGCGCAAGTAAGCCGAAACATCCTACTCTAATATATATATATATATATATATATATATATATATATATATATATATAGGTCCTCTATTTAGCACCTAGGGTGGTAAATAAGCTATTTAGCACCCCACCGACCCACTCGGCCCATTGCACCACTTGTCGACCCATCAACCCGCGTCAAATCCCGCAACCATTAATCTTTCCAACCCGCAACCGTATAACTTTTCCTCCCACCACAGAGGCACAGTCACACGCACCTGGCTCAAATCTTTATATTACCCAACAATTTTATTTTTACACCTCAATTTCCAAATCTTAAGAACCGCACACAGTCAAGGAGCTGGGTTTACGGAGGCAGTTTCCATTTTCTCCCCGATTCTTCTCCAAGAAGCTCAACCACCGCTCTCTCCGGCGATATGGCTGAGCCATCCCAATCCCAGGTGAACTCCGGCTGATCCTTGCCGGCGCCCCGTCCCCGTCGGCCTCAGTCATCTCTGCATCGGGCACGGGGGGCACTGCCCCGCTTCCAGTGGTCGTGGCACGGCAGGGAACGGCGAGGAAGGGTCCTCGATCCGTTTTCAGCCTTCATCCCCATGCGAATTTCATCTACGAGCAAGCATGAGGCCTTCTTCAACTCTGATTCTCCTGCGGTGAGGATGCATTTCGCCTCTGATTCAATTCAGTTTTATTTTCTAGTTGATTCGATTCGTGGATTTTTGACGGAGCAGCGTGTGTGGCAGTGAGTTGGGTGGATCTGGGGCTGGATTCGTGGGTCCAAGGCTACACCAGTTAGCATCTCTCAATTCCCTATTTCCCTTCGATTTGACGTCTTGAAATTCATGGATTTGGTTTCTGCCTTCAATTTCAGTGCTTGTTATGTGTAGAAGCTGATGGTTGCGTTCCCAACATTTGGATGGACCAAGAGGTTTTGATGAGATTTCAGAGGTTGGGAGGATCCGAGCTCCATAGTCCAGGTGATAATTTCAAATCCCCTCATTGCTTCAGATCTTTGACTGTGAGGCACCTGTCAGCTTGTTTCTTCATTCCACCGTCCTGAATTTGATTCATGTTAATCACTTTGTGCATTTTTTTAATTCACTAGTGGAGGAAATCGGACAAGATCCCAGCACCATGTTTGTTGCCTTTATCAACAGTCAAGAATACATTCTGAGGAGCCATTACTGCAGCATCGTCGTCATATTTATTTGTGTCAGATGCATGCTGAAATGCTCATAAATCTCATATGAATGATTGTCAAGCCATATCCTTAGATAGCTGCCCCTTACATCTTGCCAATTTTTTATCACACAATTTATAATTGTTATAATGCACTGTCAGTAGGTTTTTAATAGAATACAGAATTAAACTTTTACCACAGGTGGATGCTTTAGTCATTGTCTTATAGACACTTATTTCTCACAAGCCACTTTTTTCATAATGTTAATTTAATACGTTTCTATAATCAAGTTTTCTGTTGCTCTTAAGTGTTTTTTTCAAATCTTCCCATGCCTCAACCTGATGCTGTTACACATCTACTGCAGGATACTAATGTTCAGCCTAATTCTTTATGTAGATTCTCATGTTCATGTACGTGACAGTGAACTAAACCACGGAACACCTGTTATCCCTGATGTGCACAACGATCCAGTGCAAGAAAGAGTCTCAAATCATCATCAAATTGGGTTGCACGACGATACATTTGACCCAAATGGCGTATTTGAATTCATATTTTCTGATTGAGATGCTGCGCCGGCTCCAATACCATCTCATCGTGTGATTCCTGACCTTGGTATTTTCCTTTATAATTGTTCCTGTGTATACTCGGATTTGTTCATCATGGCCAACCATAAAATATATTGATGCTAACCGTGTTATCTAGTTCATGTACGTAACAGTAAAATTTAAGTTCAGGTGCCATGTGATATTCAATCTGGTGATCATAATCTGGTTCTTTAAACGAGACGTCGAATCATATACAATTTTTGGATACAATCTAGCAAGATGCGACACATCTAACAAGCAGCATGGTGCTTTCTTTTTTTATTTTTACTCCCAGATTTATTTTGTTCACTGACGTTGATGCTATCAACAATGAAAATTATTTGTATAGTATTTTGAATGATCAAGAATATATGGTTACTTTTTATTTTGCATTTATTACTTCCATTCTAAGATTTATGTGTGTAATATTACCATTTGCTCATCTGTTGCTCAGTTACCTTTTTTTTTTGCAAAATTTTAATCAATAAACTTGTATTAAAGTTGACTTTTCATAGATGCAGTTTCTAATTTTTCAAATCATCTTTGTTTTGATTTGTGCAGGAAGTGTGAATATAAGTAAATGACAAATCAAATAAGCTTCAACACTTCAGGAGCTTCTTTGTCACTGGATCTAGAAGATACCGAGCAAATCTTGTGCTTCTGCAGTCTTGGATCCCTTTATACGATGTATTCATATGGTCCTTGTAGAAAATGTATTCATGGTCGAACGACATCACATTTTATGGTCCACGTGGTAGTTCATATCTTTTTTTTCTGGTTTGGCACCTCGTTACAACAATAAAAGCCTATGTGGAAAAAGTTTTACTACTGCTGAATCTTGGTTTATGTTTATGTACAGACTTATTTTTCTCAAATTGAAATTTCTCAAAATGAAAGAAAGTATAATGACGTATTATCGCTACTACAAGAGCCACCACACCTCTTGGAGAATAAACAAACATTTCTGGTTGTAACAACCCTGTTTTACGGCTTCAAGACACCAAGCCAGGAAGGAAATAAAAATATTATGGTCTAAGGACGAGTAGAAAAATATTACGGTTGTGGAGAACAAAAGTTTATTGTTGTGGGATGAATTTTTAACGGTTGACAGAGTTTTACGGTTAGCAATACAGAGTTTAATGGTTGTGGGAAGAATTTCTATGGTTGCGGGCGTTTCAGTAGGCTGGATCGTTCAGGCTGCTGGAGCGTTAAATATTATTTAGCACCCGGGTTGCTAAATAGCGCTGCCCTATATATAGATATATATATATATATATATATATATATATATATATATATATATATATATATATATGAAATCTTCATGCGTGTCGCTATCCACAAGTCAACACACTTCTTTAATTTTCCTGTTTGTAGAGCCAAACTTGAGTTGATAATTAAACGATGCACGTACTTGGTATGGCGGTGCACCGTTTGTCAAAAAGGTATTGGGTTTTGCTAGCTTGCAACTGGCTACACAAGGGTAGTGAAGATGCTCCTTTGTATCTTCGTACTACTCTACTCCATGCATGCTGCGATCAAGTAACTCCCTTCCCTATAAAACGCGTCCCCTTCTTTTTTTTTGCTTTTATTTTCAGGAAAAGTTACACCAATTGAGGCTGTCATGGTCTCTCTAAAACTTTTGAGACGACAATTCCACGGCTTTTTTTTTGAAGGAAGAACGACCCCGAAGGGTCTCGAAAGCTCATTCGCAGTCGCTCCTTTTACAAAAAGAACCCACATGAAACAGAAAATTACAAGTGAATCCTTGATAGTTTCTGCAGTACATCGAGGAAGACGACCGGAGCTTCCTCAACAGCGCTGGATCTCGCCGATAGAGGTCGAATCCACACTGCTCGTCGACCAGCCACCGCCGAATGGATGAAGAGGGCGCCAACTCACTGATTTGGCAACGGAAACAACCAAAAGGTTGACATCGTTGCTGGATTTTGGAGCCTCCACCTTGGAGGTAGAAGATTTCATGGCCAGGAGTGATCTCCATCAACGAGAACAAGTCGTCGCCTGAGTTGCCGACCAATAGGTAGTCTTGAGCTCCATGGATTAGAGATTCACTCATGTGGGCAGCTGCAACAAAAGATACCAGGACAACGAGCGCGAAGAAAGGGGAAAAACAGCGCACGCCGGCGAGGAAGCCGGTGGCACACACAAAAGGCATCACGCCTACTACCACAAGGGAAACCATAAGGAGGAAGCACTAACCAGCACCGATAGGAGCAACTCACCACCGCAGGACAACGATGAGTGGCGTAGCTGGGAAGGAGACCTCCAAGCAAACTAGGCTACAACCTAAAGCTACTGCTGTACAAGGAGGGACCCTCACCCTACACGACGCCGGCAACACGCCGGAGAAGGAGGGGAGGGGCCGGATTAGGCCCTCCGGTGAGGAGCAGGCGAAGTCACTGTTGAGAGGAGAGCTTTCAAGAGAGAGGGAGAGTCAAGTTCTCAATTCCACGGCTTGGATGGGTTCAATCAGTGTTTGTCCCGTCGCCGGCCAAGGCATTGGCGGCCGAAAGCTTCTTGTCACCTTTCAGTCATTCGGTGGCGACCTTGTGCACCATGTAAGCTGGAGGAAGGAATGGTACGGTGGCTGCTATCCAATGGAGAAATTGCACATTTATCTGACGGCACACCTCACGCTGCCGATCGACGGTGCTTTCTAGGCTCTCGTATATTTTATTTTCCTTTTTTTTTATGGGAGCTCTCGATATTTTCTGCTGCAAGCCTGCAACGGCCCATGCCCTTGCACTTTATTTCAGCCGATGTAGACTATGCTGCTTTTTACTTGCTGGGATGCATTTTGACAGGCAAATTAAGCGAGTGACCGCCGTAAAGCCCTGCCATTCACTGCCTCGATCATCTTCAGTTTGTCCTCCTTGCGCATTTTCAAATTATTATTCTTTAGTAGTAGCATGCTAGCCTTCTTCCTTACTACTACCGTATTATTAACTATTTTTGGAGTAACAGAGTTGACTAATTACCTGCTGGAATATGACGATATTCGTTGCAAGTGATGGCTACCCGTCAACTAGTCTGCCAAACACCGATGGGGCCCCTGCATGCAGACCAGCAACATTTCACCTGTCTAATTTGTCGCCATTGGAAAATTAAAAAGAAAAGCATATCTGTTGCTATACCCTTTCAGGTTAAATCAGAGAAAACGCTCGAACAGGATCATTTCCACTTTTTTGGTCTAGTTTGGTATCATCCGTCACGCTTGAGAAGCTTTCCTTATCCCTTTCAACAAAAGTGTTCTAGCAGCCTGAGCTCGCAAAGCAACGGCAGTTTTATCCATAAAGGCATTTTATCATGACAGTGAATCTCCTTCACTTGGAAATAGTAACTGTCTTAAAGCCATCATTTGACTCGTTCGCAAAAAAAAAAAGCCATCATTTGACCATCAATCTATGTGTCATAAATTTACACCAACAATGTTGACGCCTTAAAGTACAATGGAAGCACATCTCAGAGAACATATGATCAGATTCATTTCGCATCAAAATGTATCGTGACTGGAGTGGAGACAGTTGAAACAGAGTCAAAAATAGTGTACATAGACCGTTCCGGTCCGAAGAGATGAGGGGCAACGCATGGCAAGAACCCCAGGGATTTTTTTTTTTGTTTGAGCTATAAATATGGGCGTCACTGTCCCAGTCCCAGCAGCAACTCAAGGCAAGCAAAGATTACGCAAGCAGCAGCAGCAGCAGCTGCACTCTGCATACTACTATCTTGCTGCTGTACAGTACATCAGAGGGGATCAGAGAGAGAGAGTAGGATCGATGGCGTGCGCATCAGGCGCAGGGCGGCGCAGCGGCATCCTTCTCGGCCTGTTGCTCCTCCTCGCGCTTGCCGGCGCCTCGTCGGCGCAGCTCTCGAGCAGCTTCTACTCCTCCTCCTGCCCTGGACTGCACCACGCCGTCAGGTCGGTGATGCACTCCGCCATCGCCACGGATTGGCGCAACGGCGCATTCATCCTTCGCCTCTTCTTCCACGACTGCTTCGTCCAAGTACTACTTACTATTACTAATGCATTCATTCCTAGTCGATCCACATTGTTAAGTAGCCGATGCGTTAATTGTGGACGTACGTGATATATGCAGGGGTGCGACGCGTCGTTGCTGCTGGACGACACGCCGAGCTTCCAGGGCGAGAAGATGGCGACGCCCAACAAGGGCTCTGCCAGAGGCTTCCATGTCATCGACGCCATCAAGGTCGCCGTCGAGAAGGTGTGCCCCGGCGTCGTCTCCTGCGCCGACATCCTCGCCATCGCGGCCAGGGACAGTGTCGAGGTTTTAGGGCCTCGATAGTTATTTTATAGGTGTACGAGAATCAAGAACACTATGGTAACACAGGAGACGAGGGTTTATACAGGTTCGGGCCGCCAAAGGCGTAACACCCTACGTCCTGTGCTGGTGTGATGTATTGCGAGAGAGTTTTCTGTAGGTCTCCTGCCCGCCTTATATAGTCGGGGGTGCAGGGTTACATGGATCTAAACCTAGTCGGTTACATGGTAAACAGCCTTGTAGTACAAGTTGATTGATGTTTATCTCCTAGCCGAGTGGGCCGACTGACTTTAGGTCCGTCGGGCCACCCGGTCCTTCTTGGGCCAAACCGATTCCCCATTACTGGATCACTCGGCCTTGTTGTATCTTGAGTATACCCGGGTCTCATATCATCGACAGTAGCCCCCGAGTTCTTTTTGATTGATCTTGAAGACTTCCGACTGGTTCCGACTCCATGTACAATAATCCTCAGCATAGCTGGTCAATAAAAAAGAACTCCAAAGAGTAATAGTTACCGAAGTAAACCGATGAAGAAACTGAATCCTGGGAATACCAAGATCAGCAAGGCCTCAAATTAGGCATGAAGATGAAGGAACACCCAATGCCGACTGACGTCGGGAACAAAGGCTGGGCTCAGAAAGCGTGTCCCTACCTGTCAGTAGCATTCAACTCGAAGTTGACCGAAGACTTTTTGTTTAAAAAGTATGCTTACTAGCAGGATTTTTTAAGACACACCTGTAAGGTGCAGCCCCCGAGCTTCTGGGTAATCCAGAGGATTAGACAGAAGATCCGAACGGAGCCTGGCATATAGACAAAAGCTATTACCGTAAAGGGGAACTCCATGGGAGTTATGGGAACTCCCCACAACTGGTGCACTACAGCTGTTAAAAACCAGAAGTGAGTTGCGAGTCTCGAACCGAGCGTTCACTCGGCCGGAATCTAAGCCCATCCAGCAACTTGTGCCCAGGATGATGACAGCTCGTAGGGTTTTGGCGACCGCCTCGCTCTTCACTGCAGTTCATAAAACCGACTCAAAGAGCGAGTTCAATTCTGGGAAAAACCTCCCGTAGGCCTTCAACGTCCGAGTGAAGATCTTGTACATCTGAAGCCCGAGGAGTACAGCCACTGACCGGCCGAGTGGAGAAGCATAGGGTGCACGTCTAGTGCATCCTATGGATGTAGCCCCCGAGTCTATGAAGAAGTCGCAGAGTTGTTCATAGACTCTAATAGAAGCTGTAGGGTATATCTGTATGAAGACATCCGCCGAAGTTGAATCCAAACGCTTGCTCGCCTGACTAGATGAAGCGCGACGTGGGCTCACGCCAGTGAGCCCACGTGGGCTAGCCCCCGAGTCTATGAAGAAGCCAAAGAGGTGTTCATAGACTCCAAGAGCAGCTGAAGAAAGTAGTCCAAAATGTCCGACTGCCGACTGCCGACTGTCCGAGTGAAGAATCATAGAAGTGCGACGTGGGCTCACGCAAGTGAGCCCACGTGGGCTAGCCCCCGAGTCTATGAAGAAGTCGTAGAGTTGTTCATAGACTCCGAAGAAGCTAAGAAGTTGTACCAAACCCAGAATATGCCGAGTGAACTGAGTGCCATCAGTATGCGGCCAAAAATTTACTGTGCTGAGCACGGGTGTGTTGTCCCAGCTGACTCACGAGAACACAGTAAAACCAATAATGCTCGAGGGACCGCTGGAATCGTCGTCTTTGTGCGTTCCACCACAACATCCTTATCAAAAACAGTCACAACTCTGCTATAAATAAGCTGCTACCGCAGCCCCCAAGTGTCCACTGAAGTGAGCTGAAGATGAAGAACACCAAGAACACCAAGAAGAAAGGTGCCTCCAGTTCCAACAATCAGCCCCCGGCTGAACCACAACCACCAAATCTAGCCATGCCAAATCTTGAAAACTTAGCCATCGTCGAAGCTCCAATCATACCGCCGCTCAATGTCATTCTGCCACCTCCAGGTCCATACGACCCATCTCTGCCTGAATACATTGAAGTCTCATCCGGAGATGAAGCCACTGAAAATCCACGCCGTCGCTATCTGCCCAACGGTCTGCCTCCATGGCAGCCCATCAGCCGTCCAGTTGCAAGTCGCACGCGAAGCCGTACTCGTCATGATCCACCAAGGAGAGAATAAAGAATGAAGATCTTGAAGAAATCCACCAAAGACCTTGTATCAACTGTGTGTAATGTGTGCCACCTTCTGGAATCGTGCACCATCTTGTCATGTACCGCAATGTAAACAAATAAAATCCACTTGTATGTGAGTTTGTCGCCGTCGTGGAGTAGCCAGAAACAATAGCCGAGTGATTACGGCCTCAAATAACAGCCAGCCGACTGAATTTGGTAGTTGCTGAAGGAAAAATGCCGAAATGAACAACGCTATAACGGGCAGAAAATCTGGACCGTGAAAATTAGGTCAACAGATCTGGACCGTTCGCGTAAATTTCCCGCTCCTTTAAGTTGCCGTAACGCATCGCCTTCTTCATCTTCCTCAACACACTTGCAACAGTGCGCCAGCCTTATCCCGTCGCATTCCGCCAAGATCCAAATCCACGAACTCCAAATCGCCAATCCGGCGAACTCGAAGCCGCCAGTCCGCGATTGGAGCCGCCGTCGAAGAGATTGCGCCGCCATCATCAAGATCGCGCCGCCATCATCAAGGTCACGCCGCCGGTGAAGAAGTCGAAGCCGCCCTTGGAGATCCGCCACCGAAGAGATGGCCGGAAAGAAGAGAGCTGCCGCGCGGAAGCAGAAGGTAGACTCGCCGCCGCCCGCTGACGAGGACAACCGTTGGCCGGAGTCCAACATGACCGAAGAGAAGTGCCAAGCGCTGACCGACGCGGGATTGTTGCCCCACCGGGAGGTGATTGGATGGCGCCCGGCGGCCGGTGAGCAGTTTCCTACTCCGTACCCTGATGAAGTCGTCATTTTCGATGCTTTCGTTCGCCGCGGGTTAGGGTTACCCACACATGCTTTCTTCCGGAGTATTCTGAATTTCTAGGGGAGGCCGCGCTCGCCGAGTCGCGAGATGAAACGGCTGAGTGCCGCCATGCACCCGGAGAGTTTCTGCACGTCCTTGATGTTCTGAGGAGTCGGCATCCTCAGAATCGTCTCCACCTTCTCGGGGTTTGCTTCGATACCCCGGTGAGTGAGTATATATCCGAGCAGTTTGCCCGAAGGCACGCCGAATACACACTTCTCAGGATTCAGCTTCATGTCGTATGCTCGTAGAGCGTCAAAGACATCCTTCAGGTCGGCGATGAGATCATCGCCTTCCCGAGTCTTGATAACCACATCATCGATGTATAGGGCTGGACGTCGAGCGAGCCGAGCTCGGCTTGGCTTGGCTTGGTCTAGCTTGTTTGTCTAGCGAGCTAGCTTGGCTTGGCTTGTTATCGAAGCGAGCTGAAAACTTAGCTTGGCTTGGCTCATTAAGCTTGCGAGCCAGCTTGTTTGGCTCAACGAGCTGGGCATTGTAGATGATCAGTGTAAAATTATATATGTTATATTTAAATTCTTGTTGGTTAAGATGCAAATAATCATAGTTATGCTACAAATAGAAATTAACGTCTCACTTTAGTATTTGGAACATTCACACAATAGTCTTGAGAACTAAGATTATTGAAAATAGGACTTAGAACTAGATCTTCTCAGCTCATTTGGCTCACGAGCAGCTCACGAGCTGGCTCGAGCTAGCTTGTTAACCAGACGAGCTAGATCTTTAGCTTGGCTTGTTAACATTTGCTTTCGAGCCGAGCCGAGCCGAGCCGAGCTAGGAGCGAGCTGAGCCAGCTTGCAAGCTGCGAGCTTTTCGTCCAGCCCTATCGATGTAGGCCTCGACTTTACGTCGGCGGAGCTGATCCTTGAGGCAGCCTTGTATACACCGCTGGTACGTTGCTGCTGCGTTCTTGAGGCCAAAAGGCATAGTCAGATAGCAATAAGCCCCGAAGGGAGTAATAAACGAAGTCTTAATGCAATCATCTACATTGAGTGGAATCTGGTGATAACCGGAGTAACAATCAAGAAAACTTAATAATTTGCAACCAGCGGTGGAGTCTACAACTTGATCGATGCGAGGAAGCCCGAATGGGTCCTTGGGACAGAACCTGTTCAGGTCTGTATAATCTACGCACATACGCCACTCTCCAGATTTCTTTTTTACAAGAACTGGGTTAGCCAACCACTCGGGGTGGAAGACTTCTTTGATAAAGCCGGCTGCTAGCAACTTGGCTAGATCAGTCCTAATGGCCTCCTTTTTATCAGGGGTGAAGCGGCGAAGGCGTTGGCGAATCGGCTTGGCGTTGGGGTCGACGTGGAGAGAGTGCTCAACCAACCTCCTTGGGACACCTGGCATGTCGGACGGTTTCCAGGCGAAGATATCACGGTTGTCCTTCAGGAAGTTGGTGAGCGCGAGTTCCTATTTGGGGTCCAGAGCTGCCCCGATGACCGCCGTTTTGGTGGAGTCCTCGTCGTTGACGACAACCTTCTTGGTCTCCGGTCCTGCCTGTAGGGCCGACTTGGCCGACTTCTTGGATGGGACAGAACCCGGGTCTTCAAGGGACGCGGCTGCTTCTTTGATCTGAGCAGCCCCCAGCTTAGCCTCGGCGGACGCGGCCAGCTCGAGGCACTCGGCTTCCAGTGCTAGGCACTGCTTGACGTCGCCACGGAGGGATATGACTCCGTTGGGTGCTGGCATCTTAAGGAGCAGGTACGTGTAGTGCGGTATTGCCATAAACTTCGCCAGAGCAGGTCGGCCGATGATGGCATGGTAAGCCGATTCAAAGTCAGCCACCTGAAAGGTGATAAACTCCTTACGGTAGTTCTCGGACCCTCCAAACACAACCGGCAGAGTGATCTGGCCGAGTGGTAGAGATGATTGGCCCGGTATAATGCCGTGGAATGGCGCGTAGCTTGTCTGGATCTCTGAACGTGGGATGCCCATGTCGTCCAGAGTCTTGATGAAGAGGATGTCGAGGGCGCTGCCTCCATCGACCATCACCTTGGAGAGCCGAGTGGTGCCGACGATCGGCGATAGTATCAAAGGATACCTCCCAGGCTGGGGTATGTGATCAGGGTGATCGGTGCGGTCGAAGGTGATGCTGACTTCGGACCACTTGAGGTAGCGTGGTGTTTCAACCACGGTGTTGACTTGCCGAAGAGTTAGCTTTTGCTTCCTTCTGGACTCATATGCTGCAGGGCCGCCGAAGATGCTCAGTACCTTGAGTGGGTCGCGGTACGAACCCTGGCCGTCTCTGTCTTCATCCCTCCTTTGGTTCTGGTGCTCCTCCGGCTTCTTACCCTGGCTGTACTCGATGAGGGCCTTGTACTTGTAGCAGTCCCGCAACTTGTGGGGGCGCGAGACGTTCGGATGGAAGTGGCAGGGCTTATCCAGCAGATCTTCAAAATCATCAGTCCTCGAAGGACGTCGTTGCCGGTTCCTATCCACAGCCGCCACCAGGTTGTCACCCTTGCGCTTGCGCTCACGAGGTCGGGAAGACTCGCGAGGTCGAGATGATTCGGGATCGTCTTGCTTCTTCTGGCGGCGTTCTTCTCGGCGGTGAAAGCCTTCTCTGGCGTTCTCAGACCAGTAGTCTTCACCACCGGCAAAGGTGTTAGCGATCATTAGCATGTGGCCTGCAGTTTTTGGGCGCTTGCGGCCCAGCTTCTCGACGAGCTCCCTCCTGGAGCAGCCTTCCTTGAATGCCTTGATGACATCATGATCGGAGACGTTGGGGATCTCATTCTTCTTGCGCGTGAAGCGCTGAATGTAGTCCCGCAGGTTTTCCCCTTCTCGCTGTTTCACTCGGTACAGATCGTACTCGGTTGGCAAGCGGTCAGCCGTGGGTTTGAAGTGGGCGATCATCTCTTCGCAGAGGTCGTCCCATGATTGGAAACTGTTGGCCGGTAGGTTGGTGAGCCATCTCCTGAGCGGCGGGGCGAGGACCACCGGGAGATAGTTGGCAAGAACACTGTCATCACCTCCGGCTGCGTAGATCTGAGTGGCGTACATGCCCAGCCACTCTTCGGGGTCGGTGGTGCCATTGTACTTCTCAATGGAAGTGGCACTCGGTTTGAAACCTGACGGCCAAGAGCCGTTGAGGCGTAGGTCTCCAGCTAGGCAGCGTAGCCCCCGAGCCTGGGTGCTGCGCCTCGGCTGGGGCTCCGGTTCCTCATAGTCGTCGGAGTAGTAGGTCGGCGAGCGGTCGTCACGACGGCGCCGCCTGTCTTGATCGTCATGGCGAGGTCGGCGATCACGATCATCACGACCGCGGTTGTCGTCACGGCCACCACGTTGATGTCGGTCGTCTTGGTGGTGCGGATCTCGGTCACCTCCAGGGCGCCGATGGTCTCGGTCGTCTCTGTGACGCCGGTCATTCCGCCCACGAGGGGCTTCTGGAGCCGCGACTTCGGCATCGCGGCGTTCGTTGTGGCGCCTGCGGTTGCGATCCTCTTCCCGGTCCCCGGCTGGCACGTGGCGGGGGTCACCTCTGGGAAAGGTTAAGCGCTCCAACACGGGACGCCTGGCGGGTGACCGTTGTCGATCCCTGTCGCGGCGGTCTTCAGGTCGGCCAAGCCGATCCAGAGCGCTGCGGCGCACCTCCGGACGTCGTTCCCGAGCTTGGCGCCTCCGTTCATCTTCCGGGGTCTGGGACCGGCCGTCTGAATAGGTAGCAGTTTTGTCGACGCTGTGGGACGACGCGACTCGTCCTCCCGAGTCATCCCTGGCTAGGGCAGCGTTGGTCACGGCGGCGGCTTGTTGGGCCGCGGCAGCAGTCATTGCCTTGGCCTTCTCCACCATCGGAGTGAGGGTGGCGGGATCCGGATTCGCCGCCATCTGCCGTACGACTTGATCTAAGAGTGTAGTAGCGCCGACTACATTATCCTGGGGCGTTGTGAAGACTTGATGCCCGTCGTACTCTTGCATGAGGTCGTTGTGGACTTGCCTACCGCGCAGCCTGATGTTACGCTGCGCCGAGTCTTCGTCGGCCGGGGGTTCTTCCTCTGCCCCGGCGGCGTTGACGCCGTTACCACCGGCGCCCGCCGCGGCCGTTGCGGCCGCTGCAGCAGCCGCGTCCGTGATCGGAACGATCTGGGCCATGAAGCACTCGAACGGTGACGCACCGCTCAAGGTTGTGCTCTCCCAAGGAAGCGTGCGTAGCACGGATTCGTTGGGGTAATCTCCGAACGAGTCAGTCTCGAAAGATCCGATCTGCTCGGGTGTTGGACCTGCTTGGGATCCGAAAATCTCAGGACCTAGATCTTGACAGATCATGGTCTGGTTGTTGAGCCCGAACGGAGACCGAACGGGACCTCGAGCAAGGCTCGGTGTAGCAGATCCAATCTTGACTGCCTCCATGCAAGCGCGCAACTCGGCCAGCGAGTAATCCGCGTAGGTCCTTGCAGGGAGGGCGACGTGGCTCGGTCCGAAGCCCAGGCTAGCTGGATCCGGATCTTGCCGAGTCGACGAAGTTGGCCGCCGAGTGATCTCCGGTACCGCCGAGTTGACGGGATGGAGCTCACCACGGCGGTCGGCGATGAAGTGCAGGCTCCCGAAAGAGATCCGGTCGCCGGCGATGAAGCTGTTGACGGAGTTGAAAGCCATCGAGCTCGACATGGTGGACTCTCGTACTCCCCCTACCTGGCGCGCCACTGTCGAGGTTTTAGGGCCTCGATAGTTATTTTATGGGTGTACGAGAATCAAGAACACGATGGTAACACAGGAGACGAGGGTTTATACAGGTTCGGGCCGCCAAAGGCGTAACACCCTACGTCCTGTGCTGGTGTGATGTATTGCGAGAGAGTTTTCTGTAGGTCTCCTGCCCGCCTTATATAGTCGGGGGTGCAGGGTTACATGGATCTAAACCTAGTCGGTTACATGGTAAACAGCCTTGTAGTACAAGTTGATTGATGTTTATCTCCTAGCCGAGTGGGCCGACTGACTTTAGGTCCGTCGGGCCACCCGGTCCTTCTTGGGCCAAACCGATTCCCCATTACTGGATCACTCGGCCTTGTTGTATCTTGAGTATACCCGGGTCTCATATCATCGACAGACAACGTCGTCATCGTGAGTACTCCTAGCTAGTAGTATGACCAACCTGTAACAGAGTACCAATGTAGATATATATGAACTTTTAATGACATGACATAGACGAACTAAAGAGAACGTAATTAACGTGCATGCATGTTGGTGTCGGGGCCATGGCAGCTTGGCGGGCCGAGCTGGGACGTCAAGGTTGGGAGGAGGGACTCCACCACGGCGAGCTTCGACGGCGCCAACGACAACATCCCGCCGCCGACGTCAGACCTCGCCAACCTGACCTCCTATTTCGCCGCTCAGGGCCTCTCTCAAAAGGACATGGTCGCCCTCTCTGGTAAACAAACAAAGCATCTTTCTCCAAACCAACATTTTGCAATAAGCTTGCCAATCCAAACCTACATCAATGTGTTGGACACATGTTTCATATTTTCAGGAAATTAATTTAGCTAACAAAGTGCAAAATCTATTTCCAGGTGGCCACACCATAGGCCTAGCACGCTGCACAAACTTCAGAGCCCACATATACAACGACACCAACATCGATGTACTCCTTGCGGGGACAAGAAAATTATCATGTCCAAGAACCTCAGGTTCAGGTGACAACAATTTGGCACCTCTGGACCTTCAAACCCCAACAATCTTTGGGAACAACTACTACGAGAACCTTGTTCGGAAGAAAGGCCTTCTGCACTCTGACCAGGAGCTCTTCAACGGTGGAGCCACCGATGCACAAGTTCAGTCGTACGTTACTAGCAAAAGTAAATTCTTTGAGGACTTTGTGACGGGCATGATCAAGATGGGCGACATTATGCCGTTGACAGGTTCCAATGGACAGATCAGAAAGAATTGCAGAAGAGTTAACTAGCTAAGAGGAAATGTGCAGTATGTATTGCGAGTTTTCTGTCATATATATCCAGCAGAATGTTCGTTAGCTTTTGGTTCTACAATTGCAAAATAATATTGTTGTATCTTGTGTTCCCAGGTCAGTTGGTTAAAATAATAATGAATGTGCCACTTGTTCTCTACAGAGTCTTATCTTCGGTTGCTTCCAACATGTTTTGTACAAGAAAATAAGTGTGATATATACATGAGTATACATGATGTGACACTTGCACACGTTGGAATTTTAACGAAGGTGATCAGATATGAGGCCACAAAATGTTGTATGTTTCCACGAACGAACAAGCATGTGTATACCCACATATGGGTTAACAATTGAGAGGAGCGCTCTAACATGCATGTTGTTGGGTGCTCCTCTCTCGAGCTCTGCTCTCTCGAGCTCCTCCCCTCCTCCACCCCGCCGCCGCCGCCGCCGCCGGCGGTACCGGCCTTAGAGGTCAGCGGTAGGGCTATGGCGCCAGGCTCGCCTTCCAGGACCTTCGCCGCCAGGCCTCCGCCTCCTTCCGCCGCAGATCTGGTCGCCTCCTCCTCCGCCGGCGCCTCGGGTACTCCGTCCTGGGCCTTTGTGGTGGCGCATGGTCCTGAGGACCTGGGGCCGGCCATCCCCGCCGCGGACGAGATGTGGGAGGACAGCTCCTCGGCGGGGTCGGAGTCCTCGGAGGGCAGCTTTGCGCGCCGCATGCGCAGCCTTGGGTTGCTGGACGACAAGAACAAGGCCAAGGGAAAGGCGGGCGCTTCGCCCTCTCCACATCCCCGGTCGCCGAACTCAAGGTCGCCTTCACCGAATCCCATCAGGTCGCGTGGGTTTATGGGGGATGCGCGTCGCTCGCCGCCACAAAGGGCGCACACCAGGCCCTGGCGGATGGACGGCGAACCGGCCATCGGGCCTCCCTCAGGTTCTGTGGACAAGGAGGAAGATGGCTGGCAGGTCGTCCAGCGCAAGAAAGCCTCAAAGCGCAAAGCTTCGCCGCCACCTTCTCCCTCCTCGCCTCAACGCCGACCGGTGCCGGCCGACTTGGTGGGCCTTTGCTTCAACTGCATGTCGCCAGACCATGTCAAAGCGGACTGTCGATCCGAGCCGCGCTGCTTCAATTGCAAGGAGGTCGGCCATCATGCGGCTGGATGCAGGAGGCCGCGTTCCCCGCGGGCCGGCGAGCAAATGCATGGTCGGTCGGCCAGAACATGGAGGTCGCAAGGTGCTTGGGTGCAGCCCGAGGGTGCGTCGCAACGCCCGCTGCGTGAGCAGCATGACGCTGTCAATCGCGCCTGGCCACCCTTGGATGCGCGAGTCATCCTCACGCGCCGTCGTCGCATGGAGGGCCGCCCTCCCGTCTCACCGTCGCGGACAGAGGACGTTGCGGGGGTCGGAACCATAGGAGGGTCGCGTTCTCCGTCCCCGCAGCGTGCGCCACCCAAGCGGGCACGACGTATGGAGGCGGCGCACCAACAACCTTCTTCCACAAGGTCGCCACCAAGACGGTCGCCTACCCCTCCCCCACCACCGCCTCCGCCGATGCCTCCCAAACCAGAGTACGTGCTTGGGGGTTCTACCTCGTCGCCATGGCGGCCACCAACCGGCCGCGTGAAGAAAGAAATATGTGTTGTGCCGCGCACTCCGGAGGTGGACGCGAACGAGTTATCGCTGTCCAGGGCCCTCCTCGTGGTCGTTGGGGGTTCCCGGCGGAAAGTCTCAGTTGAACAAATCAAGGATCATCTATGGTGTTTCTTCCAAGTGTCGCCTGCCGCAGTGACAGTTCATGCTCACCATCCTGAGGACTGGCTCATCATGTTCAAGGAGCCGGCAGACCTGCAGAGGGTGATGCGATCACCTTGCTTACCGGTCGCGAGGTTTCACCTCTCGGTGAAGAGATGGAGTCGGCTGGGTCAGGCTGAGTCGATTCCGATGCAATACAAAGTGCAGGTATCAATGACAGGCATACCAGCACACCTATGGCTGCTGTCTACGGCGCAACATGTGCTGGGAGCTGCTTGCAATATTCTGGCCATGGCCACCGAGACCGAATCTAAAGCTAACGTCGCTGAGTTCAAAGTGCTGACAACTTGTGTGCATCCGGATTTAATTCCTGTTGAGAAGATGACACTCTTGCCAGAGCCGGGGGAGCCGCACTTAGCGCTGTTCTATAATGTTGTGATCAAGATCATTGACATTCAAGTCTTGCCATCACCTCCCCCACCGCCGGATGATGGAGCAACCAAGAGACATGGAGATGATGGGAATGGTAAAGGGCCGCGAGGCCCGCGACGTCGCCGTGAGGACGATGAGGATAGTGGAGGGCCACGCCGCAGGCAAGGTGGAGTCAATGCCGGTCGCGGAGACAACCGTTCCTTTGGGTCGCATGGCAATGGTTGGTCTGGTAGCAATGGTCGCACAGGAGGAAATGGTCGCACAGGAGGAAATGGTCGCACGGGAGGATCGCGAGGTCAGTACAGACCACGAGGTCGCGCTGAAGGTCGCAGTGGTGGGTCGCGTGGTCGCGTTCTTGGTCAGGGCAGGTTGCACCCTCTCATGGAGGCCGGTCGCGGTGGTGGGGCTGACATTTCCGGTGACGGCGAGGGCGTTGCTAGCAAGGTGATTTGGCGAGAGGTTCGTTTCCGTCAGCCACCGCCGGCGCCGTCGGCAGCGCTATCCTTCCCGCCATGGGGGTTGCAAGGAATCCACCCGCCGGCGATAAGCAGACATGTTGACGACGAAAGGCGGGGGCATGGTGAAGGCAAGGGCCCCTCGATGCTATCTCCTGATGCCCAGCCGTTCTTCCCTTCATCGTGGGACCAACAGTGGAGTACGAGAGTTAGAAAGGAAAAGCAAATTTCAAACCGAGCAGATTTCTTGGTCGCACTACACTCCAGCACAGTTCTGTCTGGTCAACATGCAACAGGCCATGCTCCTGTTCCTCTCTGGGAGACTGGGACCTGCCCGGGCTGGCCAACCCAATCGGAGTTCGACAACAACCACAACGCGTTGGTTTACCCAACTGCTTCTATGTTGACAGGGGATCGTGTAAGCCAGCCAGCTATACCAGTTTCAGGCAAAGAAACCGCGTCGGATAAAGGCCAGGGGCTATGTTCCTCTCCCCAGGTGACAGAGCTTCATGTTCAGTCTCCCTGTTCGGCACCGCCTCTTGCGTGCCCCATGGGCGACGGTGAGTCGGAGAATGAGGAGGGCCCGCCAGGGTTCAGCACCCCGGCCTATCGTTCACTCACCTCTAGCGCCGCCTCTTCAGGCTCGACGTCAACTGCAGGGATGGAGGCGCCTGGAGCAACGACGGCCACAAATGCAGCTCAGCTGCTGCCAGCCCTGCCGCGTAACAGAAGAAATTGCACCGTCGTGCCTCTGGCGGTGGTCTTCGGCACCTTGCGGGCGGTGTTCGAATCCACGTTGCCGGCAGCCCGCACAGACCCCCCTACCCCTCGGTCGCAGCCCGCACAGGTTCTAGATGACAGGAGTCAGACAGCCGGTGTGGCCGAGCAGGCTTGCTCTCCTGCGCAGGTCACACGCACAGCAGACAACTCGACGCTAGCCTTCTCTGAGCTAGTGGCCGAGCCAATACCGGCACCACTACTACATCTTCCTCCAAAGCTAAGAAGGGCCAGGTCGCCGCCAACCCTGCCCAGACGTAGCCCTCGGATTGCGGCGCGCAGTAACATCCGGGGATCGTCGGCAAAAATGGTCGCACAGACCCAAATGATGAGAGCTCTCAAAATCATATCGGGAGACCAACCACCTGTTGTTGAGTCATTTGTTCAGTATATGAAGGTCTTCGAGAGAGGGCTCACGGATGTAGAGTGTGCTGCTCTTGGGGAGCTGCTCAACAGTAATTTCAAGACGGACTACTTGGTCGAGGAGCCAGAGGACTAGGTCTAGGCTCTAGGTCGCTTCTTTTCTTAGTTTTTGAATGGCTTCCCATAATTTGTCGGTGTGGAACATCCGTGGCCTAAATAAGAAAGCCCGGGGTACCGCGGTGCGTGAATTGGTCGTGTCCGAGAATGTCTCCTTGTTGTGTTTACAAGAGACAAAGCTCGATGTTGTAACCCCTGCTTTAATGTTGGAAATGTTAGGTGCAAATTTTGATTACTATGCCTTGCCAGCAATAGAAACGTGTGGTGGTATTATAATCGCTTGGAAAAAATGTGACTGGGTGGTGACTGCACCAGTCCTTTGTAACTTTTCCCTATCAGTTCGTGTGCGCGCTGCGGCCAATCCCAATCAGGCAGCATGGCGCCTCACTAATGTTTATGGTCCCCAGTCGACAACAGACAAGGTCGCATTCCTTCAAGAGTTGAAGGACCTGGGGTCGCTCTTTACAGGTCCTTGGCTTATATGCGGGGATTTTAATCTAATATATAAAGCGGAAGACAAAAATAACGTTCACCTAAATAGAAGAATGATGGGTCGCTTCAGGCAAACAATAAATATCCTGGAGTTGAAGGAAATTTTTCTTCATGGTCGCCTCTTCACTTGGAGCAATGAAAGGCTCCATGCTACGCTGGAGCGCATTGACTGTGGATTGGGAAAATATATACCCAAACTCCATGTTGCACGCTCTATCCTCCAGGTGCTCGGATCACGCCCCGCTGCTCCTACAATTAGACTCCTTATGGCTCTCCAAACGTCGCTTTAGGTTTGAAGCCATTTGGCCTAAATTTGAAGGATATCTAGAGGCAGTCCAAACGGGATGGTCCATACCTTGTCCTATTGAGGACCCTCTGCGCACAATTGACCAGAAACTGCGTGCCACAGCTAAGGCACTACAGAGTTAGAGCAGCAGATTTGTGGGGAGTATTCGGACTAAGGTAGAGGTCGCTAAGGAGATCATTCTCCAACTAGATATCGCACAGGAAAAAAGATCGCTAACACCTGCTGAGGGTGCATTAAGAAGACAGACCAAGCTTAAGTACCTTGGTCTCACATCCTTACAGCGCACCATGGCTAGACAACGCTCATCGCTTAACTGGCTCTCGGAAGGAGATGCCAGTACCCAATTTTTTCACCTGCACGCCTCTTATAGGCGACGGAAGAGCTTCATTGCCTCCTTTGATGTTGGAAACACTAAAGTTGTCACAGAGGAGGCCAAGGCCCAGGCCGCGTTTGAGTTCTTTAATGATATTCTTGGGACTATTCCAAAGAGGTCGCTCCGGCTCAAACTCCTAGAGCTGGGTATCCCGTCGCTCACTTTAGACGAACCAGCAGCTCCCTTTTCGGAGGATGAGATCTGGAAGGTCATTAGAGAGCTTCCACCTGACAAGTCGCCTGGCCCGGATGGTTTTACGGGTCGCTTTTACCAAACAGCATGGTCAGTGATAAAAAATGATATAGTCGCAGGGTTTAATGCCCTTTCGGCACTGGATGGGAGGAGCTTCCACCACCTTAATGATGCTCTCCTAATCCTCATCCCGAAGAAAGAAAACCCCGCCTTGGTCGCTGATTATAGACCAATTAGCCTCATACACAGTTTTGGAAAATTATTCTCAAAGGCCATGGCTAACAGGCTGGCCCCTCTGTTACCACAGCTGATAAAGTTGAACCAAAGTGCTTTCATAAAAGGTCGCTTCATTCACGATAATTTCAGATACGTGCAAGGATTGGCGAAGGCATTTCATAGGAAACGCCTACCCAAAATCCTGCTCAAGGTGGACATTGCTAAGGCCTTTGATTCGGTTGCATGGCCTTTCCTGCTAGAACTGCTAAAACATATGGGATTCCCTACGCGCTGGATAGACTGGGTCGCCCTCTTGCTCTCCACCTCGAGTACAAAAATTTTGCTTAACGGGAACCCCGGTCGTCTGATATGTCACGCTCGAGGGCTCAGACAGGGAGATCAACTGTCACCTATGTTGTTCCTCATAGTGATGGAAGCCCTAAATGCATTGGTCGCGGTAGCGGACTCAAGGTCGCTTTTCAGACCCCTTGGAATCCCCGGGGCAAGATTCAGAGCTTCTCTTTATGCGGATGATGTAATTTTTTTCATCTCGCCAGTCGCGCCAGACTTGAAGCTCATGGCGGAAATCCTGCGTCTGTTCCACCAAGCCTCGGGCCTAGCAACTAACTTCTCAAAAAGTAATTTCTATCCTATTCGGTGCTCGGAACAGGATGTTGCCACTGTCCAAGCTAACCTACCTTGCCAGGCGGGATCCTTTCCGTGCAAATATCTGGGAGTACCCCTATCTCTATGGAAGCTATCGAAGTCAGATCTACAACCTCTAGTAGATAAGGTCGCTGACAGACTCCCAACTTGGAAGGGTCGTCTTCTCAATAGGAGTGGTCGACTAGCTCTCACAAAGGATACACTAGCTGCCATCCCAGTATACCTCTCTATTGCAGTATGCCTATCAAGCTGGGCCATCGATGCTATTGAAAAAATCATGAAGGCCTTCCTCTGGACAGGAACGGATGTTGTCTCAGGGGGGAAATGTGCGGTCGCCTGGTCAAAAGTTTGTCGATCTCTAGCTTCTGGTGGGCTGGGCTTAAGGGACCTCAGGCTTAATGGTATGGCCTTACGTATGCGTTGGAATTGGCTGGCTAGAGTTGAGCCAGATAGGGCCTGGGCGTGCCTGCCAGTAGCTACCAGTGCCATGGCCCAAGCTTTGTTTGATTCCTCGCTGTCAATTGAAGTGGGGGATGGTAAATCCACCCTCTTCTGGCGTGACAACTGGTCTAATGGGAGGTCACTTCGAACCATTGCACCCAATCTGGTCGCGGGAGTTCCAATTGAACTCAAAACACACGTATACTCAGTGATGCAGTCGTGAACAGGCAATGGATAAAAGATTTCCAAGGGCCACCGACGGTGCAAGTCATTCTGGATCTGTTCAGAGTTCTCCGCCTAATATCAGAAGTTGTGCTTACTGCTGAACCAGATCGATTCCGATGGAAATGGACGCCTGATGGTCGCTTCACCTCGGCTAGCGCCTATAATGCCTTCTTCATTGGTCAATCAGAAGTGCTGGGGGCGCGCCTTTTGTGGAAAACGAAAGCACCAAATAATTGCCGATTCTTTTTTTGGCTTGTGCTGCTTGGTCGCAACTGGACATCAAACAGACTCCTCCGCCATGGAATGAGAGAGGATGATACTTGTGCCCTATGTGCGCAAGAGTCTGAGACGATTGATCATCTACTTATATCCTGTGTGCATGCGAGAGAAACTTGGCATAGGGTGCTAAGGCGTATCGGCTTAACTCACATCTCCCCAGCATTTTCTGATGTTCTTTTTGTTGACTGGTGGGTAAGGTCGCGGAAGAGAATCCCCAAATCGAAACGTCGAGGGTTTGACACTTTTGTCATCTTGGTCGCTTGGAGGCTTTGGAAAGAAAGGAACAAACGCATCTTTGAATTTCAAGCTCTCCAACCAGTTGCTCTAGCACAGGAGATCATCGATGAGGCGTCGACGTGGGCGGCTGCGGGTTTTTCCAAGCTCCGAGAACTAGTCTTCCCCCGTTGTTGGTAGTGGTTTAGGTCGTCTTTTTTCTAGGTTCCCCTAGGTTAGGTTGGAGGGTGTGCCCCCACCTTTTCTGTTTTGCTTTTTTGCCTCTCTTCTCGTTGTTAATCGCTTCTCCTTTTTTCTATAGTTCCAATGTATAGGTCGCTCCTCTTTCGTGTAATTTTGGTTATTTTGGTCGCTTGTAACTAACTCTTTCTCTTTTTAATGAAGAACGTGCTCAGCACGTTCTCCAAAAAAAACATGCATGTTGGGTAGACTAACTTAGATTTTTTTAAAAAAAAAAACTGCTGCCTCTAATGGTTCCTAATGAGCCTGTAACCGATCGGTAATCGTAGTATCTTCGACCTGCGGATTTTGTGGATTCAAATAGTAGACTCGATATGTATGGTTAATTAATTTTGTGTACAAGCAGCTGGTTATGTTCATATATGTCGTAGGAGCTTGTCAAACGTGCCAGTCTCTAAATATATATCTCTTGAAAAAGAATGATAGAAGTTAGCCTACTCCTCTTTCGGGCAGAAGATATATATTATGTCTGTCCAAATTAAGGTCCGGAAACATGCATGTTGCCACTTTTGCTTTCTCCAGCCAGTAGCTTTTCTTCATACTTGTTACTAGTGTTCGTCGATCAGGAACGAGAACCAGCTGGGCTGGACCATGCAAGAGTCAGCAGCACGGCACACAGAATGTTTAAACAAGAACTGAGAGCATATATGTGCAATGGTTTCTTTTCGTCGCCGCTTTTCTTCTTTTTACCTAGCTTGGTGACAAATTGAGGCCAGAGAGAAACTGAGCATGCTGTCGTAATAAGCGATAGATTCTGGAAGATGAGTATGCATGTAGTACTTTGGTATCCAATCCGCCAAACTTGCTACAATCGCGGCGCCATAAATCGCTGCATTCGGCAGCTCGCATTGATTTCATTTGACTAGTCAGGGATTAGCCACACAGGACTATCGGGCCAGACTGAGAACTTTTTTTTCCGAACAATGAGCAGGAGCACTGCTCTTTTATTTAAGAGGAAAAGAAGTACAAAAGGTGTTGGTTTCTTATTACATTAAAGAGATTACACAGCCATTAGCACCTAGTCATCTCTCAGTCTACCGCTTGCTCGCTACTCCTGTCCGCATAGGCTAGCTCCCTAAGCCTCATCTCCTCCTTGATCATGAAGAAGACCTGCCGCGGCTGCATTTGTTGGTGCTGAAAGATTCGACGATTCCGTTCCTTCCAAATATTCCATGCAGTATACATGATTACTGCAGCCTTTTCACGTTTGCCTCCGACTGTGATGGACTTCATGCAGTCATTCCACCAATCTCTGAAACTTTGTGTCGGTTCAATATCTGTATAAATCGTCTCCTGGCGCCATGTATTCACCTCTTGCCATACCTCCTTCGCATATGGACAGTGCAGACATAGGTGGCTCACAGTCTCCTGCTCTTGATCACACAACGGACATATTGGATTGCACTGCCAGTTTCGCTTAATCAGTTTATCCGCTGTTAAAACTCTGTTTTGCACGGCCAGCCACATGAAAAATTTGTGCTTCCCTTCCGACTTAGCCTTCCATATGGCTTTTGCATCAAATTGGCAATGGGCTCCGTGGCACTGAATTTCATACGCCGATCTTGCACTGTACTGACCATTTGCAGTCCACTTCCACACTATCGTGTCTTCTTGGTCACTAAGTTGCACTTGCATTAGCAAGTGCAATAAGTGAACAAATTCTGCAATTGTGTCCGCATCCTGCATTCTCCATAATCCTCTTGTCCAATTGTCCCCTTCTAGCTCCTCTCTAACTGTTCTGTTTTTGCGCCATGCCAGTTTGTAGAGTCTCGGTGCAATATCCATTGGCGCCTTTCCTTGTAGCCATGAGGATTGCCAGAACTTGGCTTTTCTTCCATCGCCAACCGTGACTATCGTGCTCACCCTGAACAATTGCCTATCAGTCGCGTCACATGGAAGAATCGTGCCCACCCAAGGCCGGTCAGGTGCTGTCCATTCGAACCATAGCCATCGTGGTCTCAGTGCTCTTCCAAACATGGTAAGGTCTAACACCCCCAGACTGAGAACATCATTTATTCATTTTCCAGTGAATCATAGTTAGGAACTGCACTTAAAATTGGGTGGCATCGTCAGAGAGATTTTATCAGGCGTGTGTTAGCAACTTTGAATTAAGCGAGGCAAGCTAAAGACTTTGAGATAACGCTTTAATTTGCTTAAGCGTCGCCAAGGACTAGGAAGAAATGCGGACATGCATGCGTGCTTGCATCTCGACGCAAGAATTAATCAGTGCACGGGAAATGGTGGCTTGTTTCTATTCTACGTGTCGTCGTGCCACCGGGTCGTGTCCACGTCAGGGGAGAACCCGGCCAGCAGTGATGGTTCATGTTGCGAGTAGTCCACGTAGTCTATCTAATCACAAAATGTCCATGTTTGTTTCCTCTGTTTTAATCTAGCGATTGGAGATAGAGAATCTTATAGCTAGGAGGCAGTTGGGATTCCTTGGGTGCACGGACGTACAAGTAACGGATTAATTGAACTGTTTGTAACAGGTTCATTCATTCATCATTGAAGAGTACTACAGTTCGTGTATATACGTATCTATATTTATCCACTGGATGAATGAATTATAGATAGGGTCAAATGACACATGGATCGTGGCCGAGCAGGGACATATGCTGTATTTTCTTTCTTCTTTGTCATCAAGTTGCATCATCATTTCATTTGTTAGCTGGAGATATAGGGGTACTACCGATATACTGTAGTTTTTAACGGCCAACCAACATCGTTTAAAAGTTAGTTACAGATTGTGGTCGGGTGCGTGGCCGTTTTAAATTATTTTATCTGCATGCCAGCTAGGGTATAAATAGGGAAAGAGCATGCCCCCCTGTTGCTCATTCCTTGACGTACGCAGCAGCCGGAGCGGCGTTCCCTCCTCGATCGATGATCATGATGAAGATCAACTCATCTCTTGTTCTTTTGGCCAGCTGCTTGTGCTTCCTCCTCCTCCTAAGCGGTGCGTGGGTTCTGATCTTTTTGTTAATTAATTTTGCAATTAACTTATGTTGAGATGGATCTCAAGAATTAAACTCGATCGATGTGTCGTCGTTGGATCAGGTGGTCATGTGGAGGCCCGGAAGCACCGGGGGCGGCGGAACTACAAGCTTTTCTTGTTCGGCGACTCGTTCGTGGACATCGGGAACCGGGAGGCGACACCAGAGAGGATCGCTAACTCTCGTCAATGGTACGCCCCCTACGGCATGTCCGACTCGGCTCACGGATACCGTCCCACCGGCCGCTTCTCAGATGGCCTAGTGCAGTCAGATTTCCTGGGTGAGCTACTAGCTACTAGCTAGTTCATCATTCTTGATGCATGCATCGTCGTCCAGCAGAATGTTTGCTAATTAGTATTCAATACGTACCGTTAATTGTTGCAGCGAAGATTCTTGGGCGTGACGAGTCCCCTCCAGCATACAGGGTTTGGGTTGACGCCGACGACGACGGCAGCCAGTTTGGTGGCGTCAATTTCGCGGTGGCCGGCTCCAGCGTGTTCTTCAACGCATCGGAATCGGAGGTGGCGGCATCGCTGGAAACCCAGATCGACCAGTTTAGAGACCTGGTGCGCGCAGGAGACATTGGCGGCCTAGAGCACTCGGTTGCGCTCGTCGCTGTCTCCGTCATGCACGACTATGCGCGTATCTCCTCATGGAACAGCGACGACGAAGTGAGTTGATGGATCGATCGAGAGATGATTAGTCGTTACTTGCATCATCAACAAATTAATTTAACACTTTTGCAGTTTCGGACGTTCACGGGCGCCGTGACCGACAAGATCGTGACCGGCGTGAGGCGTCTGCAGAGGCTGGGTGTGTCCAAGGTGCTCGTCGACTTGGTTCCCCCGTTCGGGTGCACGCCGTGGCGGAGCTGGAGCAACTACTACTCCAGCTGCGACAGTCGCGGCAACGTGGCGTCCAGCATGCACAACGCAGCGCTCAAGCAGAAGCTCGGTGGTTTGGATGACGTCCTCCTGCTTGACCTCGAGGAAATCTTCGACACCGTCTTCACCCAATCCGGTATGTATATGTCATGCTCGTGCATATATACCAGTACTACGTACATATCTGATCCTAGCTAATGCTTCAACATATATATATATTGACAGGCACGGATCTGTCCCGGCAGTTCAACCGTAAGTTCACACCCTGCTGCGACTCCCCAGACCCACAAAACGGCTACTGCGGGATGGTAGACTCCAACGGTAACAAAGAGTACAACGTCTGCCCCAGCCCTGGCAACTACTTCTACTGGGACTTCTGGCACCCAACCCAGGCCGCCTGGAAGGCCGTCATGCAAGTCTTGGAGGACCCCATCAAGGATTTCTTAGGCATATAGCTAGCTAGCTATGTTTTGGATTGATATATCGATCGTAGGGATAATTAGTTATTAAAAGATTGATATATCGATCGTAGGGATATATAGTTAGTTATTAAAAGATTGATATATCGATCGTAGGGATATATCTCTCTCTTGAAAGAATGATCGAAAGCCTTAGAGCAACCCCAACCGATGCTCTAAAATCTGACATTATATAGCACCGAGCCTCTCCAACATATGCTGTAAAACAAGATGCTGCTCTAAAATTTTTAGAGCATGCTGTAAAACTGGTGTTTGGTGCTGTATTGGAGCACCGCGGCCCGTGCTGTATCGGTACTCTATCCTGAAACAACAACGCGAGAAGCGTCCTTCTTCTCCCACGCGACTCTCGCCATCGCCTTCCCTCGCCGTAACATGCATGTTGCCACTTTTGCTGACTCTAGTCAGCGGCTTTTCTTCGTACTTCTTACTCCCTCCGTTTTTTAATATATGACACCGTTGACTTTTTTCGTTATGTTTGACCGTTCGTCTTATTTAAAATATTTATGTAAATAGCTAAGTGTTTAAGGTAACCTTAAAGAGTTTTTGATGATGAATCCAATGATATTCATTTCACATTTTAAAAATAATTATTTAAATCTATATTGTTGGTCAAAGTTGAACGAAAAAGTCAACGGCGTCATACAAAACGGAGGGAGTAGTAGTTTCCTCGATCAGCCACACCAGACTATCAGGCCAGACTTGACAACATCATTTTGCATTGAACCAAAGTTAGGAACTTGCCCTTAAAATTGGCCTGGCATCGTCAGAAACGGATCGAGCTTCCCACCCATCCTTCCATGTCGGTCTCTTGGACTGGAACAATCTTTATAACGGCGGAATTCTCTTGAACCGGTTCCTGATTTTCTGATGGGATATGTAGCTCTTTTCTGTGGGTCATGCAGGTGCGCAAAAAGACCCCTGTCATCAACTTAGAAGTGAGATACAAGATATTCCTCAGATTTGGTGACAGGCCCGAAAAGATGTCGATCGGAAACATTCGCAAAAACAAAAAAGATGGCGATTGGAAAACATTACACAGTGCTGCTTTGTTTAAGTGTCGGCAAGGAACGAAAAGGAAGCAAGGCGGACACGCATGGAGATATGTCATTTCATTTTAAAGGAGATCCAACAAAGGCGTCGATATGTCCGAGTGGTTAAGGAGACAGACTTGAAATCTGTTGGGCTTCGCCCGCGCAGGTTCGAACCCTGCTGTCGACGAGTAATATTTTTTCCTCCTTTTTTTGATTTCTACAGATGAAATGGGCCACAATTGGGCGGATCCAAGGCCTCAAGCCGAATACTTATTGGGCCTCCATGGAATCTGTTTACGCGCATCCTAATGATGTGTGCAAAACTAATCGTAATCCGACACGCTGGCTTGGCTAAGGCTAACCACCGCAACGAAAAGCTGCTTCTTTGATCCAACTCCCCCTCCGCGGACACTCCAATCCTTCACGCAACATCAAACCGACTGGGATGATAACTCGCCGCCTCCGCCTATTAACAGCCGCCGCCCGGTAGATTTTATTGCCGCACCGCCCGCAGCTTGCTCCTCCTCGATTGATCAATTCCGTGACGTGAGTATTTTTCTTCCTTTTTCTCTTGGTTCCTATTTCGTTAATCCTCTGCAATTTCGCCGGCGATTAGTGGCTTCTTCTGCTTTCGCTTCCCTCCCTGCTCCTTCCACTTGTTCGATTCGTTTCACCCTTCTTCCGTACACAGATTTCCTCCACCCATCTGTTTTTCAGTCGATTTGTCTCCAAGTCGTGGGGATTGGGTTCGCGTGTTCCGGATTTGGATGCGACGAGTTGTTCCTCGCGGTTCCTGGTCGATTGACTAGGATTTTTTTTTTCTCTATCTGAAATTTGCAGATTGATAAGGAAGGGGAAACCATGGGGTCCAAAGCACCTATCTTTCTTGTGCTGCTCCTGTTGCTTGCCGGCTGGGGAGCTGCACAAACCCACGGTTCACAAGACATGGATGTTGGTATGTCTTACTAATCAACACGCTGTCCCTATCTCTTCAGGGATGTCTGTCCACCACCATATCAGCACCACTGACTTGCAATAGCACCAATCAGATTACAATGTTCTATTCGATTCAAAAAATAAAAATAAAAGATTACAAAGTTCTACTTTACTCGGTTGTATATGCAGATGCTAACACATCAATCTTCATGCTTTTACCCACAAAGGTTGTATATGCAGATGCTTAGAGTACTTTACTCGGTTCATTCAAGTTAAAAAAAAAATTTATTCCAGTTACTTCGTCATCATACGTAGATAAGATAGCTTCATAGCTGCATCCATCCATGTAATTTGATTATAAATTCGACATCATTGGTAACCTACTTCATACAATTGTTGGCCTTGGCTCCATAAAGCTTGATTTCTCTCTGCAAAAGTACATAAAACACATGGATTATGGCCACTCCCATCAAGCAACCGTTTGGAAAAAACGCAATTTTATACTAGCTGGCATATCTTTCCTCCAAGGTGTTAATGCTCGTTATTCCCAAATCTTCTAGAACAAAGCTATCTGCACAATCTAGCTAGAACCAGCTATCTGCACTCTAAACTCGTTTGCGTTGCTATTTTGTGCTCAAAATTGATCATGGTTTTATTTCTTTTTCAGTTTTTCTTGCTGTTGACACGGTTGATGTCCGAGATCTTGGCCCAATCTACGAGGACCAGATTATCTCGAGCAAAATTCCTGTCCATGCTAAGAGTGGCAGCCCAGTATGCTCAGCTTGTGAGGAGTTTGCAAATAAAGCTATCAGTTATCTCAGCGAGAAACAAACACAAGATAAGATTGTGGAAATCATTCATGATGCCTGTTCTCAGACATTCTCTTTGGAACAGAAGGTGATTATCTCCAATATTTTGCTTTGTTTGATATTTGGGAGTTTACGATTCTACAGTAATGAAAAGATATCACTTTATAGATATCTCTACTTGCATAGATATTTCAATGCTTTATTTCTACACGCCATGCTGGGGAGATACTCCTTAATCCGCCTTAGTATAATGACCCTGGGAGCTCTTTTCTCTTTGCAGTGTGTTGAGTTGATGGACTCCTATGCAACTCTTCTGTTTGCCAAGATTAATGAAATCAGGCCAGAAGAGTTCTGCAAACAGTATGGCCTGTGCAGGAACACAGCCCTTTTCTCTGGTGTGACTAGTGACAGCACATGTGTATTTTGCCGCCACGTGCTTGACGAAGTTATGTCCAAATTGAAAGATCCTGATGCCGAGGTAACTGATTTGCTTCATTTACGTAGTTTCTTTCTTGAGATAGCCTTGCTCCATCTAACATTTTCGTCTGAACTCTGTAGTTTGAGATAATTCAAATTCTTATCAAGGAGTGCAATAAGATTGAAGGCCATGTCCAGCAGGTAATGCCTTTTTCCTATGACTTCCTGATGTATTATATTTTAACCCTTCAATTCAAATTTGCTACATTGACTTCCCTGTGAGAATAAACCACCTGAAACCATTTGCAAATCCTTATATTTTAGAAAGGGTGTTAAACTTAATAGCAGGAACGGTTTCCTACTTATTCAGAATGCCATGAGCTAACCATCTTCCCTTGTTGGCAGTGCAAGAGACTGGTCCTGCAGTACATTCCTCTGATCTTGGTAAATGGTGAGATGTTCCTTGAGAAGAATGATGTGTGTGCCCTTGTCCAAGCGTGCGATGCCAGCCAAAAGAAGATAACCGGCTTATTGTTGGCAGGAGATTTGTTGAATGATGCTTGAAGAAAACTAGTAGTTGAAAGTAGTGTCCGTATTTGTTGTACATAAGGCTTGGCTGTTGTCCTCTGCTCCTGCTTTCTTTGCACCATTGTGTTATAGGAAGCACTATGAATAGGCATCACGCCGTCAAGTTATTGTGTGTATATAATTGCAGTAGTGTTTTGAGTCTATAATGTCATACCCTGATACCCTGTTCAACTTATTACCGAGTACAGCTGTGTTCAGCGAACTTTTCTCTACTATATACATTCAGAGGGCTGAAATGGAACGTTACTGTACTAAGCCTTTTGTAATTATGATATATAATCTGAAACGCTCAAATTTTGTGCAGATGCATCAATTCCAGCACTATGAGTTCTTGCTCTGGTTAGGAACTGCGCGCGCCCTTAAGAGCTTGTTGTTTATGCTATCGCAATTAAGGGGTACCAAAGATGAAAACAGATAACAAATTCGTTACTGCATGCCTCCTACAAATTAAGGGCTACATCAACATTTGCCACTAGTAATTTTATTTTGATTTCATCTCAATCATACAAAAATGAAGACAATCAACTGGCTGCTGGAAAAGAACGTCTCTAAAATCTGTACATCCTAGCACGTTGAATGCATGATTTAAGGTGTGCTAGCTGCTTGAAAGGTTCAGTGTGTTTGAATTAAGTTATAGGTTAGTTATATGTCCTTAATTTAGGCTACTATTTATAATTAAGTCTTTTTGATGCGAAATCTTCAGCACGCAAGTGGCAGCCCCACGGGTAGATTGCTAGCATGCCCAAAAAGAATACTAGAAAGAACAGACGTTCTTGTGTTCCCGTTTTATTAGGAGCACAAGGAAAATTAAGAAAACATAGTAAATGATACTAATATTGATGCCAAACACAGCATTATTAATAGAGACGTATACGTACGATGTTGTTGACGTTTAATTCTGCAGCCTAGCTTGTGGTCTGAAAATGCTCAACCTGTGCTTCTGGAACATGCACATGTAAAGAAGGCTTGCAATTCTTTTGAGAGAAAAGAAGCGCAGATGGAATCGTATAGGTGAACAATGTCCTCCAAGCTAGCCACCATCTTTGTGGTGAGCATTAACAATTACGAATGGAAATCACAATATAAATCGAGGCATTTGATCGTCAAGGGAGCACAGCTTGCAGCGTTGTTCGTCACACCAGACATACACACATCCAGTTGAAGAGCAGAGCGGACAGAGATGGCGCCGTCCATGCTGGTCAAGGGACTCGCCCTCATGCTCGTCTTCATGGCTGCGTCGATCGTGGCGGCGACAGCGGAAGCAGCGGCGGCCACCGACGACGCCGTTCTCCGGTACCCAGGGCGGCCTGGGGCCAGGCCGCGTACCCCCATCTTCCCCGGCTTCCCCGGAGCCAGGCCGTCGCCGCCATCACCCGGCTTCCCGGGAGCGAGGCCGTCGCCGCCAACCGGCGTTCCCTCGACGCCGGCGTTCCAGCCGCCTTGTCCCCAGCCGGCGCGGGGACTGATCCCCGGCTTCCCGGGGCTGCCGGGGAGCTACGGCTCCACCCCTTCGTCGCCGACGGAGTGCGTGACGCCGCTGGCCGGACTGATGACGTGCGGCACGTTCCTGGCGGGGAGCGAGTCCGAGACGCCGACGCCGCAGAGCGAGTGCTGCAACGGCCTCGGCGCCTTCCTCAACAGCTCCAGTGCCGCCGGCGACGACGACCGGACCCTCCGGTGCCTATGCCCGGTGATCTTGGGTGATGTCAACAGGATGCTGCCCAAACCGATCGACCCCGTTCGCATGATGTACCTCCCAATTGCTTGTGGGGTGACCCTCCCACCACAGGCAATCTACATCTGCTTCAGTAAGTTCTCTGCTGATTATTTCTGTCAGATCCTTCATTTCCTGTAGTATAATACAGTAGTAGATTCCATGCATGGTGCATCGATCAATTGCGTGATGATCACTGGAACTCAACTGATCAATGAATGAATTCCTCAATGCAGCTGGGCAGCAGGCCCCGCCGATAGTTAGCCGCATTCCTGAAATGTGGGAGAAACCAACTTCAGGCAAGAAGTTCATCCCCCTTGATGAATGATCTTCTCTTAATTAATTCACATTGGCCTTGTTGCTAGATTATTCGAAGAGAAACTGATATTGTTGGCGTGCTGCCTGTTGTGTTCCTTGCAGCTACCCCTTGATGGACGTCAATCGGATCGCCACGTACCAGTGATCGACGCAGTCTGATATATACCACTAATATCAAGTACTAGCATGCTGCTTCCAGCTTCCGTGGAGCATATACGCTACACATTTATTTATATCCATCCGCTTTAATTCAAGCTATATATCACAAATGTAGCCTGTGGCTGTACACACTTCAAAAATGATATATTGACTAAATACATATTATATATATTCTGCTACTCAAGATTATTCCATGCATCATGTGTGATGTAAGAGCAAAACTTCCTATTCAAGGGAAAAAAGAATACACGAGCCAATGTGTGTTGGGGTGTATTCTTTGAGCCCACTAAAGCGTGGTCTACCGGAGCAAAGCAAAACCTGATAGTGTAAAAAAAATGGGTAAATTGCAGGAAACTTTGCAGTAGGAATGTCATTTCTTTGCCGGAGATAATTTACTGATAACACCGAGGCTATGGCTCATATGAGAAAATTAGTTAAGGAGCAGCAAAATGCAGTTTAGACAAGCTCAATTTGAATTCAAGCGTACAAGGAACCTGAATATCTGGGGGAAAACAGAGAGAGTAAATGTTACTGCCTACAATTAATCGCATTTGAACCTCCAACAAAATCTTAAGTCGTTTTACTACCACAAACATTTTGTTGCTCCTCAAAACCAAACTCCTTTCCAACAGTCATGTGGATGTAGCTCGATCAGCGTGGCCACCGAGGCCGAGACCTCGTTGCTTGTTGACTGAACCAGGATAATTAAGCTGCTTGCTCCTGCCAAATGCTTCTGGAAATTGATTTGTTCCTAGCTAGTTGCATTTGCATGCTTTGCTTACTGGCCCTCCACTGGTATCTCTCTCTACTGACGGGAAGCACGCTCCGAGTCGGGAGAAGCGCTTGCCCCTGCCCACATGTCCGAGTGCGAGGCAACGACAAGGGACGAATTGATCAAAGCCTACCTTACCTGGTAGGAGAAGAACTCCATGGCGAGGCAACAAGGAAGGGCCGAACACCATCTCCGGCAAGACCCAGGAGCTCGACGGCCCGGGCCGGAGGAAGAGGAGACGGGGCGGCTCTGTTCTTATCGCCGCGCCGCGCGTTATTCTCCCTGGAATATCAGGCACCTGACGATATAGATCGGACGGACACCAGCGACTCAGGGGGCGGTCGCTATTCGAAACAACGACCGCCCGGTCGATATTTCAAATAGCGACCACCCCTCACTGTCTTGTTAGCGACGCTCTGAAGAGAGACAGAGACAGAGACGAGAGCCCTTGGACGCTGAAATCCCCGGCGCCGCCAGTGTCCGCAGCAGCCACAGCTTCAGGATCTCTGTCTGTGCCTTGTTCGCTTATCCAAGCAGTCAGTCTTGGCGTCCCCTAACATGGCGTCTGCTCCTGGAACACGGCGTGATGGCTTCGCCGCCGAGGACCGAGGATGGAGGACGGACGTTGCCGATGTAGGAAGGCAAATACGCAAAGCAGAGTTTTCAGGAAGCAGAGTTTTCAGTTGCCGCGTTCCTTTGGTAATTGCTATACTATATACAGTGTGTGTCCTCTTCAGTTTTACATACTAGTTTGTTTGAGCAAAAATGCTGTGTGAATATTTCTTTCGACATACAATTGCACGATATATAGCTTACATATGCGCATGCAGGGCACGGTGAGAGCAAATTATGTGTTCCAATAGTTATCGTGCAGTTGTTATGAATCTGATGATATACATATCAAACACAAACTTTGGATGATATACATATCAAAGCACAGGTGGCCATGCGCTAGTAAACTGGAAAATGGTTAAGAGACCAAGAGAACTAGGAGGTCTAGGCATTCTGGACTTTGACAGATTTGGAACTGCACTTAGACAGAGATGGCTGTGGCATGAATGGTCAGATGTCGAAAAGCCATGGAAAGGCATGGCCACAACCTTGCATGCTGGAGAGGAATGTGTTCAGATCATCTAAAATTTGAAGCAACATTGCATGTTGGTGATCATGGTGGCGCATAAATTTTGAACGAATTTGAAAATTGACCAAGCCAATGTCACGGTAGTTTTCAAGGTTCAGCATCTCTCTCACACATCCATCTCAACATCAATGCTAGAGCTAACTAAGGATCACCGGAAATAATATCTTGTTAGACTCAATATATATCTCGCTGTGCCTAAATTTATGTAAATCACTCATGTTGCTACAGAAAAACAAATGGAACAAGATATGACCGCTATTTTCCAATCCTACATTCCAAATGGCAGCATTTCAGAGTGGCAAATTTCCAGATTTGTTTAATTTTAAAATTGGGCATGCAGTCCACATCAGACTGATCCAAGACATGAATGTGATGAGAGGTACAATTATATACCTATAAATTTGCTATAATTTTTATCCCATGGTCTTCAAACAATTTTTATTTGTCGGGGCCGCATCTTGAATAGTGTTCGGCGATCTTATTTGCCAATCCAAAATGAAACCACATTCGGCCAGATGAGCCACAGGTTCTCCGACCCTTTATTTGGTCTTCATAAAATAAGAAGTTGTTGGAGGTGTTTTGTTGCTTACAATTTTTTTTAGTCATTGATTTCAGGAGGGCAGCACGGGAAAGGGAGAATATAATTGCAATTACCAATAAAAGAGTCAATAACAATGCCTGGTGGGGCGATCTTGGAGATGCTCAAGGTAGCTTTGATGATATCCATGCACGGTTTCGTTGAATGCCACGCGTGGAGTTAGGCTCACGTAGTGCCCTTGTTTTTGCGCCTGTAGAAGTTACTCGAGCATATTTGTAGAAAAAAAGGGGGTCTTACCAATATTTGGAGTATTATTTTTTAATTAGTTATGTTGTTGAGGAGATGGATCAAAAGAAACTAGTGTCATTTCCCTTTTTTTGTCCCTTGTATTATGACTAAGCAACCTATCCGCAGTTGTTGTGTCATACATATTTCATTATATAATTGTAGCAGCCAAATAAAAAAAAACTTAACCGATGTCAAGAAAGAAAGTTCGAATGACCGTCATGATTTTGTTAACCTTTTCTCAGTATAGACGAGCTGAACCCATGATGGGATAGACACCAGCAATATATCGGTTTCAATTTATCGTCTGCCTCTCATTCACTGTTAGCTTTTTATAATTGTTTTTATTTGATATGGGACGAAATACAAGTGATTGTTGACCGCCCAATATCATAGTGTCATGACATGGAGAAAACTCTTAAATCTTAATTAAGAAAACCTATGAAAATAAGTAGATTTTTCATTTTTTAATAGTAGGCGTACCATTCAGATTTGATGCAACCCACAAAATAGAGACCTTCCATCAACTCTGAATGTAATGGAGAAGAACCGCGTTGTTGTTTTATTTGTGTCATACTGATTGTCTGAATTCGTATTCGGAGGCATTCCAAGGGAACCGATCGATGAATCATGAAAATTTGACATGCAAACTGAACTGGTCCATTAAGACATGTTAAACTCGTGGCGTGATTGGACAAAGGTCCTTCAATATATATGGTTCATCACCCGAAACAAGCATAAAGAAGCAGCACTACCTCAATCTGCTCCTACAAAATCCCATGCCAGATTTTCTCTATGGATATCAGGGGTTAGTGCAGCTATGTATTGCAAGAGGAAGTTTTCAGCAAGTATAGAAAGAAGCATAGATAATTGAGATGTTGGTGCAAACAGAAATTAGAACAAGTTAGCATGTAGATACGAGCTTTTGAGGAAGGTGCTCAGGCCGCGGCAGCACAGCTGTTGAGGAACTTGCTCAGTCTCCGAGGAAGCTTTAGTAGTTAAATAATTAACTGGCGCAACTAAACACACCTGCTAATTCGACCAGGCAGTTGTGGAGGAGTCGAAGGAGGATCAGGCACCAGGTCCCGGCGCCGGCATGTAGCCCACGCGTGGACTTACATTGTTTTTGCGCCAGTAGAAGTTTCTTCGAGCATACTTGGGGTCTCACCAATATTTGGAGTATTATTTTTAATTAGTTATGTTGTTGAGGAGATGGATCAAAAGAAAACTAGTGTCATTAATTTCCCTTTTTTGTCCCTTGTATTATGACGAAGCAACCTATCGATCAGCAGTTGTTGTGTCATCCATATATATTTCATTATATAATTGTAGCAGCCAAATAAAAAAAACTTAACCGATGCCAAGAAAGAAAGTTTGAATGACCATCATTGATTTTGGTAACCTTTTCTCAGTATAGACGAGCTGAACCCATGATGGGATAGAGACCATCAATATATCGGTTTCAATTTATCAATATATTGCTTTTATATTTTTTTATTTGATATGGGACGAAATACAACTGATTATTGACCGCCCAATATCATAGTGTCATGACATCGAGAAAACTCTTAAATCTTAATTAAGAAAACCTATGAATGTAATGGAGAAGAACCGCGTTGTTGTTTGATTTGTGTCATACTGATTGTCTGAATTCGTACTTGGAGGCATTCCAAGGGAACCAATGAATCATGAAAACTTGACGTGCAAACTGAACTAACTGGTCCATTAAGACATGTTAAACTCGTGCTGTGATTGGACAAAGGTCCTTCAATATATATGGTGCGCAATCACTCATCACCCCCAAACAAGCATAAAGAAGCAGCACTACGTACCTCTGCTCCTAAAAAATCCCATGCCAGATTTTTCTCTATGGATATCAGAGGTATAGGGAGTGTGCAGCTATTTATTGCAAGAAGTTTTTAGCAAGTATAGAAAGAAGCATAGATAAGTGAGATGTTGGTGGAAGCTGAAAATAGAACTAAGAAGTTTTAGCTGTTGAGAAAGGTGCTCAGGCCGCGGCAGCAGCGCAGCACTGTGTCGGCGTAAGCAGTTCGGACTTGTGTCCACCGGAGGAGGAGGAGCAGTCGAAGGAGGCGACGCCGCTGGATTGGCTGCCCAGCTGCATGTCATCATGGATTAGCTCGAGTCCAATATAATGATCATCACGAACGACTTACTTTCGAACGTTGTGTGAAACTCTTATTGCTTCTTCAGTAAAAGCAGGCAGAAGGCTTTGTCTAAAAAAAAAAAAATCCGACTTACCAAACCCAGAGGATCCGGAAAGGATTACATGCATATGGCTTGGTCGATGCTAGGAAACTGAGATCCTCTTTTTTTCGTTTCGGCGATCTGGGCGACGGGACGGCGATCGCCATAGGCTTCCGGCGTTCCTGATCTCCGACGAAGCATTCGCGCCTCTCAGTCTCCGACTCGATCGCTCCCCGTCAGGAACGTTCTCCTGGTAGTAGGCCCGGGAAGCCGGGGATCAGTCCCCGTGCCGGCCGGCCGCCCCAGATCGCTCAATCGCGGACCGGACGAGCACCTGCTCCGGCGAGGCCAAGGAAAGGAGCAGAGGAAGAGGAGCGTCTCCCCTGTTCTTCTTATCGCGGCGGGTGTTCTTATTCGTCAGCGTACGATATAGATCGGACTGACACAAGCCACCCAGGGAGAAGGGACGTGGTGGATGGAGAACGGACGCTGCTCATGTGGGCATCTGTTATGAACTGCTTCAGCAAGCAGAGTTTCAGTTCATGCATTCCTTTCCTTGTAATTAAATCGGATGTGCGCCAATCAAGGAACCAACAAATGGAACTACTAACGCACGTCAGTTGGATTACGAGGGGAGAAAAAGACGATGTTGTCACTCATGTGAATCTGGAATGTCTGACAAACAAACAAACTTTTTGATACCCAACCCAATTGGCAAGCCAATGTCACTAGCAGTTTACTTTCAACTAACAGATTTTCACGCTCCTCAGCACGGAGGAAACACCACTAATCTACCGATAGAAGCCTAACATCGAAGACAGGACCATATCTCTCTAAACCTAAATGTCCTGATTAACAAAACTCTATTATCATTCTAGTAGCAGTCTAGATGTGGTTCCGCGTTTCGATGCCGAGGAAGTCCATGACGGGCGTCTGGAGCTGCTGCATGACGGCCTTCCACCCGGCGTTGGTGGGGTTCCGGTCGTCCCAGTACAAGTTGTCCTCGGGGTCGCTGCACATGGTCGATCCGCCGGGCTGGCCGCAGTAGCCGTTGCGGGGGTCCCTGGCCTCGCAGCACGGCCGACACCGCTGCTGCCGGAACTCGCCGCCCCCGAGCAGGCTGTTGATGGCGGCGTTCACGTCCAGCAGCAGCACGCCGTTCTTCTTCCCCAGCTTCTCGACGAGGTACTTGTTGTGCGCGTCAGACAGGCCGTTGCTGCGCTGGTCGCACCGGTCGTAGCCACCGGACCTCGCCGCCCTCGGCGTGCACCCCAGCGGCGGCAGCGTGTTCACCAACACCTTCCCGACGCCGGCGTCCTGCAGGTTCTTCACCACACGCACCATCTCTTCCGTCACCAAAAACGCATACATGCCCGTCTGCAACGCATACATATATGCTTAGATCATCCTATATATAATCACATAAAGGCAGCATCTGCAAAGGACTAGTACTGACGTATAGGTTGTCGTTCGAGTCGGTGATGCGCCAGTAGTCGCGGCCGGAGACGGCGATGAGCGCCACCGAGCCGTCCAGGTCCTGCTTGCTGATGGCGCCGGAGTTGACGAGGCTCCTGAACTGGTCCACCTGCTCGCTCACCTTGGGCACCTCGTACCACACGCCGGCGCTGGCGTTGGCGAAGTTCATGCCGGCCGGGTCGATGCGGTTGCTCCGTCGCCGCGGCCGGTAGCCGGCGTACGGCGGAGGGGACTCGTCGTGCCCGAGAATCCTGGCGAGGAAGTCGGACTGGACCATGCCGTCGGAGAAGCGGCCGCTCGGACGGTTGTCGTTGTCGTCGTCGGAGATTCCGTAGGGGTAGTACCACGCGCGGGAAGCCTGGCTCTGGCCTCCGTTCGGGTAGTTCCCGTTGTCGGCGGCCGCGTCGCCGAACACGAACAGCTTGTACACCGGGTCGTCGTCATCGTCGCGGTGGCGCCCGCGGCACTCAACATCACCGACTGCAAAACATCATCAGCCGAATGCGTGATCAGTGGAGTGTAACATCGTAGCTACACTGATAGATCAACATGCAAATGCAACTATTAATGTGCAGAAATAAGTTACCATTCAGGATGAGGAGGATGAAGCAGCCGGCGAAGAGGGGCTTCATCATGCTCTCCAACAACTTGCCAACCCAAGGCTACCAGATGATGAAGATCGAGGAGCTTTCTCTTGGATGCTGAGTGCTCTCTGTCGATGCTACATTTAAATAGGGGCTGCGAATGGCTTACAGATGCCAAGATTCCGGTTTGAATTCGCACTTAATTAGGCGGAGTTTATATCTTGTCATTCCGCCATCTGCAACAGAGTCCTAACATCTGGAACACGAGTCCTACCAACGTACACTACGATTATTTTTTCAAACAAAAAAACAGAGCACACGACGAACTTGAGAGTCCAATGGCTTATGGGAGTATCTCGATCGATCGGCGGTTCTATCTCCATCAAAACAGGGCTTCTGCCCAAATAAATGATTTTTCTACAATAACTACTACGAATCTGAAGTAGAAGTAGATTACAAGTACCGAGAGCAAGAACTGGGCACAGAGGCAATGAAAGTCAAACCAATTCACAAATAAAAAGTTTCAGACTCGTATTTGAAAGTCAGAACAACCAAAAATCATTGACAAAGTTTATTGTGTTTCTTGTTTGAGCCATGCAAATGACTAGAAAACATTCTGAAACAGAACAGCGCTGCTCCTAAAACGGACAACGAAACCATTGGAAAAAATGGATAAAGAAATTCGCAACGTTCCCAACCATTAGACTGACTCCAACAGCGTAGGCAAACGCATGTTTGCATACGCGCGGAGCACTGTGCATCGAGAAAAACACCTCCAACAAGGCAGCGCAAAAGGAGAGGCAGTTTTCCTCCGAGGAGAGAGACGGCGCATAGATGGAGCGCCTCTCTCCTCGAATGCATTCGCGTGAAGGTGGGCCCGGCGTGGAGGTGGGCGTGCTGCGGAGGCGGAGGGAGGTGGGCGCGTCGGCCGGGCGCTGCAGCGGAGGCGGGCGGAGGGGTGCGTCGGCCGGGCGCTGCAGCGGAGGCAGGCGGAGGGGCGCGGCGGCTGGGCACGGAGACGCGCGCCTACCAGGGCCGAGTCGAGGACCTCGCCAGGGATGCTGCTGAGTTCCATGGTGCTCGCACATTGCAGCCGCCCTGCCTTCACGGATCGATCGCTTGCATCGATTTTGGCCCAGATCGATGCCCGTGACTGCTCAAATGGATTCGTTGGAAGATTTATAAGGTCATTGTAGGATCAATTTCATCGATTTCTTGGCATATGCTATGAATTTTGCGATTTAGTATCTTTCGGCTGGGAGGAGAAAGGGGATTTTGAGGAAAAAAGAGGAGCACCAGGATGTGCCACGGCCGGGTCGCGATGGGGAGCGCGGGGCGGTGGCGCGGCCGGGTGGCGACGGGGAGTGCGGGCCGGCGGTGCGGCCGTGGTGCGGCGTGGGATAGACAGGCTCCTATCGCTGTGCCGGCTCCCGCAGCTCGAGTGCGCGGGGCGAGCGGTGGCGCGTCGCGGGGAGGCATGGCCGCGGGCGCTCGTGGCGGGCGGCATCAGGCGAAGAGGCGAGCGGCGCGGGCTCGCGTGCGGCATCAGGCGAAGAGGCGAGGGGCGCGCGGAGGCGGCGGCGCGGCGCATCGAGAGCCGTCGTCAATCCGGTGCCTTCTTCCTCCACGGGACGGGCCGCCGCTGACCACATCGAAGGGAATCGTCTTCCATTGAACCCACTGCCGTTCTCCACTGGACAGGGCGCGCTTCCCCTGCCTCAATTCCACGTCGACGCCGTCGCCGCCTCTGCCTCTAACTAATCGACGGTGCAGTCGGGATTGATTTCCGCCGAAGCTTTTCACTCCGTCGGCTCGATTTGATTTCGAGCCGTCGCCGCGTGAAGTTGCGGGTGGAGGTGGTGGAGCCACCGCCGAAGCTTCTCGTTCTCATGCGGAGCGGAGCTCCATGGCCGAGAGGCTCCCCCAGCTCGACGGCCGCGCGCCACCGCTGCAGCTGCTGCTCTGCATCCAGTGCTACCCAAATTCGTAGTGGAAGAATGATGGCGAATGAGAATTGAATGGCGGCGGGGCACGACGGGTGAGCAGGGCGCGCGGCGCGAGCAGGGCACGCCGCGCGGGGTTCGGGCGCGGCTGGGCACGCCACGGGCGAGCTGGGCGCGACGGGGCGGCGAGCGAGCACGGCGAGCGGTGCGCGGCGTGCGCGCAGCGACGCGCAGGTCAAGTCGCGCGCGGGCGAGCAAGGAGTTGTGCGCCGGTGGAAGCTTGGAATGCAGTCGCCTGTTGGAGATGGCCTTCACAGAAGGGAATGGAAAGCACTGTTGAGGCTAGGCAATTGTCAATTTGCATCTCCAAAATGGCTTCCATAGTTGGAGTCAGTCTTACGTTTTTTTAGATAATCAAAAGCAAACAGTATATATTCGTCAGCGTTGCAGTTCCTCCCTCCATTCACGTGTACCTGGATCAGAGATTTAAATTTATAATTTTGTCCCACAATTTATATTTTGGGTAGCCTGCCTTTTACTCCTTGAATTGAATGACTGGAGAATGACTGAAGAATAGTCAACCCAAAGCTGGCAGGCGGAATGGCGGTGCCCCTCCGCGCTCGCGCCGAGGCGGCGGTGGCGTCCATCGTGGCTGTCCGCCCCCACGAGATGCCGCCGCTGCTGAGCGCCGCCGCAACCTTCTTCTTCGTAAGTCTTCCTGCATCTTGCGCTGCAATCAGAGAACCTGTAATGGATTATAATTGGTTTTACGGTTGCCCAGATCCTGAGCGCCTACTTCGTGGTGCTGCCGCTGCGGGATGACGGCGCCATCTCCCTGGGCCTCGACACCCTTCCTGGCCTCTTCGCCGGCTCCCTCGTACTCACCGTCCTCGCCGCCCCTGTCGCCTCCCTCGCCTTCTCTCTCCCCTCCATCCCCAAGCCCAGGGTCCGTGCCACATCCCCTTTTCTCGGTTGGAATGATGATTTTGATTTGGGAGGCACCTAACCACTAAGATTGTTCACACAGAAAGATGATAGCTCTGTAATTTATTTATTGTTCACACAGAAAGATGATAGCTCTGTAATTTATTTACTTTGATTTGATACCTAGCTTGCACCCATTGTGTTCGAAGAAGGAAAAACGATGTTAGGTTCTAACAAGTACACAACCTACTTTGGTTCTAAGGTCAACGCTGGCCTGCTGCTTAGAGTGCTATGTCTACACAGTGCAGTTTTCTTCTCATGACTGATTTACCGAATGTTTTGTAAAGGTTTGAGCTTAATTTTGACTGTAGTTCGACCTGACACTACTTTTCTTTTGTGACCTCTGTTTTTACGAATTCTGTTTGAGCATGAGTTCTGGAACTAGGGAAATATAATGGCCAAGGGGAGTATTGTGCTTATATCTGTAACACTATGCCAACTGTGAGTGCAATAATAGTGATGCTGATTGAATGATCAGGCACGTTTTGCTTAAAGGTCATTACTTTTCGTGAAAATGGTTTTCTTTTATTTATTTTTCTTCATTTTACTCAGCTCTTTACTGTAACAAGTCTGATAATTTTGTGAATCTAAAATTCCCAGCAATCTTTTTCTCCTTATCTGCCACTAATTTCATCATTTTTTTTTTGGTAATTTCAGGCTCTAGTTTTGATACATAGGTTCTTCAGCATATCCCTCCTAGCATTTTTTGTGCTTTGGTTTGCCTCTACCCCCGGGAAGTCCCAGCCGATCTCCCTGGTAATCCATGCTTATGATACATTGAATTGTTTCCTCGCTATACCCATCATTTTATCATGCACTTGTCCATCTTATCTTTGTGATCCTGAACAGCAATTTTTGATACAATAGCTTGTTTTCTTTTTATTTTCTTGTCTAATTGCGAAGTCAAGTGAAGATGATTCAAGCAAACACGCTGGATGGAGAAATCACAGCTGGTTCTACATAGTTGTGAGAATAAGCTTGTTCCTTTGGGTATGCTATTTCATAATAATTACGTGATGCTGCTCATGTTTATATACAATATTAAAGTGGATAATTGATTTGACAAAAATCTCCACCTGAAGGTTGCTTTGCTTAATCTCATTGCAATATCGTCAACCTGGGCAAGGGTGATTGATGTCATGGACAGTGAGGTACCATTTAAAATGCACCAAAAATTACCGGTAAAAATTAATTATTACCTTTTTAATCCTCATTCCTCTTTTAATTCAGTCAGGTTCAAGATTATTTGGTTTTATTGGGGCTGGTGCTACTCTAGGGCAACTCTTTGGTTCATTGTTTGCTGCTAGTATGGCATGGCTGGGACCTTGTATGTATGACTTTCTAAGTAAAATATTTATTCAATGCCTAAAATTCCAAAGGATGCAATTTCACATCACATCTGTCATCTCCTGAATGTTCCTCAGTTCTGCTCCTATTCTCATCCCTCTTGATGGAACTTGCTGCGCTGTCCTCCAAAGGAATTTGTATCGATGGTAGTCATGTTTCAATCGAATTATCTGGAACAGGGTATGAAGTTCTTCTGAACAGTGCTTAGAACTTCTACAATCATCATCATCTTAATTTTGACATGAACAATCTGTACTTTTATAAAAGGATTCCTGGCCTCCTGGATTAGTTTCCATTGTCAACCACATGCTTGTTATGATTTCATTAGACTTGATTTCACAATAGATAAAGCTACCTTTTGCACAGATTTATAGGTATTACTGTGGTTAGAATTTAAGACTCATTTGAATCTATTTCTCTGCAGAGCCGAACAAGTTCGAAATACCGAGGCTGATGATGAAACGTCTTCTCTAGTCAGTTCGCCTACATCACCTTTTCCGTCTCAAAAATTCAAACCTCAGGTTTTCGTCATGTTTGAAGGTTTCTGGCTGATCCTGCACTCCTCCTACCTGAGATACATAGCTCTATTTCTTTGGCTAAGTGCAGTTGTGTCATCCGTATTTTACTTTCAGGTATGGTTATTCTGCATGTTTTTTCACATGCATCATGAGCATGTTGCTTAATTACATGCAGTACTACAAAGGAGGACCCCTTATTTACTCCCAGTTACCCTTTCTCCCTGATTTCAGAAAGTTACCATCATTGCCACTACAATATCAAGCCCAACTGCCAGGAGGAGGACATTTGCACTGATAAACAGCTTCATAGCGGTTTTCATTCTTGTGGGACAGCTCACTTTAACAGTATGTCCACCTCCATGTTATCCTTGGCTTTCTCTGTTGTAGTACTCCCATTACGCTCTGAATAATTATGCATTGGCCAAAAGTGGAATTGATGAGCTTTAGTTGTTTTTTTTCTCCTTTTGGTGATCATACTTTAAAAAAAAATAATTCCTGGTATTTTTTCTTTGAAAAATAATATTTCAGGGACATATCCTTACAGTAGCTGGTGTCACTATTGCCATCAGTGCATCTCCTTTTGTTGCAGCCTCAAATTTGGTTGCCCTTGCCATATGGCCGACTTGGGTTGCTGTGGCTGTCACTGAAACAATCAGAAAGGTACCAATGAACAGAGAATTCATTATTGTTAGATGTATATGTATTTCTGTAGTTTTCCCCATTGTATAAGGGGTTTTGTGCATATTTACCTACACCTGTACATATATATATTTGGGCCTAGTGCCCCATAATGAATACAAGTGCTATTCATAACAATTATCATCTGATGATGAGTATGCATATATTTAAATGCACCAATTATTGAATGCCGATATTAGGGCATAATAAAACAACTGCAGTACAATTGTAGGAGGGGCCTGTAGAGTACGGTACCTACCCGTTATCGTATTCACTCGATGCTATCATTTGTATGTTCAGGTGCACTCAAGAAGATGTACCTTGTACAAAATTATTTATTTTGTGTCCACAAATATTGATTCTTCGCAGGTAACTACTTATGTTCTGATGAGACCTGGAAGGGAATTGTTATTCACAGTTGTCTCACAAGATGAAAAGTACAAAGCCAAGGTAAAAGAGCAGTCTTTTTACCTGGTTTGAGTTTGATGACCCAAAAGAAAGAGAATGACATCCCTTGGTAATTCTAAGATGATCAAGCGACGTGGTTTACTCAATCTTTGATGTTGTGCTTCGCAATCACATAATGATTATACCATAACATTTGGAAAATGTTAATGATAATCATAGTGTGGTTTGGTGTGAAAAATTTGATCATTCCAAATGTGATCCATTTTCTTATTGCAGTACATCAGAGCTACATCTATGTCTTCAGATAGAATGCTATGAAACAAAATGATCAAAAGCAGCAAACTACGAAGTTTAATTCGGGGACAGTAGATGGCTACATGGGCTCGGTTTCTTGCTTTCTGCAATTGCGTAGCCATCTTTTGAGCATCTCATTCTCTTACCACATTCCACCTAATATAAGTAAAACATGAACAAATAATCTTGGTTTGTAAACCATCGTGTATGTTGTTCAACTTTTAATGCTTTTATAAATTTTCATGTAGGTCTGTATAGATGTTATTGTTCAAAGGCTTGGTGATGCCACAGCTGCTGGTATTTACACTTTGCTCTTCAGCGGACTTGAGAAGAAAGCATCAATGGTTACCCTTTATGCGTTGCCGGTATGAATCATATCTCTAATGATTTGCTTACTGTTTTCTGCTGTTTAGCATATGGTCTTGTTTTAGCGCCTTTAGGATTTGATTGCTGATACTCATACTTGCATCACTCACTCATGTAAAGATGTTTTGGTTTTATTTTTTAAGAAAGAGGATCGAATCAGTGCGTAAATCTTTGGCTTATGTGCTCAGAACCATGTAGTGTTTCTATTTCCTTGAGGAAACCCATTAGAAGGAGCTTCATGAGTTTCTAGGAGACCACCTTTTACTTGTTGAAATAACTAAAATGTGAATCTGCACCGGTGATGAAACATTGAAAACTTTACTTCTTTAAACGGAAAGCACACAACTATTTATACGGTTCTCCAGAAAATAGTATACTTGCCACTTACCACAGTTGCTAGAAACTCATGATGCCACAGTTGCTGGAGAACCGTAACTTGCCCACTAGTAGCAAGGGTGATTGGCCTCTCCTCAGTTTTAAGTGTTTACCTCAGCCACTACTTCTGCCACTAGCATGAACCCTTGTGTTAGATAATTAAAGAATTGCTAGATAAATATGTTGGTGTCAGGTATTGTTTTTGTTTAATACTGGATTCTGGGTGGGATAGATAACTAAAGAATTATTGTTTTCCTTTGTTATCAGCTCTGCTTCGTGTGGCTTCTCACTGCATTTCATTTGGGCCGGCTCCAGACAAGTCGTGCCGCGCTTCAGGCGGTTTCCATGATATCCTAGTTACTAAATGGCTAAATTGGTACCACAATAGCCCAATATTTTTGTTTCTTTATATTACTGGGAGTGAAGTGGTTTTTCTTGACCTTTTCTTTTCTTGGTTCTGGTTCAATATGGAGAATTCATGACGTAACCAACCAAGACAGATAATACTTCTAGTATAGGGAAGAATCTTCTCCAAAACGCATGCCACTGTTGTTACTTGATTTCTGTGTTGTTTCTAAGTATGGGAAATCCATAGGAAGACCATTGAATCAGAAGTTTTGTTTTAGGATGAATCAGAGCTAACTACAGAGAGTTCAATATTGAGAAGATATAGTAGAAGATAGAGGAATATAAGACTAATGTAGAGACTAGAGAGTAGAACAGAGGTGAAATTTTTGTATCATCTTCAATTATTGCCCGGCACAAATTGTGCCACACAAACTGAAAGGTATATTTTATTATGCCTGTTAATGGAGAATCTTGCTGGCCATTTGGCCATTGTTCTGTTCTAGCTACGTCTGCATATTTGTCAGATCATAAAAAATTGCTAAAAAAAAAAGAAGAGGTGCATTACATCTTTTTGGTTACTAGCATGGGCATGTTTCTTAGGGCTCCACAACCTACTGTTCGTTCTTTGGTGGTAGTACTTTCTGGTGAAGTGATTTTCTAGCGGAACTGGTTCAGTTTCTGAAATCGTTTAGGAAGTTAGCTTTCCTGATTCCTGAGGGAGAACATTGTGTTGGTTTCCACCCCCCCCCCCCCCCCCCCCCCACCCCCCCCCCCCCCCCCCACACACACACACACACACACAAACTGTTGGCTATCCGACTTGCATACCACAAAATATTATATCTATTATGCATCGCACACATGATTACCCTAATATCACGGTTGTCCATAAGAATAGTAGAGAAAGCAGCATGCAGTGATGCAAGTAGCTCAAATTTAGAAATGCCCATCCATTACGTATATTTGGCTATTCACTCATAAGCCGGCCAGTAGCATAAGATAACTACGTGAAGATAAGATAGTGCAAACGGTGAAAAGATGACAATAATAATATAGATTGTCCAAATGGAACAAAAGGCACTCCATATAAATACTAAGAATAATCATCTACGAATGAATAATTGCCCCGGGAGGTCATCATAAGGAGCTTATTCGTATCACTTTTATTGGAGGGACACGTGCTTCTTGCAAGTATGTAAATCTGTGCTGTGATCACACAAATCATGTCCTGGTTATTCGTACATCCACGTTTATATCTATGTCTACCCACTGTATGTTATTATGGTGATATGGGGAGAAAAACGCACCCTTGTTTGTTCTATTTTCAGACGAATAACCAGAGCTGCATTGTTATCAATAGTTGTTGTATCATACTGATTTCATGGTATGTAGGCATGCATGATCATAGAAATATGACAGGGATGCACAGTTGAATCATACAAATCTGACCGACAACACAGAAAGCGCGACCCCTGCTCATGTGTTTTGTTTTCTAAAGTACTATTTTTCATGAAACAATTAACTTTTTTTTTCTGAGACCAATGAAACATTTAACTAATCTGTGCTGATAATGGTACGTATGACAGGCCCAGTAATATATATATGTATGTACTGATGCCCATGAAGCATGCGGAGACATTTCGCCACACTGCCTCCAGATAACAGCATTTTGCAGCAATGTCGAGAGAATCCATGCTGCCTCTAGGTAACATCGGTAAGATATTGGAGGAAACTGAGATCAGAGAGACAATGCGACAAGGAGGGGCAGTAGGCCTTGCACCTGCCTGCGCAGGCCATCACGTCCTCTTCCACGGCCGCCGGCAGCCGTCGCCGGCCGCGGTGCCAATTATCACACAGGATGAGGGAGGGGTAGTTTATTATGCTTGCCTGGTTTAGCGACGCACATAATGAGTTTGAAGAGCGGCGTAGCAGTCCTGCATAGCAAGCAATTTGCTCCCGGCGGCAGGACGGCGGAGGCGGCTGGGGAGAATGGTCTTTGCATTCATTGGTCAACTAACTTATTTTATTTCCAATGTCTTACATTAGAACAACACTTGGTCAACTTGTATTGTAGTCGTAGCTGCATGGATGGAAAAAAACAACAATTATGTTCAGTTATCGCGAATCGAATACAAGCAACAACAACGATGAATTACTCCTAAATTTCTTCCTTACCTGAAGTAGTCTTTGGTTTAGCGACAGATAATCAGAGTCCGCGGAGCAATTTCCCGGCGGCAGGGTCGTCTCGTGGTCCACCCTGCAAGCGCTTCAGTCGGTGGAGGAAAGATACCTGCTGACTGAGACCGTATGCTTGTCTTGTGCTCGATCAGCACAGCTTGTGCACAATGTATGTTGTTCCTGGCAGGGCACTCGGAAGCGGCGCCGTACGTCATCAGATCGATTCAGCTCGCCGGTGAGGATCGGGCACAGGCATCTGACTATGTGAGCCGCCCGTCTAAGTATACTCACTCCATGTCAAATTGCTTGACGTATTTTACTTTTGTAAATCACGTTTGACCGCTCGTCTTATTCAAAAAAGAGGCACGTTTATATCTATTGCCTACTGTTCATCATGGTATCGTCGTGATATATGGGGGAAAATGCACCCTTTTTTCTATTTTTCAGATGAATAATCAGAGCTGCATTGTTATCAGAAGTTGTTGTATCATACTGATTTCATGGTATATGTGGGCAAAATATGACAATTGGATCATACAAATCTGATTGACAGCATAGAAAGCGCTCATTTGTTTGTTTTCTTACTTTTTTCTACTATTTTTTCATGAAACAAATACTTAATATATGCTGATAATGGTAGTTATGGCGGCCCAGCGATCAATTTAAATGTACTCATGCCAATGAAACATGTGAAGAGAAGTCACGCCCGCACACTGCCTTCAGATAACTGCATTTAATTTGCAAATAAGATGTTGTAGGAAACTGAAGTTTGAATCACGACATGGAGAGCTTAATTAGCTTACCGAGGCAATTGCTGGCTGTAGAGCGAGAACACTTGGCTGGGCGCCGCACGCCATGAGAAGCTCATCGAACCTGGAGGTGGCTTTGAGGAAAGAACCGCAGCTGAATAGCAGGCCGGCGATGGTCATTACGCAGCTTCCTTCTTCACCGGCACCGGGGAAGGAGTTGCCCCCAGCCGGCCGGGGACAAAGTCGTTCCTTCTGCACGAACAAGCTAGGTGGACATGCACACTGGACAGGGGCGTTTCTGTATTTCCCTAGTCCTAGTGCAGTGGTTCCATTTTTAGTGGGAATGAAATGATAAATAATTATTGTTATCCAAGTTGTGCTGGATAAAAGAAAATTATGCTAATTACTAGGGGAAATAATAATAATAAATTCATATGCTGAAGCCGTTGCATGTGTTCTGTTATCCATGTGGAGGGGGGAAATTTTGTCTATAACAGAAACAGATCGGACTTTTGGGTCCGAGGAGCGGTGACGGCGCTGGCGATCGAGCGGGCTGCGGCGGCGACGGAAGCGCGCGGGAGAGGGATAATAATGTGTATCCTGTGCGCCCTGCAGCGGTGGTCGCGGCGCGTGGCGACCATGCTGCCGTGGCTCGTCGTGCCGCTCCTCTTCCTCTGGGGCGGCTCCCAGCTGCTCCTCCCCGCCGCCTACCGCTTCGAGGCCACCTCCCCGCGCCTCGCCTGCGTCTCCGTCCTCCTCCTCAACCTCTTCTGGTACGAGATCCTCGTCCCGCGCCTCACCCGCTGGCGCAACCGCCGCTCCGCCCGCCTTCGCGATGAGCGACGCGCCCACGCCCTAGAGCTCCACATCCTCCGCAAGCCCGCGACCCGCCGCTGCCGCAACTGCAACAATCCAGAACCCCGGAGGCGGCAACCCTTGTGTTAGATAATTAAAAGGAATTGCTAGATAAATATGTAGGTGTCAGGTATTGTTTTTTGTTTACTACTGGATTCTGGGAGGGATATGGATAACTAAAGAAATATTATGTTCATCTGTTATCAGCTCTTCTTCCTGTGGCTTCTCCCTGCATTTCATTTGGGGCGGCTACAGACAAGTCGTGCCCAGGCGGTTTCCATGACATCCTAATAAGACTAGTGTAGAGAGTAGAACAGGTATGAATTTTTGTATCATCTTCAGTTATTGCCCCGCACAAATTATGCCTGTTAATGGAAAAATCTTGCTGGCCATTTGGGCATTGTTCTGTCCAAGCTTCGCCTGCATATTTTTCAGATCATCAAAATTTGCTACAAAAAAAAAATTTAGAGGTGCATTACCTCTTTTTTGTTACTAACATGCATGAGCATGTTCCTGGAGCTCCACAACCTACTATTCGTTCCTTGGTGGTAGTGACTTTATGGTAAAGTGATTTTCTAGTGGAACTGATTCAGTTTGTGAAAACAAATTAGCTTTCCTGATTCCTGTGAGAACACTGTTGGTTTTTTTTCCTAACTCTTGGCTATCTGACTGCATATCACACAATATCAATAACACTAATATATTAATCACGCATCGCACGCATGATTATGTTTTCCCCTAATATCACAAATGACCATAAGAACAGTACAGAAAGCAGCATGCAGTATGATGCAACTAGCTCAAATTTAGAAATGTCCATCCATTACATACATTTGGCTATTCAATCACAAGTGGACCAGTAGCATGAGATTACTACGTGAAGATAAGATAGTGCAAAAGGTGAAAAGATGACAATAGTGGAACAAAAGGCACATATAAATACTAAGAATCATCATGAACGAATGAACAATTGCCCCAGCGAGGTCATCATAAGGGGCTTATTCGTACCACTTTTATTGGAGGGACGCATGCTTCTTGTAAGTACATAATCTGGACCCTGATCAGTGATCACACAAAAGTCCTGGTATTCGTATCTCCAGTTTATATCTACATCTATCCGCCGTATACGGGAGAAAAATGCACCCTAGCTTGTTTGTTCTATTTTCAGACGAATAACCAGAGCTGCATATTCTTATCAGTAGTTGTTGTATCATACTGATTTCATGGTATGCAGGCATGCATGATCACGGAAATATGGCAGGGATGCACAGTTGGATCATACGAATCTGATCGACAGCATAGGAAGCACACCTTTGCTTGTGTTTTCTCACTTTTCTACTATTTTTCATATATTAAATCCGTGCTGATATAATGGTACATATGGCGGGCAGCCCGGCAATTCCTATTATATATGTACTGATGATGCCAACGAAACATATGGAGAGAAGTCTCGACCCGCCCACTGCCTAAGCTCCAGATGACCAGATAGCAACAGTTTGCAACAAATAGTAAGATGTTGGAGGAAACTGAGAGTGACAACTCATCCGGCCGGCCGTATCCGTGGGGCCTACTTGGTACCGGCGGCAGGACGGCCGAGGAGGGCGCGCGGGGAGGGAAGGCCGATGGCGCTGAGCGCATGCCAAGAGAGCATGCCTGCCCAGCCCAGGAGCAGCAGCTAGCAGATGGACGATCGTGTCTTCCTGCCAAGAGCACCGTCATCCTGGTCGTCGCGATGCCTTCGTCCGGCCAGCCGTCGCAGCGCCAACCTCGTCATCCTCGACCAGCGTCGTCCTCGCGGCCGCGTTGGTGGCCTGCAGTGGTGGGGAGCCCTCCCTGCAGCCCTGGCTGGGGGGCGCCATGCCCCCCGCCGCCTCCCTGCCAGTGCCACCGGGCCCCGGCCGGAGCAGCAGGCGTGCTCCGCCGCGCCATCTCCAGCTCGCCGCGGAGCTGCTAAGTGCCTTTGAAAACCATAGTACTTTGCGTGACAAAGCCACCGAAGCCGTGAGGCAAGAATTAAAACCCAGCTTGATCATTTTGTTTTGCATTTCCTGCTTAATAATTAATATAACTTTGTTTTCCATGCTTGCTTGCAGGTACGTACGTACCCATGCATGAGTCACTGCGCGCCTTGTTGACGACTTCGTGATGTGTGTGCTCTGTGCGCGAGTTAATTGACGGGAGTTATTGTCACGTAACGACTAGAATAAAATAAATTGTGAGACCCGGTTGTATCAACCTCATGAGTCAAAATTGGTGAGATGAACTCAGAACAGAGAAAAAGTTATCTACAGCTCTAATGGCAGAAGAATTCAGTTCTATGTGGAGCTTGTTCAGGAACCATCATGCTCATGAATCGTACTCCAGCACTAATCAACAATAAACATTTGTCTCCATCTATGAGAAGAAAGAAAAAAAAGGTTGTCATAACAACTGCACACGAAATCTTAATAAACTTGAGATGTGAATCTGGGACATTGTAGCAGTATCGAGCAGCCACCACCGTGGCTTCCGCATCCCAGCTATATATATATATATATATATATATATATATATATATATACGGACGACGAAGTCGCTGGTATATATGGCGTCCGACATCTACGGAGACGTGGACACCCATGGCGAGGACTGCCTGCCTTGGAGAAGAGCACGGGGTTGCCTCATCCATGCTGCGGTGCGCCGTCGAGTCGATGGCCAGGAAAGCCCAGATCCCCAAGAGATAGATGCATGGCCGAGGAGGTGGAATGGCTTGGTCGCTGTTCCTGTTAGAGTCTTTGCTCTGCTTCGTTACCGTTTTTCTTGAATTAAATGAACTCTAGAAACACATGAGTTTTCAAAATAGCTACGGTTCCAAATCACACCGCGCGCCAGAACGTGTTTTGCAAATACAATTCCAAACACTACAATATCCAATTCACATAAATCTTGTTAGATTTTAATTGGTATTGCAAAGTTAAAGACGAAATAAGAAGTCTTGCAAGTGAGACGAGACTCGTCACTAAATAAGTAAGCCTAGGGCATGGGCAAAACTAAAATACCCTTTTGAGTAAAACTTTTTTTTCGACTGATTTGAGTAAAATTATTAACGACTGACTTTGTATTCTAAGTCGAGCTCCTCCTCTTATCAAATTCGTCATGTTACTGTCGTGATATAGGGGGAAGATGCACCCTTATTTGTTCTATTTTCAGACGAATAACCAGAGCTGCATTGTCATCAGGGAATGGTTGTTGTATATCATACTGATTTCATGTTATTTAGGCATGCATGATCACGAAAATATGGCAGGAATGCACAGTTGAATCATACGAATCTGACTGACAGCATAGAAAGCACTACAGGAGACGCTCATGTGTTTTGTTTTCCTAAGCACTAGTAGTAATTTTCATGAAACAAATACTTATGGGGGCTTGGCAATATATATGTAGTGATGCCAATGAAACATGTGGAGAGGAGTCACGCCACACTTTCTCGAGATAACGATATTTTGCAATAAGATGTTGGAGGAAGCTGAGAGTCCCATGCAGCAGTCGGTTTGCGGGGTAGGCGTGAGGATGCCGTCGGGCACAGGAGGCAACTCCTTCCCCGGTGCCGGCGCCCCTGAAGAAGGAAGCGGGCGCAGCTGAACAGCAGCCCGGCGACTGTCACTATGCAGGCGCCTTCTTCAGGGGCGACGGGCGCAGGCACCGGCCGGGGAAGAAGATGTGTCCCCCTGGCCGGGGACGAGGTCGTTCCGGCAGCAGGAACAGGGCGGGCATTACGGCGGCGATGGTCCGGGAGTCGCTGGCATGGGCGTCGGCGTGCTGGTCCTCGGCGGCGATGCGGGTACCCCGAGGCGAGGCTCACCGTCGCCAGGAGGATGATCGCCACGCCACGGCAGCTGCCTTGGTCGGCGACCACATTGTGGTACTGGTTACTGGAGTGCTTGGTTGCCAGGAGGCGATTGCCTTTCTTTTTTCCTTTTCTCTGAAAATCGGCTAAAGTTTTAAAATCGATAGGAAAAAAGTTATAGCTCATAGTACTGTGAAACAATTACTTATGGGGCCTGGCAAAATATATGTGTAGTGATGCCAATGAAACGTGTGGAGAGAAGTCACGCGGTCACGCCACACTGGCTTGAGAAAACGGTATTTTGCAATAAGATGTTGGAGGAAACTGAGAGTCCGATGCAACAGTCAGTTTGCGGGGTACGTAGGCGTGAGGATGCCGTCGGCCACAGGGCGGGCACGGGATCCGCACGCCATGAGATGATAGACGAGGTGCCCTGGGTCCATCAGCTTGTTCCGCATTGCGCCGACGTCCATTATGGCCGGGCACAGGAATGGAGCCGTTGAAGAAAGTTCCTTGCAGGCCGCGACAACACGTGCTCTCTGCCGCCGGAAGGTCGTTGAGCCTCATCGCTTTGAGGAAAGAACCGTAGCTGAAGCGAAGACCTGCGATAGACGCAACTGCCTTCTTCAGGGGCGCCGGCACCGGGGAAGGAGTTGCCCCCTGGCCGGGGACAAATTGTATGATCCAACTGTACATACAATTTTATGGGGTGTGGGCATGAATGATCACAAAAATATGGCACCATATTGATTTACGCGCAACAGATCTTATCAGTTGTTGTACCATATAGATTTCATGGGGCCGGTGTGGGCATGATCACAAAAATATGGGCAGGGATGCACGGTTGGATCATACAAATATGATTTGATGCACTCAGAGAAAACACGATCGACCCGCATGCTTTATATACGTTCCTATAAATTTTCTACCTTTTGTTTTCACGGAATACGTACATACTAAACCCGTGTTGTGATGGTACATATGGCCTGGCAATGTATATATGTGCTGTGTACATAACACATCACATGCATGTCGAGAGAATCCATGCTGCCTCTAGATAACATCAGTAAGATATTGGAGGAAACTGAGATTAGAGAGACAATGCGGCAAGGAGGGGTAGTGGCCGGTCACCTCCTCTTCCACCGCCGCCGGCGGTGTCAATTACCACACAGGATGAGGGAGGGGCAGTTTCTTTTGGTGGCCTCAAGTTTTTGGTCGTCTGCATCGCGGCGTAGCAGTTGTGCGAAGCGGCGGAGATGGGCGGTGTCACGACGCAGCGGATAACGGTCTGTAAGGCGGAGTGGCAATCCTGCGGGGAACTTGATATCGGGGGCGCCGGAATGCTGCTCCGGAGCCCCGTCGCCGGGAGCTCCCGGTGGCACGACGGCGGAGGGGGGCAGGGCGGCGGCGGGGGAGCTGGAGCCCATCGGAGGTGGCCGTGGCGGCGACGCGGCTGCAGCAGGGAGGTCTCCACGTCGTGCTCCTTGTCCTCCCGGCCACTGCAGCTGGCCACTTGCAGCTGCAGAGCCGCAGAGAGGAGGGACGGCGCTGCGACGCGAGGAAGAAGACGGTGAAGGGACAGTTCTTCCGCGGCAACTGTGAGGGGCGTTGCAGGAAGTCTAGATTAGCAACATCGTCGGGTATGTTGATGTGCAGGGCGGATCAATTTGGCACACTGTGGTGACACCGAAAGAAGAGGTGGTCATTTTCTTGAGCAACTTTGTTGAGGCGAGGTTATTAGCAGTACCAGCCGACTAGCAAATTCAGGGATCCAACATGAGGTCGGCAGGAGAAGAGTTTCAGCTTCGCGCGCACTGAATTTCCTCAGGCAGGCATATATTTTCTGCATTTCTTCACTTCTGCAAAACTCAATGGGCCTATAAGGTGAGCCTATTTAAGGCCCATCCGTGCATGGCAAACGTCAGTCTGGACCGAAACAATGAAATGCTTATAATAAAGTAGTTTCAGGGAAAACAAAATGATGAATAATTTTTCTATCATGAGATAAACAAATTAGGCTGATCAGCAGGGAATTTCCAATCCTGAATATTTGCATGTTTTTATTATCCATGTTGTGCTGGAGAATTTTATCTACAATAAAAACAAATCAAATTATAGAACCTTGAGCGAAAATATGCAACAATTCATAAAAGGAAATCTAGGTTGCAAAGACAAATTGGAACAGTACTTGATCACAATTCATGTCACAAGACTCTATTCAAAGCTTAGAATTTGAATTGAACTGCCAAAATTTATACTTCTTCTGTCTCTTTATGTAAGGCATCCTATCATTTTTAAGACAAAAATGCCAGTGGTAAATGCAACTGAACCCCTCATTTTATCTCAAATCACCAATATTTCGCTTCTAATTAATTGCGTAATTTTTTTGTAGCTCTAAAATCCTTTATATTTATATGCAAATTTCAAACGTCAAGATGTCTAATATTTAGAGACGGGAGCGTATGCATCTAGCTTTCAGGTAGCTCATGCAAGATAATATTTCTACTGAAAACTAGAAAAAAAATCCAAATAAAGGCGAGGCAATCCTAAAAAGATAAAATAAACAGAGAAAGAGAAAAGGAAGTGTTAAACGGAATGCTCTGCTTGTTAGGCCACGCTTTATCCGGTTTCTCTCATTTCACGTCACCACATCTGAGGAAACTCATCGTCTCCCCTTGCCTCGCCGACCAAAACCAAACTAGAGCCAAGCCAGGAAAAATAGAGGAAAGGAAACGGATTGCAAAGCTAGGGTTTTCGCCATGGCACCCGCCCACCTGGAGCTTGAATCCCTGGTTCCCAAGCTCTCCTAGCCGCCGCCGCAGCATCTCGCATCCGCTTTTCAGGATTGATTGATTCCCCTCCCCCATTCGAGGGTTTCCCTCCCTTTCCCTCCCCCAAATCGAATCGCCGCATTACCGGCGGAGCAAGCAACCCACCACCCACCGGCCCTCTATCTGCAGGGTCCGAGGAGAGGTGACGGCGCTGGCGATCGAGCAGGCCGTGGCTGCGAGGGAAGCGGGAGAGGGATAATGTGTATCCTGTGCGCCGTGCAGCGGTGGTCGCGGCGCGTGGCGACCATGCTGCCGTGGCTCGTCGTGCCGCTCCTCTTCCTCTGGGGCGGCTCCCAGCTCCTCCTCCCCGCCGCCTACCGCTTCGAGGTCACCTCCCCGCGCCTCGCCTGCGTCTCCGTCCTCCTCCTCACCCTCTTCTGGTACGAGATCCTCATCCCGCGCCTCACCCGCTGGCGCAACCGCCGTTCCGCCCGCCTCCGCGATGAGCGCCGCGCCCACGCCCTAGAGCTCCACAAGCTCCGCAAGACCGCAACCCGCCGCTGCCGCAACTGCAACAATCCCTACCGGGACCAGAACCCTGGGGGCGGCAAGTTCATGTGCTCCTACTGCGGCCATGTCTCCAAGCGCCCCGTGCTCGACCTCAATTCGGCTGGTAAGGTCCCCAGAAGATGGCCTTGTGCTCAGGATTGCGACTCACCCTACTGGTCTGAGCTGCGCTGCTCGGGCGATAACTCATTCTTGGGGTTATCACGGCGATTGTTCTCGTCTTTTTGGGTTACAATGAGGTGGTTCATAAGTAAGATGTTTAGGTTTGCATCTTCGGAGGACAGTGATTCAGATGGTAAAAGGTTGGCTAAGAGAGGGGAGAATGGTGGAAAAGCTGATGAGAGTAGGGTGGAGAAGGCGAAGAGGAAAGCGGAAGAGAAGAGATTGGCCCGGCTGGAGAGGGAATTGCTGGAGGAGGAGGAAAGGAAGCAGCGGGAGGAAATGGCAAAGCTTGTGGAGGAACGCAGGAGGCTGAGGGATGAGAAAGCTGAAGCTGAGGAACGATCCAAAGGAGCTACCCCTGTTGGGGAGAAGGATGCTAGGAGGGAGGCAGATAAGCGACGACTGGACAGGACGAAGAAAGAGGACAAGGGTTCAAGCAAGAGCAATTCAGATTGCGAGGATATGGACAGAAGATTGGGCCGCGAAGCTGATAGGAAGCGAGATTTGGACAGAAAGGGTGATCCAGAGAGGCGTGAGGGCTACAAGCCTCATCATTTTGAAGCTAACAATCATAGTAGTAAGGTAGTGGACAGCAAGGCGAGGTATTTTGGCCGTATGGCGGGTGGTTTCTTATATTCTTCAAGAGGGTTTGGAGGCGGTTCTTTCTTTGGCAGAAGTGCTCAGGCTCCAGCCCCTCAAGTTAACAAGGTTAATAGACCTGTCGTTCCTGCAACCGACCAGAGTAATGCAGTCAAAAGAGATTTCCAACCTGCAGCCTCTCAAGCTGCGCCCAAATCTGCTACTGGAGAAACCAGGAATTCGTGGACTAATTCCAATCGACCTGTGAGTAACAAGGGCATTGCTACTTTAGTGTAAACTGTTATTGTTTGAACTAATGGCTTGAGTTATTCTCACCCTAGTTACAATCTGACATATTTAATTTATTTGTATTGTGCTATATGCAGGTTAGTCCAAATGTGCAGGCACATCCTACTGCCCCTAAAAAGTCATGGCATCAGCTGTTCAGTCGCTCAGCTTCAGTTTCCCCCTGTCCTGATGTTACAGCTTCAGCACATGAGATGAATAGGAAACCAGAGCCAAAGGGAGCACAAATAAGCAATGCTCATAATTTTCTGTCTCATTATCCTCCTCTGGACAGCAAGCCAAATTTAAGCCAGTCCATGCAGTTTCCTGGTTTTCCACCAGTGAAGGGAGCATCTTCCAACACGACACTACCTTGTTTTCCAGCTGGACATATGCCCTTCTACGATGAGGCAGAACCGACACTGTTTGAAGAATCGGAACAGTTTGAGGACCCATGCTATGATCCAGATGCAATTGCATTGCTTGGGCCAGTTTCAGAGTCTCTTGATAATTTCCCTCAGGACGTGGATTGTAGGTTCACCTCGAGTGATGTCACCAAGGAATCACATCCGAGGCCTTCACCAATTGAGTCTCCTCTCTCAAGATCTCGTACAGTTGAAGAGAAGCCCATTAAGCCCCAAAACTCATCAGTCACAAAAGGGCCTGATGGTTCCATTTCGCCTCAGGCTAACAGTGAGCAAGGCACATGGCAAATGTGGGGCACACCATTGGTTCAGGAAAGCTTATGCCTGCAAGTTCCTCAGAGTCAGTGGCTTGGACCAAGTACAAATCAATTTAGCCATGGTGCCAATTTTTTGAATGGTGGAACAAGAAGTCCCTTAGGTACCAGTTTGAATGTGAGTGATCCATGGCTGCAGAAAACACCCATCCAGCAATTGCCACCTGACACACCCAGTTTGTTCCTTCCACATGACCTGACAGGAAAAGCTGTCCGTAATGACTTGGGTTTTGGATCTCCAAACAAATCAGCCCGTGCACACCCCTTTGGACCACCTGGTCTTTCTTGGTCCAAGTAAGTCCTTTCCTGTCCTACGTTCTTTCCGAGATCGTTTGCTGCAATGAAGTCTTTCAGTGTCACAAATATTTTGAAATTGATTACTTGGGCAATAAACTTGTGTAAGTCATAAGATAATAGTTACCATCCTCCCCGTAGATGTTGACTACAATTGTTCTCGACAGTTATTTGATACTGCGAACTTGAGCTAGTAACTTGGTTATTTTTTCATAAGAGAATGGTTGTCATGCTTCACCTATGTGGACAATACTTGTTTGATGCCATTGTGTGAGTAATTCAGGTTAGAAAAAACAGGGTCCCTCATGAGTCATGATAGAGTTAGATTCACCAACTAGACAATTAGAATTTGACCCTTCAAATCAACTTTCTGCGCAGTACAGTTCATATATGAATATGAGCACCGTTGTTGGTGCTTTCATTGATGCACTTTTGAACTCCTAACCCTCCCTTGTCTATAATTATTTTTTGCCATCATGTTTTCCCCAAAGTGCTTCCTTAGAGAGGGGGGGGGGGGGGGGGGTTTGAATTTTGTGAATCTGCATTGGGATCTTGATATATATTCTTGTAAATAGTTTCAAGCAGAAAATTTATGCAAGATTTACGAACAGAAATATAATATACCATCAACAGCAAAGTGTATTGTCTTGACACATAGTAACACATAGTTTCAGTACGCTATGCTAGGAGTCTCATCTTATATTGTGAATCGCACGCGAGTAAGTGAAGCTGGGGTTTATGCGTGATTCTTTTTTTTTTAACTAGTAGAAGCACCATTGATCTTTATTCTTCAATAATTAGGTGGAAGGTTTCCGTGGATTAGGTTCAGAGTGGATAACGCAAGTCTCATCATCTACCAATGTGGTGATGTCCACTTACTAGTGTATTTGTATTTTTAAAATTGTGGGAACCCTTGTTTAAGACATAGTTATAGGCTAGAGATTGTTGGTAAAGATCGGCATCTCAGAAAATGTGATGATGTGAGACTGTAGGTTGAATTAAAGTCAGGGTACTTCAAATTTCACTGTGAACTCTGATTTTCGCCTGTAGGCTGATGCCTTGAATATTTGTCTGGTTGGTTTAGTAGATATATACCAACTTCTATTATGTAATTTGTTAATATGTTGGGAAATTTGTCTGTGAGACATCTAAAATGTGTGGTTTTGTGGCTAGGACAACCCATGTTTTGGATCGCAGCCAAGCTAAAACCCATAGCAAACCAAAATTTGAGAGTTGGAACATGGTTAACATTGGTCTTGTTCTGTAGATTAGTTACAAGGTTTATAGATTTATTACAACTATTACAAATCACAATAGCTGTTTATGATGTATTACCATTTAAATGTTGCTTATGAAGCAATTAATTCATCTGAGGTAAACCTTTGCCCTTGTGGCACTTATGTATGTGGTGCATGTGGCCTGGCTGCTCGGGCAGCTAGGGCGAGTGATTTCTCCACCTGTGGTCGTTTGCTGTTATTCTTTGAGAACAAGCAAACCTTTTGACCTTTGGTTCTGAATTAAACTTACTGCTTGTTTGAGTGCTTTATTGGACATGTCATGTAAAATCATTGTGGTAATTGGTAGCCGGTTTTGGTTATTAATATGCATAGGTGGTAGAGACCTTTAGGTGTGTGAAACAGTTTTGTATGTGCTTAGCCCCAGGAGACAACCATACCCCGTCCATCTGATGTGATACGCAAGTTTAAGTTTAGTTTGGATGCAATTGTAGTGTCCATGCAGGTTATCAGGAATATTTCGGTATATATCATTCATTACTTCTGCTAGCACTTAAATCCTAACAAATGTCAATACTGCTTAGGTCCTTACTGCAATGTGAAAACTTCATGGATCCTTGGGAATTGTATTGCATCCTTCAAAATTCCACGAAATTCTTGTATTGCCATTTACATGATGTGAACTAATTCTCAAGATTGGGGTTCTGGTTTGTTTCAGTTGGACTCACTTGTACCTTGATTTGTTTATTTCAATTTTACGGTTTACACTCTGGAATCTGTTAGCTTAAATGTGAAGTATATGACTTAGTCACACACATGGTGATATGTGTTCCTTAAATCTTCAGTTTTTCCTACGGGTTGTGCTCTCTGGCCTCTGGGTATTTTGGTTGGCTGTACTGTGATTCCACTTGAGTTAGCCGGGGCATACAAGAATGGGGGTTCTTGCTGGATACGTGATGTGCCTAGCTGTTCTGGGGCATATGGGATTTGCTTGAGGTACAAGGACGGAGGCGGTGTTGCAGTACCGCTAGCACCAGGCCTTGCTTGGCCCCTGGTTGTAGCTGGCGGAACTGTGTGACTAAGTTATCTGAGCCTGAATGATATAGTGGAATTCTATGAATGGTTTCTCATGTAGAAGATGATGTTATGGGCAATAAATAAATTTCTCGCACGTATTGTTTAACTTGCCTTCTCTTTTTCAGTACTTTGTCCTTTTTCTGAGCAAGAGATTTGTGCCGTAAGAATAATATTTATCCATATGGATCTTTGTTTTTTTTTTTTTGTTAAAGTATTATCCTTGGTTCAAAATTATGAATGCTTCAACTCATGACCTTGTCTTCTTAACTAACACAATATATTATCCATATAGATGTTTGTTTTTGTATTAAGTATCATCCTTGGTTGATAAAATGTGAATGCTGCAACTCATAACTGTTGGCCATGATTTATGCAGGGAGGGAGAACCTTTGCTGAATGGAAATGGACTGAAGGAAAGTGATCAGTTTTGCTCGCCCAGAGGGGCACATGTTAGGGGAGGCTTTTTTTCAGCTAATCCTGATGTACAGTCAGTGTGGTCATTCAATGAAAAAGAGACAACATAGAACTTTATTATAGATCATCAAATGTCGAGCCAAGACTTCCTTGCCTCCTTCCACTGTTCAGGGTTGAGGAGATAGGCTGGACTTTCCTTGGTGCAAAAAGATATGATCTTCATTTCCTTTTAGTAGAACCGACTCACCTGTTTAACATGCGTCCATGCATTGCATTCATTAGGAGGCATCTCACCTCATGTTTTGGCGCATTTCGTCATCAAAACTCTTCGGATTCAATGAAATGGAAAATGGGATTGGTGGGCACTGAATCGTCGCTCGTTATTGATTGCATTAATTAGCGAGCGAGATTATCAGATTGTCAGAATTGACTTATTCCTAACTCACGCATGTGCCTGTATGGACTGACTCTACCTTGCTTTCGAAGGTTAGTTGCGTTGCGTCCAGTTCCAGTATGATGTTGTCACTGGCATGTATATATGTATGTGCAAGGGAAGTGGTACCTGATGCATAGTGGTGTGAGGCCAATGGTGGTTACTTGTGGACGTCAGCGCATTTACTCGTTTGCTGCTTCTTATCTAGTAAAGCACGTTCTGTTCTTTTACTAATCTAATCTTCATCCGTCTCTCGGTGCGGTGATTGTAGTGGGATTATTACAGACTTGTTAAGCTGCCTGCCTAAGTGCCCTTTCTCGTGAGCATATATAGTGGACAAAAGTCAAGGCAAACTTGCAGAGCTATGACGCGAGTGGTGGTTCGTTCACAAGTCATGGAGTGGTCCCTCTTTATCGGTGAAAAGGTGCCACGCACGTAGCCTGCCTAACTTGTGCTGTTACGAAATTAGTCCATTTTGGCTGCTTTGCCACGAAAACCGCATCCATTCTTCGCGGGCGTACTCGTTGGTGGCTTTGTAATTACTCCTAGTATTTCCCTTTCTTTTGTAACTTTGTGGGTGCACTCATCCAAACTATTCCGGATACTGAGTGGAGTCACAAAGAAAAATGAAGGCCAGACAAATATAGGAGATAGTCTCATTTTCTCTGAGAGCAGAGCTTTCTGCTCCTTGCGTGTTTGAGGATGTTGCAAGTCATGATTCCAATTCATAGTCAGTCTGAAGTGAGGAGCCGAGCATAAGCTGAAGCGATCGGGCCCAAAATAGAAACAGTAACCATTTTTAATGGGAAACAATCAAGAGATCAACCTCTGTACGATACATAAATAAATGCTCAGCATTGGTCCTCCACTAACTCACTTGGTGCTTCTTTGTTTACTACTATCCTTTTAACTCTCATGCCTTGCAAGTGGTTAGTTCACTAGTCAGTGATCATCACTAGCTAGCAAGCAAATGCTGCAATGCCTGGCGATTTCTTTTTTGTGCGCTTGTGAAACTCGTGGAGGGTCGGCCATTGTCATCCATTTAACTGTTGAGTCGTGACTAATTTTCCCCGCTCGTGGCTTTTTGGCTTGTAGTGGACAATGAGTTTTGTTTGGCATATTATTTGAAAGCAATTGCGTATGACTCATATCCGGCTGCTTGGCTGTGGACGCGGCTAACCGACGAACCATCTAGCTAGGATAACGACGGAGAAAAAACCCATAAATAGGAGTAAAATTGTAAATGGAGCAGCCGCTTGCTTGCGTGCTGTGTGGAGGAGGAGGGGGCATGCAGGATTACGCTACAATCCAGCTCGCTTGTCCACTCTGACGGCCTTATCCATCTCCTCCACTTGTGTTGTGCTGCCTCTGTCATTCTCCATCACGTGGCCATTGAAGATTATACTGAATGTCTCGCAGTAGAGTTTGACAAGCTCAATACAACAGAGGTCGATGCCCACATTTCAGTTGGCCTCTTCTTTTTTTTTTCCTTTTTTTAAAGGGAACTGTCGGTCTCTTTTAAAATGTAGGGATTTAATCCCCTGCCTTCTTTGGAGGCAATGAAGGTCCAAGGTTCGTTCCCTCCCTGAGAATCGAACCTGGGGGGTGGCTGCACTCCCAGCCGAGCTCCTTGCTCGACCCTACTGTTTGTCTCTTTCAACAGATCGAGGATATATATATACTTCCTTCCCTTCTTGCCAGCGTCACTAGTTTAATTTATTCCACGGCCCCCTCCATGATTTTAGGTCTATCCACGCAACAAGTGGCGCGCATGTGCTAAGATGTATGCGTATAAATGTGTACCTTTTCAGTTTCCATCTTCTCATGAAGAAACGAAATAAGAAAAGTCGGTCGTCTCGGCCTCAACCGAATCCCATGTCTGAGATACGATGATACTTGAGTTTTGGTTGGGGCAGCAGAGCACACGGCTTCGCTCGGTTTGCAACGACAGACTGATGAGCGAAACCCCATATATGTGTTTGCCTGACATTATGTTGTTGTCGAGCCCCATCTGTCCATGGCACTATAGCAGCTAGTATACATAACAGTGGTCTCCATGTTTCAGCAGTCGTTGACAGCCACTAACTCTCGTTGCGTTATGTTGAGAATACATATATATTGGAATAATAGGATACTCGGCGGGGTTGCCGTCCGGCTCTTCTCCTAGGTTTAGGTGTCTAGTAGTTTAGGTTTTGTCCCTAGGGTTAGGGTTAGGTCTCCGGTATCGTCCTCGGTGATGGTGCTCGGAGTTTGTGTCTCCCTCGGCGGATCCGGTGGCGGCGAGGTCGTCGACGGCTTCGTCTGCACTGGTAAGTCCTTGTGGTGTTCTGTCTGCTTCCGGTCCTTTTGCGAAAGGGTGGAGGTTGCTGTGCTTCCATTCGTCGCCGGTGTTGGTGATGGTGGAGGTCTTGTCCGAGATGTCGGCTTCAAGTTTTGTTGTCGATTTCTTCGGCCTTTTGCGGATTCTTGCTGCTGGTTCTTCGTTGGTGGTCTCCTCGTTCTTCTTCCGTCTTCTGATGTCGTCGCGATGGCCGGCTTAGCACCATCTTCGTTCGAATCCAATCGGCTTCATCAACAACGCGTTGTGGTCGCGAGCTTGGAGCGAGGAGGAGCCTGGAGATCGCCGTCGTCGCGCTCCGGTGGTGAGGATCTGGTGTTTCGGGAGGCTTTGAGAGTAGAGGGACTTGTTTGTAATTTCCTTTTCTTTCGAGGTCCTTTCTGTAAAAGTGCCCAGGGGGCTCTCTGTAAAAGGTGTGGGTTGTACTGTTCCACAGTTTAATATAATTCCCACCCCCTTTCGCAAAAAAAAAAAAAAAAAAAAAAAAAAAAAAAAAAAAAAAACAATGATTGAGCATGTTGAACTACCTCTAATCTAATTTGCTACGGTGAGTTGAGTTGTGACAATTTTCTGACCCATCTTCTAGAAGCGCCTTGGACGATTATCCCTTAGCTTGGCCATTGTGGGGCCTAGCTACAAAGAACTGGAACGAGCTTCAAGGCTGCGAAAAGTAAAGTAAAAGAGAGCGCGAAAGGCAAAAGAGTTTGCATATGTCCGTGATCGAGAAAGAAAAAGGGAGAATGGAGGCGCACGAGTTGCAGAATTTTGTTTAAGAGCGTGTTGGGACTTTGTAATTTTGAATGGGTCTTTGGGATGAAATATGCTCCGTTCGTTCTCGAATTCATGTCGTTCAGACAAGAATTTTTGAGTTGCTTAATTCCAATACAGAATTGCTGTTGGAGACGTCATCAATTTTCGAACGACCTGATCGTTTTCGTTTAGAATGCTGAATCCAGACTAATTGAGTGAACATACAAAAACACGTATAGCATGCCAGGTCAAAGACTGGCGCGGGAACTCGGTCTGCCTGCCTGGTACGCTCGCGTCCTCACAAACGGAAGTGTACAGGTCACTGGCAGGTGGGACCAGGAAGGGAAAACTTGTTCGGACATGGCCATCGCTCTGTTGATCTGGTCGGGCCAGGCAAACGATAAAACGCGCCTCACTCCCCATTTTCCTTCTTCAGTTCTTCGCGCAAAGAAAAATCACCTCTTCTTCTTCCTCCTCCGCCGCCTCCGCTCGTTTGCAAAGATACAATCTCCAGCCCCACGAGCCCTCGAGGTTTGATTCGAGCGGCCCTCAATCCTTGGGACCTGAGTAAAATACTCCAAGAGCTGCGAGCGAGGCAGGGGAGGAGGCGTTAGGTGAGGCAAAGAGGGTGAGGGTAGTTGGGTTCGGTTCCCAATTCGACCCCCCTTCCTCCTTTTCCTCTTCTCCGCATCCGCCGTCAGCCGCCCCGACAAGCTGCGGCCTCCATTGCTTTGCTTCGTCCATTCATCGATTCATTCCTTCCGGGATCCGCAAGGAATCTTTGAGAGGAGGAGATGTGTCCGCTGCGGGTGATCCTCATCTTCCTCTCCGCCACCATCGCCGGCTTCTTCCTCGTCAGGGGCCTCAACGCCGAGCCCGACCAGTTCCAGGACGACGACGACTCGGGATCCCCCAGGGCCCCCGTGCCCCTCCATTCCAAGGTACCGCCTTTCATAGCTTCCTACCTGCTCAAAAGGCCCTTGCAATGGTGGCGCAACCATTAACAAATTTCTAGTAACCGGGAGCATAGCAAGGCCTTTAAAGCCACAATAAACTGCCGGTCCATTTATCATCGTTTATTTCTGCCAGCAAACTATATGGCCTGTGCAAAATTTACAAATTTCTACTAGCAGCCAGGATCGTAGCAAGGCCTTTGATTGTAGCGTTTACGCTTCTTCTTTCTTCCAGCAAAATGTGGTCTTGCTTCTGTTCTCCATTCCATTGTATGAGCACACAAAATTTTTCTGACATCCACCACGCTGGAAACATGCCTCATGTTATATTTAGTACCCAAACTGCCTTGGTTGCGACATGTCGATGCTTATTTGAAGCATTAAAAATTGTTATTGCATACATACCTGCCATGGGTAAGCTATTCATGATCTAATTTTTGTAAGACATACATTATTACATTGTTAACATAGTTACATTTGCCTAGATTAACCAACAATCCTGTTATGGGACTTGGCGATTAGCTTGCTCTGATCACAACGATTGCGTAAAGAAAAAAAAAATAGCTGTTGTTTGCGCAATGCTTGGTAGCATTGCAATTCACTAGATTTTGGAGCACTTGCAGGAATCTTAAGCACCACTTGAATCGTCCTTACTCTGACTAGAGCAACAAACTATTCAGAACAAATCAAAAGGTAGCAATTTCTTAAATTGATGTTGGAGCACAAATCTAGATCTGCACTACCACCCTAATCGACTCTGATGAAAGTTATTTTAGTATAAACCTTTTGGTTCTAGTGTCTGAATATGTTTACAAAATTAGCTGTTTAGAAATGTGAGCTGAGTGGACTAAGCTTTTAAACAGCTGCATCGTACACATAATTATGTAACATAGTTGTGCACGCTGCACAATCCATAGGACTTGATAACACCTTGTGATTTTATATTGATTCTTATGAAAGTTGGTTCAGGATCTGACAGATTTTTTTTTTTTTTTGGGTGCAAATCTAGGTTGGATCGGCTGTGAAAACAGGATTCTGGACTATGGTGGACATGGCGAGTGGGCGTTACCTTTGGCGCACCCTTGTTGCACCACCAGCGAAATCTGAATCTGATAAGGCACGGTGACAAATGTTTGTAACTCATTCCATATCTTGCTGATTGAGTGCCAGATGTGAAAATTGGCACAATCTTGTTGTTGTTGCACGTTGGTGTTGGTGTGTAATACGGTGGCAATTGTAATGTGTGGATTATATGCTAAAAGTAAATTTGCAAAATTGTTCGTGTTTGGAGCCTTTTTGTTGTACAAAATTGAGTGGGTGCAATGTAGGGAGTATGGAATTTGGACTTGGGATCTGAGGTTCACGGGAGTATGGAATTTGGACTGGGGATTTAAGGTTCACGATTTTGTTTCCACTAAATCCATGCTTAAAGTTACATGTGATATTTGGACCATACAGCAAATGATAGTCGCTGGAATCTTGAAACTCCTGAAAGAACATTCTTGAATTGCAAGTGTATATCTTTATTCTGTTTAAATGATGTTCCATGTCGGTACCTCCTTTTTGAAGAAGTCTTTCAGTTTCTGATATGTGACCCTACTTGTAAGTTATCTTGTTGGGTTTCAAGTATATGTGATGGTACATGCAAAGTAGCAGTCTTGTCGTGCTTGCGTGTCAGATTTGCCAGTGAGTTGAGAGTTGTTTCGCACCATTGAAATCTGAATCCGGTAAGGCTTATGACAAATGTTCATAATTTATTTCACTTCCGATTTTGTGTCAACATTGATGTTAAATGTTGGTTGTTGTATGTAGGAAGCAATTGCCACATAGGATTATATGTTAAAGTGTGCAAAATTGTTCTTGTTTGAGTCTTGTGTAGCATAAAAATGTAATGGGCGCAATGATGGGATTATGGATATTGGGCATGAGATTTGGGCTGAAGTTGCAACTTCTATATGCAAGATTTTAAGGATACAATAAATGTTTTTTTCTTGAGGGAAATTCAGTGGAGGAATTTCTGAAACAAGATTGTTGGATTACAAGTCTGTATCTTATTCTGTTTATAAATAACATTCCATTTTGAAGAAGTGCTAAATTTCTGATTTGTTACCTTGGTTGTAGTTGTCTTGGTGGCCTTTCTGGTATATATGATGCTACTTGCAAAGGAGCAGTTTTGTCATGCGTGCATTTATGTTTTTTGAGTGGTGAGATGTTACCTGTTACTCTTGTCTGGTGTATTGTTACCCTGCCATGAGGTGCACAGATGGTGGTCAAATGTCTCCATGTATCATTGCTGTACTGCTGCAAACATCGAGAGCAAATTAAGCAAAATCTGGACAAGATAGGAAAATGATTTCTTTGCTTGCCTTGAGCTTCAGATTTGTTTCAGCTTTACAAGATAGGAACCTGCGGCTTTCCTAGTGCCGAACAAGTCTAAGCAAAATCTGGACAACATTTCTCTGCTCCTAGAGCTGACATGAACCCTTGTTTTCCTAGATAGGACTTCAAGCAGGCACCTTATCTTCAGACATTAATAACCGAAAGGCAGATTGCTCTCCCGAACCATTGGCATATGACATGAATCACATGAGCTATATGTTTGCGTGGAAAAAAGAAAAACAAGGAGCTCGTTTGCAAAGAATCAGTCTTGTCATGCTTAGTGAGCAGTTACTTATAACTCTTGTCCGGTAAAGTAGTGTATTTCCATGATGTGCACGGATATTGGATAATGTTACACCTGGTTAGCATTCGTGTACTGTAGTAAAATGTATTTGCTGCAAGAATATGGCGACGTCGAGAAAAACAAGAACAACTTTGTTTGCAGGGAATTCCGCATGACGAACCTCTGATGTCCTACAAACACTTCAGCGTTGTAAATCTGAGATTGGATGGCTTCCACAATCTCCTCCAAATGGATCTGGTGAACAACATCTTTTCTATGCCTTGAACTTCAGTTTCGAGTTTCTTCACCTTCAAGGTTGAAACGGTGATAGAAGCAGGCCTGACATGTGACATGACAAGAACCTGCTTCTTTCCTAAAACGCTTCGTATGATCTGAAAACACTAACCCCGTGACATGGAAACAAACAGCGAAATCTGGACATCACTTTTGTGCTAGTAGATTTGATTGGTAGGACTTTAGGCAGACACCTTATCTTCAGACATCAAGAATCGGGCAGCACACTGCTCTCACCAGACCATATGTATGTGACGTGCTACATGTTTGCTTGAGAAACTCTCATTTGCAAACAACAGTTGCAGCAGCCCTGAAGCATTTTAAGCTACGCATCCATGTTGACTTGATTTTCAATTTGGGTTTCATTAATACACCCATGGCCTGGATTAGCTCGTTCCTTTCTACACCTATTATGTTCTAGTAACATGCTGTTCACTCAATGATTTTGTAGTCTATATTCAAAATCCATTGCCACACCTCATGGTCATGGGATTTGGATCCAGCCTCAACTTGGTCACTTCTTTTGATGTTTCAACATGTTATCTGCTTCTCTGGTTTAGGACTTCCTGCGTAGCCTCTCTGAAAATACATAGAATCTGAAACTCCACTTCACCTTTTGCTAGATTCAGTAGAGCATCTCCAAAACAAAAAAAAGGAAGGAGGTTGGTATGAGAAGTTTGTGCAGGTAGTAGCAACCTCTGGAACTCCACACAGATCATTCTAAAATATGGACATGTGCAGAATATATGAAAGCTAAGTAATATACTTGCCTGAAAACTATATGCTCATAGAATCTGTGCTTGTGCAAATGAGTATATTTGAAAATTATATTCTCATAAGAACTAGGCGTACGTGTTTTCCTTTTCGTTTGTTTGGAGGTGTTGTATGCTAATGCATATTTCCTAATCTTAATACAACGACCCCGAGTTCTCTTATGTGTTCGAGGAGGGAAAAACTATACGCTCATAGAAATCATTTGGTATCACATATTTTTCGTCCAACTTGCTTACCTAGCATATGCCAGACAGATGCAACTGCTGTACAGATAAGCCAATCCATTGAAAACTAAAGAAGAAAATTGAGAGTTAAAAACAGACAAGATTTGTCTGCAGCATCATATTTATCTCATGTTTTTGGAGATACATTGCATTGGGCATCTATCATTGCACCTCATCCAACAACAGAAATGTTGTAACGCAAACGGCCACCCTCGCACGAGCCACGTCGCTCCTATTCGTGCGCCGTTCATTGTGGTTCATCCTGTGGTTGAGGTTCTGACGCGTGTCGTTTTTTCTTTTGCAGTCAAACCCTCGAGTTCGTGTTGGATTCGTTTCTGCAACTAAAACTTCAGAGCTACAGTAATTGCGTTCAATTTTTATGCATTCGGGTCCTCGCGTTTGTCTCTAATCAATACGAAGAAGAGAAAATACAAAAGTGCCGTTCAACATCCGCCTTTTTTGATGACCGAATGTGGATAAAAGATTTCGTTCAATGGCAAGCATGGGCACACATGCTGGGTTGCGCCCTGGTCGTCTTCGTCGTTGGAACGCGTTGCCGCTATGTGAAATCATTTTTTGGTCTTCGTCGGTGGAACTTGTGACCGCTACATGAAAACACATTGTGGAATTTGGCGTCGAGGTCGGTTCGTTCTTCTGTGCTATATGTATCTCGTGTGTTGCTCATTCTTCACATTGTTTTCTTGCTTGCAGTTTCTTTGTGATCAATCAATCAATCCATTTTGTTCCATTTCGGCGAGCACGAGGCGGCGGTCTCCCAGCTCTTCCCTCCTGCATCTCGTCATCGCCGTCATCCTCGAGCCTGTGCGCCATCTCCTCGGAGCCGCAAGCAGCCCGTCCGCGCTGCCGCGAGGAGGGCCTCCTCCCTCACCGTGCGCGCCTTCCTCGGCAAGGACGCCGGCACCGCCACCGTGGCCGTGCCCGCCAGAGCCCTGCTGGCCGGCGGCGCCATGGCGAAGGAGGTGCTTCTGTGCGCCAACGGTGGCGCGCTGGTGTTCGAGCCCAGCGAGTTCTCCGTCAAGTCCGGCGAGACCATCACGTTCAAGAACAACGCGGGGTACTCGCACGGCCGCACAACGTGGTGTTCGACGAGGACGAGGTGCCTAGCGGCGTCGACGCCACCAAGACCTCGCAGAAGCCTCGACTCCCTTGTTTGCAAGCTGCACATAATGGTTAGTTTGTGTTTCGAATTTCATTTAGATTCTATGCATGTTGCTTGGAGCTGCTCATCAGGAATTCGAGATACAGTGATCATTATCTGATTGATCGTTGTGTTGGATTGATCAACAGTGATCAATTCAGTGGATGGGCTCCTACGTTAGATTGATTGATCGTTATCTGATGAAAGCTTGGATTGATTGCTTCTTTTATGACGGGAGACGTAAATTAATTTTCTATGCAGGCTAGATGTGAGGAACAAGAGGACAGGAGAGGGAAGGGTAGGAGATGGCAAGGAGTTTCAAGAGGCCAACACAGTTTGCTTCTTCTTTTTGATCTGCTTTCCCCTGAAATGATGAAATCTTGCTTCATAGTCGAGTATCTCCATGATCTTAGCTCGCGTAAGCTCCTACTTAAATTAAGTTTTGTAACTACTGGAGACCTTTTATGGTTTATTAGATGAAACTGAAATGTCATACTGTGGCTTGAGATATGTTCAGTTTTTGCTTAGTTTAATTTACCATACGTCAATCAGGATGCAATTTATGTCTATTAGTCTCAGTATAAGTATTTTGGAAGGGATACATTTTTTAATCTCTTTTGAGCTAGATTACTTCCCGATGAACAAGCCAGAATTGCCTCTTGCGATGGTTTAGGGGCCAAGAGTGCAATTTTAGTCATGGGAGGTTGGAGGGCTAGCTGATTTGAATGGAGGCACGCGATTTGTTAAGGTGCTGTTCTTTCCTCCCATTGTGAAGGTGTTGTCAGCTAGGATATTTGAGTAGAGGCAGGCGACTTGCTTCAGTTCATATATAGAGTTAAGGAGATAAAATCTGCACCCCTGCAGCCTCAGCTTTCATACTGTTGTCTTTTTAAAGTTTAGTTCTCTGTCCATTGTTACATTTGTGATAGGTGTTTGATGACAAAATGGAGAAAAGTCTTGTGATCTGCCCTATGCTAATCTGAACATCTCTATGAAAGAATAGTTTATCACTGGCCAAGGGTACAATTTCCGGTAGAAAATGGAAATATATCTGAAGTGGTTTTGTTAGGATAGGAATATATCTTTTTGTAGTGTAGCAGGGGAGGGAACCCACTGATTTGTACTAATGACTACGGCCTACAGGTACTAGGCTGTTACATTACTGAGCTTCACAAATGTCGATGATTGCAAACAGGGTATGCATGGTGAACCAATTTTGTATTATGCACAGTTATGATAAGCATTTTATCTGCCATATCACCCTTTCAGTTATTTGATGTCAAAAAATATAATATTGGAGATTATGTTGATCCTCATCACCATAGCTTTCAAGTAATCATCGGCATTAATTTTGCAACGTGGTAACTGGTCCAATGACAGTTCTATAGAAAGGTAGTAGGTACTCTGAAATTGCTTGTTGCATTTTAGTACTGTACCTGGCTCCATCGGCTTCCTTTTATTTTTCTATTGATTTGCTATTTGGTGGACATTGCTGAAATCAGTTGATTCTTTTAATTAACAATGGCTAAGGCAATGTCCTAGATTTATACGAACTCAATGTATGAGTGTGCTAATCTTTCTCCGCTCGTGGCTACTTCAGGCCATCATGTGGAGAATATCATTCTTGTAGATGCTAATAGGTTTGTGTTCCGAGATATCCAAGATAAAACAGAAAATCTCCACAAAAAGAGCATGGTAGGAAAAGTTGTCTTTGGAATGGATTTCCTTTGTTGCTGTTCCAGTTTTGGCTGGACGTAATTCTACATGTTGTATGGTTTTCAGACTCCAACAACCTTGTTGGCCACCATCGTCTCGTCCAGCTTAAGTATCTGCAATCCAACATGGTACCACATCTCCACCAACTTGGTGCATGGTCAGGTTCAGAAATCCTCAAATCATAACACCTCGAGTTACCGTGATGTCACCCAGACTTTCCCAAGTTGCTATGACGTCACCCCGATTTTATGAAAACATGCATCGCTTAATCATGTTACAATGTCGCACGATTCTAAAGAATTGAAATGTTTGTTGGATCTACCAAATTGATCCGTTTGAAATGTTTGTTGGGTGTATACAATCAACGGCCCATGTGCCCCGAATTCAGACAACCAGCCCAATAACATCCATATACACACAATAGGACACCATCTACTTGTTTAGTTTAGTTTAGTTTAGACAATCATTAGTTGATACTTGCTGCGATCTGGTTACCAAAAAATGAAAAACAAAATAAATACGATTCCTCTTTTTATGTCCACAAAAAATCATCTTAGATGGGCGCGCCAATGGCGCGCCACAGCTACTAGTCAAGGACAAAAGCATCTATGTCGGAAACTAGGAAACTGAACTGTTATTGGTTTGCCGAAACTAAGTGGATTGAATTCACAATTAACACATCAATTTTCAAATATTACCTTTTGGACAGTTGTTCTAGTGGTTGATTAGGAGTGTGAAAAATAAGCTGTTGGATCTATCCGAATCCCTGTTGATGGGGACTAATTCATTTTCATCACAGGTAGAGTCCAAACAAAGTTGCCTAGAGATTAGACCTGTCAACTTCTGTTGTACGTTTCATCTTTTCATATGTTATTTTGTGTGGGGTATCTTCTACCTTTGTCTAGTTCTTTGGTTTTCCTCATGGCTCCTCTGTATATTTGTTCTGCTTTTAAGCTTTCTTATTTTTTCCTCTGTCCAGTTACTTTCTGATTTTATAAATATATCGTCTCCCCAAATGTATGTACTCCCAATAAAGGTGCAGGGCCTGTACTTTCTTAAAAATTTTGGTTAATAAATTTAAAATAAATATTGAGATCCAAATAAGTGTGAGGGACTGCTTTAGATTATAGTCCGCGATTGATTTGAATCTGAAGCATCAGAAAAGAACAGATACAGACTGCTTGAAGCGATGACGGATCATAATTTCAGACATTCAGTTCTGTTCTTATGTTTTTCCCCCCTCGAAGACTGATAGTTCTTCTGTTGTTATGTGCGAGAACTAATGGTTATATTCAATTACAAGCACAATATTGTCTATGTAACTTGCCTTTGTAGCGTATCTTAGCCAGGTCCAACTGCTGCGCAGATGAGCCAAGCCAACGAAAACAGAGCAATTTGCAAGTTGAACACAGGAAAAATTAATCTATAGCATCATTTTGTCTCTTTCTTGCGGATACGTTTGATAATTTTATGTTCATAAGAAAATTTACCATCCTATATCATGACCAACTTTACTGATGAATCAGACCCTAAAAAATTAACAGGACAATTTTTAGTTGAAAGCATGCAAAATTATATCTACATCATTAGATTTATGAATTGTTTATTGGAGATACAACGCATCGGGCCGCTATCATGGCACCTCATCAAGGACAAAAGCTCTTATGTTGGAAATAGGAGCTATGACTTTATAGTACAAGTTGGCATAACTGCGATTGGTTTGTCGAAACTAATCTGACTGGATCAACATCTGATGCATCCACTTTCACTAATGTTAATTATGTTATCTCTGGTGAAATAGTTTTTGTGGTTGAATAGGAATGTGCAAATGGAGCTGTTGAATCTATCCCGAATCCCGGTTTATATACTATTTTCTTCACAAACGGATTTTAAATATGTCCCGAATATTAAACTTATCAAAATGTGGTGTAAGTTTGACATTTTTGTATCGATGAAGGTGCATGTACCTGATCTACTTCATTCCTTATCTATATTTGGTACCCACTCTCTGAGTTTTGCTCAATCTGCAGATTGACCAAGCAGTATCTGCTGATTTTCCTACTGAATATGATAGTCCTTTCACTGGGAAGATGTGCTTCAAAGCAAAACACCAACTGTTGATATGAATGCATGACAAGTGGTGCATAGGATTAGTGCATTCGATTTAGCAGATATGATCAATTTGAAGATCAAGCATAAAAAATGAACATATACATCTTCTTGAAGCTATGATAAATCAAATAACAGTTGAAATTTTGGACTTCAGTGAGCTTGCATGGTTATAGATCATTAACTTCGTATGTGGGTCCATTGGTTTCTCATCACAATATTACCAAAAGAAGCTATTAGCAGTGTAAATAAGTAATTTCAATTCAATTTAAACACTTTGCAGAACACAAGTATTTCATTATTGGTAGTGATAGACATTACAGAATATAAACACTTTTCAGAACACAACTCATGACAATTACTGTTTCAATAAGCCTCACAACATCACCATTCAACATGTGCTCCATCAATCCAACAATAATAATAACTACATAGCTGCTAAACAGAAACTTGAATGTAGAAAAAAAAAACAACTCTGGGATGAAAACCCCAACGAATTTCTGGAAGAAAAATGAAGTGAATAAGACATCGAAAGCTACTCTTGCTGCTGCTGATCATCCCCATGCCAGGCCCAGACTATGTCCTTCAGCGCTGGCCGGATGCCTTCTTCCAATAGTTTCCAATACTCGAGGGAATCACCACTTGTTTGCTTCATCTCAACGAGATGATGGGATGGTGTGATCTCAAAAATTTCTGTATCAAACTGAATGACACCATTCCTTCCCTCCTTCCTCCCTTGAATCTTGACTATACCGTTATCCTTCTTTCTTACCCTGAGATTCAGCGCCTTTGCTACATCTTCAAGCTTCAAGATGATGGTTGAGGCAGGCTTATCTGATGTAAATCTGGTCTCCTTTCTGCACTTCTTTTCAATAAATAGGCCAGACAGATCAAACCCTGTGGAGAGAGAGATAATTTCAAAGGCATTTAGGTTTGTCACGGTCAGGGGCTTCACATCTTCATGAGCATCCCTCTTGCGCCTTGCAGCACGATGTATGGAAGCAGCATTTGTGATGGCATTTTCACCAGGAGTTGTCTCCTTTACTGCACGAGTTTCTCCAGGACCTTTTCGGAACCAGGTAGACTCTTTTATCTTCTGAATTGAAATTCTTGTGCTTGGGTTGGGGTCAAGGATCTTGTACAACAGCTTCTTGAGTTTGTGTGAAAACCAACTGGGGCACCTGAAATCACCATGTTGTATCTTCCGATACATCTCCATCAAGTTTGGGCCTTGAAAAGGGAGATAACCAGCAACAAGAACAAATAAGACAACACCACAAGACCAGATATCTGATTTTGCACCATCATAGCCTGACTTGCCGATCACCTCTGGAGCTACATATGCTGGTGTCCCACAAGTGGTATGGAGCAAGCCATCTTGCCTTCTTGACTCTGAAAGTGCGCTCAGCCCAAAATCTGAGACCTTTAGGTTCCCATTCTCATCCAATAGCAGGTTCTCAGGCTTCAAGTCTCGATGAAACACACCTCGGCTGTGGCAGTAATCCACTGCACTAATGAGCTGCTGGAAGTACTTATGTGCTACTTCCTCAGTGAGGCGGCCACTTTTCTCAATCTTGTCAAAGAGCTCTCCACCTTTCACATACTCCATGACAAAGTAGATCTTGTTCCGTGTTGCCATGACCTCATGAAGCTCAACAATGTTCTTATGTGCCACTAATCTCATTGTTGTGATCTCACGCTTTATCTGCTCTGAAAGGCCAACCTTCAGTGCTCTGTCCTTATCCATTATCTTTATGGCGACGCCCAGGTTTGACTCAAGATTCCTTGCATAGTGCACCTTGCCAAATGTGCCTTTCCCCAACAATCTCCCCAACTCATACCGCTCCATTAAAACATTTCCTCTACTCTCCATGCCTTCAAACAATACAAATAACAGGGTTATCTTCTGTCCATGAATCAGGTGAACTGCAATGATTTAGCCCTCCTCCCCCATGTCATGGTCCATGACGGTGAACAAAATTCTTATGGCTTGGTCGTGTCGGAGTCTGAACGGCGTGGAATTGATGCAGCTGAGGTGATCGCTCACATCAAGGGTTGAACAGATCAGCAGCCCTTGCAGAGCAGCGATCTCCTTTATCTGGCAGCAGAAATCTCTTCTATGAAAGCACATCTTTCAGCATTCCTTGATGTTTTAACTTGTTGTAGATGGTGTTCTCTGCTCAAGAGAGGAGGAAAATTAGATTCAGCAGTTGAAGAATCCAAAAATATGTAATACACTGAACTGACAACAAAACCGAGGCTACATATGGAACTTAAAAGGGCATATTAATCAACCAAGTTATAAGCATATTCGTATATAGTATTAAGTGTTCTGAACTGAAATCAGTTTGAAGAGTCAAGCATCACTCATCAGTATAGTATAGGGAACACAGATGGGATCAGCAGCAAAGCTATAAAGAATATTACAGAGAGATGCCAAAACTGAAACATGCACACTTGCTGTGACATCATTGCTGGAAGTTTGGCATCTAGTGACTGCTATTTAGAATCATAAGAAACTAGACAATAATGAGCCATAATTGACAGGCAAATCTGGATAAGGGGTCAGGCACATGGCAGAGTAAGGACATCCATAGGCCATGGCAACCATCGAAGGTTCAACATGTCGTTTAACAAAATTTTGTTCAGGGGAATTTGAGGCAGGCAACTACCGCACCAAGAAAGATAGCGCGAGATGTGGCCATCCAAAAAGGGGAAAAAAGTAAAGAAAAATTGCGTCTTTCCAAACCCAAACGCCTCGGCAACTTCTGGGGTCCGATTGAAGCCACCACAATTTGGCGTCCATACTTTTTTCTTCTTCTTCCTGAATCTATACGAAATTAGGTTCCTTGCACAGTCGATGTCATGTACCCCTACAGGCGAGCGGAAACGACGAATCGAAGCAGATAGCAAAGAAGAAGAGAGTCCGTAATCGTAATGCGAACATCCTACCGATTCTTGGCGTGAACTAGAAGTGAATTGGAAGGAGAAAAGGACAGAGAGGAGTGGATTGCATACCTTCGGGTTCCACGAAGAGGAAGAGGGGATTGAAGAGGTTGCAAACTGGGAGCGCGGCGTGCGTGCAGCTTTTGTTTGATTTCTTCTGGTGAGGATGATGAGGAGAAGAGGCCGCGGGCGTGCTCCTCTTATAGATAACGGGAAGCTGCGGTGAAGCTCAAGAGTTGAGAGGAGGCAATTAGTTCGCCCTAATGTAGTGGGTTTGACGATAATGACCCTGCCGCTGATGACGCTGGCCGCGTTTCCGGCGCACCGCATCGCATCGCATCGCAGGACAGGATATGCTTCGCAGTCGCAACCACATCATTGCCGTCGCCGTGTTTGAGACTCGACACATGCTCCTACAGCTAGCGCCTCATGTCGCCGTCCGGATACAGCACAGAGAACACGTCTTGGTCCCTCAGGCTGTCTCAAATTCCATTTTCTCTTTTATGAAACGAATGGTCTTTTCAGGAAACGAAAATTTCATTTTCCGCTTCTAGTTTGATGTCGTGGATTATTAGTAACAATTAAGTACGCTGGTACGCTGCTTTCCATTGCGATGTGACGTGATATTTTGTTAAGATTAACCCGGCATGGTTGATCTCATCCTTGTGCTGAGTCAGGGGCCAGCCTGTTCCAGGGAGCTTGGACCCCTAGGAATGACTCATACCTGCGTGTACTTGATCTTGTGCGATGGCGATTCAGTAGCCTTGGTTACAGCAAGGTTGTTTGTACTGCAAACGAGAAAGATCTCCGAGCATCAGTAGTGCAACGAGCAAGTAATCTAGTTTGTTTAGCGTTCCAGCTCACCCAGTGATCTGGATCTGTGTACCTCTGTGTTTTAATATTTGATTGCGACAACTTACACTCATCAATATTTTTGCAAATTACATCGATGTATTTAGAATTTTCTCTTCTAAAGATGTATTTGCTTTAACATTTGAACCCCATAATTCGATATAGGGAGAGGATCAAAGAGTGAAGAAAACAATTTTAACAAAAAAAAAAAGACATAAGACAAATTTGCACCTAGGACGAAACAGAGTCGTGTCGCCACGTACAGCACCAGCCATCCAATTGATATCAATGAGAAAACATGAGAACCACCGACTACCCTATCAAGCTATGCCGTCTTGACGTGAAACGATGAGAATTATTGTTGAGACCGATTGTTACTTGATTTTTCGATCTCATCCTCCATTTACTGATGTATCAGTAGGATTCCCTATAGCTTTATAACGATGCACTTTTGTCGCTTGCAACTCAATTTTGTTTAACTAGATTTGTGCGGAGCAATGAATTTTGCCTAGAATTCTAGCTCGATTCATTCACGACGCATGTGGTGTAGTTCTTGAGCACAAATGCACAATAGTACCTAACATGGCCCGACTTTGTGGCTTTGTTCATCTCTATAACCAGTATTTAACTTATGCAAGGCTTCATAATGGAGCAATCCATGGGACCACTTACATGGGGAGATGTTCTGGAATGAATAGCCATGTTCTGAGCTGTGAATTATACTCTTTTCCCTAGCTAGTCAGGTGAGTTGTTCTGGTTGGAATAAACTTCACATCGGTCAGTTTTTCCTTGTAACGTGAAAATTGTTGATCCATCATATTTTGTGTTAAGAAAGATGGAACTACAGAAGACGGTCGCCAGTGCCCAATTCACAAATCACAAGGGACACATCAAAAGCATCATCAGCTAAGACGAACACTGTTTGCAACCCATTCTGTTCACATGAACTGGCACCATTTTGTCTTTTTCTTTAACTGGCACCATTTATAACAGCTTATTATATGTTGACACAGATATAACCGTCAAATGCTGCAAAAACAGGTGTTCTAGAATATCAGATTTTTAACTTGCTGTGCCATTATTTGGTAGGTTTTTGTCCTGGTTTAATCACAGGAAGTTAATCAGAGAGACGACCAAGACAAGGTAACTAGTGAAGAAGGCTCCACCATCTGGATTTGGTTGGACAGCTGAATGTCTGGTGTGGCCATTCTCAAACCATGGGTCACGGAAATATGTGTTATAATAACTAATTCCTACCGCGATAAGCTGCAGGCACCACATATTCGGATGCAATGATTTTTTTTCTTTGAGATCTCATCCTGTGGATCGATCAGTGATGACTCGAATGCTCATCATCACGGGATCGGCAACTAATTATCAGAGATATTCCAAAATTGTAGAGAAAAATTGACAGCTTGCGGGCTCCGGTTGTAGTTCACAGAACTCACGGAACGACCCATTAAAAAAAAAAGAAACTCTCACGGAACGACACAAAGGGTAGAAAAAGGGAGAGGAACAATCAAAAACATCATTTTCTGTGGAGTAGAGCCAACCTAATTATGAGGAGAACTGTCCAGATAGAACCAAAGCACCGGTAACGACACATCACCAACAAAATTAAAGGGCACAGCATAGTAGTACAATTATGTTGCCAAACAAAGGAGATGTCGCCATATATTATATATCAGTCCAGTGATCAGCCTACAAGTCTCCGCAGACAAAGTTGTTGATGATGATTGATGGAACAAATGTCTGTATCTAGCGCCTAATTATGTCAAAAACATTTGTCGACAAAACACTTTTTAAGACGTGTAATCAGGCTATACCATGCGGGCATGCGGCTACAAGAGAACGTGAATAAAGGGGAAACGACATGTCATCTGGTAGCTTGAAGAAACATGGATGGGCCTAACGAGAGGCGAGGAGGTGCTCATGTGTGCAGAGTTCATCCCCAGAGCAGTTTTCAGAAGAACTCTCAAGGACCAGCTGTGTGTATATGATTTTCTTCCTGTAGAATCCCTTATTTTGAGAGCCTGCAAGCTTACAGAGTAGGAGTAGTATAACACTGTAGTTTTAGTTCAAAAATGAACTAGGTTGCTTGTCTGAACGACAACATAAAAAAATCAGAGGTAGTACCTTTTATTTTAAGGTAAATGGCAGGTCTTCTGTCTTTTCATGAAGGGTCAGTCAAAGTAGTATGTTATCGTGACTCAGCGCAACGATTATCAACAAAGCCTGCTTAGTTTTCACTTGTGTTCTTGATCATCATCATGATTCAAGAGTAAAACATGCATGCAGGGGTAAGTTGGAGTACTATACATAACAACGTTGTATCTCGTGACTTGGCGCAACGAATAAAGTTGGATTAGGTCCGACAAAGCGTGTTTTCCCTCCAGCAGCCACAAGTAAACAATGCAGATTCAGAAAGCCATGCATATAGGCCTAACAATCGCATATATATCGCATATATGAATCGAAGGCTCCATTTCAATCCAATAAAAAACCTCTTGCCACCATATATCGTATAAAAAAAAACTCACGAGACTAAGTACAGATCATCAAGGTTACGATTATTCATCGTCTCTTCACATGGTACAGGGAGTAGAGCCGGCGCGTTGGACGCTAGTCAGTCAGAGCGCACACAGACGGGGCAACTCATTCTGTGGGCGACGAACCAGTCGGCGATGCAGGCCCTGTGGAACTCGTGTCGGCAGATGGGCAGCACGCTGCAGACATCGCCGTCCTGGAGCGTTCCCAGGCAGATGGCGCAGTCCTCTGACGACAAAGGATCATCGGCAGCAGAATCGTCAGAGGTAGTGTTCTGGTGGCGACGGCAGTACGATACAAAATTCAGCTGCTCCGTGGCTAGGGATATATCATCATCTCCAGCTGTGGGACGATGGAGCGGCTCTTGGTTCTCCTCCTCCTTGGAGTTGGCGCCAAAGGATTGGAGGAGCATCATGGGCAAGCCGAAGAAGAGAAAAGCGGCCCCGACAGCGAGCCACAGCGCCATCTCTGGACTGACCATGGCCCGTACCATAGCTTCAGCCACCAGACCATACATCTCGAATTCTCGATCGATCTAGCCTAATTCTCGTCCCTTGTAGCTATTCTTCCTTGTGATTGGCAAGGCCAAGGATCGAGACGCTTTAACTTGCACGGCCAATTCCATCACATCTTTGTATTGTAACTATAGGCTTATAGCCCTATCCGACTCGGACTGGTCATGCATGCCTAATTAGTTGAAGTTTGTTCCTATCCCTACTCCAACACATATACTTGATCGAACTATATTTTACCTACCTGCCTGCCTGCCTGATTTAACTTGCACATAGATGCACGGCAACGGCAATCGGTGCAGGAGACATCGAGCTAGAGAGGAACAATCTCAAGTCCACCTGACCGACCTGCGCAATGGACGGCGGCGATCTGATGGACTGGGTGAACGTAGCATTGGTTTGTTTCACCATGACGCTCATGTACGGTTCAATGCTATTCATCCTAGTCTCCGAGGTGGTCGCCTGCATCCGACGCTGGCGCAGCCATCGCGACAAGTTGCTTGCCGTCGACCGCTTGCTGGAGAGCGTCAACGACGTCCCGTACCAGCGCCTGCCTACCGGTGACGACGACGATCAAGGGTCGCCGTGTTGCGTGATATGCTTGGCGGAGTACGAGCACGGCGAGAGGTGCTTCGTCTTGCCTGGGTGCGCGCACACGTTCCACAGGGACTGCATCACGCCGTAGCTACGCGAAGGCAACAGCACTTGCCCCATCTGTAGAGCAATCGTGGCTGCGTCACCACAACACCACGTTACTATTGACACGGCAGAGAACATGGTGTAACTTTTTCATTTTTTTTATTTCTCTTAAAGAAAAGGCATGTAGTTATTGAGCAAATCCTTTTTGTTGTCCTTTTCTTGATTGAGATTTGAGAAACATATAAGACATTAGTCTTTTTGTGCCTAATGCTGCATCTAGCTTGTCATGTTCTCTTCATGAATAAATTTCCCAAGGCCCTTGAAATTTTGTGGCGATGTCCTACATAACATTGAGACGGACAATATATCTATAGCGCACTGCTCATTCGCAGTTTTTGATGGCTTACTTCACAAAACTAGATTTTAGCTCCAACACATTGTAAAATTGTAATCACCCCTTTTATCTCAATGGCTCAATGCCCATAATACATTACAACTTGAACTACATAAAGAACATGGTTCGCGACGGGGTCAAGGGACGGGTTCGTGGAACGGGCGACGAAGCTTGAGAAAAATGAACTGAGCCTCCGAGTCGGTAGGCAACTTACTATTTTACAGGGATACATTTCCAAGCCATCAAGTACTAGTGTGGTGTTTGGATTGTTGGAAATGTGAGTTGGGATAGGGAAATGAGGAGGGCAGGTTAGCATTTCTAATGTTTGGGCAATGGGTTAGGGAAATGCAGTGGGTTTGGGTTAGGGATAAGAAGGCCTCATTTCCCACCGATCTAATCCCATCGGATGGGGTGGGTTTTGGTTGGGAAATGAACTGCCGTCGTCGGGTGCTCGCCGTCGCGGGAGCTCTGGTTCGTCTCCGTTGCTTTCTACTACTCCAACTCCCGCCTGCTGCTGGCCCCGGCGCCCATCTCTCGCCTGCTGCTGGTACTGCGGTGCTGCCTCGTCCTTAGACTCCCCCCATCCGCATAGCAGCACCAGCTTAAGATCTTGCGCCCAGATCTTCTCGCACGCAAGCCCACTTGATAGCCCTACGAATCAAGTTCGCTCGCGATAGCCAATCAAGTAGTGGGCGTTCTGATTTTTTCTTTTTTTCTTGGAATCAATCGGGCGTTCTGATTTGGCTGAGGAGAGAGAGAAGTTGAAGCAACGAACAGATTGGTAAAGGGAAGATGGCTGGTGGTGGTTTGTGGGCCCTACGCGAATTTCCTTATCCCGATCCAAGTAAAACGAACATGGGATTGGAAATAAACTGCATATCCCTAACCCAAACCTAGTCTATCATATCCCATCTCATTTCCATTTCCCCAACCCAAAGCGTATCCAAACACCACCTAGGGTTCGTTGCCCTGAGTGGATTCCATGGGTCAGGCTACCCCCTTTTGGTAGACAATCCTCTATGCGTGAGCACCCTGTGCATGCCCAAGTACTCCACAGTCGTTCATGTCCCTACTGTGACTAGCAATATCTACCCATAAATCAAGGAACAGGATAGCAAGTGGTGGCTGCCACGGTGATTACCCTTCATTACTCAGAAATCCAGCAAAACCCCTGGACAAGGAAATTGCATACATATTGCCCACATAATAATGTGAAATGTGATCAGCATCTTAACAGAGCAACAATGAACTAATACGAGCACAAATATATAATAAGCAAAGGTGAACTACAATGTTCCTTCGATAAATCTTATCAAATGCATAAAGCAAAGCAAATTCTGCATATAGGTGTATTCCTCAAATCCATAAAGTGAAGCGATACTGAATCTCCATATTGGTATGTTTCACCGGCGGTATGTAAGGTTTATGCCTCCAGGATGATCGCTAAGAAAACAAACTTTCACCAATGGATGTACGAGCCTAGATTAAAATGGAAAAAAATCAAGAAAGTATTGTTAGTCTTGTTAAGGATATTACAAAGCTTATATAGCAAGAAAGTAAGTGCCTATGGCTAATATATGAGAAATATGTTTGAACTGCATTTCAATAGGCTTTTGCTACACACACGCGCACGCGCACGCACACATCACACACAGTGTGTGTGTGAGTGTGTGTTAACAATAACCTTATTATAGTTAGTTGTCTAATAAAAAACTAAAAATATCGTATTTAAATCAAGGATATAAACTTTCCATAATTAAGGAAGAATTTAGGCCATCAACATTATATAGCTCTAGAATTTCATGGACTCCAGAAAAGAATATTGTGCTAAGTTGAAATCTTGTAACATTATAATTTATTAGAGATAATTAAAATAAATATTGTTAACCGTGAGCGTCCCCTATGTAAATTTCTGATGATTAAAAAGCTGATGATGAATCATGCTTTCAAATTTTCCATGAAGTGAAACATGCATGTTTATTTTAGGAATCAAGACTTGCTATAAAAATGCTGCCGGATGTGCAATTCACTGATGTATGCTGCACAAAGGAGCATGATGCAATATTGGATCTCATAATCTACAAAGTTGAATCTATTCCTCATAGCCAACAACAATCTCTGTGTGTTTAGTCAACGATGAGTTGTTTACTTTATTTCTCTCTAGGTCTTCACCATATTAAAAAACACTTAAGTACTTAATACTGGGTAGTGGTATTCTCTTTATTTCTGAGTGACAAATCTAAGTATATGAAACAAGTATTTTTTTATCAGTAAACCCAACTGTTGTTTCAACATATTTCCATACTCATTGTTTAACACTTGTTAACAATCCTATACTATTTCAGCCTGATGATTATAGGCTATGACTATGACATGCAATTCTAATACATAAGAACTATAATATAATGCAGATGGCCTGCAATATCAGTATCATCACTAGTTAAATGATAAATATACGATATAAACAAAAGTATGATAATCTGATGAATTTTCCTTTCATCAGGACCGGATAGAATTAGAATACCTGCATGACCACTTTGGAAGTGACTCTGGATCAGGATCCTCCATGCCCTTCGATGACTCTGAAGCCCGAGGTGCATACAACCAGCATGTGTATTTGGCCATGCGGAAGGGACATTGGCTAGATTCTCGGCAGCTCTCTCCCTTTCCTTCTCCTTGATAGCTTTAAAAACCATCTTGTAAAACATTCCATTTCGACGTAGTTTCCAATCACTCTGATTTGACTCCTCTTGCTTCACTGCCTTGACCCGCATTTCCATGTGAAGATTGGTTCGTCTATGATATAGATTGTACTTTTGGAATCTCTTCGCCATCGTCCTTCGGCTCATCTCCAGTTCCCCACTCAATTTGTAAAACCTTCATGTTGGAACCTTCGGGCTCGGACTCGCACACTCCTTGACTGGTATCTTTTTCATTTGCACCTTGGTAGTAGTGATCATATTCATATTCTCCATCCCTTGACATGTCCTTATCAACATCCTCAAGTTGTTTTCTACCCACACCATGCTCGGTGCTTACTTCCTGAGGTTCCCCAATCTCAGGTGACTTTTTTGGTTCCACATCCTCTAGAGGAACAATTGCAAGGACATGTACACTTACCCTTGCCTCGTCATCCAGCGGCATACGCTCAAGCGTGGCAGCCGGGGGTGAGGCCGCCCAGCGTAGAGGTCTAGGCGGCCAAGGCACCTCGCCGTCGACCTTCACGTCGCCGCGTCCATCTCGGAAGCGCGCCTCAGCATCGGCGAGCCTGCGCTTCCACACCCGGACATCCGCTTGGAGCCGTGCCACCGTGTCCACGGCTCAACGGATCTCGTCGCGGAGACAGTCGGCGATCTCGTCCGCAGTGCGGATCCTGGCCTTCGGCTCGGCGAGCCGGCGCTCGCGTTCAAGGAGCACGTGAGCCACCGCATTGAACTGGTACTGGCTAGTTCGGTGGTGTTTGAGATAGGCGATGAGGTTGCACGCTGGTAGGAGTTCGAGCTTGGCATCGAGGAGGTTGCCCGTGCTAGCATGAGCGGCGGCACAGGAGCCACGGGGCAGCCGACGCCTGAGCCCCGGCCGCGAGATCTGAAGGAGGCCACGGCTCGCAATCGAAACCCTAGCTAGCGAGCGCGTCAGGTGGCGAGAAGTGTCAGACTCCGGCGGCGGCGGAGGCTGGCGATGGAAGTCAAGCCGTTTAGGGTTTGGTGGGCAGGAAACCAGCAGTGGCAGAGCTTGGGCCGCTTTTCGAGGGGGGGGGGGGGGGGGGGGGGCATGGGCCGCTGCACTGGGTTGGAGGGGCAGCCGGCTAGTGGGCCGAGTTCTAGATTGGTGCAAAATACATGGTGCAATGGAGCATTTTTCTTGAGCCGGGGGGGGGGGGGGGGGGGGGGGGGGGTGGGGGGGGGGGGGGGGGGGGGGAGCAGCTTGGCCCCAACTAACCTCCTCCGTCCCTGGCAACTAGTATTGTCGTTCGGGAGGGAGGGTGAGTAGAAAATGGAGGCGACGTCCAGGGCTGCGGCTCCCTGGAGTGTGCTAGGATTGGAAAGATCACGTGTCTGTTTCCACTTGGTCTTTGTCTGTTCAGACCCGGTGGGGTCCACTGGTTTGGTTCCGTGTTCATGTACGGCCAAAATAGTGATGGAATGAAAAAAAAAAGACAAAATAGTGGTGGAATGGAAAATCTGCACTTCAAAAACTTCAAGTCCCTTGTGGTGGAGGTACGAAGGGGCCGAGAATATAGGAAAACACAATAGACAGAGAATATAGCGGTGCGCTGTCCGATGTGCTCCGAGATCCTGCGCCGTGACACGACAGGCAATAATTAACAGGATACTAATCCCGACCTGTTTCACCACCCGTTGGGGAAAACGACGGCTCCGTCTTGTTAATCAATCACGTCGCTCTCCCTGTCTAATAAGTTCTTCCCTTTCTTCTGCTCCTTTCGTCTTCATTCATCAGCACTCCGAATTATCCTCGCTGATATGCCTGCTGCCGGTCGACGAGCTCCTCCTCATCATATGATTGCTCGCTCGCTTTTGGCCTCATGTGTGTTCTCTCCACTCTACCAGAAATGGCCAACCCCATCTTTGGGATAACAAGAGGAAATGGCGAACACTAGAAAACATGTCTAAACTTGTGGATACAGCAATAGAGAATCTAACAATGTGCGTTAAGCATGATGCATATTGGCAAGTGGTGGCAACACAAAATCCACATTTGGCTCAAGAACTGCTCTAATGTAACCACATCACACTATCACATCACATTTGCTTGTGAAAAAAAATATTTTTTTGGTTGTAGATTAATCCAAAAGAGAGAAATTACCTGTGCCTGTTGTTTACTACTCCAGTACAAGCAGGAAGCGGCTGTTTCGGAGACATACACCACAAGAAATCTGCTATTGTGTCTATTGTGTTATAAAGATGTTTTTGTTATATTCTCTGTCTACTGTGATTTCCTATAATGCTTTTTATGGAAGAATATAAATTTTGAGCGGGAAGAATACTTATAGTCATGCTAACACAATGAATAAAAAAATTCTGTAAAATGCCACACGAATAAAAAAATGTAGCAATACATCATTGTGGAAAATTTCAAATCGTAATGTGTATTGTACATTGGTTTTAAACACTCTTAGTCTCCCTGTTGTGCCCTAGAGACAAAAGCCATAATTTTCCATGTGTAGGCAACATTGTCTCCATCATGCCATTGCTGCCAGGACGTACACGAGACGAGTCTCCATGTGACATTGCCGAGAAGCATAAGACCCTGACTATAACTGTGAAAAATTCATAGTGATACAGGAGAAACTTTCTCTTTTTAAAAAAAAAACTCTTTGACGCCTCAATAGGAAACTACATTTTCGTTGATGAACTGAACTGAAGGAATCAAAAAACAATTAATTACTGATTGAGAAGATATATGCAAACACAACAAGATACCTTTTTAAGAGTAGAAGATAGAATCATATAAGGGTCCATATATATAGTTATTATTAACAGGAAAACATACAAAAAAAAATGTAAGCATGATCTGTACATGCATGTACACAAAAAAAAATGGAAGTAATGCTAGGTAGTTGAGGTCAGGTACCTACACCATGCCTTCGGCAACTGCGGACCACTGTAGTTCAGCCCTGCACAAGGGGCAGGTGTTGTTAAACGCCACTATCCAGTTGGCAATGCAGTCCCTGTGGAACTCGTGGCGACAGACGGGCATCACGCTGCACCAGTCGCCGTCCTCAAACTGGCCAGGCAGATCGCGCAGTCCTCGGCTGATTCCAACCCAGATTCATCGCCGGCGCCGGTTACCGCAATAGAGGCAGTGATGGCGTCTTGGTAAGGATAGGTGACGTATTCCAGCAGGAGGATGGCGATGGCGGCCATCTGCGCCGCCGCATCCACCGGCGGCTGCAGCTGGGGGACGTGGTTTCGATGATTGTCAAAGTAGCCGTACACAGCTGCTGCGGCGATGCCGACAATGACGCATACGATCAACACCAAAAGGTCTTGACTAACCATGCCCGCTACAATTCTACTAGCTGGATCTTATTTATTAGCAAGGAAAACGAACCAGTATCATCAAGTTATTGAGGAATATTTATATTGCGCCGCCGTAGATCATGTGTCGACTGTCGATCGTGTGCAACAACATGATCAATATTGATCCGTGTATAATAATGTGAGTACTCCAGTCCGACAAAGACCATGGAGTTATGTTGGTTGAATAAGGGAATCGGTTGTTAATCAAGCCTGCTCAACGAAAGAAACCAGTTTTGGAGGCTTTCTCGATCCGAATCCATCGGCGTCAGAGTCCAGATCCAACACGTTCTAAATTAAACTAGCGTAAGAATATCCTAATCTTCAGATGTGGGAGGCTACGGCGTCTCTCCTTAATTTTGCAGTCGTGGCCAGCACGATGTATCGACACGTGCGTTCCTTTGTGGCGGTTACCGGCGTCGTGCAGTGAATTTTCGCCCCTAGGCGGTTCCGGTCTCTTCTGGGCCTAACGGGCTGCCATGAGTTCTACCTTGGTCGGGCCTGGTTTCGTAGCCCACTGATTAACCCATTTAACAGGCTCCTTTCCTTCTTAGGCCTTTTGTTTCCTGGCATGTTGACACTAAAGGGCTGTGATGAGTTTTGACCTTGGCCGGGCCTGGTTTTGTAGCCTGCTAATTAACCGGCCTATAGATCTTTTTCCTTCTTGGGCCTTCTGTTCACACAAGAAAATCAGGAAAAAGAATGCACCATGCCTGGCTTCGAACCTACATTCTCTCAAGAGGGTCTAACATTGCAACCAGCTGACCTACTTTCCTTTTGTTATAAAAGGTATCATATGAATGTTCCAGTCTGAAAACGATTCGCCCTGCCCAGCACCAAACAAAAACGCAGCCCAAAAGCAAAGAAGTCACGCACGCACACATCAACGGAAATAAATTAGCTGCAGACCGTCCGCAAAACGCCTCTTTGCGGACCGGTCCTCGATGTCTGCCGCGTGGAGATCGGACGGGAGCATGAGGAGGTGGGCTCGGCTCCGGTGGCATCGCTCCTAGGCACGAATCAGCTCGGCTCGGACGGATAACGAGAGCTGCCGAGCCAGCCGAACAAGACCGGCGAAAAAGGAAGGAAAAAATTGCCGCAGCCTAAACGAATCCTCAATCTTCCACATTTGAATCGAGGCTTCTTCCCCAACGACGGCGACGAGCCCTCCTCGCCTAGCCACGGTTCACGACGCAGGCTTAATTCTCTGGTTACTTGCCAGCGGCCAGTCTCACCAGAATGGTCTCGTCCCGTCGTCCGCCTCATCCTGATCTGTTAAGAACGGAGGTTTCAGCAAAGGAGACAATCTCGCCAGCTCTCACGTAGGATGGGTGAGTGTTTTCCATGGTTTCAGAACAGCGCCGCCGTCGCACGTCGCGAACTAGGGCACCTGCTGGCTGCTGCTTTTCTTGTTCTTTGTTCCTTTCGGGCGTGCGGCGTTGTGAAGCCGAGCACCCGAGCCTACGTGAGTCCGGGAGCCGCGGCGATGCAGTCTACACAAGCCTATCTGCTGCTCCCGTTCGATCGCTCACAATCTCCACGCGGCAGGCATCGAGGATGGGGCCGCACCGATGCTCTTTGCGGACGGTCCGCACTTAATTTATTTCCCACATCAACAGCCGTACCCATACAACTAAAAAAATTAAACACGCGCGGCGGAGCGCGCCTCAAAGTCTAGTATAGTACAAGCATAGACGCCAACAAAATCTCAGAGCAGACTTATGTCGGTCGAGACGAGACATGCAAAATTAATCTGATTGACCTCGATCGCGGCGAACGATCGATAATCTTCCATGGGCGCCGGCATTTTCTTGAAGCTGCTCCTAAAGGGAGTCGTCGCTTGTATCCACATCGTCTTCACGCTGATCGGCGCCGCGGTGTGTTGCATAGATCTCTACATCGAGATCTCTCGCTGGCGCCGGCGCCGTGCGGCGAGGAGAAGGCGGCGACTGCGCAAGCGGCAACGGTCAAAGATGATGAGGAGCATAACGGAGGTCCAGTACGGGCCCCGGGTCGTGAAGGATCCTGCGTGATATGCAGGACGGAGTACCAAGCTGGGGAGAAGTGCAGCGTCCTACCTCGGTGCACACACTTGTTCCACAAGGCCTGCATCACCGCATGGCTGCGCCACCACACCACCTGTCCGATTTGCAATGCAGCAGTAGCCCCTGCTAGAAGAGGGTAACAACGTTCAAGAAACATGGTGTAGCTTGTCTTTTTTTTTTTTGTCCTTTTGGAATTAGACTTTATATAGAGGACAAAACATGATTCCCTCCTGGTGGATTGTATCAAGTTATTGAGGAATCACTGCGCCGCTGTACCATGTGTCGCAGTTATGGTATAACAACACAATCGATCGCTCAATGCATAATAACGGGAATCGGTTGTTAATCAAGCTTGCTCAATGAAAAAAAAGTTTTGGAGGCTTTCTCGATCCGAATCCATTGGCGTCAGAGTCCAGAGCCAACACGTTCACAAAAACAAACAATCTACCATGACGATCCTACATCGAGTTGACCTTGACGTACGTACATGTTGAAACTTGAAAGAAAGAAAAGAAACAAGTTAATTCATGCACGCATCCATGTAGAGAAGCGAACAGAGGCCGAATCATTAACAAGTCGGAATTTGGGCGCTTGCTCGATATATAGGAGTCGGCGTCAGCTGATTCCGAAGCGGTTACGTTCTAGAGTACATCCCACGAGTTGCATATATAGTTTCCAGTAATAAGATCGACAAGGCAAGCAAGAGAACGTACGGCGACTGTAATTCGATCGAGGTTTCAGACTTGTGATTTGCCATGGACGTGGACGATCTCTTCGATTGGCTCCAATGGGGAGTCCTCGTGTTCGCTTTCTGCGCGATGATTCTGGTGGTCGTCATGCTCATATTAATGGCGATCGCCGAGGCGATCTACCGCCTGCGACGCCGAGGAAGCAAGACACCGGCGGTGCTGTCCGTCGAGCAGCTGCTGGAGAGGATACCGGACGTGCCGTACCGGGAGCTGCCAGCTGGTGGTGATTCAGGATCGTCAGGAGACGGGAGGGAGGACACGTGCGTGATTTGCCAGGCGGCGTACGAGGACGGCGAGAAGTGCAACCTTCTGCCGGGGTGCAAGCACATGTTCCACAAGGCGTGCATTGCCACCTGGCTCCGCAAGCGCATCACCTGCCCTCTTTGTAGGGCCATGGTCGTACCATTGCCAGGACAGACGCAGCTCAATGCAGCAGAGAGCATGGTGTAGCCATGCATCTTTATCCTAGATAAATTTTATTTTATGTGTAATGATAGTGGGTTGAATTCTAAATATTGACCAGAAACCATGTGTTGTTGTAGTTACTGAAAAGAGGGGTCAAAAAGAGCCTATTTTCCTTTATTTGTTTTTAACACCTTTTTTCGATTGTATCACTCCTTTCTATGAGAAGTACACAATATCACTTATCACACGGTGACAGTGCAATATGATATCGTGTCCACCTTCTTCTCTTTTTTTTGTACAAAAAGGTGTCAAAAACGTTTCAATTTGGGAGAAAGCGAACATGACTAGAATAGCACATTCTTGTCACTGCGACCTTTTTCTTTTGCTGCTCCCAATGCCATGTGGACGTGCTTGTCCTTTTTTTACACTTGCATCCCAAATTCTTTGCTTCCGCAACCTTTTGCTTTTTGTTGTTCCCGATGCCATGTCGACTTGTTCCCTATTGGTACCACCACCGCGGCGCCTGCTTTCGCCTCCGGCCGCTTTGGCACAGCCGACCACGAAAATGTTTCGATTGTAGATCAGGCAAGGGAAGGCACCACTCACTCAAGGTTCTCAATCCCGCGGTAAACCGGACCGGTTTTCGCGAAAACCGGAAAAACCGGTCCGGTCCGGTTTACCCGGGACTCCGGTTTTCGAGTTTAAAATTCAAAAAAAATTAAAAATTTGACAAAATTTGAAACAAAAATATGTAAAAAAACTAGATGAAATTTGCAGCGCAATGGTGGAACAAGAACACAAAAATTCGATCGTTTGATAGATCAAAAAAATCATGCAAGTTTTCTAGGTTGAAAAAAGAAGGGAAAAAAAGAAAAAAACCCTTTTCTTTTTTCTCATTTTGAATCTGAAAGCTTCATCGATTTTTTTGACCAAGCAAACGATTGAATTTTCGTGTTTTTGTTGCACTAATGTACTTCAAATTGCGTCTAGTTTTTTTACATATTTTTGTTTCAATTTTTCAAATTTTTAGTTTTTTTGCTTTTTTTTTAAATTTTTCCTCTCCAAACCGGTTTTCCGAATTTCGGTCCGGTTTACCGGAAATTATGACCGGTTTACCGCTAAACCGGACCGGTTTACCGTTCGTTTCGGATTTTTTGAGTTCAAAATTTGTTTTTTAAATTTTGTGGCGGTTTCCGACCGGTTTCCGCGGTTTTCGCGAAAACCGGTCAAACCGGTGGGGGCCGGTACCACCGGTCTAAACGGGATTTCAATCCCTGCACTCACTCTTCTTCATCAACTTAACGTTCCGCCCTCAATCTCAGGTACTTCTCTCTTTTTTTTTTTTTAATTAAAAGATGGCAGATGCTCTGCCTTTTCATTAAGACGGAATAAAAGAAAGGAAAATGTGAAACACATGGCTCGATCAGGCAGCTTTAGCTGCCTGCTAGTCTTTGAGCCTGAAAATAAGGGTGAGAAAGAAAAAACTACAGGCCAAGTTCTTGACCAACAGGGGCACTAAGACAGGAGAGAAAATAAAAAACAAGGCTGCTTGACAACCACAACGCATAGAGCCTAGCCCGGCGAATTTTGGTTCTCGAGTGCGACCTCCTGTTGTTGCGCATCCAAGAAAACCTGAGACCCCATAGCGATGTGATAGTTGTTGATCTCCTCTTTTGCCATGTAAGCCACCTGCAACTCGTTCATCTCAATTCCCTTCTCTCTTCCCTTCTCTTATTTCATGATTGTGGTTAAACGATAGATGTGTTTGCTGATTATGATTAACCGTAAAATGTGACTGCTGATTTTACTGCCAGAAGACAAATCTAACATGATTTTGTATGCTTGCTTCTAGCTGTACTTCCATATCACTAGCAATCTGACACTATCCTTTCAGTTGGTCAGTTACTGTGAACATTCCATGCCAGCATATCAGATTTCCTCAAAGGTCATGAACTAGATCTGATCTTGCTCATGAAAATGTCTAGCCGTTCTGCAACTCGTCCTGTCCAGGAACCTACACGCTAGCCTGCAAATGTGCTCAAAACAGTCGAGATTTGAACCTCCAATCTTACCTGGTCTGTTTAGGTTTTTTGTATGCACATAATCATTGTGGGAAAAATATTTTATTAGTTATCTAGTATCTGCATCAGTTAAGTTACAGAGTCGCCTGTTATTCATTGCTGATGTTTTCGCTTACTGAAGACCCACGATGTTTCTCTTCCTGGATGCTGGAACAGAGCAGATGGAGTCACCAAGAGTAGCAACAAGTGCAAGGACTCCTACTACTTGTGACGTTCCTGGGCTCCTGGCAGGCTTCACCAAGCTCTGCAAGCTCACCAAGGTCTGCGCAGCACCAGAGCTGGACATGAACGAGGCGACAACGAAGTCTGGATATGATCAGAGGCTGATTCTCATCAGACTATTCGAGACGATGGCAACTCTCAAGCCAGCCTACATCAAGTTGCAGAGAGCTCACTTCCCTTACGACCCTGCCAAGATTGCATTCGCCGACGAGATCATCACGTCTGAGCTCGATTCAGTAACTGCTCTGCAGTGCTTGTGCAGCAGTAAGAGTGGCAGCATCGGGCTGTTGATCAATGAGCGGTGGGCGCTGGTGCAGGAGCTGGAGGCCGAGGTGAGGAGGAGAGATTCGGACATTGCTCTGATGAAGAGAGAACTGGAGGGGCTGCAAAGAGAGAATGCGAGACTGAACAAGCAGATCAAGAGCGACAAGCCGTCAGCTAAGCAGCACTATGACAAGTGTTTCTCTGCCGCCAAAAAGGAGTTGGGCACCACGACGCCAAGCGCAGTAGTCGAGCTGTTCAAGGCGGCGACGACATCAGTGCACGAATTTGCAGGGTTGATTGATAGCTCACTGAACTCTTCAGACGGTTATGCCACGAACAGAGCACCTGCAGCAGAGCAATCATGTACTGAGAGGCACTTGCTTGAAGCACACTTGTGGCGAACAATGATCGGTGGTGGCACAGGTCGTCCTAACGGAGAAGAAGACTACTTCAGTGCTGCTCATCATTTCGATCGGATCATGAGCTCCTGCGATCCTCTCGACGCCCTGATCCAGTACCCAAGCTCCAGTTTCTCGAGGTTCTGTGAGACAAAGTACTTGGCAGCCGTGTCGTCAGAGATGGAGGCAGCGATGTTCCGCAACCTGGAGCAGAGGGCCGTGTCGCGCGGAGGGCATCCCAGGACGTGGTTCTACCGCGCGTTCGCGACGATGGCGAGGTCGGACTGGGCGCTGCGGGTGGCCATGGCCAAGTACGGCGCCTCCGCTGGTCAGAGCGTCAGGATGTTGTACGCGAGAAGAGGGAGCAGGTACGAGGCCGAGTCCATGGAGAGCGTGAATGCACCACCTGCATCTGGTGGAAGAGAAGAGACGATTAGCGTTGCATTTTCTGTGACGCCGGGATTGAAGATCGGTGACACGGTGGTCGCGTGCTGCAGGGTGTTCTTGTGCGATTCAGAGCTCAGCACACCAATATTCAGTGACTAACAGAGAAGTGCAGTTTAGTTAACTGTATCAATTTTTTCCATGGAGAGAGTGAACGCACCACATGCATGCATTTGGTGGCAGGTAAGAGAAGATTAGCGTTGCGTTTTCCGTCACGCCGGCACTGATGATCGGTTACACTGTGGTCGCGTGCAGGGCGTTGTTGTGCCATTCAGAGCAAAGCGCACCAATATTCAGTGATCGACAGAGATGTGCAATTTAGTTAACTGTATCATTTTTCAGCTTCAGGTAGATTTTTTTTTTTAAAAAAAAACATGGATGTGCTGTTTGATTAAATTCTTATTAAGAGATTCACCGCCTTTGATTAAATTCTTAGTAAATAAAAGATTCTTTTTGCCATTGTACATTTGAGTCCCTTTTCTACATCAGGTTTATTACACAGCAAATTTATACTAATCACACATCAAACAAGAGAAATTGAGGGGGTAGGGTAACTCCACAAGCGATGGGCAAATAGAGTAGAATCGAACATTGAAAAGATGGAGCACGTTGGCGAGTACTAGTGGATACAAGCACCTCAGATTGTGGTCTTGTTCGTCCCCGGCCGCGGTTACAATCTTCAGGAAAGAAAGCAGCAATACCAGTGCAGCATGCGCTGTGTGGCGTCGGAGGCTCCACATGTCTCCCCGGCTTCAGACATCTTTCGCAGGCCTCTTCTGGCAACGACCCTTCCTCTCGTTCCGGTCGCCATCACCGATGGTCAAGACGGTGGCAGCACACTGACTGAGGTCGACGCGGCGCTGAACTGCCCGCCTGCAATGCAATGTAATGGTGAATGTATGAAAAAATAAAAGTGAAGCCGACAGGGAGCCCAAGTAATCAGGAGGAAGATGAGGCGCAGGGAATCGGTCAGCACCTTGTTTACTTCGCCGTGTATGATGGGGCACCCTCTGGGCATCAATGGGCGTGGTGAGTGGTTTTTGTTGATATGTCCAATGACCAAGGGACACATGCACCGGAATAACTTTAGCATCAGTTTTCTCCAACATCTCACTCATCTAATAATCTTCTTTTTCACTCGGAATATGCGTTTATGTGCAGCAGAACTCTGTTATCTGAAAAAGAACAGTGCCTCATATATATTATATGGAGTTGTTTATGGGGTGGCAACGCGATGGTGTGCCTCCTCTCTGCTTCAATGTGGTCGGCGTTGATGTGTTAGGTTTGTGTTGAATCACGTCGTAGCTTATCTACTCCGAAGAAAGGTGGAACAAAAAGATGAGGGTCATGCTTTTTCTTGCACCCATGCATCAGTTATGTTTTCGTTTATTCAGTTGGGTAGTGTCGAAAATTTTTACCGACCATGCCAACAATCTTATCAAGAAATGACTATGACACAACAACCTTATATCATGACATTTGCAAATCCAAGGGATACTGGCGAGTAAAGCTCATGGCTGAGCTCAAGTAGCACAGAAAGTAAAGGATTTACAGTGAGAGTAACCTACAGGTAAATTGCTGAACTGTACTATTAACGTTCAGAGAGAGTAACAGAACACAGAGGCTGCTGCTGTTACTTCCCTATCTGTCCTGCAACTGCAGCTGCTCCTATTTGGCAGATAATGCTCTCGTTTCACGTAGGTGCTCCAGTATCGGTGCCAACCTCGGGTCACTCTTCATCTCTTCCTCTATCTTGTTACGCTGTTGCTGGTCTTCAGCGGCTCTGGCTAAACGTGTACACCAAACAATCTCGTGCCTGTTGCGCAGCAGAAACTTGACGAGATCAAACCTGCCGTAGTCTAACAGCGCGACAAGCCGGTTCTCGACATCTCTGTCGTCATCACCCTCGGCAGCAAGCGTCTTCAGGATCTCCTCGGAGAGATTGCTGCAATGATGAGGATCCTCAATGCAGTTGAGTGCGTGCCAAATCTTCCTTTGAAGCCAGTACGCGTCGATGTCCCGAACGTTGACTACCTGCAGCGACTGGTTGGAGTAGCTGTGCGTGTCGTCATGTCCTTGCGTCAGCTGGTGGAAATCGTCGTCGTCGGAGTCTGCGGCGAACTCGACAGCGACAAACTGATCCGCACCCAAGTAATGATCATCTGCTTGCATCGCCTCATGATCATCAAAATCCGTGATGCGCTCCCCGATGGAGACCAGCTGGTCGAACACCTGATCGGAGACATGGTTTAGGAGCTTCTCGATCTCTTTTTTCTTCTTCCTGACAGGATCTTCATTGGTGAAGTCGTCGTCCTTGAGGACGCCGAGTATCTCGTCCGCGGCGCCGGCGAGCACGTCGGGCGGTTGGTGGCCGAGCTGCTGGTTGATGACGTCGAGCAGGGCGTCGTAGGCCGCGCGGGTCTCCGGGGTCTGGGGCTCGTAGAGGGCGCCATCGTTGACGTTGAGTGACCGGCAGCGGCGCTTGGCGTCGTTGCGGCGGGATGATACTACAGCGCGGTCGTGGTGGAAGGTGGGGTGGATCGTGCCCCAGAGCGTGTCGAGGCCGCCGTGCTTTGCCATCTCCGACCAAGTGTGGAAGTCGGCGATGAATCACCAAACCAAATCGGCAGACACAAGAGTTGAGTTGTTACACCAGGAGGCAACTTGTCGGTGAGCGAGGAAGATCGAACTGGAATCGAATTGAAAGATTCCTAGGAGGGGGCCCAACCGATCAAAGAGCGAATAAGGCTGCAATTCGGAGAAACAGCTTGGGTGGGCCTCTCTTGGGTTGGGCCAGCCCGTCCGTCTAGCCTGAATAGAATAGAGCCCACTCCGAAGGGAAAGAAGGGTGGTGGTGTCGGTTCTTCGGCTTCATTCAGTCAGTTGGCAGTACCTTGGCGGTGGTGGTTGCTAGCTGGCGACGCGAGCTGAGTAGCTTGCTTGTCGTTGTGGGACGGCATAGCTAGAGCTAGGCGATGTCAAATTTAAGCTGACTGAACTGAATGTGTCGGCTTCCACAGTTCCACAAAGGCTGCGTTCGGATGAGGCTATAAAAACTTTAGAGGGTGCTGTAGCAGTCACATCAATAATGCCGGCACGATTTATGTGTACTAAACAAAGTCAAATCACAAAACTAAGTCCAGGACCCTCCCTCTATTTCGCGAGACGAACGTAATGAGGGTAATTAAGCCGCGATTAGACAATGGTTACTGTAGCATCACTGTGTCAAAACATTGATTAATTAGGCTCGTTAGATTCGTCTCGAAAAATAACGCCCGTCTGCAGAAAGGTTTTGCAATTAAATTTTATTTAGTACCCTTAAATAGTAAGATTCTTTTTTACTTTAGAGGGTAGAAGTTTAGAGGGTGAAATAGAGGGGATCCGAACGGCCCCAAAGAAGAACAGAGCAAGTGCTTGCAAAGTAGGCAGGTGTGTGGAGCAGAGCAGACACGACTTGGCTACCATCACATTAACAGCGGGTAAACATCGACATGCCTGTACTAGGTTAAGTTGGCTTGGGCACTCCCGCCGGTTGGAACTGCACTGCACTGCACTCTCGGTTGAGTTGTCGCAATGCAGCAGAGGCGCGCTAGCTGTTGCCAGCTGGGCAACGCGGCGACTTCAGAATTTGCACACACGTTCGTTCTAGTCTTTCCTTCCCCTCCCACGCGGAATTGGAAACGAAGAAGAAAGTCTCCTCCCAGTCCCAGCCCAGCTTGCTTCACACGTCTGTCTCAACATCTCCTTTAATGTACTATACTGTAGTAGCAACTGCTCCAATTGGAGCCCGAATTCGTTTGCAGGGAAGCAGCAGATGGATGATCTCTCCAGCAGAGCAGCATGCAGGGCGCCTCAACAACGCGTCGAGCGAGACGATTATGCAATGACACGCGACATTCTCACGCACTTTCTTTCCGCACCATTGACTTGGCCTTCAAGCTACCTGCTTCCCTCTTTTGTTTTCTCCCGACAACCTCATTTGCCGGCCTATATACTTCCAAGCTCGTCTCTCTTCGCATCTCTTGCATTTGACACATTTCAAACATCTCCATTTCCGATCCACACACACACACCATTCCTGACGCCTCCCTCCCTCGGCACATTTGGTCAGGTCCTTGGCAACTCGCTCGTCAATGGCTTGCTGCGGATGTCTGCAACAGCGTCTCCGGCCGTCCATCATCCTGCTGCTGCTGCTTCTGCTGGTCGCCGTCTTCACGCAGCCTTCCAGCTCCAGGCCGATGCCGCCGCCCCTGAACCACAACAATGCCGGTGGTGTCAGCAACATCATCATAGCTCTCCCTCTCCCCACCGAAACGACGGCCAGAGATGATGGCACGCTGTGGCTCCTCAACATGAAGCCCCGAGGAAAGCCACCTCCGTCAGCGCCCAGCAAGCGCACCAACGCCATCAACACCTAGCTAGTAGCTTCCCCTTCAAAGCAGCGGCTCTCTCTTCTGCTCCACTCACGGGGCTGCTAGCAGAGAACAGCATCTCTTTTTGCTCTTTTCTTCTTCTTTTTATCTCTAGCCAAGCCAATCCTGTGCTTAACAAGGCACACGTTGTTTTGTTCCTTCATTCCATCCCTGTTTTTGCAGATAGAATTAGAATGTATGTACATATGTAGGAGCTCGATCATACACGATAGTTCACTCTGTTTTGCACAGATAGGTTCTTAATTTCCACTCTGTTTTTGTACTGAATTCAGCAGTATCAGTTTGTGTACATGATTCTTCTTCTCCATATATATTGTTCAGTTATTATCTGCTATCCTCAATACCGTAGCATTTTATTTGGGACACCGACTTCACACACACATTAAAAAAAAGTTATAGACAACCGTGGAGATCTCAAGATGTTCTTGGATCACGCGGAAGAGATTTTGACCGTTGACTTGCGGCACCTGTCGCGGCGGTGCAAGTAGGTGAGGTGAGTCCACGCGGAAAGATGAGCTTTCCACCACCCACCCAGAAACTTGCTGCAGAGCCGTATCTCTTCTCCTGAGCTGAACTTGGTGGTTTCGGCTCTGGCATGCCTTTGAGGACCTGCCTACTGACCCCTCCTAGCTACCTTTTTTTTTTCTTCGATGACAGAGCATGGCACTTATCGAACTGCATCCAGATGAATGTATACAATTATTCGTTATTAATACATGTAGGGCCAAACATCATAACAAAGTGGTTCTCATATGACACACCCGTTAAGATTTGCATCTTCATCCAAATTAGCTATTTTGAGTTGTTTTTGCATGGAGTCTTCCCTTTAATCTAGATTGTTATTCTTTGATAACGTGGAAATTTATTGACTTCAAAAAAAAAAAAAACAAGGTCTTCGTTTAACTTAATTTGGTGTACTCATGGCTACGTTATGACATCAATCAAACTACATGATGATGCATAATGTCTTTGCTTTGCGCCCCCAAACACAACGGCGACGAGCGACGAGGCATAATCATCATGTTAAATTCATGCTAAGATTAGACACTGACCCAACCGTATATAGGGCACATCAGTCGGACCATAGTAAAATATTTGGAGAAGAGCACTAGAATTAGCATTACTAGCCAGGAAACAATAGGTCATTGTCCTCGTGGAAAGCATGTTTAACTCCATTTAGTTCACTATACGCTTCCAGTCTTAGCCCGATAGCAAATTTGAAGTTCATTCGTTGGTCCCAAAAGAAGCTTCAAACAAGTTGGATGCAGCAGCTGCTCAGCTCAAGGGTCCTATTTAGAGCTTCCCATAGCTTGCATGGCTTCCCTGCAAGTTTCAAGAATAAAAAAAAAGGCCTAAGAATAACGTGCTCAGTTGCAACGATAACTGAAAATCGGAATAGAAGGGAGCAGGAGCATTTGCCTAAGGGCGTTCTTGATCTCATGACTTGCAGAGTCAAGCTTCAGTGCTTCCTCGAATGCATGAACTGCTTCCTTGTAGTGCTGGACATGGAAATACCATGAGAGTGAGATCACTTTAGATTGTGGCCAAATTTGAGGTAGCTGCTGCAATACCTTGAGCAGGCTGAGAGCAGCGCCCTGACGGTACCATGCCTTTGCCCATCGAGGACGCATCATTGTGCATCGTTGAGCATCGACCAGAGCAAGCTGTCCTTCCCCCATCCGCAGGTAGCTAACGCTCCTGTTGGCGAATAATGTTGCATCAAGCGGATCTATCTTCATTGCCTGCATCAATAATCAATGAGACTATGAAAGTCATCATCTCACTATCTGTTCCAGCAATTGTAAGTCAATATTTGAGAAATTCTGTTTGCATTTACCAGGCCATAGAAGTAGGATGCAGCAAGGTAGTCCTCCTTTCCAAAGGCTTCCTTCCCTTTTGACTTCCATTGCGTTGGTACTCCTCCAAGTCAACTGAAATCGCATCCTAAACACAATAGCATATTCAGTTACACATGGCATGGTGTTCAAGCAGTACAATCACGCTCCTTTTGTGAGAGTTCTTTTTTTTTTAATGAAGCTTTGTTCAAATTCCTTCAGTCATAATTAGTTTCTTATTTTTCCCTCCATCAACTCTACAAGTTTGACTTAGAGAAATGCCCATACAAGAAACTGTTTACATACCTTAGCCTTCAGTTTCATAGTTCTAATTATGCCATCAACATTCCATTCTGGCAGAGATGGAATTGGTTTTGTCCATGGAAATAGAATCTCAACTAGCTTGCGTGGTCCCCAAGCGAATTTTTTTAATTTTTTAACCCTTTTTAAATTAATATTTTAATAATAACCCGACCGAAACTAAATTTGCAAATCTAACCCATTTAGTCACGCCAAACCAGTTGGCGTGACTTAGACTACAGTCACGCCAACCTGAATAGCGTGACTAACTTCTACGTCAGCGGAAACTGCCACGTCAAATTTTAGTCGCGCCAAATTATTTGGCGTGACTGAGCTTTGGGTCGCGCCATGCAGGTCGGCATGACTGAAACGTCCGCGTTGAGTTACACTATCCTCTGCACAGCGCAGTACCTAACTTCCAAGCGACGCGCTGCTCGAAGAGAATATGCCGCTGCTACCAGGTGGCCTAGATACCGGTACGAGCTAGTATTAGGGGTCTGTGCATGGAGCCGCGGAAGAGAGAAAAGAAAAGACAGTGGGAGCTGCTTCAGGTCATCGGGTACCGTTACTTATTTTATATTGCTCGAAGGTCGCTGTGTAGTTTTTGCCCTTTTTTTTTTTTGGAGGCGTGTATTGGTGCTCTGGATGCATCCAAAGAAAAATGCATGGTGCTGTGCACCGTTTGGTTCTGGGGAGGAAAAGAAATTCAGCCAACTGTACATTATTGATGCGTCTATCGGTGCATATTCAAAAATATTTCTAACTTGTCTTGGACCAAGCATGTAGCTAGAAGCATAAGACTGCCAATATGAGGTTTTAAATATTCCCAACTTGACACTGTATCTGATTGTCAAAATATTTTTTTTTTGGGAAGAAACCGTTTCAATTTCGGCTAAATTTAAAAATGTTGTTTTGCGATTTTGTTACCACAATAACCGTAAAATCCCGCCCGAATGGTTGAACGGTATTGTAACCCGCCCGAGTGGTTGAACATATTGCTTAAAACTTATTCTTTGTGCTTCTTCCGTTTCAAAATAAGTGTAATTCTAGCCTGAGCACAGGAATTAAGGAGAGTTGAAAAAGAAGAGAGAGCGTTGAAAACGATGTACAGTGAAGGAGGAGAGAGATAAATAGAAAACTACATCAGAAAGTGAGAATGACACTTATTTAGGAAAACTAGCTAGAATGACGCTTAAACTGGAACAGAGAAAGTAATCCATTATAAGAGCTGTCCTCCATCAAGTTTTAAGCAATAGGCAACAAAGAAGCTAGCATCATGAAAAAAAGAAAGGCTAACAAGAGCAAAACGCGCAAGCGCAGCGCTCGAGCCCGCGGCCTCAATCCTGAAGAACCATGCGCGCTAGCCAATCCAAAAGCGAGAGATGAAAGATTAAATTCAAATTAATTAGTCTTTAATATTATACTTATGCATGTTTTAAATGATTTTCTTTATGAGTATGGCGAGAGTATTTGGTTAAGACATCTCGCAGTCGTGTCCGTAACTTGCATGATGCGGCACATCAAGAATTATGTGCACCGGCAAACCAGCAGTGCTATTAAAAGCTCTTGTGGGGACCGGTCAAAAAAAAAAGAAAATGCTCTCGTTGGTTGGGACTTGACTACTGGAGCTATCCCTGACACCTCGGCTTACGTTTCTTTTCTGTCTCTCTGCATTTTTCTCTACTGCACGGCGCAGAGGCTTTTTTTTTTTTTGAAGGCAACGCGGCGCAGAGGCTTGAGTGCTATGCACGAACTCAACGCAGACGAAACGGTCGCGCCAAACTGCATGGCGCGACCCAAAGCTCAGTCACGCCAGACACTTTGGCGCGACCAAAATTTGACGTGGCAGTTTCCGCTGACGTGGAAGTTGATCACGCCATTCAGGTTGGCGTGACTGTAGTCTAAGTCACGCCAATCGGTTTGGCGCGACTAAATAGGTTAGATTTGCAAATTTTGTTTCGATCGGGCTATTATTAAAATATTAATTTAAAAAAGGTTAAAAAATTAAAAAAGCTCTCCCCAAGCTGCTGCTAACATGATTGGAATTTTGCCGTGCTGCATTGTAATGAGAAAAGATGGAACTGGTAAAACAATTCAAGTTGAAATGCACAAAAGGTATCAACAGTAAAATTCTTTTTCTTTCATAAAAAGTAATTGAAAAATATATTCCTGAATTTTTTTTGACAGTCAACGGGGGGACGCGGGGGGGGGGGGGGGGGGGGGGGGGGGGGGGGGGGTGGGCTTTTAAATCCCCACCTGATTTCTGTTAATATATTCCTGAATTCAGTGCAGTACTCATCATAGATACTGTTAAATAATTAAATAATTGAATTTCAAGAGAAGATAGGACATTAGAGCCACTGATCATGTGCTGGAAATCACAATAAGTTGCCTACTAGACTAAATATTTCAACAGTTGAATATGAACGGTCTATCCCAGACCTAGGGATCACATTTTGGTGTGAGTTTTAGAATTTTGAAATTTTAGCATCATGCTAACATATGATATTTCAGTATTCAATTCAAATTTTTGTGTAATATACATAAAAGTATCAAAGCAATGCATAATAATATTGCTAGCATTGTGGGAACTGGAAAGGCTAGCCTATCTGTGACTGAATGAGGTCGACCATTAATTCCCCAGTTTGCTGCTTCACTCCCATAACTATGCCCTCCCCAATCTTTCCACTAGACTATCTACTGACTTGCATTTAAAATGGTCCTATTACTTACAACCTCAAGTTTTATAGATTATTTTTGTTGAAATGACAGAAATTTGGTTATCTAGCTCTGTAGAGCATCCTCTGAAATTTTGTGAGTTAAAAAAAAAGTGCAATAGACCTATTGATTATGATGTACAAATGTTGAATAGGGAACTTTTCACTAAAGCTTGAAATCACAGACCAGCTCACCACAGTCTGTCACAAAAACGAAAAAAAGATGGACATGGATAGATAGAGACATGCTGTACAAAACTCGCTGGACACATAATCTGTATTCCATAAAATACAATTCGCTCATGATCTTAAGATACCTGTATTCAAGAGGACACGAGACTGACTCTAACCATCAATACGACAATACCGTAAACGAAAAGTAGAGTGAGCTAGTCAGAGCCATACTTACCTCGTTAGGAATATTAGGGTCTGCTCCAGCCTCTAGCAAGAACTTGAAAATGTCGGCTACGCTATCATCGAGTGCCTATAGTACACAATTGAGAATAAAGTTCATGTACATTACAGAGGATTTCCACATGTAAAGCTGATGATCGACAGGTTCAATCGAAGTGACAAGGAAGTTAGTTATGCAGCTGCCTGTATCCCCTCCTTCCAAGTTTTCTTTTCCAAAACAATGACAGTGCTCACTTTAAAATAATGAAGCTCTAGTTACTGATCAAATGCTGATTGTTAAAGTAGGTGAAAATCATTAAAGCTCCTCCAGGAATCATGAGTAGCTAATTTGTCATTAAAAAAGCTGCAAATTTGACGTGAAGCCAAAAGTATGGACTTGAATACAGACGCACTGTACAAAAAATGCTACAGACATGAAGCCAAAAGTATGTCTCCTGCGATGCAAAATTATGATCTCGATTCTTGATAGAACTTGGTTCTTATTATTGCTACACGGCCATCTTTATTTCAAGAGGCAGGAAAAACGTCACCACAGTCAAAGCATGCGCCTCAGTAAACAAAGAGTAGGAAAACACAAATGCCAGTCATAACTTACTTCCTTGCCATGATAGTCGGCATCAGCTCCGACCTCCTTGAGCTCAGTAATGTCAGGCAAACAGAAAGTAAGTGTGTCGGTTAAAGCGGTTTGCCCGTACGGAGTTGCAAAGTTGACATCAACACCAGCCTATAGAAACGACAATACAGATTAGTTGGGAGTGGGAGTAGCTTTATTAGAGAGAAAGAGCTTCGGTGACTGTTAAGTTGAGCCTAAGTGCAGCTGCAAATCACATTTTGTTTTTAAAAATGGTACATTAATGCAGACAAGCACACAAGCGAATATAAACAACAATCAAGCAAAGCTGACCTGGACCAATAGCTTGACGCATTCCAAGGAGTGCAATGCGCACGCCATTATGAGCGGCGAAGAGAGATTGTGGTTCATTCTGTTGGGCTGCATCACATTTTTAGTTTGGACAAACAAACAACTAGTTATTACAAGACATCAATGGGAGAACAGTTACCAACGATACATATACCAATCCTCGATGTGATGGAGATCAGTGAGATGGATGGACTTACATCAGCTCCATGGTCCAGTAGGATGCGGAGAGCCTGATGCTGGCCCTTGGAGATGGCAAAGTGCAGCGGCGTCCACATGTTGGCTAGAGGCTCCGCGGGAACCCCTTTGGAAAGGAGCAACTTCACAGCGTCGCAGTGGCCTTTAGTGAGGGAGAGGCAAGAAATTAAGCCAACAAACAAACAAATCTAGATGAGCCAGCCCAACTCCAGAACGAAACTAGCAGATGATAATTATGATCAGAGATGGAGGAGAATCGAGACCATTCTTGGCCGCGTTGCGCAGCGGCGTGAGCCCCCTGGGCCTGGCGTCGGGCATCGCCGGGTCGCCGTCGCGGCCGAGGAGGTAGCTCAGGACGGGCAGGTGCTCCTCGGAGGCGGCGAGGAGCATGGGCGTATCGCCTGCAGCAAGAAGATCGAGCGCTCTCTCTCGATCAATGTATCCGTCCGATGGAATGCTCGCGCGCGAGACGGGAAAAGAAGGTACCTTTGGCGGAGCGCGAGTTGACGTCGAGCTTGGGCCCCTCCTCGATCAAGAAGCGGCAGATGTCGACGTGGCCCTTGGCCGAGGCGGCGTGCAGCGCGTTCCGCCCGACGGCGTCCCTGACGCGCCGCAGGTCCACCTACTTCGACGCCTCTGCCCAGAGTCGATCGGGGGAGGAGGAATCAATCTAATTCGTCAGACAACAATCGCGCGTGCAATGTGCCTCCTCTCCAAGGAAGAAAAAGTAGGAGAAAATGGTGTGCATACTCTTGAGGAGGCGGAGATTGCCGTCGGCGGCAGCCTGGAGAGCCACTCGGGGGAGAGCCGCGGCGTCCATGGATGGCGGCGGTTGCTTGCTTCTTATGGGGAACGAATCGACCGAGGTACTGCTACACTACACTACTACTAGTAGGGTTTGGACTCACACATGAAACGCACCCATTTTTCTTGTTGCTTTAGAGTTATTACTAGTCTTAAAAAAAAGGTTATGATCCAAAAAAAAAAAAGTTAGTTGTTTGGGGTGCTAGCCAAACGCCGTGGATTCGGCACCCTCGCCCCGATCGTCGCCTAGCCTAGCCTACCTCCCCGCCGCACACTCCTCCATCCTCGCGGCGTTCCACCACGCGCTGCCTGGCTGGATTGGACTCCCTCACCTCAGTGCCATGGCCTCCAGCGCCCACGCCCTCTCTGCCGCCGCCAAGTCCTGCACCATGCTCCGCGACCGCCGCGCGCGTGCCTGCGTGGCTGCGTCCACGGGACCATCTTCCTCCGCGCCGCGGTGTCGCGCGCTAGGCGTTTGAGGAAATGTCTATCTAGCATGCGCCATTGCAACCTGACACCAGCAAGCATCTTGCAAAGTTCAGTCCACCATTAGTGACTCACAGAAATCACGTGTGATGTCCTTTGGAAAGATAATACTCCAACCTGGTTTACTGCACCCGTGTGGTTGCAACCGCCAAAGCTAGAGGTGGGCAGGTGCCAGGTGGCAGACTTACCTGAGGGTGCGTTCGGCGCACCCCCTCTAATTTTTAGCACCTATCACATCAAAGAGAATCTTGTTATTTAAAACTACTTTTATTAATTTAATGACAAAACCTATGTCACAACCCCCCTCTAAATCGCGAGACGAATCTAATGAGCCTAATTAATCTATATTTTCCTACAGTGATGCTACAGTAACCATCGTCTAATTACGGCTTAATTACCCTTATTAGATTCGTCTCGCAAATTCGAGTGGAGTCCTGAAATTAGTTTTGTAATTAAACTTTATTTATAATTAGAATATTCGTTGCAAAAACCCTCTAAAATTTAGACTCCATACGCCGAACGCACTCTGAATCAGCTGGCCTAGACCATCATGGAAACAAAAAAAAATGGTCTGTCTGGAATGCTGTCCAAGGCTACATGCATGCTTCGTTTTGTACTCTCGTCCTTCGTTTGGTACAGTTAATCATGTTTTGTTACACCTGATCTTTGCTTGTTGGAGATAGCACAAGAAGATGCTATCGACAAGTGTTTTTTAGGACAGGTATAAAAGTGTTGTCTCATAAATGGTCTCATAATCATAACATGATTTATGACACCACATATACAATGAATGATTGTTTTAGTTGTCTCAAAGAAGTACTATACATCCTTTATTTGTGAATGAGAAAAGGAAACTTCTACAATGGTGTGAAATTCATCTCATACTCCTAAATTTTAGCGTATGAGGTGGTTGCCTCGCGAATCAACCGCTTCTTTCTCTCACCTCCCTCTTTCTCTTCCATGTCACCAAAAATTCTATATAGTAATACATGAGACGGGCTATGAGACTGCCTACGTGTAGCATTGTTCCTGCCCTTAGAGTTCAGGCTTCGTTACTCCTGCTGTTTTATTCATCTTGCAAACTTGTGAATTGAATTTATCAACTTTAGAGATTAGATCTTGTTCAAAAAAAAATGTGGAAAACACTGCAGAACGCGTTTCCATTCTTTGTTCAAGCCTCATTGAATTGAAAATGCAGCAGTAATACGTACCAAGAGGAAGTGTGTTGAAAAAGAAGATAGGAAGACTGAAAATGCAGCAGTAATACGTACCAAGAGGAACTGTACGTTCGAGCATCACAGAGCAACAGCTGCTAATTTGACTTGTGGGTCTTAGTTAAATAGGTGGTTAGTTCAGTTTGGGCACCCCCATCGGTGCAACAGCTGCATTCTCGGACGTTGTTGACAGCTGGTTGACGCGGCAAGAGCGACTTCATTGCACACACGTCTTGCTTCTTTCCTTCCCACGCGGAAACGAAGAAAAATGTCTCCGATCCTTTACTTACCAACTGCTCCAATTGGATTCTCGTTTCATGGATCGAAGAATGATGGATGATCTATCGCGCTCACGCAGCAGATGATTATAAAACGACCCATGACATCTCACGCACTTCACTTTCGGCCCATTTGACTTGGCCTCCAAGCTTTGTTTTCTCCCGACGACGACCTCATTTGCCTATATAATTCCAAGTTTCTCTCTTTTCCCTTCTTGTTTGACACATTTCTGACATCGATCGCAGCACCATTCCTGACCCATTTGATCACCAGATCCTTCGCCACTCGCTCATCAATTTAATGGCTTGCTGCGGATCTCCGTTAAGATTCAGAAGCCAGCGCCTCCGCCCGCCCCTCGTCCTGCTGCTACTGCTCCTCGTCGCCTTCTTCGTCGTGCAGCCTTCAAGCTCCAGGCCTCTGCCGCCTCTCAAACATAATAATGCCGCCGCCAACATCATAGCCACCGAAGCGGCGATGGATGAGCTCGCCGGCAAGCGGCTGTGGCTCCTCAACATGAAGCCACGAGGAAGGGCACCACCGTCCGCCCCCAGCAAGCGCACCAATTGATGCATGCCACAAACGCAGCTTCCACCTGCTCTCCTTTTCTCTCTTCTTTTCTCTTTTTGCCTCTCTTGTGCTCGACATGGCACACAACATTGTTTTGTTATTTCATTCTAGCTTCTTCCTTTTTTTTTTTTTGCCAGATATAATGTATGTACATAAGTAGTTCATACACGATGGATCTATAAGTGCAGCGCAGGCAAGCTCTTATATGTTTCCACTCTGTTTCGTACACTTGTATCAATTAAGGAATGTATTGTTCTGTATTGCTTGACGAGCTTGCAGAGCATTTTCGCTGTTGTGACTATTATTTTTCTTCTCTACTATCTGTTGTGTCATTTTTTTTTAGATAATGGGAATGTTCCCAGCCTTGGCCTCAAAGCGAGGTTACAGCCGATTTATTACAATATTGCAGCTCTTCCGTCTGCACAATAGAAATGAAAGTAACGCACACATTACAAACTGGATGACAAGAATTATTAACAAAGTCTATTTGTAAATCTCCATCCATGGTGTGCATAAAATTCCATCGCCGTCGTCTCCATACGGCGGCCTGCCGCTACCATGTCATTTTGATCATCACTACTCCTTTGTAGTTGTGACCAAAACCGCAGCCAGTGAGTCCCTCTGAATAGCATCTGCATATAAGTCATTGTTGGAGATTTGTCAAACACAATATCATTCCTACTCAGCCAGATAGCCCAGCACAAAGCTGCAACCCCGACAAGTATCTGTACTTTTAACTTTGCTCCCATACCATTCATCCATCCACCAAACATATGTGTTATATTAAGGGGAGGTTTTAAACCAAAACAAAAGTAAACAAGACGCCACAAGAATTTAGCATAATGGCAATCAATAAATAAGTGTTGAATTGTTTCATCTTGAGAACAAAAACAACATTTCTTACTACCATGCCAATTACGTCTCGCCAGGTTATCCTTTGTCAGAATTATTTGCCTATGCAAGTACCACATAAAGATCTTAATCTTCAGGGGAGCTTTCATTTTCCAAATTTTTTTGTTATGAATCACATTACCATTGTTCAACATTGCTCTATACATTGATCGCACACTAAAAGTCCCAGTTGGTGTAAGATTCCACCTGAACAGGTCTCTAGCATCAGACAAATGAACATGAGCAATCCGAGTAACCAGATTATACCAAAGGTTTAAATTATTCCCATACAAAGTTCTTCTAAAAGAAATATTTAAAGGAACAGTACTAAACACATTGGCAACCGTTGCATGTTTGTTTCATCTGTTGTGTCATTACTGCGTACTATAGGTAACATTCGATCAATACCATAGCAGTAAGTTGACTTCATAGGAATTAGATGATCCGCAGGCAGAGCATGGTGATCTCAAGGTGTTCTCGATCGGATCAAGCGAAAGAGGAGCGAGCGGATGGTCCACACGGACCACCGATGCGCGTTCAGGCGTCAAGCTGCTCTCCACCCGCGCACCGGACGGCTGCATGTATTGTATGGCCAGCTGTCTCGATCGTCCTCGACGCGGGCTGCAACTGGCGGAAGTACTCGTCTTGCCGTCGGATCAGCAGACCCACATATAGCATGAGTCATTCACGGATGCAACGCCACAGTGAAACACGGTTCCTATAGTACTTCATGCAAACTTGCATGCATATCAAAGTACAAGCACCCATTTTTCTTTCAACCAGAGATGGATGATATGTGACCAAAATTAATGTGCAACGTTGGAGCAGTTTCTGTTTCTCCACTCATCCTGATTGTCATGACAGAAGTGCACAGCTGGATCATAATTAACTTATGCATTTATAGCCCTCACGTTATGAAGCCCACACGCTGTTATTGGACAAACGACCAAGCAATATATATATAAGGCACATCTTGAGACAGTCGGCGTGGAGATACACTAGACGTCTGTTCACAAACAGCTTAATTTGAGCTCTGAGTTATGGTGCCATTATATGTGTGTATGTTTCAAAAAAATTACGATGAAGAGAGCTAGTGAGATGTTAGTGGAAACTGAAACGTTAGTGCTACCACGTATCGGAGCCCAGTTGGACCGGCGGCGGTGCCGACGCCGCCGGGTTTGGCGGCGCACCATAATTCAGGCACCTCAATACGGTGTCCATGCCGGCGCTGGAGTTGAGCACCTTGACGAGGCCGGAGCACGGGCGGGCATTATAGCCACCATTGGCCGCACGCAATCCACCAAGACGGGCTTGTTGATGCTGCTGCTTGGACAGCTGCACGGAATCCCCACCCTCCTGCGCCCCCGGCACCGGCGGGAAGCGATCCCCGTCGTGAGGAAACCGCCACACGGCATCAGCGCTACCAGAGGTGTGATGCAATCGACGAGCGTTGGAGCTGCCAGCTGCCTGGTGCATGGACAACCTAACTGCACCCGCGGCGATGCCTCGCGTATTCTGTGAGTTGCTAATGCCACTTCCGATTCCCTGTCCATGATTTTGCAGTAATATCTTTCAAAGGACAACAAATATTGTATCAAGAACACGCGTGCATTCTCGAGCACCGTCTTATGAATTCGCTGGCGTTAGATATAACCACCGAGATTGCACTGTTTGCTTCCAGTGACCAATGGTTTCAGGTTGGTTTGTGTGTGTACGTACGTAAATTTGAGAAATCCCAAAGGTTTTTAAAGTTGCATGCTTCCACTAACTGAAATGCATTCCATAGAGGGGTAACAACAGCCATTGACTCAGATTGAGCGTTCTCATGATCAAGCCGTGACATAAATCTGACAAAATATATACTCTTTGCATTATTGTAAGCTATGTTAAACCACCGGGTGGACAAACTACTCTCGCAGATGAATCTGCTCAATTTAGTCTTCTGTTGTGATCTCTTTTCTCCTTCCTGCCTGTGTGTGGAATTTTTTATGTACTCCAGAAACTTATAATTTATTCTAGCGCTCCTAACTTATTTTTGAAAAACAATGTACTATGTGCATGGGCATTTGGCCAAGTAATGTATCACAAAATGCACAGAGTATTTTGCGAGTCGTGCTTATAGCATGGGTCACATGCATGCAACGTGGTTCCTAATACATGAGCCCAACTACACTTTGTAGTAGCAAATTGCATGAATATAGATATGCACGGTACAAAAGGTCATTTCTCTTTCAACCCATATGCATGATGTGCATGTATGCATAATCCTCATGTTACTAAACCTATGTTGTGCTTACTAGTTATCAGACAATGACCCGGCAATATATATCGTCGTATGGATCATTCTGAAATATATATATATATATATATATATATATATATATATATATATATATATATATATATATATATATATATATATATATATATATATATAGTTGGAGAAGGTGCACAAGACCGCTGTTCATAAACAACTAAATTTGAGCTCAGAGTTATGGTGCCATTTATTTATCTTAGTATTTGAAGAGAAAAAGAAGCCACCACGTTCGCTCTCAAGGCCACGAAATTACCACGTTAATCAGAAAAAAGAAAAACTATGAGCCGTTGGATTTTATGAATGATGAACGGTCAAGATTAAATATATAAAAGAGATCATGTTACAATCGTATGTACCATAATTTCGGAATAAAAAAATAAAATCACGTCATGGTGATGGGGGTTTAGGAAAGGAAGGAGGAGTCCATACTAGATGAACGGTCAAGATTAAATATATAAAAGAGATCATGTTACAATCGTATGTACCATAATTTCGGAATAAAAAAATAAAATCACGTCATGGTGATGGGGGTTTAGGAAAGGAAGGAGGAGTCCATACTAAACACACGCACACATATGTATAATCAATCCGGAACAAAACAGAAGAGTTCGTGTGTGCATTGAAGTGTCTATCTATCACCAATTATATACTGAAAGACCCCATCTACGCATGCCTTATGCCTTAGGTACGTGTTAATTATCCCTGCCGCGTATTGAGCCAAACCAAGAAGAAGGTCCAATCCACGGAGATAACAGAGGCACACCAAGCACTCCCCGGCAGACAGGTCCGGCGTGCACTGCGCGTTAGGGAGCAAAATCAACGGGAAGGTCTGGCTGATGTCCACGACGCCCGTGGCGAACCCGCCTCGATGCTAAGCGAGACATCCGGTCGACTGTGTGCACCAGAAGTTGGCGGATGAGGCCCGCCATGGACAGGAGGAGGGAAAGAGCAGATCACGCCGCGGCCTTCGTCAACCGACATCATTGCCGATGTCGCCGCGAATCAAGGCTGACGTTGCCGCAAGACGTATCCGTCACCTCAATTGTTGAACTGGGTCAATAGATCATGTTTTAGATAATGGGTCAATAGATCATAGCAAACCATGCTGGGTACCACCTCAATTGTTGCAATCAGATTAGGCGTTTCTGTTGTCCTCGAGCGACATCATCGTTGTGGATGGTGTCCGTCGCCCGCCGGGTTACCATCATTGGAGATTGAGGACCGAAGGATCGTTAGGGGTACCCACTGGGACGGAAGATTGAGGCAGGGCCTCTCTGGACAGGAAAAACATGCAGCATCTTTCTTTTCACCATGGTGGGACAGCTTAGATCAAGAAGGAGCTGATAAATAGGAGACCAGAGATAGTTCTGGGCAGGAACTCAAGATTACACCATGTGACCTAGATTGATGCTTGATGTGAGAAGATGCAGGCAACCGAAGCTGAAAATATGGAGAAGTGCAGAAAAAGCCGTTTTGCCAAATATTTTAGACACAGCCGCAGATACAACCAGCGCAACCTTTTTTAAAAAAGCCACAACCACAACCGAAACTGACAGAGCCACAGCCCTACCAAAGAGGCCCTATAGCAGTGACTTGATCAATATGAGCGGAAGATGGACTAAAGGATCCCGCACGTGGAGCGATGGATAAATTGCACACGGAAGTGGCTTGGCAGCAATGCAGCTTAGCAATAGCATTAGCGTAGGCTTGAATAGGCAGGATGGAGGGAATTGGGCATCTAAAGTACTGGCCATTATGGAAACAGGAGAGCGTGATGCCAACTGCTCGACATGTTGAAGTGGGCTTTAGCATGAACGAGCAACCAACTATCAAGATTTCAGTTAATACCATATGAGCCAAGGAGCTTTTCACATTTTGTTTTTGTTTAAAGTATGATAAATAACTAACATTTAAGGTATGATAAATAACTTTTACATAATGCAATATGTATTGTTTCATGATACAACAATTTATTTGTTTGTTTCTCGCTAGAGTAAATTTCATAAACCTACAACTATTTGCACCATTTATAACAGAAAAGTACGACTTTTGTGATCAAATAAAAAAAAAACTACGACTATTTGGACCATTTATAACAGAAAACTACGACTTTTGGATCTAAACCCACCTGTTGGACACACATTTCATCAAAATTAAAATTAGAGCAGGCGGTGTGCTTGGTTGTTGGACCACCTATTTTTTTTATTATAAAGAAGTCCATTTTACTACCCTCAAGTATCCATATAGTTGACTTAACCCTCTAAACTAATTTTTAGTCTGATTTACAACCCCGAACTATCTAGAGTCCGAATCCAATTAAACCCTCTAATGTTATATTTGTTGTTTTCCACGTATAAGTGTGTAGTATAGTATGCAGCCTTTAAGATTTTCAAACGTGATTGCACGGCACCAGAAAAAGGGCATCGTCTGCCCACGACGCCACAGCTTGATGCATCCTCGGTAAATCCAGAGATAGATGGTAGGGGAATTAGTGGCGGTCCTAGCATTGATTCATCATATCAACAAGTCAAGCTTTGGGTTTCCTCTATGGTGGCGAATCTGGGAGAAACTAATGCAGCCAGGGCACGGCACGCATGCACGACGGGTGTGGGATGCTAAATCTGTAGGCACAACGTCGCCCAAATTCAGATTGATCAAATTTCGTAGTGGATGGCAGATTGAGCGTGGAAAAGGCGAAGAAACCATATATATCCAATATAAATTGGGATGATCAGTACTTTATTTTAAAGGGCATGCATCGAGCTAATGATTTGATGATGGACACGCAAGCCGCATATTCAAGCCTTGGATATACAGAGTATGTCGGCGATGGGCTGAGAAAAACAACATCATGGCAACAAGTGTGTCCAACATACGAGAGCGTTGTGTGTTGTGGCATACATCATCAAGCTTTCTCTGAATGCACACATGCGTCTCTACCCCGAGTCTCTGACTCCATAGACGAGGCACGCATGCCGCTCCACCATAGTCTGGATCTAAAATTATTTAGAAAAAAGGAAGAGAATTCTTGCACACCAGTGGCAAAAGAGGAAAATTTGGTGTTGACGGCATTGACGGGAAGTGGGGGAGCATCGTGTGTTTTCAGGCTGCAAGGTCGGGTTTGCGGGTGGCACAGACAGGCCAGCAGCGGGTTCTTGGGCATGGGCGACAGGGCGAGGCAAAGTGACAAGGGCCGGCAATGGAGCGCAAGGGCATGCATCTGATTCAATCGGACAAAGCAGGAAGCAGAGCAATCAACAATAATTAAGAATGGGATGGAAGCAAGCAATGCATACATGCAGCTATTCAAATGATCAGTCAGTTCATGTCTCAAGCTTGATGAGCAATTGAAAATATCGGTTTCCCCTAAAAGGAAAATTGAAAACATTGGTCACTGACAGCAAAGGAACGGAGATCATAGCACACAAATAATACAATTGGCTCTCCATGATGCTGATTTTACTTATGTCGTGGCTCAATGAGGGAGTTAAGAAAAAGATGGGAAGTCACCCAATTAAAATACCTTAGATCAAAATGAATGACGTGCATATTTCCTGCACACAAAATATACTAATTAAGCTTACCTGCTTCAAACCTTCGAGACATTAAGCTTTCGTTATCTTTTTTTTTTTTGCGAGGAAAGCTTTCGTTATCTATATCCACTTATAGTCAATTTTTTCAAACAATTTTGTGTAGGTTCATCTGAGTGTTAATTAATTGATCCATTTGCCGGTACTCAAAGTTCCTACTGAGAAAATAAGTTGTGTGGTTTCAACCATACCGCGATAGCAAACACAAATTTACCATGACAATTTATGGCCTTCGGATTTTGTCAAGTTTCTATGTGCTCTACAAATGTTGATCCTAAAGGTTACTATTTCACATTGATTACCATATTTGGCTGATATTTGTGTTTTTTATATGACAAATGTTTTTTTCCTTTTGTATCTAATCAGTTAATGCTCTATGAAAGTCTTTTTTTTTCACTTTGACATTTCCTTCTACAATGAAATTTGTGTTATGTCTTTATATTTTGATGAAAACAATCCTTAGCTAAACATTCATATTCTATTTTACGCCTTTTGATTTACAACATAACTTAACTATTGTAATTTTCAACTTAGATCATTATGGCATATTGGAAAAATATCATATTTGTTTTAGGATGTTGTCATGCAGCTCATAGATTATCGTTTCAACATAATAGAACTCATGTTAACCGCCGATCATTATTATGTATAACGACTCTAGCCGCGCAATGTGCGCGGGCCATCTTACTAGTTATATATATGTATGGATCCTTGAAACTAAACTACACGTAGAGTGCGATATTAGGGGGAACTGAAACTACCTACCTCACTTCACGCTGCAAACTGTGCAAGTGAAGCCAAGTGACAGAGAGAGGTGTCACCGAGGCGAGGAAAAGAGTAATACTTACCGAAGCACATGTACACGGCCTGCGGCGGCAACACCACGCATCAGGCCAGCGTCAGAAACATGATCAATCTTCGCCGCGCCGCTGATTAATGGACATCCCGGCGAGCGCGGTGAAGCAGTCCTCCAGTGCCAGCGCAACTCCGGCGGCCCGTATAACGGGAGGACCTCAAACCTGCTGCATGGCGGTAGGGGAGGCTCCGCTGCTGGCCGAGGCGTCGTAGCACAGCTGCTTTCGCTGACTTTCCCTCTCCGTAGAGCTCCGGTACCTCGGGAGTAGCCCATGGCGCGGCGGCACCTAAGCTAAGTCTTTGGAAATAGGAAGAGGATCGATGTACAATGTTAGTAGTAAAGCACTCCCACCTTTACCTTTCTATAGGGGATTATATTTGTCACAAAATTACTAATGCAATATATTTTTTTTGTTTCTTGAACACGTAGGAGAAATTAACGTATTTGTATTTTGTATTAATAAGAAGAAATAACCAATTACAAAGTCATCCTCTGGTCGGAGGTAGGTTTCACATTTCATTTGTGCCGGCTACAAAATTGATAACCCAACTCACAAAACATTCCACCCCAGGACTACATGATTTCCGCAAGCTTCTTAGCTAATAGCTCCCTCCAACCAACAATACATTTTTGTACTTCTCATTCTTTAATTACCACACTTTTTTGAATCTAGAAATAGAAAGAGAGAAGAATATAACATTAATGGTGCAGGAGCACGTACTGTAAGCTGAAGAAATCTCTGTAGCTGAATTAAAAATTCCTCAAGAGACATAAACAAGAATGTGTTGTACTTGAGTAGCAAACAAGAAGGCACTTGAGTTTGAGGAGGAGAAGAAGAAAATGCAGGAAACAAGCGTGTGTGGTCCTGAGGTCCTCGATCCATTTTGTATTTGACCTGGCTATAACAAACGAAATTCACTTTGAACGAAACAGGGAATTATATTTTTAAGAAAATATTGGCACAACATTTTTAGTATAACATGCACAAATTATTAGCTAGCTACAACAAATGTACCAACCATATACACATTGCAAAGCATTCGCAAAAAAAAAAAAAAAAAAAACGCATTGCAAAGTTTTTAGGCTGCCCGCACTGGGGGACGGGAAACGTTCCTGAAGGAACGTATAGAGGAAGGACGAGCTGCACCGGGGTCCTCTACCGCTTCCGCTATCGAAGCGGAAGCCGCTCGTTCCGCCAAATTCAGAGGAGTAGCGGAGGAACGCTACCGGTGCGGGGCCCAGAGGAATAGCAGAGAGAAACGGTCTCGCGCCACCGGGGAGCCACCACCGAGAAGAGGAGCCGCCACCGACGGCGACGAGGAGGAGGCGGGCCCGGCGGCGGCGGCGGCACGCGGGGGAGGAGGAGGACGCTGGGCGGCGACGCGCGACGAGGAGGAGGCGGGCCCGGCGGCGGCGGCGCGCGGGGGAGGAGGAGGACGCTGGGCGGCGGCGCGCGACGAGGAGGAGGCGGGCCCGGCGGCGCGAGGCGGAGAAGACGCGGCGGCAGGCGGGGACTCGGCGGAGGAGCGCGTAGGAGGCGATGAGCTTCGACGCGGCGTGCGGGTCGCGGTGCAGCCCCTGCTTGAGGAGCTGCGCGTGGAGCTCCTGCAGGTGGCGCAGCCGCGGGAGGCCGTGGGGCAGCGAGTCGATGCCGTCGTGGATCTGCAGAACGACGTCAAGCCGTCGTCGATCTGCAGTACGGGCCGTCAATCGAGCTGCTTGCAGGGGCGCCGCAACCTAGCTTCCTCGTCGAATTGCAGGGGCGTTCGTCGATTGAAGAAGGGCCGACTTCGATTGGAGATGGGGAGGCGGCGTTGAAGACGGGCGGGCTTCGATTCGCCGTCGACGGATCCCGTGGGGTCGTTGGCGTCCACAGAACGGCGTACAGGGGCGGCGGCGCCTCGTCACCTACCGCGATGGACCAGGGCTGCTGCCGGTCTCGCCGGACCGGGAGATGACGACGAGCGGCGCCCGCCAGCGCCGGGTGGCGTGGCGCGGCGGCCGGGGACGCGGCCAAGGCGGGGGAGCAAAGCGGCGGCCTCCTCAAGACGCTGCAGCTCGGCGCGGCCTTCGGAGGAAGAGAAGAAGCGGCCGGCGCCGGGAAGATTGTAGAAGGCGGGCGGCGGAGAAAAAAGGAAAAGGAAAAAAAATAGGAGAGAGAGGAGAAGGTAGTTGGAATGGTTGAATAAAATATAAGTTAGTTGGGATAGAGGAAGGATATAGAGGAATGATGGGCGCGGGAGAAATTGGTTTAGAGGAGAGAATCTCGATGACCAGGACGAAATATTCCTTTTAGAGGAAAGATATAGAGGAACACGAATGCGGAGAGCCTTAACATGCGCCTTGGCCTGCTGAGAATGATGCAGCTATAGGCTACCTAGTTAAACTACTTCTTTGTTTTTTACTTTTTCCTCTACTTTTTTTTTTTGGTATCTATATATGCATGGAGTATCTAGGCTACTAGCAGCACTATAGTAATTTGCACTCTTGAAAAATATAACACACACGCACTTCTTTTACTGCCCGTCCGACAACGCGACAACTCACAAGCACGCTTGCACGGTGGTCCTCCATCCGGTCACCAGAAACTCGGTGGTTGCTCCTCAAAGGATGTAGTACCGGTCCTTGTCGTCTCTGCTGCTTCTACGGCGATGATCATCGGCGCGGCCACGCCCACGCGTCGTCGAAGACGACGAGGAGCCATAGCCGGGCGGTGCGCGGAAGCCGATGTTCTCGACGGCGCCGACGGTGTTGAAGAAGAGGCGGCGGTTGAGCTCCTCGACCAACGTCCGGTGCAGCAGCTGGCTCCGCATGTCCACCATCGACCGGTTCCGGCTCAGCCTCCCGCGCCGCTCGTCCTCGCCGTCGCGCCGCCGCGGCCGGCCGGCGTGCGGCGACATGCTGCACTGCCGCTGCAGCTGCGGCGCCAGCGACTGCTTGTTGGGCTGCAAATAGGCCGCCGTGTCTGCTCCACGTCGTGGGCTTCTGCTGCTTTCTCCTGGACCGAACCTTGTGTTCTTGGCCTGGCCCGTCTTGGAGGAGCTGCTGCTAGGCTCTTGGGCTTCTTCTTCTTGGTGACCTGAGGTGTCATAGTGCAGCGCAGAGTACTTACCAGAGTGCATCGAGCTCATGTCATCGTCATCGCTCAAAGCGTAGCAGTAACGATCTACAGAAAACAAAGTGTTCCCAAAATGAACATGTATCAAGATTTGAATGTTGTTCAGTTGTAAACAAAAGACACTTAAAGACACGACATCAACTTTGGTCCATTGTGATCTTGCAACCACACGGTACACACCGGTGCACTAGCAGCAGAAGAAGCTATGTGGGTATTACGTGTGCCTGCTATGGTAGGGTGTCAAATATTTCCTACACAATGACTACAGCAGTGGCACGACGCACGCAACAAGTACACCTACAGCGGCCATGGCCGAATAAGTCAACACTATGCAGAGTTATTGCTGGTGCATGCCGCGGTCACCAATTCTATTTGTTCTACGTACGGCAGCCGCGTAGGTACAAAACTTGGTTCAGCAAAGATGCCCTGTGATCTACATCACTACACGCATGACAAGTGCCAACCGGGACACCAAAATTTGGTGGTATTCTAAACTGTGAATTGTGATGGCTGCTATGTCCTATGTTGACGAAATGTAGGCGCGCATTTTCATTTCTGCAGAAGTTTTGTTTCATCATGGATTGTACGAATTAACGGCCAAACATTTTGTAGGGTGTGTCAGGATAGAACATGCACGAGATATATACAGCAAAGCAAGCAAAAGCATGCTGTTTACCTTTGGACCAGCCACGACCATGATGGCCAGATGAGAAGCCACCGGAAGACCAGGGCCCCACCCCGCAGAGAGACGATCCCTGGGACGAGGTGGGAGAAGAGGAGAGGTAGTAGAACGGCGGAGGAGGCTGCTCCCCGTTTTCGTCGTCATCGTACGTGTACTCATGCTGCTGATCTCTGCCGGGAAGGAGCCTGTCGATCTCCTGCTCGATCATGGCGGCGATCTCCGAGGCGTCCCGGTCGGTGATGTCGAGCTCCTTCACCATCTCCCTAGCCACCTCCGTCGCCGTGTCGCTCGCCAGGTCGAACGGGAAGTAAATGTTCCGGACATGCCCTGTCTCGTCGGCGTCGGCGATCTGCACTTTGAGGAAGACGGTGTCCTCCTCGGCGTTGAGCTTGCCGGTGATGGTCATGTTGTCACTCCTTGCCGGCGCCTCCTCCGAATCTTGCTCGACCGACGACGGCAACGACGATGTTTCGGCTGTTGTGTCACTGGCAGTACTACTGCAGGTAAACGGAACAGCAGGCTTCAGGGGCATGGCACGTGGAGAATTAGAATGATGATGGTCGTCGTCGAGGAGGAACGGGTCGAGCAGCAGCTCCGCCGCGGACGGCCGCTTCGATGCGGGGACAAGACACCGTCCGATGAAGCGCCGTGCTTCGTCGTCCTTGAGGCGGTAGAAGGCGTCGGGAAGCTTGCCGGCGGTGACCTTCTTGTAGATCTGGGCAGGGTTGGAGCACTCGGCGTAGGGGAACTCGAGGGTGAGCATCTCCAGCATGCACATCCCGAACGAGTACACGTCCACCAGCGCGTCGTACTCCTCGTCGTACATCTCGGGCGCCATGAACTCCGGCGTGCCCACGACACTACGCGCCGCCTGCCCCGCCTCCCGCAGAACGGCGGCGAGGCCGAGGTCGCCGATCTTGACCTGTCCCCGGTGGCCGTGGACGAAGATGTTGTCGCACTTGAGGTCGCGGTGGATGACCGGCGGGTCGTGGGCGTGGAGGTAGGCAAGCCCGCCCAGGATCTGGCGGGCCCACGAGCGGACGGCGCGGAGGCCCACTCGCGGGTACCGGAGGCGGTAGGAGCGCAGCGTGCCGGAGGAGAAGAGCTCCGTGATGAAGTTGAAGCTCCTGCGATGGACGTCGACCCAGGAGGCGTGGAAGGAGATGATGGCGTCGTGGCGGAGCGTGCTGAGCAGCTGCACCTCCGAGTACATGCGCTGCAGCGCGTCCGGCGTACGGAGCACGTCGCTCAGGCTCGCCTGGTTCCACGCCACCTCCACGCCGCGCTCCTCGTCGAAGCCGCGGTACACCGACTTCATCGCGCCTTTTCCCAACAGCTCGTCGAACTGCATGCATGCCAACACACAAGATAAAAAATAATTCAGGTAATTAGCAAGCAATTTAATTATGATCACATAATTAAGCTTTTGACTGCACATAGTTGATTAATTAACTTTTTTTTTTTGAAAGTAGCTTCCTGAAAATAAAAAAAAACATTAATTGAGTGATATTGAAAATGACATTTGCTCCACCACTTGAAAGTGACATTATTTTTCAAAAGATACAATTATGCCCCTGTTGAAGCTCCTGAAACGATCAGCAAAAGTGACTGCTACGAATTGATCCCACTAGAATAACAGATGAGCCGCCTAATCTTTGGATATGACATGGCATGGTCGTCTTGAAGCTTTCAAAGCATCTTATTATTAGCACATTGAAAAGAAAAACCTCACCAGCAGTATCCAAATTAACACTTCAAACACCTCCTCTGACTTTTAGATAACCCTTTTCTGATTAGAAGTGGAATCACAATCAGACCCACCGGTTTGACCAAACTAAGTGTATAATAATACTACGGTGTTCTCTCATTCAATATATTTATTTACTCTTCTTCACAACTTCACATGATGCCATCTGTAATACCACCTGAGCAACAGCTTAATTAAGTACTGGCCTTGCATGTTTCATTTAGGCCTTGCATGTTTTGATGATTCCACCTTTTTCATATCACAAAAGATGTCGTAATTAACCATCTTGCAATTAGCTCAACTCTTATTTTGGAGAAATTACAGATAGGCTGTTATATTTATCAACATACTCCCTCCGATCGATCCCAACTGTATTTTTAAGTCCATGTTTTCTTCTGTCCTTCAATTCTTTTCAACGTTGCACATCAATTGCTAAAAGTGATATAGACTGACAACCTAAGTTTTTTATATTAAATATTAACCATGAATAATACTTTCATAATGTATAAATTATTTGGAGATATATTTGATGAACAAATGGATTTGTATTTTGGTATGAGGAAATAAATAAGTATACAGCAAAAAGAAATCTTCCAGAGCAGATACAGAAACAATATATTGTTTTTTCAGTGAAGGAGAAAAGGCTGGCCTAGCTGATGTGTGTGTATTAAGGAAGAAACAAAAGGTGTGGGGAGTGGAATGCAGCCCCTAGCCAGGAAAAGCCAAAATCGCACGGAAAGAAGAAGGCAAAAGGCACAATAATTGTATCCTTGCTTAGAGGCAGTTCCGATGTATACATCATGATGGAATCCATCCTTAAAAAGAGTATATGAATCCTATAAGCTTAATTAAATTCTTTCAGCATGTGATGTGAAGTAGCAGCAGCGAGCACTATTATGCAAGGACGGTAGCCGTTATGGCCATTTCATAAAAAAATAGCTATCGAGCAAGCATGCATGATTAGAATTGTGAAACTATGGTGCTCATCATATTATTAATTGGATTGACTCAAAACTTTGATTGCTCATGCCGATGAATCAAATTAAAGCAAATATGTGTCTCTAATTTCAGACGCGAGATGATCCTTGAAAATAACATAAGCAATTGAAAGAAGCAGAAATTAAGAATGGGGATTTGTGGAGAAAAACTTACCCGGCCATATCGACCGGTGGGGTCGGTCTCGACGTATCCGTTGCTGTTATCCCCCACCACCGCTGGTCTCTCCGGCCGCCGGCCGCCGCAGCGCCGTGTCCCAGACATATATAGCTGAGCTTGCTAATTGCAGCAGACAGAGAGACAGGACTAGCTACTTGCTGCCGTGTATATATGGAGAGAGAGAAGCTGCTAGTCCCAGGAAGCCTGTGTTAGAGGCCGGGATTGGCGCAGCAGTCGACGCGGAAGAGGAGCCAGGTGAGCCTGCTGGTGCTGGAGGAGGAGTCGATGAGCGACCACGCCATGGACGCCCAGGAAGCGAACCTGATGAAGGCGCCGGAGCAGCAGGGCCGTGCACTCATCTGACGCTGACTAGTTATGCACCACGGATACTTCTTAACAGCAGCACAAGCGACTGCTAGTATTTGTGGCAAAGACACGCACACCTGCCAGGTTAGCGAGGAGATAATAACTGACAGATTTGGTGATTGAGTGATGGAACTGGATGCCTCCAAAGGACTGTGCAAAGTGGAATTCTATTCTCTTATCCGTCGATCACCTGGCTTAATTGCGCACTCACCAGTATCCCTTTTGATTGTGATCTGCGACAAGACGACACGGCTGATATACAGAGGATGGAAAATGGAGGAATAATCGATGGATAATTACTTGTGGAGAGAATATGTATGTACCGATTGGTGAAATGAAATCGACCTCTCCCTTGCTGTCACTAGCTTGTCACCTGGAAGCAGAGGACTATGTGTGGAAGAACTGAGACTGATGGCTTGGCTGCTAGAAAGCACAGAGATTTTTGTTTCTTTCAGGTTGTTCGGCGGATCAGATCTTGGTCATTCATTCACTCACAGACTGCAGACACAAGGAGATGCAGAGGGGGGATGCACATGACACGCGGCTCATCTGAACTTGAAAAATCTGTGCCTCGAAGTCATCATCCGTGTGGTGGATTCCTCTGCAGCAAATTCAGCAGAGCTTGAGCTTATGCGATTTGGGTGACCCTGTGCGTGAAGTCTATTGCTTCCAGAAGGGAGGATGCAGATGCTTCACAGTTGAAATATGTAGAGGGCGATCGGAGGAAGTCGACGGAGCTCGGGGAGACTCTAACCAATCCAATAAATAAAGAGCAATATGTCCTATTCTATTCTACATAAATAAATAAATTATGCAACATGATTCTGGTTATAGTTGACTTTGCTTGTTCCTCAGTGAGGCTCTGCCATATTTGTCAGAGGAACTTTATTTTCGTCTGAGAAAAAGTACCAAACTTCAACCAGTGCGTTCGGTTGGCTGCAGCTGCGGCTGCTCCTCCCTCAGATTGCTACAGTGCGGCTTCCAGCGGTTACAGTGTTCCCTCTTAGAAAAACAGCGCAACGGCTACAGTAAAACAGCCTGCCGAACAGCCAAAACGTCTTCAAGCCTCATGCTTCAAATATATTCAATTCTTAATCAGACAGAATATAGATCCATGGAATTAATTGATGACTTCTAGACTGAAAATTGTGACATATTATTCAGGAACACAATTATTTTTCTTTTTATTCAAGGTTCAAGATTCCTCATGATTTCTTTTTCATGTCCAACATGATCCCTTGTGGCCTTGTGGGCCGGGGTAGCACCACCATCAGCGGTTCACACGCTTCTCCTATGACTGCGACAAAATTTCACTAGTTCATAGCAATCATCTTCCAGCGGGAGCATATGTAAGGCTTATACGTAATCATCATCTACTAACAAAAAAGTCTAAGCCTGCACCTTGAGACATGTCATGGCTCTAACAAAAGCTTCGTCGCCATAACTTCTGATTGCCACTGGAACACAGGCAAAATGGATTTGGGCGGCCCCAACATGACCAATAGATATGCCCGACAAAACATAGTTTGTCTCTCAATAATTCAGAGAGCTCCAATTAAACAACGTATTTATTATCCACTAGCATAATGTTGTGATGGATTTTAGTGTAAAGTCAACTTTGCAATATAAGAGCGTCCTCAATGGTAGAGACATCTAAGAGGTAGCAGCTAGCTCTTGCAGAGAATTGAAGAGGAGTAGGGCCCATGTTTAAGTCTCTCATTTTTCTTAGAGGCTGCCTCTTGATGAAGAGTTAGCTGTCTTCTCTCTCCTCTTTTTCTCTAATAAATAATTCTAAGAGGTAGCTTAGAGGCAACCATTGGGGACGCTCTAAATAACTCTCTTATGTAGTTGCTAGAAATATGCCCAAATAACTAAGATGTAAGGATACATTTTTCATTTGGACTTGTGAGCCAAGTGATCGTACACATACCGTGATATTTCAAGAATTGAAGAGGCAAACACTGGGGGTTTTCACTGTCTCTTCAAAGTGGAACAAGGATTTTGACTAGTCGTGCTGCCGAAATGGTAAATATAGGAAAGGCAGGAAAAATATAAAAAGTGGCAGCAGTATCAGTATTTGGTTCACCGGCCAAAATGGGACATCATTTTTCCCTTTGGCACGACAAAATTAGCTATCTTGACTAGACAGCGCCCTCTGTTTTTCTAAAGACTGACTGCAATAATTCAGGTACCAACTCTATTGCAGATGTAAACGTCCACACAAAAAGTATAAACGTAAACACATGTAATATACCATCTCAACATAGTTTTTTTGTAAAAGAAAAGAGTAGAGAGCGCCCTCTGTTTTCATATAAAATTGGAACTGTTTACAACCTACCATAAATAAATTACAATCAGATTTATGCATTGCCCCCTCGCCAAAAAGAGAAAAAAATAGAGTTATACAACACCATTTTGTTGTAAAACACAATTACTTTTCAAGAGAGAAAAGTCAGAAAGGCTTATTCACAACTTTAAGTTATTTCAACCATATCTTTTTTTAGGTAAATTTCATGCATCTATACTTTGCTAAAATGAGCTCAACTTTTTTTTTTCTTGAGAACAAAATTAGCTCAACTTTTGCTTGGATCAAAGAAATATAGGCCTACAACAGCAGTGGACTAACGGCCCACCAGCCAGCAGTCAGGCACGCACGCAAAGCCCATGCCCTTCACCCTCACAACGACGCGGCAGCACGAGTCGTACACCTCGGCCGCCATCCTCCGCATCCTTCACCGCCTCCCTCGTCGGAGCGCCTCCGGCCGCCAACTCCACGCGCTGCTCACCAAGCTCGGCCTCCTTCACGACCCTGCCTTCTTCCCCGCTCTCCTTTCCCGCCTCCCGGCTGCCTGCACCTCGTCACTCTCCCTCCTCCTCGCCGCCCCTCCAGGCGTGCTCTCCCCGTCCCTCTTCTGCCCTGTCATCGCTGCATTCTCAACCTCTCCCGTACCGTCCTCCTCTCTAGTCCTCTTCAACCACGTCTCCTCCCTCTCCCTCCCCACCCCACTTCCCACCTTCCCGGCCCTCCTCAAATCCTGCGCTCGCGCTTTCAAGCTCAGCTCTGGCGCCAGTGTCGCTGCTGCATTTGCTGCCAAGGGCGCCGAGCTGCATTGCCGCATCTTGAAGCTGGGATGCGGGCAGGATCGGTATGTGCAGAATGCGCTCGTGTCTATTTATGGCAAGTTCGGATTCCTCTAGGACGCAAGAAGAGTGTTCGATGAAATGCCTGCAAAGAATGCCGTCTCTTGGCATGCGCTGATGAGTGCTCATGGTGCCGCTGGTGACATGCAGGGCGCAGATCGTGTCTCTCAGGAGACACCAATAAGGAACATATCGTGGTGGAACACTGAGATCATGCGAAATGTGAGGCTCGGGAATATGGCTGAGGCAGCAAGGATTTTCAGGGAGATGCCTGAGAGGGACACGGTGTCTTGGAACTCCTTGATTGGTGGCTATGCAAAGCTTAGGATGTATAGCCGAGCATTGGTTGTTTTCCGAGAGATGCAGCACAACGGTGTTGAGCCAACAGAGTTGACGATTATGTCGACTCTCGGGGCTTGCGCAGAGATTGGTGAGCTAGAGCTGGGGAGGGAAATCCACAATTACATTTGGACTAAGGACATTGCAGCTGATGGATATGTTGGAAATGCATTGGTTGATATGTATGCCAAATGTGGGAACTTGAAGCTTGCCCGACGAGTTTTCGACAGCATGTCGATCAGGGATGTTACATGCTGGAATGCGATGATTGTTGGGTTATCAGTCCATGGCTACTCGTGTGATGCACTTGAGTTCTTTAATTCGATGAACGTTGATCCTGATCATGTCACATTTGTTGGTGTTTTGACTGCCTGCAGCCACGGTGGCCTAGTGGATGAGGGGAGAGCGTACTTCAATAGCATGATTGAAGACTACAAAATTTTGCCCAATGCGAAGCACTACGGCTGTATGATAGATATGTTGTCCCGCTATGGGAAAGTCCATGAAGCTTATCAAATGATCAAGGACATGCCTGTAAAGGCGAATTCTGTGCTATGGAAGATGGTTATGGCTGCATGCAGAGTGCATGGGCACTTTGACCTTGCTAATAAAGCTTATTGCGAACTGCGTCAGTTATTGCCAATGGATAATGGAGATGTTATCACAGTATCAAATGTTTTTGCCGAAGCAGAGCGATGGGATGATGTTGAACATCTGAGAGCGAAGGTTGTAAGTTGCAGTGTTTCAAAGCACGCTGCACAGAGTTAAGTTCATGTACGATAGGCAGGCACTATAAGTGTCACAAACTGCATGGAACAATTATCAGATTCAGATGCAGGAGCTATGACCTGTCTTAGGTTTTAATTGCAGGAACATTATAGCTACATTTGCCTCATTGATGGTAATTTATTCTTTCTTATTAATTTAGTTGCAGATTCAGATAGTTGATAAGCCTTGTATGTTCTACTAAGGGCAAGTTCCTCTTGCTTTGTAGGCTATTTCTGCCTCTCTCCTTGGAAAGTCGAAGTGTATATTTTTCTGTGATGGCACAGCAAAAGTGATAGTGGTTCTGTTGGTCCATGATAGAAGTTTCTATTCCGAGTAATTCTCTAAACTCCAAAAACTTGATTGGTCTCAGTGTTGCTTTATTAGACACCATGTTGTATAAGACTTCCTGTTTGGGGTCATAACTGATTGTCCTAATCTTGCATTATATTAACTCCAATGCTTCAGTCTTTGTACTGAAATGAATCAAGAAAATTCTGAAATAGCTGATTCTTTTCTTTAGTTTATAGATAAAATATGTCCATATGTAAAGAACTATCGAGAATTGGGCAAGTGAAAAGTCAATTTAACTCCCCACTGAAAATTCTTACCATTAAAAACCTTGTAACTGTTAATTTGTTCATCTAAAACGCTTTTTTTCTTGGAACCAGTTCAGCTAAAATATTTAACACAAAATTGTGCTTCTACCATGGTATACAATATTTTTCATGATATTCAGTTGCAATGCCCAGATTCAGATGCACATGCCTTTATCCCTTTACTTTAGTAGATAGACAGATACCGGATCGCGAGACAATATATTGATTTTCAGTTTTGTTCTGATCCTTATTAGATGGCTATGACCCGTCTTGAGTTTTAATCACAAGAATATTATACCTGACGACCCCACAGTGGCACAATCCACTCTAGAACTACACTACTTATAAACACATGCAACGCTAAAAATACACCACCTGAATGACTGAAGGTGCGCTGAAGCATGGGCCTCCTGGTAGGTTCTGAATCTTCTGATTATCAGTTCTCATGTCCAACAGGGAGAAAAGTGTTAGGAGCCTCCGCTCGTGCTGAAGGCCCTGTTTAGCACTTTATTGCGCCCAAGCCCCTCTGCTTGGAAGTGTGTATGTTTACCTGTATGTTGAAATTTTCTGAGGTGTCATTGATAGGGAACTTTGTGTGCTAAATGACATGTTTAATTGATGAGGTGAACACAGCCTTTGCTTATTTTCGTGTCATCTTTTAATCCAATTGGTTCATTTGTTGCTTAAGACTTTTCTAGCCATCAATTGTAGATTCTACCTTTCCAAATAACTCGACCATTTCATTGCTGATATGCGTAGGCTTAGAAAAGTGAAAAACATGGGCGAGCTTTCCGTCATGCTGAAACAAACAAGACCATCGGTTTTCTTAAATTGGTGCTAGTTCTACCTGAAGCAAGAGCTAGTGTTGACTATTGAGAGGGTATTTTCTTCAATGAATTTTGTGGCGGAATAAGCTACAGAATAGAATGGGAGATCAGGTGTCGAATGATTTGCCTCGAGCTGGAGTTTTCAATAGAGTGAAGGATGAAAGAAACGCAGAGTTGAACTGTATTGATATTTGTGATCTCATAACTATCTGTAGCATGGAAGGATAATATGTAATATCGCAGCAGTACGGAATTTGCTACTATGAACCATTACTTTTCTATTGAACTTTGCATCTCAGCGTGCAATTTGGCATACTCGGGCGAGAAAATTTTGTCCGCCAATGGTTCATTGACGGGGTACACGAGGCGTCCAAGCGCTCAGAAGTCAGAAGCATGCATGCCCTCCATGAAATCTGAAGACAGGACGCCATTATTCTTTGAACTTTGAAAACGTGTAGTCGTAGTTTCTTCATAGGGTCGACGTACTCTTACAAGTACGTTGGATCGAATAGTAAACAAACTATTCACAAAAAAAAAAAGGTACACAAACGAGGGATATATTCAAATATTCCCACTGGTACCAACGCTCCAGAATTCCATTTCTTTGCAATACGAAAAGACATTAAAAGCCCTCCGGCGTCACTATATAAACCGACAGCTAATCAAGGCACATTGCTGCCTGAAATACGTTCGAAGCTGATCGATCTGATAGAAGCCATGGCTCGTCCTGCTCATCAGCTCGCGGTGGCCGCAGTCGTCCTTGTGGCGCTCCTGCTGGCGGCGGCGCCGGCGGTGAACGCCGTGATGACGTGCGGGCAGGTGGCGCTCACGCTAGCCCCCTGCGCCAGGTTCCTCAACGTCCCGAAACGCAGCACCTTGCCGGGCTGCTGCAACGCCGTCCGGAATCTCATCGTCGCCAGTCGCAAAACCTCCACCGCTGACCGCCAGATCATCTGCAAGTGCATAAGCCAGCAGACCCTTGGCCTTGACGGCCACAAGCTGAGCCTCATGGCCAGCCTCGCCGGAAGATGCCGCATCAACATCCCATACCACCCCATCAACCACTTCCGCACCGACTGCTCCAAGTACATATTTAGTACCATCATGCTTGTTCTGTTTTTAGCTCGCATCTAATTTGATCAGCAGCAGTTACAAGGGATCTGTTCATTCTTTTGTATGTATTGCAGGGTGCACTAAGATGGGAGAATAATGAAGATCGTTGATGCCTGGATCTTCCGACCGATTTATTCATGAGTCGGCCGCCCATGCATGCAACGCAATCTACGCCCATGCATGCAACGCAATCTACCTGAGCTTTGCTTAGTTATCGTCTTTGCCCCCGATTCTCCTGAGCACTTGTACTGCTACTGCAGAGGGGGTTTGCTCAGTCAAATAATGACCCAGACAATCCAAGACATTTTACGGCATGTATCGTTGGTACACGTCTTTCAATGACAATCTGGGCACCTTTTCATTCGTTCAAATAAAAACTTTTATTGAATATGCAATCCAAGTAAGGATCATACACACCATGTACTGCTACTGTAATCTGTCAATGTACTGCCACTATGATCGATATATCAGCCCTTCTCTTTAGTCTATGTCCATACGTAAAGAAGTATCGAGAAATGTCCATTTTGATCCCAACTACTCGCTCCGTTCATAAATAGATGTCGCTGTTGACTTTTCGACATCACGTTTGGCCGCTCGTCTTATTCAAATTTTTTACGCAAATTTTATTTACTTTTTTATAACTTGTTTTATTATTGAAGATATTTTAATCGTTGCATATTTATATTAATTTTTGCATAAATTTATTGAAAAAGACAAATGTCAAACGTGATGTCTAAAAGTCAACAACGACATCTATTTATGAACGGAGAGAGTACAAAAGAACTATTACCTGTGAAAACTATGATCTATTAATGTGTTCGGCTAACACCCCTTTTTTTTTCCCTTGGAACCAGTTCTGCTGAAAATATTTGAGACCAATTTATGTTTATACCGCAGTGTTATAAAAAATTTTCTTGGTATTCAGATGCACATACCTTTCTTCTTTCACTATGTTTTGGGGGAGGCTTTCGCTGCAACCTCTTATACTATATTCTTCTTCTTGATAAAATGACACGCAGCTTGATCTCCCTCGTGTTTGCTTAAGAAAAAAGGATTTAGGGACAAGTTTTTTAAGAATAATAATTTGCTCACAACAAATTTATCATGAAAATCAAATGGGCCAACTATTCGTGTAAGGGCCTAAATTTCCTACATGGATCAATGAGAGATGCACATAGTCATAAAATGTGAAAGTATCGATCGTCTCCCAGTCCAAAGGAAACATCGCCCCAGCCCATGATCCTTCCCCTAACCTTGTCTCACTTTGTCAGCAGTATACAGAGACTACTCCCCCCATCTCAAAATACTGTCGTTGACTTTTGATCATTTCTTTTGACCATTCGTCTTATTCGAATTTTTTGTGTATATATTAATTGTTTTTTCATAACTTGTTTATTATTTAAGATAGTATAATCATGACAGATTTGTTTTAATATCTATAAAAAAATTAAATAAGACGAATGATCAAACATGAGGATCAAAAGTCAACAGTAACAAGTATTTTAGGACGGAGGTAAGTCGACTACAGAAAACATGTGAGCAAGTTCAGCAGGTGGTGAGGTCGACTGAGGTGTGGGTTCGAGATCGATCGATCCATCCGTAAGTCGACTACAGAAAACATGTGAGCAAGTTCAGCATGTGGTGAGGTCGACTGAGGTGTGGGTTCGAGATCGATCGATCGATCCTGACACCACAGATAATGTGAGCATGTGATGGATCAGGATGAGCAATAGGGGAGTGGAGTAGACTACTCACTGCTGGACCGGACCAGACCAGAGATCATGCATGCATGGAGGTGAGTGGTGACCCATGCCTGCACGCCGACGACTTGATCGCTTGATCCATGGTCCCGCCCATCCGGCTGTGTTCAAATCAAAACTACTATAGTACGTACAGTGTGAGATGCTCCTCGAGAGAATCGAGACACGTCCACACGGCGCTAGCTGTTGCAGTATCTCGTCTTGAATAGGGTATTATTGGTGCACTGCAGGTACGCAAGGGAAAAAATGCATCCGGCCGCCCTCTTCGTCGGCGGAAGGCAGCAGCTATAGCGTGTCAGACTGTCAGAAGGCGGCCGGTAGTCTGCGGCGCCGAAGCGTTCACCGGTTGCATATGGCTTCTGTGACTTCATCTCGAGTTCGAGTTCGAGTTTGGGTTGGGAGCTGTCCGAGCAAGCCGCCATGGCCGGCCGGCCTGTGCGATTCGATCGGAGCAGCTGACGACATCACCACCCATCGATGAATGCAGGTTGGAGAGATTCTGCGCTGCCGTCTCGGAAGACGTACGGCGCCGGCCGTCTGCCCACGAGAAACCAACAAGGGGCTACTTTACTTGCAGACGACATCGATCGAATCGAGGTCGAGCAGCCTCCTCTGCTTTGCTTGGCCGGAGCACCGTATAAGATGCATTCCACTCCAGCGCAACACAGCACTGACTCAGTGCCGATGCAGCGCTGTCTATCTCATCTCCTCTCTTCACGAGCCAGCACAGTCGCCGTCGAGGTCCACCAAGCCGCCGCGCCATCCACCCCTCTGACCAGACCTCCGCTCCGCCGGCGTGCTGCTCAGAGACAGGAAACGACCGAGTCCCATCGCTGTTATGCTGAATCCTTAGCCGAATATGTCCCCGATCCAACGGCTTCCAAGCACCAAGGGGTGGTCGCTATTCGAAACGACGACCGGGCGGACGCTATTTCGAATAGCGACCGCCCCCGGCTCCCCTGCTTCGCCAAGCCAAAGCACCGCCGCTTCAGCTACGCGCCATCATCAGGTTCTCCCTCGCGTGAGCTCCCGCTACCCTTCCTGCCCTCCTGCCTCCACGACGTCGACAACTCTTATTCTTCCCCGCGGTTCAGAGCTCGCCGGTCATCGACGCAGCTAGCGTCCAAACATGCTACAGCAATATGCTATATATGTGCATGAATGCTAGTACAAAGTAATGAAGGATCCAATCCAATACTAGTATTATTCCAACCGCCACCAACTCTCCTGAATTAATAGTAAAATTAAAAAATCAAATGACAAGCCCACAGCGTCGCTATATAAGCCCCAGTCCTCACTCATCAGCAGAGCACCACTCCAAGCGCCACACCGATCGAGCTTATTGCAGGCCAGAAGCTACACTCACTAGCAGCACTAGCCATGGCTCGCCGTGCTCATCACCAGCTCGCGGTGGCGGCCGTCCTCGTGGCGCTCCTTCTGGTGGCGCGCCGGCGGCGAACGCCGCCGTGACGTGCGGGCAGGTGGTGAGCATGCTGTCCCCCTGCATCAGGTACGCCATGGGCAGGGACCCCACCACCTCGCCGCCCTGCTGCAGCGGCGTCAGGAACCTCAACTCCGCCGCCCGCTCCACGGCTAGGCCTGGGCATAATTGACCGAAGACCGAGGACCGAACCGAACTAACCGAGACCGAGACCGAAGTGACCGAGACCGAAAATTTCGGTCACTAGTTCGGTCTCGAGTTCACGGTACCCGAACTTTTTACGGTTAGTTCGGTTGTATGCCTCGGGTAACCGAACTAACCGAAATAACCGAACATTTGCATTTTGTTGACATAATGTGTACTTTAGACTATTATTAGTGATATAATATTTATTCTAGTGGGTTTATATCAACCATCACTCTTATCGCTTTGTTTAAACTATATGTTGTATTGCTAATTTTGCCTTGGAATAAAATAAATATAGCTCAAATTTGCTACAAATTATAATATTTTGTAGCTATTTTGTATAGTCCGGTTAGTTCGGTCGTGACCGAGACCGAGACCGAACTAACCGAGACCGAATTTCTCGGTCTTGGCTTTTCAAGAAGACCGATCGGTCTTGGCTTTCTGATGACCGAACTTCCCTAGAAACCGAAGACCGAGACCGATCGGTTCGGTCTGACCGAACGCCCAGGCCTATCCACGGCGGATGTCATACCCCATTTCTAGAGTATGATGTGCATTATGTATCAGTCCCTGGATCAGTAGCTGATACGCACAAGAACACAGATATGATAGCCAAAGCATACTTCGAATAAAGGAAGTATTACCTGCTATAGAGCCCTTAGTGGCGGTTCGACAAGGATTAAGACCATCCATGTCCATCCGACCAACTAACGGCGAAGCAAACAGCGGAAACCACGGCCCAAGCCACAAGCAGACTTGAGAAGCAGACCCGAAAACCAACACGTCGCCGCTTCCTACGAAGCCTTCTCTTCACTAAAAACAGCAGGCGCAAACGCGTGAGTACATAAGGTACTCAGCAAACCCTAACACAAGGGGTAAGCATATGCAAGGGTATATCAATGGTAAAGGCTGGGGTTCATTGTATTGGCGGAAAAGCCAATTTTCATGCAAGGGTTGTTTTTGCAAACAAAGTCAGTTCACAAACTACAGTCAAGATTATTATCATATAATGGGGTTGGTCGGCCCTGGGGGAGATAATGGTTCAATCCCGCCAGTTCCTCACTTTTAATGCTGGCCGGAAACCAGCGCACGGCTCCACGCCGGTGTATTCTGAAAACACGCCAAGGATAACTCACACAGAAAAGTCTAATCATAGTGTGGCCATTGCTTTCGCGTTGTCCAATACCGTGGAACACGGCTATCCGGATAGATTTTTAACCTTGGCCAAGGGTGCACAAATTTCCCCACAAGGTAGTCCAGTCCTCCCCGGGGTCCCAGTTCGGACTGTCCTACTAAAGGTTCCATACCTACTTGGTACCACCACGGAATCCCCCACGGACATCACCAGGGGCTTCACAATCATATAATATGGCCAGATTCACAATAAATGCCGGACTCGCCGCCACCCTCGTCGAGTCTTCTCCTGGGATTCCGCTGCAATCTCCTGCCTCCGGGGGGTACCGGGTGAGTACTAGTAGGGTGTGGTTCCAATCCCGTACCCATATACGGCTTGTGGCTGCGCGTAAGGTGCTAGGCAAAGGCGGCACAAGAACCGGTCCTTATACGACCGAACCAGGCATCTTCAATAGCCAATCCTCGCAAGGAAGGGCGTCCCAGAGATAGCCTCCCCACTGAGGACTACCTCGCCTGGTCCCGCCAAAACATTCCCTCACTAGGGGTTGCACTTATTACCAATCCCACCCATTTTCACATTTACACACACCACCAAGACTCACGCAATTTAACACAAAAGCATGTGAGCAAGATTAATTAAACACATGGTGATAGTCCTAAGCAGCATACCAGCACATCATTAATGAATTAATGATGCGGGTTCCTAGGTTCAACAAGGAATCAGGATATTTCAAGATCAAGGTATGGCAATCAAATATTACTAGGACCTTCTAGCATTTAAATCACATTTAAATACCATGCGCATTTATTTATAAACAGCTCTAAATAGGATAATTTTGCAATCCTGGGATCAATATGATCAATGGGAGTTAGGGCTTGCCTGATAATCGCAATCCTAATCTTTAAGTTCTGGGTCTTAAGATTCTTTTGTCGAAGTTGATGTCTTCAAGTCTTTTCTTGAAGCTTTGACCTTCTCTATTCTTTCTCGAATTCCTCTGGCTTCTTCTCGAAGCTCACGCAATCTAGCGTATAAAACAACGCGGATAAACAAACTACCGCAAAAGAAATAAAGATCGAAAAGAGCCAATTAAGATCCAATTAATTCCAACTGGAAAGGTGAAGGAATACCAAAGAACGACAAAAGACACAGATTATGCATGATGCAGCAAGTTTTACATTAAGAGCGATTATATTATTTTATAGCTAATATGGGTGATGCATCGAACACTAGGGCTTTTGATTGTAGATGAGGGATGCTAAACACCATGAAGAAGGCATGAGTGCATGAGAAGGTGGGAGACGGCGGGTGCACGTGTTTGCTGTACATTTATGGCACTAAGTCTTTATATAGGTTGTAATCTATATAAAGGCTTATGCAACACATATACAACGTGCAAAGTGTGTCACTTTAATTACCTATTATGGTATTACTTAATTATCATTGATTTATTATCTAATAAGTTTATCTATCACGCGACGGGCGCATGACGGTGGTACGTGCACGTGCTTACGTAAAATATGAATGCACGAATACAAATAAAACACGGGGAATTAAAAAGGCAATTAAAAGAGAGGAATTGACAAAGATCATTAAAAGGGATTGATTCTGGTGGCAATGAATAGAGCGTGATTTTATATAATTTTGGCGAAGGAATCGCCAAAATCGGAGCTCGAATGAAAAAGATATGAATTTTGGAAGTTTACGAAAAAGGAAGTTAATTTAGGATCATGCTTAATTAAGCATTGATATAATCCTAATTATTTTGGGATGAACAATGGTTGGAAGATGTTGAGAGCGGTCAAAATGTTTTCAGGAATTTTTCTGGGATTTTTCTGGTATGGGAAATTGGTCGTAAAAGATTCTGTGTACAATCGCCGGGTGAGCTTAGCAATTCTGGCGCGGGTGTGAGGCTGATATGAATTTAGGAAGTTTATAGAAAGAAAATTAATCAGGATTAAGCTGATAAATTAAGTATAGCCATAATCCTAATTAATCTGGAGCAACAAAGGTCGGATAAAAGGTTTAGAATACAATCTAGCATTTCTTAGAGATTTTCTGGGATTTTTCTGATATTGGAAAAAGTGATCGAAAAGAAATGTGTGTGCGCCCTTTTGTGTGGACCTAGCATTTTCGGGATGTGCGAGAAATTGATATGAAAGATCGGTTGAATGTCAAGTGCCGAGCGAGCATTGGTGGAAAACGATTCAGCAGTGCGGGATATGCCGATATGGAATTTTTATTAGAAAGAAAAGAATTGTGACGTAGACGGGGTCTATGTGCGGAGTCCAAAATTAGTGCCACAATGGATTACATTGAGGCGGTACGGTGTGGTGAGGTCGATTAGGTACAGTGCAAAAGAATGGGCAAGTGCGCAGGACGACGAGGTCACGATTGTAGGATTTATCGTGACGGGGTTTTACTGAAAGAATAGGAATTTAAGGTGTTGATGGCTCAAAAAGAATAGGTACTACACGTTTATACGAACGCAAGAGCGCAAGAATCGCTCGAAACGGAGTTAGAACGGAAAAGATATGAAGATTCAAAGATTAAAGGGCTTATTTGCAGGAATAGAAATATTCTGAGGGCTTATTGGTAAATACAGAAAGTCGACAGGGACCTATCTGTAATTTTGGGAAAGTTCAGGGGTCTCAGCGTAAAAGATAGGGGCTAAAAGGTAATTATGGAAAAGTATAGGGGTGTTTTTGTAAAAAGGCAGGACCTTAACAGAATTATTTGAGAGGTCAGGGGTTAATCCGTAAAAAGACAGGACCCAAACATAATTACAGAAAAGCTCGAGGGCTTATCTGTAAAATGTACAGGGCTGGGAATTTCTGGGAATTTTGGATTATTTTTCTTTTGAAAAGTCTGTGGACTGGGTCCACGGACTCGTGGACCGGGGTCGGCAGCGGTCCACCGGTCCACGGTGGACCGGGACAATCTAGGGCGTCAATCTGGGCGTGGACGGCTAAGGGTGTCCGGGCGAGGAGTGCGGTGGCGGGTGGCGCTGACGCGGCGGCGGTTCGCTGGAATCCTCGCCGGTGGCGGCTAGGAGGGCGGAGACGCGACGGGGTCTAATCAACGGGGACAAGCGCGCGACAGCGGAGCGGGGCGTGCTTGACGTTGTTGACGCGGGTGGCATGAAGGGGCTGCGGCGCTCGCCGGAGACGGGCGGCGCGGCGGCGCACGATGGGGAAAGGGTGAAGGAGTGATCGAGCTCGACTTCGTGCTGGTGCGTGAGGTGCGCAAGCACGAGGCGAGTGTGGCGTGCTATGTGTCGGGGCCGGTCGTGGCTAGGAGGGTGGCCGGCGGCGAGAGTGAAGGGCGGCGGACGGCGGCGCTCGGTGCGCGGGTGACGCGAGAGCGTGAGAGGGAGAAAGAGAGGGCGCAGGAGAGGGAGAGGGACACGGAGATGCTCACGGTGGCCTCGGAGAGACGGGTGGTGGTTGGAGACGAGCTGTCGCCGACGAGGAGTCGCCGAGACCCTAGCCCGTCGTCGATCTGCGCGCTTCGCACACGACAGGGACGTCGAGGTGCGGCGTGGCACAAGGAAACTTGGAGGAGGAAGAAGGGAAGTGGGGCAAGCTTCCGCAGCGGGTGAGAGCTCGCCGGGTTGCTCGCCGGAGCGGATTGAAAAGAAGAGAGAGAAAGAGGGGGAGAAATGGGGAATGGCCCGGAGAGGGGAGTCTCGGTGCCCATTAATCGACGAGGCGAGGCGGTGAAGCTCGCAGACTTGGCGGGCGCGGCAAGTAGCGCGAAGGCGGCGGCAACAGGAAGGCGGTGGCCGGTGACGTTGGCGTTCGTCGGCGCGGTATGGGCGGCGACGGGAATTCCGGCAGGATGTCGGAGGAAGACGCTGACAGGTGGGGTCCAGCTGTCGGCGGAAGGAGGAGAGGGAAAGGAGGCTGGGCTGTTGCTGGGCCGCGAAGGAGAAGTTGGGCCGGGGCGGCTGCGGCCCGAGAGGGAAAAGAAAAAGAGAAGGAAGGGGGAAAGGGGTTGGGCCGGCCAAGGAAAAGGAAGGAAGAGCGGCCCGATAAGAGAGAAAAGATTTTACATTTTTCTGGATTTCGAATATGAATGAATTTCAAATTCGAACAGAAACGAAAATCGATCAAACACTCAAAACAAATCCAAATAAATCCAAAAATGCACATGATGAGCTTTTCGATGCAGGTTTAAAATCAATTTCGAATTTGTTTTGAGGATTCACTATTTTGATTTTAATTTGTTGTAAATTAAAAAGGCTCAAATTTTTAGTGAACTTTTTATATGAGAACAAACACTTGAGCATTGATTTTATATTTCAAAATTTCAAATTCGACTACGCTTTATTTATTTTAGGGAGTTTTATTTTCGAAAAATTCATGACAAGGTAAGAACACACAAAAAGATTTAAATTTTTAGTGATTTTTAGCGTTTTGACTTTGGCCTCGGATTTTAGGATGTGACAGCGGACCGGCAGACCACCTGCAACTGCCTGAAGAAGCAGAGCAGCGGCATCGGCGGCCTCAAGCCCAACCTCGTCGCCGGCATCCCCGGCAAGTGCGGCGTCAGCGTTCCCTACGCCATCAGCCCATCCACCGACTGCTCCAAGTAATTTTATTGTGTTAATTTGCATGCATGTTTATAATCTAATCTTACCCATGCATGCATCTTTGATTCTTTGATCAGCAGCAATTACTACAATGGATTTTGATATAACGACTGTTCTTTTAATTTGATGTATATGCAGGGTGCACTAAGATAGTAAGTACTATGCGTATGAGAGAATAATGAAGATCGACGCCTGGAGCTTCCGGTCGATCTGGTGTGCCGTTCTTGCGCCAGCCGGCCATGGGCGCGCCTCATTTTACCTCCTTTAGTTATCATCTTTTGCTTGATGTTCCTGAGCACCTGCTACTGCAGAGGGTTCACACTAGCTTGATTGCTTGAATAAGACCCCTGACAATCCGAGGACCTTGCACACCATGTATTGTTGCAAATCTATCAATCAAGTACTGGTCTTATGATGAATTGATGATATCCAAAATCAAATCGCTCAAATGTTCGTAACTTTATCTCGATATATGCCACTAGTTGATTAATAAGTATCTGCCACTGCACACACACAAACTTTTGAAGGAAAACAAAAATGGCAAAGTATTCTGGGCCAAGCGCAGTAGGAGTACATTCTTAGTTAGGGGCCTGTACCTGCTGCAGGCTGCAATACCACGCAAAGAAACGAACAAAAGCCCAGTGATCCTCAAGTAAGGTAACAGAGCTCGTAAACAGAACCAACTAATTAATGCATTCAGCCCAACTCATACACCTCAGGATATTGGGCCTTTTTAAGTCCTTCCTCTCATTATATAAAAAAAAAAAGAGAGAAGAAGAAGAAGAAAAGGTGCATTTAAAATAAAAAAAATTGCCACTGGCCTTGGGAATTAATGCCACTCGAAAAAAAGTTTTTGTGGCATTTTAGTAAAGATAATGGTTGAAGCAGTGGCAAATTTACAATTGCCCAGAAGAAAAATGTTACAGCCCTTTCTCACTCAAAATCTGAATGGTAGCTCAGTGTTTAAGTTGGGCAACCACCACACCAGATTTTGTTGACATCAAAGATGTGAGCATGTTTGATATTCAATGCTCAGCCAAAGGCAAAATTAATTGACAACTTTTGCCTTTCTTTGGCTACGGTTGCCGTTCTGGTTTCTGCAGGCTCGTAGCACAGATAGATGCAGTCCCCGTTGTATGTCTAATAACTCGTCTCAGATCGACCAAGCACAGCACTAAATATACCAGGATATTGATGTTGAGTTAGTAGCTGCCAACTCCTTTGACGTACTAGTATACGTATCTATCTTGGCCTGTCCGAGATGCATCAAACTGATGGCATGAAATTGGCGGTAAAGGAGGACACTGCTATATAGCTGTGTACGTACGTAACGTATATACTCTTGCATGCGCATTCCTGAGTGGTACTAATATGCTCGCGTTCTAGATGATGGATCGAAAGAGGTGGCACACAGACCAAGCAAGTGTGCAGGGTTTTGGATCAAAAGTCCGAATGCAAACGAAGCAAGATCACATGCGTGCATTGATCGGATCGTACGCACGGTCCCGGCTGCTGGTGCTCAAGCTCAACCACCGGTGCTTATTATCACTGCACCCTGCAGCTGACCCCATCAGCTCACATGCATTGCAGTAGCCACCCTCCAGTCCAGTGCAAATTAACCTCCTATTTATACCCTACCCCTCACGCCTCCTTGCTTCATCATCTCAGGCACCTAAATCTACACTTCACTCACTAGCAGTAGTAGCAGCTCGATCATAGTAATAACTTGCAATGGCTCGCCTCGCCGTGGTCGCGGTGGTCGCCGTCCTGGCGGCGCTGGCGGCGTCGACCAAGACGGCCTCGGCGGCGATCAGCTGCGGTGACGTGACGTCGGCGATCGCGCCGTGCCTGGGGTACGCCATGGGCAGGGGCACGTCGCCGTCGGCGCAGTGCTGCAGCGGCGTGAGGTCCCTCAGCAGCCGGGCGTCGTCGACGGCGGACCGGCAGGCTGCGTGCAGCTGCCTCAAGAGCATGGCCGGCAGGCTCGGCGGCGTCAGCATGGGCAACGCCGCCAGCATCCCGGGCAAGTGCGGTGTCAGCATCGGCATGCCCATCAGCTCCACCGTCGACTGCTCCAAGTAATTCATTAAGAACCATATGCACGGCAAATCAATTATTACTATCTCGAACTAATTTCCTTGCAAATGCAAGAGCTCTAGATCAATCGATCCTCATGCACTGTTTAATTATGATTAACCATGCTGCAGGGTTACCTGATGACAAGGTCGTCGAAGCTACGTATGTTGGCCATCTATCTATCAGTCCATGTACCTCCTCGTTGCAGCTGATGGATGATGCGCACGTACGTACGTGCAAGACAAGAAAAGATCGTGACGGGTCGATCTACCTAAGTACTTTACAACGCCTCCTTCGTTAGTTTACCTTTCATCTTTAGTGGTGGTGTGTTCAATCTCTGTTCTGTTGTGCCCTGTTGCTTATGTTGCCTTACTCGTATCAGCAATAAAAGTAGTACATGCCTTTGGTCTTTTGAATCATTTTGGTGTATGCGCATATACGTGAGTGGGCCATCCCGCGAGAATGTGTAGCAGATGTATAGCGGGCTACGGACTGCCTTGTGTCCCCGGCAGCTTGCTTTATATAGTTGCGAACGGTGCGCAAACTGGCTTAGACTGACTTCAACAGACAATGCAAAAGGAAAGGCAAATGGGATTTGCATGTTCACTGGCTACTCACTAGTACAATTGAGGCCTGCAGTGACGCAGGCCTCAAAATAGTGGTGGCGGGCGCAAGGCCTAGCGCCACTGCTAGCCTCGCGGGCGCAAAGCGGTGGCGGTCGAGATGACGCCAGCAAGGCTACAGTACCTGACCCATCTAGCAGTGGCGGTCGAAACGGCGTCACCAGCGACCGCCACCGTAAACCAAATGCTAGCGGCGGACAGGGTGACGCAACAAGCGTCCGCCACCGAGGTTCTCAATAACAGTGGCGGTCGCATACGTCACCTCGACCGCCACTAAAGAACCAAACAACAGTGGCGGACGGCTGCGTCACCCTGTCCGCCACCTGGACAGGATACCAGTGGCGGTCTGGAGTGACGTCAGCTTGCCCGCCACTGGTAATCGACACTATATAACCGCGCGCAGCCTTCTTCCCCGAACAGTATCGGGTTCATCTCGGACTGTATGTCCGTACGGCGGCCGGAAAAAATTGAAAACTAAGGGGGGAAGGTTTTGATCTCGTTTTTTTTCTTAGATTTGATCTAGGAGGTAAATCCTTGCCATCCATTGGAGCCTTTTTGTGTTTAGATGTCTTTTTGAAGGTCAATTTTGAGGATAAAGTTTGCCTAGGGTTTGCAACTTTTTTTACTTGATTCAAGGTGATTTCATTAGATTTTAGGTGGGGATTTAGTAGATCCCATCTAGTTTCTTAAGCCTCCATGTCCTATGTTGTTTTCCCCTTGGGTTTTGTATTCTAATTTTGCACATCAAGTTTTGGATTTCATATGCATGAGAGAGGGGAAATTTATATTTTATTTTGTAATTTTTGTAATATTTCATTGTTATAATATTTTTTATCATTGTAGATGGCGGATCGATCTTGGATGTACGATGGAGGAGGAGGAGATCCGCTAACCTATTTCGAGGAAATCAACAATTTTCTTGTAGCTGCCGAGACTCACGCTGCAAGTCAGAATACAACGGCTATATGCTGCCCTTGTAAGAGATGCAAGAATAATGTACTGTTTGAGGATCGTGAAATCATTCGCGAGCACTTGCTGGACAATGGTTTTGTGGAGCACTACCACATTTGGACCAAACATGGTGAAACATCAGAGAATGCAGAAGCCAACAACGAGCTGGAGAGTGCTGAAGGCAACGATGACCCAGAAAGGGCACAACCCAACAATGAGCGCTATACTACCGATCAGTGCAACGACGAGGATGATGACATGGTACATGAAACTCGCGAATGTGGAGGCATAGATGTAGAGGAGTTGTTGCGAAACATGGACCGTGAGGATTTACTCCATCACAGAAATAAAGGCTTCGATAACGTGGAGACGTTGCATAAGGCGTCGAGGGAGCTTCTTTATGAGGAGTCGAATGGGTGTGACAAGGAGTGCACGGTATTGGATTCAGTGCTTCGACTCCTCACACTGAAGGCCAGCAACGGGTGGTCAGACGTTAGCTTCAACAACTTGCTGCAACTGTTAGGCAATATGTTGCCGAAACCAAATCATCTGCCCACAAGCACGTACCGTGCAAAGAAACTGTTGTCTCCATTGACATTGGGCATACAAAGAATACACGCTTGCCCGAACCATTGTATCCTGTACCGTAAAGAACACGCAGATAAGGTGAAATGCCCAACTTGTAACGCCAGTCGGTACAAAAAGAATGATGACGACGATGATGAAAGTTTCACCACCAGGAAGAATAAGGGACGGAAGAGAAACAGAGGGAAAAATACAAGTCATGGAGAACAAGATGAGGATGATGACAGAAAAATTCCGGCCCTGGTGATGTGGTACCTACCGGTAGTCGATCGCCTGAAGCGTCTGTTCTCCAACTCTAGAGATGCTAAACTCATGACTTGGCATGCCGCTGACGATGGTCGCAAGAAGGATGGGAAGCTTCGTCACCCCGCGGATGCCCGACAGTGGAAAAAGTTTGACGTCGACAACCCTCCATTCTCAAACGATCCGAGGAATGTGAGATTTGGCTTGAGTACTGATGGAATGAATCCTTTTGGTGAAATGAGGAACCCACACAGTACGTGGCCAGTGATTCTATGCGTGTTCAACCTTCCTTCATGGCTGTGCCACAAAAGAAAGTACCTCATGCTGAGTACCCTTATATCGGGGCCAAAACAACCTGGCATTGATATAGACGTGTTCTTGGAACCTTTGATGGAAGACATGCAGAAGCTGTGGGAAGAGAGGGTTCGCATGTGGGATGCCTATCGACAGGAGCACTTCAACCTCAGAGCTATTATTTTCGTTACCATCAATGACAACCCCGCTCGCCTAACCCTAACCGGACAAGTCAAAGGGAAGTCGGCATGCGTTGTTTGTGTGGACCAAACATCGTCAGTGCACCTTCCAAATTTCTGTAAGCTGGTATACATGCGTCACCGAAGGTTCTTACCAAAAAATCACAGATATCGTCGAATGACGAAAGAATTTGATGGTAAAGAGGAGCATGATCCAGCATCAATACATCGCGACGGCAAGTTTGTTTATGATCTGGTGAAAGGTTACAAGGTTGTTTTTGGCAAGCCAGTTAAGGGGAGAAAGCGGAACAAATCCGATCAGTTTATTCCAAAGGATGCCATATTTAAGAAGCAATCAATTTTCTATAGGTATTTAAACTATTGGAAACAATTGGAAATTGGTCATGCAATCGACCTTATGCACGTCGCAAAGGGTGTCTTCGATAGCACCTCAGGTCTCCTAATGGACACACCAGGAAAGACTAAGGACGGGCTCAGTGCACGCAGAGACTTGCAAAAGCAAGGCATAAAGACAGAGCTTCACCCTCAGGAAAGGCCAAATGGAAAGTTTTACCTTCCACCTGCCAGCTTTAACCTGACTTCCGAGGAGAAAAAAGCATTCTGTAAGTGCCTACGGAGCATCAAGGTACCCACTGGATTCTCAACGAACGTAAAGAATCTCGTATCAATGTCTGAGTTAAAGATAAGCGGCTACAACACGCATGATTGCCATATGATGCTTTCTTTGTTCCTCGCCATCGCTGCAAGAGCTATCAAACATCCATATGTGAGGATGGTAATCACACGGATGTGCCACTTTTTCAACGCTGTTTCCAAGAAGGTCATCGACATTGATGAATTGGAGAAAGTACGTAAACAGATGAGAGAGACTATGTGCCAACTCGAGATGTGCTTCCCCCTAACCTTTTTTGATACGATGGAGCACTACATGATCCACATTGCAGGTCAGATACTTGTTCTTGGGCCATCTTACCTTCACTATATGTACCCATTTGAGTGTTACATGTACATTATGAAGAACTATGTGCGCAATCCAAAATGCCCTGAAGGGTCCATGATAGAGGGGTACACAACGGAAGAGGTTTTGGAGTGCTACAATGATTTCATGAAAGATGGGAAACCAATAGGTGTTCCGCGGCCACGGCACGAGGGAAGGCTCACTGGTAAAGGAACTAAAGGAAGGAAAACCTTCAATGATCAAAGTTATGAAAGAGTTCGAGTGTAAGGATCATGTGACCGAGAGGGGGGGGGGGGGGGGGGTGAATCGGTGCACTCTAGAATCTATTTCCAAACACTTGCACCCAAGCAACTCCTAGCGAGTAGTTCTAGTAACAAGGTAAAGCACACTAAGGAGTATCCTTAACCTATTAAGCTAGTGCATATAGATAACACAATCACACCACACTAGCAACCTAGCACAAGATAGATAGATAGCGGAAGACTTAAGCTAGGCAAGGCAAGGAACAAGATAACTAGAGACAAGGCAACCAAGATACTAGGCACACTAAGTAGAGTCCTTAGAGCTATTAGATAGGCTATAACAAGTAAGCACACGAGCAAGGCAATCAAGCAAACCTAGTGAAGCTAGTAGGTACCAAGGTAAACACACAAGCAAGATAAGAGCACAACTCAAGTACTACAAGCAATCATATGAAGTGCGGTAAGTAAATGCGAGTAGTAAAGGAGAAGGGATAGAGAATGCTCATGATGTTTTCCCGTGGTCTCGGAAGGATGGCGCCTTCCCCTACTCCACGTTGGGTCACTCCCGCCGGAGTCTCGACCCCGTCCCTCCGCTCGATGGCGATCCCTCCTAGAGCACACTTCACCCTCCGAGTGAAGTCGCGGGCACGTCCCGCCGGGCTCGATCCCGGGTACTCTTCCGGAGGTAAGGCTCCGCACTTGATGCGTGCCAAAGGGCGCTCCACTAGTGATGCTTCTTTCGCACGGGAAGCTCCAAGACCGTGTACAAACTTGTGTCGACTTCCACAATCTCCTTGGACAGCTCAACACCGACGCCTAACCGGTCTAGGCCTTGCCATAGACCAAGAGTAACAGCCCTAGATGACTCTCTCAAGCCCACACTAGCCTAGAGATCAAAGGATGCAACTTGCTACTCTCTCAAGCACTAGGATCACTCCAAATCCCTCTCAAGTGCTTCACACTTCTTCCTCTTGGCTTCTTGGCAGCACCTCCCCTCTTTCCTGGGTCCAAGAGCACCTCAAAGAGGTAAACAACCGACTATATATAGGCCTCCAACCTCAAACTAGCCGTTGTCCAAAAGTACCCAGTCTGCGTAGGGACCGTACAATGGACCGTATTGTCCGGTCTCCATTTGACCGTATTGTCCGGTCTCTACCAGACTGGCGTCCGGGGAGTGCTGTTCATCATCTCAGACCAGACCGTATTGTACGGTCCCTAGGACCGTATTGTCCGGTCTCCACTTCTTCTTCAGCCAACAGAAACTTCTCCTTCTCTGTTGCTCTTCTCCTGTAAGACCGTATTGTACGGTCTCCATGACCGTACCATCCTCTCAATTGTCCGGTCTTCATTCTTCAACTTCCAGAAACTTCAGCTTCTCTGTCTGGATCTTCCAATAGAGACCGTACTGTCCGGTCCCTAGGACCGTACTGTCCGGTCCACTGTCCGGTCTCTATTCTTCCACTTCCAGAAACTTAAGCTCTTCTGTCTGGATTTCCTCTGTAGACCGTATTGTACGGTCTCCTTGACCGTACTGTCCGGTCCCTTCTGCCTTCGCAGCTTCGATCTTCTTCTTGATCTTCTTCTTCAAGACTTGATCTTTTTGGTTCCTTCAACTCTCTTCTGCCACCCTAGCCCCTGAGAGACTCACCATGCATCCAATGATCTCTATAACTAGTGTGTACCAAGAGAACCACCTCGAACCCTCTTGATAGTCCGGTTTTTCCTATGGACTCAAGCTAACATCTAACCAAGCAACACCCGCTTGGATCTAGCATGTCCTTAGCCTTGATCCATGTCTTCTCCGTGACTCCATCAAGTCCGTTCTTGTGTAGATGAAGGCAACCAATCATCCTTGTCAATAAGTTCATGGTGTATTGGCGTTCACCACCAACGGACGGAGCTTTCTTCATATTTGACCTATAAGGTCTCACAAAGAGTGTTAGTCACATTCATGGTTCTCATCCTATCACTAAAACATTCATACCTTGGGGTTTCCCTAGCTCCAATGGTCATGAAGCTTACAATCTCCCCCTTTTTGGTGATGGATGACAACCATGATAAAAATGATCGAGAAGATAAAGAATGTAATGACAAAAGCCAAGATAAAAGCGCAACTCGATCAAGACACTAAAACAACAAGTATATGATAGAGAGGTAGTTACCATGTTGATTAGGTCGAGGCAAGTCATAGCTCAAAAGAAGTCACAAGTTAGAGCAAAAACTCATATCACAAGTGAATGAAAGCACATGGAGCTATGACAAGCAAAAGTTTGCAAGAGGTTTACCTTCATACTTACTTTGTAGAATTCCGCTCCCCCTTGACAAGTGCACCAATCTCAAGATTGTGTGAAGATCGATCATCTTGATCACTTGATCTTCATTCGCGCACACTCCCCCTTGAGACGGCATTGCTTCTTCTTCATCACCTCAAGATTGTGCGAAGATCGATCGTCTTGATCACTTGATCTTCTCTTGTACAAACTCCCCCTTGAGGTGACATCTTCCAACTTATTGTAAGTCCAAAACCCTTCTTCCCCGTACTCTTCTCCGCTCGAACTCTTCTCCCCCCATATTCTTGCTCGATCATTAAGCCCAACTCTTCTCCCCCTTTGGCATCTATCATCCAAAAAGAAATCTTCCAAGGGAGAATATTGATCCGTGATTCTCCATCTCCCAACAATTTCCCTACACACATTCTCAAAAGAATATTGTCTTGAAGTACATAGGGGTTAGTTGATGATGATGGAAATGTATGAACCCTTAGACTTTGAGCCGCGCAAGTGGATTTAACCTTGGAGCTCAAAAAAATCTTGGTTCAATGGGCATGAAGCTCATATAGCATTGCTATAAATTCATCATAGGAGGTCATATACTCATATTGTGAATAAGCAACTCCCCCTAGATGGGTGCTCGGCGCCGAGACACTTATGCAAGATGCAAGATGCGAATGCAAGGAATGATAAGTGTACAATGCATGATGCTATAAGGATAAAACAAGAGAAAGCTAAGAGCGAAGTTACCAACAACAAGTTTGAACCCTCCATGAGCTTGATCACAACGAGCCATTCTTCAAAGCCTCGGGAGCCAAGTGCCACCAATCCCAAGCTTAACCCATGCTCATTGCTATCTCAAGAAGGTTAGTCGTCGGTCCTACAAAACAAGAAGAACACACAAAACAACAACACAAACAAAAACAAGCAAAGTATATATACATATATACATATGTAAGCTCAAGGATATCAAGTGAAGTCGGAGAGGTCGAGAACATTAAGTTCTCCCCGGAGCTTACAAAAGGTCTTCTTGTCAAGTGGCTTGGTGAAGATGTCCGCCAATTGTTCATGAGTCCGAACACCAATCAATTCAATATCCTTCTTGGCCACATGATCACGAATGAAGTGATGCTTGACTTCAATGTGCTTGGCATGGCCGTGATCACCCTTGTTGAGAGCCATATTGATAGCACTTTCGCTATCACAATAGAGAGGTACTTGCCCATAAGATAATCCATAGTCCAATAGGGTTTGCTTCATATATAGGAGTTGAGCACAACAAGCACCGGCCGCCAAATATTCCGCCTCCGCCGTAGAGATAGCCACACAATTTTGTTTCTTGGAACTCCATGAGATGAGTGATTGTCCAAGAAATTGGCATCCACCGGAGGTACTCTTTCTACTCACTTTGCATCCGGCGAAGTCCGAGTCCGCATAGCCAACAAGTCCAAAGTCCGAGCCTTTTGGATACCATAGGCCCATTGTAGGAGTGCTCTTGACATACCTAAGAATTCTTTTCACGGCACTCATATGGGACTCCTTGGGGTTAGCTTGATAACGAGCACAAAGGCACACACTAAACATGATATCCGGTCTAGATGCGGTAAGGTAAAGAAGTGAACCAATCATAGAGCGATAGAGTTTAGGATCCACCGGTATACCTTTTACATCCACATCAAGAGGGACACTTGTAGCCATAGGTGTGTCGTAGGGCTTGGAGTCTTCCATGCCGAATCTCTTAAGAAGATCCCGAGTGTACTTCTCTTGGTAGATGAACGTGCCCTCCTTCATTTGCTTGACTTGAAAACCGAGGAAGACATGAAGTTCACCTATCATGGACATCTCAAACTCTTTCTTCATAAGAGCACGGAACTCATCATTATAGATTTCGTTAGTGGAGCCATAGATGATATCATCAACATAGATTTGACAAACAAAGAGATCATCACCAATATGCTTAGTAAAGAGAGTGTTGTCGATACTACCGATCTTGTAGCCCTTGGTGATGAGATGATCTCGAAGTCGTTCATACCATGCTCTTGGTGCTTGTTTGAGTCCGTAGAGAGCCTTCTTAAGCTTGTACACATGGTCCGGATGCTCGGGGTCCTCGAAGCCGGGAGGTTGCTCTACATAAACTTCTTCATTGATTAGTCCATTGAGAAATGCACTTTTCACATCCATTTGGTGAAGTTTAAAATCAAAATGAGAAGCATAAGCAAGAAGTGTTCTTATAGCCTCAAGACGAGCGACGGGGGCGAAAGTCTCGTCAAAATCGACGCCTTCAACTTGAGAGTAGCCCTTCGCCACAAGTCTTGCCTTGTTTCTCACGATTGCTCCCTTCTCATCTTGCTTGTTCTTGAAGACCCACTTAGCGCCAATGACATTGGATCGCTTGGGCCGCTTCACCAACTTCCAAACATCATTTCTCTTGAAGTTGTTGAGCTCCTCTTGCATGGATAGCACCCACTTGTGGTCTTTCAAGGCTTCCTCGATCGTCTTCGGCTCTAGGGTAGAGACAAAAGAGAAGTTCTCAACAATGTTAGCTTCATCAACATAATTAGGTTTATATTGACTTCTCCTAGTCTTTAACCCTTGAGAAGGACTCCCAATGATGAGATCACGTGAATGATCCCTAGCAATGGGGTTGTGCTTCCTTGAAGGTTCTTGTCGAGGAGGAGGAGGAGCCGGCGAAGTGTCTTGCGCGTCTCTTGCGGCTTGCTCCCTTGAGATGTGAGTGTCTTGTTGTCGAAGAGGTGAACCCGAGCCATCATCTTGAGTTGAAGTAGATTGTGCTTGTTCTTGATTGCTCGGTGAAGCTTGGCTCGTAGATGCATGAGGTGGACTTGAAGGCGCTTGTTGCGGTTCGCTTGATGGAGCTTGACTCGAAGATGCTTGTTGCGGATCACTTGAAGGTGCTTGATGTTGTTCACTTGAGGGAGAGCTTGGATTCACTTGAGATGTGCTCGTAGAAGGTCCGCTTGATGAAGTTGTTGGAGGAGGTGTCGGAGGTTCGTCTTCACGAGGAATAACTTCACCAATGGGCATGTTCTCCAAAGCTTCCTCCACGAGTTCATCACCTACAATATGAGAAGAAGGAGGGTCTTCTTGAGACCCGTGAGACTCATCAAATTGCACATCATAGGTTTCTTCAACAAAGCCGGTAGAAGTGTTGTAAACCCGATAAGCCTTAGCCGAGCCCGAGTAACCGACAAGAATGCCCACGTCGGTCCTCTTCTCGAACTTGCCAAGTCTTTCCCTCTTCTTGTAGATGTAGCACTTGCAACCAAACACCCGGAAGTAGGCAACATTCGGTCTTCTCCCAACAATCACTTCATATTGGGTCTTGTTTAGCAACTTGTGAGGATAGATCCGGTTGGAGGTGTAGCATGCGGTGTTGATAGCTTCCGCCCAAAACTTCTCCGGAGTGTTGTACTCATCAAGCATAGCACGAGCAAGAGTGATAAGGGTCTTGTTCTTCCTCTCAACAACACCATTTTGTTGAGGAGTGTATGTAGCCGAGAATTCATGCTTGATGCCAATCTCATCACAATAGTCTTCAATGATAGAGTTTTTAAACTCCGTCCCATTATCACTCCGAATCTTCTTGATGCGATGCCCATACTCATTTTGTACTCTTCTAGCAAACTTCTTGAATATCCCAATTGCTTGTGCCTTGTTCTCAAGAAAGAATACCCAAGTATATCTTGAGTAGTCGTCCACTACCACCAAGCAATAGATTCCCACCAATGCTCACATAAGTTGTAGGCCCGAAGAGATCAATGTGTAAGAGCTCAAGAGGTCTTGAAGTTGACAAGAAATTCTTGGATGGATGAGGTGAAGCCACTTGCTTTCCGGCTTGGCATGCACTACATAGCTTGTCCTTCTCAAAGGTGACATCCTTGACTCCTCTCACTAGCTTGTTCTTCATCACACGCTTGAGTTGACCCATACCAATGTGAGCAAGCCTCCGATGCCATAGCCAACCTAGAGCGGACTTAGTGAAGAGACAAGTGCTAGGGGCAACAATGTTAGTCTCAAAATCAACAACATATAGATTATTATGACGAAAGCCCTTGATAGTGAGACCCATAGCATCATTATGAAGAACCACCCCATTAGCATCAAAGTTACAAGAAAAGCCAAGATCACATATTTGAGCAACGGATAGAAGATTGAAGTTTAGGGACTCAACAAGCAATACATTAGAGATAGAGAGGTCATTTGAGATAGCCACCTTACCAAGACCTCTCACCTTGTGCTTGGAGTTGTCCCCAAATGTGACCTTGTCATGATCTTCATTTTCTTCCAAGTTGGTGAAGATGGATGAAGTACCGGTCATGTGTTGAGTGCAACCACTATCCAATACCCAATGTTTGCCACCAATCTTGTAGTTCACCTTGGAAGTAGCCATCAAGCAAAGAGGAGTGTTAGTATCATGAGAATCAATTGACATATCATTTACCTCTTGCTTGCTCTTGATGTAGGCCATAGGGACTCCATTTAGATAATCCAAGTCCAAAGCATCCAAGGCATCAATCATTGCCTTGGTGACTCCATTGTGTCTCCACTCACTCCGATCGTATCCCAAGTGTAGGACATGGTTCCCAAGAGGATAGGCTTGAAATCTTCCCACTTCATCACTTCCATTGGCGTACTCAAGGATGTTGTATATTTGATGCTCATAGGATAAGGCAATCAAGATAGCTTCCTTGAGAGGCATCCGGTCAATATCATCACCAATATCATTTAGGACATAGATCTTCCGATGATAGGGGAGGAGAGACAACATTATCCGTATAGCACTCTCATCACTAACCTTCTCCTTCCCTTCAAAAGAGTTGACTCTTGCAAACAATATGAGGAGTCTCTTCCAACACTCAAGCCAAGTTTCTTCTCTTTTCTTGTAGAACTCATCATACATGTCAAGGAGAAGGTAGTGAGCTCCACCGGCAAGACCCGGTTCATACATGTTGTAGTAGTCTTCATAGAAAGGAGGTAAGAGATCTCCATCCGGAGGATATTCCTTGATAGGCTTCGGCTCATCATCACTATCACTTGAATAGTCATCATCACAATAGAAAACCGGAACTCTATCATCTTCCTTTTCTTCCTCATCATCACTTGGGGTCTTGAATGTGTTAGAGAGCAAAGAGCGAGCCCTTCTTCTTGTGACGATCTCAATGACTTGCTCAATTGAATATGACTCAAGCTCAAAGCTCTCAAACTCAATGTGATCACCATACTTGTCCTTTGGAAGAGCATCAAGAAACCTCCTAAGGCCTTGACCCTTAGTGACTATCCAAAGCTTGTTGTCATTTATCCTCTTGATGAGAGAATCCATCCGAAGAGCAAACTCAACAAGATCTTCATTCGGCTCCATAAAGATGTGATCCAACTCATCACATAGCTTGAGATATCCATCCTCTTGATCCCGAGAAGAAGAACCTTCACCAACACGAGATGATGATTGAGCTTGAGGTAGAGGTTGAGCTTCAATGTGTTGATCTTCACTTGCATGAGAGATATCCTTGCCCTTCTTGATATCCTCCTCAAGAGAGGAGAGAATAGCAACCACCTCATCATAGGGCATGTTCACAAACTCATCCACTCGAGCAAAAGCAAGAATACCAAACCGCGAGAGTGGTAGAGATCGGATAAGCTTCTTCACAACATGCTTGTGCATAATAGATGGATAGCCTCGTGACATGAGTTTCCTAGCAAGAACATACAAGCGAGAAGCGAAGTTAGTGATATCCTCATTATCATTCAAAACAAGCTCATCATACTCATCACGCACATGATAGTAGGAAATGTCATTAAGCACACAATCATAAGGCTCAATCAAGGTAGAGGCGATGGAAGTGTTAGAAACGTCATCATGAGTGGACTCCATTTTCCCACACGCAATCCCGGTCACGACTCAAGGCGGTAAAGCCCCAATAAAGAGCACTTGGCTCTGATACCACTTGTAAGGATCGTGTGACCGAGAGGGGGGGGTGAATCGGTGCACTCTAGAATCTATTTCCAAACACTTGCACCCAAGCAACTCCTAGCGAGTAGTTCTAGTAACAAGGTAAAGCACACTAAGGAGTATCCTTAACCTATTAAGCTAGTGCATATAGATAACACAATCACACCACACTAGCAACCTAGCACAAGATAGATAGATAGCGGAAGACTTAAGCTAGGCAAGGCAAGGAACAAGATAACTAGAGACAAGGCAACCAAGATACTAGACACACTAAGTAGAGTCCTTAGAGCTATTAGATAGGCTATAACAAGTAAGCACACGAGCAAGGCAATCAAGCAAACCTAGTGAAGCTAGTAGGTACAAAGGTAAACACACAAGCAAGATAAGAGCACAACTCAAGTACTACAAGCAATCATATGAAGTGCGGTAAGTAAATGCGAGTAGTAAAGGAGAAGGGATAGAGAATGCTCATGATGTTTTCCCGTGGTCTCGGAAGGATGGCGCCTTCCCCTACTCCACGTTGGGTCACTCCCGCCGGAGTCTCGACCCCGTCCCTCCGCTCGATGGCGATCCCTCCTAGAGCACACTTCACCCTCCGAGTGAAGTCGCGGGCACGTCCCGCCGGGCTCGATCCCGGGTACTCTTCCGGAGGTAAGGCTCCGCACTTGATGCGTGCCAAAGGGCGCTCCACTAGTGATGCTTCTTTCGCACGGGAAGCTCCAAGACCGTGTACAAACTTGTGTCGACTTCCACAATCTCCTTGGACAGCTCAACACCGACGCCTAACCGGTCTAGGCCTTGCCATAGACCAAGAGTAACAGCCCTAGATGACTCTCTCAAGCCCACACTAGCCTAGAGATCAAAGGATGCAACTTGCTACTCTCTCAAGCACTAGGATCACTCCAAATCCCTCTCAAGTGCTTCACACTTCTTCCTCTTGGCTTCTTGGCAGCACCTCCCCTCTTTCCTGGGTCCAAGAGCACCTCAAAGAGGTAAACAACCGACTATATATAGGCCTCCAACCTCAAACTAGCCGTTGTCCAAAAGTACCCAGTCTGCGTAGGGACCGTACAATGGACCGTATTGTCCGGTCTCCATTTGACCGTATTGTCCGGTCTCTACCAGACTGGCGTCCGGGGAGTGCTGTTCATCATCTCAGACCAGACCGTATTGTACGGTCCCTAGGACCGTATTGTCCGGTCTCCACTTCTTCTTCAGCCAACAGAAACTTCTCCTTCTCTGTTGCTCTTCTCCTGTAAGACCGTATTGTACGGTCTCCATGACCGTACCATCCTCTCAATTGTCCGGTCTTCATTCTTCAACTTCCAGAAACTTCAGCTTCTCTGTCTGGATCTTCCAATAGAGACCGTACTGTCCGGTCCCTAGGACCGTACTGTCCGGTCCACTGTCCGGTCTCTATTCTTCCACTTCCAGAAACTTAAGCTCTTCTGTCTGGATTTCCTCTGTAGACCGTATTGTACGGTCTCCTTGACCGTACTGTCCGGTCCCTTCTGCCTTCGCAGCTTCGATCTTCTTCTTGATCTTCTTCTTCAAGACTTGATCTTTTTGGTTCCTTCAACTCTCTTCTGCCACCCTAGCCCCTGAGAGACTCACCATGCATCCAATGATCTCTATAACTAGTGTGTACCAAGAGAACCACCTCGAACCCTCTTGATAGTCCGGTTTTTCCTATGGACTCAAGCTAACATCTAACCAAGCAACACCCGCTTGGATCTAGCATGTCCTTAGCCTTGATCCATGTCTTCTCCGTGACTCCATCAAGTCCGTTCTTGTGTAGATGAAGGCAACCAATCATCCTTGTCAATAAGTTCATGGTGTATTGGCGTTCACCACCAACGGACGGAGCTTTCTTCATATTTGACCTATAAGGTCTCACAAAGAGTGTTAGTCACATTCATGGTTCTCATCCTATCACCAAAACATTCATACCTTGGGGTTTCCCTAGCTCCAATGGTCATGAAGCTTACATCGAGAAGCACATTACAGCATCCTGCATCAGTTAGAGGTTGCCACACCATACGTTGAAAAACACTTGCTACAACTTCATAAACAAAATCATGACATGTCTGAGGATTTGATCATGAAAGAGCACAAGTGCACTTTTACTGCATGGTTGAAGGACCAAGACGTACCCATTGGTGAAACACCACAAGAAAAGACAATGCATCTGCTGGCGGATGGTCCACTAAGTCTTGTGACATCATGGCAAGCTTTTGACATCAATGGGTTCACATTCTACACCAAAGCAAAGGACAATAAGAGCCAGTGCCAGAACAGTGGTGTAAGAGCCTGTGCAGAAGACAGTGAGGGAAACAAAAATATGTATTACGGATACATTGAAGAGATTTGGGAACTCAGCTATGGAATGTCTTTACAAATCCCTATATTCAAGTGCATATGGGTTAAGCACCCACAAGGGATACAGGTCGATGATACCGGTATGACAATCGTTGACTTCAACATTCTTGGTCACAAGGATGAACCTTGGATACTCCCTCAAAATGTCGCACAGGTGTGGTATGCCTCTGACCCTGTCACAAAGAAGTCGATTGTTGTCTCAGGAAAACAAAGAATCATCGGAGTCGAGAATGCGACGGATGAAGAAGAATACAATCAGTTTGATGAGGTGCCCTTCTTTACAGATACAACCCGGATAAATATAGTCGAAACAAATCTCGACTATTCATCCGTGGTGCCCTACCTCCGCACCGACTGCAAGGGAAAAGTAGTTCAAGGCTAAATATTGATGTCAATGTTTCAGATGTAATTTATTTTCATTAATGTTGTAATATATATGCTACTTACGAGAGACGCCCTTCAATTTATGTATTTATTATCATCTTCATTCAATCATTGTCAATGAATTGAATTTGAAATTTGAAATTAGTGAATTTATGTATTTATTATCATCTTCATTCAATCAATTAGTGAATTTGAAATTATTGCTAAATATTAACAAAACAAAAATAATAAAACCATTTAGTACATTTGTAGTAACATAAGAAGTGAAATAAACATAATATAACCATTTTTTGTTTTATAAAATTATTGAGTATGTTTGTAATAATAATATAGGAAGTGAAAATATTTTTTTTAAATGCAAATCGCTTAATATATAGTCAAAATATTTTTTTCAATGCAAATTACCGAATATATAGTCATAATATAAGAAGTGAAAATATTTTTTTTAAATGGAAATCGCTTAATATATAAGTGAAAATATTTTTTTAATGCAAATCGCTTAATATATAGTCAAAATATTTGTCATAATATAGGAAGTGAAAAAATAAGCATTTATGTTACGAATATTATTAAATATATTTGAAATAATAAAGAAAGTGAAAAGAAAAATAATAAAACCTTTTTCTTTAAAAAAATGTGGGCAGGAATCGAACCCGCCACCTGTAGCTCACCACTCGGCTGCCTTACCAACCGAAACATAGAGACTTCAGTGATAACAATGCGTTTGATTTTTGAAATAGTGAAGGGAAACTCCAGTGGCGGGCGGTTCTGGTGTCACTCCGTCCGCCACCGAGTTGGATGACGTCATCCTCGACCGCCACTGAGTTCGTTTCTAGTGGCGGTCGCCTTCTCGTCACTTGCGCCCGCCACTGGTACGCACACACATATATAAGCTGCCCGGCGCCGCCGCGAAACCCTAAACCCCGGAGGATTTTCGCGCGACGCCGTGAGGCTGCCAAAATTTCTCCTCGCCGCCGCCCTCGCCACCTCACCGTCGCCCTCTCCTCGCCGCCGCCCTCGCCACCTCGCCGCCGCCCTCTCCTCGCCGCCGCCCTCGTCGCCCCGCCCTCTTCCCGCCGCCTTCCTCGCCCCTGCCCTCCTCCCCGCCTCCCTCCTCCTCGCCGCCACCCTCTCCTCGCCGCCGCCCTCGTCGCCGCCGCCCTCTCCCCGCCGCCCTCCTCGCCCCTGCCCTCCTCCCCGCCTCCCTCCTCCTCGCCGACGCCCCCTCCTCGCCGCCGCTGGATCTCGTCCCCGAGCGCCGTCCCCGAGCACGCCGTCCCCGAACTCGCCGTCGTCGACCTCGCCGTCCCCGACCTCGCCGTCGTCGACCTCGCCGTCCCCGACGTCGCCGCTGGATCTATTCCCCGAGCGCCGTCCCCGAGCACGCCGTCCCCGAACTCGCCGTCGTCGACCTCGCCGTCCCCGACCTCGCCGTCTCCGACCTCGCCGTCCCCTGTCCCCTCACCTTGCGCCACCGTCCTCGAGCTCGTGAGCATCTTCTCCAGCAGGTGCGCGCCCCTCCCTCTCCCTCTCCCTCTTCCTGTCCACGTGACTGGAGATGTTCAGTGGGTGGCTGGAGATGTTCCTCTCATGCAAACGTGCTGAGCTGAAGCAGCTGTTGTTCATGGCAATGTGATGGTCGATATGGATTGTTGCTACTCCCTGTTAAGGACAAAGTGTTAGATGAAATGGATTGTTGGTTGAAATGGATTGTTGCCGAGCAGCTACTATTGGTACTGCTGCGGGATGTTAGTTTATATCATTTTTTTTTGCTGAACTGCTGCTGTCCCTTTTGGATTATGCACCATGATCTGGATTAGAAAACTTGATGATGATTAGTACAAGCTGAGATCAATGGTTAGATAAGTGCAAACTTGGTTTTGCCTGAATTTCATTAGTTTTTTTTATTAGTTTTTTTATGCTTGAGGATGATGCCCTTTCATTAGTTTTTTTTTTATGCATACTCTAGTAATGCTGCCATGATGTTGATCCATTTTTGTTGTTGACTGCTAAGTCCTATATGCTGCCAGTATGAAGAATATACCCTTTCCATTTTTGTTTGCTGCCATGATGTTGATCCATTTTTGTATATGACTGCTAAGTCCTATATGCTAATATGTATATACCGCAGTAGTAATGCTGCATATTTATCTCCTGCAGTTAGTTCTACTTGGCTGCTTCAGTTGGCTGCAGATTTTGGTGTCACATTTTTGTTGCATAAATTAACATGGCCGATGATGCTTTTTTTAATTGCTTCGATGAAGCTTGTTTTCTTGGTTCTGAGCAGTAGTACAAGGGTCGATGAAGCTTATATTCTTATTGTTTCTGAGAAGTAGCAAAATCGATGTGACACAACCGCCACTAGAGCCTATCTTTTTGTACTATTACTTCACTTTGACTGATTTACATGTGGCTCATTGTCATTGCCCGCCACTGCATGCTCGCATTCTTGTCCTCTTTTCCCCTTTCTTTCCTCAGTCACCGATATTTGTGCTACTGCCGTGATGGTCTATTTACCTTATTATGCCGAGAGTTTTGTACTACTGCGATGAAGTTCTTTTGAGGTTTATATGCTGAGGCCATTGCTCGATGATGAGTGCGGACTAAGCAAGACGAGTGTGGAAACGTGGACCATATCCTACGATATTGGATACGTGTTGCCACTCGAGTCAAGGAACTTAGAGCGTTGGATGGCCGTTAATTCGGCAACCCGCACTGAGAGCTAATTTTTCATTCCTTTTCGGCAAATGATGAAATAGGATAGCCATTGGTAGACTTCCCAGAGTCGACGTGTCGTGTTGGTGTCAAGACGCGCGACTCTGGGAAGTCTACCCATTGCATAATGATAATGCTATCCTCATTCTGATGCCGACATTTTTTTTGCTAAGTCATGAACATCTATGCTAGAAGGTGGGTTAAAACATAGTCAAGCATGGAAAACCTAATATTTTTTGTGGTTAAAACACAGTAATGGAAGAAGGGAACAGAGAGGACCCCGTCAGGAGCCAGTTACTGGGTGATGAGATTCCTAGTGATGACTCGGAAGATGCTCGATCGTCATCTCCCGAATATGAGGAACCATCCGATCCTTATCCTCCGTGTGCTAAAAGGCAGCGCGCGGAGGGACCCGTCGACCCCGACTACAATCCGAATGATGAGGTATCGGGTAGTCGACATGTAGTATGAAATTTGTTAATTGTCTGGTTCAATATACTTAAGATGTGCCTTTTCGTAGATCCTTCCACCACGGCGAAGTAAGCGAAGTAAGCGACGACGGTTGTTCGCTGATGAATCGACTGCCATAGTGCCGATTGCCGCTCCCGAGTCTTCCTCTGAAATGAAGGAACGTAAAAAAGGAAAAAGGAAGCGGAACAAGCTGAGCGCTGGCATCCATAGAGTAGAGAAGATCAGCAAAGATGGGTCGCCAATTGAGCCGAAGGGAATATTGGCGAATTGGCGCAATGATTGTGGGGTTTATGTCAGGGAGAAAGGAAAGATCACCTGGGACAACTGGAAGAAGGTGTCTGACAAAGAGAAAGAGCGGTTGTGGAAGTTCATCAGCGAGAAATACATTTTCCCAGCCGACTGCCTCGAAGCTGGCAAGGCCGCTACTCTGAAGACCATGGCAAAGTGTCTTCGTATGTTCAGGTACAACCTGGACAAGTGGTACATAAAGTCTGGTGAAACCCCGTTCAAGCAATTTGGTTTCATCATACCAGACGATTGGAACACCTTTGTCTCGCAGAGGAGCTCAGATGAGTTCAAATCAATAAGCAAAATTTATGCGGCTTTGAATAGAAAGAACGTGCACCACCATAATCTAGGCCCTGGTGGTTACAAGTCCAAGATCCCAATATGGACGAAGCAAGAAGAAGAAGACCGCCAAGCCGGGAGAGAAAGCCAGCTTAGTTCGTGCTCCTTACGGACTCGATACTGGCTCTTTGCACGTCTGAAGAAACTTGGTAACGGGCAGTTGGTCCCAAAAAACTCCTTGGTTAGTGGCGTGGTGGATAGAGCCAAAGCCTTCGCTGCGGCGCAGAAGGCAAAGAAGCTGAAGGGTGTTGACGGCTCTTAGACCCAATATTTACCCGTCAACTAGCTGCGCTTTTTATAATGAAACAATCACCAAAGGTAGACTTAGGTCTTTAAACTAATGATTTCCACGAGTCTTGGTGAATTTGTGAGTGCAGCTGCAATTCACAGGAAAACAGGGAAAAGGAAGCATAAAAGGCCCATCCTGGAAACACCAATTTTCCCCGTCATAAAGAATTATCCAAATAAAGCCCAACTCCCAATAAAAAGACTTCGAGTCCACCCATAGCAGGTGGATCAGAGGAGAAGGCAACCAGGGGAAGCCACCTGAGAAGGCCCAGGCCCAGAGGGGCCAGCCACAGGTCGGCCGACCCCAAACCCTAGGTCGGCCGACCCCCTGTGGTGGCCCCACTGGCCCATCTTCCTATGGCGGTTCGCCACCGCCTTCCAGAGGTCGGTTCCACCTGCAATCAATGCCACCGACCTAAGGAACCGCCTCAAGTTGCCGACCTTCTTGGGCTATAAATAACGGGGTACCCCCCTCCTCCAAAGGACATCACAAGACACAAGTCATTCCACTCCCATCCAGGCCAAGGGCCTCTTGTACAGTAGTAGAATAGAGGAGAGGGCAAGGATCAAGAGAGGGATAGCTTTCCTTTTAGTTATTTCCTTATCTTGTACCCTTGGCGGATATTTATCTTATTAATAGTTCATCGTTCGTTCGTCGTTCGTTCATCGTTCTTCGTTCGTTCTTAGTTCGTTCGTCGTTCGTTCATCGTTCGTCGTTCGTTCTTAGTTCGTTCATCGTTCGTCGTTCGTTCGTCGTTCGTTCATAGTACGAACCTTGTTCTTATTCGTAAGATTAGTATTCGTGGTGTTATTGATCTAGTGAGCTTTACATACTAGTCGTTATTCTTGTTATACTTGTTTACGGGATCATCGCTCCGCGAGGGGTGCTCTAGCCTTCCAGATTGGTACCAGGACCGGGGTTAGAGTAGTAATCGACGGCATAGGCGTGGTGCCTAGGCTAGAGGTTACCTTTGTTTGCAGCGTGCCCCACGGTTTGTAGAGGTAGGCGGCAGGTGGTGACAGCCCTGTCCGTCCCTTGTAATCCTCCACGTTCGGGTTCGTCGTAGAGCTACAGGCTGGCGTGACTTGGCAGACCAGGTCTATACCAGTGCCCGAAGTAAACGAGTAGAGCTAGAGTGCGATCGTCCTGCGGGACAGCTAGATCTTTATTCATCCTCTCGATCCTATACTACTGCTATCCATGTGTGTCCTTGGGTAAAACTAACCTTGCTGCAGATTATCACCGTTCCTTGGGGAAAACAAATACGATACCTTGGAATACTCCCGGGTGAAGTGCTACAACGGTATTCCGTGCGCTTGCGGATTTATTCGTGGTGTAAGAAATACCAACAAGCATTTCTGGCGCCGTTGCCGGGGAACGGTTGCTAATTCTGTAGCGGACCAGGTTTGCCCTCGTAACTTATCTTTACATTTCCCGTTCAATTAAATTAGAAAAAAAAAAATATACACACATGGAGTCATCACCCACAATCCAATCTTTTTCCACTCCACGGGGCGAGCTCTTAGAGCCACCATGTTCATCTCAACTTGTTGTTTCAACAAGCTATGAGCTCAGCCCCAGTTTTATTTCTTTGATCAAAGGACTTTCTTTCTCTGGTTTTAAAAATGAAAATCCTTTTGAACACTTGCGAGAGTTTGAGCAATTGTGTGCATGCCGATTGATCAATGGCATGACACATGAAACTTTAAAGTGGAAATTGTTTTCCTTCTCTCTCAATGGGAAGGCGAAGCAATGGTACACTTACACCGCTAAGAGAGTGAACGGTGATTGGAAAGAATTGCGAGACAAATTTTGTCTAGCATTTTTTCCCGTATCTCGTATCACTGCTCTACGCGCGGAAATAATTAACTTTCGCCAAGAGGAGGAAGAAACCCTTAGTGCGGCATGGATACGGTTCTGTTCATTAACAGATTCCGGTCCAGAGTTATTGCTCCCAGAACCCGTTCTTTTGCAACATTTTTATTCAGGGTTGAGCAAGGACTCCGCACTTTATCTTGACACGGCTGCTGGTGGTTCTTTTTCTCATAAGACCATAGCGGAAGCAAAAGATTTGCTAGAAAGAATTGTTGAAAATACACCTTTTTCCGCTGAAATACCCGAGGAGCCGGAGTCAAAAGATGAGGAACTCATTGTGGAAACACAACAAAAGGTGTCTACCTTGGTAGACCCAACATCCGAGTCCTCATCTGATTCCCGAACAATGACAGAGGATGATGAACCTCTAGAGTTCCCATTTGAGTTTGAGGAAGAAATTTTTGAAGATTTTGGAAACACCTCGAACTATTTGTTTCAAAAGAGACCGCCTGTCCCTTTGCCACCTCCCGAACCAATTGAAAAAGAATATCTTGTGGAGACTGTTCGGGAGCTCACTTCAATCATGAGCGATGAATGGTTGAGGGAGAATGAGCTATCCATGGATACCATTCGGCTCTGCCCTCCCTCAACCAACATATGCTGCTCCATCAAAGGAACCAAGGTGGATGCACTCTACAACCCTCTTGTTGGTGCCAATATCCTCTCCGACACATACGCGTTGTCAATCTTTGGCAACCGACCATGGACATCAACAAATAAACTCCTCAAGCACCCATCAGGCCATATTCTTGAGAGTTTGGGGATTGTCAGAGATGTGACTCTCTATTATGAAGACCTTGAGGTTATCCTGGATTTCTACGTCTTCGAAGTCCCAAACTTCGACATAATGATCGGGCATCCCATAGAAAAATTCCTCATTGATGCCCCATCATTTGGAAACCTCAATTTCACCCTCGGAAAAGAGTCATTCTCCATTCCAATTACCACCTCACGAAACACTCTTTCCGATGAACCACTTGAGGAATATCAAGTGGAGGAGGTCATGGCTATTTTTCCTCACATGGACCCCGAGTTAGCCTTGGAAGAAGATGCACAAGACTTTATCTTAGAAGAAGCCGACTCGGAAGACACCTTTGAGCTACCACAAACCACACCACCGCCACGACCTCCCATTGATCTTAAAGCGCTACCTCCCGGTTTGCGCTATGCTTTCTTGCACGGAGATCCGCAAGCTCCCGTCATCATAAGTGACAAGCTTTCGGAAGAAGAAACCACCAAACTCATGGCCGTGCTTGAAAAACATCGCTCTGTTCTTGGCTACTCACTTGAAGACCTAAAAGGGATCAGCCCTGCTCTCTGCACCCATCGCATTCCCACGGATCCTGAAAGTACACCTTCAAGGGAACCTCAAAGGAGGCTGAATAATGCGATGAGAGAAGTTGTGAAGAAAGAGGTCTTGAAGCTATTACACGCCGGGATCATCTATCCTGTTCCTCACAGTGATTGGGTGAGCCCCGTACAAGTGGTACCCAAGAAAGGAGGTATGACGGTTGTTCATAATGATAAAAATGAACTTATTCCTCAACGAACCGTCACGGGGTGGCGAATGTGCATTGATTACCGAAAACTTAACAAGGCTACAAAGAAAGATCATTTTCCGCTGCCCTTCATCGATGAGATGTTGGAACGGTTGGCAAATCATTCTTTCTTCTGTTTCCTTGATGGGTATTCGGGATATCATCAAATTCCCATCCACCCCGACGATCAAAGTAAGACCACTTTCACATGCCCGTATGGAACTTATGCTTATCGTCGCATGTCTTTTGGTTTGTGCAATGCACCTGCCTCGTTCCAACGTTGCATGATGTCTGTTTTCTCTGATATGATCGAAGAAATTATGGAAGTCTTTATGGATGATTTCTCTGTTTATGGAAAAACCTTCGATCATTGCTTAGAAAATTTAGACAAGGTCTTACAGAGATGCCATGAGAAGGACCTGGTACTTAATTGGGAAAAGTGCCACTTCATGGTCCAAGAGGGCATAGTTCTTGGACACCTTGTGTCCGAGAGAGGCATAGAGGTGGACAAAGCAAAAATAGAAGTTATAGAAAAGCTTCCGCCTCCTGTGAATATCAAGGGTGTTCGTAGTTTTCTGGGTCATGCTGGTTTTTATCGTCGCTTCATAAAAGATTTTTCTCAAATTGCACGACCCCTTACGAACTTGCTTGCTAAGGATGCACCCTTTGATTTCAATGATGACTGCATGCATGCCTTTGCTATTCTTAAGAATGCACTCATCTCTGCTCCAATCATTCAACCCCCTGATTGGACGCTTCCTTTTGAAATAATGTGTGATGCTAGTGATTATGCTGTGGGGGCAGTTCTTGGTCAAATGAAAGACAAAAAGCACCATGCAATTTCTTATGCTAGCAAAACTTTGACTGGAGCTCAGTTGAATTATACTACCACTGAGAAAGAGCTCCTTGCCGTTGTTTTTGCTTTTGACAAGTTTAGATCTTACTTAGCTGGAGCAAAAGTTATCGTTTACACTGATCATGCTGCTTTGAGATATCTGCTTGCTAAGAAAGATGCTAAACCTCGTCTCATAAGATGGATCCTTCTGCTCCAAGAGTTTGATCTTGAAATTAAAGATAAGAAAGGAGTAGAAAATTCTGTAGCAGATCATTTGTCGCGTATGCAGTTCACTAACTTGCAGGAGTTACCCATAAATGACTTCCTACGCGACGACATGCTGCTGAAAGTGACGGATTCGCACCCTTGGTACGCCGACATCGTGAACTTCATCGCCACAGGATACGTACCACCAGGGGCGGATAAAAGAAGATTGATTTATGAAAGTCGGCGTCACTTATGGAATGAACCATACCTCTATCGTGTCTGCGCCGATGGACTGCTTAGGCGATGTGTGCCCACTCCCGAGAGCACACAAATCATTGAAAAATGCCATGCAGCCCCATACGGTGGACACTACGGTGCCTTCCGTACCCAAGCAAAGATCTGGCAAAGTGGATTCTTCTGGCCAACCATGTATGAAGATACAAAAGAATTCATTAGAAGATGCCCACAATGCCAGAGATTTGGAGGCATCACAGCACGAGATGCAATGCCCCTCACATACGACCTTCAAGTCGAACTCTTCGATGTATGGGGCATTGACTTCATGGGACCATTCGTGAAGTCCCAAGATTGTGAATACATATTGGTGGCGGTGGATTACGTATCCAAATGGGTAGAAGCTATGCCATGCCGAGCTGCCGACTCCAAACACGCTCGCCGGATGTTCCACGAGTTTATCTTTCCAAGGTTTGGAACTCCGAGAATGGTGATAAGCGACGGAGGGTCTCACTTCATTGATAAGACTTTCCGTAGCTTTCTAAGAGAGCTTGGAGCAAAGCACAACATTGCCACTCCATACCATCCTCAAACAAATGGGCAGGCCGAAACATCCAACAAACAAATCAAGCGGATCCTGCAGAAAACAGTCTTGGAAATAGGGAAGGGATGGAAGAACAAGCTACCCGATGCACTATGGGCATATAGAACAGCCTACAAGACACCCATAGGCATGTCACCATACCAACTCGTCTATGGAAAAACGTGCCATTTGCCAGTCGAGTTGGAACATAAAGCATATTGGGCCATGAGAACTTGGAACATGGATATGAAAGGAGCTGGGTGGAGAAGAAAAATGGAGATAGCTGAGTTAGAAGAATGGAGAGACAAAGCATATCACAACTCAGCCATCTACAAGGAGCGTACAAAGCGCTGGCATGACCGGCGAATAAAGATAAAAGAATTCAAAGTTGGAGACAAGGTGTTGCTCTTCAATTCAAGGGTAAAACTCTTCGGGCATGGAAAATTGAGAAGTAAATGGAACGGACCATACACCGTCGTCGACACGTCGACTCATGGGGCAATCACACTCCAGGACGACGGAGGTAATGTATTCAAGGTAAATGGTCAGCGCCTTAAAATTTATCTTGAACCCGAAGCAAATAAAGATTTCGATGTCATGCACTTAATAGATTTAAATATCTTTCCTTGACCTCTGCATCGAAATATCCTTCTATACCCTGTATATTCCGAAGATACCTTCCCCAACAAAACTCCACGAAAAACAGAAAGGCCAGAGCCTGCCAAGGCAGGTCGGCCGACCTGGCTACCAGGGTCGGCCGACCTCCTCAGCCACTGCCTTCCATCTTTTGCTCCTTTTGCCACCCAACCTTTCCCTTCCTTGTTCGCCTATGCTTTGGAAATAAATATTTCGTTTCTTCGCCGGGAGAGGGAGAACCACTATAAATACAACCCATTGCACCCCCTCTCCATTCATCTCTTTCGAGCTCCACTCCTCGAACCAAAACCCTGTCACCATGACCAAGATCAAGGCCGCACCACACCTCTTCTACAGTAAGGAAAACCCTTTCGCTGGTCTCACCAACGAGGAACTCACAAAAGAACTGGAGAAACTCCTTGAGAAGGCTACTGCACTAGAAAGGGAATTGGCTCGGATAAGGAAGGAAGAGGACAACATCGACAAAGAACTGGAGCAAATCGACGAGATCATGGCGGGGAAGGGGATAATCTTCCCAAAATAAAAATCTACTTCTAGGCGCATTTTTGCTTAGTTTATTTTCATTCCAATTTCCCTTCAAATTTGTAATGCGCCTGCGAGTTCAGTTTATAATTCAATCAATGATAGTGCTCCCCGGGTTTGCATACCGGTAGAGCAATATTTGTGTTTCCATATCTTTGTCGTTTTTGAAGGAAACAGGCAAAAAGGCAAGTGTGGGGGGGAAACATCGCCATATCTGGAACAATCACAACCAAATCATCCAGAACCATACGAGGCAACTCAGGAACGGCAAACACACGAAACAACAGCACCTGTGGTTTCCAGGCCAGGTCGGCCGACCCCACCAGGAGGGTCGGGCGACCCCTGGTGGTCCCCACCAGGCTCCAGCCTCCTCCTGCGTCCTGAGTTTGCACCACACTTCCACTTTTTGCCTGCTACACCGTCAAGTTCATCCTGATAATCTGAAAATTAAATAAAACTTGACGCACTAATCTTTTGGGAAAATCATAATTGATTTATCTGTTGCCCACAACTCTACCTCTCACATTCATGGACTTGCACACTTGTTATTTCTCGCTTCATCGCTGAATGCTTGTGAACACCTTATCATTAGGAACCCATGTTTTTCCTAGATAATTGGCATGTGAGATATGGTTTGTCGAAATGATCTTTGCTTAACCTTCAAGTCCTTGGGAATTTATCTGTGTGAAAATCAAAAATTCCATAGTATGATGCTCCTCACTTGATTTATATTTTCCTACCAAGGCCAAGAACTCTACATGAATACTTCGATAGCCTATAAGCTGCTAGTTGTTGATTTGAGCTTTGTCAAATTCTTGGACCCTAGTGAGAAGCTCGTCATACTCTTTTGATCAAGATCACGTACACTCCACCTCACATGCTACACTTCTACACTGGAAGTTGAGCAACATTCCATCATCCATCCACCAAATAAATACTCCAAAAATCTCTGTTACCTTTCTCTCTCAAAAATCTCAGTGGAGACATGGCTATGCAACAAGAAAGAGAATAATCCCTGCTCATACAAAAGTAGAGCATGATGAAAAAAAATGGTGATGGGAAAAATAAAAGAAAAAGGAAGAAAAAGTATGATAGCCATGTCCTCCTCAAAAGTTCAAAAAGAGAGAGAAGGTAACACCATAAAAAGGAGTACAAATAATTTTCCACTTCATACCACCACCACACATGCACATCTTGATCAGATTGTATGACTTGTTTTCTCCATTGGATCCAGTCTTTGACTTAGCAAAATAAGAGACACTAGTATGCTCCACTTTACCCTACCTTGAGCTCCACAAAAGCCTGATCAAACACAAGGAGGGGAGAGGCAAAATCATGGCCCTTGAGAGGAAAATACATAAACACCATGAGCGACTTGAGAGAGTCATTTGAGGAGCATGAAACTATGTTTTTGTTTCTGAAAATTATGCAAAAAATCCCAAGGTACTTGACAGGGAAGGTGAGGTGATTTGAGACATGACCGTTCCACTTATCAATCATCCAAGGAATACATGTTAGACACCTCAAAGTTCACAGGTATGAAGTGTGGCTTGCAATAACTTGTGTGCAGGCTCCCATTTATGAGGATGAGTATCTCCCGCCTTATGCTCGCAACTTTACTCGAGGACGAGCAAAGAGCTAAGTGTGGGGGAGTTGTTGACGGCTCTTAGACCCAATATTTACCCGTCAACTAGCTGCGCTTTTTATAATGAAACAATCACCAAAGGTAGACTTAGGTCTTTAAACTAATGATTTCCACGAGTCTTGGTGAATTTGTGAGTGCAGCTGCAATTCACAGGAAAACGGGGAAAAGGAAGCATAAAAGGCCCATCCTGGAAACACCAATTTTCCCCGTCATAAAGAATTATCCAAATAAAGCCCAACTCCCAATAAAAAGACTTCGAGTCCACCCATAGCAGGTGGATCAGAGGAGAAGGCAACCAGGGGAAGCCACCTGAGAAGGCCCAGGCCCAGAGGGGCCAGCCACAGGTCGGCCGACCCCAAACCCTAGGTCGGCCGACCCCCTGTGGTGGCCCCACTGGCCCATCTTCCTATGGCGGTTCGCCACCGCCTTCCAGAGGTCGGTTCCACCTGCAATCAATGCCACCGACCTAAGGAACCGCCTCAAGTTGCCGACCTTCTTAGGCTATAAATAAAGGGGTACCCCCCTCCTCCAAAGGACATCACAAGACACAAGTCATTCCACTCCCATCCAGGCCAAGGGCCTCTTGTACAGTAGTAGAATAGAGGAGAGGGCAAGGATCAAGAGAGGGATAGCTTTCCTTTTAGTTATTTCCTTATCTTGTACCCTTGGCGGATATTTATCTTATTAATAGTTCATCGTTCGTTCTTCGTTCGTTCGTCGTTCGTTCATCGTTCTTCGTTCGTTCTTAGTTCGTTCGTCGTTCGTTCATCGTTCGTCGTTCGTTCTTAGTTCGTTCATCGTTCGTCGTTCGTTCGTCGTTCGTTCATAGTACGAACCTTGTTCTTATTCGTAAGATTAGTATTCGTGGTGTTATTGATCTAGTGAGCTTTACATACTAGTCGTTATTCTTGTTATACTTGTTTACGGGATCATCGCTCCGCGAGGGGTGCTCTAGCCTTCCAGATTGGTACCAGGACCGGGGTTAGAGTAGTAATCGACGGCATAGGCGTGGTGCCTAGGCTAGAGGTTACCTTTGTTTGCAGCGTGCCCCACGGTTTGTAGAGGTAGGCGGCAGGTGGTGACAGCCCTGTCCGTCCCTTGTAATCCTCCACGTTCGGGTTCGTCGTAGAGCTACAGGCTGGCGTGACTTGGCAGACCAGGTCTATACCAGTGCCCGAAGTAAACGAGTAGAGCTAGAGTGCGATCGTCCTGCGGGACAGCTAGATCTTTATTCATCCTCTCGATCCTATACTACTGCTATCCTTGTGTGTCCTTGGGTAAAACTAACCTTGCTGCAGATTATCACCGTTCCTTGGGGAAAACAAATACGATACCTTGGAATACTCCCGGGTGAAGTGCTACAACGGTATTCCGTGCGCTTGCGGATTTATTCGTGGTGTAAGAAATACCAACAAAGGGAAAGGAGAAGGATCAAGAGCTTACTGTTGCCCTTGGGACCAAGGAACATCGTGGCCGAACAAGAGGTTTCTCTTCGACGGCGCGGTGTATTGTTGAGCCCGATGACAATCGCCCCGTGGAAGAACAGTCTTTCGAGGAATTCCGAAGGAACCTCTTCAGGTTTATGAAGGAAAACCCACAGTTCTCCCAACCAATGTGTGTCCCAGAAATAAATCTGAGTACCGAAAGCCCGCAACAGACTGTTAGTCAGACCCAACCGAGAGCTCCTAGCAGCGTTGGCTCCACGCCGATCGACACTCAGAGGTATCCTGTGGACGATATCAAGGAGGCTACACCGTGCTCACTGATGGTGACAATGGAGAGGAAAGGGAAGACTCGCCAATTCAAGGTTGCAGAAGGCACCGCATACCCTGGCCGCGAACTGAACGCCGTTGAAATGCCGAAAGAGTGTGCCAGGGTGTTTGTTAGCCGGGCGATAGACGACAAGTTTCTCAAAGAGGAGCTTGACTACCCAGATGAGAAAGAGGGGATTGAGACCCTCCAAGATGCCGTGAGCAATTTCGTTGCATGGCACAAGAGGGACATCGTGATGCACACAGTGTCTTTGGCTCCAGCTGCAGACACAGCGGCGGCTCCGGTTCAAGACTCACCGGCTCCGGCTGCAGACTCAGCGGCTCATTTTGATGAGGTTGGGGCACATGTACACATTGAAGCTTCCCCTCAGTCGCCTCTACCTCCTCCGGCCCATGATGAAGATGGTACTCGCGCTCATTCGCCTCCTACGTCACCGATAAAGGACAAGGAGGCCGAGGGTACCAAGACATCCCGTGCTCCTACGCCTCCTACATCACCGATAAAGGACAAGGAGGCCGAGGGTACCAAGACATCGCGTGCACCTACGCCTCCTACGTCACCGACAAAGGACAAGGAGGCTCAGGGTGGCTTGAAATCGCGAACTAAGGAGAAGGAGCCCTATGATGCTAAAGGGATCGTCAAAGGCAAGCCTTTTTCCCCACTTATCCCTACGATGATAAGAGAACGATCAGATCCTAAACAAATAGTTGATTCTGCTGCTTGTGCAGCTTTCTATGCGAGTCTGGGCAACATTGGCAAGAAGAAACCAACGGTGGAGCCTAAGGTGGTACGAACAATGAAGCCTGGTGTCCCAGAAGGGTCTTGGGATTACGAACAAGATGATTTTCCTCAAAACTCGCATGGCATGCCACTCGTTCCAAGGAGCTTTCTCGTTACACAGTGTGACTGGGTAATGCAGAGATTTCATGAGTGGTACATTCAGGCGTGTGCGCAGGGCATTGAGAACATCTCGTGTGTGGTCCCTGGGAAGAAGATTTTCAACTCCATGGATTTCGAAATGACCGTGCCTTTTGAGGATATCCATCACATCTTTCGTCTCCAGGCGATCGACGCGACAATGATAATTCTTTGGTGCATGTAAGTGATTTCAATCTTTGCATCCTCTAACTACATGATTAATAAGCATTAGTAATGCATTTTTTTTTTGTTTAGGATTTGTTGCCACTATGATCAAAAGCAATATGGGTTCCAACACCCACATCTGATATCCGAATCACACCTAACCCCCAAGATTGACGACAAGGCGCCTCAATATGCGGGCATGTCTCGTAAAGAGCGGGCGAATATAGTTGAGTTGATGACCGATAATGTGAGGACGGCAACCGCGACCTACATTGGAAATTGCATGCTCAAGTGGCAAGACAGAGAGTGCATCATGGCCCCTTATAACTTTGGGTAAGTCTCTCACACGTATTTTTCCTCCTAACAATTGATAGCTAACCTTGGACACTAACATGGATCATTCTATATCTAGGAACCACTGGATCTGTATCTTGATATATCCTAAGATCGGAAGGGCTTGGGTATTTGACTCCCTCGATGTTGACGTGAAAAAATACAAGATGTTCTGCAAAATCATCGAGAAGTAAGAACTCATTGATGTTCTATTCTCAATAATCATTCATTACATTCATACATCGTTTACTTCTGTAACAGAGGATACAGGTATTATGTTCGTAATAATGGCCCCCACGATCCCGCGCGGACACATAGATTGGGTTGGAGGTGGAACTACCCGGTACAATGCATATAGCTTATGCTCTCATTTGTAAACTATTGACTAATAACGTTTGCATTTGCTTACTCAGTGTCGAAAACAGCCTCCGGGCACCGTGCACTGTGGCTACCACGTCATGGAATGGCTGTCCATGGGCGTTCATAACAAGTTCCTTGGCTTGCCCCGTGAAGATCCTACAAAACATGTAAGTACTAGTTGCATATATTTACAATAATTGTTTTCATTTACGCAATTTTAATGTGTCTTTCGTTGTGTGTGCAGGACACTCAGAAAAAATGGACAAGTGGATTTAGCGACGAACAACTTTATGGCTTCACATCCAAGATATTGCGCTTCATCATGCATCATCTTATCCATCCCGAAGGCTTATATTTCAATCCAAAGGGTGAGTTGGCACAAAAACCGGAACTATGTTGCTGGACTGGACAGGCAGCTGTAAGTCACCAACAAACTTTGATTGAGAAGAACTGGAAGGATGACATTGACTCTCATAGGAACAAAGTTGACTATAGTTGGCCGTATGAGGATGTTAATGTAGATCCTTAGGTTGTGGACATATGAACACTTATGCGGTTTTGTATATATTATTTTGCTACATGGATGAACACTTGTATCTTGTTGGATCATGGTATTTTGTGATTATTATCAAATTGTATTGTTGTATATTTGTTCTATGATGGATATGTGATCTGTGATGATGATTTGTGATGGATATTTGAAATGTATGTGGTTTTGCGTTTTAAATCCTGGGTAAATTCGAAATTTAGCATGATTATGAAATCTGAAATAAGACCGTAGTGGCGGGCACAGTGACGTCATCGATGACACAAGCAGCAGTGGCGGAAACACATGACGTCATGACAACCCGCCACCGCTGGCTCGACAGCAGTGGCGGTCGGCTTTGCGTCAAGTCATCCGCCACTGCTGCTCTTATTAACGGTGGCGGTCGCGGCGGCGTCATCTTGTGCGCCACTGCTGTTTCTCCAGCGGTGGCGGTCGGGATGACGCTTCCGTCCGCCACCGATACTCTTTTGCGGTGGCGGGCGAGAGCGACCGCCACCGCTCTCGAAACCTAGCAGTGGCGGAAGCGTAGTGGCGCACGCTGCGACCGCCACTGCTAGGGCAAAAGGCCCGCCACCGCAGGCCTCAATTGTACTAGTGACTGTGCATCATCAAACTGTGTTCCATCCAACAGAGTAGCTAAAAGGAGAGGCAATTTTGCCTTGCAAGAGAGAGAACATCCAAAAATACATAACCTCTCTCCTCAAATGCATTTCCCTCTATCTCTTCCCGAGCGCCCGAGCGGGACGAGCGGCCGCGGCGCGGGCGCAAGCTGCAGCGGCGAGCGGCGCGAGCTAGCGGCGCGAGCTGCGGCGGCAGCGCAGGCCATGGCGGCAAGCGGGCACGGGCTGGCGCGGCGGCAGCACGGGCTAACGCGGCGCGGGATGGCTGCGGCGGCGGCGGGGCAGGCCGCCGCGGCGAGCGGGCACGGGCTGGCGCGACGCGGGATGGCTGCGGCGGCGGCGCAGGCCGTGGCGACGAGCGGGCGCGGGCTGGCGGGGCGCGGGATGGCTGCGGCGGGGCGCGGGCGCGGTCTGCAGTGGCAGCGAGCGGCATGGGCGCGGTCTGGCGCAGGGGCGAGCGGGCGCGGGCCGGCGCGGTGGAGGGCGCCTACGCGAGCTGCGGCGGCATTGCGGGCGCGGGATGGCTGCGGCGGCAACTCTTCGGCCCGTGCCGTTGACGAAGGCGATGGCAGCGCAGGCCGCAGGGCAAGCGGGACGTGGCGGTGGCCGAGCGCGGCGCGGCGCGGGCGCGGAGGAGGAGATGGCACGACACGGCGCTCGCTCAATCGCCATCCCTCTCGCTCAATCGAGCTCCCCTCTAGCAGCCATGGCCGCCGCTCTGTGTGTCTGCCGCAGCCGCCGCTTCTGAAGGCTGCGATTCAAATTGATGACTCAAATGGAACCGCATAGCCTAGAGGATTCGATGCCCCCAACTCCCGACCGCCCTCTTGCCCTTTCCCCTTGCTGATTTGAGCTCTGAAGCTCGTCAATGGCGTTGAGGAACAGAGAAGGATTTGCATTTGCATTAAGCTGTTGGAGAAGGCAAGTTTTGGATGGCTGATCCTTTTACTGTGCATGAGGCAAACCATAGAATGGATCTCCTTTTTGCCTTGCCGCTGTTGGAGTCAGTCAATAAAAATGCAGCTTCAGCTGGGCTGTACAAAAGCAGAGGGTTGAAATTAAGGATGGGCCTATGTATACATGATTATTGATGACCTGTGGCCCAACAACATTACGTCCGGAAATCATCGGGCTCATGTATGGGACCTCTTGCATGAATTTCCGATTTTACACACCAATCAGGTCAGATTAATCAGCCTGTTCGGCAGGCTGTTTTACTGTAGCCGCTGCGCTGTTTTTCTGAGAGAGAACACTGTAGCCGCTGGCAGCAACACTGTAGCCATGTGAGGGAGGAGCAGCTGCAGCCGCAGCAGCCGCAGCCAACCGAACGGACTGAATATAGTGTGACTTGACTTGTACGTAAAGCACTCTAGCAATAGCCAATAGGCAGAAGCCAATATAATTAACTTCGTAATGTCACTCTCTAAAGAAAACACCGTAATATCCACATCTATATTCAGTCGAAGTACAATTATACGTGTTAACCAATTTGAGTCTAGGAGATTAACAGAGCTGTCTGCACCAGAAATTATTAAGAGAAGCGGTTATTATACTTGTCAAATTACTATGAAAGAAGATATGAGGTGAAAGGGATCCCGGACATGAGAAGTTAACTCATCACGCTATAGCAACAGAAATTAACAGGAGAATAATTATATTTGTGAAAATTTCCATGCATTATGTGGAATCTTGAAAATCCTCCTAAATGTATACAAACTTAAAATGTTTCTGAAAATATAAATGCATTGTAATTTTCCTCAGAAATTTAGATAAAATATCTTGACGTGTTTAGAGTTAGACATTAATTTAGAGGTCTTTTATTCTGTATTTTTTCTGTTCCAAGCATGTACAATGGACACGTGTCGCACTGTGGTGGCATGGGCTCGCTAGCATTAACTGAGGGCCGTTGGCGAGCAGATGGAGACGACCGACGACATTGGTCAAAAAGATGGTTTGGAGGGTAGCCACCGACGGATCACGGACGACGTGAAGAGCTTGGCAGCATTGGATCATCGGCGGTGAACAAGTACAGTATAGTAGTAACACGCAACATGTAAATGGAAATCCAACCGCCCGTGTTGGGCTTGCCTGTAATGACGATTTGACGTATACGTACGAGGAGGCAGCTGGTGCCTGGTAGATGGGGCAGGCATGGACAAGCGTCAAAGCGATGATCATCAGCGGAATTGGCAGTGTGTGGCGCATGTACAAGGATATGTACGATGTACAGTGCAGAAAATGATTCGTATGGGATATGTATGTGGCGCCGTACGTACGTCCATGGATGCGGAGGCATGGACAAGAAAATGCTGATCAGATCGAGCTACAGCTAGTTCGCAATATGCATCATCGTTCACGGACGGATATACACCCCAAAGACGACCATGCATGTGATTGTTTTGTTTATGCTGCATAAATCGAATCGCCCTCTGATCCACTCTTATATATGTGAGGACCGGTTGGATCATGCATTACCGTGGTATAAACTTCGCGTTATTCACATGCAAGTTATGCTCTTATCTCGCAATATCCGTGCTCAATTTCGTTGCTTTCACGATCCATGTCTAACGTGTTAGTAGATGTATTGGGTTGTTAATAATTTCCATGGTTCTTCTGCATCACAGCAGAAGACAGAAAGAGGCATACTATGCGGTAGTACTATACACTTGGTGGACAATTAATTACCTTTTGTGTACGTTTAACTGCCCCGGTACTACGTTTGTGGTTGTGGGGAGACGCCCGGCGCTGGAAGGATCCATCGACAGATGCATGTGTTTATTGCTTGATAAGCACTCAGATCCAACGCCAAACACGCCCTATTGAACTTGAATGCGTTCTTCATCAACTGCATACCGCAAACCAGTTGCGTTGATTAGGCTGCTGTGCCTATGCTAATTAAACCACTCTCTCAACCAACTAACAAATTGATGATCTGCCCCAACAGCCAACTACCTCCTGCCCGGCTATTAACTCCCTCCGACAATAGAGGCACCGACGAGTGGAGCTAGCCGAACAGCATGCATGCATCCATCACAGTTCACTACTACTGTACTACTAGTTCACTTGACACAAGGATCGATTGATGTTCGATCAATCGGATGCCTATTTAAGGAGCGACATTCCCCTCTGAATTCTCCACACCAGCACTTGCTACTCCATCGCTCAGCCAACAAAGCTCTTGCTGCTACGTGTCGCGTACAGAGCTCAAGTGATCTCTCGATCAAGACGATGGCTCGTGCTCAGGTGGTGCTGGTGGCCCTTGTGGCGGCGGCGCTGCTCGTCGCGGAAGCGAACGCGGCCATCACCTGCGGTCAGGTGAGCTCGGCCATCGGCCCCTGCCTCTCCTACGCCCGCGGCACCGGCTCCGCCCCGTCCGCCGGCTGCTGCAGCGGCGTCAGGAGCCTCAACACCGCCGCCCGCACCACCGCCGACAGGCGCACCGCCTGCAACTGCCTCAAGTCCGCCGCCGCCAGGGTCAGCGGCCTCAAGGCCGGCAACGCCGCGAGCATCCCCAGCAAGTGCGGCGTCAGCCTCCCGTACACCATCAGCACCTCCATCGACTGCTCCAGGGTCAGCTGAGCGATCCATGCATCGATCGAGAAGCCACCCGGCCGTCTCCATACATATACCATACATACATACATACCCCTATGTATGAGTCGTCAGAATAAGATCTCTCCGTCGTGTACGCTACTATTCGCTTGGTACCGTACGTGTGCGCGAGAGAGGAGTCACATGTGACCTCTGCAGCCTGCTTGTTGTATCGTGTTTGTGTCATTCGGTATTTTCTTGACTTGGACGAGACCTACCTGATGAGATCTAGTTTGTGTACCATGTCCACTGCCACTGTTTATGGTTTTCGTATATATATCTCCTTTTGGTACATCTATACGTACTCGACATGCATGTTTTTTCCTCGCGTACGTGTTTCTCCGCCCCAACTGAAATTGCTTTTTTCTTTCATGTTGTTTTCCTTTTCTTCGATCGATCGCCAAACATGTGAAACTCACAAAAAACAGATCATATATATGACCCATACAAATTGAACCTGTGAAACTATATCTGGAGAAATTCCCAAAAGAACATCATAATAATATACATAAACACTGCATGAAAATTTCATGGCCAGTACGAGAAACTTCAAGTCAGCCACGCGCCGGTCGGGTATTCTGGAAAACGTAAGTATGCATGGAACTCTTCCATTTACTGCAAAAAGAAATGGTGCATCGTTACTTTGGTCATCCTTGGAGAATTGTCCTAGAGGCAAGGGGGTTCACATCCAAAGTGAAGGTGACGGGGGAGCCTCCTGAGTCTCTTGGCTTTGATACGGCTCACTTGTCCACTTTGTGTTTTCTCTTCTACACTTCTTGTGTATGGTGGCTCGATTCCCTGCGTTGCGCACACACCTTTTTTCTTTGATTTTTTTTCTCATCCACAACATATGCACTTGTGTGTCGCGCAGTCCGTTAAATTTACCTGCAAGCTACCTGAAGGAAGTACCAGCTGGGTTGCTAGTCTAAAATAGACACTGATGCAGTGCAGTGGTTATTCACATGGCAATATTCGATATTTTTAGATGAAATTTTGAAAGTATTGGCATTTCCAAATTTTATGATGGGAGTTCCAAAAATCAAGTTGGAGCCTGGATTTTCATTGTGGAAATCAAACTAATTTCAATTTTTCCTCAATTTTACAATGATTGAATGTCGAGATTGAATTCATTTCCTATTCAGATTTGAGTTGAAGCTCACGGGTTTAAGTTTCAATAATTGTTTCCTGAATTTATACAATAATTATTCGAGCTCACGGGTTTAAGTTTCTGAGGAACCATGTTGAGATGTGCCATGGTTCATGATGTGATGAATAATTGACAACGACTTAGTTTGAGTTGACATGGGGTTCGAGTTTGAAATGTGAGAACTTGAGGTTTGCATGAGCATGTATATTGATTATCACTACAAGGGAAATACCCCTTTTGCAGCGCATATATGCGTTGCTAGAAGTCCAAATATGTGTTGGTAGTATTAATACCAACGCGTCTAGCATCCGTTGCAACAGCTGCCGTTGCAAAGGTCTACTGCAACATTTCTTTATGCGTTGGTAACCTTCACTAATAAGCGTTGCAGAACTGCAACGCATCTATTCTCACTGCTACAACGCTTCCATGCGTTGCTAGTATTGGTAACCAGGAAAATTCTGGTACTACAAACATGCTGATCATTAAAAATATTTATAATATGTAGCACTTTTCAATATTATCCTCAGTTCTGCCCAAACACTCCAAAAGCGCACAATTGTACTACAAAAAAATAAGTTGTATTATAAACAATTATAGTTATACAAGAACTTTGGACATGCATTACAACACCAATTATGGTTGATAAAATCATCTCAAGAATACAACATCTGTATCTAACATGTCTACCATCACATGAATACAACATCACTATCTAATGTCTATCATCCCAAGAATACAATATCTGTATCTGACATGACAAAAAACCAATTCATTCGACACCTCTGTCCATTCCCCAAGCTAAAATGTCACTCTTTACATTTTCACTCTGCATCATTTGACCAGGCATCCACTCATCCTGCAGGAGAAAGAGAACAATTTTTGAACTACAAGCGTTAGAGTATATCAATCCTAAAGCATCAGTTTTTTTAGTTACACACAAAAGACTAGAAACATCAAAATAAAACACTCTGATTCTTCAGTTTTCAAATGAGTTATGCTGCTACATTTCATACAGCACTAACTACTGAATCTATCTCTCGAAAACAATTTAATGCAATATGAAAAGAAGTGAAATAAAATGTTGTAGCTCAGACCAGCAATCTAAAGTTAATGCCACAGCAGAAGAATATTATTAGTCTGGACTTTTATGCGCAAAATTACCAAATATATAGGTTCCCTTTCAAAGCAAGGAACAAGAGTTCAGATGATTTTCAAGGAGAGAAAGTTGCAGACTACTTTTTATACTTGTGTTGCAGTGTGTCACACAGCCCCTAGCGATGCCACCCTATTGATTAAAAAGTAAAAAATGTCACCAGAATGGTCGCTAAGAGCCAGAATGCAGGAATTCCTCACTTCATGCATCTTATAGTTCTGTATGTAAAATATTTATGGCACACTGGGGATGCAAAGACAAAAAAAAAAAAAGAATCCCCTAAATCAATAAAATGCAAAGGAAAACATTTTGTTACCTTACAGCTGTTATGCACTCTTCTAAGATTCTTGCTGCTCGTGTGTTACAGGTCCATAATCGTGGGCAGGAAATTTATGAATGAAACTGGCAGTTGCAGATACGACTACAAGAATCATTAACAATTGCTGCTAACAATGTCAACCCTGCAAGAATGCCAGGATAAGATAGAGTTATATATAAAATTTAAATTGCCAGCAAGAAAAATCAACTGGCAGTCCCTTGTTATTCTAATCAGAATCCATCTAGACTCTACAGGGGTTGGCATCTAGATAATCTGAGAAATGTATCTGAACACAGAGGCCACTGGGGCGCAAGAATGAATCCCCAATTGAAATAAATTAAGTTATCCTGATCTATGATTCTCACCTCAGGTAACTTGCCCTCGATTCATCTCCACAATCCTTGCCATTCCGCAGATCTGCAGGAATATAACCAAAGAAATACAGAATGGCGGAGGGAAGCGAAGAACAGTAGAAGGGGTGACGCCGGCATGGTTTATGGGCGGGAGGAGGATGACTGACCCGTCTTCGCATCGCAGAGGTTGGATGTGGTGGGAGTTCCTGGCCTGGAGGATGACGGGGTGGAGGCAGGGCGCGTTGAGCGACATGTATGCCTCCAGCAGGCGCTCCAACTCCGGCTAGCCGAACACCTGGCCAACCGCTTCACCACCGTCATGCCTCTGCACACCTCCTCCGCCGCGGCCGTCGTCGCCGCCACCTGGAACCCCGGCTCGCTAGCGCCGCCGCCGCCGCACGTGTCATGACCGGAAGACGGCTGGTGCGGGAATCCGGCGTGTGCGTCGCTGGGGTAGGCGGCTAAGACTGACCGCAACAGTCTACTGTAAACCATCCTCTCCTCTAAATTTAGAGGATATTTGATCCTGTACCCATTGCAACAATACCCGGTAAACAATCCTCTATTTTCCAGGTTGGGGACGCGAACCTCCAAACCTGGCGGGCGCCTCCTCGTCCGCCAAATCCCCTGCACCCGTCGCGCCGCTCCCTTCCCTCCTCGCCGCGCCGGGCTCCCAGCTCGACTCCGGCGACCTCCTCCCGGCCTCCCGCGAGCGCGTCCACATGGAGGCCGCCGACGCCGCCGCCTCCAACGCCGAGTTCGTCCACATGGAGGCCGCCGACGCCGCCGCCTCCAACGCCGCGTCCACATGATGCGTGCCTCCCCGGTGAAGAACGGGTGCACCACGAGCAGGCCCTCGAACGTCGGCGCGCCGTGGACGGAGCTGGCGCGGGCGGCCATGTTGTGCGCGATGGTGGCGCCGGCGCTCGCCCCGCCCAGGAACACACGCGACAGGTCCCCGTGCTCCGCGAGCCAGGGGTCCCGGTCCTTGGTCGTCGTCGCGGCGGCGGCGTGCGACGCCACCCACTGGAGCGCCTCCCAGTCTCCCATGCGTCGTCCAGCCCCGGCGAGCGACGGCGTCAGCGGCCTGTGTGCTTGGCTGAATGCACAGGTGCTGCTGCGTGCTTGCTTCTTGGCTGAATGCGCTGCTGCTGCCTGTGTGCTTGCTTGCTTGTATATTGTTCCTTGTATCTGGGCACTTGGATCTGTATTGGATTTGATCAACCATGTGTTCTCTGTTGGATAAAAGGAGTGATGAAGACTTATCTGAATTCTAAACTGAACTGGTATTTGTTGCAGTAATCTGAATGTTCTGTTTGTTTCAGTTCTCTGTGCCTTTAAACACAAGTACTGCTTGTGCTATCCGCTGCTCTGAACCATGGTAATTTGTGGATGGTAGCTATCACACAAATGTCTGCTGCAGTGTGCTAGTTTCAGACTTCCATGTTTCAGTGTACAGAATTACCTCGGCAAGAAAGGTAATTTTGCCTGTTTGCTTGCTGCTGTTGCAAGCTTTTGCATTGCCCAATTTACATGAAGATATCTAGTGAGCAGGATGGAAATGGTACCCTTTGTAGGAGTACCAATTTGTTGGCATGAATGTTTGTAGAACTCGTCAGTCGAGTGTGTCAAATGTATGTTTTTCAGTTCCGGTTCTGGAACTGAAGGTCGGTTTCAGACATGTAGAGCAGATTTTGGCAGCTATTGCAACTGAAGAACCTCCATTGGATATCTGAATTTGTTTGAATGTTACCATAATATCTTGTCTGCTCTTTGGTGCCTGTTCATCTGTCTCATGTTCGCGGATCTGCTCAGATTACTTTCTGCTTTAGAATACATTGTGATCCTATCAGGAATACAGAAGCTGTTTTTCCTTTTCAGGTTTGAAGCTGAATATCCATTGTGACCCAAGGAATATATGATACTGTTGTTCAGTTATTCTCATACTTTTATTCTGTAGCTAATGTGAGACAGCACTGGAAAAAGTATATGCTGACTGTTAATTCTGAGAAGCATGCTGTACTTCTGAACAACTGTTTTCAATCTGAAAAGTTATTCACCAGTATATGAAAATGGAGTGTCAGAAGCATGCTGTACTACCATTTATTCTTTAACTGAAAGAAAGAAATATTGACACTTGAATCTGCAATTCCCATTATCAGTGCAGCCTGGCCTTTCGGGGGCAAAAAAATTCAGCCAGATGACTGAACAATTTAACTGAAATTAGACGACTTCAACGGTTAACTGTATATGTGTGTCCATATACAGTTTTCAGCTGTGACAGTTTTCAGCTGACACCAACCGAGCTGTATACAGTTCAACTGAAATATTGTTCTTCTCAAATTTTTTATTTTGAATAAAGTCCATACAACAAGTCAAAGTGTGCATTTAAATGTGGAAGACCAACAGGCCATAGAACAACTGCTCTGTATACAATGTTGTCGACAATAAGAAAATGTTGAATAAGTGACAGTCTGCAACTACAACACATTGGAAGCAACACAATAAGAAAATGTGGTACCTCTGTGACTTTATTTAACTTTATTTAACATACAAAGGCATTACACATATTGACCATGACATACATTGACTTTGACTACAAAGGCATTACACACATCGACCATGACATCTAGATTCTTAATTCGGCCGATCCTCTTCGATCAAGTACCGAAGCAAGTTACAATCATCATCTTCTTCTTCTAATGTTTGGTGCAGCCGTACCGATGGGTGTGGGATATTGTTATGAGCAACTTAATAAACTCTTCCTAACTTAACAATTCTCCTTCCTAACTTAATCTGAACAATCCTAAACCAATACGACTCCTTTCCTTTTAGCCACTTTTGGAAGGTGAGGCTGCAGCCCCACATTGCCGCCCTCCTGGCGGCGCCATCAGGGTGGCGGCAGCCCTGGCGCGCTAGGCTGCCGCCTGCGGGCTGGGCTGGGCCCACTGGCCCATGTCCATAACAGATATCCATTGTGCACAATATTCACAATATTGGTGCCCTGCAAGCAAAAACAACACTCATATTTTAATAAAAGCTTCAATCTTTTATTCTTACTGCAATGAAATTCTTCAATCCTTTATTCTTACTCCAAAGTGCAATGAAATTGCATAGCACCCTCTTACTGCAATGAAATTCTGGTAGTGTGCAATGACTATTCTTTCAGGTATTCAGAGGACGGCTGTTTTCAGCTTAACTTATGAATTTATGATTGCTTACTCCTGTGCTGTGCAGATGCTTGTATGGGATGAACCAAAAGCAAAGTATCACCCACATATCTGTTATGACATGATATACACAATAACTGTTACACTGAACATTCATGTTCATATCAGGAAGTGGACTTATGGTTGCATTTACATTCGGACACTGCTGTTTCTGTAAGCTTTCCAATCCTCTGCTTAAACATTTTCTGTACTTCTAAGTTCATCTACTTCTTGCAGAGTTGCAGGTCATTTTCAAGAATCAAAAAAAGCCAATGCCGCATGCCAACGGGACAAGAGACTGCACGGCGGTGGTACCTGGACAGCAAGCAGAGGGCATCCGTGTCCGGCTGCGCCTTCGTCGATGTCGCTGTCAATCGGTAGTACCTCGTCGATGTCGCGACAGCCTCGGCCAGCTGCGCCGCCTCCAGCCTCGCTGCCGCAACTCCGGAGCTGCGCACGACGACGACGACCACAGCGTCGGCGCGCCGGAGCAGGGAAGCGCGGGATACGGCGGCGTGCCGGAGCAGGGCAGCGCGGGAGAAGGGGCGCGCCGGAGCAGGGGCAGGGCAGCGCGGGAGAAGGGACGCGCCGGAGCAGGGCGGCGTCGGAGCAGCGGCGCGCCGGAGCAGGGAGCGCGGGAGGCGGCGGCGGGCAGCGGATGGAGGAGGCGATACAGTTCCTTGTTGCAACCAAATCTAATTTAGAGGTTGGAATCTTTTACAGGAGATGTAGAATATTCTTTTAGAGGGTGAAAAATAGAGGATATTGCTGCGGTCAGTCTAAGGGCAAGATCCAGAGATTGGTAGGGACGAATATAGCGGAGAGAGGAGAACGAAAGTGGCGGCGCAGTACCGAATGTTCTGGTGCGGATTGGAAACGAGAGAAGTTATACGGAGATTGAGGGAGGTGGGGATACGGGCACCTAGCAACGCATTTGCCTACCGTTCCAAAGCATGCGTTGCAATACGGGTGTTTGTGGTGTAGTGTATGTTTATGGCTAACCGGAGTTGGTGAAGGTGATGGGAAGTATGGAGGAGATGGAGAAATGTGTTTGCTTGTCTAATGATGTGTAGGTCAATGGAGTCAACTTGATGGTCAACGGCGAGAGGATCGGGAGGAACAAGCGGGAGGCTTGGGTCCAGGCGATCGAGAGGCCGGGTGAGGTCAAGGGTGATCCACACCGTACACGTGGCGGACAAGAAGCACGGAGGGTTTCGCGGTTTGGCCTCAAAACCGTGGAGGTGATGAAGACGGCGGGTTGACCAAGTCAAGAGGCGAACGGGAGGCCGAGTCAAGTGAAGGGTCCCGACGGGCTGGGACGAGAAGACTTGACGGCAAGGTTCGCGGGATGAGGTGACACGCGTCGACATCGAGGTGGTTTCCCGGTTTATGCCTCAAAACCGGCGGGCGGACGGTTTCCCGGTTTGGGCCTCAAAACCGGCGTCGGCGCATGGTGGTGTACGTGGCACCATCGCGAAGGTTGCGTCGAGGCGAAGCGAAGTCGTGAAGGGCCCGATGGCGTTCGGGCGAAGGAAAAAGAGTTGGACGTTTTGCCCCTAGTGGTAGGTGGGAGTATGTAATACCTTAGGGGTAAGTTGGGAAAGAGAAAATGCCCATATAGGGAGGTGGAGTTGGCTGGCCACCTTGAGCCTTGAGGGACCAAGTCATTTGCATCTAGAGGATAGGACTAGCTAGGGGAGAGCTAGAGAGAGATGAGAGGAGAGGGAACAAGGTGAGAGCTTGTATCTTCAACTTTCAACAAGAGAGGGAGGAAGAGGGCGGCGCCCTAGCTTTGTACCTATGGATTTCGTGATTGAATCAATGGGATAAAGTTTGTTTGAATCAATCTTGTGCTCTTGTTCTTCCTCCTCATCTTATTCCCGAATTTATCTTTTTCCTCATTTTCGGAGCTATTTTCGGGTGATTTTTCGATCTCCTTTTTGGCTGCGATTTGGGATGGTTTTCTTGGATGGATTCGGTGCTAGGATGTGTGGGAACATGCCTTGAGTGATCTCGTTCAAGATCTCCCCACGAGCACCTCGAATTTGTGGATTTCGTCCAAGTTTGACCAAACCCTTGTTCTTGCACGTGATCTGAAATTCGAGGGGATTTGGTTGGGTTTTTGGTATGGATCCAATTGGATGAGGTTCCCAATCTTGTTACGCACCTAGGGTTCAAGTTTGGTGATTCTTGGAGGTCGTTTGATTGGGTTTCGGATTTTGGAGCAACCGGTCGCGTGTTTTTGTTCTTGCTGTTCATCGCCTATCGGAGTATCCGACCGAGTACCGGAGTATCCGGACCTAGTACCCGACCGGACTATCCGACACATTACCGGAGTATCCGAACCTGATACCTTCCGGAGTATCCGGCACCCTACCGGAGTATCCGGGCCTGGTATCCGACCGGAGTATTCGACACCTCACCGGAGTATCTGATGCCGGAGTATCCGACAGGTTACCGGACTATCCGGTGGAAGGTCTCGGTTGGATTTTCATCGGTCCGTCTCGTGGAGTGCGTGTTCGCTTGTTTTGCTTCCGCAAGTATTCCTACATTATCTTTGATCACTCCTAGGGTCAGCACAACACTCCTCATGTGTGTGTGTGATCTTGGTAATCATTCTTGAGGCGGGTTGGGACATAGGCCGAATTCTTTGCAAGAATTTTTATCGGCTCCCATTCACGCCCCCTCTGGTCGCCTTCTCGGTGCTTCAATTGGTATCAGAGCCGGTTTGATCACGTGTTGAGCTTAACTGGCTTTGTGATCCGAAGGCGACATGGAGAAAGGTGCGATCAAGCTCTTGGTCTTCGATGGGGAAGATTTTCCCTATTGGAAGTCTCGCACTCAAGCCTATCTCATGAGTCAAGGCATTGGGATATGGACTATTGTGCAAACCGACTACGAGATTCCGGAGAACATGGAGACGGCGCAGCAAGGTGCGATCGCTCAATTCGATAACAATTCTAAAGCTGTTAACATCCTGCTTTCCGCCATCGGTAGGAAGGAGTACGATCGTATTGCTCACCTTAAGACTGCTCATGCCATATGGGAGGCGCTTTGCTCCTATCATGAAGGCACTAACCAAGTTAAGACCATGCGTAGAGATTCGTACAACAGACAGTACCAGACCTTTGCACAGCTGCCTGGCGAGTCGCTAGATGCTACGTTTGCTAGATTCGAGTCCATAGTGTGTCATCTCAGGGCATGTGGTGATCTTGTTTACACTGACAATGAGCGTGCTAAGCAATTGCTTTACTCACTAGATGAGAACACTTGGGGTGTGAAGATCTCCGCACTGGAGGAATCCCCCGACTTTGGCACACTCACCTGCGAGCAGCTCTATAGCACGCTCAAGTCTCACGAGCTCTCTAGGAAGTCACGTTCGAACCACAATGCATCCACTAGTATGGCTTTGATGACTGACTCTCATGGTAATGCATCTTATGGGACTAACCCCTCTCACAAATCTACTTTGGAGTTTGCTCTTTCTTCCTTGGTTGCAGCTTCAGATGAACAGGTGGAGTCCCTTCCGGAGGAGGATCTTGCCTTGCTGATCAGGAAGTTCAAGCGCTCCTTCAACAACAGAAGAGATAGGAGAGGTGGTGATCCCCGTGGCTGCTACGAGTGCGGCGATCCTCGTCACTTCATCGCCCTGCCCCAAGCGGAAGAAGAAGTTCGACTACACCGACCGCCAAGAAGAAGAACCCAAGAAGAAGAACAACTTCTCCAAGAAGGGCAAGAACACCAAGAAGAAGATGGCGAAGGTGTTCGCAAGGGCACTTGTGGCTTCCCTCAGCGACGTCGACTACTCTACGGGCGATGACATCTCAAGCGCTGAGGAGGAGATGGAGAAGCCGGAGAAGTCAAAGGACAGGAAGAAGACTTCCGACTTCACCGGGCTCTGCTTCATGGCAAAGGATGATCCCTACTCCGACTCCGATTCCGAGACAAGCAAGGTATCACAAACTCGTGAGGAGCTCATCTTTCGAAATGAATACTTGCGTAATGCCTTGTTTGAGCAAGATAAGAAGTTAGTTGAGGCTGTGCGCAAGAATCGTAAGATAAAGTCCGAGCTTGAAAGTACCAATGTTGATCTTGCTTTTCTCAAGTCTTGTGTTGATGAGGATAGGGTGGTAGAGTGTGAGTCTTGTGATGTTGTCATGAATGATCTAGTCTCTCTGAAGGATGTGCATGCTCAAGTTGCCAGTCAGCTTGAGAGTGCTTCGAGAGAGCTAGAGGAGCTCAAGGCTCGACCTCTACTCTTGGGTGTTTGTAAGACTTGCCCTAAGCTCACACATGACTTGGATAGTCAATTGTCCAAGGTCAAAGAGCTAGAGGCAAAATTGCTAAGTGGTCCTCGTGGAACACCACCACCGTGTGTTGTGTGTGCCTCTTTGAAGAGTGATCTTGTCACCACCAAAAACGAGAACCTAAAGCTATCCCAAAAGGTCGAATACCTCACCACTCGCCTCACAAGAACCAAAGAGAGTGAGAAGAGAATTGAGAGTGACTTGCTGAGGGTTAAGGAAGGTTCAACTCAAGGATACAACTTGGGTTTGGGTTATGAGAGGTGTGAGAAGGAGAGTGAAAATGTGGGTAAGTTTGTACCAAGCTCCAACCTCCAAGATGAGAGTGAGAAACTTAAACCCACCGACACCTACTACCCATCAAACCCAAAGCCATCCTTTAACCCAAGAGAGGTCAAGAAACAAAAGCAACAATCCAAACCACCTACACAACCAAAACCAAAACCCAGGAATGTGTTTACTTGCATGTTTTGTGGTAGAGATGGTCATTTGGATGAGTTTTGCTTTAGAAGGAAGAGAATTGAAAGGAGGCAAGCTGAGTTAGCTAGGAATGCCGTCTATCATTCCTATGTTGACTATCCGCCTCACACTCCTTCTTGTGCTTACAGTGGACTTGGTCATCGCTCATATGACTTTGGTTCACGAAACAGAGAATTTGAGTCACGACGCTTTGATGGCCCACGTTTTCCCTTTCGTGTGTAAGCTTCATGACCATTGGAGCTAGGGAAACCCCAAGGTATGAATGTTTTGGTGATAGGATGAGAACCATGAATGTGACTAATACTCGTTGTGAGATCTTATAGGTCACATATGAAGAAAGCTCCGTCCGTTGGTGGTGAACGCCAACACACCATGAACTTAATTGACAAGGATGATTGGTTGCCTTCATCTACACGAGAACGGACTTGATGGAGTCGCGGAGAAGACATGGATCAAGGCTAAGGACATGCTAGATCCAAGCGAGTGTTGCTTGGTTAGATGTTAGCTTGAGTCCATAGGAAAAACCGGACTATCAAGAGGGTTCGAGGTGGTTCTCTTAGTACACACTAGTTATAGAGATCATTGGATGCATGGTGAGTCTCTCAGGGGCTAGGGTGGCAGAAGAGAGTTGAAGGAACCAAGAAGATCAAGTCTTGAAGAAGAAGATCAAGAAGAAGATCGAAACTGCAGAGGCAGAAGAGACCGGACAGTACGGTCAAGGAGACCGTACAATACGGTCTACAGAGGAAATCCAGACAGAGAAGCTCAAGTTTCTGGAAGTTGAAGAATAGAGACCGGACAGTGGACCGGACAGTACGGTCCTAGGGACCGGACAGTACGGTCTCTATTGGGTATTCCAGACAGAGAAGCTGAAGTTTCTGGAAGTCGAAGAATGAAGACCGGACAGTTGACCGGACAATACGGTGGTGAGACCGTACAATACGGTCTTACAGGAGAAGAGCAACAGAGAAGGAGAAGTTTCTGTTGGCTGATGAAGAATGGAGACCGGACAATACGGTCCTAGGGACCGTACAATCACTACAACAAATGTGGAGATCCGTGACGTTTTTTGGGTGACGGTTAATGCGACCGTCACTAAATTAACATATCTATGACGATATGAACAATTTCGTCATGGATCACCAGTGGGCCCCAGGGGTTAATGAATCGGGTGACATTTCTATGACGACAATGTCATCTACCGTCACGAATTGAAACGTGAAATCGTCACGGATTGGCTTCAGTGATCATGACAATTTTGTTTCGTCACAATTTAGAGATTTTTTTAATGTGGACCCCTATTGTCAGTGGAGGTTCAAAGAAAAAAAATTGGTCGCCATGTTGGATCGAACCCACAAAGTGAGCGATAAACATCATGGGCCTTACGACTGCATTATGTGATGGAGTGCGTGGCCAATAGGACTTGTTTGTATTTTTAAAGTAATTTTATACCGTATGCTATTGTGTTGTGGTCAAATGGGCCGGCCGTTTTAGGCCCAAACCGTGTCCTGATATAAAAGTCAGAGTAACCCTAAGCTACCGTCAACTCTCTCTCATTCTCCTCAGCCACCGCCGCCTTTCTCTCTTCTCTCCTCATCCACCTCTCTTCTCCTCCCTGGGGCGCATCGATCCCCTGCGCGTATCGTGCGCCCTGCCTCGCGCCCTCGCCCACCCCGTCTCAAGCTCGTCATCGACCTACATCGCCCCTGCTCCGCCGCCGATCCTCAACATTCGCCGGCTCACCGCGAGCGCTCTGTTCTCTGCCTCTCCATCGAGCTCTTCATCCACCCTGGCTGCGCGCCTCGACGTTCCCCCTGCCTCGACGTTCCCCGCCTCGCTGCGCGCGGCGGCCTCGCCTTCTCCAACGAGCTCGCCGTCGTCAGATCTGCGTCGCCGTGCCTCGTCCTCGCTGTCGCGATCCTCAAGCCGGTGCTTCCGCGTCCAAGCTGCAGCAGGTGCGGTGAGCAGCCCCGGCAAGAGCGCGACGAGCTGGTCGATTTCTTGTCCACACGCACAAAGGCACGAGGTCTGCTCTTTCTTCCTGTCCCCATCGTTTTGATCTATTTTTTTATTGTTCTGATACAACATTTGTGGGCAAACGTCGCAGTTAGTTATTTATTCTTCTGTGTTCACCTCTTGCATCAGCATGTACATGGCAAATTAAGTATGTTTTTTAGCTTGTTCCATTTATATGACAGCGCTCTTTTGGTATGCAGGTTTGGAATCGAAATAAAGAAAGTTATGCCAGTTGGAGTGAACTAGTAGTTCAGCATTCTAGCTGTTTAAGTTGAAGCTTGAGGTTAGCTTGGAGATCAGGAAACTGAACGACATAGTAGTTGGATGGGGTTACAGTTATGAATGTGTGTGGATGTTTATTCCAGTTTTGATTTGTGTGATTATTATCGGTTACAGTTTTGTAGTGTTACCGTCGAACTGATTTTGTACCACTTTGTAATTCTGAAGAACCCACTTGTAGATGTTTATTTATGAAAGAGAAATTACAGTTTGCTGAATGTTGAATGTTGAATACGGCTGGTTCCAGAGAGGCTTCAATTTGGATGAATTTGGGGTAGATTTAAAATGGATTTGATCCATTGTGACGATCTGAATTGGTCACAGATGTTCGGGCTTTGGCTGGGCTTTGGGCTGCTCTATGACGGGAAAAGAGCATCACAGATCTTCTATCATTCGTGATGCCTCTCGAGAGACGTCACGGTTCAATTTATGACGCGAGATCCATGATAGTAGGCGATTTCGTCATGGATGCTGCTTTGTGACGGTTTTCAGCCAATCTGTGACAAAGTACAAACGTCATGGATCTCTAGATTTCTTGTAGTGAATACGGTCTGGTTTGAGATGAAGGTCAGCACTCCCTGGATGCCGGTCTGGTGAAGACCGGACAATACGGTCAGATAGAGACCGGACAGTACGGTCCTATTGTACGGTCATCACGCAGACTGGGCACTTTTGGACAACGGCTAGTTTGAGGTTGGAGGCCTATATATAGTGGGTTGTTTACCTCTTTGAGGTGCTCTTGGACCCAGGAAAGAGGGGAGGTGCTGCCAAGAAGCCAAGAGGAAGAAGTGTGAAGCACTTGAGAGGGATTTGGAGTGATCCTAGTGCTTGAGAGAGTAGCAAGTTGCATCCTTTGATCTCTAGGCTAGTGTGGGCTTGAGAGAGTCATCTAGGGCTGTTACTCTTGGTCTATGGCGAGGCCTAGACCGGTTAGGCGTCGGTGTTGAGCTGTCCAAGGAGATTGTGGAAGTCGACACAAGTTTGTACACGGTCTTGGAGCTTCCCGTGCGAAAGAAGCATCACTAGTGGAGCGCCCTTTGGCACGCATCAAGTGCGGAGCCTTACCTCCGGAAGAGTACCCGGGATCGAGCCCGGCGGGACGTGCCCGCGACTTCACTCGGAGGGTGAAGTGTGCTCTAGGAGGGATCGCCATCGAGCGGAGGGACGGGGTCGAGACTCCGGCGGGAGTGACCCAACGTGGAGTAGGGGAAGGCGCCATCCTTCCGAGACCACGGGAAAACATCATGAGCATTCTCTACCCCTTCTCCTTTACTACTCGCATTTACTTATCGCACTTCATATGATTACTTGTAGTACTTGAGTTGCTCTTATCTTGCTTGTGTGTTTACCTTGGTACCTACTAGCTTCACTAGGTTTGATTGATTGCCTTGCTCGTGTGCTAACTTGTTATAGCCTATCTAATAGCTCTAAGGACTCTACTTAGTGTGCCTAGTATCTTGGTTGTCTTGTCTCTAGTTATCTTGTTCCTTACCTTGCCTAGCTTAAGTCTTCCGCTATCTATCTATCTTGTGCTAGGTTGCTAGTGTGGTGTGTTTGTGTTATCTATATGCACTAGCTATATAGGTTAAGGATACTTCTTAGTGTGTTTTACCTTGTCACTAGAACTACTTGCTAGGAGTTGCTTGGGTGTAAGTGTTTGAATATAGATTCTAGAGTGCACCGATTCACCCCCCCCCCCCTCTCGGTCACACGATCCTTACAAGTGGTATCAGAGCCAAGTGCTCATTATTAGGGCTTTACCGCCTTGAGTCGTGACCGGGATTGCGTGTGGGAAAATGGAGTCCACTCATGATGACGTTTCTAACACTTCCATCGCCTCTACCTTGATTGAGCCTTATGATTGTGTGCTTAATGACATTTCCTACTATGGTGTGCGTGATGAGTATGATGAGCTTGTTTTGAATGATAATGAGGATATCACTAACTTCGCATCTCGCTTGTATGTTCTTGCTAGGAAACTCATGTCACGAGGTTATCCATCTATTATGCACAAGCATGTTGTGAAGAAGCTTATCCGATCTCTACCACTCTCGAGGTTTGGTATTCTTGCTTTTGCTCGAGTGGATGAGTTTGTGAACATGCCCTATGATGAGGTGGTTGCTATTCTCTCCTCTCTTGAGGAGGATATCAAGAAGGGCAAGGATATCTCTCATGCAAGTGAAGATCAACACATTGAAGCTCAACCTCTACCTCAAGCTCAATCATCATCTCGTGTTGGTGAAGGTTCTTCTTCTCGGGATCAAGAGGATGGATATCTCAAGCTATGTGATGAGTTGGATCACATCTCTATGGAGCCGAATGAAGATCTTGTTGAGTTTGCTCTCCGGATGGATTCTCTCATCAAGAGGATAAATGAGAACAAGCTTTGGATAGTCACTAAGGGTCAAGGTCTTAGAAGGTTTCTTGATGCTCTTCCAAAGGACAAGTATGGTGATCACATTGAGTTTGAAAGCTTTGAGCTTGAGTCATATTCAATTGAGCAAGTCATTGAGATCGTCACAAGAAGAAGGGCTCGCTCTTTGCTCTTTAACACATTCAAGACCCCAAGTGATAATGAGGAGGAAGAAGAAGATGATAGAGTTCCCGTCTTCTATTGTGATGATGACTATTCAAGTGCTAGTGATGATGAGCCGGAGCCTATCAAGGAATGTCACATGAAGAAAGAAGTCTTGCCATCCCTCTTTGAAGACTACTACAACTTGTATGAACCGGATCTTGCCGATCGGCCTCACTATCACCTCTTCGACATGTATGATGTGTTCTATAGGGAAGATGGAGAGTTTTGGCTTGATTGTTGGAAGAGACTTCTTGTGTTGGTGGCTAGAGTGAACTCTTTTGAAGGAGAAGACAAGATTAGTGATGAACACGCTATTCACACCGTGATCTCTATGCTACCATACAATAGGAAGGTCCACATTCTAAATGATCTCAATGATGATATTAGTGGTATGACTCTCAAGGATATGATCTTGATGGCACTATCCTATGAAAATCAAATCTACAACATTCTTGAGTACTTCAATGCTAGTGGAGATGTGGGAAGGTTTCAAGGTCTTCAACTTGGAACTCATGTCACACACATGGGTGTTGATCGGACCATGTGGAGACACAATGGAGTCACCAAGGCAATGATTGACGCCTTGGATGCATTGGACTTGGACTTTCTCAATGGAGTTCCTATGGCCTACATCAAGAACAAGCAAGAGGTAAATGATATGTCAATTGATTCTCATGATACTAACACTCCTCTTTGCTTGATGGCTACTTCCAAGGTGAACTACAAGATTGGTGGCAAACATTGGGTGTTGGATAGTGGGTGCACTCAACACATGACCGGTACTTCATCCATCTTCACCAACTTGGAAGAAAATGAAGATCATGACAAGGTCACATTTGGGGACAACTCCAAGCACAAGGTGAGAGGTCTTGGTAAGGTGGCTATCTCAAATGACCTCTCTATCTCTAATGTATTGCTTGTTGAGTCCCTAAACTTCAATCTTCTATCCGTAGCTCAAATATGTGATCTTGGCTTTTCTTGTAACTTTGATGCTAATGGGGTGGTTCTTCATAATGATGCTATGGGTCTCACTATCAAGGGCTTTCATCATAATAATCTATATGTTGTTGATTTTGAGACTAACATTGTTGCCCCTAGCACTTGTCTCTTCACTAAGTCCGCTCTAGGTTGGCTATGGCATCGAAGGCTAGCTCACATTGGTATGGGTCAACTCAAGCATGTAATGAAGAACAAGCTAGTGAGAGGAGTCAAGGATGTCACCTTTGAGAAGGACAAGCTATGTAGTGCATGCCAAGCCGGAAAGCAAGTGGCTTCACCTCACCCGTCCAAGAATTTCTTGTCAACTTCAAGACCTCTCGAGCTCTTACACATTGATCTCTTCGGGCCTACAACTTATGTGAGCATTGGTGGGAATCTCTATTGCTTGGTGGTAGTGGATGACTACTCAAGATATACATGGGTATTCTTTCTTGAGAACAAGGCACAAGCAATTGGGATATTAAAGAAGTTTGCTAGAAGAGTGCAAAATGAGTATGGGCATCACATTAAGAAGATTCGGAGTGATAATGGGACGGAGTTTAAGAACTCTACCATTGAAGACTATTGTGATGAGATTGGCATAAAGCATGAGTTCTCGGCTACATACACTCCTCAACAAAATGGTGTTGTTGAGAGGAAGAACAAGACTCTTATCACTCTTGCTCGTGCTATGCTTGATGAGTACAACACTCCGGAGAAGTTTTGGGCGGAAGCTATCAACACGGCATGCTACACCTCCAACCGGATCTATCCTCACAAGTTGCTAAACAAGACTCCATATGAAGTGATTGTTGGGAGAAGACCGAATGTTGCCTATTTCCGAGTGTTTAGTTGCAAGTGCTACATCTACAAGAAGAGGGAAAGACTTGGCAAGTTCGAGAAGAGGACCGATGTGGGCATTCTTGTCGGTTACTCGGGCTCGGCCAAGGCTTATCGGGTTTACAACACCTCTACCGGCTTTGTTGACTATGATGTGCAATTTGATGAGTCTCACGGGTCTCAAGAAGACCCTCCTTCTTCTCATATTGTAGGTGATGAACCCATCGAGGAAGCTTTGGAGAACATGCCCATTGGTGAAGTTATTCCTCGTGAAGACGAACCTCCGACACCTCCTCCAACAACTTCATCAAGCGGACTTTCTACGAGCACATCTCAAGTGAATCCAAGCTCTCCCTCAAGTGAACAACATCAAGCACCTTCAAGTGATCCGCAACAAGCATCTTCGAGTCAAGCTACTCCAAGCGAACCGCAACAAGCATCTTCGAGTCAAGCTACTCCAAATGAACCGCAACAAGCGCCATCAAGTCCACCTCATGCATCTACGAGTCAAGCATCACCGAGAAATCAAGAACAAGCACAATCTACTTCAACTCAAGATGATGGCTCGGGTTCACCTCTTCGACAACAAGACACTCACATCTCTAGGGAGCAAGCCGCAAGAGATGCGCAAGATACTTCGCCGGCTCCTCCTCCTCCTCGACAAGAACCTTCAAGGAAGCACAAACCCATTGCTCGGGATCATTCACGTGATCTCATCATTGGGAGTCCTTCTCAAGGGATAAAGACTAGGAGAAGTCAATATAAACCTAATTATGTTGATGAAGCTAACATTGTTGAGAATTTCTCTTTTGTCTCTACCCTAGAGCCAAAGACGATCGAGGAAGCCTTGAAAGATCACAAGTGGGTGCTATCCATGCAAGAGGAGCTCAACAACTTCAAGAGGAATGATGTTTGGAAGTTGGTGAAGCGGCCCAAGCGATCCAATGTCATTGGCGCTAAGTAGGTCTTCAAGAACAAGCAAGATGAGAAGGGAGCAATCGTGAGGAACAAGGCAAGACTTGTGGCGAAGGGCTACTCTCAAGTTGAAGGCGTCGATTTTGACGAGACTTTCGTCCCCGTCGCTCGTCTTGAGGCTATAAGAACACTTCTTGCTTATGCTTCTCATTTTGATTTTAAACTTCACCAAATGGATGTGAAAAGTGCATTTCTAAATGGACTAATCAATGAAGAAGTTTATGTAGAGCAACCTCCCGGCTTCGAGGACCCCGAGCATCCGGACCATGTGTACAAGCTCAAGAAGGCTCTCTACGGACTCAAACAAGCACCAAGAGCATGGTATGAACGACTTCGAGATCATCTCATCACCAAGGGCTACAAGATCGGTAGTATCGACAACACTCTCTTTACTAAGCATATTGGTGATGATCTCTTTGTTTGTCAAATCTATGTTGATGATATCATCTATGGCTCCACTAACGAAATCTATAATGATGAGTTTCGTGCTCTTATGAAGAAAGAGTTTGAGATGTCCATGATAGGTGAACTTCATGTCTTCCTCGGTTTTCAAGTCAAGCAAATGAAGGAGGGCACGTTCATCTACCAAGAGAAGTACACTCGGGATCTTCTTAAGAGATTCGGCATGGAAGACTCCAAGCCCTACGACACACCTATGGCTACAAGTGTCCCTCTTGATGTGGATGTAAAAGGTATACCGGTGGATCCTAAACTCTATCGTTCTATGATTGGTTCACTTCTTTATCTTACCGCATCTAGACCGGATATCATGTTTAGTGTGTGTCTTTGTGCTCGTTATCAAGCTAACCCCAAGGAGTCCCATATGAGTGCCGTGAAAAGAATTCTTAGGTACATCAAGAACACTCCTACAATGGGCCTATGGTATCCAAAAGGCTCGGACTTTGGACTTGTTGGCTATGCGGACTCGGACTTCGCCGGATGCAAAGTGAGTAGAAAGAGTACCTCCGGTGGATGCCAATTTCTTGGACAATCACTCATCTCATGGAGTTCCAAGAAACAAAATTGTGTGGCTATCTCTACGGCGGAGGCGGAATATTTGGCGGCCGGTGCTTGTTGTGCTCAACTCCTATACATGAAGCAAACCCTATTGGACTATGGATTATCTTATGGGCAAGTACCTCTCTATTGTGATAGCGAAAGTGCTATCAATATGGCTCTCAACAAAGGTGATCACGGCCATGCCAAGCACATTGAAGTCAAGCATCACTTCATTCGAGATCATGTGGCCAAGAAGGATATTGAATTGATTGGTGTTCGGACTCATGAACAATTGGCGGACATCTTCACCAAGCCACTTGACAAGAAGACCTTTTGTAAGCTCCGGGGAGAACTTAATGTTCTCGACCTCTCCGACTTCACTTGATATCCTTGAGCTTACATATGAATATATGTATATATAATTTGCTTGTTTTTTGTTTGTGTTGTTGTTTTTGTGTGTTCTTCTTGTTTTGTAGGACCGACGACTAACCTTTTTGAGATAGCAATGAGCATGGGTTAAGCTTGGGATTGGTGGCACTTGGCTCCCGAGGCTTTGAAGAATGGCTCGTTGTGATCAAGCTCATGGAGGGCTCAAACTTGTTGTTGGTAACTTCGCTCTTAGCTTTCTCTTGTTTTAACCTTATAGCATCATGCATTGTACACTTATCATTCCTTGCATTCGCAACATGCATCTTGCATAAGTGTCTCGGCGCCGAGCACCCATCTAGGGGGAGTTGCTTATTCACAATATGAGTATATGACCTCCTATGATGAATTTATAGCAATGCTATATGAGCTTCATGCCCATTGAACCAAGATTTTTGAGCTCCAAGGTTAAATCCGCTTGCGCGGCTCAAAGTCTAAGGGTTCATACATTTCCATCATCATTAACTAACCCCTATGTACTTCAAGACAATATTCTTTTGAGAATGTGTGTAGGGATAATTGTTGGGAGATGGAGAATCACGGATCAAGGGGGAGTTTCACGCCAAATCAAGTAACTCATTTTCCCACTCGCCCCATATATTTACACTAACCTTTTCTCCCTTGGAAGATTTCTTTTTGGGGTGATAGATGCCAAAGGGGGAGAAGAGTCGGGCTTAATGATCGAGCAAGAATATGGGGGAGAAGAGTTCGAGCCGAGAAGAGTTGGGAAGAAGAGTTCGGACTTACAATGAGTTGGAAGATGTCACCTCAAGGGGGAGTTTGTACAAATGAAGATCAAGTGATCAAGTCGATCGATCTTCACACAATCTTGAGGTGATGAAGAAGAAGCTATGCCGTCTCAAGGGGGAGTGTGTGCGAATGAAGATCAAGTGATCAAGATGATCGATCTTCACACAATCTTGAGATTGGTGCACGTGTCAAGGGGGAGCGGAATTCTACAAAGTAAGTATGAAGGTAAACCCCTTGCAACTTTTGCTTGTCATAGCTCCATGTGCTTTCTTTCACTTGTGATATGAGTTTTTGCTCTAACTTGTGACTTCTTTTGAGCTATGACTTGCCTCGACCTAATCAACAAGGTAACTATCTCTCTATCATATACTTGTTGTTTAGTGTCTTGATCGAGTTGCGCTTTTAACTTGGCTTTTGTCATTACATTCTTTATCTTCTCGATCATTTTTATCATGGTTGTCATCCATCACCAAAAAGGGGGAGATTGTAACCTTCATGACCATTGGAGCTAGGGAAACCCCAAGGTATGAATGTTTTGGTGATAGGATGAGAACCATGAATGTGACTAATACTCATTGTGAGATCTTATAGGTCACATATGAAGAAAGCTCCGTCCGTTGGTGGTGAACGCCAACACACCATGAACTTAATTGACAAGGATGATTGGTTGCCTTCATCTACACAAGAACGGACTTGATGGAGTCGCGGAGAAGACATGGATCAAGGCTAAGGACATGCTAGATCCAAGCGAGTGTTGCTTGGTTAGATGTTAGCTTGAGTCCATAGGAAAAACCGGACTATCAAGAGGGTTCGAGGTGGTTCTCTTAGTACACACTAGTTATAGAGATCATTGGATGCATGGTGAGTCTCTCAGGGGCTAGGGTGGCAGAAGAGAGTTGAAGGAACCAAGAAGATCAAGTCTTGAAGAAGAAGATCAAGAAGAAGATCGAAGCTGCAGAGGTAGAAGAGACCGGACAGTACGGTCAAGGAGACCGTACAATACGGTCTACAGAGGAAATCCAGACAGAGAAGCTCAAGTTTCTGGAAGTTGAAGAATAGAGACCGGACAGTGGACCGGACAGTACGGTCCTAGGGACCGGACAGTACGGTCTCTATTGGGTATTCCAGACAGAGAAGCTGAAGTTTCTGGAAGTCGAAGAATGAAGACCGGACAGTTGACCGGACAATACGGTGGTGAGACCGTACAATACGGTCTTACAGGAGAAGAGCAACAGAGAAGGAGAAGTTTCTGTTGGCTGATGAAGAATGGAGACCGGACAATACGGTCCTAGGGACCGTACAATACGGTCTGGTTTGAGATGAAGGTCAGCACTCCCTGGATGCCGGTCTGGTGAAGACCGGACAATACGGTCAGATAGAGACCGGACAGTACGGTCCTATTGTACGGTCATCACGCAGACTGGGCACTTTTGGACAACGGCTAGTTTGAGGTTGGAGGCCTATATATAGTCGGTTGTTTACCTCTTTGAGGTGCTCTTGGACCCAGGAAAGAGGGGAGGTGCTGCCAAGAAGCCAAGAGGAAGAAGTGTGAAGCACTTGAGAGGGATTTGGAGTGATCCTAGTGCTTGAGAGAGTAGCAAGTTGCATCCTTTGATCTCTAGGCTAGTGTGGGCTTGAGAGAGTCATCTAGGGCTGTTACTCTTAGTCTATGGCGAGGCCTAGACCGGTTAGGCGTCGGTGTTGAGCTGTCCAAGGAGATTGTGGAAGTCGACACAAGTTTGTACACGGTCTTGGAGCTTCCCGTGCGAAAGAAGCATCACTAGTGGAGCGCCCTTTGGCACGCGTCAAGTGCGGAGCCTTACCTCCGGAAGAGTACCCGGGATCGAGCCCGGCGGGACGTGCCCGCGACTTCACTCGGAGGGTGAAGTGTGCTCTAGGAGGGATCGCCATCGAGCGGAGGGACAGGGTCGAGACTCCGGCGGGAGTGACCCAACTTGGAGTAGGGGAAGGCGCCATCCTTCCGAGACCACGGGAAAACATCATGAGCATTCTCTACCCCTTCTCCTTTACTACTCGCATTTACTTATCGCACTTCATATGATTGCTTGTAGTACTTGAGTTGTGCTCTTATCTTGCTTGTGTGTTTACCTTGGTACCTACTAGCTTCACTAGGTTTGATTGATTGCCTTGCTCGTGTGCTAACTTGTTATAGCCTATCTAATAGCTCTAAGGACTCTACTTAGTGTGCCTAGTATCTTGGTTGCCTTGTCTCTAGTTATCTTGTTCCTTACCTTGCCTAGCTTAAGTCTTCCGCTATCTATCTATCTTGTGCTAGGTTGCTAGTGTGGTGTGTTTGTGTTATCTATATGCACTAGCTATATAGGTTAAGGATACTCCTTAGTGTGTTTTACCTTGTCACTAGAACTACTTGCTAGGAGTTGCTTGGGTGTAAGTGTTTGAAAATAGATTCTAGAGTGCACCGATTCACCCCCCCTCTCGGTCACACGATCCTTACATCGTGTTTTCCATCCCCAGCGTGGATATGGTCATCCTTCATATGACTTGTATCCCCGTGACGCGTGGCGTGAGTCTAGACGCTTTGACGGACCACGTCGTCCCTATCGTGGTACTCGTCCCGTGCGTTCCAATGATCAAGTGCATAGAACTGTTTTTACTTCTGCAGGTCGTGTGGTTAGGTGCTGGATTCCTAAAGCTTATCTCTCTAACCCCAGCACTGAGCCCTCGATCTTTTCTTCACGTTCTATGTAGGTAGCTGATGGAGGCCTGGAGCACAAGTGGTTGATGGACTCCGGTTGTTCGCGCCATATGACCGGTGATACTAGATGGTTCTCCAGCCTCACCCCCGTGATGCAAATTGACTATGTGACATTCGGGGACAACAAAAAGGGTAGAGTAAAAGCAATTGGCGCTGTCAAGGTAAATGACTCGTTCACTCTCAAGGAAGTAGCCCTAGTAGAGCATCTCAAGTACAATCTACTTTCTGTTTCTCAGTTGTTGGATGATGGCAATGAAGTGATCTTTAAAAGGAATGCATCTCGCGTTGTTGATTCGACTGGTGCTTTGATTTGCAATATTTCTCGAATTGACAGAGTTTTCCATGCTGATTTTGTTTCTTCTTCTGGTTCTCACAAGTGTTTGTTCGCTCAACCTTCTTCTGAGCTTTGGACATGGCATAGGAGACTGGGTCACATGAGTTTTGACTTGTTGTGTCGCTTAAGTGGCATAGGATTGATCCGAGGATTGCCTAAGCTCAAATTTGAGAAAAAACCTTGTTTGTGCACCTTGTCGTCATGGCAAAATGGTTGCCGCTTCTCATCCACCAATCAATTTGGTGATGACTGAGCAGCCTGGGCAATTGCTTCACATGGACACTGTTGGTCCTGCTCGGGTTCGTTCAGCTGGTGGGAAGTGGTATGTTCTTGTGGTCGTTGACGATTCTTCTCGCTACTCTTGGGTCTTCTTTCTTGAGAGCAAGGATGAAGTGTTTCATCACTTTCGGAGCTTGGCCTTGAGGTTGTTCAAGGAACTCCCTGGTGCACTACGAGCTATCCGCAGTGATAATGGCACCGCGTTCAAGAACTCCTCGTTCAATGCTTTCTGTCTTGAGAATGGTCTTGAGCACCAATTCTCTGCACCTCGTGTTCCTCAGCAAAATGGCATAGTTGAAAGAAAGAACAGAACGCTTGTTGAGATGGCCCGGACGATGCTTGATGAGCATAGGACTCCGAGGCGGTTCTGGGCTGAAGCCATTAGCACCGCTTGCTATGTTTCTAATCGGGTTTTCTTGCGCTCAATTCTTAATGTGACTTCTTATGAGCTACGTTTTGGGAGGAAGCCAAGTGTTTCTCATTTGCGTGCTTTTGGTTGCAAGTGCTTTATTCTCAAGCGTGGCAATTTGGATAAGTTTGAGTCAAGATCTTCCGATGGCATTTTTCTTGGTTACACCCCACATGGTCACGCTTATAGGGTTTTGAACTTGGAAACTAACACCATCGTGGAGTCCTGCGATGTAACCTTTGATGAATCTATGCCTTGTACAAGTGGTGTTGTTGAGTGTGCTGGTGACAGGGAAATGGAAGAGAGCATCTTTGTAGACGGTGATCTACCGGCTCCAGGTGAAGATGAGGATGAACCACTACTTCCTACTACTTCGCCTGCTCCTGAGCCGGTCCCTGCTTCCACAGTTCAAGCAGAGGGTCCCGTAGCATCTACATCCTCTTCGGCGGCCGTCGATCCAGCTCCAGCCGTCGTCGAGCAAGCCCCAGCTGTTGTTGAGGGGGAGGTACGCTCCGAGAGAGAGGCCCCTCGACACATCCAAAGTCGACATCCTCCCCGCCAAATGATCGGTAATCTAAATGAAAGGACAACAAGGTCGAGGTCTGCTCATCTCGCATGCTTTACAAATTCTGCATTTGTTGCCTCCTTTGAACCTCGAGATGTTGGACACGCTCTTTCTGATTCCGATTGGGTCAATGCCATGCATGAGGAGCTAGAAAACTTTGAGAGAAACAAAGTCTGGACCCTTGTTGAGCCTCCTCCTAATGTGAATGTGATAGGAACCAAGTGGGTGTTCAAGAACAAACAAGGTGAGGATGGTCTAGTTGTGAGAAACAAAGCTAGGCTTGTGGCTCAGGGGTTTAGCCAGGTTGAGGGCTTAGACTTTGGGGAAACCTTTGCTCCTGTAGCGCGTCTAGAAGCCATTAGAATTCTGCTAGCCTTTGCCGCGTCTAAGGGCTTCAAGCTTTACCAAATGGATGTCAAAAGCGCTTTCCTAAACGGCTACATAGAGGAAGAGGTTTATGTCAGGCAACCCCCAGGCTTTGAAAATCCCAAGTACCCAAACCGAGTGTACAAGCTTCAGAAGGCTTTGTACAGGCTAAAGCAAGCACCCAGGGCATGGTATGCTAGGCTGAAAACCTTCTTGCTAGAGCGCGGGTTTGAGATGGGGTGTGTGGACAAAACCTTGTTTACCCTCAAGCATGGCACTGACTTTCTTTTGGTTCAGATATACGTGGATGATATCATCTTTGGTGGTTCATCTCATGCTCTTGTGTCTAAGTTTCAGGCAATGATGGAAAATGAGTTCATGATGTCCATGATGGGCGAGCTGACCTACTTCCTTGGTCTTCAAATCAAGCAATGCAAGCAGGGTACCTTCATTCATCAAGCCAAGTACACAAAGGACTTGATGAAGAAGTTCGACATGTCGGATGCCAAGCCCATGTCGACCCCGATGGCCACTTCCACCGTGCTCGATCCGGATCTTGATGGTGAAGCGGTGGACCAGCGGGAGTACCGGAGCATGATCGGCTCCCTCTTGTACCTCACGGCGACAAGGCCCGACATACACTTCGCGGTGTGTCTTTGTGCTCGCTTCCAATCTTCACCAAGGGAGTCTCATCGTCAAGCGGGGAAGCGCATCTTCAGGTATCTCAAGTACACCCTTGAATTCGGCATTTGGTACTCTGCATCATCTACACTTTCTCTTTGTGGTTATTCGGATGCGGATTTTGCTGGGTGTCGAGTTGATCGGAAGAGCACTTCGGGTACTTGCCATTTTCTTGGGTCTTCTCTTGTTTGTTGGTCTTCTCGCAAGCAATCTGGCTTAGCTCAATCCACTACCGAAGCTGAGTATGTTGCTGCTGCTAGTTGCTTATCCCAAATCCTATGGATGACTTTCACTTTGAGGGACTATGGGTTAACCTACAAGAGTGTTCCACTTTTTTGTGACAACACTAGTGCCATATGCTTATCCAAAGACCCAATCCTACATGGGAGAGTCAAACACATAGAGGTGAGATACCACTTCTTGAGAGATCATGTTGCCAAGGGGGACATCGAGCTTACATACATTGATACCCACAACCAATTAGCCGATATCCTCACCAAGCCCCTAGACGCCGAGCGCTTTGCATTTCTTCGGGGGGAACTTGGTGTTTGCTATCCTTATGGCATTGTTTGAGGGGGAGTTGGCTTCTTTGTAAATATGTATCTTACTTTCTCGCATTTGCATTGCATTGTAAGATAAGCATCATGTATAATATGCATCTTTAGAAGAAGCTTCAACCTTTATGTCTCCTTGTATTTATTGTTGCTATGATTGAGATTGAGCTAAGTTGTGTGATTGCTAGTAGCATGCTTTTAAACTTAGGCCCTTTTAGATAGTATGGCATAGTTTCATTTGAGCAAGCTAGCTAAACCTTGAGATGAAAATTGGCTTTTGTGAGGCTTATGATCTATGCATGCCTATGTTTGTTCACCATGTGTATGTTTGTTTTTATCCTTGTCAAGACTTGTTTTAAGGTTAGAATTAGAAAATGTCTTGACTTCGGCAACTTATTGTTTGGGGGATGGACTTTGGCAAATGTTTAGCTCATGATGGGACTTTGGGGGACAAATGTTCTTTTGCCAAAAGGCATACTCATTTGCTTCTTGTGCTTAATTTCTAAAATCAATTTGATCTCTTGTGCAAAATGCTAAAAAATCCAATACGGTGCCTTGAAGCCTCGGGGTGTTTGCCGTAACCAGTCGTGCGACCCTCCGCTTGGATAAAAGGTTACTTGAGGATGAAAAATAAAAGACAAGCAAAAGCTTGCAATCTTCACTTGATCAAATTGAGTCTTTGTTGCATATGTGAGCGTTTGTCAAAGCACATCTTTCCGAATGTTTGTTGCTTGAGTTGAGATTGACACTTGCTAGTTTTCATAGATTCACTTAATGCTTGTTTTGCCTTGGATAGGGATGATCATACATATGGTGACCATGCTTTTCATGATATAGCAAATTTGAATCTATCTTGCTCAATTTAATCTTCATGCTTAGCTTGTCTAGCTCTTTGTTTTTGTGCTATGCTCTCTATTATGGCCTTCGTGCAATTGTGAGCTCATGCTTTTACACTTCAAGGTTCTGTGCTTGTTCATAGCAATGATAAATGCTTGTTGACATGATTTTTGAAGCTTGGTAGGATTCCCTCCTCATGCATTGCATTTTTGGCTCTCTTGTATCTTGATGAGTTCATTGCCAAAGGGGGAGAAATATCGATAAGTTTGCATCTCAGATATATATCAAGGGAGAAACTACCTTTGAAATGCTTTTAGGGGAGTTTTGGTCGAAAATGCATCTTTTCTTGTTTTCAGGACAGAAACCCCCCACCGGACTATCCGGTTGTCTACCGGACTATCCGGCCACCGGATCATCTGGCCCAGTACCGGATTATCCGCGCATTTTGCATTGCATGAGAAGTTGCACCACTTCAGGGGGAGTTTTTCTTTAAACCCTTTTGTTCTGACTTTTTCCTGAGTCCTTGTGGATCTTTGCGACTTTGTACCGCTTTCTTTGCCAACTCTTGGCTTTTGTGATCTTTTGCTACTTGATGGTCATTTGCTTCCATTTTTCTTGGTTTTGGACCATCTAGTTAGTTTTCTTGTTTTCGTATTTCAAACTTTGGATTCTTGAGATCGGTATTGTTGTCAACGTACTCATCAAGGGGGAGATTGAGGAACCATGTTGAGATGTGCCATGGTTCATGATGTGATGAGTAATCGACAACGACTTAGTTTGAGTTGACATGGGGTTCGAGTTTGAAATGTGAGAACTTGAGGTTTGCATGAGCATGTATATTGATTATGTTTATGGCTAACCGGAGTTGGTGAAGGTGATGGGAAGTATGGAGGAGATGGAGAAATGTGTTTGCTTGTCTAATGATATTGTCGTACCCCATTTCTGGAGCACTAGCGCTTACCGTATCAGTCCCTGGATCAGACGCTGATACGACGCTTACACAGAATGACATCACAGTCTCATACCCTTTTTATAAATATTACCAAGTCTCATACAAGCCCTTTTATTACAAAAGGTCTTACAACAAGGCCAGCGGCCTGACCACAAGAACAGACAACACACTGGCTAGCTGCTACAGCAGCAGCACTAGACTACTACTCCAGCGGAGGACGGAACGGCACCACTCCAACAGGCAGACTTGCGTGCAGGCTGAACCCTAATCTTCATCTTCAACAGCTTCAAACTCTGGCTCCCCTTCTGAATGATTGAAGCAAGAGTGAGTACTTAAGGTACTCAGCAAGCCTAACACGAGGGGTAAGTTATGCAAGGGAGTTCATCAAAGGATAGGCTTGTGGTTCATGTCAACGAGGCAAGAAAGCCAAGTTTATGCAAGGTTGTTTTGAAAACAAAGCAGTTCGCAATCTAATCAAGTATCTGTAGAGATTAGTGGGGTTGGGCGGCCCTGGGGGAGTTACTGTCCATCCCGCCAGTGCCTCAAGTTTTATCACTGGCCGACAACCAGCACACGGCTCCAAACCGAAGTATTCCGAAAACACGCCAAGTATAACTCACACAGAAATCTAATCATAGTGTGGCCGATGCTTTCGTATTGTCCAATACCGTGGAACACGGCTTTCCGGAAAGTTTCTTAACCTTGGCCAAGGGTGCACAAATTTCCCCACAAGGTGGTCCAGTCCTCCCTATCGTCATAGTTTGGACTGTCCCACTAAAGGTTCCATACCTACTTTGTACCACTACGGCATCCCCCACGGACATCACCAGGGGCTTCACAATCAATAATATGGCCAGTCATAAATGCCGGATCTCGAACACCCACCAACGAACGAGTCTTCTCCTGGGACTCCGTTGCATCTCCTGCCTCCGGGGGGTACCGGGTGAGTACTAGTAGGGTGTGGTTCCAATCCCGTACCCATATACGGCTTGTGGCTGCGCGTAAGGTGCTAGGCAAAGGCGGCACAAGAACCGGTCCTTATACGACCGAACCAGGCATCTTCAATAGCCAATCCACAAGTGGAAGGGCGTCCCAGAGATAGCCTCCCCACTGAGGACTACCTCGCCTGATCCCGTCACAAAGATCCCCCACTAGGGTTGCACTTATTATTATACCACCCAATTTCACATTTACACACACCACCAAGACGCACGCATTTTACACAAAAATCATGTGAGCAGTATTAATTAAACACATATGGTGAGAGTCCTAAGCGGCAAAGCAATCCGACATGTCATTAAGGGATTTAATGACGTTGGTTCCTAGGGTTAACAAGGGATCAGGATATAATCAAGTCAAGGCAGGCAATCAAATATTGCATAGGACCATTCTAGCCTTTAAATTCATTTAAACACCATGCAATTTATTTATAAACAGCTCTAATTCGGATATTTGCAAACATAGGATCAATATGATCAAAGGGAGTTAGACTTGCCTTCACCAAGCTCTTCTTCCTCTAAATCCTCGTAATGAGGATCCTCTGCTTCCTCTTCTTGATTATCTAACGATTTTGACAAAGGATAAATCTACCGCTTATCAATCAATTAAGCAAGCATTTAAATAAAATAAAATCCAAATGAACTCCAAAAATTATGGATCTGGTAAGATTGGATAGATGGTGATTTTAGATGAATTTAGGTGGAAGAATCACTGAAATCGGAGTTTAAACGGAGAAGATATGGATTAAACAAGTTTAAGAAAGGAAATTGATCAGGATTAAGCTAACTTAATTAAGTATAGCCATAATCCTAATTAATCTAGAGTAAACAAGGGTTGGAAAATGATTAGAAGTGAACAAGGTATTTTTGGGAATTTTCTGGGATTTTTCTGATGTTGGCAATGTGTTCGAAATGGATTTCTGTGTATGATGGCTGGGTGCACTTAACAATTACAGAGGGTGTGTGAGTCTGACGTGTGGGGTCAGGGTCTGGGGTCTATTTGGTAAATACAGAAAGATGATAGGGACCTATCTGTAATTTTGGAAAAGTTCAGGGGTCTCGATGTAAAAAGATAGGGGCTAAAAGGTAATTACAGAATAGTATAGGTACTTTTCCGTAAAAAGACAGGATCCAAACATAATTATTAGGAAGGTCAGGGGCTTATCTGCAAAAAGACAGGGCCCTGGGGATTTTCTAGGTTTTCCCGGAATTATTTCTTAATTGAAAAAGGCTCGTGCACTGGGTTCATGGTGGACCGAGGGGCTTATGTGAAATCGGTTCACGTGGACTGAGTGCACGGGGGAGAAAGGAAGGGAGAGAGAGAGTGACCAGTGGGCCAGATGGGGTCGGCGCACTGTGTGGCACTGTGTTGCGAGCTCGGTTCACAGACGTGGTGCACCGGATGAGTGTGTGCCTCCGGTCCACCGTGAGCCGGGTGCGTGGACCGGGTGCTGACTGGGCCAGGGAGACCGGAGTCGTGTGGGCCCGGTTGTCGACGTGGCGGCCACGTCAGGCGGCGACGGACCGGGTCCAGGCGCGGCGGCGGGGTGCGCGCACGGCGGCGCGGTTGCCGGAGCGCTCGCCGGCGACGGCTGCGGTGGCCGGAGCGGGACGCGGGCGGCACCTACGGGCTCTACGCGCGACGGCGAAGGTGGCGGTGGGTGACGTCGACGACGGCGGTGAGCGGAGCGGCGGCGCGGGCTCGCCGGAGTTGGCGGCCGCGGCGGCGCACCACGGGGATAGGGCGAGGGAGCGGGTTTCGGCGAGTTCGCGTGCGCGGAGGATGTGCGAGAGCGTGTGAGAAGTCTGGCGCGCGCGAGAAAGATACGAGACGCGGCCGGAAAGGCTGCCGGCAGCGTGGTCAAGCGGCGGCGGACGGCGGCGCCACGTGGAGGGGGTCGTGCGCGCGGGGAGAGGGAAAAAGGGAGTGCGCGCGAGAGAGATAAGGTCTCGGTGGAGCTCACCGTGGGCTCTTCAAGGTCGGGGAAGGAAGGGAGGCGGCCGGCGTCAATGGGGAAGGGTGGCCGGATCTCGAGCTCGGTGAGAGAGAGAGGGAGAGGGGAAAAAGGACGAGTGAGCTCGAGGAAGGGGGTTCGGGGTCGCTTTAAAGGCGGCGAAGGCGGTGCACACAGAAGGGCGGCGCGGCTCGACGTGGCGCGCGCTCTACGCAACTCCGAAGGCAGTCAATGGCGGTGGGGGTTCCTTGGCGGGCGCGTCAAGCAGTGAGCTGGCCGATGGGACAAGGCGGAGGGGAGAAGGGCGGTGCGGAGCGACGCACGTGGTTCGCGTGAGAGTTCCTGGAGCTGGACACGACGAGGCGGTGGCGGGGGACAGCGCGGCATGGGCGGCGCGGCTGTTGCGCCGGCGGCGTTCGGAGGATGACGAAGGGGCGGGGCCGCGTGTCGGCGACGCGGCGCGGGCTGGCTGCTGGGCCGAGCGGAGGGCGCGGGGCTGAACGGTGGAGGTGGCTGGGCCGGGACGAGGGGGGGCACGGCCCAGAGAGAAAAGAGAGGAGGGGGAAGGGAGGCGGCTGGGCCGGCTGTGCTAGTGAGTTGGGCTGGAGAAGAGGGCGCGGCCCATGCGGGAGTGGAAGTGAGAGGGAGAGGAGAATGTGGCCGGGCCGGCGGGAGAAAAAGAAAGTGAGGCGGCCCGGGAAGAAAAAGAAAAGGGGAAAGGGAGGGAAAAGGAGAAAGGAGTTTTGGGCCGGCTGGATGGAAAAGGAAGAGGGCGGCCCAGACAAGGAAAAGATTCGATTATTTACTGGATTTGAAGGGGTTTGAATTTGAATGAGATTCAAATTCGGACAGAGATTTAAACCAAACAAGCACTCAAACGGAAACAAGAAAACCTAGAGATGCTCATGAGATGAGTTTTGTGCAAGTTTTCAAAAAGAAAAGTTTTAAAATTGGGGTGGTTTGGCTAACTTAAACACGCACTTATTTTTAATTTGTTTTAAAATTCGAAAAATTCAAATTTTTAGTAGATTTCAAATGGAGGCAAAAACACGGGACGTGACAGATGTGTAGGTCAATGGAGTCAACTTGATGGTCAACGGCGAGAGGATCGGGAGGAACAAGCGGGAGGCTTGGGTCCAGGCGATCGAGAGGCCGGGTGAGGTCAAAGGTGATCCACACCGTACACGTGGCGGACAAGAAGCACGGAGGGTTTCGCGGTTTGGCCTCAAAACCGTGGAGGTGATGAAGACGGCGGGTTGACCAAGTCAAGAGGCGAACGGGAGGCCGAGTCAAGTGAAGGGTCCCGACGGGCTGGGACGAGAAGACTTGACGGCAAGGTTCGCGGGATGAGGTGACACGCGTCGACATCGAGGTGGTTTCCCGGTTTATGCCTCAAAACCGGCGGGCGGACGGTTTCCCGGTTTGGGCCTCAAATCCGGCGGCGGCGCATGGTGGTGTACGTGGCACCATCGTGAAGGTTGCGTCGAGGCGAAGCGAAGTCGTGAAGGGCCCGATGGCGTTCGGGCGAAGGAAAAAGAGTTGGACGTTTTTGCCCCTAGTGGTAGGTGGGAGTATGTAATACCTTAGGGGTAAGTTGGGAAAGAGAAAATGCCCATATAGGGAGGTGGAGTTGGCTGGCCACCTTGAGCCTTGAGGGACCAAGTCATTTGCATCTAGAGGATAGGACTAGCTAGGGGAGAGCTAGAGAGAGATGAGAGGAGAGGGAACAAGGTGAGAGCTTGTATCTTCAACTTTCAATAAGAGAGGGAGGAAGAGGGCGGCGCCCTAGCTTTGTACCTATGGATTTCGTGATTGAATCAATGGGATGAAGTTTGTTTGAATCAATCTTGTGCTCTTGTTCTTCCTCCCCATCTTATTCCCGAATTTATCTTTTTCCTCATTTTCGGAGCTATTTTCGGGTGATTTTTCGATCTCCTTTTTGGCTGCGATTTGGGATGGTTTTCTTGGATGGATTCGGTGCTAGGATGTGTGGGAACATGCCTTGAGTGATCTCGTTCAAGATCTTCCCACGAGCACCTCGAATTTGTGGATTTCGTCCAAGTTTGACCAAACCCTTGTTCTTGCACGTGATCTGAAATTCGAGGGGATTTGGTTGGGTTTTTGGTATGGATCCAATTGGATGAGGTTCCCAATCTTGTTACGCACCTAGGGTTCAAGTTTGGTGATTTTTGGAGGTCGTTTGATTGGGTTTCGGATTTTGGAGCAACCGGTCGCGTGTTATTGTTCTTGCTGTTCATCGCCTACCGGAGTATCCGACCGAGTACCGGAGTATCCAGACCTGGTACCCGACTGGACTATCCGACACATTACCGGAGTATCCGAACCTGATACCTTCCGGAGTATCCGGCACCCTACCGGAGTATCCAGGCCTGGTATCCGACCGGAGTATTCGACACCTGACCGGAGTATCCGATGCCGGAGTATCCGACAGGTTACCGGACTATCCGGTGGAAGGTCTCGGTTGGATTTTCATCGGTCCATCTCGTGGAGTGCGTGTTCGCTTGTTTTGCTTCCGCAAGTATTCCTACATTATCTTTGATCACTCTTAGGGTCAGCACAACACTCCTCATGTGTGTGTGTGATCTTGGTGATCATTCTTGAGGCGGGTTGGGACATAGGCCGAATTCTTTGCAAGAATTTTTATCAGCTCCCATTCACCCCCCCTCTGGTCGCCTTCTCGGTCCTTCAGTTTCAATAATTATTTCCTGAATTTATACAATAATTATTCGAGCACATCCCCAAATGTCCAAACAAACAACAGTTGACACTTCAGCCCCACTACCCCTATTTTTTTTTCATTGTTGAACAGACAATCAACCTTGTTCTGAATTCTTTATAATTAAGAAAGGGGCCCACTAATGAAGAAACCACACACATTTCAGTCGATTCGTGACCATGATCTAAATGCTTGAATATAGAAAAGACAACATCTGCAGAGACTGAGCTTTCTTGAGACCAAGGTGAGCCGTGGCCCCCCTGGCCCAATAAAAAAAATTGATTTCACCATATAATTGGCTAGCCATGGAACTCGGGCCATTAGCCGGCCCCCGCTCCAAACCAGTTATGCGGCCCATGGCCCCTAGAAAGGGTGGATCCTATATGGAGGGCGGGCTATGGTTAAGCTTTGATAGAACGGCGTTTGAGATTCGTGCAACGGCTCAGATTCGCGCAGGTGGAGAAGGGGATGGCTGAGAAGCTGCCACGTGTCGCTCTCTGATTGGGGCGGGTGGGAGGTGGGAGAAAAAGAAACGGATTTCAAACTTTAAACGCATTTTTCTCTTAGGGCCTGTTTGGATTATTGCCGTAAGTTGCCGCGCCGTAACCGCGGCCGCGCCGCAAGTGCGGCGAGCAAAACGGCCGCCACACTTCTGGCGAGCTACGGCGTAGAAATGAACTGGGTTTTCCTTTACCGGGTGCGGCACGCCGTAGCTGCGGCAGCGAAGCAAACATGCGCCAAAGAAAGTGCGGCACGCCATACTTCTGGCGTGGCAACATGTGGAAGCAATCCAAACAGGCCCTTAAACCGTAAGTCCGTTTTCGAATCCGTTTGAACCTACGTGTTTGTTACAATTAATTCTACAAAATGAGATCCAATATGAATATTTTTGAATTTTTTAAAATTCGAAATTTTTGTCAACATTTTTGAATATACTATGTCAACATTTTTTTTGCACTATGTCAACATTTTGTTTGCACTATGTCAACATTTTTTCAAAAAATGTTAATTTCATTTTAAAAATGTTGAAATAGAACTACAAAAATGTTGATTCTTCTATTTCAAAATGTTGACACTCGAACTTGGGCTGGGCTGCCTAGATTTAATGGGCTATTGGGCCGATCTATCAAATGTAAACCGTAGGACGCCCTGCATATAGGCAGTCCCCCTAGAAAGAGGGCGGATCCTATATGTAGGGCGGGCTATGGTTAAGCTTTGATAGAACAGTGTTTGAGATTCGTGCAACGGCTCAGATTCACGCAGGTGGAGGAGGGGATGGCTGAGAAGCTGCCACGTGTCGCTCTCTGATTAGGGCGGGTGGGAGGTGGGAGAAAAAGAAACGAATTTCAAACTTTAAACGCATTTTTCTCCTAAACCGTAAGCCCGTTTTCGAATTCGTTTGAACCTACATGTTTGTTATAATTAATTCTACAAAATGAGAACCAATATGAATATTTTTTGAATTTTTTAAAATTTAAAATTTTCGTTAACATTTTAAATATACTATGTCAACATTTTGTTTATACTATGTCAACATTTTTTTGATGTGGTCAACATTTTTTATAAAAATGTTGAAATAGAACTACAAAAATGTTGACTCTTTTGTTTCAAAATGTTGACGCTCTGACTTGAGCTGGGCTGTTCAGATTTAGTGGGCTATTAGGCCAATATATCGTATGTTAACCATAGGACGCCCTGCATATAGGAGGTCCCTAGAAAGAGGCCCAAGCTCAGTCATTGTACATCTTCTGTCAATCAAGTTATGATAAATTTGATCATTGATATGGTAAACAACCCTAGATTCTTGGTACATTTTTACTCAGATAACGATATAGTTTTACACTATTGTAGAAGGGCTAGGGTGTAACACATCACTTTACAAAAGGATAGAGGAAATAATTGATGTTGCTTAATTATGTGTTTTCTAGATGAATCCTTTTGTCACATGCCTAATTGAAAGATTAAGGACGAGCCAACAAATTGTTCGGCGCTGGACACACTAGAATGCATGACGTGAGGATGGAATTGAAGTTAGTTGAATCTTGAATGCATTGGCACACATGTCTTGGTTGAGAAGCATCCACGCGGGTATAGTCTAGAGGCAGGGAATATCCATAACGGAGCACAGACGAAGACGTTGCAAAATAATACCATAATTTAAAGCTAGCACTGTCGATGATTAATGAAGAGCAATAGAAGAGGTATACGCGCTAGTTGACACACGAAAGGAGAATCAGTACTTGCATTGCATGTAATGTCTCGATTAGCAGTACGCACAGTCATGGTTGTCACAGACTTAGGTTACTCCCAATGCAAAGTTTCATTTTGTTGTTTCCAAAGGTGTCACATAAGCAACATATCAATTATTTGATCATACAATGCATTGTTTCATTTTTGTTGTTTCCAAGAAATACATGCAAGTTACAAATGGTGTTGGAAATAGTGCATACATGGTTTCATCTAGATGAAACTCTTCTCATCTCTCTCATCATCAATTCCTTGCCACATCACCAAAATTGTTGACATGGCACCATATTTATTGAAAATGAAACTTCCATTGGGAGTAGACTTATTATCACAATCTCACCCAAAAAAAAGAACTGTGCTTTGTGTAGAATTCTCTCGCCACTCCATTTGTTTCTTTTAACGCCCGCAGAGGAAGAGCATTAATGACGTCCTTGTTTCATGCGGTTGGACAACGAAAAGGGTGTTCGTTTCTCTAGGCCTAAAGGTCACATCAAAACTAATCTTATTATTTAGGCGTTTTAAATAAGTCTAATTAAAAAACTAACTGCAGAACCTTGTACTAATTTGCGAGACGAATCTAACAAGGGTAATTAAGCCGTGATTAGACGATGGTTACTGTAGCATCACTGTAGCGAAATATAGATTAATTAGGCTCATTAGATTCGTCTCGCAAATTAGCCCACATCTGTAAAAAGATTTTGTAATTAAACTTATTTAAGATGCCTAAATAGCAAGATTAGTTTTGACGTGACCTTTAGGCCTAAATTGCCGAACACGCACGAAGATCAACCATAATAATTCTTACTTAAAGTTACAGCACTGCTAGTCCAACAGCCAACGACATGTACAGTGACAGCCATCAATAGAATTCTTCATCCTATCATTCATGCAGAGCACGTGGAACCTCTATTTAAACCCTCCTGTATCCTGTTCATTCCTCCACACTCAACAAACACAGAGAGCAAATTAACTTGCCAAGCAAAGTGATCTCACCACCATCACACGAATCGTACCTCAAAACAGGGCAGATTCGATGGCTGTGAGCAAGAAGACCGTGATCGCCTTCGCAGCCGTTGTGGTTGTGCTGCTGGCGTCGGAGGCGTCAGAGGCGGCGATCACCTGCGGTCAGGTGGGTTCGACCTTGGCGCCGTGCATCCCGTACGCGACCGGCCGTGGCACTCTCACCCCGGCCTGCTGCAGCGGCGTGCGCAGCCTCAACAGCGCGGCGCGCACCAGCTCCGACCGTCAGGCGGCGTGCCGGTGCCTCAAGAGCCTCGCCGCCAGCGTCGGTAAGATCAACATGGGCACTGTCGCCGGCGTCCCCGGCAAGTGCGGCGTCTCCGTGCCCTTCCCCCTCAGCCTGTCCACCGACTGCAACAAGTACGTAGTTAATCATCTTAATTACTCTCACTCATCCTCTTGCATGTCCTGCATGCTACATTAACTTACTTGATGACCGTATAAGCAGCACTGATCGATCATTTATGTCTCGATGTACTGGTTCATGCAGGGTTCACTAGATCCATCCCAGCATATAATACTACGTGATGGAGGAATGGATCGAGCAAGCTAGCTAGAAAATAAAAATGAAGTGTGGCACTACCGTCGTCAGTTTTATTATATGTATCAGCTGCTTGTTGCTTCTACTCTTACTATGGTTTACAGTTCTAGCTTGCTTCTCTGTTGTAATGCGCAATATATATGTCTCTCTCGGGACTGTGTTTTTGAATAAAATCGTTTTTCTTTAGCTTATCGTTATGCGTTGTTGGTGCCTTTATTAGTAGCACTTATACATGCTGGTCCATCCACTACAATATGTTACTAATTTATTAAGGTCTTACACAAATGGCTGTTACTTTTACTTCGAGCTATGTAATTTTCTCAAGCAGAGGAGGATTTTCTATTCTAAATTTGACTTTTTTCTCTCAAATTTTTTTAACGTTTTCCAAGAGTGAAATAATTTATCAGCCAAGATCATCGATTAAGAATCCCCAACAAAGATATCACCATCGGCCATTTAGTAAGTGATGCTCGGGAAATGTCCAACAAGAGTACCATATGCTTGTCCATTCAAGAAAATTTATATAGGACAATAGCTGTCGATCAGTTGTTCAAAGACATTAGGCAAAATTAAACTTAGAGATCTTATTGCGGTCTCAAGAACAACACACTAGGCCATGCCCTACTGATCCCGACCAATTCTATCCACCAATGAGAACATGCACGCTGCAAACCGTTGGACAAACACTTTGTTCGTAAATTAGAATGATTTGACAAGCAATGGAGAAAATGGAATCAAATCTATCTTAAATTTTTGCAAAGAAAAGGCGACTCTATGTTCATTCTCAATATCTAGAATATATTTCACTGACTAGAAAAAAAAAAGAAAGGCAATTACTCCTAAACATGCTCTTTTTTTTGGAATCATATACGTGTTTATAAATTTCAACCACTACCATGGTAAAATATTTAATCCAGATACCTCCATACATATGTTTCTAAATGATTCACATTTTCATTAAAAACATATATATATGCACGTGGACATGCCTCAATTGAAACATTAATGATCCAACAATCTATACGGTGCCAAACATAGGGAGGGATGCATGCGGTGTAGACGGGATTGATGTTAGTTTTAATTTACGCACGTGAACACAAACGTTCGGTATGAACTTTCTTGTAAAACCAAGTCTTGGCTGAGAAGCGTCCACGCAGAGGTGACGGTTCCATGGACGAGAGCTAATACGCTACTAGAGAATATTGCTCGCGAGTGATGGAGAATGAGGATGTGCTAACCACCATACCTATGTCAGAGACGTGAGAACAAACAATTTAAAGCCAGCACTGCTAATGGTTCATGAGCTACATGACACATCATGCTAGCTTAATTAGCTTAGCTGGTACATGAAACGAAAGTTACTTGTATACGTATTGTATAATTTTTTGTACGACGAAAACATGACAGCTACATGCATGGAATGGGCATAGTCACATCAGCATGTGGCATCCCTAATTCTATCTCTGGTAACTTAACTGTGGGGGTGCCGCTTCCTCAGGGAACTGAAGAAAATGCCACATCGGAAGGCCGTTTTGCTACACGCCACCCTTCCTCGATCGTTACTTGTCAGCATCTGCTTAGTAGGATCGATCATTATGCCAGCAGGATAGTTCAGTGCCGTAGCGAAACGGGCGTCGCTTTTTGTACTAACTGATGGTGAAATTTCTGACATGCTGCTTGCCAGACAACAATTAAACATAGTGTAATTTGCATCAATATAATTCTCAAGAGAACTTCTAGTATAATATCGTTGATGCAGCACCAGCATGAGACATGAATCCATAATTATCAAAGAGAAGTTACATCTAGTATACAGTCACATCAGGATGTGGCTTCCAGTATTCTGTCTTTGGTAACTTAACTGTGGAGGTGCCGCTCCCTTAGGGAAGGGAACTGCTGAAAATGCCACAGAGGAGGGCCGCTTTGCTTCACCCTCGTTAATTATCAGCATCTGTGTAGTAGGATAGTTCAGGAGGACAGTTTTTTTCTACGCGCCATCCTCCCTCGTTACTTGTCAGCATCTGCTTAGTAGGATAGTTCAGTTGCCGTGGCGAAATGGGCTGCACGTACGGTGATCAGTCCCTTAATTTTGTGCTAACTGATGGTGAAATTTGAGAAATGCTGCTTGCAAATTAAACAACAATGAAGCACACTGTAATTTGCATCAATTAAATGAGGAGCTCAAGAGAAGTTCTAGCTAGTATATTGTCGTTGATGCAGCTGCACTATGAGCCGAAATCATCAGTAGTAAAGTGATAATGCTTCAACTGCCAACAACCTGACTGCGACGGCCATCAATGATCGATTATTAATCTCCCAATCAACACGCATTGATCTGCTATATAAACCCCTCGTAGCCACCTCGTTCTTCCCACACACAAACGAACACACTACTAGCTCATCATCACTCTGCATCTCACTGCCTAGTCATCTCGCCCTGCAAGCAAGCTAGAGATGGCTCTGAACAAGAAGCAGGCCCTGGCGGTGGCCGTGGTGGCTGCGCTGCTGCTGGCGACGGAGGCGGCGATCACCTGCGGTCAGGTGGGGTCGAGCCTGGCGCCGTGCATCGCGTACGCGACGGGCAGAGGCTCGCTCACCTCCGGCTGCTGCAGCGGCGTGCGCAACCTCAACGGCATGGCGCGCACCAGCGCCGACCGTCAGGCGGCGTGCCGGTGCCTCAAGAGCCTCGCCGGCAGCGTCGGCAAGATCAACATGGGCACCGTCACCGGCATCCCTGGCAAGTGCGGCGTCTCCGTGCCATTCCCCATCAGCATGTCGACCGACTGCAACAAGTATGTAACCTAACCATGCATGCTTCTTCGTTCTTGACGTACGCTCCTTTGTATTTGTTACTGTCCAATTTTAAGGAGCATTCATATTATTACATTTACTGAACACATGTCTATCTCCCCTGTTACTCTTGGTGCATGCAGGATCAACTAGATCAATCCTACAGCATCCGTGGTACATGAGAAGCAAGTTAAAATAAAGTTGTGTCCGTCTATATCTACAGTATTATGTATCAGCTTCAGCTTGTACTCTGTATGTGCGCATATACATACTTATGTATGTGCTGCACAGAACATACTAGCTTCGATCATTGTTGTGAACCCGTGTAAACGTGATGTCTGACGACGGTTTCTGTACTGTTCCGGGACTTCCACCAACTTATTCAGATATTAATCGTTTCTCATTACTACTCTTGGTGGCGCTTGCTATTTAGTATATCAGTAGATGGTGGTGCATCTCAACCGTTTTATCCAAGAATTCAAGGACTTCTTTTGAAAGCACGAATCTGCTCAATATATGCTCAAACAATCAACTTAAAATAGGTCTACAATAAGTTATTTGCGCCTTCATTTTTGGCTTGGCGATTTGGTATACAGTTTTTTTACTTAAATTAAGTAAGAGATGAAATGAATAAATGGGGCCCTTTACCACCCCAAACGATAAGTTGCTCTTTACTCCAGTGGTTGAATCAGAGGAGGGATGACATCAGTAAGCCTAGAGGGGATGAAATGGAACCAGTAGTCAAATAAGAATTAGAAAGAAACTGTAGAGTTTGATCGTTAGAAATTATATATCTCCGACGTATGGACATGCATATAGGGGCACCAATCTAGAATCCATCCCTTCCACGAGAGTATAGTGAGTGCACCCAACCAAGACTAGCTATTGGATGCAAATCGAAAGTAGTTTACTCACCTCGCAATCAGAATGAGACACTTCTCAAACACACACATACCTCTCCCGAAACCTACTTCATGGTACCTTTGTGGGGCACACGGTGGGACAAAACTAAACGGCTATATATATTCATTACCACGCACGGAGGTAGAACCAAGATATGATAATGCCTCTCCAAATTGTTTGGAATTGGTTTGTGTCATCAAGATTGGTCTTGAGGGGACAACAGAGCCATCTTTAAATTGCATGAATGGTCGTGAGAAATAAATAATAATTAAAGGGAATACTATTTAATATCCGTACAACTAAATCGGATATTTAATGATGAATGAGCTTTCTTTTTCTCTTTTGAGATAGAACCTTGTACAAAGGAAAGAGATGGGGTGAACCAGGAATATACAAGTTCGTACCCTTAGTGAAACAGTGATGTGAGAGGCCCCTTGTGATAGGAAGTCTCATTTTATTTTTGAATTTTGGATCCAAGATATATCCAATCAATGACCAAAATGACATTATGTGATACAAATAATAGAGGACCTCTTGTGTCATGGTCACTTGCAAGAGCATTTCTTTGTAAATTATAAGAAGTCACAAGATCATCTGTTGACATTGTTGATGCGCCGGTAATAGTATATGGAGTGCAAGCAAAAGATGACATGGGTATTAATTGCAACATTTGTGTTGTTGCAACTTGCTTGCAACCGCATCAAGGTGTCGATGAAGACGGAGTGTAGTATGAGCAGGAAAGTAGTCCTAACTGCTTATATATTTTCTTGGATGTTTGATTCACACTTTCACTAAATAAAAACTATGTTATTATATTATGCGAGTTTGTCACATGCCTCGATTGAAAGAGTAATGATCCAACAATCTATACGGCGCCAAACACAGAGTTACATGAGATGCAACTGGGATTGATGTTATTTTTAATTTAAGCACGTGAACACAAACGTTGGCTGAGAACTTGCTCGGAAAATCAAGTCTTGGCTGAGAAGCGTCCACGGAGAGGTCACGAATCCACGAACGAGAGCTAATACGAGCGTCAATTAGCTAGAGGATATTGCTCGCGATCGATGGGAGAATGAGGATGTGCTAGCGGACCCTACCTATGTCAGAGATGTATGAACAAACAATTTATAGCTAGCACTGTTAATGATTCATGAAGCGAAAGGACAGTATGCTAGTAGCTTCGATTAGCTTCGTACATGAAACGAAAGTTACTTGCATCTATATTGTGTAAATTTTGTGTACGACGTAAACGTGACAGCTACTTGGAATGTGCATAGTCGACGTCACATCAGCATGTACTTCACTATCCTTAATTCTGTCTCTGGTTAACTGTTGAGGTACCCCGAGCTGCTGCAGCGGCATGCGCGGCCTCAACAGCATGGCCCGCACCAGCGCCGATCGTCAAGCGGTGTGCCGCTGCCTCAAGAGCCTCGCCGGCAGCGTCGGCAGGATCAACATGGGCACCATCGCCGGGGCACCCGCCAAGTGCGGCGTCTCCGTCCCATTCCCCATAAGCATGTCCACCGACTGCAACAAGTACGTCGTCGTAACCTAGCTAATTACCATGCGTGCATGCTTCTTTCCTACCTATATATTTACACTGTCCACTCGTGCATGTTGCATATTATATTTACTTGACTCATATGTCTCTTTGTTCTTTGTTGCATGCAGGATCAACTAGATCAATCCTACAGCACACATGCTACGTGATGGAGCGAGCTACCAACAGAAACTAAAATAAAATTGTGTCATCAGCAGCATCGTCTATAGCTACAGTACTATGTATCGGCTTGTACTACTCTGTATGTGCTACACTGTTGTGAGTGAGAGCATGTGTGCGTGATGCTTGACGACTGTTTCTGAACTGTTCCATGAATTCCACCTACTTATTCAGATATTAATTAATCGCTTTTCATTACTGCTCTAGGCGGTTCTTGCTATTAATATCAATAAATGCTGGTGTCTCTCTAGAACTTCATCCAAGAATTCAAGGTGTTAGTTTGAAAGCACGAATCTGAAAAGAAACAAGGGCAAAATAAACAATAAGAATTTGAAACGAGAGGTTATGATACTACTAAATTTTGTGAGGGTAATAAGTTGAGTCTTATGTTATAATTCTTCTGAAAGTTTATACTAAAAGTCAGTATTCAAGGCAACACTACAGGGATTTTCCTTATAAATCATCCAAACCCCATCGAAATTCCTTGCTTCCTTCTTGTCCTAAGCTTGTTAAGAAAATTTCCTCAGTACACACCAACAATACTAATTAACATATCTACATAGAGTTGCGCCATAATTTTTCACTTAACTGAGGAAAGGGCTGGGGGCCCAAAAAAGGATAAGGATGATTTTATATTGTATATAGTTTTGTTTTGTTTTAAATCAGTTAAGAGTTATTTTTTTTTACTGTACAGAGATAATGTACACTCCTCCCGACGACTCTCGAACTCTCTCTCCCAACAGTAGTTTCTTCAACCTTGAGCCGATCTGGCCCCTCCCCTTCCTTCTCCGGCTTGACGCCGGCGTTGCGTAGGGTGAGGGTCCCTCCCTGTACAGCAGTAGTTTCTGTTTGCCTTGTCTTGTTGTTTTAGTTTCGCTTCCGGTCTGCTGTGACTCGCTGTCGTTCCCAACGGCGGTGATTTGTGTTCCCGGCACCGGTTCGTACTAGTTTGTATGGCTTCCTTAGTGGGTGTAGGCGAGATGCCTTTTGCTTCCGCCGCCGGATTCCTCTCTGGTGTGCGTGTTCCCTTCCCCCTTCACTTTGTGCTTTATTTTCTGGATCTCCAATTTGCAGCACCCCATCAATGCAGATCACAAAATTCCAGAGTTTTAGACTCTCTCTTGGCCGGACTTCTATGCGGTGACTTGGTTTCACCGATGAAGTCATTCTCCGGCCGATCTCCTCGCTACCTCCATGACGGAGGCCTCCAAATCAGGTGGCTCTTCCAGCACTTCAGTTGCTGCGGGCCAGTTCAAGAGAAGGCGCCCTCATCAACTCACTTCGTTGGTGGTGGTCAGATGCGAAGATTGGCTTCGCTTCCTTCCGGCAAGATCTGGCGCTGGAGACGATGGCATGGTCTTCCTCTTCTCCGATGGAATCTGGAAGCTCCTGATGGTGTACTTGTATTTTCTGTTTTTTTCAGGGGTTGTGTTGTAAATCGGGTGCTTGCAATGTACTGTTTCTCCAGAAAATAATAAAGCACATCTAGACCCTTCGGGGTCGTTGTCCCTCAATCAGTTAAGAGTTGAAGCTTGAAATGGGTAATAATAGGGCCTTTTCCCACCCAAACAATAAGTTGGCTATAGTTGGGAGGTGAAACAATAATTTTAAGTCCTTTATGGTTGAATGAGAGGGATGACATCAATAAGCCAAGACGGGATGAAACCAGTAGTCAAAAAGGAATTACATATAAATGATATATCTCCTATGTGGGGGTACCAAATCTAGGATCCATCCTTTCCACAAGAGTATAGTGAGAGTGTACCCAACCAGTAGTATTCGTGGAGAAAGAACCAAGTGCCAAGAGATGATGATGCCTCTCCCGATCGTTTTTTTTTTTTTTACAAACTCCCAATGGTTTTGACGACCTTGGTTTGGGTCATCAAGATTGCAGAGTCATCTTGACATTTTGCATGAATGGTTGTGAGAAACAAATAACAATGAAAGGGGAATGTTATTTAGGGAAAATTGCAAAAACCCACCAACATGTCAAGGGCAGGGGGCTGTTATATAGCCACTTACAAAAAGTTTTGTTTCAGTCTCCCTCTGCAAGTATCCATTTATTTTCATATTCCCCCTAATAGCTTTGACCTGATGACGTGGTTCGCTTCCCAGGCCTCTGGGATTACCGCAGAGGCTCCACTATATAATGCAGTTACCATCTAATCAGTTGTTACACAATTAAAATTTACCAAACTGTCAAAAATAACGTTAAAACTAAGCCACGACACTATGAACAAAATAGTGAATATTAAACCTATAGATTCCAATTTCTATGTTTTACACAATATCAAAGAGTAGAGAGGTACAACATACCACCTGAAGCCACATTTGGATAACATATATACAAAAGCCACGTCATTCGGTGAAAGGCATCAAGGGAGACCTTGAAGCCTCATGGACACTTGTAGGGGGGAGGCTGACAAAAAAAATTGTTGGTGGGTATATGAACCCCTCCCCGTCAAAAAAGTTGTGAGTGGAATTTTGCAATTTTCCTATAATTTAATATCCATACAACCAAATTCCATAATGACAAAGGAGCCTTTTTTTTCTTTTGAGATAGAACCTTGTACAAAGGAAAGAGATGGGGTCAAACAGGAATATGAACTTGTACCCTCAGCGAACAGTGATATGAGGCCGTTATGATAGGAAGGGAAGTCTCATTTTATTTTGAATTTTCCATTCAAGACATACTGTGTCGTGGTCACTTGCAAGGGCATTTGTTTGTAAAAATGATAAGAAGTCACAAGATCATCCGTTGACATTATCGACGCCCGCTAATTAATAGCATATGGAGTGCCAAGCAAAAGGTGATATGGTAATGCATCATTTTTGTTGTTACAACTTGCAACCGCATCAAAGTATCGATGAATCAGACGGAGCTTATTGTGAGAAGGAAAGTGGTCCTAACCGCTTCTATATTTTCTTGGATGTTTTGAGGAAAGAGGTTCGCCCTCTTTCTGCAGTTGGACTCACACAATTAGCGTTGTTAGTCGTTTGTGCATCGAAATTAGTGTGCCAACCGTACCAGTCTAGCCAACCGTTGTTATTCCTTGAACTAGTGGCACAAAAGACAATGCGAGAGAAGAGAGATGCATCAGCTGGTGCTTTCACCATCACTTTCACTCCATCCCAGCGCGCTGCGCCGCTTGCCAGAAAAAGAGAAATTATGTACGTGGACTCAAGCAAGACGCTTATCACTTGTCTAATAGATCGAATCCCAGGTGTTGTATATATGTGAGAAAAATGCCAAGCAAAAACTCTCCTTGAATTCGTTCTTCCTCACACACATGATCCAGGCAAATGAGCTCAGGTGCAGAGCGAACCATGACAGCGACCATGACACTTGCGGCAGCAATTCAATAGCCAGGCATAGAGCAACTAATGTCGAGGCGCGTGCTCAGCGACAGAACTGCCGGCGACGATGCGTCGACGGCGCCGCTGCTGGTCACGCCGGCGGCGGCGACGGCGGGCGGGGCCCTGCTGCCGGCGGCGGGAGGGGACAGCGGCAGCATCTACCCGGACTCCAACATGGTCATCATCCTCGCCGCGCTGCTCTGCGTCCTCATCTGCGCACTCGCCCTCAACTCCCTCCTCCGCTGCGCGCGCTACTGCGGCCGTAGCCTCGCCGTCGGCGAGCCCACTGCCGCAGCCGCCATAGTGATCACTACAGCTTCGGCCGCCGCAGGGCTCAACAGGACGGAGCTGCGGAAGATTCCGGTGGTGGAGTACGAAACCAAGGCCGGTGTCCCTGGCACGGAGTGCGCCATCTGCCTCGGCGAGTTCGCCGACGGCGAGAAGGTGCGCGTGCTCCCGAGTTGCCATCACGGCTTCCACGTGCGATGCATCGATACATGGCTGGCAGCACACCCGTCGTGCCCAATATGCCGTCACTCGCTTCTTGAGGATCATGGCTCCAGCGAGGCAACGGTGGCAGGGGAAGCAACATAACGCACAAGAACCGGTTGCTGATTGTTGTGCTTCAGTTTCTTTACTTGTTAGGCATGGGGGAAAAAAATCCCAAATTTTGCCGATTTTGGGTCAGCTCTGGCATTTGATGTTGCCCGTCAAAATCGACCAAGATTGTTAAATTTCGATAAGTTTTATTATATTCGTTGATTGTACCAGTATTTTATTTTATTTTTTGCTCTGTTGCAACAAGTAAGTGGCATGGACATTTTGTGTAGATATAAGGGCTTGGGTACAATTTTCCATCGTCTTTGTCACTTCGATTTGCCATTTGTCTACTTCCATGATTTTTTTTCTGGGGAACATTTGAGATTTTTCTAGTTCCATCTTATTTGTTTTACGTTTGTAGTGGCCTTTGGTTTGGTGCAGCCTTCTATTTTCACAAAAAAAAAAACTCTTGAGCATTTTGGACAAATAGCAAGAATTAGGACATACATCAATAGTAAAATGTGAAGATGCCCATGACAAAACAAGTTAGAAGCGCTTCAGTTTACGTTTTAGGGGGGGAGAAAGCAAATGAATTTCGGAGGAGAAAAAGGGTAAGTTGGATTGCATTGAACGAAAAAAATGAAATGAGGATTGAGACATCATGTGTATTTTCTACGAAAATAGAGCATCTAGGAGCATGCACATCTATTATATATATAATTGACCAACAAAAGGAGCCTCCAGGTTCTCTCAAAGCCTATAAATTACCACGTTAATTCTAAAATGCTAGAAATTTCCACGTTAATCCGAGAAAATAAGAAGAGAAAATTACCCACCACTGCCATTATGAAACAATTAGTCAGAAAACCTCCTAAAAATATTTATAAAATAGCTAAAATTCGAAATAATAAAACTAGCCAAAAATACCCCTCACGCCCATTTCTAAATTACCCACCATGCCATTTTGAGTAAAAAAAAAGCTAAATTCAGAATAATAAAAAATAAAAAAAATCCTTATTTATAAAATTGCTAAATTTGAAATAATAAAAATAGCCAAAAATACCCCTCACACCTATTTCTAAATTACCCTCTATTATATATATAATTGACCAACAAAAAGAGCCTCCACGTTCTCTCAAAGCCTATAAATTACCACGTTAATTCTAAAATGCTAGAAATTTCCACGTTAATCCGAGAAAATAAGAAGAGAAAATTACCCACCACTGCCATTATGAAACAATTAGTCAGAAAACCCCCTAAAAATATTTATAAAATAGCTAAATTCAAAATAATAAAACTAGCTAAAAATACCCCTCACGCTTATTTCTAAATAACCCACCATGCCATTTTGAGTCAAAAAAAAGCTAAATTCAGAATAATAAAAAATAACAAAAAATATCCTTCACAAATATTTATAAAATAGCTAAATTCGAAATAATAAAAATAGCCAAAAATACCCCTCACACCTATTTCTAAATTACCCACCATGCCATTTTGAGTTAAAAAAGCAAAATTCGGAATAATAAAAAACAAAAATATTCTTCACACCTATTTCTAAATTACCCTCCATGCCCTTACAAGTCCAAAAAAACTAAATTTAGATTATAAAAAATAGCTAAATATCCCTAATTCTTACTTTTAATTTACCAACCATACCATTATGAGCAAATAGCTAAATTTTGGAATAATAAAAATATCTAATAAACACTTAATCCTGATTTCTAAATACACCGTTATAAATATACATCGTGATATATGTCTAGCTAGAATAGCATATTATTTTATTTTTAGCATGACATATCCTTCGAAAGATTTATTTGTAGCACGACACATTCTTTTTTCCTACCATGAGATATGTTAGTTGTTTAGCATGCAAGAATACCATGACTTAGTTTTTATAATATAAGAATATTTTTTGAAAATGAATTATACAACATCTAGCCGCTCAAATGCGCGGGCCTCCTTACTAGTTTTATAGGAATTAACCTCAAGGTTTTTTTAAGAACAGTTAGGATTCTAATAACTATTAGAAAAATAATTATTGTAATTAAAATCCCCAAACTCCTAGGGAAAAAAAAAAGTAAGGCCTAATGTCATCAAAATAAAATAGATGCATAAATTTTTACAAAATGAAAATAGTTTCCACCCTTTGCAAGGACGAAGAAGGCATAAGTGTTTTTTTCTTTGGTACGTTAGGGTGTATCTGTGAAGCTGGTATTTTTTGGATGAACTGAACCGTTTATCTATAAAATGCCTTGCATATATGCTTTTGAATTTGGTCCACCAATGTACAATGCATTCATCATTGTTTGGCACATGTTACTATCAACGGAATTCCGGTGTCATTTTCCATCTTTATGGAAAGCACCCAATATTAGTCTGTGCTCACCATTAATTAGAGGAGTGCATATTTCATTTGATGCCTGACGACTCTAGAAATTAAGGCAGAAAAATACCGAGAAACCGAATGCTTAGGGCAGAGAAGTTCTTCCTCTACTTTAGAATTTGGAGGTGCCAAGCTCAGCAAGCAACCGAGCAAATTTTTGCTCAAATCCAGATTCCTGTACCATACTACTAGGACCTGCAACCCTTCAGAAATGAACGAGCTTGTTTTTTTTACCATGATAGGAACCATGCACATAGAAAACAGAACATGAATTCAGATAGTTGAAAACCAGTATTATTTGCATTTTGATGCAACACACGAGATGAGACTATGAGAGGACATAATTCACGAGTGTTATTAAAGCTGTAAACAAATTAATAAGCACTTGCAGAGCTGTGATCATGTGGTGGAGAGCAGTGGCGCGAGATGATCGGCCAGGCTTCGCACGGTGGTTGGAGAAACAGCCGATGTGCCGCCGAGGTACCATTTCTGGATCATCCCGGCCACGTTCTCATTCTCCACAGTAAGCTTCGCCTCATCCTTGCCTTCCGTCGCAAATGATACCTACATGCATATCCACATGGTTTGGGCAAGAAACAAATTTGCAAACTTGAGATGAACAAACCTTAGCTGAAAAAAAAACTCGAACTGAAAACTCGGGGGAAAGAAAAGGATTGTGACGTGCCTCGGCTGGTCCAGGGGTAGTCGGGAAGTGGAACGTGACGACGGAGTTGGGTTTGAAGTACTTGGACTGGAAGAAGTCCGTGAGCTTCTCGAGCGCCTCTTCCTCGTCGTCCTCGTACTTGTCCACGGCGACGAGGCGGTCGCGGACGGAGCTCTCCAGTTGCACGCCGTACTGCGACCCCTTGATCTCCTTGATCACCACCACCCTGAACAGCTTCTCCACAGGAGCCGAAACCACGGCCTGGTAGAAATCGTCGTCTTCCGCCAGCTCCTCCGCCTTCTTGCCTTTCCATTTCTGCAGGTGCTCGAGCAGCACGCCGTTCTTCTCGAGGTAGATGCCGATGGCGTTGAACTTGATCTGGAGGAAGTGGATCTCGATGTCCGTCAGGCCTGCATGTCGGTCGTCAATTGGGGAAAGATGGTTCACTATCAGAAACGTTGCAGCTTGTGATGCAGAGCAGCAGGCAGAGGTAGGAAAAAAGCAGAGGATGAACGATAGTACATTACCGTGAGCAAGGAGGGTGAGAGGCTTGCCTCCGGCGATCTCCGACGGGAATGTGATGCCTTCCACTTCCACGGTTTTCTTCTCAGCCTTCGAGCCCACTGCACATGCAACATGATCAGGCAAAATTTTGCCAAGCCCATAGTACACTCTTTTTCAGATACTACTGCTCTGTTCGTCTAACAGGGCACAATTTGTTACTTGTAAAGCCCCCTGACTATTCAGAGGCTTTTGTTATTGTTGTACCAATTACTGTTCACGAGATTGGAAACAAGGAAATTTGATAATTGAAATACGAACTTACTTTTTCTTTCTTTGGTAGAGGTGCCTGACAGCCTGAGGCGTTTCGCGTGCTTGAGCAGGGGAAACGAAGAAACCTGAAGAGCGATAAAAAGAGTGTGACGCGAAGAAGCCGGCTATATATTTTGTGATGTCAACTGGTGTGGTGCCTCGGTGCATTGTAAACGCAAGTTGAAACGGGGAGTTAGGTACAAGGAGAGGGCAGGAAGACAGGCAGGTGTGCATCTAATCTGATTGATGTCAGTAGCAGCACCAACCTACCACCGTGGTCAGCTGGTCGAAAGAAAACAAAGTGAAGGGTAGGTAGGTAGGTGCATGCCGTGGGTAGCTACTGCTCAACCTCCGTTTTTATTTCTGTAGTTTCCTCAGAAAAATAAAAGAAGAAACACTGAGGTCTGGGATAAGTGAATGATGTTCAGTTCATGTTCGTGGAGAATCAATTGGGAAGTGATGGTTTTCCTTTTTGATCGAACAGGTAAGTAGCGGTATTCAGAGTGTGATCTGGTTGTAGTGGGAAGGATTAGTGGTATACAGGTCGGTGATTGTTGGTAGGACGTCGCGTCCTCTTGACTTCAATCACACAGGCACAACAGATCAGTGCGCAAGCAAACGGAGAGCCCATCCGGTCCGTTCCATTTTACTCTTTTGAGGCCCACCATAGGAGTGTGCAAGCGACGAAAGCCTTTGGGCCATGTGATGGGGCTCCAAGTCCAGCGGGCTACATAGACGCATTGACAGGTCGGCCCCGTCTCCCGTGAACACATCCCCCCGGCTTATCATCAAAAACCACTCGTCTCACCGGAGCAGCCGAGAGGAGGAAGCCATGGCTGCTCTCCGCCACCTCGCCGGGCCAACCAACATCCACCACCCCCACGGCGTATCTGCCGCCACCTCCTCCCTCCAGCTCCGCTGCACCTCCTCCTCCTGCCCGCGCCCTCTCCGCCTCGCTCCCCTCCGCTCCCGCTTCACCCGTACCATCATCCCTCTGCTCTCTCCTCTGAAGCCACCACCTCAATCTTCAGCGAGACCATTTCCCCCTTTCTCTTACTCTGTGGTTGTTGTTTGCAGGGGTTTACGCGCTCTCCAGCAATGACATCAGGGTCGGCACCAACGTCGTGGTCGACGGCGCGCCCTGGAAAGTTTTAGGTAACAGCCAAACACATTTCCAGTGCATTTCGTTCTTGCGAGGCATCGCCAGTTAGCAACTTACAAGCATAGCTGTAGAAATCTGGCCAATGCACCTCTCCTCTCAACGATTATTCGATGGTCCCTTAGTTCTAGCTTTTTTAAGATTTACCAAGAGAGGAAAGGTTCAAACAAAGATGCAACCTTTTTTTTAACATAATAATCGACCTCTGTGTAATTAGAGGACCTGTAACCTGAACCTCTGCACAAAAATTCTATCAATGCCATGACAAACATGTCAATCGTTTTCTCCTCTCAATCAAACAACAGAGTTCCTCCACGTCAAGCCTGGAAAAGGTGCTGCTTTTGTCAGGACAAAAATGAGAAACTATGTCACCGGCAACACAGTTGAGAAAACCTTTCGAGCTGGAAGTACGGTAATCTCACCTCGAACTCAGAATCTGTACCACAGTTTAGCAGTTATTTCCCTACATTTGTTCCTTGTTTAAACTACTAACTCATGCTTTTCTTTACTCGACAAAACACTTGCTTTGTCTTTTTACCATAATTTCTGGAATTATACATGCCGTATCTTTCGCCTTCTGTGGATTGCCTTTCCTTCACCAATCCATGTGTAATGGTAATTGCCTCTCGCTCAGTTATGCAACAACTGACAGTCACTTCTTTCAAAAACTTTCAGCTAGAGGAAGCATCCCTTTCAAAGGAGACTAAGCAATTTACATACAAGGATGGCTCCCAGTTCGTGTTTATGGATCTGGTACACGCTTGAATTTTTTGCTTAAATGTCACCAGTGAAAGCACTAGTCAGCTGCCATTATACTGAGCACGTTTTTGTCAGTTTTTGGCACCTGACAATTTGTATGTAACCTTTTGATAGCCCACTTCGCCATTATTCGGAGATTTTTTTTCCTGGCCCTGGGGGGACCTCTGTTAAATATGGAATTTCGTCAAACTGGTCATCTGTGGGTGGAGCTATCAAAAGGTTACATACAAATTAGGGAAGCAAAAGTAATGGAATATTCAGCATCATCAAGTCATTATAAGATTCTGGGCTTCAATTCTGTGAAAACCTCCAATTTCTGATCAACCAACTAGTTACTAATACAAGTCAATAATTTCATCAGTTTCCTAGTGTAAATTTTTCTCATCATTTTCTATTTACAGACGACCTTTGAGGAAAGTAGATTGAACGAGTCAGATGTTGGCGACAAGCAAAAATGGTTGAAAGAGGGGATGGACTGCATTTTGCTGTACTGGAACGGACGGGTATTTACACTTTGTTTTCACATCATCTGGCGTCACTTATCCAATTAACTACTCCCTCCGTTCTTAATTATATGACACCGTTGACTTTTTCTTTAAACTTTGACAAACAAAATATATTTAAATAATTACTTTTCGAATGTGAAATGAATATCATTGGATTCCTTATCAAAAGTACTTTAAGGTTAACTTATACACTTAGCTATTTACACAAATATTTATAGATAAGACGAATGGTCAAAGTAACGAAAAAGTCAACGGCGTCATATATTAAAAAACAGAGGGAGTACTAGATTACCTTCTTAAATATTTTCCATAGCATGCTAGCTGATGGTGTGATTTGTTCTTGCACAGCAAAAATATTGGCCACTAAAAAAGATATATTTTTTTGTAGATAATTGATTTTGACCTCCCCATCACTGTTCGGCTGACTGTAACTGACACTGACCCAGAGCAAAGTGACAGTGCACAAGGTAGGAAATTATTTACTGTGTGTCTGCAAAAAAATTCTGCAATTTTTAATCACGCTCGTTGCTAACAAAAGCAACCACGTAGGCAGGAAATTATTTACTGTGTATCTGCAGAACGTTCCTTCTATTGTTTAATCTTAACCAGATTTTTTTTTTCTGGCGAAGGGTTAACCAGAAATCATTATTCTTACTGTGTTTTCTATTTTGTAGGAGGGTCAAAACCAGCAACCCTGGAAACTGGAGCTGTGGTCACTGTACCATCCTTTGTGAAGGTAGGCGATGATATTCTGGTTGATTCAAGAACTGGCCAGTATATGAACCGAGCATAGAGGATTGAAGAGGATGCTAGACATCAAGAGAGCATAATTTTTTGTTGGCTTGGCTATTCACCTGTATAAATGTTCGACATCTTTTGGACTGCAAAAAACAACTTACATGTTCGTTGCATGTAGATCCTCGACACCATTCATAAAAGGAAAATTGTGTTGAAAAATTTGAAGTCTTTGTCTGAACCTTTTGCATACCTGATAAAAAACCTGCAACAAAACCCTTCACATCCTTGTTAATTGGAACCCAATGGTCTGTTCAGAAATGGAGTTTGACACATTTTTGTAATGGAGTCTTAGACACTTTTAACAACTGAAGAGAAAAAGGCACCGCGACACCGAATCGAAGGGAGTAATACATCTTTCTGCTAGACGCCAGCCTAAGTGTGCCACACACACAGAGAAGGCTTCAATTCCCAGGTCTGCCAATACAAAATTTTTGGATGACCATCTTTGAGCCCAACAATGGAGACCAGGCACGTTTCCCTAATGTTAACTCAACTTGCTCCCTCTCCAAACGAAACAACAGCAATGCCCGTCTGTCATCTCTTTATTGCTACTAGCACATAAGAGATGTCAATTATTACTAAACAAAACCATAACAGGGTGCAGCCTGACCCAGAATCCATGCAGATATAAAGCCATCCAGAATTCTTCATCGCACACTACACATAAGATCGTACGGTTATACACATTTATCACAAGTCTATCTGCAGAGCAAGTGGTTCGGTTCTCTCTCCTCAGGTCTTCATCCTCTTCCTAAGCTAACTGCTTTGCTCTTCACATCTCAATATGATGAGAATGGTTTGGAACGTCCCCTTGGTTATCGAGGGGCATGTACTGGGCCATAATGGCACGGATCTCTGAATCCATATATCTCTGTAAGCACAAGCAATACAAAACAGAATCAGATACTGGCCCAGAATTGTGACAAGATTATGATAAACGTGTACAGGTTGTTCATATTTTACCCGAATCCGGTACTTGTAAACTGCATATCCTGCAATTCCTGCTGCTACAAGGCCGAAGAAGATGACCCACAAGAAGCTCCAACCTACTTCTGTTGCTCCATTTTTGCCTGAGCACAAATAAACGTTGAATCAGCAAAACTTTAAACATGTGTTGCCACTTTATGCTTTCAACTCTCAATTATTGAAGACAAAACTATCATGATGTGCCTTAAATTGACGAGCATTACTAAAAACATTAACTCAAAATGTTAATTGCATTTCAGTTAAAAAAATGTTTCTTGCAAGTCAATAACAAGCTGACAGTGTAATATACGGGACTGTACATACTTATGCATGTATCGTGCTCCTTCATGTACAGCAAGCCTCCACTGCAGCTGCAGTCATAGCTTCCCCAAGTGTTCTTGCATTTGCATTCTTTACACTGACATGCAGTCCTCTCCTTGCATTCATCAATATCTGTCAAAATATTTCACATCAGCATCACACCAAAAGAGGAATACCGAAAATATACGATATTGCTTGACCAGAAAGCCAGTTTTTGGATTCAATATTCACAATAGTGCTCTAGATCTGAAGTTTTGAGGCATAGGCAAGCACTTCTATAGCCTAATGGAGTCCATGAATGTACCTTCACATTTGTGGATACCATCACCCTTGAACCCATCCGGGCATTTACATCCATCATCCTGTCAAATTGCAGAGACCACAAATATAGATACAGGTATCATAATTGATAGGGCATTATAAGTAGGGCAATTATCATGCAAAAATCAAACTGATACTTACATTGCAAGCGGAGTATGTCCGGCCATGCCTGGTCTCTTTCCAACATCCTCCGTTGTTAATTTCACACCGTCCAGATCCCGAAGCTAAAATGACAATAAGCGTATGTTATAACTCAGAAGGATCTAGTAACAAATGTAAATCCCCGGTCATCCTATGTAACATCATAACAAGCATAAAAAACAAGGAAAATGTCAAAACATATCAATTAGCCCCTTTACACAGTACCTTCACAATGAGTGTAGCCATCACCAACGAATTTTACACCTTTCACAACTGGACATTCACAAACTCTTCCACGGAAAGTATCCTACATGTACATCAAACAAATATGATATGCATAAGTTTAACTAAACACCAGAATTCAGAGATAAAATTTAACACTACAGGAAGTACCTTGCATGCAGTGATGTTAGCAGCCTTATCTTGCCAACAGCCACCATTGTTCTCGAGACACTCATTTGTTTGTATATCTAAGGTTTCACATAATATTAAGGTAAGATATTTCAGAGAAAGTTTCTTCAAGTTCACACAAAGTATGATCAAAATATAGTATATATAGAAAAACCAGGGGGGTCAATGCACCAACCTTCACTCAAGCAAACAGCTGGCTCAGTAGTTTCTCAAAAACCAGCACAAAGTGCTTTAAGAACTGCTCCTTTGTCAAGCTTACCTGAGAAACAATAGTCAGATAAGTTCAATTGGCCATCTGAAATGACATTTTTATAGTGTTTTTACCAGATAGAGAGCACATACCTCTGTATTGTCTGTTGTTGATTACTAGAGTCGGTAGGATGGTAACATCACCACGAGAGCCCTTTCCAATCTATGTAATGTGGTGAATGATGATATATTCAGATGAACAATAGAATGGATACAAAAGATCATGCATTCACAACGAGGTACTAACCTGTGCATCCTGTTCTGCTTTCAGAACAGGGTTTTCTTCATCAGTATCTGGGTTACCAATACATTTATCTATTGCTTTATGATCAAGACCTGCAAATAATAACCCAGTTCAGTACAGCTGCTGCGAGTCTGTGCTTCACCACAGAACATTAAGAAAAACATATGCAAATACAACATACCAAGTGACTTGATAACTCCATCAGCGCACTCCTTAGTATACTTCTTCTCCTTCATTGGGCACCGAATTGCAAAATCAGTGACATAGTCCCACCATAACCAAGGCTTCTTGTGCTCCTTAGCAACTTTAAACACACAAACTTGCCGCAAATTCTGGACCACCACATCTTTTCCATCATATCCTTTGCTAAAATCCTGTTCCGGGTCAGGTGCACAGTATCTTCCATGATTGATGCACTGCGACTTGCACTGCTTGCTCAGAGTGAAGGCCTCTGGGCAATACCAGGTAATGTAATGGGGTGTGAACTGTGTGTAGCCCTTCTTCTCAAGTACCTGCGCAGCTCCTTTGAAGCTCTTCACAAATTCAATCTGGCTATCACATTTGGGGCCACATTCGTCATTGCTGTTGGTCCAAAATTCATACTCCACACGCTCATCAGGATGGGGCAGGGCTTCCCTCCAATCCAAATTCACATTAACCATGTCACCATTGTTGATTGCCTTCTTGAGCTTGTCCCCGAAGCTTTTGGTTATCAGTGCTGAAGGAATAGTGATGTTCTCTAAATAATCTGCACTCCCGGATTCCTCAGGGGTGTCCATTGTAATTAGAGGCTCATCCTTGTCATCAGCGACAAGGATAGCCGCCGCTCCAGCGTTCTGAGCATTCCAAGCCTTCTTTGTGAAGTAGCAATCTGAATACAACCACAAAAACGAAATTATGTTATCCGCTGTGTATTTTAACTAACCAAGTAGAATGTAACGTTCACATCAGACAGGAATGAGTGTTAAATAAATAGCAAATTGGTTGAAAACAAAATCAGTGGAACATCATTGAAAGGTCAACTAAAACAAGACAATGACATTGGTACTAGAAAAATGCTGCTGGCTGCACACATCGAGCCAAGGATTCGGTCCTTGTACCAAATTGGGTCAACGAACATTCAACTCACATCAGCACATGCAAGATCTAATCTTCTATTAGTCTAACTAAATACCATATGACTAAACAAATGGTTGTTCACTTCGGTCCAGCCTTGCTACATTCATCTACTCTAACTAACTGGGGACTATAAAGGCCTAGGTATCTAATAATCGCGAAGTCACACATGGATAACCTAACAGAGACCAAGTAAGTACTACCACAATAGCTAGGAGAAGCAGCAAATCTTGTGGATTTCTCACCTCCCCTGTCGACGAGCAAGAAAGTGGGGAACGCCCCCGGCTTGGACTTGTAGGAGATGTCGAAATCGTCGAAGTCCTTGCAGGCCTTCTTGTTGGCCTTGGGGTAGGCGACGAAGCCGACCATGGTGCCGCCGTACTGGGGCACGCCGAAGTTGCCAATGGCGCACTCGTAGGTGCCCTTGATGTCCTCCGGCGCCGTCACCTTCAGGCTGTTCTTCTCCACCACGAACCTCCCGTGGCAGCAGCCCAGCAGGAACACCACACACACTAGTAGCCGCAGCATCGTGACAGCGGGTCGGAACCCCATCCTCCGATCCACGGCCGGCCCTTGCGATTCGCTAAACCCAGTTCGTGTTGGAGATTGGATTGGATTGGATTAGATTGCCAAGTGCGGTTCGATCGGGAAGGAAAAAAGAAAGGAAGGCCGTTCTTGGGGCGACTACACGGGCGAATATGAAGTGGGAAACGGCAGAGCAGGGGAAAGATCGGATTTTTATCGGGCAGGGAAGGGTGTTTGGACTTTGGAGTCAGGAAGCGGTGCTCCTTGGATGAACAACAAGTTGGAGTGGGAGAGATTTTCTGGTTCCCTCTTTGTTTTCTTTTTGCTTGGGAAAAAGAATTTTCTGTTTGCTTCTGGAGGTTTTGGGAGAGGAAGAAGGGTGAGGGAGGAAGGAAACGGAGGCGGTGAGTCGGTGAGGCCAGGTGAAGGCGAACCAGGAGGGCACGTGACCCACGTGTTGTGTCGCTCCTGCGTCTGGGCCGGAGACCGGAGTATCGTAGTGTTGCGCAGCTTTCGGCCCAAAATAGCCCAGTGGAGACTCCAGGTCTGTGTGTAATGGATATAAATCCCCCAAAAAAAAAACTTTCAGAAGAAAACAAGAGAAATACTAGTAGCATACTTCATTCACTCTCGCTCTCTCCATTGTCTTTTTATGTGCCTAAGTGTAGATTTTACTAAATAGATTGTCTCGATATAAGAAATAAAAAATAGAGACAATATTTTATATTAGAAGCTATCAATTTTAACTAATACTTCCATTATCTTGCAACATAAGTAATCAATCGATAATAAGCATACTAAATCATTGGTGGTGCGCTTGCAACAATGAACTCAAACACTTCCATAATCAGGAGAGAAAAAAAGAGGGGGGGGGGGGGGGGGGGGGGGGGGGGGTGGTGCTTCAGAGCCAACGTTTAGGATCAAGTCTGCACAAAGGTTGAACTACAGTTAGATTATATTAATATACTAATCATGGAACTAGTTCTTTCTTTATGTTCTTTTTTCATGCTAGAGTCGCCAATTATGGCGATTAATGCAAATTCTTAATTATTTTCCCCTTTCCCAAATAATGAAGGGAGAATTCCTAGGGCTGGGCATAGAAATATCACACTGCAAACTCATTGAGACCTTTCATTTTCATCTGAATCTCTCCCTCCTGGAAAATTGTTTCAAAGCCTTGTGTAAAACTTATGTAGCTAGTAATACTTGAAGCTTTCATACAAGAGGAGAAGCTCGAGATCTTGGAGCTCAAGGTCGTCCCCATCGGTGGTTCCATCATGATCTGTCCCAGATCTTTTCATATCCCAATGTGGTCGCATTGATGGCCAGTGAAAACGTCCACGTCAGCAAAAATATTTACAGCCGTTGGATCTAAGTAAGAGCGAATCTACAGCGTTCGTCTGAGTGAGTAAATATGTGATGACATCACAGGCCTTCTTTAGATCTAGCGGGCTCCGGAAACTTCTCGCGCTGCAACAACGTCGAGAGAAAACAGGAGGACCGCCGCCTCTCCCGCCTGCGGCGATGCCCTCGATCGGCCTTCTCCCCCCGTTGCTCTTCCATCTCCCTCCAGCAGACGCATCGATCGATCCCGCCTTTCCTGTCAGTCCACAAGCTGCTTCCCGTTTCCCCTCCGCCCTGCACTTCCACCGAATCGGTCGCCATCGTCTCTCGGCTCCGGCGACCGCCTTTCCCCTACGAGAAGAGCCAGCGGATGGTCCGCCGGGAGGACCAACACATAGCAAATCGGGCACTGCCGCACAGGCAGCACGTTGCTGCACGTCTGACTTGCTGGTGACTCTTGAGGCGCTGGAACACGTTTCCGCCATCCGCGACCATCAGGCTACACGACATGAACTGCAACGACAACATGGTGCTTAAGGTCCGTGGCTGTCGATCTGCTGACGGAAGCTGACCAACTTGACCATAGCGAGCCATGTTGATGAAAGCTCGTGTGACATCCCCTGCACCTCTAATTCTCACCTCGCGCCACCGTCTCTCACCTGGGCACTGGCTATCCACCGTGGAAGGAAGCCTCCTCTGCCCGTCTCACCTGGCACTGGTTGGACAGTGCACGCTAAGAGCATGATCACCACCGAGACTGAGTTGTAATCCAGCAACTAACAGAGCATTCGTGAGGTACGAAGGGAGGAAGGTGCTCTTCAGCCCACAAAAATATTCTCTTTGTTCTAGGGAGCAAGACGAAACTAAAATGTTGCGACAAAGGTCCTTACCTGACATCTGAGATACCAAGATAGTGAGGTAATGCTTTAGTCCAGATTCTAGATGTGCTTTACCTGAGTATCATATCATCACGAATAACACATGGCCATTATTATATGCTCTATATAGCTTCTTTACTACAGGCTACAGCAGGCAACACCGTCTTGGTGATTTCGAGCGTCCTTTAGTAATAGGACGCCTTTCGTTTCAAGAGACGTATTTAGTAGCCATCCATACCTTTCAATAACGTTTTTCCAGATCTGAACCAAGTTTAATCCTCCATGACACTGAACATCAGATTTCTCTATATATCTTTGTGTGTATGTTTTCTGAAATAATAGGTGGGGACAAATATATGTTTTTAATAGAAATAATAATCTCTTACATTTTTACTTTATGTGCATATTACCATCATAAATAAAATCACTTGAGATATGACAAAATACATATCTTAAAGGTAATCACAGTTATTTGTGCACATTTCAGTACTCTATACGGATTTAACACCTCCTATTGTGATACTATTTTTTAATGAACAATAAATTTTGAGAAGTTAGCTACCTACAAGTTGTGAAATGTTTTTTCCGCAAGCTTATGTGATGATCCTTCTCTTTGTAACCTGAGAGGAGACTCCTCGCTTCTATAAATTTGTTTGAAGGAACGTCTCTCCCTTCCAACCACATTTTTTTACATTCACTTTATTTTTCTCTTTTTTGCCATAATGGTGGTCTTTGCATATGTAGAAAGAGGTTTATGTTAACAACTTAATTCGGTAGAATGTATGCTGCTGGTAGCATTTGCAAGTTTGCTTCACATCAGTAAAAGTTCAAACATCTGCAGAATTTGTTGGGGAAGGGGCTGAATTGGGAAAAGTAATTTATTTCTTATTACTGGATAACATTTACCAATAAGTTTTAAACTCCTGCATATCAGCACGCTTTAAATCTAGAAAACATGTAAAAGACCTTGATAGTCAAATGGCATGTCGGTCTCTTAGGATACAAAGAATAGTTGTATGATCAAATATCATTTGCGGAACATATGGCCCCATATGACTCATGCATTTTTCTCATTTTATTTTTGTACAAGGTATACAATAACAAATATTAAAATAATGTTTCTAGCTTCAAGACAAACATTAAGTTCTGGTAGGGTTTTTTTTTATCAGAATTGGTGATGCACATTACATGAAACAACAAAATCATGTGCACTGAACAGTATAAGAAAATTTAATAATACTTTATTGACTTTTTTTTTATTGGAGTGGCCAATCTCTTATTCCAAATAAATTGGAGGTTCTAATAAGTTAAGGATGAAGTGGGTGTTCCAACTCAACCAGCCTATGCAAATTATTGTCTATGAAGACCCCTTTTGTGTCCTAGAATTGACAACATCTTTCTTTTTGTGCCTCAAATATTTACTTACTTTCTACTGAAATAGATATGAACGAACTGTTGGTTAATATACCCCAGTTTTCCAGCCAATGTAGTTATTTCCTCCATCACACTCCTTGTTTTGATCATGTTTCTGTAATTTGGAGGCCAAATCCATCCTTTTTTTTTCTAACGCTAATCCATTCTACCATTGTGCAACAAGGTGCATTAAGGTCCTGCAACATTACTATAGCGAGGCATCATCTGACAATAACACAGCACAGATAAATACTCCCGTCGGTTTTAAATTGTTGACGTTTGACTATTTTTGAGTTACGTTTGACCATTCGTCTTATTCAAAATATTTTAAAAATTATCATAGATTTTGTTATGATTTGTTTTATCACTAAATAAAGTTGAAATATACCTTATAACTTTGCATGTTTGAATTCTGATCATATACACTCTCCAGTTTTAAACTGTTGAATTCATTGACTTTTTTCGCTAATGAATTGTTGGAATAAATGAGCACATCATGCAATCAAATCTCATCATACAATGCAAACTAGTGGGCTATACAGCGAGCTAAGTGCGCGCCAATTTTCTAGTCTAGATCTAGTTCATCGCAGGACACACCGGTAATGCCTGAACTATCGCCGGCGCTTGTTGCCGACAGGACAGTGACATGATGATATGGAGCTGCATCAACGATAGGAAATGGCTCCTCGCGCGGCATCCGACGACGATCGACCACCAAAGGAGTGGCAGGAACGTCCACAAGAGGCGGCAACACAACATTTGCTTCTTGCTTGATCATGACGTGGCCGTTAGGAGGACTGACAGCTCCTCCTGTTGGAAGATGGTCGTTACAGTTATTTTTCTTGGCAGGTGAGGTCGCAGAAGTGCAGTTGCAAGTGTGCTCGTTGTTGTAGGTGACTTGAAACACAGGTGGGTCATTGTTGTCCTTCTGTTGGATGTACTTTGTGGCCGGGCAGCCTTTGTCGTCCTTGTAGGTGCACCTGAAGTAGCTCCTGCAAAACGGCATAACAAGCTTTCATCAGGCCATGCATCTTAAGGAGAGGCAGAAGAAGAAAGAAAAGGGTAAGGATCCCACCTTGTGAAATGGGTGCCGTTGATCCTCTTCTCGCCGTATTTCCTCCACTCATAGCCATCCTCATAAGGAACGTTGGTCAAGTTGACCCATGATGAGTTCTTCGTCCCTTCAATTACCGATCTGCAATACGATTACAAACATCGGTCGATCAGAAAAGGTAGGCACGCGCGGAGTGGTCCAAAAGAATTGAGTACATACACTCGCACATCAATCGATCTATACCTTCTTCTTTTGAGGCTTCGCTTCGCCGATGTGCTCGTTGCTCCCTTGGAATCGGCTGCTTCGGTACTTTGAGGGCTGGACGACGACAGCTGAGGCGAAGCAGATGTGTTACTACTCTCTTGTTGTTGTTGTTGTTGTTGCTGTTTCATGACGGAGAGGGCGATGTTAAGGGCTCGCAGCGCCTCGCTGAGAAGGTTGTGCGCCAGCTTGGTCGGTTCCTGGCCATGGTGGTGGAGGAAGAGGAGCGGCTGGTGGGTCTTGATGAGCTCGTACACCTTGGCAACCTCCCTCACCGCGCCCTGGTTATCATCCGGCAGCCCGGCCATGTTATCCTGCTCAGTGTATTCTGATATGTGTGGACTGATTAAGCTTGAGTAAGGAGGCGTAATTAAGGTAGTCGATGATGATGGGCAAATTTATATGGATCGACGCGGCTGGCAATAGCGATGTATAGACCAGTGGTGTGGAGGAGCAGGTGAGCTCACTACTACTACTATAGTCAATGGTGCGGGAAGATGGGGCAATGAAGATTCTTAGAAGCTCTGTACTCGTCTGCGATTGCTAACGACATATATAGAAAAGTTCAGTCGATAACCAATGTTTTCCCTTGTTCAGCGTTGACGACGCGTAGAGAGCACACGCAAGTGGAGTACGATGTTGTAACATAGTATGCTCGTGGACTGGACATACTACCAACCAAATTTAGTTCGCTGAGCAGGGACAAATGATTGCAACTTATAATTATCCGTCAAACCTGCATGTTCATGACTGGAGTCAGAATTAGCATGGTCAGAGCTGATGCCCTGCCGAGTGCCGACGGTCATGCATGGAGGAATTAACCAAATTACGGTTCTTAACTTCTTCTTTTTTCCTTTTTTTTTCAGTAAATTTACAGGTCTTCAGATTTCAGGAATTGACTATTCCCAAAAAAAAGGCGCCCTCATACTGCAGCAACCGCCTATACGATATGCACCCTGAGATTCATAAGATGTCCCAGTAAAGATTATTAACACGTGATGCAAAAGAGGTTAAGAAATGTTGTCTGACCAGGTTGGAATAATCAACTGCACTTGATGATGTGTTAGTAACTTGGAGAGAAAGGTGCGTGCGTCCATCAAATAATAGCAAGTTGCTGGATACTATACTACCTCGTATAGTATATAGTAGTTAATTTAAGTATGTACATTTGTATATTAACAGTTGCAATAATCAGCTCGCTTCCTCACGTTTCAGTATTGCAGTTGCCCTTTGGCATTCAGGACATAACCCAATGATCTGATTAAAAGCGATGTCCTCGTGTAAGTTATCAAATACTTCAAACATAGAAAGCTTTTCTCTAAACGAAAATAAGTAATTCCAGAAGCTCTGACGTTTAATTTAAGTAGATATCTCAGATTCTAACATATCGGAAGAGCCTGGATTACAACAAAGAGAGTGCTGTTCCTATATCCTGGAAATGGTTGGGACACGGAATCAAAATGACAGAGCAAATTAAACCAGGCTGCAATTTTGACATCAGAAGCCACGCCTAAATTTGACGTCAGCAGGTGCCGGTCATGCTTACGCTCAAATTAAGTCGTACTAGTAACTTCATTTTCATGCAACGACAACGCGGATCCTTTGCTAGATCTTCTCTTGCCACTTTACCCCTTTCTGCCACACCTCAAGTATTAGCTCGGATCAGTCCGTACTTGATTTCCACACGCGGTACACAAAGATGACTAATATATGTACTTTACTTTCTTTCGAGCACTTGCTTTCCACACGCACTCTTTGTTCTGTGGTGCAGCGTGCGTTCACATGAGCGACAGTGATGCCAAAGAACACGAATGAGTGGAATTACAGACCTCCTCTCGGAGATACAAGGTCCAGGAGCTAAAGAGCTATGTACATTAGTTCTTTCTTCATAAACTAGTCTTGGTCAACTGCGACGCAGCGTGAAAATAAAGATGGATCTGTTTTAGCGCTCTGATTTTGCAAAGCATGTACTGGTACTAAGCAAGCAACATCTGCTAACTGACGAAGAACCAGTCAGCAAGGACAGGGATGTTTGTAATGCACATGAATGAGAGGAAAGGGGGAGGCGCGTCAGTCCACTACCTGAAGCTCGGCTGCATTCCAAGTTACTTTCTGGTAAATGTCAACACTGGGGCATTGAATTGAAACGCTTCACTGCTTCTCAATCGACCATGTGTTCCCTTTCCTCGTTTCAGACGCGTACTGCATATTTGGTCGCGGTCAGTCAAAGTAGCTCGCTTGTGTCATTGTTTCAGGTTGGACCTGCAAAGCCTGATGCTTGCTTTGAATAGATACGACATTTCAGTACTACAAATCACTGTCTTTGATCCGTTAATTAGCATTGGAAATCTTGCATTCCTAGTAGTAGCTAGTAGTATATTGCAACAGGTGGTATGTCCATGGGCTGTTCTTTGTCAGCAGTCGCATTCTTCAGCCCAGTCCACAAAGATCCTGTATACCACAAAGATCCCATGTGATCACTTGCCTTGCTATGAGACTAGTGAAGCATCTTTCATATTCTCTCTATAATGGGTTGGGCCACATCAACTGGCCTGTTTGTTCCCAAAAGCCGTAGACATTTCGAAGTAGTACTACTAGCCTAATCTCAAAAAAAAAGTAGTACTACTAGCCTGCAACTGTAACCTTCAGTGTGGGTGGTTTCCTCACCATAGTGAAGCTGAAGCGACCACCAGCAGACACCAGACGAATGTGCTTGTCAGGATTTTGTGACATTTCACCTGTTAGCAACAATTGGTGCTGTCCCACTCTAAAAAGGAAAAAACGAAAATGGTGCTGTCACCAAATAGGTCCCTCCTTTTTCATTTTTATTTGTCTGTGTGTGCGTGTCATTCGATTCTTGACATCAATCAAGAACAGAAACACGCACCATAGAGACACGGTTATTGAATTGTCGGCGGTCGCCCATTGGCCAGCACCACTGCAGAGCAGAGCAGAGCGCCATGGCGACGTCGGCAACGGCAGCGGCGCCGCACGTCCTGGTGGTTCCTTGCCCAGCGCAGGGCCACATGCTCGCTCTTCTGGACCTCACCGGCCTCCTGGCCTCCCGCGGTCTCCGCCTCACCGTCGTCACCACGCCCGCCACCGCCCCACAGCTCGCGCCGCTCCTGGCTGCCCATCCCGCCGGCGCCGTCCGCGCGCTGACACTGCCGTTCCCGTCCCACCCTGCCTTGCCCTCCGGCGTCGAGAGCGGGAAGCACCTGCCGCCGGCGCTCTTCCCGTCCCTCATCGTCGCCTTCTCGGGGCTCCGCGGCGCGCTCGGTGCCTGGGTCCGCGCCAGGTCGGACGGCCCGGACCGCGTCGTCGCCGTGCTCTCCGACTTCTTCTGCGGGTGGACGCAGCCGCTCGCCGCCGAGCTCGGTGTCCCGCGGATCGCGTTCTCGCCGTGCGCGGTGTGCGGCACCGCCGTGATACAGTCGCTGTTTCGCCGGATGCCGAGGCCCGAGGCGGAGAATGACAGCGAGAGCCTTATTGTCGATGATACGAGACCCGGGTATACTCAAGATACAACAAGGCCGAGTGATCCAGTAATGGGGAATCGGTTTGGCCCAAGAAGAACCGGGTGGCCCGACGGACCTAATGTCAGTCGGCCCACTCGGCCAGGAGATAAACATCAATCAACTTGTACTACAAGGCTGTTTACCATGTAACCGACTAGGTTTGGATCCATGTAACCCTGCACCCCCGACTATATAAGGCGGGCAGGAGACCTACAGAAAACTCTCTCGCAATACATCACACCAGCACAGGACGTAGGGTATTACGCCTTCGGCGGCCTGAACCTGTATAAACCCTCGTCTCCTGTGCTACCATCGTGTTCTTGATTCTCGTACACCCATAAAATAACTATCGAGGCCCTAAAACCTCGACAGTGGCGCGCCAGGTAGGGGCAGTACGAGAGTCCACCATGTCGAGCTCGATGGCTTTCAACTCCGTCAACAGCTTCATCGCCGGCGACCGGATCTCTTTCGGGAGCCTGCACTTCATCGCCGACCGCCGTGGTGAGCTCCATCCCGTCAACTTGGCGGTACCGGAGATCACACGGCGGCCAACTTCGTCGACTCGGCAAGATCCGGACCCAGCTAGCCTGGGCTTCGGACCGAACCACGTCACCCCCCCTGCAAGGACCTACGCGGATTACTCGCTGGCCGAGTTGCGCGCTTGCATGGAGGCGGTCAAGATTGGATCTGCTACACCGAGCTTCGCTCGAGGTCCCGTTCGGTTTCCGTTCGGGCTCAACAACCAGGCCACGATCTGTCAAGATCTGAGTCCTGAGATCTTCGGATCCTTAGCAGATCTAACACCCGAGCAGATCGGATCTTTCGAGATCCACTCGTTCGGAGATTACCCCGATGAATCCGTGCTACGCACGCTTCCTTGGGAGAGCACAACCCTGAGCGGTACTTCACCGTTCGAGTGCTTCATGGCGCAGATCGTTCCGATTACGGACGCAGCTGCTGCAGCGGCTGCAGCGGCCGCAGCAGGAGCCGGCGGAAACGGCGTCAACGCCGTTGGGGCGGAGGAAGAACCCCCGGCTGACGAAGACTCTGCGCAGCGTAACATCAGGTTGCGCGGTCGGCAAGTCCACAACGACCTCATGCAAGAATACGACGGGCATCAAGTCTTCACAACGCCCCAGGACAATGTAGTCGGTGCCACTACACTCTTAGATCAAGTCGTCCGGCAAATGGCTGCAAACCCGGATCCCGCCACCCTCACACCGATGGTGGAGAAGGCCAAAGCAATGATCGCTGCCGCAGCCCAACAAGCCGCCGCTGTGACAAACGCTGCCCTAGCCAGGGATGACTCGGGAGGACGAGTCGCGTCGTCCCACAGCGTCGACAAGACCGCGACCTATTCAGATGGTCGGTCCCAGACCCCGGAAGAGGAACGAAGGCGCCAAGCTCGGGAGCGACGCCCAGAGGCGCGCCGCAGCGCCCTGGATCGGCTTGGCCGACCCGAAGACCGCCGCGACAGAGATCGACAACGGTCACCCGCTAGGCGTCCGGTGCAGGAGCGCCTGACCTATCCCAGAGGCGACCCCCGGCATGTGACTGCCGGGGACCGGGAAGAGGATCGCAACCACAGGCGCCACAACGAACGTCGCGATGCTGAAGTCGCGGCTCCCGAAGCCCCTCGTGGGCGGAATGACCGGCGTCACAGAGACGACCGAGACCACCGGCGCCCTAGAGGTGACCGAGATCAGCACCACCACGACGACCGACATCACCGTGGCGGCCGTGACGACAACCGCGGTCGTGATGATCGTGATCGTCGACCTCGCCATGACGATCAAGACAGGCGGCGCCGTCGCGACGACCGCTCGCCGACCTACTACTCCGACGACTACGAGGAGCCGGAGCCCCAGCCGAGGCGCAGCGCCCAGGCCCGGGGGCTACGTTGCCTAGCTGGAGACCTACGCCTCAACGGCTCTTGGCCGTCAGGTTTCAAGCCGAGTGCCACTTCCATTGAGAAGTACAACGGTACCACCGACCCCGAAGAGTGGCTGGGCATGTACGCCACTCAGATCTACGCAGCCGGAGGTGATGACAGTGTTCTCGCCAACTATCTCCCGGTGGTCCTCGCCCCGCCGCTCAGGAGATGGCTAACCAACCTGCCGGCGAACAGCTTCAGTTCGTGGGACGACCTCAGCGAAGAGATGATCGCCCACTTCAAACCCACGGCTGACCGCTTGCCAACCGAGTACGATCTGTACCGAGTGAAACAGCGAGAAGGGGAAAACCTGCGGGACTACATTCAGCGCTTCACGCGCAAGAAGAATGAGATCCCCAACGTCTCCGATCATGATGTCATCAAGGCATTCAAGGAAGGCTGCTCCAGGAGGGAGCTCGTCGAGAAGCTGGGCCGCAAGCGCCCAAAAACTGCAGGCCACATGCTAATGATCGCTAACACCTTTGCCGGTGGTGAAGACTACTGGTCTGAGAACGCCAGAGAAGGCTTTCACCGCCGAGAAGAACGCCGCCAGAAGAAGCAAGACGATCCCGAATCATCCCGACCTCGCGAGTCTTCCCGACCTCGTGAGCGCAAGCGCAAGGGTGACAACCTGGTGGCGGCTGTGGACAGGAACCGGCAACGACGTCCTTCGAGGACCGACGATTTTGAAGACCTGCTGGATAAGCCCTGCCACTTCCATCCGAACGTCTCGCGCCCTCACAAGCTGCGGGACTGCTACAAGTACAAGGCTCTCATTGAGTACAGCCAGGGCAAGAAGCCAGAGGAGCAACAGAATCACAGGAGGGATGACGACAGAGACGGCCAGGGTTCATACCGCGACCCACTCAAGGTACTGAGCATCTTCGGCGGCCCTGCAGCATATGAGTCCAGAAGGAAGCAAAAGCTAACTCTTCGGCAAGTCAACACCGTGGTTGAAACACCACGCTACCTCAAGTGGTCTGAAGTCAGCATCACCTTCGACCGCACCGATCACCCTGATCATATACCCCAGCCTGGGAGGTATCCTTTGATACTATCGCCGATCGTCGGCACCACTCGGCTCTCCAAGGTGATGGTCGATGGAGGCAGCGCCCTCGACATCCTCTTCATCAAGACTCTGGACGACATGGGCATCCCACGTTCAGAGATCCAGACAAGCTACGCGCCATTCCATGGCATTATACCGGGCCAATCATCTCTACCACTCGGCCAGATCACTCTGCCGGTTGTGTTTGGAGGGTCCGAGAACTACCGCAAGGAGTTTATCACCTTTCAGGTGGCTGACTTCGAGTCGGCTTACCATGCCATCATCGGCCGACCTGCTCTGGCGAAGTTTATGGCAATACCGCACTACACGTACCTGCTCCTCAAGATGCCAGCACCCAACGGAGTCATATCCCTCCGTGGCGACGTCAAGCAGTGCCTAGCACTGGAAGCCGAGTGCCTCGAGCTGGCCGCGTCCGCCGAGGCTAAGCTGGGGGCTGCTCAGGTCAAAGAAGCAGCCGCGTCCCTTGAAGACCCGGGTTCTGTCCCATCCAAGAAGTCGGCCAAGTCGGCTCTACAGGCAGGACCGGAGACCAAGAAGGTTGGCGTCAACGACGAGGACTCCACCAAGACGGCGGTCATCGGGGCAGCTCTGGACCCCAAATAGGAACTCGCGCTCACCAACTTCCTGAAGGACAACCGTGATATCTTCGCCTGGAAACCGTCCGACATGCCAGGTGTCCCAAGGAGGTTGGTTGAGCACTCTCTCCACGTCGACCCCAACGCCAAGCCAATTCGCCAACGCCTTCGCCGCTTCACCCCTGATAAAAAGGAGGCCATTAGGACTGATCTAGCCAAGTTGCTAGCAGCCGGCTTTATCAAAGAAGTCTTCCACCCCGAGTGGTTGGCTAACCCAGTTCTTGTAAAAAAGAAATCTGGAGAGTGGCGTATGTGCGTAGACTATACAGACCTGAACAGGTTCTGTCCCAAGGACCCATTCGGGCTTCCTCGCATCGATCAAGTTGTAGACTCCACCGCTGGTTGCAAATTATTAAGTTTTCTTGATTGTTACTCCGGCTATCACCAGATTCCACTTAACGTGGATGATTGCATTAAGACTTCATTTATTACTCCCTTCGGAGCTTATTGTTATCTAACTATGCCTTTCGGCCTCAAGAACGCAGCAGCAACGTACCAGCGGTGTATACAAGGCTGCCTCAAGGATCAGCTCCGCCGACGTAAAGTCGAGGCCTACATCGATGATGTGGTTATCAAGACTCGGGAAGGCGATGATCTCATCGCCGACCTGAAAGACGTCTTTGACGCTCTACGAGCATACGACATGAAGCTGAATCCTGAGAAGTGTGTATTCGGCGTGCCTTCGGGCAAACTGCTCGGATATATACTCACTCACCGGGGTATCGAAGCAAACCCCGAGAAGGTGGAGACGATTCTGAGGATGCCGACTCCTCAGAACATCAAGGACGTGCAGAAACTCTCCGGGTGCATGGCGGCACTCAGCCGTTTCATCTCGCGACTCGGCGAGCGCGGCCTCCCCTTTTTCAAGCTCCTGAAGAAACACGACAAGTTCGTCTGGAATGACGAGGCCAAGCAAGCTTTTGAAGATCTCAAGCTCTACCTCAGCACACCACCGACCCTGGTTCCGCCAGGAGACAATGAGCCTTTGTTGCTGTATGTTGGCGTCACTACTCATGTGGTTAGTGCGGCGCTGGTGGTGGAACGAGAAGAAGAAGGCCATGTCCAGAAAGTACAACGCCCAGTTTACTTCGTCAGCGAAGTTTTGTCGGCATCTAAGGTCAAGTACTTCCACATTCAGAAGATCATCTACGCTCTACTCATGGCATCACGCAAGCTGATCCACTACTTCCAGTCCCACCCAATCACCATGGTCACATCTTATGGGATTGGAGAAGTGCTCTACAATCGGCAGTCTACAGGCAAGATCTCGAAGTGGGCCATTGAGTTGAGCACCTACGATTTATCCTTCAAGCCGCAGACGGCCATCAAGGGCAAGGCCCTTGCCGACTTCGTCGCCGAGTACATGGAGACTCAAATACCGGCTAAGCCCGAGACGTCCGAGTCCTGGACGTTGTTCTTCGACGGCTCCCTGCAGCTTACGGGCGCGGGGGCTGGCATCCTCCTTGTTTCCCCTCAAGGGGACGAGCTCTCTTACGTACTTCAGCTACACTTCAATGCATCAAACAACGCGGCAGAGTATGAAGCGTTACTTCACGGGTTAAAGATCGCCGAGTCCATCGGCGTTCGCCAGCTAACAGCCAAAGGTGATTCCATGCTGGTAGTCAAGCAGGTCAACAAGGAGTGGGACTGCCTCGATGATACAATGAGGGCCTATCTCCAAGAGATACGCAAGATGGAATCCTGCTTTGACGGCCTGGAAGTTGTCTACATCCGTCGAGAGTTCAACCACAAAGCCGACTTCCTAGCCAATAAAGGCTCAAGTCGAGACCCAGTTTCTCCAGGGGTTTTTCTTCAATTAGTTCACCACCCTTCGGTCACGAAGGAGAAAGCCGAGTTAGCCGCTCGCCCGCCGACTGATGCAGGCGGTTCTGAGGGACAGCTTGAAGCCATGAACATCGATTTGGCGACCCCATCAGAGCAGGACGACTGGATGGCACCGTTTACCGAGTGGTTGGTTCACGGAAGACTGCCGACAGACACCGCGCAAGCCGAGCAAATCCTCAGAAAGAGCAAGCTCTATTTCGTCGTGAAGGACACATTGTACCGTAAGAGTGCCAAGGATATACATATGAAGTGTGTTCCCATCTCCAAGGGCAAGGAGTTACTGCAGGACATTCACTCGGGAGTCTGCGGCAATCACGCAGCGGCCAGGACCCTGGTGGCTAAGGCCTATCGGCAAGGTTTCTTCTGGCCCACTGCCAGTCGGGACGCGAAGCACATCGTCAGGACTTGCGACGGATGCCAGTTTTTCGCCCGGCAAGCTCATGTGCCAGCTCAGGAACTGCAGACAATACCCCTATCATGGCCATTTGCAGTCTGGGGGCTCGACATGGTCGGTCCTTTCCAGAAGGCCAAGGGAGGCTACACTCATCTGCTGGTGATGGTTGACAAGTTTACCAAGTGGATTGAAGCTACACCGATCAAGGATCAGACGGCAAGCAAGGCGATCGAGTTCGTGCGCAGCGTCATCTTCAGGTTTGGTGTCCCTAACCGCATCATCACGGATAATGGGACCAATTTCAAAGCCGCCGAGTTTCAAGAGTTCTGCGACGACGTCGGAATCAAGGCATGCTACGCATCACGCTCCCATCCCGAGTCCAACGGGCAGGTCGAGCGGGCCAACGGCATGATTCTTCAAGGCATCAGGCCACGCGCATTTGACCGACTGAAGAAGTATGCGTCCAGATGGATCGACGAGCTACCATCAGTGTTATGGGCCCTACGCACCACTCCAAGCTCGGCAACCGGCCAAACACCCTTTTTCATGGTCTACGGTGCAGAGGCCGTGTTGCCGACTGAGTTGGACCATGGCGCTCCCAGGATCGAGTTCTTTGATGAAGCTAGAGCCGAAGACCAGCAGTCATTGGCCATTGACATGCTGGAGGAGGAACGAGATCGCGCTTTCTTCAAGTCGGCCAAGTATCAACAAGCAATGAGGCGTTATCACCAGAAACACGTTCATGAACGTTCGTTCCGAGTTGGTGACCTCGTCCTCAAGAAGATTTTAACCACTGAAGGTCGCCATAAGCTGTCCCCCATATGGGAGGGGCCGTACATCGTAGCTGAAGTCACTCGGCCGGGTGCCTATCGGTTAACTACCGAAGACGGTACTCCGTTGCAGAGTTCTTGGAACATCAATCAGCTACGTCGCTTTTTTGCTTGAGTTATTTTGTATATATCATTCGCTTTATAATGATAACCACTATTTCGCCATCTCCGTGTTAATTTGCCTTTGTCTCGTATGTTATGTTTTGAGTCTCTCTTTAAGCTAGCAAGTCGGTGAATTCTTCCCTGTTACACCAACTCACTTCAGGCTCCTGCTTATACTCTAACACTGACGGGTTAACGCCATCTGTTGCTAACACCCTAGGTTAACGAGTCCGGCCGAGTCACAACCGAGTTCGCAGTCCGTGGAGTTCATTTGTACTTAACGCTTTGAGAAGGGCAACATTGAATTACACATACGAGACATGATTAAATAATTACCAACTACATAAAAGCAACCTGTACCAACGATTATATATACATCCTGCTCTTTTTACAAAGGTTTTTGCAGACTCGGCATACACACCGAGTTCATGGGTCCACCCTTACTTCAGAGATCATGGCGATCGCCGTCGCCTTCGTCTCCTCGATGGCCCGCCGAGCGTTCGCCCGGTCCCCAGCGAAACCCGTCTTCAAGCGTTCCTCATTGATGCGTGGATAATGGGTCTTCACTTTGGCCAGCACCACACCGGCACACATGCGAGCGACGAACTCGCAGTGCTTCTTCATCTCCGCCGGCACCTTCTCCAGCAACTTGGCCAACGTGTGCTCCCCTCTACGCTCGGCGGTCGGGTAGACGTATTGCGCGACCTCCAACCCGCTCAGTTCAAGCTCCATCAACTCGTTCTTGAGTGTGCTCAACTCCTCTGCGAAGCCAATACGCAAGTCAGCTATCATCAAGTACAAAAGATGTTAGAATCTCAAATACTCACTCTGGTGGTCTTGGATGAGCAACGTCCGCTGCACAGTCATCTGCGAGATTTCTTCTTCTTTCACAGACAGTTGTTTCTCCAAGGCAGTGGCCAGGTCTCTGCTCTCCTTCCATCGACGTTTCGCTTCAGCGTACTTCTTCTTCAAGGTGTCGACTTCATCTATGGAGGCCTGCCATTCAGCTCGTTTGCTTCTCAACGTCTGCACTGCTATCTTCTCGGCGTCAATGGCTTTGCTCAGCTCCTCAAAGTAGGTCTTCTCTTTCTTCTTCTGGGCCTCTACTTGAGTTTGAGCCTGAGTGAGCTGATCCTGCATCTCGACAAGCTCGGCCTCCTTAGCTTTATAAGCTTGGTTCAGCTTGCCGACTTGCTCGTTCAATGCGTCAGCCCTGGACTTGACACGCTCCAAGTTTTCTGAAGTTGAGGGACCTACAAATTTGTCAGATTACGAAACAACCGACTGGCATAGTCGAGGCTTGGTAAAGCTTTACAATATACTCACTGGTCGTCGTCGCCAAGTTCTTCTCCTCTTGCAGCTGCTGGATGAGCTCGTCCTTTGCTTTGGCTTCGGCTAGCAGAGTCTTCAATTGCTTCTCCATGGCTGCCTGCTTCTCCAGCTGCGTCTTCATGTCACGGATCATCTGGTTCTTCGTCTTCAAGTTCTCCTCCGTCACCTATGCGGTAATAGCGTCAGTCTCCAAGTCAACAGAACAGCATCTCCAACACAAAGCAAACAGGCCGCACTTCACTTACACTGAACACGGAATGGAGGGCAGTATGATGATGGTGGAAGCCTGTCACATTGTTGAACTCTGCTTGCGCTCCACTCAGCAGATGGTCATCAACTTGTTTCAGCAGTCGGCGGAGCTCAGAGCCCTCATCAGTCGGTCCCACCTCCACTTGGGGCCCTGTCTCCTCACTCGGCACTGCAAGAGTCGCAGTCTCACCTACTACAGCTGTAGTTGTCGCCGGTATACTTGCCTCGGCGGTTTCAGCAACTGAAGGAGGGGCTGTTGCAGTCTTCGGTGGTATGTCACCCTGTGTATTTCCTTCGCCTCCACCACAGATCTCCTCTTCGGCAGCATTCTTCTCCCCACGATCGGCGCCAGCTTCGTGGTGTTCTTCTTCGGCTTCGTCCCCGCGCACGCCTCGGTTACTTACTTCAGCACTCGTCTGGACGGGCAACTCGGCACTTCTCCGTGGATTTTCTTCTTCATGCGTCTCTCCGGATTGCCCAGCTGTGCCCGCCCCGTCAGGACCCAAGTCCTCGACGCGCACCCCTCCGCTCCCGAGTATCTGCTCCGCAGTCTCGTGGATCGGAGTTCCACCTCTTGGCGGATTTGGAGGAGCGTTCTGCTCTAGTTCATCACTCGGCACTTCAGTACAGGGAGCCCTGCAGTTACACAAGTCTTCAGACGGATATTCCTCCACAATTCTCACTCGGCATCACACTTGTGCGATTTACTTACAGTGTGGAGAGAGTAATGTTGAACCGGTCTTCATACGATACTTCCCTGGGAGCAGGGGTCGTCCTTTGGACATCTCGCTCGCCAGAGGTCCCCTCGGGGGCTTCGCCATCTTGCGTCTTCGGCGGTGTCCTTCTACTTCGCGGTGCTGGTGAAGCAGTCGGGCTCACAGTCACAGTGGCCCGGCGTGATTGATATACGACTACACCGCCACTCGGGTTCGAGGCAGCTGCCCGAGTGGTCGGTCGGCGCACGTCCCTCTTCAACTTCTTCGCCGGAGGGGCCACAGGCGGTGACTCCTCCACTCGGTCTTCTCCAGCATCTTGCTGAGGAGTCTGCGGGCTCTCCTCTTCATCGTCACTCGGTATCGCCGCATCAATGGCAGCCTCTGCGGAGTTCTCCCCTTCTTCGCTCGCGTCGATGTCCATGATGTCTTTTGCCCTTTTCTTCTTGGAAGCCGGCTTGATATGCATGGGCTCACTCGGTCCATCCGAGCGAAATTCAATCTCCAAAGCCTGCGCGTACACACACACGAATGCATTACAACATAGGCAGCATGAGCAATATTGGTATTGACTTCAGATGAGAATACTTACAGGTGGAGGAAGATTCTTGATGTGGTAGCCAATTAGGGGTGGTGCCTCTACTTCAGTCCCAGCAGCGAAGAAGTCCCTCACTCGGTTTTTAATGATGGTGGCTGTGTCTCCAGGAATATTTTCATTGCTCGGATCTTCTTTACCGCGCCACCTCCAAGCTGGCTCCGCTCTGTCCTTCAGAGGCTGGAACTTTCTGCCACAGAACATAACAGCAATGCTTGGCCCCGTGAGTGGATCATGCTCTTCACTATCCTTCAGATCGTCGATCATCGTCAGCAGGTCTGTCACTTCAGCTTGCTCATCAGCAGTTAGAGGTTTCCTCCACGTCTCTCGCTGCACAGGTGCTACACTTTTGAAGGCTGGCAGACTCGGCGAGTGGTTCTTTACATAAACCAACCAAAGTGCCATCCCTTGAGTGTGGACGGGAAAGGCATCTCAAAGTAGATCTTCTTGTTCCTCAGTTGGAACCCACACCCTCCAACAATAGCAGGATTCTCGTTTGTCTTCATCTTCAATATGAACAGGTGCCGGAACAGATTGAAATGTGGCCGAATCCCCAAAAAGACCTCACAGAGGGTGATGAAGATGGCGATGTGCAGAATCGAGTTAGGGTTCAAGTTGTGCAACTCCACACCATAGAAATTCAGAATACTCCGGAAGAAAGCATGTGTGGGTAACCCTAACCCGCGGCGAACAAAAGCATCGAAAATGACGACTTCATCAGGGTACGGCGTAGGAAACTGCTCACCGGCCGCCGGGCGCCATCCAATCACCTCCCGGTGGGGCAACAATCCCGCGTCGGTCAGCGCTTGGCACTTCTCTTCGGTCATGTTGGACTCCGGCCAACGGTTGTCCTCATCAGCGGGCGGCGGCGAGTCTACCTTCTGCTTCCGCGCGGCAGCTCTCTTCTTTCCGGCCATCTCTCCGGCGGCGGATCTCCAAGGGCGGCTTCGACTTCTTCACCGGCAGCGAGATCCTGATGATGGCGGCGCAATCTCTTCGACGGCGGCTCCAATCGCGGAATGGCGGCTTCGAGTTCGCCGGATTGGCGATTTGGAGTTCGTGGATTTGGATCTTGGTGGAATGCCAAGGGATAAGGCCGGCGCACTGTTGCAAGTGTGTCGAGGAAGATGAAGAAGGCGATGCGATACGGCAACTTAAAGGAGCGGGAAATTTTCGCGAACGGTACAGATCTGTTGACCTAATTTTCACGGTCCAGATTTTCCGCCCGTTATAGCGTTGATCATTTCGGCATTTTTTCTTCAGCAACTACCAAATTCAGTCGGCTGGCTGTTATTTGAGGCCGTGATCACTCGGCTATTGTTTCTGGCTACTCCACGACGGCGACAAAATCACATACAAGTGGATTTTATTTGTTTACATCGTGGTACATGACAAGACGGTGCACGCTTACAGACGGTGGCACACATTACACACAGTTGATACATGCATTTGGCGGGTTTCTTCAAGATCTTCATTCTTCATTCTCTCCTTGGTGGATCCTGACGAGTTCGGCTTCGAGTGCGACTTGCAACTGGCCGGCCGATGGGCTGCCATGGCGGTAGACCATTGGGCAGATAGCGACGGCGTGGATTTTCAGCGGCTTCATCTCCAGATGAGACTTCAATGTATTCAGGCAGAGATGGGTCGTATGGACCTGGAGGTGGCAGCACGACGTTGAGAGGAGGTATGATCGGAACTTCGACGATGGCTAAGTTTTCAAGATTTGGCATGGCTAGATTTGGTGGTTGCGGTTCAGCCGGGGGCTGATTATTGGAACTGGAGGCACCTTTCTTCTTGGTGTTCTTGGTGTTCTTGGTGTTCTTCATCTTCAGCTAACTTCAGTGGATACTTGGGGGCTGCGGTAGCAGCTTATTTATAGCAGCGTTGTGACTGTTTTTGATAAGGATGTTGTGGTGGAGCGCACGAAGGCGACGATTCCAGCGGTCCCTCGAGCATTATTGGTTTTACTGTGTTCTCGTGAGTCAGCTGGGACAACACACCCGTGGTCAGCACAGTAAATTTTTTGGCCGCATACGGATGGCACTCAGTTCACTCGGCGTATTCTGGGTTTGGTACAACTTCTTAGCTTCTTCGGTGTCTATGAACAACTCTACGACTTCTTCATAGACTCGGGGGCTAGCCCACGTGGGCTCACTTGCGTGAGCCCACGTCGTACTTCTATGATTCTTCACTCGGACAGTCGGCAGTTGGCAGTCGGACATTCTGGACTACTTTCTTCAGCTACTCTTGGAGTCTATGTACAATTCTTCGACTTCTTCATAGACTCGGGGGCTAGCCCACGTGGGCTCACTTGCGTGAGCCCACGTCGCGCTTCCTTCCGTCAGGCGAGCAAGTTTTCGGATTCAACTTTGGCGGATGTCTTCATGTGGATATACTCTTCAGCTTCTATTAGAGTCTATGAACAACTCTGTGACTTCTTCATAGACTCGGGGGCTACATCCATAGGATGCACTAGACGTGCACCCTATGCTTCTCCACTCGGCCGCTCAGTGGTTCTGTTCTTCGGGCTACAGATGCACAAAATCTTCACTCGGAAGTTGAAGGCCTACGGGAGGTTCTTCCCAGAATTGAACTCGCTCTTTGAGTCGGTTTTATGAACTGCAGTGAAGAGCGAGGCGGTCGCCAAAACCTACGAGCTGTCATCATCCTGGGCACAAGTTGCTGGATGGGCTTAGATTCCGGCCGAGTGAAAGCTTGGTTCGAGACTCGCAACTCACTTCTGGTTTTTAACAGCTGTAGTGCACCAGTCGTGGGGAGTTCCCATAACTCCCATGGAGTTCCCCTTTACGGTAATAGCTTTTGTCTATATGCCAGGCTCCGTTCGGATCTTCTGCCTAATCCTTTGGATTACCAAGAAGCTCGGGGGCTGCACCTTACAGGTGTGTTTTCAAAAATCCTGCTGGTAAGCATACTTTTTAAACAGAAAGTCTTCGGTCAACTTCGAGTTGAATGCTACTGACAGGTAGGGACACGCTTTCTGAGCCCAGCCTTTGTTCCCGACGTCAGTCGGCATTGGGTGTTCCTTCGTCTTCATGCCTAATTCGAGGCCTTGCTGATCTTGGTATTCCCAGGATTCAGTTTCTTCATCGGTTTACTTCGGAAACTATTACTCTTTGGAGTTCTTTTTTATTGACCAGCTATGCTGAGGATTATTGTACATGGAGTCGGAACCAGTCGGAAGTCTTCAAGATCAATCAAAAAGAACTCGGGGGCTACTGTCGATGATATGAGACCCGGGTATACTCAAGATACAACAAGGCCGAGTGATCCAGTAATGGGGAATCGGTTTGGCCCAAGAAGAACCGGGTGGCCCGACGGACCTAATGTCAGTCGGCCCACTCGGCCAGGAGATAAACATCAATCAACTTGTACTACAAGGCTGTTTACCATGTAACCGACTAGGTTTGGATCCATGTAACCCTGCACCCCCGACTATATAAGGCGGGCAGGAGACCTACAGAAAACTCTCTCGCAATACATCACACCAGCACAGGACGTAGGGTATTACGCCTTCGGCGGCCTGAACCTGTATAAACCCTCGTCTCCTGTGCTACCATCGTGTTCTTGATTCTCGTACACCCATAAAATAACTATCGAGGCCCTAAAACCTCGACACTTATCTTCTTCCCGGACCTCCTTGGCGCGCCGGCCTACCCGTGGCGGCAGATCTCGATGCTGTACCGGACCTTCAAGGCCGGCGACGAGGTCTCCGAGGGGCTCAGGAGCAACTTCCTCTGGAACCTGGACAGCTCGAGCTTCGTGCTCAACACGTTCGGCCGCCTCGAGGAGAGGTGCCTGGAGGCGCCGCTCGCCGACCTGGGCTTCAGGCGCGTGCGCGCGGTCGGGCCGCTCGCGCCGGACGCCGCCGACGCCGCCGCCAACCGCGGCGGGGAGATGGCTGTAGCCGCGGCCGACCTGTGCGGCTGGCTGGACAGGTTCGAGGACGACGGCTCCGTCGTGTACATCAGCTTCGGCAGCATGGCGGTGCTGCAGCCGCCGCACGCCGCTGCTCTGGCCGCCGCGCTGGAATCCACTGGGGTGGCGTTCGTGTGGGCGGCCGGGCCGGCTGCGCCGCTCCCGGAGGGGTTCGAGGAGCGCGTCGCGGCGGCGGGAGGCAGGGGCAGGGTCATCCGCGGGTGGGCGCCGCAGGTGGCGGCGCTGCGGCACCGCGCCGTGGGCTGGTTCCTCACGCACTGCGGCTGGAACTCGGTGCTCGAGGCCGTCGCCGCCGGGGTGCCCATGCTCGCGTGGCCCATGACGGCGGACCAGTTCGTCAACGCGCGCCTGCTCGTCGACGACCTGCGCGCCGCCGTGCCGGTCAGCTGGGGCGGCCTCAACGCGGCGCCGGAAGCCGACGAGGTCGCGTGGGTGCTGGACGCCACCGTCGTCAGTGGCCACAGGTTCGTCGGTGAGGTAGCCGCTCGGGCCAAGGAGCTCGCGGAAGAGGCGGCGGCCGCGGTGCGCCAAGGAGGCGACTCGTGGCTGGAGCTGGAGGACCTGGCACGGGAGCTGCGCGAGCTCGGGAGCGACCCAAAGCAGCAGCAGCAGCAGTAGGCTTCGGATTCGGACGTTACTCGCTTGCACCACGGTGTAATAATAACCTCATTGCATTCACTCTCTTTAAGCTGGGAAACTATTTCAGCAAAATTTCATTGAAATTTTCAAAAATTTGAATTTTCCGGTGGGGTCCGAAATCTATTATCTTAGTATTTGAAAAGAAAAAGAAGCCACCACTTTCGCTCTCAAGGCCACGAAATTACTACGTTAATCAGAAAAAAAGAAAAGCTATGAGCCGTTGGATTTTATGAACATCTGACGGTCTAGATTAAATAAAATACTCTATAATATATACAACACAATATATAAAAAAAATTCGGAATAAAAATAAGAAAAATCATGTCACCGTGCTAGAAAAGAAAGAGTCCTTCTACAGGTCAATAATGGAGACCGTATTGATTCAATCGAACCTGTGTCAAACTCAATCACACAGGTAAGATTCATAAGAAAAAAAAAATTGGTTACCTGGTATTATGTCCTCAAGTTACCTAAATAAGGAGTGCACTTTCCCAAAATAAAAAACAAGATTCCACAACAAGGAATCAACCGTACCAACAATGGAGTCAAAACATGACACCAATCTTAGTCGTGCCCTTTTATATATAGGGAAGCCAACATGAACTCCGAAGAAGGCTGTAAGACAGCGCCCGCCTTCTTCACCACCACCTCTTCCAATTAATTCTATGAAAGCAGGTTTCGACGTCTCCTTGCAAGCATCGACGCCTCTGCCGCTTTCGTCTGCATCTGATGGCGCGGCACTCAATGGCTCCTCGGCGGCGGTTCTCCAGGTGGCATAGCGGCGACGACGTCGCGGTGTGCCCCGGAGACAGCGCAGGGGAGGCGCGTGTTCGAGATCTCTGGGTAGTGCCTGCTCCAGAGCCTCGGCGTCGACTACGTCCAGACCGCCGCCTTCTCTGTCGGCGGCTGCGACAACGGCAAGTCTGAGGAAGACGACGACGACTGCTCCTGCTATAGCTGCAACCGATATTCCTCAGACTCTGGCTCTGGCTCCGATGAAGATGAGTCAGACGACAACCACCACGACAATGAAGGCCACTTCTCCGTCTTCCTCGCACTCATGTCCAAGGACGCCCAAGTCAGGGCGCTTTGCCACGTGAGCATGGTGAACCAGGCGACCGGCCTCTCGACATTAACGTGCTCCGGCAAGTAGAAGCCTTCAACGGTGAAGGCTCGCTAATAGGAAAATTCCACATTGGGTGAATATGTCACACGTGAACGCTAGCGTGTTGAGACGCCTGGAGTCTGCCCCCGAGAATGCGACATGTGAATCTATGGTACAGTGAGTAAGTTTGAAGAAGAGGGAAAGAAGAGGAAGAGGGATGACGTGGAAAAGCTGGCGGGTGCGGCAATATGGGAGGGAAACGATGACGATAGACGCACAAGGTTAGAGACCACCCAGGAGCATCCAACAGCTTTCGACAGCGAGCATGACTGGAGGTGATCAGCACAGCAAGACAACATGATGAGATTATTCCAGAGCTGCATAGCCACCCAGTTTAATTTGTGCATCTGACGCCCCCGCTGAGAAGCAGGTCAACGAAAACGGCAATTGCAGTACCACACTACCTTGAGATGTGTGTGCTTGGCTGGGATTTTGGTGACGAAGCTTGGCATGGATCCTTGCTTGATTCTGGACGTAGACGACGATGGTTGCTGGATCGAACGCCTTCAACAGGCTCACAATCTGTTGTTGGATCCATGGACATAGAAAAAAGGAAAATTACTGCAGGGGCAATGGAAATTGCTTAAAGATGAGACATCTTTTCTCCCGCAAGCACTGCAGACATATGGCCGGCTGATGAAGCAAAGCATTGCACAAAGGGAGAAATACATTATCGCTCAGTACATGATTTCAAAAATATCACATTGTCGCTCAGTACATGATTTCAAAAGTGCGAGTAGCTACATTTGGGAGTAGAATGGATTGGGTAAAACTCGGTCGGTTTATGGGACAGTAGATTGGGCAGCACAAGCATATCGGCTTCAAGCGGCAACGACGTCAAACATCTCGCGGCGCAGTTAGTGAATCGGAGGGAGTGGAAGGTTGATTATAGCTGATCAAGACACGTTGATGCAAGCTAGCAGAGCACAAGATCATTTTGTTTCTCTTGAAGGCTTTGGATCCCTTGGATTGTTGTATGCTGCTCATGGATGCACATACGGCCTGCCCAAAATCTCGAATAATATGGACGTACCAACGTTGAGGAGTGGAGCAGAGTCGCCAGCACAATATCATCAACACGCTTCGTGGTTCTGAGCAATTGGCATATGCTACTTACGGTTTATAATGTAGGCCTCAAACTAAGAAAAAAAACTTATAATGAGATGGCATGTGCTATTAGAAGGTGTTTTCAGGAAATTTTAGATGAGATTGAGAAGGTGATGAGCATTTGCATAAGAAATGCGGTAAGTGCAGTGCATTGTGTTTTTGAACATATGAAGTGTCCTCATGTTTTCATTTCAGATTCTTTTAACAAGAAAATCTATGACATATATCCTTTCATCTCACTCCCGGCCTCCTGGCGTCCACCCATTTATTTTATTTTATTTTTTCTGCAAACAGGCGTCCACCCAATTAGTCAAATAAGGTGTCAAAAATACGTAGCTCAATGAATAAATATCTACAGGAGTACCAACTAATGATTTCGTATTTATAAAGTCTTAGATACATACTTCCTCTCCAATTAATAATAATGTCTTATATCGACACTTCCCCCCCAAATATTAAAAGACCAAAAATTTTAAATGATCAGGCAAATATCACAAATATCCTACATACTGTAAGATATGATACAGCGTCGTAAATAAGATGGTAGAGTAAATAGTCTCTTTTTTTTCAATTTGACAGGTTTCTGAAACAGATATAATTTTTTGAACGGTTTAGAACATAAAAAAACTCAAAATCAATTAAACGCTAGGAAAAAAAAAGTCGAATGAAATTATGTAAACTGATAAATTCTCGATAAACCATAGACTAAAGTAACAAGTCTAGCCGCGCAATATGCGCGGGCCATCTTGCTAGTTGGTCAAAACGAACAGTACCGGCCCAAAACAAACAGTCCGAAATATCGTCATTGACAACCTTTACAGGTCCTTGGAAACTTAGGACTAAGACATGTTGTGTGAGACACAAAAATCTCTGATCTCAGAGTTGATCTCTTTAAGATCCACTTGCACTTCTGCACGTTACTTACAAGACTAACCAGAAAATTAACCTGTGGTTTCAGTTGATATAGGAACCAATTTTCTTCTGTAACAGAGGCCTCCCAACAAAATAAAAAATAACTGTAGACAATCCAGCAACATTCAGTATTTCAACAGTATCAGAATAGCCAGCAGGCCCAGCAGGCAAATTCTGCTGTCTGGGCTTCAGACATACTAGTATAATCTCTACAAACAAACGGTGCTACTTGAAGAACCCCCTTTTTCTCTGTATCATATACTACCAGATAAAGAAAATCAAATGCCATCATTCTTGCCATTCAAGTACGAAAATGTGGCTTGAACCAGAATGTAAAGAGGTAGTAAGGAGCAAGGATGGTAATGTCTATATGGGGACGATTGGGGATCAGTAGGCCTGGGACGGCGATATTGCTTCTAATAACCCAAGATACAAACTCCACTCGGCGCTAGAAACATGCACCAAGAGGCTTCCCAGGAAATATTTCTTTTGCTCCCCTGAACATGATCACAAGAAATGGAAGTACTCGATGCATCTGGACTGACCGATCGGTAGCAATGTTCTCGGCAGAGCACCGGTGCTGCTGGACGAGCTACTTGATCCTGAAAATTTGTCAGCCTCCATCTTGACCGGACCGTTGCTTGTAGGAGATGATGTGCCTGTCAAATGGAATTGGTGTGCGTAGGCGCTTCTGTCAGGCTGTTGGTTGGCTCTGTAAGACTGTATGGTTGGCGACAGTGGTGTAGCCGAGGATGTCAGGAATGTGGGCTGCTCACTGCTGCTGTGAGCGCTGAAGGAGATTGATACGGCCTTCTTTGAAGGTGTCTGAGCAGCAACATCTCTAGTGCTTCCTATGGGATTTGAATCGGCGCTGCAGGTGTGTTTGTTGAAGTAAGTGACGGAGAACAATGGCGGATCACTGGTGTCCTTCTGCTGGACTTGCTTTGTGGCGGCACACTTCATTTCGTTCTTGTAGGTGCATCTGTAATAGAACCTGAAAATGGAATTATATGAATCCAAAATTCCATTTTAAAAGCAGAGAATAATTATTCAACAACGCGCATCATGTAAACTTAAATATCCAAACTGAACAACAGAGACTGTCAAAAGGAAAGTGACATATTTCTAAGAAAAAAAAGGTAAAGTGAAAGCATGTCTTCCACTAGTAAATTAGAAAAGAGAACATAACAATATGACAGCAGGGTGTGCGGGATTTCTACGGCCACTTGCATTCGGTCGGTTTTTAACTTATTAACAAACCCATTCTGCTGTTGCTGAGTAATAAAAAGGAGCGCTGTCTTAAAGTAACAAAAGATCTTTTTGACAGTTGAACAACATCTTCTATAAAGGCTTCTTCGCACCTTCAGTGTATCAACTTGTCTTATTCTGCTTAGCAGTTCTAGAACTGAACTTTTGCATTAAAGCAAAATATCTCAAGGGTCCAATTCCCTTTTAACTCAGCAAGGGGAAAAATTTGAAACACTGTTTATGTCTCCTCCGACTCCATTCACATTCAGTTTACCTAAATTAGGTGGAACAGCATTAAGAAACACTTGTAATACCTCTTTATCCACTGCAATCACTACCTTTATGAAAAGGAAACTTTAGTTGCCCAACATTGACGAGCTCTTGACGGGTTAACAAGAAAGATGGGGTCCACACCCATGCCAATAACTTCCCAAGAATGTAAAAAGGAGTAGCGCAGACTGTCGGTGCTTATGCTAATAGTTAGAAACTTTTGGACAACAAGTGTGCAAAACAGATGAGGGCGGTTTTTGTTTCCTGATAGAAGTATTAGATTTCAAACTAGTTGCAAATGACAGGTAATAAAGGTGAGCAAGTTGTGAATTCTATATTCACAGCCAGCAACACTTTGAAGTTTTTATTTGTCTTTTTGAGTTGTCAATTAAAAAGAAACTGCCGTCGTGAAGGTTCTTCCCCTATGGTCATTACATAAACTTTTTTTAATTGTTATACATTTCTTCTCTTTCTCTCAGCTAGGGTATTGCCGACACCTGTCCACCTGACAATTCTACAAAGTAACAACTCGTAGAGAGCAGCTCGATTTGATATGTTAGAAGAGCTTTGTTGAAAAATCCAAATACATTGACCAAACTGTCCGCTGACATACAAACGTTGGGCGCACTAATCGGTGATGTGATTTTGGGACAAAAAATATTGGCCTACCAGCTGCACAGACAAAGACTACGAATGGACCGAGGAAAAACATTTGTTTCTTTTTTGGGCAAGCTGAAGACATGTGAATTTGGGGGCAAATTGGACTAAATGGGCTATGGTGGTCTGTATTAGTACCACCAAGATAAAAGGAAAGGACCTTGTGAATTGTCATTTGCCATGCTTATGTCCACAAGATGACTGGGAAATCAAGAATACATAATGAGCACATGAGGTGCCCATATCACTGCACTGGTCAAGATTTTTATTTGTGCACATGGAACCACCGTAACATGGCTTATTCCAGAAGAACATTACTACAATATGATTTTAATAATTTCTAATCCATCTTTATTTGCAATATAGGAACGACCCCAGACGCCAAGATAGCATCGAGATCCTAAAACTCTACTAAATTCTTGATGTGTCAAAAAACGGTAGAACTTATTTTCTATGTTGGGTTTCAGTTACCGAACCAGAGCTCCTGCAAACCAATTTACTAGATCCGCTCCTTCGTGCAAAGAAAGGGATGCATGCATGTACTACTGACAAACAAGTATGTAACTTGGGGAAGGAATTGTATGAAGAAGGACCGAGAATGACGAACCTTGGGAAGTTGGAGTTGGAGAGCTTCTTCTCGCCGTACTTCCTCCACTGGTGCCCGTCGTTGTACGGCGCGTATGTGTCCGTCGTCCAGCTGCGCTCGTCCTTTCTGCTGATTGCAGAAATAAAATCAAGAAGAAGCAAATGAACCAGAAGAGAAATTTTTTTTGAGGAAACCAGAGGAGAAATTTCTCACCAGAAACTACTCACGAGTGCGTACCTGATTCTTTGGTGGGTTCTGGTAACCCGGCTGGATCCCAAGCTGCCGGGGTAAAGAGAAACAGAGTCCAGAGCCATGGCGAATCGGCGAGGATGAGGTAGAGCAATGGAGAAAGGCCGTTGAACTGAAGAGGAGAGGAGACGTTTCTTCGGGGAACTCGGCGGCGAGGAGAGGAGACGTTTATTTATAGCATTAAACAACGACGGTGCAGGCGCACAGGAGCATTGTTCAACGTTAACACGCGTCGCCACCTCTGAAACGGTGTTTCATTCGTCGTCATGCATTTTTCATTCTCCTCTTTGGCTCTTTTCATGCATAACCAAAGTTTGGCACAACAACATTACGTTTCTTTTATGTAAATAGTATATACATATAACAAAAATAGGTGGAAAGAAAGAGATGTCCTTCCGAATTTCTCGCTAGGGGATGATGACTCTAACCTAGGCCGGTCAAGAGTACATAGGAAATATGGTGAGATCAGCTCTAGCGTTATAGTTTTGCTATAGAAAGAGACAGAAAGGAACATAGACAAATGTTAAGATCAAACTTTCTATACAAGTAAATTAAATCAAATTTCTACATCCTTCATTTTTACCTTGATGTCGGTCAAATAATTTCAGGCGCAATATTAGTAACACAGAGGAGATGATGGATCGAGGCTGGCATCAGATAGCCGGCCACGTCTGAATAACATAATGCAAACTTCAATACAAATCCATGTGCAAGAGAACAGCTGGTTCCCTGGCTCTGCATTGCTTTACATTTTAAAAACTCTTCGCTTGGTCTTATATTACTTGTTAAATAAAAAAAGGAGGCATAGCTTTACTGCAAAATCTTGGGTTTGGTGGATCAATCCCACCGCCACATGCTAGCACTGGAATTCATAGCATATAATATTACCCGTACGTCTCTTTGAACAAACTTCCACCAAGTAGTCTTTTTCAAAGCAGTTCCAAGAGAGAGAAACACAAAAAGGAAAAGGAAACCATGTCTGACCTTTGATTTTGCAATGCCATGCTAATGACATACATGATGTAAATACACCATTTTAACTAACTTTGCATAATAGTACAAACATCAATAGGCTAGTTGAGTGCTGATTCTAAGCTCTTCTGAAAAGATTTTTTTTTTAGGCCTCTTCGGAAAAGGCTTGGATACACATATTCTATAGCAGCACCGCTGTTAACTAACGAAGTAGCGAGTGGTCTTTTGTAGTACATTTTTGACTAATAAGTTTTGAACCTTCACATTTTGGAACTCCCTGGCTCTGTATTTCTTTACATTTTTGAACGTGACATGCCAATAAAGTTGATGATATATTGATCTGAAAGAGGTCTGCTTGATATGGTTTCTCTTTTTCTTTTTAAAACATGATGAAAAGCGGAAAAAAAGAAGGGTTGTGGGGTCTGTCCGTCTCACGATGCATAGTCCAGAAGTTTTTTCTGTTATCTAAATGCCAACAAAGTAAATGAAGAGTATTCTACATGGACATTTTCAATGAACATATATAGTGATTATTTACCATCTACTTGACTGACTTTGGATTGCTATAAAAACCATATCGACTTCAGCCCACTTTAATGACAATATTTTAGCCATTTAGATTGTGTTTACAGAACTGGCCACATCATCTCATCCATTATTTTGTTGCAGAACTGGGAGAGCTGGTAGACTTTCTGGTGACAGGTTCAAACAGTCAATCTTACTTTATGTGCTTCTAAGTTCTAACACGTCACATATGAAGAAACAGATCACCCAACTACTATTCATTATTCCCTCCTTTTTTATGCAAAATAAGGAAGGCAGTTGTATTTTAAATTGACAAATCAGGGTTAAAAAAAATGTAATGCAGTAGCAGCTACCCTGGCACAGTACCACCTTTTTCTTCCTTTTTTTTGACTGGAGGCTCCTACCACTTAGTCTCACAAGATTCAGGGAAGGTGCTAGCAGACCTCGATAACAATGGGGCAAATGCCCTCAAACCTGCAAGCAAACCTTGATTGAATCATTAGAGACTAATGGGAGAGAGGGGGGAAGAAAGACGATCTAGTTGATCTGATATCTGCGAGTTGGTACTTGTATATACAAACTACAAAGTGCTTCCATGTGCTGTTGCGCTGTTTGCGTGCAAATTGCTTGATCTTAAACGATCCGCGGGAAGCATCTGGCTAATTATCTAAACAATTTTCTGCGGCACACCTTGCTAATTATCTAAACAATTTCTGGGGGCGGTGCGAGTGCGATGGTTCCCGGAAGCTAAGATCACTTTGTTTGAAGACTCAAGATAGAAATTAAGCAGTGCTAACTTTTGACAACTGCTTAATTACTTTGATGCTCCAGCTGGAATCAACTAATTTAGTTCCCTGCTGGCTGCATCAATATCAATACAATGACGTGTAATTTTGCCATTTGAATCTTATGAACACTTTTAACCATGATTCCTGGACTCTTGAATCAAACTCTGCATAAGAATCTGTTCTCAATGATAAATACAATACCCCAATAATGCCGATGTGATAATATAAGCACCCATGTGTATAGAGACCTAGGAATCAATTGATAGTGGGGATTTTCTTCTCTTAATTCAGATGTTGGGTTGGTTTAGGCTTCCTCGTTAATTAGTTTATGCAGACAGCATTGTCATCTAGAAAGAAAGACGAAGCAGCTTGGGACACGGCAGTCTTCAGAAATTAGCTGGTGCTAATATTATTCTAAGTTATCATTGAGGGTGCAGTCCAACAATATTATATCAGCTGACTTGTGGCGGCAACGTGACAGTGAAAATAACTTATTAGGACTCCGTGGTGTCGTCAGTGAGAGCGATGGGGATGGATTTCTAGGCATCAAAAGGAGTTGAAGAGGTCTGAAGCAGTGGAGAAATATTTTTTTGAGAGAAATGTGTAGACTGGAGACAGAAAAAGACAGCGGGTGTTGAGCCTTGAGCGTGAACAAAACTGAGGTTAACTAGGTGAAAACCCCACGCGATGCCGCGGCAGCTTCAGAGATAAGAGGAATAATGTAAAACAGATTTAACAATGTATAAACCAGCATTAAGAAATATTGATGTTCTCTGTGGAGCCACATTATGTCAAAAAGCTTCATTGGGAAAAGTGGCGCGCATGCTTCTGGTCGATCTGCAATTACCTGATGCTAAAATGATGGTGGCTATAGCTTCCAAATACAACTACTGCTTCCAAGCGTTGATCAATAAATTAAGTGGTGAAACTGAAGAAAGAGATTACACATAATGGATAGTAAGATACCCTCTTTGATCGAGATCATCTGAAAACCGACTATAAGAAAAGTTAAAAGAGATTTTGAAGAACCAAAAAGCAGCATATGGAAACTGTAAGGCTACTTACTTAATTCACATGTCAAATTGTTGACTTGAGACAATATTAGAAAGAAACTTGACAAAGAAATGATAAATTAGCTTCATTGATTAGCTGAAAAGAAAACATTCATGAAACTGAAAAGGAATCAAGAAGTCACTGGATGCTTGTTCATATGGGGCTATATATAGGAAGCTTAACATAGTAACTCAAGATATTGAAAAGTGATAGAGTTTTGCTCGTTCTCAGTCGACTGAGAATGCGCAAAAGTCTCAGTCGATTTTTTCTGGCGTCCGATCCACATCCGGTGACTGTTGCTCTTCCTTAAAATTTTGTGTTCCGCTGGACGTGGACCGTGTTTAACTTATTGGGCCATCGCCTGCCTTCATTGGCCCAACGTTTTTTTGTTTGCTGTCATCTTCATCTGTTTCGTTTTTTTTTTTGGAACACATCTGTTTTTGTGTTGCTTTTGCTTCGTCTTCCAGGCGTTTCGGCCGAGGTGAGCGACGGCGGCGATTTCATTTCTCCGGCGAAGCGGACGGCGACCGGCAAAGGCGAGTTTGCTCCTGTTTCTATTTTGTTCCCTGGAAGTTCTAGGTTCACCGGAATTGATATGAGCATTGGTGTTCGTCTTGTTCCCGCAAATGCTAGGTTTACTATATATTCGATTTTGAATTGCAACTACATTTGTTCAATTCAGGCGAAGTTTCAGTGTGCTAGCTCATTCGATTTGGATTGCAGTGGTGCTGTTGGGCCCTTCCCTCTAACTCGGCACGATTTGTGATGCTATTCCTGGACATACTAGGGTTTATTGTCTATTTCTTTTCGATTCGTTTGATTAGGGCTAGTCTTGAGAGGGCTGTTTGGTTAGGTTTGGATTTATTGAGAGATGCGCTGTGACCTTTTCCAGAACTGAACGAACCAGCTGTGGTGCTAGGCCAGATGCTTTTCCTGTTCCATTTGACTAATAATTCCTGATTTGTGTGTTCCTGAAAAGTGAGTCTGGATGATGCGTGTTCTGATCAGTTACCTTGATGGAGCTTCTTATGGTGAATTGAACTCGTGATTTATGCATTATGTTTTTTTTCTGATAAATTCAGATTGTTAGCTTGCTGATAGGATTTGTGTTGTTCGTCCACGAATGTGTACCATCCTTAATTATTTCCATGGCAGTTCCCTGCTACATTTTTAATGTTGAGAATGAAATTAGCTTTTGCTTGCACCTTGTCACACTTGATACAAATTGGAGTAGCATAGTTTGTGACACTTTTTGCGAGTTTATTGATGTTGGTTGTTAAGTGAATTTTATTTACTTATTCTTTGATCAGTAACTTGTATTACTTAATTTGCTTCAGAAGATAAATAATTGACCTGCATTTTGTGTTCTACTGATATCATTACGAGCACATGCACTAGTTAACTTGTTTGAAGAGTAAAAGAATTGAGGCACATTTTGTGTGACGCTGATATCATTTTCAGCACATGGAAATGTCTGACACTGTTTAGTTTATCCATGTTGCCTGCTAGATTGTTTGTTTCACTTGTTTCTTTGTGTGCCAATATATGCCCTTGCTGTTCTGGTATTGGATGATAGAATTTTTTAAAAATACTATAGATATAAATGTTTATTTATATCGATCACATTGTACATTGGTTATAGATATTGCAATATATTGCACTCATAGAAAACTAATATTACTGTACTAGCAGCTGTGTAATTTTGAAAGAAAAATGTGATATTCTTTTACTATGTATATATATACACACCTAGTTATGACCTCCAAATTCTGTGTACTTGTACTTCAAATTCTAAATTTTGTTGTGTTCTCGTTTTATTCCAGGGTATGCTTTGATGCCTGCAATCTTGTGGAGGGTATGAACCTTGATGTATCAGTCTCAGTCAGCCATGTAAAAGTGTCCCTATGACTACTGGACTGTCCTTGCTTACCTTCAATTTTGTCGAGCTAGTCTGATGTTAGCCTTTTGCTGCATTATTTACCTAGCAAGTGCATGCATGTAACTCCCGATAGTGTTTGCATTTATTATGCTAATTTTCTATTATGCATCAAGGAAATTACACATTGTTTCATTTGAATTTACTTGTATGCTATAAAGTGAAATATTTGTATACCACAAGTATAATTTTAGCTTTTCTCGATTTTCTTGGATCTGATATTTTTATTTATTTATTTGTGGCAAATATTATTTGTTGCAAAACTAAGATATGTTTGTGTATGTCTAAGAACATCAGAGGTAGACCGAAAACTTACTAGGCATCAGATGTCTCATTGTTGCACTGGTTATCTGGTTATATATCAGATGTCACCTTGGATGTATCAGGAACAACCGGCCATGTAAAAGTATCCCTATGGGCTACTGCTTTCATCTGCACTGTTTGTGGACGTTAGTCATTGCTTACCTTCAACTTTGTCGAGCTAGTCTGATCTTAGCCCCTTGCTGCAAGTGCATGCATGTAACACCCAATAGTTTTGCATTCATTATACTGATATTCTATTATACATCAAGGAAATTATACATTGTTTTCATTGAATTTACTTGTATCTTGTATGGTGAAATATTAGTATACCACATGTGTAATTTTACCCTTTCTTGGTTTCCTTGGATCTGATATTTTATTTTGGGAAACAATTGTGTGTTGGAAAACTAAGTTATGTTTGTGTACGCCTAAGAACATTAGAGGTAGAAAGAAATATTAGTAGGCGTCAGATGTCATTGTTGTAATGTACTAATGTGCAAGTCATGAATTGAAATGATTTGTGTACCTACCGAGTTGTGCAGGTGCCCAACACTTGACCTGTGATTTTGTATTGTTGATCTTAGATCAACACTTATGTTTATTTTTGGATCCTAACCAACTGAAAGCACGCTGTCCCTATTTCATGTTTTTTTAAAGAAAAAATAGGAACAACTAAGCATATGAGAACAACGGAAAATTTTCTTTACAGGTCCACAACTGAAAAAATTCACTTATGTAGCAATTGGTAAATGGGCTACATAAAACAAATCTAGCCCAACAGAAATCAGAACCACTGTCCAACAAAGAAGTAGCCCACGTAGGCCCAGTACAAGCAGTTCGGTGGAATAATGACTAACGTAGCCTAAACAAAGAAAAGAAATCTTGGCTGTCATCTTCTGATCTAATGGTTAGGAAATTTGACTGAGAGCATTGCAAAAACTCAGTCACCTGACGTCGAGACAGATCCAAAGTGATATTGTAGCTAAGGGTAAACTATTTGAATCTAAGGAAACTGAATAATTGGCTAAGTTTAGATTACTGGTTATACTTTGGAAAGATAAATCTTTTTTATTCTTAGAACACTTTGGAAAGACAAATCATTAGGCAGAAGTCAACTTTAGATTGTCCATGACTACCTCAGGGATCGTCAGAGTTTAGTAAATTTCAAAGAATGATTGTGGTATCTATTTGCCTGCAAGTGACCTTGAGACGCCAAAGTAATCCTAACAAATACTAATGAGGAGACAAAAATCTGTAACTATTTGATGACATGAATGGTACATGGATCGATAGAGGCTGATGCTACTCCATCCTATGTACAACTGAGATAATAATTTGGCCAATGTGATTAACGATACTCAAATTCATATGCAAGGAAAAGGAAGCATAGGCAAATAAACATATATAGTAGGCAATTAATGGGGAACAGAGAGAAAAAAAAGGTTAGAGTGTTGTGTTTTGATTACATTGAAACTCATAAGGAAAATCAAAACAATCTGAAACTGGGGAGAGGATGCCAGAGGAAGAATTTGTGTCCCTGCATTTTGTGCAAATGCAGATCAGCTCGACAACCTCTTCAGATTTCTTGCCATGTCAATGGAACAGAAGTCATCAGTCCCTCTGCTCTCAAAAATCCCTACTATTTCAAAACACAGGATATGCAGAAAACTCTTCAAGAAAGAAAATGCTTGATGGGGCCTTTGTGATGGCCGTTGGAGAAGATGGGAAGGATCCATGGAGATTATCCTGCTGGTGTCCTCTCAAAGAGAACCTGAAGAGGCGCTAGCTGTAGACTCCACCGTCCCCAACAATAGCAGCAAGGAAACGGAACTACGGAAGGGTGAGGTGCTCAAGTATATATGGGGGCGAGTAGCATATGTGCTGTTTTGGAGAAGAGTCGGAAGAGAAACAATGCCATTGAAGGACGATTTGATGATTGATTAATAGCAACCGTTTTGACATTAATCTTAGATTAATGGAGGGAGAAAGAAGGATGGAGCCAAGGTGGTGTCGTGACTCCCAGTAATGGTGGCAGTTTTGATCTTCAAGAAAGACGGTGGACACAGGATTCAACGGACGAAATAAACACACCATGAACATCGGACGGATAGAACAATTGAGGTGATGTGGCTCAACATGGTTGCAAAGAAATACTCTTAGTTGGTTGTACTTATAAAGAAAAAATAGTAGATGCATTCGGAACTGTCCACCGGCTGGCCGGGCCGGCAGCGGAGGGAGGCCCGAACAGTTTTTTTTCTTTTTTGAGGGAAGGGAGGCCCGAACAGTTGGGTCCGCCTAGAAGAGAGCAAGAGAAGGACGCGGGAGATGGTTTGGGCCTCGTAAGGAGAAGTATCGGTTATTAGGTCTAAAACATGGCCCTTCTGTCGTTCGACTGGACAGGCCTGAATTTTTTCCTTGACGCGTCAATGAGATGAACATGGACCGGAAACCCATACGAGACGAGAGTGGCCGCAGTGAATTGTTTCTCGGCCCAACAAGAGGCAAGCGAGTCTCCGACAAGGGCTTCGGCGCCGGCGACGGCGGCCGGTGTGTCTCAGGCTCAAGCGAAGCGACCGCCCTGGTGGAGGTAGCAAGATATAGAGGATGTCCGGCTCGCTCTGCAATCTCTGTCAGTCAGGTTCTTCCACTCTCCACTCTCTCATCATCGTGATTCGATTTTCTACTGATCGGCTCCGTCTGTGAATGAATTAGTTCAGTAGATCCCCACGGTGATTCGATTTTCTACTGATCGGCTCCGTCTGTGAATGAATTAGTTCAGTAGATCCCCGCGGTTCGCTTCGTTCTAGCTTCAAGCTCAACTGGTCGATTCATTCCGTTAACAAAACTTAACTTCTAGTAGTAGTAACCATTGCCGAGGACATCCTCTGAATTTCCCCTCACCTTTTTGTGCCTACTCCGGGCAAGAAATAATTTCATTTCACCCCTCAAACTTCCCGATTACTCTGTTCTACGGACAAGAATACCAAAGTAAAAATAATTATATATCTGCACTATCTGGCTCTTACTTCAACTCTGACAAAGCTATATAGCTGAGGATATTTTATATATATGCAACCGTTTCTGACAGAAATAGACACTATATATATTGGCAATTTGACATTACTGATGTCATCATCGTCTGGTTTGGATCCGGTCAGGTGTTTGGTGAAATGACGTACACGATTTAATACTTGCTTACTCTTGGTTCCATATTCTGATCATTTTGATGCAAGCAATTATCCTACATATTCTACTCTCTAGGGAATAGAGATAGATCAACTTGAGGACTAAACTAAACTTCTGCCCAACAACTATAGCCTTGTTGCTAATTTCTGGTTGCAACATCAATTCTATGTACAACTCACCATACCTGCACGTGGAGTGAGAGCATATACGACAAACTTGTGGCGGCTGGGGGTCAAACCCCACTATTTATTATTCAATTATCTACTTTAGATGTCATCAGAGACTAATTAACTATGCATAGTTGCTCGCTGTTGCCAGACATGACTGTGGACATTGATATGATTTCCAGTTTGAGGTTGTACTAGAGTACCCAAATATAGAATGGTCCGGACCAATCACAGAACATTTTGAGAATCCGATTCCTTTGGTCTAGTAGATGATTCTAACAGATGGGACGAGTTTTGGCATCTGCTTCTTCATGCACAAAGCAGTCACCACGTAGTACTAATTGTTGCTTTCCCATCCATTGCATTATTTCTCTCTTTTTTTCCTTACCCTTGTTATAATCTCCCTACCCTACTCTCCATCCCTAAGTGGTGAATATGTCCATCTATAGAAAATTATGTGGTGATAACAAGCTCATGATGCTTATTCAAATTATGAGAAGATATGTATTAGTTAAAAGAAAATGGTCGGCGAGTTGTGACCCTCTCCATCTCTCCTCATGTGTGAAAAGTATTTGTGAATGAAGATAATATCACTCAAACTGATCAAGTTGTTAACTGAATCTGCACTGGGTACGTGATATGAGCAAATTTGTAGAAGTAATGCAGTCATTGTCTTGCTTGGATCCGGTCAGATGGTGCTGAAATGGAACTAATTGGTATAGTGTAAGCAAGCGTCTCCTCACATCTACTCATCAAATCATTTGCGCACTTAGGTTTCTCTCACCCTTTTATATTTGCAGAGTTCAATCAACTATTGTGGATACTATTGTCACCACTCATGTACCAACCAATATGCTAAACTAAGTATATTACTCTATATGGGAGTGCTACACAATAAAACAAGTTGGTATATGGGTCCAGTTAGCAATTTTTTATTGCAAGTTGCAACATATTGATCTGACAAATGACATGTGGAGATGAATATTTTACAATCACATACGACAATTTTGTGGCGGCTGCAGGTCAGAACCTTACTATAGTACTACGACTAATTAACTATTATCAGTTGCCTATACATCACTCTGATGTTTATCGATGCATAAGATTAAGTTAGTACCAAGCATGCCAAAATGATCCAATATGCTCCGAACAAGATCATTATTGGAAGAATAACATGTTAAGCCTCACCGATTTATCTTTTGATTCACTGAGAATCATGTTGATTTAGAGAAATTCCACTTTATAGATGTTCTCGATGGTGAGAGACTCAGAGTTCAACATATGACTCAAAACCGTTTAATTTTAACTCTCAAGCTCTCAAAAACCAGTGCCTCGATTCAGCCGTAGTTTTATAGCATTGCATCTCAGCTATGAAATAACAAACTTATAAAAGATAATAAGAATGACATATCGAAAATGAATTCAGTATCGAAAATGAATTCAGTCCACAAGCACACAGAAAATTGGGAGAGAAATAGAGTTTTACATATCTGCCTTGAAGGACTCGAGTTGTTTCTATATTTTTTATGCCACTAATTATGATCTATATGTGTGCTATCATGTCATACATGTAATTTCAAAACAGTTCTCAAGTGGCTTGATGGGTTATGAGACTTGCTTTTTTTCATTAAGAAATGTGATTTAGACAACCTTATGGTGTAGGTTGTAAAATAGATATTTTTCTGTTCTCTCATTAATTACTTCTTGATACATAGACTACAAATGTTGGCCAGATAAATATTTTTCCGTAGATAACATAGTAGAAGCTTATGATGAGATATATCTTTTCAGGCTTGTTGCAAGATAAACGTACAAATATTCATACTCTGCCGATTGATCACTAGCTCGTTCACCTATGCCTTAATTATCAGGCACCAAATCTTAGGAGTGCATCCAATTCCCAACTGTCCAAATCCAAGGCTGCAAACACAGTCATGTCCAATGCCTCATCCATGTTATTTTCTTTCATCGAGTCTGTAGATTTGTCGATCGGCTTATTACCATCTAGGGACATCTGATGGTCACAGAGATCTGAACAATTCCCTGAGATGCTGGATTGGCTGTCACTGCTGCTTTGCTTTGTTGTGTTCGTTTCAGAGTCATCGATGCCTGAATGGCCACCATTGTTACCCATACAAGTATGTTGGCCGATGTAGACAACCGTGTACATAACTGGATGATCAGCGCCAATCCTCTCATCTTGTTGTTGTACTGTCTTCGTTGCTTTGCAGCTTTGTTCTTGTCTGTAGGTGCATCTGTAGTAGCTTCTGCATAATGAAGTTAATAATATTACAAGTTAGTACAATTCAATAACGTGTTTGTTTATACATGTCACTTTATTGGAACAACATGGAATCAAGAACACATATTCGACCAAGAAGGGAAAGAAAAAGGAAACCTTGGGTGTTTTGCTTTGTTGATGTGCTTTTGCCCATATTTCCTCCATTGACGGCCATCATAGTGTGGAACAGGTGTTTCAAGTGGCACCGAGTCAGCAAATCTCCTGCTTAAAAATGGTTTGTCGATAAAATCGATAAAAGCCTTAATCACATACGACATATCAAAGCATCAGGAATAAAGCAATAATTTCACTTGAGTGTACTAATTTATCATATCATGCATAGATACCTTCGCTTGTGCTGACGATGGAGCTTAACATCGTCCTCCTTGTTGGAGTTATCAGGAATCCTCCTTACTCTCTTTTTGTCATCCACCAGGGTATTATCAGCTCGAGCATTAGCAGTCTGATGAAACTGTAACTCGGCCAATGCCTTGCTGGAGCAATCTAGTATGTTCTGGAACATCTGGGCAACAAGCTCGGAGCGTTTGTCGGCCTGCAGCGCTGGCAGGACGATGGCTCGCAGCTGCGTCACCAGAGACTGCTCCCTGGCGATCTCCTTCATCACCGACCGGTGGTCGCACACATGAGGGGGTTCATCACAAGCTGGGGATTGGCCAGGAAGGTACATGATGTTGTTGGGATGGTGGTGTTGCTTCAACTCCTCTCCTCGATCTCCGCTCTATAATTGTATAGCTGTTCTTTGCTTAGCTGCAGATTCAATTCCTTGCAGCTGTGGGAAAAGGAAGCTAATTGTATGGCTATGGCGATAAGGTTAGTCCTAATCTTCGTATTTATATATGGAGATGGTACCACATTATGCACCCTAATTAACAATCAACTTGGCCACTATTATATTCAACTCTGTATTGGCTGGGTTCAGGAGGATAGCGTATGTGGAGAAGCTTAGATGCTGCGTTCAGAATCAGCTAAGGTAACCTGGCACAAGGATTGGTTAATTTCATCCTAGTCAAATGTCGCCTGTGTTTATCAGGTTCTCTGCTCCAACTAAACAAGTCTGGTCAGTAAGCAGTCGTGTTCATCAGTTCTCACCTGACCTTTATCCTCACATTTACGGTTCACTACCAATATTTCATTACAGCGCCCAAATACAAGCTAGCGTGCAAATAAAAAAGTAGGGAAAAAATGGTACATAGATTTGTAATTTATTTTTTTCCAAAAAATACTTGAATTTGCAAACCACCAAATTAAGTCCTGATAGGAGGTATAACGCTCCGACCTAATTGACTATATGTGGATGAAACTGGTTACTCTTCAGTGGTGAGCCATAATTTATTGGCGCATGAAATAGTTATTTCACATAATGGTGATCCAACGGCAAGGTACCATGTCAAATTGAAACATGCATGCCTAATTAAGCTTTTTGGTGATAATTGCTCTCTTCCCATAAGTGTAATTATGCCATCATATTGGCTTAAGCAAGCCCATGTCACCACAAGTTCGTCACCTCCATGCATGTCACTTCTCACTTGTCACCACGTGAATGTATAAAATATTATATGCATATGATATAATTACCATAAAAGTTCGCTTTCATTAGCTCCAATGCCTACAAATTGAATGTTATTATTTCGGGAGAAATGCTTGCCACAATCCATGTAAGCTGTAGGTGACATATTAACAATTGAAAAGGTGGTTTGCATCAAAATAAGTTTTCCATGGTCATTTGTTCTTGATTGGAGTGATTAATTGACTTATTAAGGACAAAATGTGGATTTCGATTTCTTAGGGAGTGTAGAGCTGGGACATTTGTTTCTTTGTGCCGACCAATATCAGTATTTCCTTTATCTGTGTTTAAACAATTGGATTCTCACTAGGCACTAATTTTACTAGACTGTCATATCTCTTTGTTCATTGGGAATTTGACGACTTATAATGGCATTGCACACTTACACACATTGCAATCTTCTCATCTCCATCGAGTCGCCAATCCATTTGGCATGCTCATACCTACAGTTACAGTTATACATTGATCAATACACGCCATCACAAAAAACACTTGTATTTGGAATCAAGGAGTACAGATGGCTTTCGTTTCAAAACAAGCTTATTTTCATCGCAACTTAAAAAAAAAAAGCTGATTTGAAGTCTATCATTGGTGGTCCTGTTGGGAGTTATTTATGGATACCTATATCTCAAGTTTACATTGAAAAGGCAATTAAACAAGCTGTGTGAGGACCCTCCAGTGTATACTCGTGGATGTTGCACAAAAAAAAAGTGTATACTTGTGGATTGTTTCTATATCTGACTCCAACCAACCGAATTTATCCATCCCTCATTAAGTTAACCCTTACAGTAGAATGAACACACCTCTGAGTCCGGAACCGGAACGCACTAGCCAAAATTTGTATATTCAAAGAGATATAAAGCATGACCTTACAATTAGCATGCGTAAATTAAATACTATTGCATCGAGGTGGAAAATCTTCCAAGTCCCAATCATCACAATTGATGAGGGAACTGTCGAACCCCTCCAGTAAAGCAAGCAAATCGAATTCTGCCTCAAACTCTTGAATATTTGTAGTTGTTTGGACCATTTCAACACTCTGAACATCCATATTGACAAGCTGGTGGGGCAGCTGGACAATGTTGATGCCATGGTCCTTGCAAGTATGATCACCGTAGTACACGACACTGTACTTTGCAATTTCCTCAGTAGCTGTGGCACTACCAGTACTGTCATTCCGTTCTTGCTGCTGAACTGTTTTGGTGGCTAAGCATCTTCGTTCTGATCTGTAGGTGCATCTATAGTAGCTCCTGCGTGCTCAAATTCATGCATTATCTTTGTCAGTATATATGTGTGTTCATCAATTTGTTTGAGATCATATATATATAGGAAGCATTTGCTAGGGCATCAGATCTGACTAGGTCTCGGCACTACGTTGCTGAAGAATCTGAAGTACATACCTAGGATGTTGCCATCCATTGATATTCTTCTGCCCATACTTTCTCCACTCATGACCATCATAATGGGGAGCATGTGTAACTAGGGATCTTGATCGTTCGTTCCTCCTAGGGGATCAATGAACCAGAAATCGATCAATTGATAAGACATTTTACAGAAAGGTTCACCAAAATGGAGATATATAATACACACACACACCCCCCCCCCCCCCCCCCCCCCCCCCACACACACACACACACACATTGACATTTGGTCAGCCGATTATTATCTTGATGAATTTGAAAGCTAGCTTACAAATCGATTCCTCCCACATGCATGGGGCTGAGCATGCTTGAATAAGCTATAAATTTCTCTTAATGTTGGCATTAACAAATTTGATAACAAATATGGTCATGCAAATTAGGCAGAGGGAAGCAGAAGAGTTTGATGATATGCATCAGCAACTACGCACCTTCTCTTTTGACCGATGCTGTTACGCTTCCCTTGATCCTCCGACCTCTGGCCAGTAATAGTACTGTCATTCTTCCTCACCAACGACTTGTCGTCGGCGAGCTCGATGTCCGGGCCACCTCCAGCTCCGCTTCTGATGAGGCACCCCTCAAGGGTGGATATGACGCTGATGTTGCAGCCAATCACGTCGTCAAAAAGCTGGACGGCAAGCTCCGCCCTATCATCATCGTCGTGAAGCTGCGGGAGGACAAGAGCTCGGAGCTGCATCACAAGCTCCTGCTGCCGCCTCATCGCCTCCATCATCTCTGAGCCATGGCCGCAGAAGGATGGCACCTGCTTCAGGCTGCTTTTGCTATCCATTGACTTGTTCTTGTTTTGTCTTACTGTAGGTACCTAGCTAACTGATTACTAGTGGTGGCTTTTCTTTGGTCAATGATGATTGTTACTTGGGTTGTCGGCCTGTGAAGCGAGGATTAGCTGCTAGTCAGTGGTAATGGTTCTTGCTTGGCCGTCATCGGCATGCTCTTTTCTTGGTTATATATAGTTCACTTCAATCGAATCTGTAGCCAAAAGCTTAATTGTCACGTGCTATGCTGGAACAGTAAATATAACAGCGCTTTAAAAGCAGCAGTGAGGTGTCTATTTCATAGTGTGATCGCATGGGCATGCATGACCACGCGCTATTCCATCGAACATGAAGCCAGGAGGAAGGTGAGACTTTCGACCTTTTCTGCTGCCTTATAAAAAAAATTATATACCTATGTCTGAACGAGACATCGAGGGATACAGGACTTGATAATTTGGGTCTCATGATGTGTCTTTTTCTTTCGAAATAGAGTGACTGATGACTTGCTTAGGCCTGTTCATGTACAGTTTGCTCTAAACAGAGCAAAACCGACATCTCTGGTTTGCGTAGGATACCGTGCAATGATGCAATCATCGTGCCAAGGGGCGCATGGACTTGGACTGGTATATCCTCCCCCCGGACACCTGATGAGACAACGATTTTGAAATTAATATTATGTTGTCGTCAGGGCTGGTGTTATGAACAGGAAAACTCCAAGACTACAACCAGGAGGATTGAGAATTAGTATCAGCTATCAGTCAAGTTTGGAACCTAGTCTGTTGTCTCTGAGGACCGACCAATTTTAATACTAAACTACGATTATAGAAGTGTAATACTGAGTATTTTAGTGTTGAACTTATTGACAGCTAGTACCATTTAAGACATGCACAAGAGACCATCGATGCGATCATGTAATTCTTCTGTATTGAAGGTTTAGGTAAATATGGTTGATTCCTTCGCCGTTCCTTGCATGTTACTAATCAGTTAGACTAGCCAAAATATAGGGATATATACTCATATATGCCAGTGTCAGTAGTAAACTAAGACTGCCGATGGGTCATCGCTCATCAGATCAACATGCAAATTTATATTTTAAGTGCACAGCTGGCTGCTGGTAATGATTCGTTGGTCAAAATTCAGATGGACCTCTCTTGTTAAGGTAGGCATGTAGTCCATGTAACATCAGACATACACAGAACCCAGGAAGGAGTGTGCGAAAACGCACATATCGCCATCCAGTTCTTCCCATCAATCTTTCTAGTAGAGTGATAGTAGATAGAGAGAAAGCGAGAAATGGTTAGTGACGAGAAAGAAGGCGCCAAACCATGCGCGACGAAGAAGAGGAAGGGACTCTGGTCTCCTGATGAAGACGAGAGGCTTTACGGTCACATAACAAACTATGGTGTCGGAACCTGGTCCTCCGTCGCCGAACTTGCAGGTGTACGCAAAGGCAGCAGCCACCCATGTCTCTGCATTTTTGTTTAAGAAGGATCATATATATATATATATATACTCATATGAATTACCTATGTAGTAGTATATGCGTGCTGAGTAATGGATGAGAAATTGGTTAATCATGATTTCAGGCTCAAGAGGAGCGGGAAGAGCTGCAGGCTTAGATGGATGAACTACCTGCGGCCTGATCTCAGGAAGGAACCCATCTCCAAGCAGGAAGAGGACCTCATCATATCCTTGCAGAAAGTCTTAGGCAACAGGTAAAATCTTCATTTGTTCAGTCATCTCTCACACACGATGTACTACTTAGCTAGGATTCTGAATCTATATTGCATATAGATGGTCTTCTATTGCGGCAAGGTTGCCTGGAAGGACGGACAATGAGATCAAGAACTACTGGAATTCACGCATCAAGAAGAAGCTCTGCAGGATGGGCGCCGACAGACATCAATCACCGGAGATGAGCCAAACAGCAGAGAAGAGTACTCGTTGAAACGCTGAAGATGGCAATCTTGATGCCACCACCTCGCACAACAACTGTACAAATGAGAAGCCTCATAGCCACTTCCCAATTTTCGCGTGCCAACTACTAACTGATGATCAAAATTGCGAGCAGACAGCACAATATTCATCTCCGAGCAAGTACAACGAGATGGAGTTGCTGGTGGAATATTATGTTGACTCCCTCATGTCTCTCCCAGATGCTTTACATGCCGATATATGAGCTTCTTGTGTTGCTGTAGATTGTGTCGTCTCAGGGTGAAAATGGCAGTGAATTTGTACTCTACTTAATATTTTTTTCAACGGTGCTCCAGGGCACTTTGTGGCTCCTTGCAGATCGGCCACTTTTATATTAAATAATGAAGAAAATGTCATTGTACAATGTAACATTTATCATGTTTACTTGGTCACTATGTGCTTCCAATTTGACTCCTAAGTTTTTTTTTTCTTCCTACAGATCAGCACAAAACCAATGCATTCTGTATCACTTCAATTGATAGACTGAATCAAGAGAAAGGTTATCACACAAAATTATGTTTCTCGTTTAGCTAGTCATTTCCAGTTTGCCAATTCACTCTTGAGGTTTTTTCACTTCCAAACTTCTAACAGTTTGGTTACAGATTAGTGTGGTTACTTAATTTGGCTAAATTTCAATTAATAGATCCAAATATGACATCCATATAGGGGGATGATGGTCGATGTTCATTGCCACAGTATGGTTTCTTAAACCCAGTGACTTCATTCGCTGCGATGCAACTAAGAACATCAGATTTTCATTCAGGGAATATAATGTTGATACCAGAGATTTTCTTTCTTGTGAAATTTCACCAAAACTTTGTGAATTCAGGTAATTTTGTCTTGGGCGAAAAAATACTGAAATTTGGGCCATCCAAAACTCGCCAACTAAAAACAAAGAACGATATTTCGGGAACGGAAAATTATTTCTCCGAAAATAATCCGTAAATGCGAGGCCACCATGGATGCCATCTCCTTGAGCTTCAGAAAATTATTTCTCTGCTGTTTATGAAGCTCCGCGAGATGCTATGTGTCTGGAATGGAATCACGAAATGATGAAGTGTTGACTCACACGCAGAAACCGACAACATTATGTGACGAGCATGAGTGCACAAATATGTTGAAACAAAAATAAGCAAGTGCACCGGTGATTAGTCAAGATTATGCGTGACTGGATACTATATAGTGATGTATATAATAGATATCAATGACATGACATGCAATTTGGTAGGAGACTACTAGGATGTAGCTAGCCTTGTAGGTGACCATGAAGTCTAAATGAACAATATATACTGTATATATATATGATGTGATCAGTGCCAGAGATACAATGCACGTGCACCTTTGACCGTGAAGTAGTGTAACAAAAGACAAGTACGTAGGAGTAGTGCACTGTTAGTGACGCATGTGCGTTTGTACATTCGAAGACAAGATATATAAGTGCCGTTCCAGGGAGTAAACTTATGATTCCATCGGTCTCGAGAGATCAGTGTCATAGTGTCACGAGACTACGAGAGGTAAAGCATGTCTTGACGAGCAGGGGTAGCTCTCGATCATCAAATGCAGTAAGCTGCACACGGCAAGTGAGTGATGTCACGGAGCTGATGTCATCAACGAAATCGTGCACCTCGTGCGAGCTCAGATGGAGCTATAACCTATAGCATCGAATTAAAGTTGACTGGAATTATAAGGCACTGGTGTCAAGCTAATTAATTGGGAATTTGGGAAGCCAACGCGTGGGGGATAGTGATGCATGAACATAGTTGAGGGTCCAACCAGCCGCGTTGTCGCAGGAAATCATCGACAAGGCTAACACTTGGGCAGCTTCAGGGGTCTCCAAGCTGTGAAAGCTCCTTTTTCTAGGCGGGCGTAGAGGATTAGTTCTTTGTTTGGGAGCCTGTTCCCGCCTTTCTTTGTTTCTTTCGGTTTGCTAGGGTCTGTTATACCCTTTGCTCTTGTATTGCTAGTTCATCACTACTTCGTTTGGTCGGCTTTTGCTAAGCCTCTTAGGGGATTTAGCCCTGACCACGTTGTAACAAACTTCTCTTCTTCTTAATAAAATACGTGCTCCGCACGTTCTCAAAAAACATAGTTGAGGGTGAGGCGCCTGAACCGGAGTTAGCGAGCACACTATTTTGTCTACTCCGGAGTAGCTTGCTCAGTACTAATGACAGTGATCATCAGCTGGGCCTGATCTCCAGAGGATTTTGATCAGGGTTCTCAGCCCAGCCTCTAATTGTATTAGCCATCTTAGGCATTCTCCAGTCATATTGAGTTCTGGCCCATCAACTCATCAAGGGGCCATCATCACGTATTCGCATACCAATTGAGCAGTTGTGGTGTTTGGTTTTTATTTGGGTGCCTTCATTCGATCAATATATAACTGAGTGGCAGCTGGCCTGGAGAGCACCGTACGTACATGAGTAGTACTACACACTGACACAGTAGTACTGGAGTACGACTGACTGTGAACCAACCATGCATCTGTCTAGAAAGAGAAGGCTGCTGCTGAGAAATGGGTAATGGGGTCATTAACAAGGAGCAGGTACTGGTCCACCGTCCAACCGCCTGTCGCGATGTGCACCGGCGACCTGATCGGCCCGGTGAAGTCGTCCATGTCCTGCTGGACCAGCTGATGATGAGTCGTCGGGGCCCAGCTGTCATCGAATAACATCCAGGAGGAGGACTCGCTCGCACTGCTCCACGTGGTGACGTCGTCCGAGGTCGCCGTGACGACAGTGGTAGTAGCAGGGCTAGAGCCAGCTGAATTGTCGTTGGTGGTAATTGTTGGGTCGACGGCGGTGGTCTCGAGGATGACCGGCGGCGCCTCCTCCATGGATTCGTTGGCCGTGCAGGTGTGCTCCCCCACGTAAATCACCGTGTACTTGCAGTTATTGGGAGGAGGAGAGCCATTGCAGCAGTCCTCGTCGTCGTCGTTGCGTTGCACCGTCCGTTTAGCCGGGCAGCCTTGCTCCGCGCTCCGTGTGCACCGGTAGTAACTCCTGCATATATATATATTCCAATTCATCAGATAGTGAGCTTTGTAGTATTTCCTTCTTTCTCTATCTCTCTCTCTCTTTTTTAATTAAGAAGAAGTGAACGGAAGCTTCACTTATAAATTTGCTAGCTGAACTGTCTCGGTCAAGATCACTCGCCTTTACATGCGATGCCAAGACAACCCCCAACGTGTAACACGACTAATCGAAGGCCATTGATTGGCGTAGCACTACTGACATTGCTGTCATGAACCGAGCGAGAAAGGGAAGCCAAACGAAAGGACACGTATTATCACTAGTGTTACTATCCAACGATTGGTGCACCAGCAAATCCTACATAGATCTCCAGAGAATATAGATTCTGTGGATAGATATGATGACGAAGTAGCATGTATCTTTACGGGGGACACCTTTGCTTGTCTATGTAGTAGTATTTTTTTTCCTTAATTTAGAACGCAAACTAAACATGCATATATACACATGGAGATGAAGGTATATATATACCTCGAACTCGTCCTAAATAATTGATAGTAGTACAACTAACTCGATCTAGTGGGTCTGTTAAATTATTTTCATGAAAATTATATGGGTGAATCGGAGTTTTGAGTAGTGATTTACGTACCTTGGGTACATGGCACCCTCAATCTGCTTCTGGCCGTACTTCCTCCACTGATATCCATCGAAATCGGGCGTGGAAGTCACGAGAGATGTGCTCTGTTGCTTCTTCCTGCAGCTTGCAATCCATCAGAGATCAGCCAATCGCAGATCATTGCATTTGAAATTGAGAAATCACTGCCTAATACGATCGATCACACGAAATGTGAGGCGCGATCGAGTGAATTGCAGTACCTTCGTTTGCTGCAACGAGCTGGCAGTGGATTTGAATCGGCGGCCGCAGGTACTTCCGCCACTCGATCGTCGTTGCCCCGGGCTCTCCCACGGCGGCGTTGTCTCCGGCCACACGCCACCATTTTAGTCGACTCGCCGCTGCAGGTGTCCACCTTAACCGAGGAGCAGTACTCATCAGTGGTCGCCGGGTAGAGCAGCCCGCGGAGCTGCGCCACGAGCTCCAGCTCCCGTCCGAGCGTCATGGCCGGCCGGAGTCTTGTTACCTAGCTATTTAGTATAGGTCCTAGCTAGCTAGGTAGCTGCAGTGTGCATGCCTCGCTAGCTATCGATCGCTGGCGCGCGCTTCTAAAGATGTTGGCTTGGCCCTAAATAGTGGCAGGAGATCGCAGCTTTATATAAGAGCAGCCAGCGCACATCGACCACGCGCGGCAAATAATCTAGCCATGTCCTTCTCTCTTCTCCTTCAAACGCCTACCCCTCCGTTTTTTAATTGATGTCGCCGTTGACTTTTTGAGTTACGTTTGACCCTTCGTCTTATTCAAAATATTAGCTCAAATATGCAAAATTATAAATTATGTTTCAAATTTCTCTAGTGATAAAACAAATTATAACAAAATATTTGATAATTTTTAAACTTTTTTGAATAAGACGAGCGGTCAAACATAACTCAAAAAGTCAACGGCGACATCATTTTAAGAACGGAAGGAGTACATCATAGGCCCACGCTGTCATGTGAGCAACCTTAATTTCCACCGTATGGAACCGTGCATGTGTGGGTGTGCTCCGGGACCTTGGACGAATGGGTGGTCGCCGGTCGTGTTGCACGAGGACCCAACCTAGCTATATGCACAAAGGCAGTACTAAAGTATACTGTATTTTCAAATCAAAAGAAACTGTATTCTTTTGCGCACATATATATTTCAGCACATGTTGTGAAGCTCTTTTTCATAAAACACTACAACCGCAAATAGGCTCAGTACATGTATATGATCCTCTCCAATGAAGGTACATAAGCAAACCGTACCACTAGAAACACATACGAGAGTACGTCTGGACTGACAGATCCTCTGATTGACAAAGTCATCAACTCAACCAACTTAAGGTAAAGATAGATATCTCACAAAGAATGCAACAACAACCGTTGTAGCGGCCATACTGGACCCTCTAGCAGAAGCCTAATAATGAAACCAAAGGAGAACATAATTGCCAGAGCCACTTTTGATGGAGTTTGAGAAAAACACGGCCAGAGAGAGAGAGAGAGATACATATGTACAAAGAACATTTCCAAGATGTCATTAGGAAAAGGGGAACAATTAATGACAACCTGCATAACATGATCTAGAAAGTGTGCCAGGAACCAACTCCAACTTTGAAATTAATATTACATCCTTCTTTGTCAACTATTATAGATTTTTTTTTTTGTGAAGTGACTAGATTTAAATTTTTCAATACAATCGTTCGAACTTATAATTATTTCACTCAATACAATCGTTCGAACTTATAATTATTTCACTAGATGTATTTTAATGTGAATCAGTAGTGCTGAAATCAAGTGCTGGAGAATGTGTCAAGATCCAACCAGTTTGAGATATTAATTTGGACACACCGTTGACACACACCATGGTCTTCTCATCTAACTTCAGTGGAGCATTCCTCTCCAAACAGCGATCTGCGCGGACGCAGGACGCCCTAGCTGCTTTGATGTCCTAGCTGGTCCAAGTTGTTGCCCACACCTAGAGAGTAGTGACCTCAGCACCATGACGTAGTAGCCAGCCAGGTCAGCTAGAGCACGATTGTTCTGTATTGACATCATTGGTTAGCTTTGTTCACTGCAAGATTGTTGCAACTTAAGCAAAGTTAATTCCAGTGTCGAAAGGCAAATGTGTCAAGTTCGATCCGCAAACGAGGATGTTCACATGGGAAATGTGTGTGAATTTGAAATTCTGTTGTCTACATTTATAAGATAGAGACATATGACAAAGACTACTATGTTCTTAGATATGTGGATCTGCCGTGCCGTCCTCAGTAAATAATAGGCATTTGTCTCCATAAACTAGAATTAAAGAGCAAACGCTAGACAGGGCGAGTAAAAATTTTCTAAAATTGAAATATTTTCTGTGAAATTATACTAGTAAATATTTTTCATGATTGGCTAGTTTATGAAATGGTATAATATATTTTGTTGTTTCAAGACTGGGAAACCCCATTTCCACTAACATAATTACTGGAGGTTATTGAATATAATCCGCTCTTGAAGGTTGAAATTATGGACATATGTACCAGCCTCCACAATGTGTCCATCGGCCATGCATGGACCACTCAATATCATCTCAAAAGAAATAAACAGCTAGAGCACATCTGCCGGGTGTGCAGTGAGCTGAGTCGCCCGCGTGTCGAGCGAGATTGGAAGCTACTGTATATGCGGTACAGAAACCATCGAAGCAGCCGCTGCTGGTCCAGTCCACACGTACGGACGGACTCCTGGTCCTGTTCATTCTGTTGTACTCCATTTCTCCATAGGAGGTGCGTCGTCGATCTCCACGATGATGATGGTGATGGCAGTGCTCTGGTCTGGACTCTCTGGCCGGAGCTGGCGGCAGTCCATGTGTCCGAGTAGGGCGGACAGTGACCTATTACCATTCACACGTCTCGTTTTCTTCGATTCTTATCGCTTAAGGCCCCGTTTGGAACGCAGGAATTTCACAGGAATTTTACAGGAATTTTTTTTTTTTTTTTGAGAACGTGCGGAGCACGTATTTCATTAAGAAGAAGAAGAATTACAAACTATTACATGAGACCCGAAGGCCTAGCAAAGAGAAAGGAAACAACACAGAAGGAAAACAAATGGCTAGCTGCCAAACACTAGCAACACGACCTATGCTAGTAACAGGGCCTAAACTAGCTCGACATCCTTGATAAAAAGATCTTCCGCAGCTTCGCATGATGAGCTTCGACTATGAACTCCTTGGGGAAAGCGACCAAATAGAGAGCTTGGAGTGGAACACTTCTTGTTCCGTCCCTTCCGAAGCCTCCAGACGACCAAGCACACAACTTTAGAAACAAGCAGCGCGACCAAGATAGAAACTAGCGACCTGTAACGACCCATCACAGAGGCACACGACCAAACCACCAACACGAGAGCACGCCGAACCACGACCAAGGCCTTGAGTGTACTCTGCCACGTGGCAAACAAGCACACGAGGACGACCTAGAGCACCACCTGGAACGCACGACCGAAACCAACCTGAGCGACCGATGACTGTCAAGTTTCACCACCTGGAAATGCACGACCGAAACCAACCTAAGCGACCTGCGACCGATGACTATCAAGTTTGCATTGATGTTCTCCCTGCTAGGCTAGAAGCTCCCGAACACAAGGGACACCACTGACACGACCTTGGAAGAAAGAACTGCGACCTGAATGACACAACACCGGCGACGATGAGCCACGAACAGCCGCCCACACAAGGATCAGTATGCCATGAGAACTCCGTCCTCTACAGATGCGTCTTCGACCTGGAGATCACACCCCTGCCCTTGCTCCGGCGGACGACCTCCTACCCGCCACCACAGCGCGACAAGTAATTGAGTAGCTAGTGTGCCGCTCCACCACATCCGGCCACCGCCATCCAATCAAACCCACAACGCGACCAGAGAGAGAGGGAAGCGGCCGCGAGCACATCACCGCGTCAACGAGTCGCCGGAGTATATCCTGCCCATCGCCCGCATCGAGCCCCTCCACCTCACGTCGACGCGGCCACAGGGAGAGAGGGTGGCCGTGCCGAAGCGACCACAGTGAGGGGAGAGGCGAGCGTCACGGATGCAGGCTCACAGCCCCAGACGCACCGGCAAACGACGACTAGAACTCGCTCGACGCCGACGAAGAAGACCGGATCTTGGGAGCGGCGGACGACGGAGAAGACGACCGGATCTTGGTAGCGGCGGACGACCAAGGCAAAACCCAAACGGGAGCGCAAGGGGAGGCCGAGGAGACGAGGGAAGGGGTGGGCGCGAGATCCGTCGGCGGTGGTGGGGAAGGCCGACGAACGGACGAAACCTGCCGAGTCTCGTGAGAAGAGCGGCATGCCGGGCCGCCGCACCGACCTCTGCCGTCCCGCATGGTCGCGACCAAGCTCCCGCTCGTGGATCCGGCGGGTAACAAGCCCCTGCGCGGATCCGACCACACGACCACGAGAGGGAGCGATAGGAAGAAGGAGGAAGAAGCACCCCCGCCGCCCACCGTGCCGCCTACGGCGAAGTCGCCCACAGCAAGCACGACCACCGAGCCACCTTCGCCGTCACCGGATCCGGACCTGGCGAAGCCGGATCCGGTTGCTGCCCCTTGGAACCGGCCACGGACGCGCCGGCCCGCCGCCAAGACACCACGACCCGCCAACTTCTCGAGAGCGAGCCGCGGCGGGGAGAGCCACGCCGCCACCGTCCTGGCACCCGCGCGAGCTCGCGGCGGCACGCTCTGGCGGCGGCGCGACCGGGGGAAGGGCGGGGAAGCGGCGGCGGCGGTGCGGGGCTAGGGTTCCGCCCGTGCCGCCCGAGAGGGGCGACGCGGGGGCTCCTCCCCCAGGAATTTCACATGAAACAGTTCAATTCCCGCAGGAATGGAGATGCATTCCTCCATTCCAAACGGGGCCTAAGTACATGTGTATGCCGCATCGATCAAAGAAAATGTTTCAGGGGCTTGCATGACTCACATGACCTAATCGTCAATTCGTCATCACAAGTCTAGACACCCAAACCAACGGTTTCAGGAAGAAACGGCAACCACATAACGCAGATGGCTCCACTCGGCTGCTTGTGCTTGATTTTTCAGGAACAACGGCGACGCGAAATGGACGCGTTGCCTTGCTGTTCCCTCGTGCCTCACGTTCCAACGCATCTCCGCTTTTAAGTCGTATGTACATGGGTACGAAATAGCTTTCCATACATTGAAAGATGACGATATTTTGTGAGCATGCATAAAGTGCTTCATGAGCTAGGTATTCTTCTAGCTACTCACGCTAAGTAGTGATATCTTTCGACCGCGTACATCAATAGCTATCTATTCAAACTTGGTTTGCATCAGTTTTGTGCTGTCTTTTATTTTCTTTATAAATCAAACTAGATCAAGTCAAACTTTAGGCAAAGGCCAAGGACTCAAGAGTAGCAAAAGCACCAACAATAAAGAAAAGAAACACTGGGGGAAATGAAGGGGGAGCCGTACAGATTTTTTTATGCATTATTAATGACACTCTAATAAGAAGTGTAATATTCAAATATCATGTTTGTCTTAAAAATAAAAGCAGCAGACAGCAGAGACGTCATTGGGCCGGATGAGCATGGTGAGTAGTTGCTGCTTGTGGGAACTAACCGGCCCGTAAGCACAGAAATTTTAATCATCCAGGTGAAGACGACTTGGATGATGCAACCAGTCGTCCACCTGAAAATCCACTGTCAGCATAGGATAGCTGCATAACATCAGATCAAGCAGAGCTTATGGTCAAATCAAATTAGAGCTCCACATAAATCCACGACAACACTGGTGGTCACTCAACAAGGTAACGGTCATGTTTATCCCAAAAAAAAAAAGACAAAAAAGAAGAAGGTGATCGTCGATCAGAGCCCTTTCTTCTTTGAGCCAGAGCATCATATTCAATTCCTTGTGAGATGCTAGAACTGTTCATCGTGTGATATTATATACACATTAATTTATCGTTTATCAATAGAGTGTTGCTGCTTCTCTACCTAAAAAAAGCAGAACTTGAAACGCAAATCAGATTAATGCACACCACATTGAAGAAGAATAATCCCATGTATATGCAATTTGTTTGCACCATATTTGAGCTTTTGTAATGAAGATGCGCTATATTTAAGGTCTCACGATGCCAATGAGTAATTGGCAATGGATCAAGATAGCAATAAACGAAAAGGGTGGGGAAGAAAACAGCAGGCAAAGGACAAAGGCCAGACACAATGGAAGAGAGAAACTAGCTGGTCCACGAGCTATATCTCGCATCAGATGCCATTTTCAGCCATTTTGCATGCCATAAATTTAGGCATGTCCTGAGACACTGTATTAAAACAGAACTATCTGAACATCTGCTCGGTTTGACATTCGGAATTGGCCACCCACATACAGTTCCCTTATTGGATGTTCATCAGATAGTCCCATTCCATCTGTTGGTAGGAACTTTAGATCGATATGAAGAGGTCAAACTAAATGGGAATGGCAAAGGAGCACTTTGTGCTTGTTCATGGCGAGGGTCATGGAGCCTGGTCCTGGTTCAAGCTCCGCTGGCTACTTGAGGGCTCTGGCTATCGCGTTACGTGCATCGACCTTGCCGGCGGTGGCGTTGACCCCACAGACCCGAACACAATCCATTCATTCGATCATTACAACAAGCCACTTATAGACCTCATCTCAGCCTTGCCGGAGGGCGAGAAGGTACATATATATGCTCATCAGTTCCTCCATTTTATCCAGGCATTTATATTAATGAATAATTGCATATACCGCGACAAAAATGACTAGAACACGAATAATCTGTGCTAGTTTAAATAATACTAAATGTTATATCAGATTGCATGAAAGTAGATACAACTTATTTCAATTAAATTTCAAGTGTCCTTAAGTTACGATCTTTGGACCTAGGACAGCATTAGCAACCGCAAAGTATGAACAAATGTTAAAAACTATAGCGCTCCAAGAAAATGGCTAAAAATTGTATCTTGTGAACGAATATTCAAAAAACATGAAGAATAAAAAATACATCAAAGGGTGATTTTGGTACATCTTGATAACTGGTTTCATTAACATTTTTAGGTGATTCTAGTCGGACATAGTACTGGAGGGCTGTGTGTGATTCATGCAATGCATGAATTCATTGACAGGATCAAGCAAGCAGTTTTTGTGGCAGCTACAATGCTACCATTTGGACTTCAAACTGATGAAGATAAGAAAGATGTAATGTTTTCAAGCTTATCTTTATTTTCTCATAGGATAGCCAGAAACTGATGAACATGGCAGAAAACTACTATTTTCACCAAGACACGAAATGGGAAGTAAGACGAATAATCAAACAAATCTGCAACAATTGGATGAGTTGAACTTATGTCAATCTATGATTTTTTTAACAATCTACATTTATTTTATCCATGGTTACAGATTTGTGGCATTATGTAAGATTAAATAAATCCTTTGTATGTTAATCTGTAACAGGGCTTACCAAATTTGCCCGAGAAGGAGGTTCAGTTAACATTTGGTGCAGGACCAGACAATCCTCCAACTACTGTTGCCTTGAGACCAGAATTCCAGCGTGAACGACTATCCCAACAAAGCCCTGAAGAGGTATTACAAATTAATATATTTTTAATCGTGTCTTTAGAAATTGAGAAAACTGAAATAAGAATTGGCAAAACACATCTGTATTTTTTTCAAGAGTACACAAGAGAGCTGAATATCTTTTTCATTAAGTAGATAAAACATGATCTGGATGACCTTACAACGCTAGGTTGCAGGATACTTGCCAGTTCGTCTTACATGCTTGATTATACAGGCAGCAACAACCTACAGAAGAAAACACATCTAACAGTGCAACCATGCATATTAAACACATGTGACCAACTGGCCATGTGCTCATGTGGTCATGAAACCTTGGACTCAACTTTACCGGTTATATCAATGGCAAAAAAGTTTGGTTATACTGATACGTGCTTGTTTTTACCTGCTTCAGGAATCGGTACTTGCTTCAATGTTGATGCGCCCATGGCCAGAAACCGCTATTGGAACTGCACGCTTCGAAGGAGATGACGAGAGATTAAATCGAATCAAACGAGTCTTCATAAAGACAGAGCGTGACCACATGTTGGACCCACAGCAGCAAGATTCCATGATCAAGAAGTGGCCACCAAGTGAGGTTCTGGTCATAGATACAGATCACTGCCCCTTCTTCTCTGCACCAGAACAACTCTTTAATCTAATAGTCAAATCTTTATGATGCAAACATACAGAAAGACTATATGGTGAGCTTGTACAATTTTTTGTAACATTGCATACAGAGAATAGTAATCACCTGTTTTAGGATCACATCTTTGTGAAGCGTATACTGCTTTGTGTCGTACTCGGATAAACTTCACGGTGCTTCTGCTTAAATGGTTCAGGTGGTGCAACTAAAAATTGGTTTAGCAGGAACTTCTTTTCTGAGGAAGCAATAAGTCACATCTATTACAGTTTTCATTTTGGATATGCATAAATGAGTATCAAAATGAAAGAAAATAATATAGCCTACTTCAGACGCAGTTTTGACTACATAGAATTTGTATAACAACAGAAGCTTTTCTTCTAAGGAAGTGGTACAGAAACAGTCTATGAAAATATTCTACACCATAAGTCCATGAGAGAACTCTGGCACTGCTGCTACATGTAACATTCTCAGATGAAAATAGAACTTTCGCCTTGAATAATGACATGGTAAACAACCAACTCAGGGTCAAACAATAGTTTAAGCGCAAACAAAAACATTCCTCATCTATATAAGGATACCATTGAGATGCAATTATGGGGATTATGGAATGATGAAACTTTATTTAACCGTAAAAATAATTACCAAAGTACGCTTTTATTATATGAAGCACATTGTACTGAGAGCCAAAGACCAGCATATATTGTTGAGTGTAGTATTCACAGGTATTATCACATTACAATTTACAAATTGAACAAGAAACCTCATAGACATGTTTTGACGTGAAAAAAAAAACTTGCAACATGGGTATCTTATAAAAGATGTATGGAGGCAGCAGCGCATTCTCAAAATTACAGGCTCCTCGAGTGATTTGCAAGTAAGTTCAATGTAGATGGTGATTTTGCAAATATAACTGCATAACCATCATCCATGTGCTCTGCACATTCAGGAAAGAGCTGCCAAACAAGGCAGCCTCCTCCAATGACTCCTTCCTTCCATGAGCTCAAAAAAATGCCATATACTGTCTCCATATAAGTTTCACGGAATTCATTGTCAAATTTCCCATCCTTAAGTGACACACCAAACTCCCCGATCAGAATTGGCATCCCAAGCAAGTTGGCAGCATCATCAATATGTTGTTGCATCCAGGTTTTCACGAATTGGAGGTGATGTTCCTGTACAGAGTGAGGCAACCTGGCAAAAGGATCTTATCCTCATCACAAAGACAAACTCCACTTCTTGAAGTGGCGGCATTTGAAGCTGCTCATCAAGAAAATTCAACGGGATTGAACATAAGGGCGTACCAAGTGTCAGAATAAACGTGAACCGAAGCTAAATCAATTCCTGATGCACGATGGTTCCTGATGAAGTCAGTTCCAGCTTTTCCCGAATAATCATCTGGGTTCACATCCAAAAGTTGTGGAGTAGACGGACCATAGAAACCCTCAACACCGACCTGTAAAAGGTGGACAGGGTCTATAGACTTCACATATGAAGCCATCTCTTCTATCCATGCCTAAAGCAACAAAAGTGTTATATAATGCGTAGTGAAAACAACAGAAGGAAAACAACCTGTACCAAATTAAAACCAAAATATGGACCTGCAGTGTGTCGCCTGATGGATCTGAAGGGCAGCGCGGTTCGTTAATAAGTTCCCAGGCAAGAATTGTTGGATCATCTTTGTAGGCCTCATTTGTGATAGTGTTTATTCTTGTCAAAACAGTCTAAGAAGTACGAAGAGAAATGAAAAGTTACTGCAACCTTTAGGCATGGAAGATGGGCATAAAAACAAAAGGTTCGCATTGCAATTGCCTGTTATTAATGATCCAATTTGAGATAGTACGAATGTGATGGGTTTTATTTCGCCACTCGAGCCAGACAAGAAGAATGTGTACCTTAACAAAAGCTTTGTAGTAACTCTTGATTGTAGGATCAGAGAAGAAGTCGTCATCAGATGTGAGTTCTAGGCCGGCCTCATTTCCCCACCGTACATACTGTGCTTTCCCTCCGTAGTCTTCCCAGTTATTACAGAGTGAGAGTATCAATCTCATATTTTGCTTCCTTGCCTCGCTGAGCACGAAATCTAGCGCCTGCAAATACAATGGTGTAATAAGATCAGCTTTTTCAATAAATAAACATTACCAAACTGAGTGACAGAGATCACATCATGATTCAGAGATCCAGAAAAAGAAAAACTGGAATCAAGCATCCAATTTTAATCATGAACATGGATTACTAAGAAGGAGCAAGTCGAACGAAAAAAAAAAAACCATGGCAACCACGGCCCTGGGCCACGCATTTCATCAGACAAGCTCGGAGCAGTCGCAATGAAGGAGCGCGCTCACCTGAAACACCTCCTCGTCGTAAGAGAAAGGCCTGATCTGCAGCGTGCGGTGTCCACCATCGTTGAAAGCCCAGGTTCGGCACACGTTGAGCCCCGCGTCCGCGGCCTCGGCGAGCGCGACGGTCACCGCGTGGCGCGTGGCGTGGTCGGCGGCGAAGTACATGAGCCAGTAGGTGTGAAGCCGTGGACGACGAAGGGGCGGTCCGACGCCCACAGGTGCGGGCCCCGGCGCTCCACCACTCGTCGGCTGCTTCCGGCGGCATGACGGAGGAGGAGACGAGGAGGAGGCAGTGGAGGAGGGACAGGCGAGGCGCTTGGAGCGGCGCGGGGCTCCCACGCGCGGACACGTCGGGGATTCCATCACGGTCAACGGCCTCCTCAACGAGAACATCTCCAGTGTTGTGAGAGAGGCCGATGTGTGGGCCCCAAAGCAAAAAATATAAGATTCGGGTCAGCCTGTCAGGAAGTTCGGAACTGGGCCGTCCAACCATGAAGGCCCAAAATTAAGCGGCCTCCTCATCCTCTTCCACGACGTCAGCGCCTGCGCAACGGCGGCCATCGCTCCAACACGGCCGCCCCGCCACCTGCCACTTACTCGAGAGACGGTTCCTCAAAAAAAAAAAAAAAAAAAAAAACTTACTCGAGAGACGCCGCCGGTCAGCCCCCCCGCCGCCGTGTATCGCGAATTTCTATCCGCGCCGCCAGTCTGGAAGCATCCCACCCGATTGCGCCCCTAGTCAGCAGAGTCGCGACGCCGCGCATGGCGACTGCGGCCACGGCGGCGGCTCTCCTCTACTTCCCTAGCTCGCTCAGAAACCGAGATTATCGGGGACCTAACAGTACTAATGGCTTGGCCACTCCCTCATCGAGGCGGAAACACTGCCTGGCGGCCGTGGCGGCGCCATCGCGGGAGGCGGAGCCTTCCTCCTCGTTAGGCCACCTCACTCGTGCTGACTTCCCAATCCTTCACCAGGTATCTAGCTCGTCCTGCTCCGTCACCTTGCAGTTGCTTTAATTCCTGTAACAGTTTGAACTTGACTCATTTTCCTGTACAACTAAGTATTACAATCTGGCACTGATAATGCGAAAGATTACTGGCTTGAGATTAAATGTTGTTTATAATTTTCTTATCTACGAATAATTTCTAGAAAAATCTGATGCTCTAGTTTCAGTATGTTAATCTAACTGGCCAGTATGTTAGGGCCAACTTAATTCACACAAATTTAGGGCCTGTTTGAGTTCAAACAAGTTTGGATGCTTCATTTCCATCACACAAGTTTGGATGGTGTGTTAGGCAGCTAAATAATAAAAAAAGTTGTTTTTTTGCATTATTCAAATAGTCTATATATTGGCTTCATTGCTGCATCTCTGATGAATCAATGTTTCATGGACATCAAGGAAGTGTCGGGTTTTTCAAGATAAATTGTTTTAGTTCAATGGATGCTTCTTAATTGGTGCAGTTTGTTGTATTTTCTTCCCCTGGAAGGTTGTCTTGTTTTGCTGCTGCCTAAGACCACCTTTCCGTTTAGTCAATTTGCATTGAGACTGCTGCACTGGTTTTTTTTTCCCCCTTTCTTCTGTTGGATATTATTTTCTTGTGGAGTATTGGCATCACATCTGTATGATAGTAGTTTAAATCGTTCGAGTTCGGAGACTTACATTTGGTTCAAAAATTACCTTTGGAACGTTCAGGAATTTGATGGTAATAAATTAGTTTACTTTGACAATGGTGCAACATCTCAGAAACCTTCTAGTGTGATGAAGACATTAGATGAGTACTACCGATCTTACAATTCGAATGTTCATCGTGGCATTCATGCTCTCAGGTAATTTCCTCACTTGTCTCTCTTGTGCAGATGTAGTGATTCATACTAACACATTGATCATCGCCACATTGTGTACTCAGCAGTCTGTCTTTCATTTTTGTTTCCTAATTCTTATAGGTTACACTCTTGTATGCACAATTATCGTGTATGAAATGGTGATGATGTTGACCTCTGTGATCAAAGATGATATTGTCCAATATATTTTTTGTGGTGGAAAGATATATTCCATGGTGTTCATAGGATTTTTGCTGTTTACTTTATTGTTTTGTTGTATGCTTTTGGTGTATGTGCAACTTTGAGCACATATATACTCAAATTTTACTGGGCCTGACATGCTTAATTTCCATTGGAAACAGTGCGAAGGCTACTGATGCGTATGAGCGTGCAAGAACAAAAGTTGCAAACTTTGTCAATGCAGCTGATAGCAGGGAGATCATTTTCGCTCGTAATGCTACTGAAGCTATCAATTTAGTAGCCTACTCATGGGGCCTTTCTAACTTAAATCAAGGAGATGAGGTAAATCCTTTTTGTCCATCTGATTCGTCATGTATTTATGTGTTTCAATAATGATGCATGTTATAACAATTGTCTCTCTGTCTTTTTATGTCCATCTGATTCGTCATGTATTTATGTGTTTCAATAATGATGCATGTTATAAAAACTGTGTCTCTATCATATTCATGTCCATCTATTTGTGTTTTAATAATGATGCATCTTATAAAAACTGTGTCTCTATCAATTTTATGGTGTGTTCTAGCACGCATGTGTATCTTAGTCTCATTGTCGCTTTGTAGTTTTATTAGGTTGAAAATGTACATAAAATATGTTATACCTAACCGCTTTGCCCGATAACAAGTCTCTGAAAAGATGCAGTGTTTGCCTCTTTTGTATCCTTTCTTGCATCCTGATTAGAACCTTTTCTTCTATTGTGGTGGCCAGATCATTCTTACAGTTGCGGAGCATCACAGTGCTATCGTTCCTTGGCAATTTGTTTCCCAGAAGACGGGTGCTACCTTAAAGTATGTTGGACTGACTAAAGAAGAGATTCCAGACATTGATCAATTAAAAGGGTTTCTGTCAAACAAGACAAAGATTGTCGTTGTTCATCATGTCTCAAATGTACTGGGTTAGTTGATATTTTATTATAATTGAAAAGTACTTCATAAATAAAAATTCTTAAAAGGTTATGGAAATCTTATAAACTCTAGTTAGCCCTTGGCAAGTATAGATGAGACTCTTCGTTAGCGTAAATATCTTATTGTCAACATAAGATTTGATAGGATAAGTCATTGTACTTGGTCTTTGGTCGTTGTGGTCTGTGATTTTTGGTCTTTGGTCTTGCTGCCAGGACAGCATCTCCTGCAGCACCTTTTGACTAGCATCTAGTTGTCCTAGTGAGGACAGTCAGTTGTGTCCTGGTGAGGACCAACGTCCTAGTGAGGACAGGCAGTTGTGTTTGTGTCCTGGTGAGGACAATAGGATAGACTAGCATCTAGCATATGCTTTGGCTGCCTGGCAGCTATAAGTATGTATCGCCAGTGCTTGAGAAGGCATGGCAGTTTAGTTTCAGCAACAAGAAAACCAGAAAATTTCCCAAACCTGAGTTTGCCATCCTCTCTCAATGAGAGTAACCATCCAATTTCTATCATCTGGTATCAGAGCCGTGTTATCCTGCAGCCTAAACGTCTCCTGTTCCTCTCCTCCCAAGGCTCGGTGAGCCTCTGGCCGGCAGCAACAACACCGGCCGCTCCTGTTCTTCCCTCTTCCCCGGTGCAGACCAGCAGCAGTTCGTCAGCAGCCTCTTCTCCACGCAGCAGCCCCTCGGTGGCGGGCCATGTCCGCAGGACCGTCTCAGCACTCGGGCGCCTCGAGCGCGCGGCGCCGGCAGGAGGCCGATCGCGCCGCGGCGGAGGAGCGAGAGCGGGCGGCGGCGGAGGCCGCTGCAGCGGCAGCAAGGGTGGCAAGGGTGGCAGCGGCGGAGCTGGCAGCAGCCAGGGCGGAGGTGGATGCAGCGGCGGCGGCGGAAGCAGCGCGGGCGGCGGCAGCAGAGCTTGCTGTACTGCGCGGCAGTAGCGCCGGCAGCTTGATCTCCGGCGGCAGCAGTGTCGACGGAGAGCAGCGGCGAGCGGCGAGGGCAAGGACGGAGCAGTGGGCAGCCGCGCACCCCCACGGGCGTGGTGGCGGCAGCCCAGACGGGCGTGGGCGGGCTGGCGGCGCTCCAGGGGGGCGTGCGCGCAACAGCCGCGCTCCCAGCAGGGACAGCCCCGACGGGCGCGGACGCGCTGGCAGCCCTCCCGGCGAGGATGGGCGCGGCGGTCGCGCTCCCGGCGGCGGTCGGGTCGACAGGGATCGCGGCCTTCACAGGCAGCGCGACTCTCCCTCTCCAGACCGGTACCGTGATCACCGCCGAGTCCAGGCTGTTGTCAGGGACCTCGGCCATGGCGGTGGATGGCCTACCCTCACCAAGACCAACTACGTCGAGTGGGCTGCGGTGATGAGGGTGAGGCTCCAGGTGCGGCACATGTGGGAGGCGGTGAGGTACGGCGACGTCGACTACGACGATGATCGACGGGCGCTGGACGCTCTCATCGCTGCAGTCCCGTCCGAGATGCAGTTCTCGCTTTCCAAGAAGCGGACTGCTAAGGAGGCTTGGGACGCCATTGCTGCAGCACGCATTGGCAGCGACCGCGCCCGCAAGTCCACACTGCAGTCACTTCGCAAGGAGTGGGAGAACCTGGCCTTCAAGCCAGGTGAGGACCTTGATGATTTTGCCCTCCGTCTCAACACTCTGTTGCAGAAATTGATGCAGTACGGCGACGATGACTACGACGAGGGGAGAGCTGTTGAGAAGTTTTTTCGCTGCATCCCCGCCAAGTACAAGCAGATCGCTCGTTCAATCGAGTCCCTGCTGTACCTCTCTGTGATGTCGATCGAGGAGGCGATCGGTCGCATCAAGGTGGTCGACGACGACGAGCCACAGCCGCAGTCGGGGCCCGTCACCATTGGCGGGAAGCTCCTTCTCACTCGGGAGCAGTGGGAGGCCAGCCAGGGTGACGGGAAGAAGGGGGAGCCTTCCTCCTCGACAGGCAGCCGCAAGCGCGGCAAGTCGCACAAGGGGAAAGGAGGCGCCCAGGCCGGGGCGCAAGGGCGCGCTGAGGGTGATGCTCGCGGAGGCGCCCAGGGTGGTGCCGCCGGCAAGCCCAAGGCGGCCAAGGACGACGCATGCCACAACTGTGGCAAGCTTGGCCATTGGGCCAGGGACTGTCGTCAGCCACGACGCGGTCAGGCCAACCTGGCGCAAGCTACTGTGGAGGACGAGTCGGCTCTGCTCCTAGCACACGCAAGCATCGAGCCACCTCCAGCGGCATCGGTCTTCCTCCACCTCGACGAGTCGAAGGCACGAGCTTTCCTCGGCGACGGCTCCGACAACGACAAGGCTGACGGGTGGTGCCTCGACACCGGTGCCACCCATCACATGACCGGGCGGCGGGAGTTCTTCGCCGAGCTAGACTCCAGCATCCGGGGCACCGTCAAGTTTGGGGACGCCTCTGGTGTGGAGATCAAGGGCGTCGGCTCCGTCATCTTCTCCGCCAAGTCTGGTGAGCATAGGATGCTCACTGGAGTCTACTACATCCCCGCGTTGAGGAACTCCATCATCAGCTTGGGACAGCTGGATGAGAACGGTTCGCGCATGGAGGTCAAGGATGGGGTCATGAGGATCTGGGATCGCCATCAACGCCTCATCGCCAAGGTAACCAGGGGCGCGAATCGCCTCTATGTTCTTCGTGCGCAGGTGGCACAACCCCTCTGCCTTGTTGCTCGTCGGGAGGACGAGGCGTGGCAGTGGCACGAGCGTTTTGGGCACCTCAACTTTGAGGCCCTGAAGCGGCTCAGTGCCAAGGAGATGGTGCGAGGCCTGCCGTGCCTTGACCATGTGGAGCAGTTCTGCGACGTCTGTGTGCTGACGAAGCAGAGGCGGTTTCCCTTCCCGCGGGAGACGAGCTTCCGAGCCAAGGAGCGGCTTGAGCTCGTCCACGGGGACTTGTGTGGGCCGGTGACACCGGCTACACCAGGAGGACGGCGCTACTTCCTGTTGCTGGTCGACGACCTCTCCCGCTACATGTGGGTGGTGGTTCTCGGCAGCAAGGGAGAGGCTGCGGACGCCATCAGGCGCGCGCAGGCTGCTGCGGAGGCGGAGTGCGGCCGCAAGCTGCGCGTTCTGCGCACCGACAACGGTGGCGAGTTCACGGCGGCTGAGTTCGCGTCGTACTGCGCGGATGAGGGCATTCAGCGCCACTACTCCGCGCCGTACAGTCCACAGCAGAACGGCGTCGTCGAGCGGCGCAACCAGACGGTTGTGAGCATGGCTCGGGCCCTCCTCAAGCAGAGGGGGATGCCGGCTATCTTCTGGGGAGAGGCTGTGGCGACAGCTGCATACATCCTCAACCGCTCGCCTACCAAGGCGCTCAACGGCATGACGCCGTACGAGGCCTGGCATGGGCGTAAGCCGGCGGTCTCCCATCTACGGACTTTTGGCTGCCTCGCGTTCGCCAAGGAGCTGGGCCACGTCGGCAAGCTCGACGACAGGAGCACTCCGGGAGTGTTCATCGGCTACGCGGAGGGCTCGAAGGCCTACCGCATCCTCGACCCAGAGACACAGTGTGTGCGCACGGCGCGTGACGTGGTGTTCGACGAGGGCCGAGGATGGGCGTGGGGCAAGGCGGTGGACGACGGCTCGGCTCCGACGTACGACGACTTCACCATCGAGTACATCCACGTCGAGGGAGCTGGGGGAGTGGGCAGCTCTCCTTCACCGAGCGTGCCTACCCCAGCTCCGGAGCCTCCACCGACTCCGGCGCCTGCTACACCGGCGTCCCCGCGCACTCCAGCGCAGACAGTCGCTTCTCCGGGCCCGTCTGCTTCAGCACCAGCACGTGTCGAGCACAGCCCGGTGGAGCTCGCCACTCCTCTCTCTCACGACGAGGAGCGCATCGACGCGTACCACGATGGTGAGCCGTTGCGGTATCGTACGGTGGAGGGCCTTCTCGGTGACCAGCCAGTACCGGGACCGGCGCCTCGCGACCTGGAGGCACAGCTGCACCTTGCGTGCGACGACGGTGAGCCTCGGTCTTTTGCAGAGGCCGAGAAGCACGCGGCATGGCGTGCCGCGATGAAGATGGAGATGGATGCGGTTGAGAAGAACTGCACATGGGAGCTTGCTGATCTCCCTCGTGGTCACCACGCGATCACTCTTAAGTGGGTGTTCAAGCTGAAGAGGAACGAAGCCGGTGCTATCGTCAAGCACAAGGCTCGCTTGGTGGCGCGCGGTTTCATGCAGCAGGAGGGGATCGACTTCGACGATGCCTTCGCTCCCGTAGCACGGATGGAGTCCGTGCGACTCCTCCTTGCACTGGCGGCCCAGGAGGGCTGGCGGGTCCACCACATGGATGTCAAGTCGGCGTTCCTGAACGGCGATTTGAAGGAGGAGGTCTACGTGCACCAGCCGCCGGGGTTTGTGGTCCCTGGCAAGGAGGGCAAGGTGCTGCACCTGCGCAAGGCCCTCTACGGCTTGCGGCAGGCGCCGAGGGCGTGGAATGCCAAGCTGGATTCCACCCTCAAGAAGATGGGCTTCGAGCAAAGCCCGCACGAGGCGGCCATCTACCGGCGGGGCACTGGAGGAAGTGTTTTGCTGGTGGGTGTCTACGTCGACGACTTGGTGATCACCGGAACCAAGGATGCGGAGGTCGCCGCGTTCAAGGAGGACATGAAGGCCACGTTCGAGATGAGTGACCTGGGGCCTCTCTCCTTCTACCTGGGGATCGAGGTGAACCAGGACGACTCCGGGATCACGCTTCGACAGACCGCCTACGCCAAGCGCGTCGTTGAGCTGGCTGGGCTCACCGATTGCAACCCAGCCCTCACTCCGATGGAGGAGCGGCTGAAGCTGAGCCGTGACAGCACGGCGGAGGAGGTGGATGCCACGCAGTACCGGCGTCTTGTGGGGAGCCTTCGCTATCTCGCCCACACACGACCGGACGTGGCGTTCTCCGTTGGCTACGTGAGTCGGTTCATGCAGCGACCGACGACGGAGCACCAGCAGGCTGTGAAGAGGATCATCCGCTATGTTGCGGGGACTCTCGATCACGGTCTCCACTACCCGAGGTGCCCTGGAGGGGCTCACTTCATCGGGTACAGCGACAGCGACCACGCCGGCGACGTCGACACCAGCAAAAGCACGAGCGGGATTCTCTTCTTCCTTGGCAAGTGCCTTGTCAGCTGGCAGTCGGTCAAGCAGCAGGTGGTGGCAATGTCCAGCTGCGAGGCTGAGTACATAGCGGCCTCCACCGCTTCAACTCAGGCGCTCTGGCTGGCTAGACTGCTCGGCGATCTTCTTGGCAGAGATGCTGGAGCAGTGGAGCTCAGAGTGGACAGCAGCTCCGCTTTGGCTCTGGCGAAGAATCCCGTTTTCCATGAACGGAGCAAGCACATCCGGGTGAGGTATCACTTCATCCGAGACTGCCTGGCAGAAGGAAGCATCAGGGCAAGCCACATCAACACCAATGATCAGCTTGCGGATCTGCTCACCAAGCCTCTTGGGAGGATCAAGTTCCTTGAGCTTCGCTCCAGAATCGGGATGGTTCAACTGAAGACGACGCACAAGACTTAGGGGGAGAATGATAGGATAAGTCATTGTACTTGGTCTTTGGTCGTTGTGGTCTGTGATTTTTGGTCTTTGGTCTTGCTGCCAGGACAGCATCTCCTGCAGCACCTTTTGACTAGCATCTAGTTGTCCTAGTGAGGACAGTCAGTTGTGTCCTGGTGAGGACCAACGTCCTAGTGAGGACAGGCAGTTGTGTTTGTGTCCTGGTGAGGACAATAGGATAGACTAGCATCTAGCATATGCTTTGGCTGCCTGGCAGCTATAAGTATGTATCGCCAGTGCTTGAGAAGGCATGGCAGTTTAGTTTCAGCAACAAGAAAACCAGAAAATTTCCCAAACCTGAGTTTGCCATCCTCTCTCAATGAGAGTAACCATCCAATTTCTATCAAGATTTGATGTTATCCAGGTCAAAGCTTGCCAAAAGAAAGGGTTTATCTTTTTTTTTTCTGTAAACAAAAACAAAAGTGTCAAACGAGTAGGGCGACAACTTTGGTGTTGAAGGGTCTGCTGCTGATCCTGATTCTACTACAATGTTCATGAATTCCAGGTTCAATGCTTCCTATTGAGGAAATAGTAACATTGTCAAACAAAGTTGGAGCTAAAGTTCTTGTAGATGCCTGTCAAAGTGTTCCTCATATGACTGTTGATGTTCAGAAGCTTGGTGCAGATTTTCTTGTTGCTTCCTCACATAAGGTTTTTCCTCTATCAACTCTGTTGCTAAATAAGCTTGTACTAATGTCATAGCGCAGATATTGACCTTAACAAGTTCTGTGAAATTTCTCAGATGTGCGGTCCTACAGGTGTTGGATTCTTGCATAGCAAATTTGAGATCTTGGCATCTATGGAGCCATTCTTAGGTAAGATTCTGCACTGTGGAACGAAGTTATCCACTCTATGATAAGTCTGGTGGTTGACATTTACTTCTGAAAATAGAACCATGATTAAGCCCAAGTTCTTCTCTGAGGAGATGTTTTGTGGAGCCTTGATTACTGATATTTCTGCAGGAGGTGGCGAGATGATAGCAGATGTGTTTCAAGACAAGTCCACATATGCTGAGCCTCCTTCTAGGTGAGCAATCCAATAATAACTTCTGTTTGTTTCAATCTTTCCAAATCTGCCATAAGATTATATATTATCTTCTGAGAAACTGGACAAGTTATACGATATCTGACATGATGAAAGCTACTAAGCAACAGGAAAGAATAATACGGCCATCTAGAATATGGTCATGGATAAAACTTCATGCAGTAGGTTCTCAATATGATGCATACAGTCATAAACATTATAAGACTTTTACAATGTTCTAAATGTTCATTGATTTGCTTACCTACACATGTTCTGACGGAATTGAATAATAGATTATTGCCAACCTTTATACAACAAGCAAGCACAGAACATTTTACATCAGTGCCGGAATTTTAGAGAGAGATGAATTGATGAGATCATGAGAAGGCACATTTTACATCAGTTCTCTTGCCAACTGATTCACAGTATTTGCTGTCACAAACTCACAATTGAGAAGGCACACCACCTGTTTTAACTTGTTTTGATTTTTTGTTTCATGTTGTCCTATAGATACTCTAATTATGATATGTTCTAAAAAGGTTCGAGGCTGGAACTCCAGCAATTGGTGAAGCAATAGGACTGGGAGCAGCCATAGATTATTTGTCACATATTGGCATGGAGCAAATCCATGAATACGAGGTCCGTACAAATTCTGTGTCTTCAGCATGGAGCATATCCATGAATATGGTGGCCTTTGTTTGATTTTTATTTTGCATCATATGATGTTTGCTAGATTGTGCTGATTGGGTTCTACTAAAAGAGTTGTAAAGCTCCTTCCATGATGTTATTTCTCACTTCTATTTGTTTATGTATTTGTCCAGAAAGAGCTGGCGACATATCTCTATGAGAACCTTATTTCTGTTCCAAATGTCCGGATCTATGGTCCATCTCCTTCACAAACTGGTCACCGGGCCCCTTTATGTTCCTTCAATGTTGAGAATGTTCATCCTACAGATATTGCAGAAATTCTTGATCTCCAGGTATGCTGAAGTTTCAGTCTTTATGCAAATACAGTTGTGATCTTATCCAAAGTCGAAAGCGCTCTAATAATTGCTCTGAGTTTCAGTATTCGAATTGCGTAATACTTTTTTCACAACTTTGTAACTCTCCACTGTGTTCCTACCTAACTTTTACTGATCTATTTGGAACATGTTTGATGTATTGCCTAACTTTTGCTGTACAATATGAAACCAGTAGATAGACATTCTACATCATATTGCAAGCAGAATTGCAGCAATAGTGACTATCCGGGAACCTGCAGTGTTCTGATGCACCATTATATATCACATATACTGTTTGTATTTCCTGATGTATGTTATCTAGCTGGCATGCACGTTGCAATAAACTAACTGCTTCTAAAACTGGATATTTTAGTTTAAGTTATTTGTTATTATGATTCGTTTTGTTTGCATACATTGAGTACATAACTATAGTTTGTATTGATATATGCTGACTTCTTGTTTCAGCATGGAGTAGCAATTCGGTCAGGACATCATTGTGCACAGATTCTGCATCGGACTCTTGGTATTAATGCAAGTGCTCGTGCAAGTCTTCACTTTTACAATACAAAAGAGGAGGTGGATGTCTTCATCCACGCGCTTAAAGATACTATTGATTTCCTCACTTCTCAACACTAGCATGGGTCAGTTAGTAAGTTAGCTCCTTTTGCCAGAGTATTCATTACAGTAATCTAGTGGTGCCCAAATCCACTTTATTTATTCATTATCTGGTTTGAGCTTCTGTGTGATATAGTTGGAACAAAGATTACATGCGAAGTGTACACTCAAAATGTCAATTTCCTTTCTGGTTGTTCTTGTAAAGGCGAGTATAGAGTACTGACATGTGACATCCTCTTTTAGTGAACATGCATATGGAGTTCAGGGGTCCGTGTTATTAAGCTCAGGCAGTTCGAACATGTTTTGTTCTATTCTTCTTGCAGTTGAATCTGCAACAGATATAAGCTAATAAAAATATTAAGTGCGAGAACAGAACTGTCTTATGCTTTTACTTTTGTGAGCTGATTTTTTCTGCTATTACTAGTTATTTTCTTCGGAAATATTTTCATGGGTGTAATGATCATATGGTGAATTATCCATTGGAGCAGATGTTTTTGGGGTGTGTGTGCCAGTGCATCTGAATTCAGGAGACGTTCAATGGCTCCTGTTTCTTTTAATGGCAGCCAGAAATCTGTGCAACATTATGTTATTAAGAGACATAGACAGAGCATAGTGCTGCTGCTGTTGAATCTTCCTTTTTGCCTCGGAATGATTTGTTGGTCAGAGGCGTGGAGCCCCCATTTTCATGGCTGGGTTCCATGCTCCACTGAATCATAAATAGCCGTTGCCTTTTGAGCTGCGAACATGCTATAGTTTTTAAGCAAATGAATCGTCCACGCTGCACAAATGTAATCAGATGAGGAGACATTTGGAAGGGGGTGTTCAGAAATGATAGGTTCGGCGGGCCTCTCTTTTGATCTGGAGTGTACTAATGTTTCTGGCCTGCTGCATCTCACCAAACTCGGGTCGGGCTCAGCAAAGGTAGATGAACAGGTCAATTGTTTCTGTTGAGCTGACTTCTGAGTTTTCAGCGCAGCGAGCGATCGTTTTACGCGAGAGAACAATTTACTTAGTGACAACAACCAAAGGAATGACTGTATGGTACTCGTAGACTCGTACTTACTGCCCGTATCAATCAAAGCACTTGCCCAGAACTTTTTTTTTTTTTTGAACCTCTCATTCCTGAATATAAATGTAGTATCTGTTCGTGTACAAAAGAAAAACACGTCGACGCACCCACACGAACACGCCTACACCTATACCCAGAAAAACAAACGCGTCCCTCAAGAAATTGAAGCACGACTGTCACCACGCGAAGAGAGGTACCAGAAAAACAAAGTCCGATCAGATTACAGAAGAATGCTGACAATAAAAAAGAGACCCAAAAGAGCCTCCCAGCTTCGACGCCGCAAGACGCACTTCCAAACAAGCCGAAGCCGCCGTCGCACAACGCTCCGCAGACTCCGTGCCGTCGCGAGACTAACGCCGCCGACCGACACAGCTCCAACGTGGCCGGCACGCCACAGACAGCCGAAGCTTGATCACCAGCAAATCCTCTGTAACCCTGGACGACCTCCCGTCATTATAATCCACGAGCCCACCAGCGCCGCCATCAGCACGGAGGAGGCTCGGGAAGCTTATTCCAACTAAGCGCCGGCGCCGCCGCATCACCAAACGCTCGAGGAAACTTCAGAGGCTTCGAACACAGCCGAGCTGCGCCGAGTCCCCATTCGAGCTCCACCTGCAAATCGACGAGGAAGAAACCATCGATTGCAGAAGAAGCAACACCATCCACCACCGCCAGAACCAACGCCGGCGGGGGAAAACGCAAACCCACCAGAGGGGTAGCAAAATCTTCATCCCTTTCACGCAAGAGACGAAGCAAAAGAACCTCATGGCAGCTTCCCTGTTGAAGTCGTCGCCGATGCTGGTGAAGAATCGGAACGAAGAAGGGGACACGCCGGAGATGAGGGATGAGAGAGATCCAAACCGCACACTGGATCCACCCTCGGCCCACCCCCGTCGTCTCCTTCACGGGAAGCAGCAGCAGAGGAAGTAGATCTCGGCCCCCTCCGTCGACCGCAACAAGGAGCCGGCTCCGAGGACCAAGAGAAGATGCCGCTGCGCCATCACGCACCAGGAGCAGCCTCGGCCACCACCAGCGAGAGCAGCGCCGGCCCAAAAGATCCACGCCGCCGGGAAGCTCACCGGCGCGGGAATAACTAAACCTAACCCTAACCTACCTAGCCTAAAGAAAGGAGGGAAGGGAGGAATATACACCGCACGACGAATTCGCCACTCCCACCCACCTCCGACGGCGCTCCGGCCGCCGGAGTCGAGGGGGAGTCGACGGATTCGCCGCCGGAGAGGTGGTCGCCCTCGAGTCGCCCTTGCGCTACAGTAGAGAGGAAAGGTCGAGAGAGACCGATAGGGCCACTTGCCCAGAACTTGTCAAATGCATTGGATTGCTGCATTTGCTCGGCATTATTTCTCAACCTGGATACAGCTTCCAAACCACTCTCGTAAACAAGTCAGATTAGTCCTGGCCAACGGGCCGTGCCGGGCCGGCACGGCACGGGCCCGGCCGGGCTCGGGCCGCTGAGGAAGAGGCACGGCACGGCCCTTATAATAAACGGACCGGGCCGGGCCGGCACACGGGCCTTCACTTCAAGCCCAAGCACGGCCCTAGCTGTGTTACACGGGCCGTGCCGGGCCGGGCCGGCCCTAGGCTAAAAATGTAGTTTTTTCCCTATTTTTTTTATTTTTTAATGCAAAAAATGGCTAAACGAACCGTGCCGTGCCGTGCCGGGCCGTGCTACACGGGCCACATAGTGGGCTGAACGGGCCAGCCGCTAAACGGGCCGTGCCGTGCCGGCACGGCGGGCTTGCGCCTAGGCCCAAGCACGGCCCTAGGCGGGCTACGGGCCGGCACGGCCCACTCACGCACCGGGCCGTGCCGTGCTCGAACCGGGCCAAAATTAGTGGGCCGCGGACCGGCCCTTTTAGCACGGCCCATATGGCCAGCTATAAGTTCAACTTAACACAGCCTACTCCTATATGCCTCAAACGAAGACCAAAAAGAAAAAGAAAAAATGCTTTTTTTTTCCCGCATAGCGTTCACATCACGGCTCCTATGTGAACGCTTGGACGGGACGGTCGGTCCGACGACCCGTGATGTGAACGCGGAGCCATTCCACGCACGGCCCCGTCGGATGGACGGGACGGTTGGTCGGACGACCCGTGATGTGAACGCGGAGCCATTCCACGTACGGCCCCGTCGGATTCCGCTCCAATTTCGGCCCATGTGTCAGTGTCACCGGATTCCAATCCAGTCACCGTTACTTTCTAATCAGAATTCCGAATAAATGCGCTCAAAAAGAATTCCGAATAAACCCCCGTCGGATTCCGCCTCCCGCCTTGAAAGCTCGTCTATTTAACCAAAGCCCCCAAGCTGAGTTGTTTGTATTAGTACCAAACTCAACACCAGGACCAGATCCAGTCTTCTCCCGCTCCCAGCCGCCCCATGGCCTCCTGCTCCGAGCCGCCGCCGCCGCCGCCTGATCCGGCCATCCCGTCCCAGCCCTCCGATCTCGAGCTCGCCAAGATGCTCCGCGCCCTCGTTGACCCCAGCGCCGCCGCCTCGCCACCTGGCAACACCATCACCATCCACAACGCCGACGTCTACGCCCAAGATCCCGACGACCTCACCCAGCAGTTCGGAGCTACGGTCGCTGAAGACGGCCAGAAGGCGTGGTACTTCTATACCAAGCTCCAGCTCAAGAGCCAACGCGGGAAGCGGAAGAGGCGCTGCATCGACTCAGGCGTGTGGCACGACGAGGGCAAATCCAAGCCCGTGGTCGGCAGCGATGCCCGCCGCTACCTTTTCGCCTTCCTCAACAAGGTAGGCGGGGCCAGGATGGGCTGGATCATGCACGAATTCCGGCTCCCTGTCCCTGACGGAAATGAAGAAAGCCCGGTCGTCCTTTGCAAGGTCTTCCGTAGCAGCCGCCGGTGCGCGACGGCAGAGGCGCAGGCGCAGGCGCAGGCACAAGCAGAGATTGATGTGGAGGAGGAGGAGGCACAGGTCAAAGCGGTGGAGACGAGGGAGGGGGAGGGGGTGTTGGCGGCGAGGGAGGTGGCGGTGGAGGCGAGGGAGGCAGCAGTCAAGGTGAGGGAGGAGGCGTCGGCGGCAAGGGAGGCAGCAGTGGAGGCGAGGGAGGCGTTGGCGATGGAGGCGTTGGTAAGGGCAGTGGCGGTGAGGGAGGCAGCAGTGGCGGCGAGGGAGGCGTTGGCGAGGGAGGCGTTGGCAAGGGAGGCAGCAGTGGCGGTGAGGGGGACGTTTTCGGAGGCGAGTATAGAGGTGGCGAGGGTTCTGATTAGAGAGCAGGCGAGGGATCGGGCATTGAGGGAGGCGGAATCGGAGAGGTTGGCGGGATTGGAGGGGTTGGGGAGGGAGGTGGAGCGTGAGGAGCTGGCGAGGAGGGACGCGGCGCGCCTGGCGATATCGATGTTGGAGAGGAACCTGCAGGAGCGGGATAGGAACCCGGGGCCGTCGGAGCAGATTAGACTACAGGCGATATATGAGGAATTGGAGGCGGAGCTGGAGGCGTTGGTGCTCATCCTAATGGCGGCCATCATGATGGCGGCGAGGGCAGGCCTGCTGCTGCTGTTGCCCATTGCTGGTGGCTCCAGAGCTGCTGTTGCCCATTGCGGCGGAGCACTGGAGCTTCTGTTCTGAGACTGTATGTAACTACCAAGGAAGCTCTGTTCTGCTGGTGGCGAGGGCGGGGGAGCCTCTGTTCTGAGCCTCTGCGGCTCTGCCTCTGTTCTTTCCATTTGTTGCCGCTTCTTTTCTTTTACCTGTGTAATTTCGGGGCATGATGATCCTTGATGCTGTTGGATTCATTCTGTCTCGGCTGTGCCCACCGCATATTGTTCATCATACTTTTGTTTGATCGTGATAAATCATCTGGACAAACATTTCCATCTTTCCATACAAGCAAATTCCCCAAAATAAAACTCCATAATCACTGTGGCCTCTCCACAATGATACACCCAATCCAGCAGTTGCAACTTTCAAGTCAAGCAAGTATCCGCCTGATACAAACTGTACGTCTTCCATGCTTCAAGATAAGCACGCATCGTTCCAGTATAATATTTTTAAAAACTCAATTGTCACCAAAATAAAGTTGCATCTTGGATCGTACTACAAATTAAAGGGACGATTACGTTACGTTAAGACCCGAGAGACGGGTAGATGCGACTCTGACTGAAGTTGCCTCCGGCAGTCCATAACAAACTCAAACCAAAACGGAAAAGAACAAGACACAACAAGTATGTATCATGCACTCAAATGACGCTGCAATCTACTCCACAGTTTTAGGCACACGATTGATACCAGAATCGGATTGTCGGGATACATACACAAAGAGAAACAACACAATGGGCATAAACATTGCATAGGAAGCCACTCATCATTATCAAAGGGTCCTGAATTTCTTGTACAGGTTTGAAGTAACACCAATCAGATCCAAAGGATGCAGCTAGAGCGATTTCTTCTACTACCCATTTAGGCACTTCTGTTCAGCTTGGGATTGTAGAAGCATCAAGAGCAGAAGTCCCTCCACTTGGAAGCATCACATTATCGTGCATGTCAGGTTCCACAAGCTCCTTTGAATGCTCCTCAGTTGTTAGCAATTTACCTATCTTATCTGCATTATATAAACAGCACAAAGTTACATGGTGCAGTGGTTCAGGGTTTCAGAGGACCAAGAGTTCTAGTAATACAAATCGTGCTGCGCTTCCATATGTTACCTCACACTACCCCTACGAACTGATGCTCTTATAACATCCAAAATCATTAAATCTTCAGGATTGCATTGAACAATACTCAAGGATATGAGATATCACAAAGAAGAAACATTTTCTAAGCGCATGCCGTCACCAGACCGTAGCCGCCAGATAGAAGTACTCCGTCTTCACACAATGTAGTACAGAATGCAACCCTTATCTCAACTCTCGTATACGGCAAAAAAAAAAAAATTGTATCAAATGCTAGTGTTTTTAGCAGTTTGATGCTAGTGTTTGATTGCACTCCTACGTCAGTTCATTGGATTGAAAAATAAGGAAATTTAAGGCATGTTTATCACTGTATAAGGGTGGCATTTTGCATTATTCAAGTCTCTCAATTTATCTACTGAATAGGTAACCATGTGGTCAAGGATATTCAGAGTCAGGAACTGAGCCTAGCTCAGCAGGTTAAGGATGTGCGTGTACACTCTAACCACCCAGGAGCCCAGTGTTCGTTCAAAAAAAAAAAAATTGGTGCCAAGTATACAGACAGGCCCTAGTAATTGTGAAAAGTATCAGAAGTGTAAACTACTCCATTCCAATCTCATGGTAACTAAGCAAACAATCATCAGTGGGCAAGTGTGAGTGTTCTTCACACCAAAACAATGGCTTCTCTGACTGTGCAACATGATACGAGCCAGATACTTCCACTCGTTCTTCCCTCGTACTAACAAGGAATAATATGCGGCACAGACCAGGATTAAAAGAAGAAAATGGAGACCTCGAACGAACATGGGGGGCACAACACATCATGCGTGCCTTAAAAATAAATAAATAAATATAGGCTTCTACCAGGCCCAACAGTTCGATCACTCCAGAATGGGCTCCTTGGATTTACAAAAAAAAAAAAGAAGGAAATTTCAGGCCCAGTTCATCAGTATCTAGCGGTGCCATTATGGTTCTTTATATGTTTTGGATTTGAGGCTCCTGAGTTATCTATTAACAGTTAAAAACGTGGTCAAGGAGCTAAACTATTTCAATTACAGTCCAGGATAGATAATATCTTTGTAATTTTTTCCACTGTTAGAGGAAAGTGTGTCAACATCCATACCTTGAGAGTTGAGCCAGGTTGCTGGAACGTTTTCACTCTTCCATGATACCATAGGCAAGGGTGAATGACCTTCCCATCTTTCATGTCAAACACACTACAAGATGTAGTTGTTTTCTTCCAATGATACAAGATGCAGTCCCGTGATAGATCATATGGAGACACAGAAACAGCTCTTGAGCACCCTCGACCGAGGAACAATGCTAGGTTGGCCCCCAAGCTCCTAATCTCAGCCCAAAACAGGCACCCAAAGTCTAGCTTAAGCACTTGAAACTCGTTGCTGCTTGCCACAAGAAAGGGAGATTTCCGAGCGCACCCCAAAAGTAGTGTAGGTGATTTTTCTTCGGATCATCAAAAGTTCTTCATGGGATTCAAGGAGGTAGGGCATTTGGTGGATATATTGATGGTCTGGCACGGGGGATCCCTCGATGATGCGCACAATTCGAGACACCCTGGGCTTATCATTATCGTGCTCATCCACAATGTCAATGGCAAGAAGATCTTCAGTATTGGTGTCAATAGCGTAGAGCTTCCCTTGGAAGAAGACCATGTCTGAGAGCAACCTGCACGGCTCATGTGCACTCACAGACCACGCAGCAGCCCCTGGTCGGCACAGTGCAATCGTACAGGGATCGTAGCCAGATTCATCAGCAGCTACTATCACGGCAATGAGGAGTGGGGAGCACACAATTAGACTGACTACTGTTATGTGCTCAGCGCTCATGACGTCCATCCACTTATCATGCAACTCATCATCCGGGACAATACGGTCATTGACAGTTTCCACGGGCTCGTTGCAGGGACTATATGAAGACAAACTTGGAATCTCCATGGTGTCCTCGGTGAAAGGGTTCGTCAGGAAGCAGGTACCGTCCTCGCGCGATAAGAGAAGCCACTCGCCATAAGAGTTGTGGTAGCAAGTTCCTTCAGGTAAGTGGAAGGTCTCGCCATCCGGAAAGCTGATGACGCTGCTGCCTGGAAGCACAAGCCACGGCATTGGAGATGGTGGGGGCAGGCGGTACTGCTGCACGGACGAGCACCATTGGCGGCAGACAGCGGGGAAGCTAGCGCGATCTGCACGCGTAGGGAGGCGGAGGAACACCATTCCGAGGAGCTCTGGTGGGAGGTCTGCCCACGGTGGTGATCCTTGGTCTTGAACGGAAGTCATCCTGCAAACAAGAGCAAAGACACGACCAGACGACAAACAAGACAATGCGACGGTTGTTCGTTCAAAAGAAAGAAAGACGGCAGGGGGATAATCACCTAGGCATTTACACAAACACGTTATTGGTGCAAAACTATTCATCCCCTTTGTTTATGTTTTGAGGGTAACCAGTCTCAGAGATGCTTCTTCTTCAGAAATCGCAAGCCAGCAGCATAAAAAGCAAGCGAATCCTGTATCTGCATAATTATATGCGTAATAAGTGATTGTGTGTGTGGAGGCGAAAGTAGCCTAACCACTGGAGCAGCAGAGGCAGAACAGACACTGCGGCCTGGCACGACGACGGATAGGAACTGTTAGATGGGGAGAGATAGGAGGACGAGGGTAACGGAGAAATAATGAAAATACCTTGGTTTCCTGAGTCGGCGGTGGCCGCCGGTGGCCGCCTCGCCGGAGCCGCGGGTGGGAGCAGTATACAAGGACAGAATTTTTTTTAATATTTTAACCCTTTTTTAATTAATATTTTAATAATAACCCGTCCCAAACTAAATTTGCAAATCTAGCCCATTTAGTCGCGCCAAACTATTTGGCGTGACTAAAAGTATAGTCGCGCCAAACTGACTGACGTGACTAAACGCCACGTCGGCGTGGACTACCACATCAGATTTGGGTCACGCCAAAGCGATTGGCGCGACTCGTTTCGGTGGCCGCGACCGAACGAACCAGCGCGCCAGCTCCCTGCTGTTTCGTACCTGCTGCAAGTCAAAGTAGATACTCCTACATACTATAGCACACATGGGAGTGGAGGCTGACAGAGGCAGCTTTTCCCTTCGCCAATGTCATGTGGCATGGAGACCTTTCGTGTTAATGCGTTGAGAGCAAGGTTCTCAATTTCGGAAAAACCGAAAAAACCGCTACCCAAAAAACCGGTCCGGTAAACCGAAAAACCGGATGGTTTTCGATTTTGCTACAGAACACAGTTCAAATTCTTCCGAAAAACCGGTCGGTTTTACTAACCGGACCGGACCGGTAACCCCGGTTTTCGCCCGGTTTTCATGGTTCCCGAACGGTTTGGCGAACCCTGGTTGAGAGATGACAGGAAAGTAAAGAGAGATACTCTTAGAGCATACTATCTGTACCGGTGGACCAATCAATCCAACAAATGTAATCATGATGCTTAAAAAAATCACAGTATAATTACTCTATGTGTACCGTATTAATGATAATTTAATAGGACATATCGATATCAATTATTTGTAAAAAGAAAAATTGCAACGCAACTAGATAAATTACATCTTATTTATTACACAGTATAATCCCAACGCACGCACACTCACCTAACGCACACACGCAAAACCACTGAAAGCATAATATCGTTAAATCTTACAAAAATCGCTCCTGCGAGAAGTGAAACCCAGAACCTGAGGTGTTACTGAGACTTTTGTATCCACTAGGTTACAGGTTTTTTTTGATAAATTTGCATCTTGTTGTAGTAGTATATTTAAAACATATGTTCAAATTTTTTTATCATGCAACAATCTACCATCATAAAAAAATCCCATTATACACTCAATTAATATCAAAATGAAGTAATCCGTTGGATAATTTTGGATGCTAATTTTTGTGCTTCCTATCAGTCGATGAACCGGGTCCGTGGCCTCTCCATCCGCCACGCTAGCCAGCCGTCGAGTTCAACGGAGTTTAACATCGACGGAAGGGTTCGTGATTTCAATCGATTGAAAAAAATAAATCTCGATAATTATAGTACTAGTATATTCATTAACCAGCTGTTTCTATCGTGTTACATAACAGCTCTTAGTACAAAGTATTATTAGTGGGAGGATTAACAAGGTCATGTACGGTGAGAGGAATGGAGAATTCCAACACATGAATCATCACTTGTCCTAGCTTGTGGGTCCGTAGCAGTAAATAGGAGGATGGCAGCTTGTACGTTAGTAGTATTAAAAAATCTGAAGACCCCGGCGCCGATAGATGGCAACGCAGCGCAGCACCCCACCCCTCTCTCTCGCGCGCGCCTCGCTCTGTTTTCCTCGGCCCGCGTGCCTAATAAAATTCAGCTCCAGGCGTCACTATTCTGCACCGGCAGAGAAGGTCAGGGCCTACAGCGCGAAGTCCTGGTCGCGCCGATCGAATCGGCGTGACAGACACCTCTGTCGCGCCAAATTCATTGGCGCGACTAAGTGCTTCCCTGGCAGTCCACGCCAACGTGGCACTTAGTCGCGCCAGTCAGTTTGGTGTGACTGTACTTTTAGTCACGCCAACTAGTTTGACGCGACTAAATGGGCTAGATTTGCAAATTTAGTTTGGGACGGGCTATTATTAAAATATTAATTAAAAAAGGGTTAAAATATTAAAAAAGCTCACAAGGACACGGGGGGATCTTCCCAGTTGACAGTTCGGCGTCCTCCCCGACGACGAAGAGCGCGCGGACCGAATTCTCCGACGGGCCTGAACGAAAGATGGGTTCCAGCAATTGGGCCTCCGTTTGGCCCAGGCAGCGCTGTTCGTCCGGTGGAGTCCCAGCCGCAGACGTCGGATCCAACGGTAAATCTGACCCCATGGCCGCGGCGCGCCCCCGACCGCCATGGCCGCGGCGCGCTGGCTTCCCTGGCCCCTGGCTCGCCGCGACCATTGCCGCGTCGTGCCTTAGCGTCTGCACCATCACCATAGACCTTCGTTGTTTGTCAGCCACCGTGTCCCCTTACGCCTTTTTCTCCCGCGTGTCGCTCTGCAGCGGCGGCCAACGCGTTCCCGGCTTTCTCCTCCGTCGCGGCCACCTTCTTGGCTGGAAGGAGTACCATTCCAATGAGAGCTCTCGCTGACTCCATGCTCGTCTAAGAGGACGACAACGTCTCCCTGCCCTATCCACCGCATCTCCACGTCGAGGTTGTCGATCCTGTCCTGTCCGGCTTCGGCTCAGGTCAGCAAGAGCATTTCATGTGTGTTCAGAGACAACTCATGCTATGATGTGGCAGATGGATAAGGCCTTCTCCGGTGAGTAAACAAAGTGTGGAACGTTGCTCATCAGCACAGCACAGAGGACGACATGTCGACATAATTTTCTGTTTTTTTACAGCGAAAATATGAAATAGCAGAAGCATGGTCTTGTAAAAATAAAATCAAAATTTCAAAAGTGTGGTTTTGAAATAGTTCAAACAGAGTATACATTGTAATTTGTTTTTGGGAGGTTACTCTTCTGTTTTCGTCCCAAAAAAAAAAAGAGGCTACTCTTATGTTTCAAGCAAATTAAACGTCAAATTACATAACACAACAGACAAAGTGAAATAAAAATAAAACATAATGAAACTGCAAGCCACACTCTTCTAACTATGCTTTACATACATGAATATATATCTCGATCATGCCACACTCTTTTAGCAATCCCCCTCTTTTAAGTTTTAACCTATGGAGAACCTCCTCCTCTTGGGCTTGACCACGACGTGATCACGGGTCGTCTTCACAGCGATGCTGGATGTGTCCTTAGCCCACCCGCCCTTGAACGGGTTCAGCCGGCTCAACGTCCGCGACACCGACCCCAACAAGCTGCTCGCCTTCTTCGCCGGCGTCCTCGACGAGCCGCTCCCCTTGCTGTGCTGCATCCCGGACACGTACGCCCGCATCTGCGCCAGCTCCGATCGCAACGCCTCGTTCTCCCGCGCCAGCGACGCGTCCGCCCGCGCCTGCGCGCGCGCCATCCCGGCGGCCGACTGCTTGTCCCAGTCGTCGTCCTCCTCCACGGCGACGGCGGCGCTGCGGAGCTTGAGCTGGTCGTAGTAGAGCGCGGAGAGAACGACCTGGAGCGGGAGGCGGCTGTTCTGGGAGGCGTGGAGGCGCGCCTGGTAGGAGAGCCTGAGCGGGTCCATGACGCTGCACACCTTCTCCCGCTCGATCTCGTCCAGCGCCGGGTGCGTCTTCAGGTAGATGTCCACCGCCCGGTACACGAGATCGTGCGTCCCTCCCCCGCGCGCCTCCTTGGGCACCGCGCCGGCGACGCCCACGAACTTGGAGACCGGCAGCACCGCCTCCGTCGCGATCTCCGCCGCCACCTCGTCCACCGTCCGAGCAACCTTCTCCATCAAGCTGCTTGTATCGACCTGATCAGCTCCACCTAGTCCGGATAGAGACGCTCGCCGGGCTCGCCTGTTCGCGCTTATGGTCTCCGACGACGCCTGCAGGCGCTCGACGAAGGCGGCGACGACGCGACGGACTGTGTCGGTGTTGGTGACGCGCTCGGCGCCGTCGAGCGCGACGCCGAGGAAGTCCCCCGCCGTGGCCTGGTCGAGCACCACCGCGACGCGGAGCTCCAGGTCGCGGCACGTTTTCGCGGAGGCTCCGGCGTTCACGGCGGCGTGGAGGAGGCGGCAGAGGAAGGCGGCCGAGAGCGGTGCGTCGGTGGACGAAGGGAGCACGTCCACCACGGACTCCACGAGAGCGGCGCCGTCCTTGTTACCGCTACTACTACCGCTAGGGTCGGCGAGGACCTCGGCCAGCGCGAGCTCCGCGTAGGCGGCGGCCGCGGCGGCGATTACCGCCGGGTCGGCGCGGCGGCACCGCAGCGCCGTGGCGACCTTGCCGAAGGACGCCGGCGACAGCACAGCCAGCTCGGCCGTCCACCACCCCGGCGGCGCCGCCGCCCGCGTCGGGAACAGCACCTCGTTGCAGATCCTCAGCGCCACGGCGTCGGCGGCGCGGCGCACGAGGCCGAGCTCCTCCGCGGCCGGGAGGAGGCCCTCGCAGGAGCGCAGCACGGCCACGGCGCCGCGCAGCGTGCGGAGCCCGGCCTGCGCCAGGAACTCGTCCACGCGCCGCGCCAAGTCCGCCGGCTCGTGCATGTCGAGGAAGGCGGCGGCGCAGCGGAGCGCGGCCGCGTTGTGCGCCGTGATCTCGAAGTTGGCGCTGTAGCAGTAGCGCGCCGCCTTCTCGAACGCGTCGGCGCCACCCGGCAACGCCGAGAGGTCCAGCTCGACGGTGGCCGTGGGGTCATCCTTGCTCGACGCCGCCACCGCCCGGCGGATGTAGCCGCACTTGGGCACCATCACCGCCTGCTCGATTTGTATTCATGTTATGATCATGTTTCAACATGAGACCGGTGATCGTGTCACATACTCACAGTGATCAAAGCAGAGCTTTTCTGAGTGAGTTTTCTTTAGTTCTTTATCAAAGCAGAGGTTTTTCAGTGGAGTTTCGAAGCAGAGTTGAACCACAGTGATTCAGCTCATAGCACTCATATTTTCATTTCCCTGTTCCTGAAATATGTGGATCAACCAAAGTCTGGGACAGTACCTTATGAAGAGGGAAGAGAGAGTCGCCGACCCGGACGGTCAGGTCGGAAGGGATCTCCTGCGAGGCCACCCTGCGTCCAAGACAGACACAAGCATCAGGGTACAGCAATTCGATCAGCACATCTAGTACTCAACAGTCAACACCCTTGAAGCAAGCAAGCACACGACATACGTACCACTGGGAGATCCTCTCCATGGGTGCTGACTCGTCAGCTGCTGCGACCGCAGGTAGGAGGAGGCTTGCAGACAGGGATCAGATGCAAGGAGCTAGGCATACATATGCCTGCCTCTGCCTTCGAAGAAGCTCTGGTGCAGTCAGTCATCTCATCCAATATATAGAGATTCAGTTCCGCTCCACGCTGGCTCTCGAGCTCACATTCTTTTTTTTTTTTTTAGTTTTCTGGGAGAAGATATCCGATAGGATACGATATTTGCATGGCTGGTATTTTTCGGATGGACCAGCACAGCAAGTTGGGGCTTGGAATAACGTCCTGGTCTTCATCAGTTGCTTAATTTTGTGCGGCTTCTGCAACTAGTGGCCGCTCTTAGCCGTGACTCAGTTTCTTGGACGAGATCAGGGGACAGGCCGCCTTGTTGACGGCAACTTCCCATGTTCAACAACAGTAGTACTATCTGCTTACTCATCCTTCAGCTACTGGACGCTACTAGTATTTGGAGCATCAGTAGTAATATCTGCTTATCCAGCGACAGCTACTGAACGTCGTTTGGAGCTTTCTTACTCAAATTTACTCCTGCGCGGTAAGCAGTTTTCAATCCTGTCGGGTAAAAAAATAGTGATGTTCTGGACCGCGGGCATAATTTCCATGTGCAACTCCAGAGGGGCTATGATCATGCAACAGAGTTTGATCAGTCAAGAAAGTTACAATTACAAAGCGTTTGCATTTCCATTTTTTGCTCTTGCAGCTATACAAAAAAATAGTGGCATGGGCACCGGGCACGCATCAACGTAGGGCGTAGGGCGTAGTAGGAGGATGCATGGTTTGCTTTCACAAGCAGCGCAAGCGTACAAGCCCAACGCAGCTGTATTCGCGGCACATCTCTGTCTTGTTGAATTTTCACTAGCGCAAGCGTACAAGCCCAATCACCGCGCCATGATGAGTTGAACCTTGAAAGTCTTTTACTACTTGTGTCGTTGTTAGTATTTTCCGAATAACTGACGATTCGTCGCGGTCGAGCGCTTAGAGAGAGATGCATGCGAGCCACGACACGACAGATGATTTATAGACCACTGCACCGGACAAGGCCGCGGTTCACGTGGATTACGTGACGCCGGGCCAGGTGATATGGACATCGATCGGAGATCAAAGATACGTGGCGAGGGACGCAATGCTGTGTGACTAACATTATATTTGCAGCCATTGATCCAAGTATGGACCGAAGCAAATGCAGAGGATCCGGAACCAACTCGGGAGGGTTATGATGATGTAACAGAATTATAGGATCCAACAAAGTTATCTATATCCATTTTTGTTCTTGCAGCTGTATGAATAGTGACATCTCGATCACATTGGCATTTGCGCGCATCACCTAGTGTAGAAGACAAGTAGTCGTAGCGTCTGTTCTGACACAAACAAGTGATCAATACAAGACACGTAGCAGACTTGCGTGGTTTGCTATCAGAGCAAGCGCAAGAGTACAATCAAGCCCTAAGCTGTATTCGAGCGAGTTTGTCGGCAAACAAGCGGTGCTGCAACTTCCTCACTGCTGCTGGGTCCTACTACGGCCGCGGCCTGGAACTTGCCACGTCGGAGGATAATGTACAGGCCCCACAAGAATCCATCATCCGTACGCTAGGCCAGTCGAAGCTCGCCACGTCGGACCAACGGTGGGGACGCGCATCTCGCTGTGCAATGAGATGAGCGGAAAAGATACGACAGCAACACAAGTGGAGTGCAGGATCAGATGCTGATTCAGATGCCTAGAGCTTTCTCCTTTGGCTGGAGCAATGGCAGCAGAAGCAAAGATACATCAGTATAAGGTTCGCCTTCTCTTTTTGGTGTAAAAGCTTTTGAGAGAAAATGTGACATGTCCACTGACGAGGGAAGTTGGAATATATCAACTCGTTACACTGTTACATACTTTCATTCACTCGTGTTGGCTGGTGCACTGAAGAACAAAGACTATGGTGAAAATGTTGTCCCGCACCATGCAATTACCAAAAGTGGTTTAATTGGCAAAATTGCAACGCGACCACACCTGCTTATCTTAGTTGCAGTCTCGAACTTGGACGGCAAGGTTAGCGAAACTCTGCATCACTTGACGTCCTGCACTCTGCAGCTCTAAGATAGTATAGAGAAAACTTGGATGCATGATCCACATCTGTTCCTAACTTGGTTAGCATGCAGGCCTCTCGACAGTATGGAGATCATCACCTAGTTCTAGAGCAGGCGAAACAAGTGCACGTAACATCTGCCTTGATCTCTGCAAGTGTGCATTGACCTCACGGCATGGCGCTGTCTGTCAGTGCCCAATCCTTCTGTGATGATTTCAAGCTTGATCAGTCAGTCATACGCGAACGATGCCTTCTGCCGCCGCCGGCTCTTCCCTTCCGAGCCCTGCGATGAGCTCTTCTTCCTCCGCCTCTCCGCGGTCGTCGGCCGGAGCATGGTGATCCGTCCAATGCCCCTCGACAGCGACGCCAAGAACGCCCGGCCGTGCTCACCACCGGGGCGGCTCCCCTGCTGCTTCATGAGGCCCTGCTCCCGCTCCAGCTCCGTCAGCCGCACCCGCATCCGCGAGATCTCCAGCTTCAGCTCCCGGTTCTCCCGCCGCAGCGACGCGTAGTTGTCGCCCCGCGGCGACACGCACGAGCTCGGCACGCCGCTGCCGCTGCACGTCATCATCCGCTGCGAGAACGACCCGTCGCCGCACCCGCCGACGCCGCCGGAGAAGGAGGGCTGCTGCTTGAGACGGAGCTGCTCGAAGTAGAGCACGCGCACCACCATCTGGACCGGGAGGCGGTCGTTCTGCGCCGCGTGGCTGGACGCGTCCTGGGACAGCTTCTGGCAGTCGATCAGCTTGCACAGCTTCTTGCACTCCGAGTCCGTCAGGGACGGGTGTGCCTGATCATCACAAACGCATCAAGATTGATGAGGCGTCAAGGTGTGCAGTTTTAACGGAGACAGAGAGCAAAGTCCAATGATCAGCTAAACTTTATTCTACAGAAATTTCTAGTGATCACAGCTAAATTCATTCTACTTGATCTTATAGATATAACCTTTTTTCTATCAGAAGTTAGTAATGTTCCTGTATGCTGTTACTAGTTTCAGGCTTCAGGACATATCTGAGCCAGAATACGGAATTCACTGTCGCTGTATCAAGTATGTACATTAAACTTCTGCACTGGCAGAAACACCTAAAACCATGATATAATTTGATCTAATGAATTTTACCTTCAGGTATATGTCAATGGCACGATACAGTCCATCATCGACGATTCGCGCATAATCTGGCAACAGTTCAATAAGAGCCATGAACTTCTGCAGTTTCAGATATGGATCCGGTGCTATTTCTGCTAGATAACCATCCATTAGTCTTCCAACCTTCAGGACCGAACTGTGGCTTGGAGACTTCAGTCCATCGGAATCATATCCGCAAGGTGACAAGTCTCCTGAATCATCTTCCTCGATCCTTTGCAAGAAGTTCACCAATATGCGGTGTACAGTGTCAATGTCGAACATCGAGTCACTTGTTTGCACTGAGGGGATAAGAAGATCATCAAGTGACGCCATCTCAAGCTGCAGACCAATCCTTTTCTCGACCTCGATCCTGTACTTTAGACCTGCATCAACTTCTATCGCCATTCTCAGCATGCCAAATAAGAATGACAAAGTAACTGTTGTGATGTTTTCAGTTGCCAGCAGATCGATGAGTGTTTCGACAATCTGTCTTTGGTTGTCTCCAACAAGGGGACCAGAGTCCCATACATGGCGTCTTCCGATGCCCTTAAGAGATGTTTGAGCATAGTGCACAATAGATGTACCAATACTCTCTGGCCTCACCCCAGTCCTTCTCATTGCAGCAATCACACGCTGATAGTAGTCGATTCTCAGTGCAGAAAGGTCTTCAACCCACCAATCCTGGCAATGCATACGCAACTTTCCAGATCCCCCATCACATTCCAAGTGAGCCAAGCCTGAAACCAACTGTTCCTTACAGGCATTTAGCGCAATCGCATCAACACACCTATCTACAAGCCCAACGTCCTCTACCATCGGATCCAGTCCATCACATGCACAAAGAACTTCAAGTGATTTATCAAGGTTCTTGAACACAATGTCGCTCAAGTAAGTCTCTGTCCGAACAATGAGGTTTTCCACTTGATAGTCTTCAGTCATTTCCAAGTACTCTGCAACACAGCGGAGATGGGCCACATTTGACGCGGTTATTTCAAAATTGCTCCCATAACAGAACTTGGCAGCAAGTTCAAATGCAAAAGCTCCCCCTGGTACATTTACAAGCTCCAGCTTTGAAATATCTGGATCCTTGGAGTCGCTAACCAGTTTCCGTACTCGCCCGCACCGAGAGACTAAAGGAAACTGCAAAGCAAGAACAGGGATAGGAAGGATGTCATGAAACTTATACCTATCTTAACCCTTTGCTAAGTTTATATAATGCACATGGAATTTGTAGAAGGATGTATCATTAACATTTCATTTCATTATTTTAATGCATCCTCCCAAGACTTTAAAATATGTTCCAAGCAGGACTGAAAAATAAATACCTGTAAAAGTTGATTTACCCATTAGTTGTTTATTTTCAGAAAAAATATGTGATACATAGAGAAGGTGATACTCATTACATTTTTTTTTTTCAAAATTCATTATCTTTATGAAATCACGACTAGAGGCCTATCAAGAATACTACACCAACACTTTTATGCTTATGACTTATGTCATTACCCCAATTGCAAGGATACATGATCCCATTTTTTGCTGAACTTGGTTTCGTTGCTTAATGAAACTAGGGGGTCATCCCTTTCATCTAAAAAAAAATGATCCCATTTTTTTATGTTCACTCCGGTCTTGGTTCTTGTGTAATTTTATTTAGAAGTGACTTGGCAGCACAACTGCCAAACTGAACAACTGCCCATCAACAACTTAAAAAGGCTGACTACTGCCAGACTGAACAACTGTTCATTCATGAGTAAAACAGGCAAAAAAAAAAACCAGGGAAAAAGAAATTGAAATAAAGATGCTAGTAAGAATAGAATGATCAAATAAATTAAACACCTTGTGCAGTAGAAAGGATTGGCCATCCACCGACACCGTTACATCCTCAGCAACATCCGAAAATATCCTGCACAACAGGCAACGTTCAAAAATACTGCCAACATTTTAATTGGTGACCTAGGACCCTGAATATAGACAAATTCACGCGACACTGCAATCAGGAGTAGCATTTCATCAAGCCCATAGATTGATGCCTGAGGAGCAAAAGCATTATATGTAGAAACTGATTAATCTTTCCCTTGGACCTGAAAACCTAGAAAATTTCCACTGGAAATGGCATTTGGATCCAAATGCGGCGAATGCGATGCAAACATGAGCCGGCGCAGTAAAAGTGAGTTGATTTATAACGGAACCATCAAGGCATTGCATATTGTTTCCCCAATGAGATAAACAACCCATTGAACTCAAAGAAAAGAAAGGAAATGGGAATCGTCACCTCCTGCTGCTGATGGGATTGCAGAAGCGCGGGGACGAGGCGGTAGAGAAGGGAAAGGCAGCGTTTTCGCTGCCCATCCCCATCGCACGACCTCACTCAACACCTCCTGTCCTCCTTCCTGCGACCTGCGCCCTCTCTCCTCTCTTCTGAATATGTCTGCTTGGCTTCTTCCCGTTTCTCGAATGTGAGCGATGGAGAAGGAGACGCAGGAGAGGACGGCTGGAAAGAATGACGGCTGGTCGTCGGCGCGTGATATTAACAAAATTCTTTTGAAAGAAGGTGACAGCAGCAGAGTACTATTCTGCCTCGATGTGGGGGGATTAGCTGTGGAGGAACAGAGGAAAGTGACTCTTGAGGAAGAAGAGGAATAGTTGGCTGACTAGGGAACAAAGCCTGGTCCACTGTCAGTCGGTGGCCGCTTCAACGGAGACTTGATCCATTGTGCCCGTTGCTCATGTAGGCACAACATTTCAATCTACACTTTGATAATCTAGCACTCTCGTGTCCTCACATGGAGTACTCGTAATAGCCTGGGCTCTCTGCTTCGCGGTTTATATATTTGGTTATCTAAATGTTCTAGTGTAGCAGCGTATAACTCTCAGGTTTTCAGGATAGGGGGGAATTCTTAGACACCATATAGATTTGTTACATAGAGATTTGAGGAGAGCACAACGAACATAACCATGAACATGGTTACAAAATACGGAATATCGCCACTTCTCTTGTTGTGAAACATACATGGAAGCAAGATAAAGACGCCAAAAAAAAATCCCTGTGAAAACCAACATACATACTACATGTTAACAAAAAGGGAAGATGATGCAGTTGTAGGCCATATAGATGAAGCTGGTAGTAAATCCACGACCCAACGCAAAACAAAGAGCAGGATTATTCTATTGCAGTAGCGAGTTGTAGTATTTTGAGTAGAGTCGAGTATGGTGGTGGAAGGCTGTCGCTAAAGAAATGATCTTGATGCACCATGTTGGTTCGGTTGATGATGGATCAGTGGACATAGGTGGCCTTTTGTCGCTTTTACTTTGACAGCGAGAACAGAAAAAAGAGCTTTGGCCCACCACCAGAAAAAGAACAAGAGTGGCTTACGAACTGAACAAATCCAAGCATGCTCGTGAGCGAGTATAATTACCTTCACAAAATCAAGCACGCTGAGCCGTTGTGTTCGTGCAAAACCCTCTGTCACCTGATCATTCAAGCTCGAAGAATATCCACTTCATTATGATGCACTCGGAGGCATGGATCTGTTGAGTGTTCCTGTTGTTGCTGTTCCGAAACTCTGAGCGATTCCACGCAAAAAAAAAAAAAAAAAAAAAAAATCTGAGCGATTGATGCTAGTACTTCGCTTTCTGTTTTGTAGATCAAAGATGACAAAAAAGGATGGGAGTTGCAAAAGTAACAAGGGTCTCTCTTTCTGTTGGTAGATCAAAGATGAGAAACCTAACTGCTACTAAAAGCTTTGAGCTTTTTTTTTTCGTTTTGTTGGCAAATGAAGGATTGAATGGTCTCCATTTCTTTCTAAAAATCAATTGAAAGTGATGTACTAAACATTCTAGTACAGTACTAGTAACAATTGACCTTGAGGTTTGTGCTATGTACTAGCATTCAGCTAGTTGCCATTTCAGAGCTATCTCGCGAGAATCGGGGTGTGCTTACGTTGGCGCATGCTACCACCGATGGTGCTAGTAGCAGGGAGTCAAAACACCCCTGACCTTTTTTTAAAAAAAAACAAAAACAAAACAAAACTCGCGACTATAGGCAATTGTTGAGTCGAGTCCCTGGGAAGGGAATGGAATGCAATGATGAGAGCAACGTGACATGATCACGAGGCAGGCGGGCAATAGGCACGGGACTCGAGAAAAAGGAAAAGCAGAGGTCACCGCATGTCATCACAGTGACGAATAATTAGCTTTTCTTGTTGGTTGCAACGTTTCTCTCGGCCTCTCCTTCTTCCCTCGATCGGGGGCCATTGTCATCGCCTTTGCATTGCTTCCCTCTTTCACGTGCATGTCGCTTTTCATGAGAACGAACACTTTGCTAGCTCGGGATCCAAGACCCAGCACATTGCCATGGGAACGAACAACCAACCCTTTTTTTTATTTCCCTTTACCTGCAAAATAAGAAATAAAAAAAATGCTAGATTCAGCCCATTTGTCATCTCAACAGAAGCCCAGTCCTTGTTCAAAAGCCCACAGACTCCACGATCTCGGGCGTCATTGGCCCAAGCCCATCTAGTGGCCACAGCACCACAAATCCAACAGTGGAAAGGCCCAGTCACCACGTTCTTCAAGCAAAAGATTGTGAAGCGGCACCACGGTGCCAGAGTTTGGCAGGTCCGAGAGTAGTTCAACGCATTTAGTAGTGATTAATAATTATTATAACCTGTTAAGTGATACCTCATACCTGCTTGATCTTTTTGCTAAACCATAAGAAGAAGAGCAGGATCAGAATTATATCTCAAAAAAGAAGAAGAAGAGCAGGATCAGAATCCAAATCAATCTATTCCGTGCCGTCCTTCCTCTCCCTTGTAGCTTAATGGAGCCTGCGAATGACACAGCACATGGATGGCTTTGCGTCACCTCCTTTCATTTAAGCGCGACATGTTCACCTGTATGCACGGCTCTATAGCTTGAACAAGGTACAGGTTCCTCACACCAGATCGTTGTTGACTCTGCATCCACTCGTAGTCGCAATGCGTATAGAGTAGTCGCGACCACCGACCTGTTCTTTATTCTACGAGTACTTTGTAGCACTGCCGCCAAATCAGGTTCAAACTCCTCTGGAGTACTAAACTAATCCACCCTGCACTTTGTTTCCAAACCTAGGGCTCCGCTCTTTAAATACTATCTGCTTGCTTGACTAAACAACTAACCATCTGATCGCTCCCTGCATTGGTCATCACGGACCACAAACAGCACCGTCCATTTCTCTTCTCCTATGAGACAAGCAGACACGCTTTTGTTTCCAACTTTCAAAACTCTCTCTTAAAAAACAAAACTTCCAACATGCTTACTGGCTATTCTCGACATTACCTGCATCCATCTTCGAATAAGAAAAAAACTGAAACAACCTTTTACCTACCTCGTTCACTAATGTCAAAACGAGTGATTTCACTGACATTGACCAGGCAGGCCAGGCCAACGCCGTCAATCTCCTTGCAACTCTCGTAACATTAGCCGACATCATACCACTCTTTTCTTTTCTTTGTTCACAATCCCAACTGCTATACTTCCATTTAACCCATGCAAAACATGCTACATGATCACCTTGTGCAATTCAGTCATTGCGTTTATCGGCCCAATTAAAACATTCCGGCCGCCGGTTTCTCTTCCGACTTAGGCCTTGTTCGGCAGCATGGGAATGACTCCCGTGTAGGATCCGCACCACGCATGGATTGAGTGATTCCATGACTGTCACTTAATCCTACACCTCATGGGTTTGATTCCCACATCTTCTAATTTCATGACCCAAAGTATTGTTCGGTTGACTGGGATCAAAACCATTGCAAAAGCTAAGCTCCCAAAACATCCAGAAAAACAACATGTCCTAATCACATTGCCTCAAAAAATCGATATTGGCTTCTGCACTAACCGCACAAGCTAAGGAGCCCCATATCTTAGAATCAGGCACCCAGACCGAGTAGTAGCAAATTACTGATACAAACATGCAGAAAAAAATGCTAGTTGGATGCTAACTTTGCAGACAAGCACAACTGCTCTGAAGTGCTAACTTAAGTGCTAAATCTGTTCAGACAAACACAGCTGTTCTGAACCGACAGAACAACTTCAGGGCATTATACAAGTCAAAACACAACATCCAACTCTCCATTTGATCAGTGCTTATTAGTAACACACTTGTAGGTAGCAAAAGAAAAAAGAAGAAGCATTTTTAAGACCAGGCGATATTCTCCTCGCAAGCCTCTTTACTTCAAGCATTTGACAGCCTCCCTGCATGTGCAACACACATAGAAACAAAGAACTTTGTCAGAAATGTTGTTGGAAGAGAATGATAATTTTTACAAGAAAAAAAGGCATCATGCACATGAACACATATACACATGAGCATCTGCATGTGTCCAACTAACAAAGAGTGACATCAAAGTAAAGAAAGCTAACTGAACCAGCCATCTGCTCATGAAATGCTAATCAAGTCTATGAGCCTCTGTAACCAAAACTGTACCAAGGAAATATATTTGAATGTCAATATTTTTTGAATGAAATGCTAATCATGTCTATGAGCCTCTGTAACCAAAGATGTACATTGGTAAACATTCATCAAGCAACACTGAAAATACAAGATGCTTCAAAGAGACATCAGTGCTCATTCGATGGATTGATATTTCAATAGAACCAGCACTTCTCATTCACTGTTCTTTGATACTTCAATAGAACCAGCAGGTGGGACACCAAAAAAAATTGAAACTTAGCTACTGGACAAGCAAGTGAGTTATGTGTATGGCATAAAGCAGCAGATATCAGTGCCAGAACCAGCTAGTTTACTCAGAATGAGACATACCAGTGAAAGCTACGTACCTGCTATCACATCTGGCTCCTTAGCCACAGCAAAGCGGTCTCTTCATCCCCTTCGGCAGATGAGAGAAAGATCTCCCTATTCTCCACATTCTTGAAGACAGAAAAGGCTTTCACTTTCTCCTCTTTTGTCACTTCCATGGTGTTCAAAACTTTGATGCATCTTGTAATGGAGAAATCCGTGGCTTGAGTCGGTTGATTCTCTCTTGCAAGCATTGCAGCTTCATTCTCTCTTGCAAGCATTGCAGCTTCCTCGTCACCTTGCTTGGTCCGCATCTCTAGGTACCTCTCAAACATGCCTTCCACATTGCTTTTGGTTGACTTTTTAGGCTCTGTCTTTTCTGCTCTTGCACAAACCCTTCTTTGATGTACAGTTGAAGCTTGTTGGAGCTTCTTCCTCTCTTGACGAAGCCGGTTTCTTGGTGGAGCTTCTTCATCTCTTGATGGTGCATCCTCCTCTCTTGCTGGAACTTCAAGCTCATCCTCCTGCCATCACATTGATACTAAGTGTGCCCTTCCTATTTCTGAAAGGAGCAGCTCTATCAGGGGATATGGTAATAGGAATATGGGTTCCATCAATGGCACCGAGGCAATTCTGGAAAAAAGGATAATATCTAGGATTGTCTTGGATTTTTGGGTGCACTTGATTTGGATCAGGAGCGATGATGAAATGGCGAGAGAGAATGGGGATGACTTTTTTGAAAAAATGATTGAGGTGGCGATGCAAAGTGTCATTGCTATGCCCAAAGAAGACCTGCATATCCTCATATGAGGCATTTTTACTTAGCATGAACAAGAAGAATGCCAACTTCTCCTCCACTGATATCCTTGTGTCACTAACAAGTTTTGTCCTTCTAAGGTAGGTAGCCACAGCTCTAAAGATATAAGGTTCCATCCTAAAGGTTACTTGGAAATTCTTTACATGTCCATTGAGCAGCCGCCGAACTTTGATCTCGCCAGTTTCTTCCGAAGTGTGACGTTTCTGTTTTTTGCCGCCTCTACTAGAACCCATAACATACAGGAACATCATCATGATATCATCCTCTTCGTCTCTCCTCTTTCTAATACGTTGTCTTAAAGAGGTACTCATTTCAGAGCTATAAATAATTAATGGTTAAGAATTAAGAACGAGCATAATGGTTAAGAATTAAGAACGAGCAAAATGGTTGAGACATACTAGTAAAATCTGGAGTTAAAACCGGATCCCAAGACGGTGGTGGCCCGTCTTCTCCGATCCTAGAAGAAGCCGGTATAATCTAAAAGATGCAAACATAGGCACATGTTAGAGCTAGCAGCCAACTGAAAAGACATGGGTGAAGTTAGAGTCCATAGCACAAATACTAGTAGTGTACTCTGGATAATAGCAGAAGTGACAATAAATCGACATATTGATAACTGAATCAGTAATCCCCTGTCAATTAACCGAGAGATGTGTGATTTTTTCAGGTGGGTGGAGTAGATAATCAATCTACACACGTGCTCGAACAAACATCACAAGAATCTACAGACAAGGGCAATGAACTAGCATCGCAAAATGGTTAAGACATACAGAGATATCATCCTCTTCGTCTCTCCTTTTTCTAATACGTTGTCTTAAAGAGGTACTCATTTCAGAGCTATAAATAATTAATGGTTAAGAATTAAGAACGAGCAAAATGGTTAAGACATACTAGTACTAAGCCCCTGCACTGCACCTAGCAACACACTACTCAATTTCTCTTTCGGTTCTCATTTCATAATAGGCTAGGATTGCAACTAGGATTACATAAAAATTTGCATGAGCCAAGCACATTATTCAACCATGAACTCCTACTGATTGATGGGTTCAGTTCTTATCATTAGCTGCGTTCTGTTCTTTTCTGGTGACTCTAGTGAAGAGGCAAGCGTTCATTTCCGTGAGCCTGGCTTGTAATCGAAGGCAATAGGCATAAACCAACGGTTATGGCTTTATCAGGCTTGTTGTTGGCTCTTATCTCTCGGGATGCATAAACAAGCACACAATCTAGATACGAATGCTCTAATCACATTGCCTCAAGAAATCGATACTGGCTTCTGCACTAAACGCACAAGCACACACAGGAAATCGATACTATCCATTTATTTCACCCAACGCCAGACGACGGCAGCACTCGGCCACCCAACACCCAACGCCCCAGGATTTGGGCAGCACCAGGACGGCGGCAGCACGCGGGTCGCTCGCGAGCGCAAACGCGCGACCGGTCCGGCCGGCGACCATCACCACGGCTGTGCCGGCCGCCGCCCCGGCCGCCCCTTCTAATCCATCTGCCGTCCAAGATCCAAGAACAAGGGATTGGAAGGGGAGAGGGAGACGTCGTACCGGCGAGAAAGCTTGAGGAGGAGGGCATTGGAAGGGATTCGGCCGCGCCGTTGCCGTGGTGTCGCGCCGCGCCGCCGTCCCGACGCGCTGCGCCGCCCGCCGCCTCGCCTTGCGGTCGCGTGCGTCTGGGAGTCGTTCCACGGGGTCGGACACAAGGAGCGATTCCTAGCGTTTTGTTGGGCGCAATGGCCGGATTGGGCTCGGTGGGAATCCAGCCCAGAGATAACCGAACGACATTTCCAGCCTACTCCAGGATTCTCTCCAGACCATGAAAACCCACTGGATTTGGGCCCAAATCCTGGGCATTCCATGCCAAACGAACAAGGCCTTAGAAACAGTTTTCTCGATACACTAGCAACCATGGGTGGCTGTACCTACAGCTCACAAGTTGCTCAGCACACAACAAACTGTTCAGTGTTTGTCCAACACTTGGTTAATTTAACGCGTCAGTACAGCACTAGCATACAAAGCACCTGGTGCACCTTGGCCTTCACATTAGAAAACAAACATGCATTCCAGAGCTAGGAAATGGGGCGGCCACACTGCCAGCGCACATGAGCTGTGTGACTAGAGTTCTTGCAGTGACAGCAAAGATTCCGCTACCATGCCAAAGGCGCCAGCACCAGCTCCAAAAAGCCGTGCTTTGTCTGACAAACAAATCCACCAAAGCAAAGTTTTACTCCATTTATACTCATCTCATAGCATATTACCTTCCTCTAGAAATTCCCTTTTCTAAAGTACAGTGTAAATCCTATCGTCCAAGGAAGAAGACAACCAGCCTTCAGAAACCTTCATCCTGGTGTCAGCTTGCTTCTGCTTGTTCTAGCAACCACTAGCAATTCGACAGGTTTTAGCTTTGCCTTGGCTGGCATAATTGGTGTCATCTCATCTGTCCAGGAGGCAGCTATTGCTGGATGCTAGAAGCCACTCACGTGTGTGCAAGCCAATGCAAATTATTTATCCTAGATACAACATATGCTTGTGAATGCAGCAAGTGCTACTAGTTTACTAATTATGGTTGCTTGATTGTTTCTCACTTCAGCACCACACAATGTAAGGCATAATGCTTCTTCTTTTAGCAGAACATTATATACCATAAAAATGGAGCTTTTAAGTACCGATTTGAAGTGACAACCACGTTGTCCCACTACTCGATGAACTACAAGTAACAATTGTTCCTCATGCTTGCATGATTTCAACATGAAACTGAACATGCGGAAAAGTCTAGCTCAAAAGAACTGTGCGTGCTCAAAAAGTGAGTTGGCTTCAAGCTGTGGCCAGCTCCTCTAAAATTGAGGTTGTAGGTTGCTCATGTCCTTTGTCCTCTTCTAATGCAATTGTATGACAAACAGTTCCAACTAATCAACATCCTTGGAGAATCGGAGCATACACATTAAAATAACTAGTAAAGGTTAAATAAACAGAACGGGTCTCAACAGGTTCCTCTTTCGTGATTCTATGTCAGTAATGTTGATGAACAATAATAAACACAACAATTCTAGAACGAACTCAGTGTACAATGAAATGCATCTTCTAATCTTCACGATTGTCTAGGACCCACAGATTCATCTACATGCAACTTATAATATTTAGATCAATTTTATATGACCAGTGGAAAAAGAGAAATTCTGCCATTCTTCTAGCAGAGCATTCTTCAGTACCTCTGCCTGGTTCACTGTTATTTTGCTTTCCCATCATAGTTATAGTTACATCACATCACCTATTTTTTTTTTTAATCTCAGATGCTTACATTCAAGCCACTGGAAAGTGAAATCTGAAATGTGAATAAACCCCGTATCGCCAAAGCTAGAATTTATAGTGCTAAACAGTAAACGGCGATAATGGCACCCTCGGAAGTCTGGTGTCCAGTGTTACCACTTACCACACAACCAAACAGTAAATTCAGACCATCAAGAAAAATACACAAGTAGAAACTAGTTTTGTTTCCCAGCAGATAATGGAAAGTTTTCTTGAAGTAAAAAGTCCAGCAAAAACAACAAAACATAAATGGTTAACATGGAACTGTTCATCACAAGAACTACACAAGTGAACATGTACATAGTGTTAACATGGCTCTAAACATCAATGAATGTCAAATTGTGCAAAAAAAAAAGAACTCTAACAGTCTAACTAGATGAATGAATTTCACCAACATAGGACAAGCGATGCAATGAGTGTTACCTCAACTTTATTGCCAAGCATGTTTTCTTTTGAATACAGCAACCCCAGAACAAAAACAACGAGGACCCAAATCTGACATGGTACATTTTTCTCCTCCACTGTTTGCTTGGGGATGAAAGGAACTCCCCACTTATGAACAAGGCAACTATGAATATGAACACTAGCCATTGCTGCAGTCGGAAAGCTGAACATCCGCACTGCCAAAAGAATGAGTTGAACTTGCGCGAACCAGAAGCTAAGCTCTAAAATGCTGCCGGCACTGACCTCATGGATGTGGAACATTTGCTGCCTCAGCCGACCGATGGACGATCCCATCTCAATCCATCATCGTCAAACCTAACTCCAGAAAACCCAAAACTTCACTATGCAACATAATCATTCTCGATTACAGGTTGTGTCCGTGTCCCCGACGCAACAAGTGCCTGAGTCCGCCCAACATGCGCCATCCGTAATGTCTCGCCAGCCTCTGCATTTCGTTCCATCACCTCAAGCTTCTTACCCCTTTTATGCCTCACAAAACAGATCGCAAGGGAAGCCAACAGCCCTAACGCTATTGCGCCACCAACCGTGCTGGCAGCAATCTTCCATGCCTTTGAGTTTCCCTTCTTCCCATGACCTCCAGCAGGTGGTATAGGTGGAGCAATTGCGCCGGATGGCCCTGGAGCTGGAGCAGGAGGAACTGCACTGGAGTTCACCACTATTGAGAAGTGCCCTTGGCGATACGTTGAGCACACATTGGTCGAGTTCAGGTCACTGAACTGTGGCACACCATTCAAATCGAAGTACACACACCGGGGAGCCGGACCCTCTGCCGGCACCGCCCTGACATTGCTAAAAGTTACCGAAATCGGATCCCCTGTCACAATGATGTTCTGCTCCTGCAATCCCACAGCTTGCAAATTGGCCGCGTCGTAGACCAGCAGCCCGAGCACCGGCGCGAGGTAGGTGTACCCAGGGATTGGGTAGTAGTAGTGCGACCAGTTGCCGAGGTTGTGGTACACGAGCACCACCCGCTCGACGTAGGGCTGCACGGTGACGCCGGTGGGGATGTCGAGCTCGAAGTAGCCGGCGTAGCCCTTCCGCCGGAGGCTGCCGCTGCGCAGGCGGAGCGCGGAGGCGGCAATGCCGGTGAGGTTGGCCGGCAAGGTGGCGTTGAAGACAATGCCGGTGCGCGGGCGCACCAACGCCCGGAACGCGTAGTCCTGGAGCGTCGTGTCGAGCATCCGCGCCGGTGACAGCGGCTGCGACTGCGCCGCCACTCGGGAAGACCCCAAGAGCAGCAGCTGGAGGAGGAACGCACACATCAAGATGCCCATCGGCAGGGCTCGGAGGGGAGCTGCCGGCGGAGAGCTTTGGCAAGAAGTGTCAGGACGCGCTCCTCCTCATCTATGAGTACTACCAATACAAGAATCTTGCTGCTCTTAATTCTTGGGGGAAAAGGACGAGATTTGGAGGAGGAAAAGGCTGGGATCCTCTGCCCGGACGCGCATTTACGCCCGGCAGGGAGGAGCGCCGGACCGGTCCAAACAAGCAGGCGGCGGCTTGAGCAGAAGAAGCGGCAATGGCGATGGAAGCAAGGAGGACAGGTGGATAGGACTGAGTCCAACAGGTGGTGGGAGGCGACGAGGACGAGGGCGACGGATTAAGAAGCCGCCGCAAAACCAAGATGGCAATACAGAAATCGGGAGGAGAAGAGGAGCGATTGCTAAATCTTGGCGAAATCCGGGTGGGGAGAGTGGCGGCCACAGAAATTTGGGGAGGGATTGAAGTGCAGCGCCCCACGAATGATTGCGACGCGGAGGGAGTGAAGAGCAGAGGGGTTTGTTTGGGGATGGATTGAAGTGAGGGAGGGACAGAGTTCATGAGGAGAGGGAAAAGAGATGGAGGGGAAGGACTATTTCCTTCCTTGCATAGTCCAGGTTTTAATGGCAGTATAATAATTTTTCCCGGGGTTTAGCTGGACACATAATTTTATACTGCTTTTACCTGGAATAAAAGACATGGCTTACAGTTGCCACACCACGTGCAGTTACTGATTTGCCCCTGGACCGCTGGTCCGGCATGAAGTTTACGTTCATGCTCACTGAAAGTGGGACAGTTATCAATGCACTCATCTGTCAGTGTGCGTGAGAGTTGCATGCCTTTTGCCGCTTTCAGCTTGCCATGCCCTGTTTTCTAACGTTTGGATTTTCCTTATGGGCTTTTGTGCAAATGAAGTTTCTTCACTCTGGAAGATCCACTAAGCACGAGCTTAATAGTAGAGAAGAGCTACTGACTTGTAGAGCCGCATGCTTAAGCAGGACCATTTGACACCCATTTAGATGATCTTAATTTAAAACATTACATGCTTCTGTTCTCAAATTGATAACATTTAGAACCGTGCAAGATTTATTACTGAACAATTCATTGCAATTCAACGCATTGACATCATATCAGATCGGCACCACATTTTTTTAGCTTATATTTCGCTCGAAAATGAAGATAGCATATGCATAACATGGGCAGTTTACTCTGTTTCCACTATCATGACAAAATGATGTTTTTGGCATGACGCAACCTAGCTGGTTGGCACTATGATCAGTTCCTATAGCCTTTTACCATTGATATAATATTCTCTTAATGTTCAAGTGATCAAAAGACAAAGGCGTTAGGTTAGGGTTAGCTAGTTCCTAGTTAGCTAGGTCTAGTTAGGTTAGGGTTAGGGTTCGGCGCCGTCGGCCGTCGCGGCGATGGTGGCCGTTCCTCTCTTCTCCCTCGGCGGATCTGGCGGCAAAGGCGTCTGTGTCGGCGGCGTGGTCGTCGGTGAAGCTGTGTGGAGGTTTGTTCTCTTCTCTTTTGCGAAAGGGATGGAGATTTTGTGCCCCCCGCCGGTGTCGCTGCTGGTGGTGGTGGCTTTTGTTTGCGGGTGGACCTCGTTCAGTTTTGACGACGTCCTCTCCGCTTTGGGTAAGCTCGTCGTCGACGTTGCTCAAGCTGGTAGCGTTGTTCGACGTTTGTCCCGGTCGGTGTCGGTGTCGATGCTGACTGTGGACTTCTCTTCCTCTTCTTCAATCGTTCCGGTGGCGACCGATGTGCGTTCAGCTTATGCAGATGCGTGCTGGAGAGGAGTCCAGCTGCTGATTCTTGCGGCAGATCCAATGTTTGGAGTCACCGGCGATGGGGGAGATGGACGGTGGTGCTCCGGCGTGTGCGCCGGCGTTTTCGGGATGCCTCTGGAAGTTGGAAAAGGACCTCGTTGTAATTTTCTTTCTTTTCAGGGGTGTTTCTGTAAGTTGGGGTTGTACTGTTCTCTGCTTTAATATATAATCCCCTTCCTTTCGCAAAAAAAAAAGTGATCAAAAGACAGCACTATCTTTTAGTCTAGAAGAAAATGGAAGGACATAGGTAGTACTCTAGTGATGATGGGGGGCCATGGTCCATTTTGGCTTCCATGGGATGAGAAATCATGGCACAGTGATATCTCAGAAAAGTTTATGTCAATGACGATTACACGTGTTAGATGGTGATGGTCAAATGATTAGCTAGGTTAGTAGACATATTTTTAGGACTCCTTTGGATAGTAGAAAAATCAAGAAAAACATCATGCATTCTAAATGAGGTCTCCATCATTTTTTCCTGGCATTTTTGTGCCCGATAATGCAGTTTGAATATCAATATTCTAGAACAATATCTATAAACAGGTACAATACAATCCTTCACCTGATTGAACAATGGCATTATTAATGCCTAATGATTGTCCTACTATGAAAGAAAGCTAAACAATAACACTTGTCGTGATAGTGACAGACCAATGAGGATCTTGTAATAACCACAAAAAGGAAAACACCAGGCACTAAATTTGCTGAATCCGTCACATGGAGCGTACCCAAATTTATTTGTCTCTATTCAAGGGTAATTAAGCTGAACAAGGTGATTTTCATCTAACATGGTATTTATCAATTCATCAAGACTACAGTTTTTCAAATTTGAATTCAGAAAACTTGAAATCCCAATTCAGGTGTACTGTGATCATGCCCTGGAGCATATGTGCTGGTCCTGCTGGCTGCAGCTGAAGGTTTGATTGCGTTCATCAATGTGCATTCCCTAGTGGATTTGATCCTCTGCATGTTAAGTCATTCTGATCTTGGAGACTCGGACTCGGCATGCTGGCAACAGGGCCATGGCGAGGAGAGTTCGCAACATTATTGAAAGATTCAGAGAACACGCTCGTGGCCAGCTCATCCTTCTGGCAGAGTCTTATGCATCGTCTTGTCTGTCAAGCTGAAGAATTCAATTCCTCGCTCCTCTTCAGATATAAACTTAGCAGTAGTGTAAACAGAATCTGCGTACGTCACAAAATCAAACTCGAAGGTACTGCACTGGTTTCCTCAGTTAAATGAAAGTACTGCTATATAGAGATTTACTGACTAGCTTATCCAACAAAGGGAATGAACATTTGCCTTGCGAACAGTACTGGATCACACATGATAGATGGTTGACAAGCGTCAGTTAGCCGTTGGTAGCTTGCTCACATTACAACAGCCTTGAGATGCTATCCATGTTTCAAGGATTGGGATCGTTGAAGAAGTTTGAATGATGAATCAGTTCCAAAGTGACTGGTACTGTCTTTACTTGCACACTACTTCTATAAGCCAGCTCGGGAATGATGAGAACTGTTGCAGCGATGAAATGATCAGCGGAACAGGTCCTCTTTGTCTAATGGTCGAGAGAAGAAAAAAAAGATTAGTATATTTTAGATCCTTCATTCAGTATTTCAGTGAGCAGCAGGCAGGGAGGCTAGCTAACAGACAGATCGTCGACGTGCAGGCCTCTGTTGTGAGGTGGAATGGAAGCTGGAAGCCGCTGCTGCCATTTGTTTTTGTCTCGTCTCTGCTGATAGTGACATGGAGAGTATGGGGTAAGTAGACAAAGGCAGCTCGGCGTTGGTTTTGCATGCAAAATCATTGTCTTCACCACCACCTAACAAGTAGAGTGGTCATATTGCATTAGATCCATCCCCTCCCCTCGATGTGCTGCAACTACAAGCCTGATTAATTCACCAACGGCTTGGTAGATGGGTGGACGGAGGAATGGGACGACCTCTCTCTCACACCATTGTTAGATCCAGCAGGCATAGTACTAGCAGCATGCTTTCTTTCCATGTACGGCACACCGTCACACCGACAAGAATTCTCATGGTTTATTGCCACATTTTCTGCGATAACACCAACGACATGCTTTTAGCTAATCCTGCAAGACCCTGGTGGTCACATTGAAGGTCCCAGTAGCAGCACCTCCAAGCGCTGAAAATGGAGGAGGATGGATGATGGAACTGAGGCTTAGAGAACCAAAAACATAGATCTTGCTATGCCCTTCAACATATCTGCATGCATATGAGCAAGCCAGAGGCATTGACGTTGATAAAATCATTAACAGCATTGCTTTGCTGCATGTGAGAGGTCTGTGTGAAGCAAATGCAACAGAGCACACTCAATCAAGGTTCAACCAAAAGTGATCTTCAACAGAATGGTTCACAACACAACACAGGCCTTCAAATCCTTGCGCAACCAAAGATCTGTTCATTTTTCCTCTTCATTATTTGATACTTGATACCAGTAATCATTCACCCATATATACTTACATGGACCAAACCAAATGCATTACAAACTCTTCCTATTCACATCGAGTTAGTTTCATCAAAAAATCTGCATGGAAGCAAACCATACACCCTATACAAAAGTAGCAGAAACTTTGTAACTATACAACAAATTGCAAAACCATTTGAGCAAACAACGGTCAAAATTTTATGCACACAAGTCACAACCAAACCAGTTGCAATCCCAGAAGTTTCACATGAGTCAAGCTGTGTCTGATGGATTTGGGTTTGAGGTTTCATCCATCGTTGAATCAGCAACACTATGAGCACCGCTGGATTTGGGAGATGATTGTTGACCTGGGCTGAGGCTTGGAGAGTCTGGCCTTGAGGGGGCAGGGGAGAGTTCATCCTCATGTGCTGAATTTTCTTCAACCACAGTTAACATGTTTTCTGCGTAAATGAGGCTGCTATCTTCTTGAGGATCATCGTCTTCCATGTCACCATCATCCAGGGAAACAACATCATGGGTGGTGAAATGATGAAAATCTACTATCTCACGTAGAAAGCGATTTTCACGGGCATATGTGGAATTTTCTTGAGCCAACCTTGATTTCTCGGCGAGTAATGTCTCCAGTTGCACACGAATCTGTTTCAGAATTTGTTAAGAGAGGAAATTCAGTATATCTTGGAGAAAAAACGGTTATACTCACCACTTCACCGGGATAACACTATATTGTTTATAACGTACCAAGGAAAAAGTTTAGCAGAATTTTACATATTTACTCAATTACAACTGACAGTACCGACACTTATAGCTCATTTGAAACGAGTCACTGTTATTTGAGATGAGATAATGGCCTCAACTTCACACCACCATCTACTTTGTATAGTTTCTTGTGAATCAATTTAACCACGCTGAATTTATGCAGTGCAGAGTGTTAAAAAGGGAAAATGTTATGAAAAGTTGACCATTTGCCGCAAGAGTTGAGAAATGCAACGAACAATAACAAAAAAACTTTAGATATCATACCAAGTCATCGTCCTCTTCAGTTTTGTTCCCTTTCTGCTTTGTTTCTCGCAATAGCTTGTTCTCTTCTTCTAGCTGAGCACATCTCTGCTTTGCGAAAGCTAGATCAGCTTTAACAGATTTTAGTTCACGGAGTAGAAGTTTTGCTTTAGCAGCCATTGCATTAGCAACCTGAAACAGTTTATAGGTGGCAAAAAAGGCATCATTAGCAACCACAGTTTTGTTTTTTGAAGAACAAAGCAGCTATGCTTATTCATTCTAACCGGAGAAAAGAGAGCTTCAGTACCAACAGGACTGCCATGATACTACTTCCTCAGGAAAAAAGGATTGTCATGATACTTGTTATTCGATTACACTAGGTATCGTACAAGAGAACTAGGAAATTTCAGCAGGTAACTGAGAGAGTACACTAAAGTCCACAACCGAAGAAGTCACATCTTAATGAAAGGCAAAGGAACTAGAATTTTATCCCAGCATAAAATGCAAGTACTCATATGTTTTCCTTCATGCCAACGCGGGGGCAGCCCGACTGGTCAGAGCCAGAGGGCTCCGGGAGCGTGAGCTCCTGTCGACCGGGGTTCGATCCCCCGCCATGGCACTGTAGCACATGTGGCTGAAATATGCCACGCTGCAGTGCAGAGTAAAAAAATCCCCTCGTCCTCCCCGGGTCAAAGCACATGGTAAAGACTCGCGCCGGAGCTCACAACGACCAGCTGAGTCCCTGTGTAGGATCGGGGAGGGGGTTCGGGGGTTTTCTCGACCTGCGTGAGAGGTTATTCTCCTTAATTAAATGCCGTTGGGGGCGGTCTTCCCCCGGCAGGTCGAGTTATTTATATGTTTTCCTTCATTTATACCGAGAAACAATGGTCTCAGGTTTCCATTCAGGAAAGTAGAAATTTAAACTTAGACGCTGAACTGACAACATTAGGACCGCTAAATGTTGCAAGTTATTTTTCCCCATTATAAAAGAAACTATAGTTTCATTGAGTTTTCAGTATTCGCAGGGTATATCTGTAACCAAGATACAGGCATGTGTCACCTTACATCTCGGGAAGCTTTCAGTTGAGTTCCCTGGGCTGCAGTTTCAGTTTGATCCAATGAGAGATTAGGAGTGCTTAGTGTATCTACTGCTGAATTTGGCATAGCAGAACTTGAACCGTTAGGCTTCCTTCTAATCTGAATTTTCTTTGTTTCCTGAATGATACTGGTGGTCTTATTATCCACGATTGTAAGTCCCTCCTGTCAAACAATGAAAGGAATAAAGTGTAATGGACACAAGAATATACGTAACGAAGGACCCGAGACGCGTTCCTGGTGATCCCAGTGAGAGTAGTAAAATTTAGAAATGAAAAGAGTGATATGTCATTAACAGCGCTACAAAAAAAAAAGGATAACTAGAAGACATTACTTCAAAAGCATTTCTGATTCTTCCACTAAGCTGGTTGACAGAAGCAGAAATAGCCTCAGGCCTGATTCGAGAGGCGGCGTCTCCTGGCTTCCAGTGGTTTTCAAATGACCAACGGGACTGAGGGACATGAATAGTCACAAAAAAAATAGAAGTTGGAAACAGAAAAATACAGATGGAGACATTGCTCTACCAGAATGAAACCATCAATAAATGAAGACAGACTTGATGTCTCACCTGATCTCCGCTGGATGAACCAGAGTTGTTACGGGGTGATTCTTTCCTCAAGTCCTCAAACTTGTGCGCCAAGCCATCCTCATCAATAATTTCCTTGGCTTTCCTTGCTAGAGTTTGCCATAATCCAAGCTCATTGGGCTCATCGATGCTTTTAAATGATGTGTAACTGTATGATGAAGCAGGGTCCTACATAGGCAGAGGTACTACATCAGATCATGTGTTGGTTCTCGGCAGGACTTGCCATTGGGGCTGCTTAATTAGGTTGCTTCCTATGGAAGAAAGGAAACAAAGCTAATTGTGCATACAGAAACAAAAGAGAGAAATAATTGCGCATATCCGATCACCCTCAATGTGCATGTGTCAGGACTTACTAAGACATTATATATGAGGTGCTACAAGTCTGCAAGAATGAACTAATTAAGTGAGGACATGGCCCTTGATGGAGACGCGTATTTTCTTTGCCATTCATTTCGTGTCACGGCGACGCAATGAAGATGATCAAGCACAGATAGATTCGGGCAGCAACAGTAATTTGGTAATCAGGAAGAGAGAAGTGCGTGCCTGGGGATATGAGCTCCGGCGATCTTCGGCGGCGACAGCGCCGCCCTGCTTCCGACGGTACGCCATGGGGATGGGATTGCTTGTGGAGGAGGCGTCAAGACAAGTTGAGTCCTTGTACACGCCACAGACTCCCAACTGGCACCGGCAATCGGCAGGGAACAAGGTCCGACTCCAACGAATCTTCCCTTCTCGGCGGCGTCGGCGTCGGCAACGGATCGTCGTCGCCAGTTATTCACCCCCACCAACTTCCTCCTCCTTCCTCTCCGGCAATTGCTGCTGCTGACAGCTGGGCGACTTGACTTGATTCCTCTCCTTTCGGGGGAAAAGAAAATGAGAAAAAGAGGAAGGCTGGCGACAGCGGGGCTTTTCATATAATCGGGCCCACCAATCAACCCCTACCACGACTCTTGCGGCCTGGGTCATGGGCTGGTCTGAATTTGAGCGAGCAGACGGGACGGGACGAACACGCAGATCGGCCGGCCCGGCCCGGCCCTTGGACCATCGTTCTCCTTCCTTTGCCCCGTGCGAACGGAAGAGAGAAGCAGAGAGAAGAGAGAAGCTTCACAAATCTCACTGCTCAACTACGCAGTCCCCAATCCCCAATTCCAACACAGTGCTCCGGCCATCGTCTCCGTCGCAGATTCGGCTGGACTCGTTTCCCGCTCCTCGCCCGCCTGCTGGTGAGGAATCTCCTTCCTACCCTATATAGGTTTTCCTACTCTTCCATTTTCTCTGTTCGGCTGCCTAGATATGGGGAGGTATCGGTGGGAGAATGGCTACAGGAGACAGCGAGTAGCACAAACAAGGAAAACAGAAGGCAGGTCATGGGTGCCATCCTTTATACTTGGTGGAACATCTGGAAAGAGCGGAACCGGCGCATCTTTGAGTCGATGAACAAGACGGTCCAGCAGGTGGCAATGCTTGCCAAGGAAGAGATTAACTCATATCGAATAGCTTGGGGAGCCCATGGCGGGGAAGACGGCGAGCCAGACCAGGAGCATAACAATGAGCCAGGGTAGAACATCCCGTTGGGTTGTTGCTGCCTTGCTGGTACGTGGCGACATGTCGACACAGCTTTAGTTTCTTCAGTCAGCTGTATGTTTCAGTTTTGAGATTTTTTAGCTCAATTTAGGCCAGCCTGTTGGCCCGAAACAAACCTTAGGTTTCTTTTCGTTGTCTTTCTCTGTTCCCCATTTCGGCCCAGTTTAGCGCATGCTAACAAGGGTGCTGTATAAGACTATGTTTTCTCTGCTATCTCCTAAATGCAAAGGCAGAACAACTGCCATTTCCCGTCAAAAAAAAAAAAAAAAAAAAAAAAAAAAAAAAAAAAAAAAAAATTTTCTCTGTTGTTCCCTTTCCTCAACGATTAATTAGCAACTGTTTGGCCTTGCTAATTAGCATGGCTGGGTAAAATACCCGCTGCCGCTGCTGCGCTTGCTGATGTAGTTCTAGTTCCATTCAATCGCTACTACCCAGTCTTCTTCACAAAGTGTAACTGTTCTGTGTCCGACGTTTTATCCAGCCTCAGCGATGTGGGGAACAATATAGCAGTCCCCAGCTGTTATGTGAAGCTCGATGCGGTTTACTGTTTTGTATGACCTGATTATGGTAACGCCTGCTGAATAACTAGTAGTTATTTATGCTTCACTGTTTCCCGGGCACAGCTGATTCCCATTCTGGTTCGTAATTTGGCGGTAAATAAATGCTTATGAATCTGATTTCAGTCTATGGTTAGCATGACCATCTGATTTAGTACTATGAAAAATTGTGATGCATCTTCTTTCTTTGCTTGGTCGATTGGCTAACCGCTTTCTTGCCTTTGGCAGGTTCACGTCTATCTAGTCAAAGCCTTTTGTTTTCAGCGGCTCAACAATGCATGTCATGCGCACCTGATCCTTTTCCTGCAGAGAAAAGTTCTTTGAGTCCAGTACATGTATCAAGTTGAGATCATATTCGCACTTTTCCCAGGCACACTGCTACGAAATTCAGTATCTCAGATTTGGTAGTACAATATATCCATCCATGTCTGGCAGTCAAATAGATTCCAGCAACCATGTGCTCCTCGACACCGAACCAGACGTGCAATGTTTAGTTTGCACAAGATCTTTTACTCTGGATCCTGAGGTGAACGATAGCTTTGAAGCTTTGGCCATATGCAGGGAGTGCAAGATGACTGTGCTTAATGAAAACAACAGAGATGGGGCTGCCAGCATCCGTCGAGAAAGGAGGCGACGACGGCCAAGGTCCAGGGCCTCAAGCCTTGAGTCTGTTGAGGCCGCTTTCTCGCAGCGGCTATCCCACTTGATCAACTTAGCTGGACAAGGTCATGAAGCAGATGTTGATTCCCCACCAGTTTCACGCCAGCAAGCATCATTTACTTCTACGCCAAACCGGTCCCAAAGAGGGCATGCTTCTGATGATGAGAGTGATGGTCTCAATTATGTCGATTCCGTGTTTGGCGAAACTGAATCAAACTTCAGTTTTGGTGACTATGGTGGGGAGTCAGATGCTTCTGTTGATCAACATGCAAGGTTGGGTAGGGAGATTGACATTCAGCTTGACGACGAGAGCTACTTGAACACAGATACAGACATAGATCCCATGAATGCTGGAATGGACCAGTGGGATTCAGATGACCAAGAAGATGACGAAGATGAGCAACCAGAAGATTCTGATTCTGATGATGTAGTTGAGATCATGCAGCAGCGCGGACAGCATCTGCATGACATTTCCCCAAGTGGGCTTTCTGAGCATGAATTTGAAGATGTTGTATGGACTTCGAGAAGACTAGGAATTCGAAGAGTAGAACGGGTTGATATGATGGCAAACATGGATAGGCCACCAATCAGGGGTCATTTTACTGGGAACCCTGGTGATTATGTTGATGCAAGGCAATTTGAAATGCTTCTTGACCGCTTTGCTGAGGACGATAATACGAGAAGAGGAGCTCCACCTGCAGCGAAATCTATCGTTCAAAATCTACCTTCTGTGGCTATCTCCACAAGTCATGAGACAAACGGTGGTGTGACCTGTCCAGTCTGCAAAGATCACATGCCTATCAGAAGTGTAGCAAAACGGCTACCATGCACACATCTGTATCATTCATCATGCATCTTGCCTTGGCTTAGTTATAGGAACACATGTCCAGTTTGCCGATATGAGCTTCCTACAGATGATCAAGAATATGAGAGGTTGAAGCAAGCCACAACCAATGAGAGAGACATCCATGGGATGGAGCACATCCATCCACAGGAAACAGAAATTTCTGATGAACCTGAGGTTGAAGGAACTTTTGATACACGTGGTGGTACAACAGAAGATGCTAATACAAATGAGCATGATGTTCCTGCTCGACAGCAGCCAAACGGAGCACCCGGCCGTCATAGATGGCTGTTTATTGCTGCAGCTCCAGTTGTGTCCCTGGTCAGTCTAGCTCTAGTTTTGTGCTTCACCAACTCATCTAGCAATGCTAGAAGGCAACTGTGGCGTAGATCTCAGAGCACCACTACGGCAAATGTTGATACGAAAAGTAGTTGGTGGTCTATGTTCTAATATCCAGTACATATATTTGCTAATACCTTAATGTTGTGTGTTGGTGTGTGACTGTTGCCTAATGTCATGTGTGGAAAGGTTCAGGTTTGATTTTAAAGTTCAAACTTTGTATTTGCTAAGGTGATCCATTGATGTGTTAACCGAGTTCAGAAGCCTATTTTGGCTACAACTTTCCTCAGCTCTGCAATGTATTTACTGATGCTTGCTGTTGCTCAACTGCTTACCTGTGTGTAAATGTCTATTGTTTTGGCTGTAACAATATCCTGTCTTGATGGCTCAACATGCGTCTAGTTTGCCTTCCGCATATCCGGTGTCCAGCGGTGAGGTAACTATTCTCCTGTTCTTTGATGCCCATATACTCTCACAAATTTTGCACCCTGAAGATTCAACTTTCCTCTACTTTGCCTTCTTTTAAGAAAGGCTAGTGTCCTGTGGTGAGATAATTTTGTACCTACTCATTTTATCTTTACATGTTTCTTAATTTCTTTTTATCTTCTGAAGTGCTCCTCTTCTGTTTCTTGCTAGATTAGTGTATAATTCATAATGTCTCGATTGAAGGCTGGTTCCTGTTTCTTTTTTTTTTTCCGTGAGGTGAAACAACGATTGCATGTTGAGTAGGAGGGAAGAAAACAATGGTATTAGCCAATCAATGAATGGAAGATATCTTATAGAAGGCATCTGACCTACTGCCAAGATTTAGAATCAGTCAATATAAAAAAATGCTGAAGGAAAAGTCAAACAAGAGAAACCACATGCTCAGAGTCTCTAAGAAATATAGAGGTGCTTTCTTGAACAACTAATGTGCTTTATATATCTGGCATCGTCATGTTCTGAATATTTGACAAGAACACTTTCTCCCTTCCTCCTCCTATTTCTGTGCCTCATGGAGGAGGTACTTATTGCTCTTCTTCTTTGCTTATCTCTGTCATACTTGTTTCACCAGCTATGCCTAAGACCAGAGAACATAAGGAAGAAGTTGAGGAAGCAAGGTGTAAAGGGCCCTGAGCCAACTTTGCTCTACGGCAACACCAGAGAGATGAAGAGGATCCAACAAGAGCTCAAGCTTGTGCAGACGCAGGACGCCAACGACTACATTTCCACCTTATTTCCTCACTTTCTTCTCTGGAGGAAAACTTATGGTACGTCTGATGCCTTGTGATTTCATTCTATTTCATGTATTATGACAAACAGATGGATGATACTAGTCTTTATTGTTTAATATAGACATATTGGGGAGACTAGTACAGTTGTTGCAGTGTGAATTACTGTGAACAAGATTTCCAAAATGCCATTGCTGTTAATATTTAGTTAATAAGCAAGAGTTGACAACATTCTCATGAAGGATTATTGTTTCTGGCAGGCACTTCATCCCCGTTGACTCTCAAAAATAAAATATATCAAGTGCTCATTCAATAAATCAAGATAACTTTCCAGTACAATGTTTTTTTAATATTGTGAATAAAATGGGGGAAAAAGTCTTTAAACAAACTTGTCAGAGAAATAGTAGCTTGACAGCTTTGAGGACAATAAGTCTTGCTTTATAAAGTCATTAGCAGTATGGTATCACTGTTGGTCTTTGTACAGCTCTTTGCTCTATATTTTTATATATAATTATATATTAGTATAATCTACTTCCTACCACAGTGATATCGAAGCTTACTTGTGCCTTCGTAGAAATTTCTAGGAAGGTGCGTGCTTTTTGGGCTACATGCACCTACTGGCTACCTAGATGTTTCACTGGATAACTATATGCCATTCAGAAGTCTATCTGGTTAACAATATAGTTTTACTTGTAACCTGGGGTCATTGTAAAATACAAAAGCTAATCAGCTCTCGACAGTCAAGTCGATGGTCATCAGTTGAATTGTGAATTAATTTTCTACTCTGCTTTCATATGTTATATCGTGTGTTGTGTGGGGAGACTGCATTTCCCAGCTACCTAATACCTAATGCATAATGATCTTCTTTGGTAGTTAGATTTGTAGGGACACAAAAGTTCGATAGACGACATTTTAAATGAACTGTATGGCTTTTTTTTCATTTGTCAATTTGGGGATTATTTGTATCGGTTCTTCTCACGAGATAAATGAAATTTTATTTTGAACAGGCCGGGTGTTCCTATACTCAACAGGAGCTCTAGAGATACTGTACGTTTCTGATCCAGAAATGGTGAAGGACATTGGTCACTGGACACCATCAGAACTCGGGAAGCCTAATTATCTAAAGAAATCTCGCAAAGCCTTATTTGGTGGAGGTTTATTTACAGTGAATGGTGATGAATGGGCCTATCAGAGGAAGATTATCACGCCGGAGTTCTTCATGGAAAAGATTAAGGTAGTTTCATATAGTTGCTCTCTTAGGTTAAATTGTATGTTTAATGGTATCATGGCTGCAAGAATTATATACATTTGCAGGGTATGATACAACTGATTGAGGATGCAACTGTTCCAGTGTTGGAAGCATGGGATATCATATTTGACAATGTAGAAGGGAGTAGAGAAATAGTTGTGGATGATTACTTGAGGAATTTGTCAGCTGATGTAATCGCCAGGGCTTGTTTTGGTAGTAGTTTCACAAGAGCAGAAGACATATTTTGCAAGCTTAGGCAGCTTCAAAAGGCAATATCTCAGCAAGATGGATTTGCTGGACTCCCTGCGTTGTGGTAAATGAAACTTATTAATTCGTGCAGCAAGAACAAAAGACGATAAAGCTGATATGCTAAATTTATTCCTGCTGTTACAGGAAATACCTTCCTACCAGGACCAACCGAGAAATAAGAAAGCTGGATGAGGAAGTCAGGTTACTGATACTGGATGTCATAAAGGAACACAACAACAGCATGAATAACGACTTTTTGCACGCCATTATCAATGGCGCAAGTGAAAAGGGTAGCCATGAAAGCATTGCAGAGCACGAGGAGTTCATCATCGGCAGCTGCAAGACCATGTACTTTGCTGGCCAGGAGACCACGGCAGTCACCCTCATTTGGTGCCTGATGTTACTGGCCACACACCCTGAATGGCAGGAACGGGCCCGTGCGGAGGCAATGGAAGCATGCCGTGGAAGGGCAACGCTGGATGTTGACGTCCTTCGACGTCTCAAAATTGTGAGCAAATTATTAGCACACTTTAATCTTATATCCACACATCATTATCCTTCATTCTTGGGCTCCTTGTTTGCATTACAATAACTAAAATCGTGCGGCATATAAATGCAGCTGACGATGGTGATCCAAGAAACTCTCCGTCTGTACCCTCCAGCATCGCTGATGATGCGTGAAGCCCTGACAGACGTCAAGATCGGCGGCCTGGATGTCCCACGGGGAACCATTATCCAGGTGCCCAGATTGACGCTGCACCTCGACAAGGATGCCTGGGGCCTAGACGCCTGCGAATTCCGTCCAGACCGGTTCGCCAACGGCGTGGCTGCAGCGTGCAAGCCGGCGCACATGTACATGCCTTTCGGACACGGGCCGCGCAACTGCGTCGGGCAGAACCTGGCAATGGCTGAGATGAAGGTGGTGCTGGCACGCCTGCTGAGCAGGTTCGCCTTCTCGCTGTCACCAAGTTACCGGCACGCGCCTGTTTTCCGGCTGACCATTGAGCCTGGCTTCGGCATGCCCCTCATGGTGACAAAGCTGTGACCATTGTTCACATGGGTGCCAACTTTGCAACGCTTGTGATGCCATGTAAGGTTGTTGGAGTTGGATCCGTCCAATGTTACAAACTCAATCAGGAATGACAGTTGTGTTGAACCTGTAAAGAGCAGTCAACTTAAAGTGAAAGCCGTAGTTGGGTAATTGATAGCCTGTGATTCGGTTTCAAAGAACATATCAACCTGTACAAAAATGGAGCTATGATTCAATGACTGTATTTTTGGAGACCCAACTGAGGGTTCTGCTGATGTGCAGAGAACGATGAAATCAGGAATCAGGGTGCACCTAGCTTGTATGATAATGAATTCAGTAAGATTGACATGAATTCTTTTACATGGTGTGCAGTTCTGAACCTTGGGCACATGTCTGCAATGCTGAAGCCTGAAGAGTTCCGTTACAGTTTAAGCTGATGTTTGATGATGGCTGAACTGCCTTAATCCTGTATCCCTGTTGCTTTAAAAAAATGTGAAGAAATTTTTTTGAAAAATGATTTGTTTATGCCGTGAGACACTGAAATGATGTATACCAACGTTCATGTAATCCATGATCTGCCGTTCATTATATGACAGAATGTTGTGAGACACTGAAATGATTTGCCATGAGACACTGAAATGATGTAGTCCCAGCCAGCATTCTTCTCCCCTCCGTCATCCCTCAGCAGCTGGAGGTTGCGACGGTGGATTGGATGCGGAGTGGTCCCTTCCTGACGCGCCGCCTGCGCCCCGACCGGAAACGCCATAGGCGAAATTCGAAGATGCGTCTGGTACGCTTCTTCACACTGCATCTCTCTTCTTCCGTTGCCTACCTAATCTATGCAGCACATAAGTCTGAATCTCAAGATTGTTTAATTTGGATGGTGGTGCTCTCTCCATTCTTTCAGCAAAATCCTCTAGTTCAATAAGCCATGTCATATCCGTTCTACAATTGTCTCCTCAGTGTTAGTTCGTGATGGTTCTGGAGCTGCAGGATTTCTTGTAGTTGGAGGTCGCTAGTTGTGATTTCGCTTCCTTCTTTTTTCTTCTTCTTCTTCACTTTATATGGTTTGCTTGCGTCCTACTAGCTGCATGCAGACAAAACTTTTCCTTGTACTCTATAAAAAGCCTTCTTATCTATAATACAAATATATGCCAACCTTGCCAACCACTGGCGTTTCGCTTCCTTTATTATTGTTTGTTGTGGTAATTGCCAGTGTTTTATGTGCTAGCGCAGAATGCGTGAGCCTTTTTGTAGCCACCTCACTGTCCAGCAAATACAGCAGGTAGTGATTAATATCTGCAGTATAAAGAATGGGCACGCAACAAGGATTCTCTTTCACCTTCACACCCAAACATGAAAGTAGGCTTCTCATCGCTCCGATGGCTGACACTGCTACCTCCTGCCCTGCTCTGTGTTGCTCTCTTCTCCTACCTGTACACCACCCTATGGCTGAAACCAGAGAGGCTCAGGCAGAAACTGAGGAGCCAGGGAGTGAAGGGCCCCAATCCTTCTTTCCTCTTTGGGAACATACCGGAGATGAGGAGAATCAAGAAGGAACTGGCAAAATCTGATCAAGAACTGGAAGTAGGGACTACGGATTCGTTCTCCTCAAATTATCTGGCCACCGTATTCCCACACCTCCTCCACTGGAGCAGAGTTTATGGTATGTTTATAAATGTTTAATAGTTGCAGCAAGGAAGGAATTTCATTCAAAAGTGTTAGGTTACTCAACTGTTGTCTATTTGATTTCATACATCAAACCTATGGATTTAGACCTGTATTGTTGCTTTTTTTTTTGTGAAGAGAGATTTCTTTAATAAAAGATTTTTAAAAAATGTTTTTGTGAAGACAAGCTTGCAAGTGCAAAAGATATCTTGATTCTTTTAAGAATCCTTGAGACATGGTGAAATATACTCTTTTTTGTTGTGTTTCTAGGTAAAACAATGTGGTTGAATCGTATGGTATTGATATCATGTGTTTAATATTTGATATTGTGCTAGGCTCCATCTACCTGTATTCCACTGGAAGCATACAAGTTTTAAATGTGACAGATCCAGACATGGTGAAGGAGCTGGCTAACTGCAAATCTTTGGATCTTGGAAGACCTCGCTACTTGCAGAAAGAGCTTGGAGCTCTTTTTGGTAGGGGAATTTTGACCTCTAATGGTGACTTATGGGTACATCAACGGAAGGTGATTGCACCAGAATTCTTCATGGGAAAGGTTAAGGTAAAACTTAGTCACAAGACTCACAACGATGAACCTCTTGTTGGTGATTGAATGATTTTCATACCTAGTATCCTGTCCAACACTGTCCTAAAACAAAATTTGTGGATAGTGCTTACTAAATGCCTCATATGAACAAATTGGTTGTGGCAATTATTCACAGGGAATGGTGAATTTGATGATGGATGCTGCAAACGCAATGTTGACTTCATGGGAAAGTGAAGTAGCAAGGGAAGGAGGCAGTGCAGAGATGATGGTTGATGGGTTCCTGAGAAATTTTTCAGCTGATGTCATATCAAGAGCTTCTTTTGGAAGCAGTTTTGCTGAAGGAAAGGAAATATTCAACAAGATTCGACAACTTCAAATGGCATTGGCAAGAGAAAATATGCTTATTGGTGTTCCTGGTAGTAGGTATGCTGTAAAAATTTCTCTTACACTATTATGTATACTGAAGTATATTATAGTCACTGCAACTCTTATTAGAAAAACAGGAGGGGTTTGAGTAATAAAAACTCAGGGCGCTTTATTTCTCAAACAGAAACTCAGGATATTTGAACCATGGTTTCTTTTTCCTCATGAAGTAACTCTTCAGTGAACAGAAAATGAGCTTGTGAACAAGACTGAGGCACATTTTTTTGTTGTTAGTGGGATTCTTACAAAAATTTTCTGAACATATTGAATCCTTTCAGCAATGTGACCCCAGGTGCTCACATCTATATGTTCCAGTGTCTTACAGATTTGAATTACCTCCGTTGTAAAATGTCTTGCGGAGCTAGGGGTACATTTTAGTGTCACGCTGGATTATATCTTTGCGAGGGCACTTCACTAATTAATATTGCCCTGTAAAAAGATTTTAACATCTGAAATTAGGATACAGAGGCATATGTGAAGTGTTATAATTTATATTTTTGTTGTTTCGACATGAATGCAATTGTAATATCAAACCGAGGCAACAGCAAACTCCAATGGTGATGTAGTTAAAGTACTCTTTCTCGACTATGCTACTTTCTTTTTCTCCTGATGTTAACAAAATGTTCATTTTAGATATTTGCCGACGAAGAGAAACAGAGAGATATGGAATTTGGACACTGGCATCCATAATCTCATTTTAGACATAGCGAAGAGATATGAACATGATTCATCTGGGATTAAGGATCTCCTGCGTTCCATTGTTGAGGGTGCTAAAACTGGGCGCTTAAGTTCATGCACGCCTGAAGAATTCATTGTCGACAACTGCAAGAACATCTATTTCGCAGGGCATGAAACTACATCGACCACTGCTGCATGGTGTTTAATTCTTCTGGCTTCACACCCTAAATGGCAATCTTCGGTTCGAGCTGAAGTCCTGGATGTTTGTCACGGAAATCCTGTGCATGCCGAGATGCTTCCGAAGTTAAAAATGGTACAGCATTAGCAAGATGAACTTCATGTTTATTCTTATAGGAAAGTTACATACTTTAGTGAACTCTGCTAAGTGCTGCTAGAAACTTACTTGTGACTCCTGCAAATAATTTTTGTGCAGCTAACAATGGTGATCCAAGAGACCCTCCGTGTCTACCCGCCGGCTGTTTTCGTGACACGAGAAGCTCTGAATGACATAAACCTCGGAGGCATCAACATTCCAAAAGGAACCAACATGCGGGTTCCAATTCCATTGGTTCACCGGGATCCTTCCTTATGGGGTCCCAACCCTGACAGGTTCGATCCGGGCAGGTTTGCAAACGGCATAGCAGGCGCATGCAAGCCCTCTCATATGTACATGCCCTTTGGCATCGGTGCCAGGACTTGCGCTGGGCAGAACCTGGCCATGGTTGAGCTCAAGGTCGTGCTGTCACTCCTGCTGTCAAAGTTTGAGTTTGAACTTTCACCAAACTATGTGCACTGCCCTGCGTTCAGAATGACCGTTGAGCCTGGGCAAGGCGTGCCTTTGATTCTGAAGAAGCTCTGAATAATGCTTGTCTGGGAGTGTGTTGTAGAGCTTTGTGCTGCATGCTGCCCTTTCTTGTATCAGTTAGTTTGGGCTGTGTATCACAAGGAAGAATTGTTAGAGCTTAGAAGGTGACTTGTAGTTACTTGTTGGCTTGTCACAATGGTTTATACATGGAAGTAATAATTGTTTTTTAGTTACTTGTTGGCATCTTACAATGGGAGGTAATAATTCGATATTTGCGAATGCTTTCTTGGTCACATCTCTGCAGTAGTATCTGGATGAGGCGAGTGTCGGAAGAGCACAGTACATGGGTCCAATGTATGTATCTTATGTCAAAAATAGACATCAAAACGTCAGGATGGCCGAGTGGTCTAAGGCGCCAGACTCAAGTTCTGGTCCTCTAACGAGGGCGTGGGTTCAAATCCCACTTCTGACATGATTTTTTTTTACCACGTTGATATCCTCCTTTTGTTTTTCGTAGTTGGTTTTATTTTCCTATGTTAATATCTCGGGTTTGAAAACAGCGTTTTTAGTTTGTCTTAAATTTTGTTATTGTTGGGTGCATGTTGACGTGACTTGCCCTTGCAGATTTTGGAAGTAGGTTGAGATGGTACTAGGAATAATCAGAATATTGGGCATGGTCACATCTCCAAGCAAAGTGCTAATTTAGATAGAGTACATCTTGATGCCGGTTTTTTCTCTTGTTGAAAAGAACGAACCTGCATATCAAACCCCCCCTGCTTTCCTTTGTACAGGGATCAAACATAATACTATGTGTAGTATGTCACGAGGCGAGGACGCAACAAGTAACAAAAGAAACGAAAAGGCTACTAGATATTCTGGTTTAGATATAATGAAGATGAATCAGGATACATAGGCCACTCTCTCGGTCCTTCTCCTCTTTTCTCCTCGCTACAGTAAGGAGCAGGCGAAAGAGGCGACTTCGGCCGTCGTCGATTTCCTCGCTTCCCCCTCCTCTCCGGCGGCCTCGTCGGCGCCGGTGAGGGCGGGGAAGCGGGATTTCGATGTGTGCTGTACATATCCCTCCGTTCCAGCTTTAGCTAGGTAGGGTAGGGTTAGGGTTTGTCGTCGTCCTTGGTGATGGCGGTCGACCTTTTTGTCTCCCTCGGCGGATCTGGCGACGGCGTCGTCCTCGGCGACGGCAACTTCTCTGGTGAGGTCGGGTGGAGTTTGTTTGCCTTCCGTTCTTTTGCGAAAGGGTGGATGGGCTCTTGGTTCCCCTCGCCGGCGGTGTCGGTGATGGTGGATGTTGCTTCCGGGTTGTCTTCGTCAAGTTTTGGCGGTGATGTCTCCGGTCTTTTGCTCTTCGTTGCTGGTTCCTGCTTGATGGTGTTGGATTGGTCCTGCCCTTTCTGTCTGATGATGTTGCGATGGCCGGTTAAATGCCTTCTTCGTGATATGAGCGCTGCTGCTCATCCAATCGGCTTCTACAAAGCTTCGTGCTCGCGGTCATGGATGGAGGAAGGGGCCTGCTACCGCCGTCGGTGGACGCCGGCAATGAGGAGATGTGTCGAGAGGATTCTGGAGGATGTGGGAGTTACTTGTAATTTTCTGTTTTCCAGGGTCCTTTCGGTAATAGATTCCCAGGGGTCTAAATGTAAAAGGTGCGGGATGTACTGTTTACAAATATAATATATATTTCCCCCCTTTCGCAAAAAAAGAAGATGAATCAGGATAATATACCCGTCCGTCCGTCCATTCATCCATCATGGTTGTGACTTTATGTACATGAACAATACTAGCAAATGTGCCCGTGCGTTGCCACGGGCTGATCGGAAAAACAATCCCAATAAATTTAAATTTAATGATTGTATAAATAAATTTATTACTTTTTTAAGACCATTTATCATTATTTATATTGGGCTGTTCTTAGCTAGGTCAGTCCATATCACTTTGGGCCTGCGGGATTCAAGCTTAGAGAGGGCAACACAAACCCAATTCAACAATGGCAAACCAATTGAGCGATTAAAAAAAAGGTTCAAAAACAACAACATTAAAAACACTTTTATTTGCACATCTTATGTTTCGTTTTATCTGTACAAATTTTGAGTATGATAAATCATAGATATAATAGCATAGCAGCGTGATTCTCAGTGTGTAGTTTCGTTTTCTCTGAACTGCAGTGGCGATGCTTCTGGATTTCAACAACTGTTGACGACTTCAGCAGAACAATCAGTATCGCCTTTCCATATGTTTTAAGATGGAGAAGTGCTTTCTTTTCATGAATTTGTTACCTGGCCAATTGAAGGAACTTCTGTTTGTGAACACGATATCCTTCTTATCTAAACCCTTAAAGAACCAGTTGGGAGAAAAATATTTTTGACCTGCCAGATTCTACCCCACCTGTGTATCCGCCGTTGATCAAAAATCCGTCCAATTAAATCACCGTTGATCCTGCCATACAAATTTCGGAATAGGTGGGGCCATTACATTCTGTAATGGTCGGCGTCATCGGCAGTTCAAAATTCCTGACATCTCGATGACTTTTTCACCGTGCGACGAAGTCTACCCGGCCCAATTCCCACGTCCCCGGCTTCCTCTCACCGATTTCCCTGGCAGGAACCTTCCGTTTGTTACGGCAATATTGAAAATCTTTCCATAACCGATAGCCGCAGTTCTCATCTTGAAGATCTTTCCATCACGGCAATATTGAAAATCTTTCCATCACCGCAGTTCTCAGGGCCGGCTGCCACACGTGCCCCGTCACCGGCGAGAGGCTCCGCAACGCTGACGTCGTCCCCAACGCCGCGCTCCGCCGGATCATCGAGCGGGTGCTGCGCAGCAACGGCGTCTCGCTCCCGCTCGACGCGGTTTAGGGATGGTAGCGCACTCCAGCATGGATTAGGCATTGATACGCATGCGTGATCCAATTTGGAGACGGCACTGGCGGCGCGGCATCCATCTCGTTTTTCAGGTTAGATTTCATTCAACCTGCATCTCGAGTCTCAACCTACATCTCGATTCCTGCCCTGATTTGATTTTGAAAGATTGTGTTTTGTGTTTACTTTAGTGGATCAACGATTTGGATACGGCACATTATGATTTGTACACTGGGCGAACAAATTGATTTGGAGACGGCAAGTTCACGAATTTGTACACTGGAAACTCAATCCATCTTACTTGAATCTGTGGAGGACGTTGCGTTTTTTCCTTCCTTTTCCTACTGTTAATTGCTGACTTTCTCCATCAAGTTGTGCGTGCATCTGCGTACAGTTAGGTTTGGGGAATCCATCAGCAGAAGGTCTAATTTTGGGTTTTTATTTAGTAGGCGATGGACCTCTGATGGCGCTCATTCTAGATGGATCCCTTCGGAGAGGGGAGCCCCTCTGTGACGGTGATGCAGATGGTACGATTCACTAATTGTTCTTTTCTTTCCATTTGGATTGTCCTGTTAATCATCATGTTGTAGAATCTAAAATAAAAAAATAATATAAGCGTTTTTCCCTTGACTAAGATTGTGCCTCTCTGGTCAATTGGGTAATGGGATTCCTGGTGTCGTCCAGTTTGTATTTGTCAAACATAGACTTATTACCTGATGATCCGAATGACGAATTACCTTTCTTTGAATAGCTGAACATAGACATGGTATTTGTCTGTCGCCGCCCTGCCGCTGCTCGTCCTCTAGGCTGCTCCTGCTCGACGCGCTGCTCGGGACTCGCCTTCCAGCTCTACATCTCCCTCGGCGTTGTCATCGCCGTGGCCGTCGTCGCATCGGCGGCGGCGCCGGCGCGGTGGTGCGCTCGTGGCGGCTCGTGCGGGGCACGGGCACGCGCGCGCTGGTCTACGTCGCAACGACGTGGGCTCTCTCGGAGGCGGTGGGGCACATGTGTCCGGTCGCCGTTGGGTGGATGATGCCGCAGGATGCGGGGCATGAGGAGAAGGCCGTGGTCGACGCTGCCATCCGTTGCCGCCATCACGGGTTACTACTTCGACTGCCGGAAGGTAAGGACGAAGAGGAGGACAAAGCCGGCCATGGCGATTAGTTTCCTGAGCTGCGGAACCTGCCTATCCTACCAACTATTGATTACTAGCTGCTTAAAAGAGATTATTTGAAACCTACAGTTCCATTTTTTAAATCCAGATGATATCAGGCTTCAGAGTAAAAAAGAACCACCTGAAGTGTTACTGAAGATACTTTGTGTTTTTTGAGTGCATTGATTTACTGAATACAGGTTCATTTAGGCGTGTTTGATTTATTCAGTTGTTTATTTGAGGCACTGAAATATGCATGCAGGTGAGTACCCATCGACGGCCTGAGCAGGATCAGCAGCGTTGTGCTCGTCATCCCTGATTGAAGCAACTCAACACGAAATCAACAGGAGTGGTAATCTTTTGCACAGGTAAGAATTTGAAGTCTTATGGGGCTTAGAGGTCTTGTGCAACTAGAGCGGATTAATATCTTTGTACTCTCACTAATTGAGAATTGAGATCTGTGTTTCATATTCAGTTAAGATTTGATCCGAAGATTATCTTTTATGGTGTTACTGTTTAGAGCTCTTGTGCAACAACTAGAGCAGATGAATTTTCTTGGATTGCATATATTTTGTTTATCATTTATGTTTACCCCCTTTTGAAAATGTTGGGTGGAAGAATCTTGTATGTGCGAGCGTATCGCACGTGCAGAAGCACTATTTCAGAAATATTTGTTAAAAATTAACAGACTCAACATAGAGTTAAATTCATTGATCCTTGCACTTTTTTTCCTATGCTTGTTTCATGTCCTTAGATTTCCATTCCACCTAATTCCCTATGGTTCCGTTATGTGTGAACAACATTTATTTTGGGGCTGGTTTCCTTTTGCTATAATGGATCTTAAGAGTATATATTTGTGTCGCAGAGAAAAGCCCCTTCTTCTGCGCATTGGGTGATGTGCTTGTTCTACATATTTATTCTTTTCATGTTTTTTCCCCTAAAATTTACCTTTCGAGTATTAACTTCCTATGCTTCAACTGCTAGGGAGTTCCATGATTATTTGTTGGGAATCATTGCTTCCAGAAATCAGAAATGTGACACCATGAGTGCATGCCTTTGAATGGAAATTTTGGGAGGTTGGATCAAAATAGCTGAAATTAGACTTTGCCTTACTGACATGTGATTACATGATTTTTGAAATTATACTTTCCTTTATACTTACCCTTAACTGGGATTTTAACTGGAACAATCAATTTATTCACCTGTAGCAAATAATTTCTGCTCCTGGAACAACTACGTCTCCTTTTGGAACAATACGTAACATCTCCTAATCTTTGGAATAATCAATATCATCTCTCGGAACAATCAACTACGTCTTTATATTTTGAATCATAAGTTTTGGTCCTGCCAAGTGATGTCATTTGTTAGAACACGTGCGTGGCGCACGTGCATTTTTACTAGTCCCACTGAAGTAGTTTACTTTTTGTAACTTGTTTGCAAGATAAAACTTTTACTCGCTCCATGGTACCACCTTCAATAGATTAATTGTTTGTCCTTCATTTTTATAGTCGTCATTCTCCAATATTTTTTATATTTGGCACATTGGCAATTTAGTAGGGGCAGAGATTTACATATGAATTGCGAACAAAAGTTGGTTTGTGCCAAATGATACTTCTGCTCAATTTGGAAACTGATCATCCAAAAGAATACAGGAGCATCGGGTGGCTTTCTACATCAATTTTCTTGTAAACCTATGATTACCAATATCATCCCTATACCATTCCTACTGGCACGGACATTTTACAAGCCCCAAATGGCTGTTCTAGTTCTCTGATATGGCTGCTGCATCAGCATTGCAAAGTTATTCTATCTCAGTCTGAATCCTATCTAAACTTCGCCGCAAAATGTTGCAGGATCAGTAATCTTGAACTCAGATATGTAGCCCGTTGGGAGCCGCCACGCTCCGGATCTTTGATATTGTATTGGTTCCTTCTTCCTCCAATCTGCAAGAGAGGATTGATTATGAGATGGCGTCAGCAAATTGCTTGGCAGGTTTCTTAACTGTATCAAGGACTTACTATGAGAGAAACAGACCTGTATCGCTTGAGGAAATAGTGAAGGAAAGTTGAAATTTCAACTGTTCCAACTTCCTTCCCAGGGCACATATGGGCACCGCCTCCAAACAACATGAAGTATGGATGTGATTCCAGATTCTTCTCCTATTGTCAGCAAGAATGTGTATATTAGAATTTCGTCACAAATTGTGTCACATGTTTATCACTGTTACTGCTTGTTTCCTGTATTTCTTACCAGCCATCTCCATGGGTTGAAAACCATGGGTCCGGGACTCTGGGTACAAGAATGGATCATAATTTATTTCCCTTGTCTATACGTAAATTCTCCAACCCTTTGGAATAACATTAGAACGGCAGCTGATCTTAGTGTCTCGTGAATGACCTGCATAGTAGAAGAATCAATGAGTTAATCATGGTCATATTACAGTCGTATTGAGACTGCTTTTTGGGTCTATCTCCTGACTTACAGCTCTGGTGAAGGTCATTGACTTATAATGGTTCCAGTCAAGGGCATCCTCAGGTGCTTTTCCCTTCCTGATGTCTGCAAAAGACAACAGATCATTGGTAAACTCTACAATCACAGGAGATTATTTTTTGTGGAATTGAACTTTGATGCAGAATACACATACCCTGATTTGTTCAAGAGCTTATGGATTATTCGACAGGTATTTAATCGCCATCGTCATAGTCGTTGACATGGTTTCATATGCAGAGTATATGAAGGTGATAAGCAAGTCAATGATCCACTCATCGCTGAGCTTTTCCCTGGTTCCCTCATTTCCGCTCAGGAGCACATCCAGTATGTCATCATTGCACCCAGAGGACCTCCGATCGGCGACATGGCAACAAGCTTCTTCCTTGCCTGGAAGACAAGAATGCGTTTGTTAGAGCATCTGCTAAGCTGAACTTTCTGAAGGTAGGCAAGCGAGAAACAGTACCTGGAGGCCTTTGTTGTAGTTGGTTCCTGGAATGTTGATGGGCAGGGAGAATGTGCCAAGTACAAGGGTGTAATGCTCTGTCTCGAGGGCATCAGAAAGTGGGCCAGCAGAGATGCCAGCAATCTGCCTGAGAGAGTAAAGCCATCTGAAAGGGCAAAAAAATACAAATAAGATTCTGCAATTATGAACAAGTGCAAGTGAGTAATGCAATTATGCACCCGAATGTTTTTTTTCCTTGAGACATGTGATGGTCATGATGGTGCAAATTCACTTTGGAATGTGTAGGGAAATGCTTTTCATTTTCCCCCCTGTCTGCCCTTTTTTCTGCTGGTAAAGGGGACAAAGGGCTCATAATTTTTTTTCATAATCCATCACTACAGGTTCTAGAAAACCAAAGATTCCCCTTTTGGTTGAAGAGAGGAAAAGGAGGATCTCCCCCCTACTCCCTCTTTTCCTCCTAAATTTATTTTTCAGTAGGCTGCATCATTCTGTTGCGCCATGCCTCCTTGGAGTCCAAGTGAAAAGAAATCTGTACTTGCTGCTATAAAAAGGTCAAAACGAATTTTATTTATAGCGTACTCACCGTGCAGATTGTTTTTTTTTTTGCTGTTTTGTACAATTGATTGGGTCCATTATTTGCAGAATCAAGTCACCAGATAGGAACCCGAGTAGAAAGATTAGTCAACTATTTCATACTTTATTAAATGTACTTGGAATATGAACCTGAGTAGAAAGATTAGTCAACTATTTCAGTTGCTTACCTGTTTCTGTCCACCACTGGAGTAACTTCTATGGGAATATGCTTCCATCGAAGTAAATTGTAATACCAGCTCGAAAATACTTGTCGCCATGTAGTAGTTAAATCATCACAAAAACCAAATGATCTTGTTTCCAACATAGTTGTTTAACATTGTTGTTGTTCTCCGTATTTTCACGAAGCGGGCATCATTTTTTTGACGGATCCTACTGGAATATGAGATGAAGAGAGAGTTGGATTAATAGCGTTGAAGACAGAGAAAAACAATGGTCCAGACCATTGAACAGGCACAAAAAGAAGCAACTACATATACTACAGTATATTGAAAATATCCTTCTATATAGCTCTTTAGCCTGAGATGTTCTTGGTCTAAAGAACAGAAAAATGTATATCAGCGACTGAAAAGAGATCATTTGCAGGACCTACAAAGACTGAAAAATTAACAACCCTCAGTTTCAAATTTGGGGAAGCCACTGATATACAGGTTGAAGAGTAAACGATGACAAAAAAAAAATTATAAGAAATAACAAATGAAGAGTAAACCATGAGCTAAAGCCTGAAACTTTCTTACTGCTGGAGCCAAGCAACTGAAGTTTTTGTGCACTCCTCTGTATGTGAAACAAACCAAGAATTGACACTGCAGTACTGGCCACGAGAGATTGTTGCCTTTTCTTCATACTGCTTGAGCGTGGTGAGTGAATGGAAGGGTCGTAACTCATTGTCACTTGCTTCAGGCCAGAAAATAGAATGCTGGTACAAAGAAACTGAATTTTAGCATTCCTGTTTCTTCAGACTTGACCAGCTTCTCTACGTCTCGTGCATCACTATATACCTGAAACAAATCAAGGTAGAGCCATCATGAGCTGCTGCATCAGGACAAGAGGGTCAGCCAGTTGCACTGTGGCGCATGAACAGAGAGCAAACAGAGCAGCTTGCCTCCCAAAGAAAATTACCAAAACGCTACTAAATCAACTCCAAAAATCACGAAATTTGAACAGCATCTGGCATGTGTGACCTGTTCCAACCAATTCTTCCTGCCGTTTGTATAGGGCGCACCCAATTCTTCTTCGTGGGTTGCATCTGTAGGGCTCCGTCGACGCCATGGCGATGTCCTGTATGCCCGGTCATCAGCGACGACCTAGCTCGCCTCGTCCACGGCGAGAAGGGTGTGCTGCACTGGAGATCGGCACCAGTCAGAGAGCCGGCGTCGGCGGTGCTCAGATTCGGTGGCTTGAGACACCACAAGGCAGCAAGGGACGGCCAGGACGACGCTGTGATGGGTTGGAGCTCATCTGGACGCGGGCGAGGGCGCGGATGGAGGTGAACGCAGGCTCATCGAGGCGCCGTCTTGGCGCGCTCGTCCTGGGCCCGGCGGGGGCGGGCGACCTCGACGACGGTCGGACGCGGGTGAGGCCGCTGACGGCGGCGGGGGCGGGCGACCTCGACGACGGTCGGACGCGGGTGAACGCAGGCTCAACGAGACGCCGTCTCGGCAGGCTCGCCCTGCGCGCGGCGATGGGCGGGCGGCCTCGATGGCGGCGCCGGTGCGAGGTCGGGTTTGGGCTCGATGGAGTTTTTTTTTTTTTTTGATAAAAGGGGATTATATTAAAAGGGAGGAACAGTACATCCTTGAAATTTACATAGACCAAACCCAAATTACAAACAGCCCCCTCAACCGAGAACTTGCTCCAAACTACTGGAGTCCGCCGACGCTCGCCGGACTCCGGCGAGTTCCACCTCCCTCGTCTGCCGACGACAGCCAGCACTTGCCGTGACCGGAGACCGACCGCACTCGCAATAGCATAAGGACCATAAGCTGCCACCGCACAGAGGGAGAAAGGGGAAAAGTAGTCCACAGCCAGCCGCCGACCGGGACAAGAGCTCTTGTCCCGGTCGTCGCCGCCGCCGACCGGGACAAGAGCCGCACATCACTGCAGAACACAGCGACGGCGACAAAGGGTGCACCCCCAGGGAGGCACAAAAGCTCCACCCTTCTGCACGGAAGGAGGAAGAAGAACCTCACGCCGACCATCTCCACATCGGCAGGAAAACCAGCAAGGATGAAGAGGAAACTCACCACGAAGAGCATCCTGGAGAGTCCCTCAACAGCACCACGCCGTCGCCTGATGGAGAAGTCGAGGAGGAAACCAAATCCGCTCCGGCCGACCGGAACGGATAACCCTAACCCTAACTTACCTAATCTAAGAAAAGCAAGAAAGGGTATGAACACCGGACGACGAAATCGCCGGTCCCCCCCTCCTCCAGCGCCGGCGAGGGCACCGGAGGCGGAAGGGCTCGATGGAGTTGAGATGAACAGTCGTAATGAATCGGGACGGACAGACAAGCGCGGACGCGAGGACGGACGAAGTGGTCGTACGGCCCACCTGTCGGCGCGTTTTTACGGTGAGAGGGAGGGGTGCGACGCACACGCACGGGAGTGGACTCACAAGAGAAATAATAAGGAGTAGAGATAATGAAAGAGATGATATCATATCAATACTGTGAAACTCTCTATCAAGCTGTACGCTATCAAACTCTCTATCAAGTATACTAGTACTCGACTAGCATCCGCCACCTCTATCTGCAACGCGTCGAGCGCGTCGGAAGACGAAAAAGAAAGGCAACGCGACGTCGCCAGCAGCGTGTGGTTGCGTGGCCAGCGCCGACGGGGACAGGGAAGCCGACGGCACCACGTGACGTGACGTGAACCCGCGGCGGCCAAACCTGTCCTGTCGTTCTACTGTCCTATACTATACTCCCGGCCACGATCACACGAGCCGTGCCTAATTAACAAACCAGCTCGATCACTCACCGTCAGTCACGGACTCACGGGCAGCACGGCAGCCGTGCATCGCGGTCAACGACGAGCAGTCAACGACGAGATCTGGCTCAGAGCTTGGTGCGGTCGTGGCATTCCTGGTTGCGCACCTTCATGTCGAGGACGCCGAAGACGAAGCTACAGTCGGAGTACGCCACGGCGTGCCTCTTTATCAACCCGCCGAGGACGCTCACCCTTCCGGGAATCCTGGTCCTGGCCTCCATGGCCACGGACCCGGCCTCCACGTCAGCCACCAGCTGCGCCAGGTCGGCCGCAAACCGGTCCGCCTGCACGGTGAGCGCGAGCCTTACCTCCCCGTCCCCGCGGCTCGAAATGCGGCCCGGGTCCACCTCCGCCGACCCCACCTGCCGGCCCCTGTAGGTCAGGTCCGTGTGGCCGCCCGAGGCGTAGGCGAAGGAGGCCGCGTTCGGGTTGTGCACCGCCACGGTCAGGAGGAGCGTGACGTTGAGCTCCAGGGAAGGGATGGGGAACGTGATGACGCGGGGCGCGACGCCGGCCAGGCGCGTGGACTCGAGGTGTGTGGTGGGGTCGCGCACCCGGAAGACGGTCACGGAGAGGATCAGGATGGTCACGGCCAGCGCGATGAGGAGCGCGACGGTGACGAGCATGCAGATGCAGATGTCATACACCGGGGCATGTCCTCTTCTGGGCCGCAAGACTATACATGTATTGGCCCATATCAGCTGGCCCACATATCTTCAGTTAGCAACCAACGAAGTACAAAAGCAGGAGGTGAACACAGGGATTGGCATCGAAGAAAATCAGAACCCGTCTTCCTCCTCAGGTCTCGTTCGACCTCCTCTCTCTGCCCCTCGATCCCCATTGCTCCTCTTGCTGTTCTACCCCGAATCCTTGCTATCTCTACCTTAATTCCATCCAGTTACCCTCAATTGATACTTGTATCCTCCTCAGCTACCCAGGGACATAACAATTGGTATTCAGAGCCGTTTCGATCCATTCCGATCCGCCACTTTGATCTGGTCAGTAATTCCAAGGGAAGGGTTGGTGTTCTTCGCGAGCCTGTGATTCCAGCCCGTGGTTTGATCTGAGAGGTCCGTGGGAGGATGGTTTTGCCGATGGAGACCGCAGTGGCCGACTCCTCCAAGCAACAGGAGCGGGAGGCCATGTACGCACGGATTTTGGCGAGACTTGAAGAGGTGGTCGCTCGTTTCGATTGCATCCTCGACTCGTCATCCTCCTCCCCAGCCCCTGCTACCTCGCTAGGCTCAGACGTCACCGATTCAAGTGCTCCTGCGACTCCTCTAGCTGGCGCACATAAGATGTTCGATGAAATGCCTCCTAGCAGAGAGCTGGTTATTCGAGGTGATCTTCATGTCATGGTGAGCCATGTGGTGTACCCAGTGACTGAGGATGTGCTGCATCATCTCTTTGATCCGTACGGTGCAGAGAAAGTGCTAGTGCTCATGGAAGATACTATTGTGGAGGCCCTTGTTTCGTTCCATTCGGCGCACGATGCCATGCAAGCTAGAGAAGCGTGCCATGGCCGCTGCATCTGGGATGGCTGCAATTTGATGGAAATTTATCTTGTGCTACATCCCACTTCGGACAGCATACCAGAGACCCCCACCAAGTGTGGCACTGACACTAGCAATGTCCATGTCACAGATATGTCCCAGTCCGCTGCTGCTGCCCCCAAGGTCGCCCCAGTTCAAGAGGAACTCCCGCCATACCTTTCAGAGAAGGTGTTTGCTGACGTTGAGTGTAACAACATCATGTCCACAACATGTTTGTTGGATTGTCCCAGCAAGGACAGTGCTGCCATGGATGTTTATCAGATGGATACAATCGTTCCAGTTCCATGTGATGCAATTCCAAAGCGGAAGATGGCACCATATGCCGCTAGACAATGTCGTACTGTCAAGTGGGTGTCAAAGGTTCGTGTCAGCTATCGTCCTGTGCTTTGGCCTGTCCGAGTTATCCATGGCAATTTTGTTCGCAATCATGTGCTCACCCACGTTGGTGGTTGTTCATTGTTCTCGGAGACTGATATTGAGTTTGCAGTACCAACAGATCAAGATGATAGTGGGAAGGCATCTTTTGTTGTGAGTGATGACAAGGAGAAAGTGATAGTTGAAGTTCAGCTATGTGTAGAGAGATATGGCACTTCTGCTCGATGGAGTCGGGCTCTACCACTGAGTTCAGACTACATTGGGTTCAGGCTACTACAAGATGGAAAACCACACAAACATCTATTACAGGAGCATTTCATGCTTAGAAAGGATCAGGACACGCGATCCATCGACGATGAGGGGTGGTCTAATATGTATTGGAAATTCAGTTTTGTGTGGCTGCATTTTGAGAAATTGTCACCTTGGGACAGAAATGCTTTCAGTCCATGGACATATGGACAGGTGAGGGCTTGCTCAATGCTGGATAAAATGCAAGCATGGCAACGTGGAGGATTTAGTCCTGGACAATATTCAGTAGCATCGGTTTCCCAATGGGTGAGTAAACTGCTACATCTCCAATGCATATTGCTCACAGAAGAAAGTTGTTGGCTAGAATGCATCAGGCACTATGCTGCAAATGGTGATCGAAGGTGCTATGTAAGTGAGCTGAGCTATTCGCAAGTGAAGTCACCTAACAAGAATATCAAAACAAACTCAAGTTCCTGTCCAAAAGATTCTTTTTGTGATGAAACAGTGGAAGATCTCTGCATCAGTCCATGGAAAATGATATTGGTGAGTGCTCAGATAATTCTTGAAAATATACTGTCATGTCACCAAGGTGGTTTCCGTCCTGACCAAGCAGCAACTATGAGCAAGATGATAATACAATTTGTACAATTTGCTGAAGAGAAAGATCAAACACTTCCAGACTTATCTATCACTAGGCCCTCAGATCCAGTGTAGTATCTCATGTGCAGCTATTGACTTGGTACTCCACATGCACGATCCTGAAATTATTGTTTGTGTGCAAAGTCATCCCTGATCAAGCCTCTTTACTAACTGCCGGAGAGATCTGTCAGTCAATGCACAAGTACATGCGACATGAGCAGATTCAGTCCATCAGACAGAGAGCAAGAACCACAGCAACTCTTTCACATTTTGTTTCTTTGGGATCAGAACAAAGACTGATTTCACTCATCCAGAAGCTGCAAGTGCCTTGGGATCCAGGTGGTGCATTTCTGTTGGTTGTGTTGAATGATTTGCATCGGCTTGAGGGCAAGCCGATACTCAAGGAGGGGCGAATGTCATACACCGGGGCATGTCCTCTTCTGGGCCGCAAGACTATACATGTATTGGCCCATATCAGCTGGCCCACATATCTTCAGTTAGCAACCAACGAAGTACAAAAGCAGGAGGTGAACACAGGGATTGGCATCGAAGAAAATCAGAACCCGTCTTCCTCCTCAGGTCTCGTTCGACCTCCTCTCTCTGCCCCTCGATCCCCATTGCTCCTCTTGCTGTTCTACCCCGAATCCTTGCTATCTCTACCTTAATTCCATCCAGTTACCCTCAATTGATACTTGTATCCTCCTCAGCTACCCAGGGACATAACAGCAGAGGCAGCGGCGGTGAGCGCGGTGGTGGAGCGGGTTTGGAGGTGGAAGGCCAGGCGGGCTCGGAGGTAGTGGTGTGGTGGGTGGGGAGGACGGCGCCGTTGCCGTTGCTGTTGGCGGTGGAGGCCATGGCTTCCGATAGGTTGGAGATTCGAAGCGTGCGATGCGAAGCACAAGGGGGAGCGAAGCAGGGGTACTGAACGCGGCCGGGGGTTGGGAAGGAGGTTTTTTTTTTTTATCAAACATACCTATATTTCATGATAAGGAAACCATACAGACCACATACGCGTATAGGTACGCAAAAGGATACGGATACACAGCTTTAACAGCCAACTTGCAGAGAAGCCTCCCAAGAAAAACAAAATTACAAGTAGGTCCCTGGGCACCCTGCTCTCCACTGCCGACGACCACCACTCGCCGACGCACGCCGCCGACGAGGAAGGCAGCCAGCCCGCGGATCTGGAGAAGTCCTTCGCTTGCAAGCTTCACGGAGCCGAAGAAGACACCCGTCCCACCGGACGGGATGAAGGCGGAGCCGGTCGCGCATCGGTCGGAGCGGCGTCCCGACCCCTCCAGATCAGCTCGCCGCCGCCGACGAACGCCGCGACGGGGTTGCCGAGCTCGATCCACTCGCCCAAACTCCACCGCTTCCGAAGCTGGACCCGCACCTTTGAACAAGAACGCCGCTGGCAAAGACAACCGGCGGCGGGGACTCCTAAACATGGGCCGGCGAAGCCGGATCCGACCTCCACACGCTCGCCGGCGACACGGGAGTGACGCGCCACCGGGACGAGGAAGAACGAGAAAGGACCAAGATCCACGACGATGTCGCCGTCGCCGCCTCGACTCCATCGCCGGGCACCAAAACCTAACTAAGGAGGTACCTAATCTACACGCCTTTGAAGGCCGACGACCCCCTCCGCCAGCCAGCGACCTAAAGGCCGCCGTAGACGAAGGAAATCGCCGGCCCTCGCCGGCGGAAGAACGGAGTCGCCGAGTCGCCTCTTTTTCGCCTCTCAGCACTGTAGCACCGAGAGGGTTCGAGTGGAGACCTAAGCGAGACGGGGTTGGGAAGGAGGTTGATTGATATCTGACCCGATACGTTCATTAACGCCTTAATTGGTTCTCGGTTGAGTGTTGACGACGAGACGACCCAGTGGGCGCGGTGCGCCGGTGCCTCGCCACGGACGTCCAACCGATTTGCTGTGCGCCGTGATGACGTGCCAACGTTGCGTTCCGCTTGCTTGCTTCCTTCCTTCCTTCGTTCCTATCCCAGAGAAGAGCAGAGAGAGCAGCGAGAATGACTGACAGCGGCTGCTCTGCTGCTGTGCCGCACGCATCGCATTCGCATCGTCATGTTTGTTGGAGACGACGAACGTGTAAACCCAACAGAGAAAGATTCCTAGTACTCCTGCTGTGCTGCCTCATGGTACTTGCCACCTCACCACTGCTGTCGTACTGCTCCATGCATGCCCAAGTAAAACTCGACTAATAGTAACAAGCATACATTACTGTCTTCCTTATCCATGTAGTTTTTTTCCTCATATTTATTGTTGATTGTTTACATAACTTTTTAACTAATCAAATGTTTATTTTCAAAATCAAACTATGCAAAACAATCGTCAAAAAATAAAGAAACAATCAAATGGATGGCGGAAAACACAACAAATGTAACTTTGTGCCAAAATTTTAAGCTGCAATATGTTTTGTGCATTGTGATATTCTTTTTAAAAAAATAGTCAATTTTTCTGCTATAATGTTCCGCAAACAAAAGCCACGTTTTCTCAGTGTCTAAAACACCAAAAGAAGATATGCGGTGTCCAGACTCTAACATTAAGTAGTGTCCAAGGACAGTCCGAACTTTTACTATGTACAAGGACAGTACGAACTCTTACTATGTACAAGATCCATCACCGTTGTTTCGACAACAACCTCAATATTTCCTAAATGCGTGTCTGCGTCTACTCATTAAGTTGTTGCCAGAGCTAAGGATATGCTATTAACTAGATACTGTACTTGTTCGTATCATGGGGCATGTGCCCCCGCCCTAGGATTCATAAACCTGACTTGGCTAGTTTGTGTGCGCCAAAACACCACAAAGTCGTAACCATATTAATAGAATTGATTCGTTGTAGTAGTATTAATCTAATTGAGAAATAAAGACAAAGCATGCTACACCAAAGATTAAACACCTTTGAAAGATATAACTAAAAAAATAAAACATCATTTACCAACCTAAACAATAGAACATATTTTTAAAATAAAAAAAGCATGCGCCAACAGAAACTATGCACATATACTTTTAAAATTTGACATGAATAAATGGATCAGCGTAAACATAACTTTGGATTTATAAAGAATACCTAGCTCTAATGCATATTTATTCTGGGCCAAAACTTCTCGTGTACAGAGAACACAATATTTTAGCATGAAGGACAAGCCTCTGAAGTTATCGATAGCATATCAATGCCTTCAGGTTCCAGCGTCGGGACAACATGCGCCAAACTCTGAACTTACTGAACATCAAAATTCCAGTCCGGGTAGGCGGGTACCATTCGCAGCAAGCACGGATGTCCTGGTTGGACCAGCGCAGCGTCACGAGCCGTGCCGTTGCGTTCCCCCCCCCCCCCCCCCCCCCCCCCCCCCCGCGCTTCCTTCGTTCGTTCCCAGAGCCAAGAATGACAGGTGTATCTTGTTTGTTGGAGCCGAACGTAACCCAAAGATTCTCGAATACTTCTGTTTACTTCGGCAGTCCTGTCAAACAAAAGTTAAACAACCGCATACCCTGCTTCATATACAAATTTTTAACCAAACTAAACCAAATGAATTTGGGTGATCTCTTGCGCCAATGGCAAGTACTCCACCAGTCACAATTCCAGCGCTTTAGACGGCAAAGGCGTCCCTGTCGAATTTCATTCGCAGCTCAGCACACCTTTTCGTCCGCGCGTTCCGTTCCACGTCCCCATCCCACACTAACTGCTGGCCCGTGTTCTGGTGTCATGTTTCCACGCACATCCGTATCGAAATGGACGGCTCCTCCATCACCGTCCACATGCTGTGCCCTGGTCACACCCATTGATCACTCCCTCCCTCTTCCTGATGAGTACTGTGCCAACTATAGGACGATACATGATGACTAAAAACCCATCATACCGTGATTTAGCTTTTCTCCCTCAAGGAACATCCTTGCAATAATTCACTGATGCTCATTTCTGCCTGAAACTCGTGCCTACGTTTCCATCAAAGGAGAAAGACACACGCATTATAACTTTATTTATTGGCACAAGAAAATGTGCACAGATAATACGTACTCGGTTTTATCCCGCAATTCTCACTCTCCATGGCGCATCTTTCACGCTGGAATAAACAGGTACACGTGCTAATTTTACAACCACCAACAAACCATTAGCAATAAGTATGAACCAGTTGCCTAGATGGCAAGTGATTACCATACGTAGCTCCATCAGAAAGCTCACTCTGACAGAATAACATGCTCTAAACCACATGGACTAGAATGGAGCATCTCTATACGAAACAATTTACCCATGCTATGACGCAAGCTAAAAACACTTCAGGTTGGCCTTTTGCACAACCCCAGAAAAAGAACCCAAAATGCACCTCCTCACCTGGCCAACAACACAGGACGAAAACAGACTCATGTTTCATCAACCATAAATATCTGTTAGTCCAGCAGTTAGCAAAGCAGTAAGGAACGGAATTGTGACTGGTGCTGATAACCATCAGTATACAGCAATCAGGTATCAAAGATAGAAGCACTACAAATCGTATTACAGGAAAAACCATGCTAACATTCACATATCTTGAGGTAGAATAAAGATATTCAGGAAGCTTTATTTCACATATCAGAGACACAGACAAACTCTCGACATCCACTTGCTTGACAACTGTACCATATCAGAGGACAAGCTGGAAATAAATTACTTGTTTCATATATTCACTTTCCATTTTTTTAAGTGCACAAGAAAAGCTCAGTGCCCAGAAATAGAATAATGTGAGTTATGGACCTACATTCTGCCTGCAAACAACAGAAGAAATCAAACAAAACATTTGCAGAACAAGCGTGTCACAAGCATTGTCATGACAACAACTTCAGCTCAATAACTTCCATGTATAATCAAATATGGACAAATTTACAGGAAGAATAAACAATAACTATACCACAAACAAAGAATTTGACAAAACTAAGTGACCTCAGGAAATCTGAGTTATCTGAAAACTTGTTAAACCATTTGCAGGCAAAATGTTCCCTTGTCTTTATAACCATAGGAGACTTTTATGGTTGAACAGTACTCCAAAATTGTTTCCCCTTCCTATTCTACTTGCAAGAGACCAAAAATTTCACATCTCTGTAGAAATTCACATGTTCTTTCTTCGGGATATTCTACTGGAGACTGGCACCATTGACTCGAAGCTATCATATCCATCCTCAAGTGCTCTACTGTGACGTAACAACTGGCTTGCTGAATCATATCCCATGAGTCGATGAAGCGCCGAGTCGGAAATCTTCTTGCTACTTTGTGTGGCGGCAAGGCTTGTTCTAGCCTGAGTAGAAAAGCTTCTTGTGAAGGATGCTCCACATTCTTCATTTATACTGATAGACCCTCTAAGGCACTCAGCAGAATGAGAAGTAGCATCCTTATTCTTAGCAACCATGCTACCAGCAGGTTGAGTGACATAATCGCTGATCTTTCCTTCTCCATGGCATGCAGCAGGAAAAGATAAAACAAGTACCTTGGAGCACTTACCACACTGCATTTTTCCAATCTTTGCTTTTGATATGTACATATCTGATGGCATTTGAACTAAATTGAAACAGCTGCTGCAGATGCTGAATGGTGAAGCACCTGACAGAGGACGCAAGATATGCTTTCTCACCATACGTTTTGGCTCCTTGTAACTTGCAATAAGGGAATCGTGGTCAAGAACTGTGCTTTCAGCATATGAGGAGGACTGGTAGTATGAGTTGAACTCCCACATATCATAACTGTATGGTATGCTTTTCTGGGCATGTCCAAAATTGTAGCGTGAGTATGTTTGGGTTGGAGAGAAAGGATTTGGCTCTGGTATCTAGGTTGCCTTTCATGGCCATAATAGGATTCAAGAGCATAGGAATCAACATCAACACTTTGAAGATGCTGCTCAACATCATAGCTATTGGCTTGTTGCAAGTACTCTAGGCCTCTTTTCTGATACTTTTTCTCCATGCCTTTCTGGCTTGAAAGCCTACTCAGCTGATCTCTTAGTTCATCCATCTTTTTTAGGCGTTCGTGTCTAACAACTTCATTACTATGAACTTTCACTGCTATATCCTCATCTGTAAACACCAGCGTCTCGTTACCAGCAATGTAATTGGTCATTTTGACATTGTCAATACAGTCCTCTTCCTTATCTTGAGTGGCATCTGCTGTTGGGCCATTTGGTTGAATAGTTTTCTTCAATTTGATATTGCTATCATCAATAGAAGAAACATCACATGGATGCGTAATTTCTGAATCTACAGGCTGCCAATCCTTGTCGTGCTCTTGCTCATGGAATCTCTCTTCACGGACCTCATTGGGAGTGACAATATGCTCATTCCCATGAACATTGTTGGCAATATCGCTGTGATCTTCAATATCTTCTTTTCCTTCAGTGCCATTGTCAATTAGTCTGTTTTCTTCATGAAAAGTCTGTTCAGATCCAAGATATCCATTGTCAAGTGAAGGTATGCTTTTGACATCACTATCATCGATAGAAGAAACATCACATGGATGCGTAATTCCTGAATCTACAGGCTGCCAATCCTTATCGTGCTCTTTCTCATGGAATCTCTCTTCACCGACCTCATTGGGAGTGACAATATGCTCATCCCCGTGAACATCGTTAGCAATATCACTGTCATCTTCAATATCTTCTTTTCCTTCATTGCCATTGTCAATTAGTCTGTTTTCTTCATGAAAAGTCTGTTCAGATTCAAGATATCCATTGTCAAGGGAAGATATGCTTTTGACATCACTATCATCGATAGAAGAAACATCACATGGATGCGTAATTCCTGAATCTGCAGGCTGCCAATCCTTATCGTGCTCTTTCTCATGGAATCTTTCACCAACCTCATTGGGACAGACAATATGCTCATTCCCATGAACATCATTAGCAATATCATTGTCGTCTTCAATATCTTCTTTTCGTGCATTGCCATTGTCAATTAGTCTGTTTTCTTCATGAGAAATCTGTTCACATTCAAGATATCCATTAGCAAGTGAAGGGATGCTTTGTTCACAAGGATGTACACTTTCAGGACCACACAGGGTCTGTGGACGCTTATCATGCTCATTCCCATGTACATCGTTGGCAGCTTTGTTGTCATCTTCAATATTTTCCTTTCCTTGATTGCCATTTTCTACTGGCCTGTTTACTTGATGAAGTGTTTGCTCAAGTTCAAAATGTCCACTGTCAAGTGAAGAGATGCTTTCTTCACAGGGATTTGCACTTTCAGCATCCAGGGTCCGTGGATGCTTATCATGCTTGATTTCATGAATTCTATCAATGACTGAAGGATGCTGCTCCATTGGCTCTTCTGCATCACTGAAAGACATCTCCAATTCTTCAATCAATCGACCATGGGGATCACTTCGAGAAGCGGAATCCTTTCTGCCCCCTAACATAAATCTGCGGCTACCCATTTGATGACGTAAAGCATCATTAAGCCCACTAGTTTCTGCTTCATCTGGAAAGTATTCATCATCACTGGAAAACGATAAAGACCTCTCCAACTCTTCAATCAGAGCTTCATGAGATTCAACATGAATATCTTCAGACATGTGGAGCCTCTCTTCCCTTTGAGCTACCTCAGTTTTCTCACACATTGTACTCATTTCAGTCATTTGAACACTTTCTACTTTGTCCCTGTTTGCAGGTTGACTTGAATCGAGATTCTCTAATTCTTCAATTGAATTGGAACCAATATCAGCTCCCGTGCCTTTTTCATGCATCTCTTTGACTGTAACCCCAGGATTTGGAAGTGTTATCATCAATGGATGAGCATGTTTCCACCTTCTGATGGTCCACAGCAGACACTGCTCTTCCTTCGATTGTGTCCTTGTCGGAGCTTGTATAGTTGACAGAGGAGAAAATGATCACATCGGCCGCGGCTTCATGAGGCTGCTCAACAGAGGAAGCGGCTTTCTGTTCATCCGAGCAAATCGATTTGTTATCCCGAGGGGGGCCTTTCAGGCTACTTGGAACTTTGTTTTGTTCATCATATTCTGAATTAGTTTGCACCACAGGGACAGCTCGATTTTTTGCTGCATCATACAAGTGACAATGATCAAATTGCAATCAAAAGGGTTGATTTTTTTTTTTCTGGACCAGATAACGGGAGATAGATAAATAACCCGTACCTCTGAGAACAGTATTGCAGCCACCACATTTGTAAACAGGAATGGAGGGGTATTCGACAAGAAGCTGGTAGCATTTTGGGCATCTGACAAACCGGACCTTCGGCGGTTCCATGGCCAATGGCTCCCCCAACACTGGGAGAAGGTAAAGGCACCGCAGTCAGACGGCGTCAACCATGGCGATTATAGCCTGCCTGTTGACAAACACAGTAACATCAGTGTTGGTTCCAATGACAGCAAATTTCTTGAGACTTTATATTGTTTCAACATCTCCTACTACAACATCTATAACATTAGGCAACACGATTTGTTAAGGAAGGACGGATAGGATACCATATCACCTAACAGCAGCATGTGACAACTGCACAAACAACCCACTGCTAGTAACTACTACAGCATATTTCTATTGAGAATGATTACGAATGCCGATTCTCAGAGGAAGAAGTGAGCACGGCAGATGATACATTTTTCTGTTCTGAAAGCCTTCACAAATTTACAACTAAAGCATGATCTGTGCAGTAGTTTAGCCCATAGTTCTGCGCGGCGTTTTGCTCAGATTCAACCGACGACTAGGATATGGTCGCGCACGGGGAGGGAGAGAAAAGAGAGGAAGAGTGGGAGGCAAACCTGCCAGGAAGGTCATCAGCCGCCATCTTCTCTATCCCCGCCGGCTCCGATGCTTGTGGCCGCCTGGGCGCAAGACACTCACCGGCTAGCTGTGGATCCCGCGAGTGGAGAAGCAAGACAGCTGGAGAGGAGCAAGGGAGATGAGGATCACGTGGAAGGGGCGGAGCTGTGGATCCGGCGAGCGGAGGAGCAAGAGCGCATGGAAGGAGCGTGGCAGGATTCAGAGGAGGAAGAATGGCAAGGGAATGGAGCCGTGGAGAAAGAAAGCGGCGGCGACCAGCAGAGCATGAATCATGGGATGGGGACGCCTGCTGCCGGTCCAGATACTCCAGCGGGGCCACATCAAACTGATGAGTGGATAAGTAAATTTTTTCAGGATTTTCACACGCGAACATCTCAAAAGTTCATTTTCTGGACTCTGTTTTGGTAAACTATCTAATCTTTCACTCACTCAATATTTATTTATTGTACCAATACATAACGACTACAGCTTGTGCATGACGGAAGGTCAAAGCTGAAGTGGAAGCCTCCTGATGATGGCTGGGTGAAAGTGAATGTTGATGGTGCTTTCTCGGCTGAGTCGGGCAGAGCGGGCATAGGTGTCATCATTAGAGACAGCCGGGGGAAAGCATTGTTATCTGCCTGGCGTGTTCTATTTCATTGTGCCACGCCTGAAGAAGCTGAAGCTGAAGCGTGCAAGGAGGGCCTACACCTGGTAGCTGAATGGGTAAGGCAGAAAGCCATCATCGAAACTGATTGCTCCATGATGGCTGAAGAGCTGAAGAAGGTGAATGCAAATCGCTCTAGCCTGTGCTTTATCATCGAGGAGGCGAAGATGATTGGGAAGACATTGCCGGATGTGAAGTTTCTGGCCGTAAAAAGAGAACAAAACTCCATTGCTCATGAGCTCGCGCAACTTGCGAAACGCACTACCCATACCGCTGTATGGCGAGGTCAGACTCCTAGTTGTGTCGAGCGAATGATTGCTCAAGAATGTACTTTCAATCCTGAGTAATCAATAAAGTTCTCTTTTTACTCGAAAAAAAAAAGACTACAGCTTGTGCAAAGGATTCGCTTACGCAGCATATGCAAACAAATCAATAATCAAATGCTGCAGAGTATTGCATGCCAGTTTTTGGTAGTAAATAAAAGAAAATGAACAGCATATTCCATGTAATCGCAACCGTTCTTTGTAGTTGTTGCCGACACATTACGGTTCTGTGGTTAGCATTGCTGCAAAAGAATCAATACTATATCTTGCCCTCAAAAAAAAAAACAATCTATACTATATCTATGTTCATCTGTAGTCCACGCGTGTCGTTGTCAGTTCACGGCTGTTTCCAACTGCAATTATTCCCCACGGAATGTGACGCTCAACCATCCCCTGCAGGTCATTTGCTTCAAAAGTGCCAGTCTCGGTCACTAGTAATCCATGCAATTACTATTCAGAGATGCAACTCGTCCACACGAAAAGCCACGTCAGCATCGCTGCATAACATCAGATCAAGCAATGCTAATCAAATTAGAAGCCCACATAAATATAGCGCACGGTCCTGCTGAACCACTGATACTCCAGCGCGGCTACTTTTTTTCCTCTCTCTTTTGAAGGAGAAAACGCCTTTTGGGCTTTTATTAGATATAGGAAAAAGTACAAACTTTTTTGCTCATGAAGGGCAGTTCCTTAGTTAGAACATCTTTCAAAGGACAATAATTATTATGCTTACAATTAAAGCATCTGGTGGAGGGAATATCAAAATTATTTGTTAAAGCACTCCTTTTTTGTTTTGAACTGTTAAAGCACTCCTTGCTAAAGCATCTGCTATTGAATTTTCTTCCCTCCTAATGTAGTTGAAGTCCTACATTTATATTTCTCAAGTGATGGTCAATGTCATTCTTGACTTGCCTCAGTCTCCAGTCAGGCGAAGAATCTCCTGAATTCTTCATATAGTTAATTAGAGGCAAGTTATCTGATAGCATTTCGCAATCTTGAAGCTTAAGCAGATATATAATGAGTGATCCAAGAAGCATGCTTAAAGCTTCAGCATGAGTTGCAGAAAAGGCTTGCATTTTTGTCGCCTGAACTTGGATACTTTTTCTCTCATGATAATCTATGTAGCTTATAAAAATATCAAGCCCGGTTTCATGACCTTCATGGTAACAAGCATCTGACCTGCAACAGAAACTAAAACTAGAGACAAGTGGATAACGGCAACAGCTTGTGACAAGGATTCGCTCACGCAGCATATGTATAACAAATCGATAATTACATGGTACTGCATGCCAGTTTTTATAGTGAATAAAAGAAAAAGAAAACGGCATACTCCATGTCGCCATTGTGTTTTTGTTGTTGTTGCCGACACTGTACAGAACTACGTGCATCTGAAGTTTGGTCGTATCGTCCACGTGTGTCGTTGTCAGTTCACGGGTGTTTCATTTCCAAAAAGCCATCATTGATCATTCCCCATGGAAGGTGACTTTCAACCATCCCCTGCAGGTCCTTTGCTTCGAGAGGAAAAATGCTATACTAGTTACATGCAAATTACTTTTCAGATCAAGCAGAACTAAGCTAATGGGCAAATCAAATTAGAAGCCCATATCATGTATCAGCTCACCTTGTTGTGTCCAAGTTTACCATGGACCTGGGTGTAAACAAGGTACGATGTGGACATAAATACAGTGCACGGCCGTAGGTGATGGTCATGTTTCATTAAATAATAATTGAAAAACAACAACAACAAGGTGATGGTCCGATCACAGCCCTTTCTTCTCCAAGCCAGAGCATCTCCTGGAGCAAATTTTCAAGTCTTGTGAGAGCTGGTGTACCATATTCCCAGTCACGGTAGATGCTTGAAATGTTCATTGCGTGATGTTGTACACAAATCATCATTTATCAATAGTGTTGTTACCTCTCTACTATAAAAACAGAACTTGAAATGCGCATCAGATTAATGCACAAAGAAATAGAATGATCATTTATAATGAAGAATGCACAGTATTTGAGGTCTCAATAGGCCAATGAGCAATCAGCAATGGAGCAAGATAGCAATAAGCAAAAATTAGGAAAAGAAAAACATCAATCACATGTTGCATGACACAAATATAGGCATGTCCTGAGACCCTGTATTAAAAACAGAAGTATCTGGACATCTGCTAATTGCTCCATTTCATTTGTTAAAGGATGCAATTTGGCATGAGAAAATATGCATAAATTTGTTTATTCAGTTATATGCAGTTGTTCTCACTCTCCACGACACACATAGTGACCCTGGCATAAAAAGATAGGCACACCAATTTTACAATCACTAACAGAATGTTAGTCGCAAATATGAGGTCCCACTTGCCTAGATAGCAAGTGATTTCCATGTATAGCTCCAATGAACACCTCGCTCTGTCTGAGAGTAACATGCTCTGAATCACATAGTACAAAGACTAGAACTGGGACTTGTCAAGGCTGTTGAGGTAGGGATGCTCCATTGCCGCTTTAGCTGATATCCTGTTTGCCGGATCAAGCTGAAGCATTTTCTGCAAGAGACGAACAACTGACCATCAGCTCAAGTCTTGCTAAAAGGTGGTGGCAAACCACCAGTGTCATAAACCTCATGTCTGGGGGCATAACCAAATAACATAGAAACTGAAGCAAAGCTTGTTACACTACACCAATGATTAAATGCACTTGTCTGGGGGCATAACCAAATAGCATAGAATCTGAAGCAAAGCTTGTTACACTAAACCAATGATTAAATGCACTTGCTAATCAACCATGTAACACACAAAGGTAATTCATCAACCTAATCAATAAAACACATCTAGAAACAGCTATGCAGTAACGGAAAATATGCAGAATCCCTTTCAAATTTGAAACCCATTAATTGATTAGCATAAACTTGGGATTATGGAGTTAGAAAGACAATTTTTGGTGACCAATACTCCTCAAGTACAGAGAACACAGTATAGAGCAAGCCTTAGAACTTACTGATAGCAGGTCAATGCCTTCAGGTTCTAGAGTCGGGACTGCACGGGCCAAACTTTGGGGTTTCCACTGGGGAAACACGTGCCAATCCCTCAAGCCACTCACTCCAGGCCACTGCTCCTCAGTAGGAGTTCCCATCAACCTATTCACGGAAGCAGATGTTTGTCAATTCATAATACAAATTGATGGGATCAGAAGACCGGACTGAAAAAAGAAAATGTATCATGTGTGCACTATTAGATAATCCTTAAAGCAACCGAAAGTAACGTTATTCATTGAAGTTGTGTCTAATAGAGAATAATAACCCATGAAATCCAACAGCTTCTGCACAAAATTGCTATTTTCCAGAAGTCCTCCTTTTGCTGGACAAGACTGCTATATCTTAAGAATTCACCAGTCACTAACTAGATGTGCAAGGAGGGAATCAAGACCTGAAAATGTGAAGCAACTGTTGCAACTCTGAATCGCCAGGGAAAAGAGCCTGCCTTCTAACCATTTCAGCTGCATTATATTAAAAATTTATAATCATCAGGAGAATTTTGATAACAAGTGTCAAGTTCTTAAATCATCTCATAACCTAAGATAAGCGTTGCAGAAGAGAAGCATATTATGATGTATAATTAGTTAGTTACTCATAAAGTTACAAAATACTGAGGCAAGAGTCCATTGGAGATTTAGACTTTCACTCTATTTAAATTGAACTTAGCGACTGATCTGTTTGTTAGATGATTTCTGCAGTTAACTAAAATCCTTGGACAAGGACATGCACAATGTGATAGTTGAAACTCAGCTTCATAGGTGAATTAGCACCAGTGTGTGATCAGCAGCCTGCCTGGCTGTTGTGTTCTAGAAGAGAGCTGCATCAGCAGCTACTCTGTGTGCTTAACTTCCTTAGTTAGTAAGGTAACTTAGCCTAGTTAGTATAGAAGTCAGTTTTTGCTTTCTACTACTGCAGGCTAGCTGCCTCAGTCGGTTCAGTTATAAACCGACCTGTATCTCTGTATAAATAGGACTCTAGGCCAATGCAATCAAAGGAGCCATTCTAGCCTAAGATCAGCAGCTCCACTGAAGTGAACCTGTGTGTGTGTGTAACCAATTTACCTCCAACATTTGGTATTCAGAGCGTGAGGTTCTGATCCATGGCTTCAGCTCCGGCGAGACAAGACGCTGCCCACTACCCCTATCGCCGCCGTTCCCCTTCACCTCGTCCACGACGCGGTCGACGTCGCAATGACGATGTCATCATCCAGCGCGTGGTGAAGGAAGTCGGCGGCGCCACGCCGTACCCGCAGCTCACCCGCACCAACTATGAGGACTGGTGCATCCTCATGCGAGTGAAGCTCGAGGCGCGCGGGCTCTGGGACGTCATCGAGCTTGGCGGCGGCACCCGCCATGAAGATCGCCTTGCGGCGGACGCCATCCTCTCCGCCGTGCCCGCGGAGATGATCCGCCCGGTGGGAGAGTGCGAGACGGCGAAGGAGGCTTGGGAGTTCATCAAAACGATGAACATCGGCTCCGACCGCGCAAGGAAGCAGACGCTGCAGCGGCTCCGTCGAGAATGGGAGCTGCTCTCCTTTCGCGACGGCGAGCTCGTCGACGACTTCGCACTCCGCCTCACGAGCATGATGAGCTCCCTCAACCTCCACGGCGAGCGCATGTCATCGCAGCAAGCCGTCGAGAAGCTGCTCCGCGTCGTCCCCAACAAGTATGCGCAGATCGCCCTCTCGATTGAGACTCTGCTCGACACCGCCGATCTCTCAATCGTGGAAGTGGCCGGGCGCTTGAAGGCCGTCGACGACCGGGCCGCTACTGCCTCATCTTCCTCCGCTGATCAGCCGCTCCAAGTCAGCGGCAAGCTCTACTTCACGGAGGAGCAGTGGCAGGCGCGCATGAAGGAGCGCCAATCCGGCGAATCGTCCTCGAGCGGCGGCCGGAACAGCGGCAGAGGACCACGCCGTCCACCGCGCCCGCAGCGGAAGCGTGGCGGACCTGGCGAAAACAGGGGAGGTGCTCGCGATTCGCCTCGCGATGCGCCGCCCGACTCGGTCCGCGACAATCGCTGCAAGAATTGCGGCAAATACGGCCATTGGGCCAAGGATTGCCGCAAGCCACGGCAGGAGCAAGCTCACCTCGCCGCAGAAGACGAAGATGGGCCGGCGTTGCTCATGGCGCAGGCCTCTGTTTCACTAAAACAGAGCGCCCCTGCTGCTAGCACGCGCAAGGAGGAGGATTGCGGCGCGTCAGCGAAACAGAGCACTTCCGCTCTGCCGCAGATCCGCCTCGACGAGCCATGCGCCCAAGCCTACCTCGACGTCGACGACGATCACCACGGCGACAGCTGGTTCCTCGACACAGGCGCGACGAACCACATGACCGGGCGTCGTGATGTCTTCGCCGAGCTCGACCGCAACATCATCGGCACCGTCCGCTTCGGCGACGGCTCGGTGGTCGACATCGAGGGTCAAGGCTCCGTCATCTTCTCCGGCAACGGCGGCGAGCATCGTGCTCTGACGGGAGTCTACTACATCCCGCGGCTCAAGAACAACATCTTGAGCGTTGGCCAACTTGACGAGAACAGCGCCACCGTGCAAATCAAGGACGGCATGCTCTGCGTCTGGGACCGCAACGACAAGTTGCTGGTGAGGATCGAGCGCGGCTGCAATCGGCTCTACGTCATGCAGCTCGACATCGCGCAGCCACTCTGCCTCGCCGCCCAGCGCAACGACGTCGCATGGAGATGGCACGAGCGGTACGGCCGACACTTCGACGCGCTCCGGCAGCTGGCGAAAAAGGAGATGGTCCGCGGCCTCCCCACGCTCGAGCACGCCGACCAATTCTGCGACACCTGCGTCCTCACCAAGCAGCGCCGCACTCCATTCCCGTCGCAAGCCAAGTTTCGCGCCGAGCACGCCCTCGATCTGGTGCACGGCGACATCTGCGGCCCCGTCACGCCACCAACTCCCGGTGGCAAGAAGTACTTCTTGCTGCTGGTCGACGATTTCAGCCGCTTCATGTGGCTGGTGCTGCTGGCGGCCAAGAGCGATGCGCCGGCGGCAATCAAGCGCTTCAAGGCGGCGGCGGAATTAGAGAGCGGCCGCAAGCTTCGAGTGTTGCGCACGGACTACGGCGGCGAGTTCACCTCCGTCGAGTTCGGCGACTACCTCGCGTCGGAAGGCGTCCAGCGCCACCACTCCGCTCCTTACTCGCCGCAGCAAAACGGCGTTGTTGAGCGGCGCAATCAGACGATTGTGGCGACGGCGAGGAGCCTGCTCAAGCAGCGCGGCATGCCCGCGATGTTCTGGGGCGAGGCGGTCACGACGGCCGTCTTCCTCCTGAACAGAGCGCCCACCAAAGCGCTCGACGGCAAAATGCCGTATGAGGCATGGCGCGGCAAGAAGCCGGCCGTGAGCTTCCTGCGCACCTTTGGGTGCGTGGCCTTCATGAAGAAGACGGTGCCACATCAAGCAAAGCGCGACGAGCGCAGCATCCCCGTCGTCTTCATCGGCTACGAAGCCGGCACCAAGGCATACAGGGTGTTCGACCCTGTGTCCCATCGCGTGCACGTGACGTGCGACTTGGTGTTCGACGAGAAGCGGAGCTGGGACTCGAGCGAGGAGGAAGAGGACGTCCATGGCGCGCGCCGCGGCGGAGAATTCGTCATCGAGACGACAACCACGGTGCTTGACGCACCAGCACCACCAAGTCCAGATCATGGGGGTGCAGCCACCAGCGCCACCATCTCCGCCTGCGACGCCACCACCAGCTTCCCCTGCTCCAGCCGCCGCCGTCGAATTCGCCACTCCACCACCCGATGCAGAGGCCCAGCTCGATGCAGAGCATGGCGACACTCCCGTGCGCTTCCGCCGAGTGGACAATGTCCTCGGCGACGCGCCTCTGCCAGGCCTAGCTGCGCGCGAGCTCGCTGAAGCTGAGCTCCACATGGTGAGTGTGCAAGAGCCCGCCTCATTCAAGGAGGCGGAGGAGAAATTGGAGTGGAAGCGGGCGATGGAAGAAGAAATTGAGGCGGTGGAGGACAATAAGACATGGCGGCTCGTCGATCTCCCGCCTGGGCATCGTCCAATTGGACTCTGGTGGGTGTACAAGATCAAGAAGGACGCCGGCGGCAAGATCGTCCGCCACAAGGCGCGACTGGTAGCGAAAGGCTACGTCCAGCGCGCCGGTGTCGACTTCGACGAGGTCTTCGCGCCGGTTGCTCGACTTGAGTCCGTGCGGCTCATGATCGCAATCGCGGCGCACGCCGATTGGAAGCTGCATCACCTCGACATCAAGTCCGCCTTCCTCAACGGCGACCTCAACGAAGAAGTCTACGTCGAGCAGCCGCCCGGATTCGTCGTCAAGGGCAAGGAGCACCTCGTCTACCGCCTGGACAAGGCGCTCTACGGCCTCCGCCAAGCTCCGCGCGCCTGGAACGTGAAGCTCGACGCAAGCCTGCTCCAGCTCGGCTTCACGCGTTGCGCCTCCGAGCACGGCATGTACACGCGTGGACGCGGCGACCAGAGGCTCCTAATCGGAGTCTATGTCGACGATCTCATCATCACCGGCGGCAATTCGAAGGAAATTGAGAAGTTCAAGGCGGAGATGAAGGCGAAATTCAAGATGAGCGATCTCGGATTGCTCTCCTTCTACCTCGGGATCGAGGTGAAACAGGGGATTGGGGAAATTTCCCTCTCCCAGTCCGCCTATGCCGCCAAGATCATCGCCGCCAGCGGGATGCAGGGCTGCAATCCCTGCGTGGTGCCCATGGAGCCTCGATTCAAGCTGAGCAAGAAGAGCTCGGCTCCTCCAGCGGACGCGACGGCTTACAGGAGCGTCGTGGGGAGCTTGCGCTACCTCACCCACACTCGGCCGGACATCGCCTTCTCCGTCGGCTATGTCAGCCGCTTCATGGAGTCGCCAACAACAGAGCATCTCGCAGCAGTGAAGAAGATTCTTCGCTACCTCGCCGGCACTCTGTCCTACGGGCTCCAGTACAAGAAGGGAGGAAGGAAAGAGGCCAAGCTGCTCGGCTACACCGACAGCGACATGGCCGGCGACGTCGACACACGCAAGAGCACAAGCGGCGGTGTCTTCCTCGGCAATTGCCCGGTGAGCTGGTACTCGCTGAAACAGCGAGTTGTTGCACTCTCCTCATGTGAGGCAGAGTACATTGCTGCCACATCTGCTGCCTGCCAAGGAATTTGGCTTGCACGACTGCTTGGGGAGCTTCAAGGCACTGATCCTGCTCCCTTTGAGCTGAAGATGGACAATAAGGCAGCCATTGCTTTAAGCAAGAACCCAGTCTTCCATGAGCGCAGTAAACACATTGATACAAGGTATCATTTCATCAGAGATTGTGTGGAGCAAGGGAAGATTTGGGTGGACTACATCAGCACCAAGAACCAAAGTGCTGATATCCTAACCAAGGCATTGGGAAGGATTCAGTTTGAAGAGCTGCGCAGCAAGATTGGAATGGCTAAAATCTGAAGAAGAAGCCAAGTTTCAGGGGGTGATTGATAGTTGAAACTCAGCTTCATAGGTGAATTAGCACCAGTGTGTGATCAGCAGCCTGCCTGGCTGTTGTGTTCTAGAAGAGAGCTGCATCAGCAGCTACTCTGTGTGCTTAACTTCCTTAGTTAGTAAGGTAACTTAGCCTAGTTAGTATAGAAGTCAGTTTTTGCTTTCTACTACTGCAGGCTAGCTGCTTCAGTCGGTTCAGTTATAAACCGACCTGTATCTCTGTATAAATAGGACTCTAGGCCAATGCAATCAAAGGAGCCATTCTAGCCTAAGATCAGCAGCTCCACTGAAGTGAACCTGTGTGTGTGTGTGTAACCAATTTACCTCCAACACAATGCATTTCTGTGACAATGCAGTTTTGTTCCATGCAATGAACATATATTGGCATATTGCAGTACCAGTTTTCAGTACAATGAAAAAGCACTTGGCCACAGAACTCAAAAGACAAAGTGACGTACCAAATATACATCCAACAGACCACATATCAACCCCAGTAGAGTAATGTGTTGCTCCAAGTAAAACTTCAGGTGCTCTGTACCAGAGTGTCACAATCTACACAAATAGAGAATATGAGAGATCTTTCTGTATCATGCTCAGAAACTACGTTAAAGTGTTCAATCATTGTACATGAATATCCAGTTGCCAGATTAGTAAGAGTACCTCATGGGTGTAGCTTTTCATTGGCACAGTAAAAGCTCTACCTAGCCCAAGATCGGCAATTTTCAGTATCCCCTTCTCCTTGTCAACCAACAGGTTTTGTGGTTTTAAATCACTACAGATTAAGCAAGAAAAGCATGAATCACATTAGCGACAATTGCAGATGTATTGTTGTATTCATCTGATATGCCCAGTAACATAAATCTGGGAAAAGAAATCCAACCGGTGAAGAACACCATGGCCATGGCAGTGTGCAACTCCTTTGCATAGTTGGAACAAGAAATTCTATGAGGAAACAAAGAAAGCACATCAGTCTGGGTTCTGACTTCTGAAAGCAACCAATTAAAAAGGAGAGAAAATTTCTACAGTTGCCATGTACTGATCAGCAATTGACCACTGAGGATGTATTATGAAATATGAGTAAAGAAAACAATGACCCATCCATGGCTCAGATCCCTACACTTGCTATGTAATGATCATCAATTTACTAGTAGTACAGAGTGCAAAATATGGCAACCATCAAGGTTTTTTTTTTCTTCATAATTTGGCCAAGAAAACTATTTTTGGGATCGTAAGATTTTCATTAAGGAGACCAGTCTGTGTCATCTGAAATATCAATGAGCGGTGCCCTTCAATTCCCAATTATTTGTCATTTGTGCTCAGTGGGAAATTTTTACATTAAGATGGCTCTCTCACTGTTTTCATATTTCAGTTCAGTTAGGATTGTACCTTTCTCAGAATTGGCAATATCACTTGTAATGCACAGGCTAGTTTGTTCTGAAAACGAAGTGGCCAAGTCCATAGATCGATTGGACAATGAGGCAAGTTACCATTTTAACAGTTGTTTGAACTGCACAAAGCAGTGAACGGTTCTACTAGATCAAGACGACTCATTTAACCACTACTGCACACCACGTGCTCAAGTTCTAAGGTCGATTGAAAAATGAGACAAACTGTACCATTTTAACACCTAAAAATATAATAATCGGACTGAATTAAGCAGCAGTGCATAGGAAGGAGTACTTGATCAGCAATCAGCAGTAATCAGAACGGGTGATGAGAACGCTGTCAGTTACGGTACCTTGACGAGTTGCGTGGGGAGCGGCCCGGCGTTGGGCCCCCTGCGGTAGGGGTCCATGAACTTCTTGAGGTCGGTGTCGAGGAACTCGAAGACGAGGTAGAGGACGGGCTTGCCGTTCTTGGTGGCCTGCTCGACGGCGAGGAGGCGGACAACGTAGAGGGAGTGGGAGAGGAGGTTGAGGAGGGAGATCTCGCGGAGGGCGGTGGGCGGGATGCCCTCCTCGTCCATCTCGAGGCGGGTCTTCTTGAGCGCCACCAGTTGGCCCGTCACCTTGTCCTGCGCCTTGTACACTTTGCCGTAGGTGCCCTCCCCGACCTTCTCCAGCTTCTCGTACTTGTCCACGATCTCCATCGTCGTCGCGCCGCAAAGGTGAAGATGAAACCCTAGACCCTGGTCGGGGGAGTGGTGGTTGGGGGATTTTGAAATGGGGGAGAGAGGAGGGAAGAAGGGCAGCGGAGCGGGTGGGAAAGCGACTGCACTGCACCGCCGCCGGCCGCGTGAAAGATGATGAGATGGGCCGCGTGGCCTGGGCAACGGTCGGGTCGGCGCACGGCGAAGGCTTTGCGCACGGGCCCACTTGGCATAGGGTGAGCGCAGCAGACAAAGACCATGTGCGCCGGCTTCTTCGCAACGACTTGGTCTTCTTCCTCTCAAATCTCCGCAGGAGCGTCTGATTAACGGTACTGATCGGAAAGTCAAGTTTCAAGTTCTGATTGGACCATTTCCATTGTTTTTGTTGATGATCCAGGGGGCTTTATAATCCAGGTCCCTGTTACTACTTGGCACGATCTGCATCACTATCTTAGAGCAATCTCAAGTTCTCAACGACAATATCTGCCCCACGATGATGCTATCGTTAGGGAGTAGCAGTTTACGTTGACTAGTAACTTATGACTTCAAATGACAGCGTACAATCTTCCAATAGTCACCACTCCCCACACAATCCGATTGAATCGTACTAAAATGAAATCTGAACAATGTAGTGAAAATGGCCTGATTTTCAGAGTAACTGATAAACACACAAGGCATTCGGTGATAGCTTATTCACAGAGAGAATATGTCATAAGAAGAGAAAACAACACCAGTGCTACAATTGTAGCCCTCGCATTCTCACTACTGAATTTAGTAGCCTTAATTTCAGGAAATAAAAAAGAGAAAATAAGAGCCATTGCTTCAGAGCATGAAGCATCCATCAACTCCTAGATGAAATTGATACTGAACCCTCGAACGCAGACCCCATGTGGCTGATGACAAACCCATAAATTTTGCGCTTCAAGCACTCAACCTTCTCCCTGGTTGTCTTCTCCTCTGCAATCTTCCCGACTCCATCCAACCAGTCGCTGATCTTCTTGAACTGCGACAGAACCATCGTTATGTGGCTGCTGTGCTTTGCCCTAGTGGCAACGTTCTGATCTTCAAACAAGTGGAAGCCCACATCAAGTGCCTCATTTACAAAGTTCAGGAACCACATATGCATCTCACGCCACAAGGTCTTCGCAAGCTCAACCGTTTCGGTCATGCCCTCACTGTTGCTCCATGTGCAGCTTACTGGAGGGCTTGGTGAGACCTTAGACTGGATCTTTGCAGAAGCTCCAAGTGATTGCTTCTTATGCAAGCTTGTTCTGGGTGGTTCTACCACTGTAGGAGTCTTTGGCTTTTTGAGCTTTGTCCGAGAGATGGACTCAGTAGCACCGTTCAGCAGCTTGAGGACTTCAAGATCAGTGGCAAGTGCAGCATCGACCCAATGAGTTGTTGATTTCTCCAAGACTGCCTCATCATCTCCATTGGTCACTACAGCCTCAGCCATGGTCTTCCACTTGAGTGTGTCTTCATAGACAGCAAGGAAAAGATCGATTGTTGGGAGTGGATTGGAGGTGGTTGATGACGAGCAAATGTCAGAGAACTTGCTGTACACGGCAACAAACACAATATTACCACATCACTTTCTGCCAAAAAAATACATTTGTATGCTTTTCAGATGGAGAAAAAGAGAGCTCTACATACCTTAGGTTCCTGATAACTGATTCAGTGATCAATGCCTCTTGCAGAGCGCTAGCTGCAGCAGTTGCTGCTGCATCTCTCCATTCAATAGCTTCCTGTACATTCAGTAGAGAAATTAAGCAAGGAAGTCAAGAAGTGAAGATCAATGTACCCAGATTGTTAGCCGAGAAATTTAGAATTCACCTTCCCAATCTTTGAAAGTTTATCAGAAACTGCATCCAATGGCATGCTACCGTCAGTCCATTTAGGATCATGAAGGATAAATTTTGGGGCTGTGATTTTCATCTTCACAGAGCTAGAGTCTATCTTCTTACGCGGCTTTGGTCTTTCATCAACAGATGAATCATCATTACTGGATTGCTCTGTCGTAGCGTCATTGAGTCGCCTTGACATTGCTTCCTGCAGTTACAGCAAAGTCAAATGTTTACATATTGCCCTTGATCCTAAAAGATGACTTACAGGGGACATGCTATCCTAAGAAAATAAAGAAGCACTGGACACACTAGCAGCTAGCACCCAATAACACATTTCCGTGTGTACTCCAACATATGTCAAGTAGTAATTACAATAAAAAGGTGTGCAAAAAGCATTACAAAACAGCAATGCATCTTTTACTGTTTTCAATCATCACATATCCATCACAGACAGACAGGTTTGCTAAGCGTTTCCACAATTTACTTGCAGATGAAAATAAACTTGTCAAAACAAAACTAACAATCCCCATCCAGGAGACCAGGACTATCAGGCTTACGACATCTTTGACATTGCTTCCTGCAGTTCAAGCAAGTCGAATGTATTGCCCTTGGTGCTAAAAATGTTTTACATGGTACATGATATCCTAAGGGGGGAAAAAAAAGTACACATAATGACAAATGGAAAGCAGTCCATTCCGTATTTCCATGTGTAGCCAATATATATGCCAAGTAGTAGTTGCAATAAAAAGGTGTGTAAACATCATGGCAGAACAGAAGCGCAATTTTTTACTGTTTTCAATCATCTCATATCAATCACAAACACTGTAAACTTTGCTGATTTTCCCCACAATTTAGAAGCAGATGAATTAAATCATGTCGAAACAAAACTAACAATCCCATCCAACTCTTTCAGGCTTATGAGATCTTTGATCTGCGTAACAAATTTTTCTGTGCTTATATACCGCAGCTACAATTGAAACTGCGATGACATTTGCTTCTACTTTATATATCTTTGGAATTCCTAGTCGGTCTCCCAGATGAAAATGATCAATTTATAGTACATATATAAATGCAGATAGTAGAGTAGCAGGATACTGACCTGAGTCCTGAGAATGGTATCCTTGTCAACCTTGGCCCTGGATTTCATGACAGAACCAGCAGCCGCAGCTGCAAGGGCCAATGTTGGATCGTCCCAGCTCTTCCTCCCAGGCTTCACGGCCGACCCGTTCCCCAAATCTGTCATCTTGGAGATCCCGGCAACCAACACCCCCACTTTCTTCTTGCCGCACCCTTCCCCGGACAGTCGCCGCGAACTGGGGGACAGGGATGCCCGCCTCCCACCGACCGCCGAAGACGCCGCTCCCCTTCTCCCACCTGCCGGCGACGGCTGCCTGTACCTTGATGGCACGACAATCGCCGGCTCCCTCGCCGCCCTGCGGTTCTCCTCGTTGGCCGCGACGAGACTGGGCACCACGCACTTGGACGGCGCGGGCGACGTCGCCCTGGGCGTACCCCTCACCGCGGGCGAGGACGCCCGGGAGGCGCCCTTAGCCGAGGGAGACGGCGCTCGTGATCCGCCTTTCACGGAGGGTGACGGATATCGCTGCTTCGACGGCGCCGGGGACGAGAACCGGCGCTTGACTGCTGAAACACCCGGCGGCGGCGCTTCGTCGGAGACGATGTTCTTGGGCGCAAGGACGGTCCTTTTGACGGCGTCGCTGTCGTTGAGGTTGGATCCTGAGGACGGCATGAGCGGCGGCGCGGCGTCGGACGGGGACGCGGCGGGCTGGATGACGTAGCCGCGGGCGCAGGCCGCGGGGCGCGCGACGAGCGGCTCGGGGTTGCCGACGCAGGGGAGGGAGCGGGAGGACGGCACGGGGCAGAGGCCGACGGCGCGGGGAACGGGCCGAGCGAAGCGGAGGCGGTCGAGGTGGACGAGGTGTCCGACGAGCTGCGGGCGCGCGGAGAGGAGCGCGTCGGCGTCGGCGGGCGGGAGCTGGACGTAGGTGGAGTGGAGGCCGTCGGAGAGGTTGAGGAGGAAGCCGTTGGTGGGGGAGAGGAGGGAGTCGGCGGTGGATGCGGTGAGGGCCGGGACGACGGCGGTGACCTGGAGCACCGGGGAGCGGTGCTCGCCGGAGACGCGCTCGTCGGTGTGCATCGACTGCAGGAGCTTGAGCAGCATCCCCGGCGTCAACGTCGCCATTGGTGCCTCCGGCGGCGCGAGATCGACGTCGCGAATTGGAAATGGGGAGAGGAAATTGGGATTTTTCGGGAGAAACTTGGGCGAGCGAGATTTGGGGGTAGTGGTGCCGTTACTTTGGCTGGAGTGGAGGGGCGTGGTGTCACTTGTCAGTGACTCTCGTGAGGAGAGAGAAAGAGAGACGTTGGATGAGAGAGATTGTGCGGCGGTTTCGAATTTCAAACCGCCCGCGGATGGAACAGGTGGTATGTGTCACTGACAGGTCGGGCGTGTTCCCTGGTTTTCAGTTTATGAAGTGGGCCAAGTGGCGTCAGAAGTTGGTCCAGTACAGATCTCGGCCTGATTTTTTTTTTTGAGGGGAAGATCTCGGCCTGATGGGCTCCAACTTTCCAAGCCCAACTGTTTTAGTCAGAAAACGGAGGGGGCCGTGGCCCAGACGGCCTGGCTTCTCGGTAAACCTGCATCGAACAAATTACACTCTTCGATGCAACAGAGATCCTCCAAATGCATAGCAGCCGACATGAGTGATAGATCTTCCCAACCCAACGTCAACCACACACATCTCCTCCATGCCGTTCTTGTGGATAAGCTATATGTACCCTTCTTTATCCAGGTCTCAATTGGTCGTATTCTGAATCACACTGCCCATGGCACCGCGTCACAAATTCCCAGACATTTTGGTGCACCGTATGCATGGGAGCAAAGAAAGTTTCCGTTCAACAGATTTCGAGGGGCATTTTGTTTGCATCCATTCTATAGGCATTTTATGAAAGAACCTTTTCTCTTTCTGAGCACTGCCTAATTAACGTTCAGAATGTGATTATGTCAAAGAAAAAATTAGCATGCACTTCGATCAATTTCATCTTGCACCCACTGCCTGGAAGCTGCACCTGCAGATCCTCAGGATTCAGACACTTGAAACAAAGTCGCTACTGTTAGTAGTTGGTGGTCAGACTCCGGTCCATCCGAACAAATTAGGCCAGCAAAACAGCATTTTCTCCATGACATACTCGTGGAAACAATACCCCTCCGTCTTCTCCATCTGGCCCATACCAAGCATATAGTCAGGATCATACTACGCATGGCATGACACACGTTCCATGACTTTTGGCTGCGACCATATATAACAAGGGAGTACGTAATTTAGGAAAACAAATGAACCATCATATATCCATGCTTGCAATCACTTCATCACTGTGCTGCGAGTGCTTGTAGTCAACAATGTCTGTATCTGAACTGCCGATCTGAATATGTCTGAAATCTGAACTGCCGATTGAATGTGCAGCGTATATTCAGTTAACTACACACAAAAAATGGAAATATGTGCAGAATAGTACTCCATAACCGCAGTTGTTATTAGAACAAATGCACTGAAATTTCAAAAAAAGTTGTATCCAGTCACCAGAGAGATTAATTGAAACGAGTGGCACCAATTTCTTTTAGATAAGGTAACATGCATGGTATTGTTTTGTCGATCAGCAAAGGAGTGTTTCATCATGAGGGGCTATGGAATTCAACCAGTTATTATCAGGACGTCTCCATCTATATATGTATACATCGCAGGAGATAGCAATGATGGATTTGAGAGGATTGTGCTCAAGTGGAATGAACAGGACGGCAGCCAGCAGGTTGATAACAATTGCGAACACCACAGGTCTCGTTGACATGCATGCTCGGATGTTAACTGCGCGGGCATCGTCCTTTGCCAAAGATGTCGTCGCCGGGATACACACACATGCTACCATCCAGGAGAGCTGATCCATGTCGTTGTCCTTCACCACGTTCTGTGCACCTAGCTTAGCTTGCTGCTGCCTGTGAACGTAGCTGACTTGGCTTGGCACTGGCAGCAGCTCCAAGTTGACGAGGTTGCAGGCGTACGTCGTTACGTGCATGTTGTGGCTGCTCGCGTGCTTCTTCTCAGCATGCGCGGCCGGCGGCAGGACACAAAATCCGACTCAGCAAAAGTACAAAACATTTCCACAAATGGTTCTCCGATTTCGGCTAGAAAAAGTGCAAAAGCACACGAGAAATCGCACAGACAGTGGCGTCCGAAAATGACAATCCGGATGATCAGATAAGCAGAGAAATTCAGGCACCGAATGAGCTTGTTGCCGCAAGAACAAAATTGTCTGAGAATGCGTTTCGCATGAATGGACATGGTTGCTCTGATACTGTAGTACGCAGGTGGGTGTGCCTAATTCGCATCATCAATATACGCTGGAGTACTCTGCGATTCTATAAACTTGGCCAAAAACACATGCGGCCTACCTGTACAGTATAGTGCACTGCGCAGGCAGAGTAGTATATGCTTAGGGACTTGAAACGTGCGCAAGGAGGGTGATTAGGATGCGTTGTAGGGGCATTCTGGTTAGGCAAGAGGGACATCGAAAGCCATGGACACGTATAGCAACCAGGTGTTCATTCTACTTCTAAGTGGTGGGCTACGAAAGGTGCGATGTGTCAACTCTACTTGTAATTGGTGGACTATGAAAGCTACATGGCACAAGTAGCTTAGCTTAGCTTTTGTGTGATATTGTCACTTTGCAAAGTTAGTATGTGTGCATGCTATTGAGAGAGTCCTGGGAATGCAATCAAGTTTAGGACCAGTTGGTGGGTTTTGTGCATAACGAATTATCAAGTTAATTAGTCTCAAACCAGATACGCTCAAAATATAACGCCGCTGCTACGATTGAGCGGCCAAAGCGTTTTGTTCTGTGCGCAATGTTCTCTGTTTAGCAACAGCATTCTGCGCAACTTTAGGTCCACATAAGCACAACACAGGTTAGGGAAGATTTTTCACAACGGAACGGAGAGTGAATTTGCGGTCTGGTGGCTGGCACTAACTAGTGGCCTATGACTTGGTAGGGTGAAATCTGTCAGCCAAATTGTCTAAGAGCCAATTAATTGACGACAAAGTCTCCAAAAAAAAAAATCACGACAAACCAAAGCTCCAACTTCTGATACGATCAAGAACGCAGTTTGTGATGTGAAAGAAACTGAAGTTGCAAGCTTTGCGTTTAGGCGCGGAGAAAAAGACGCAAACATGTCTGTTGAGATGAAGATATCGTCAGCGGCCGTGTACCATTTGTTTGTAAAAATTCCTAGTACAAGCAGCTACTGCTCGCAGCCGTGCAATAAAACGGCCGGTACAATATTATATCGAAATCTGCTTCATCTGCACTAATACTAGTGAAGAATCTGATGCGGCACACATGCTTGAGCCTGCTTGCTAAACTCTGCAGATGCTCACAGCTCTGAACTTGGCTACTCTGTTCGTAGAAGTCTGTACAATAGAGAAGTGTGGGTCCGTCCGTGATTGCAGCGGGGATCGATCGGATCCTTCCTACACCGACCATGTCCTGCGCAGCAGCGACCGCGCCGAGCCGGAGCAGGAGCCACGGCCGCCTTGGAACATGTGGTCGAGTGCGATGACGAGGCCCATGGCGAGCGGCGCGCCGAGGCGCGGGTCAGCGACGAGGCGGAAGACGTCGTCGCCGACGGAGTCCTTGCGGCGCACCTCGGCCACGGCGTCCCCGCTGGCGTCGCGCACCGCGCAGGCGCGCCGCCCGTAGGACCCCTCCACCACGTACTCCGCCGCCCCGGAGGTCGACGACGTCACGTGCGCCACCGCCTTGCTAGACGACCGGAGGCTGACGTGGCGGCGCACAGAGAAGAGCGGCTTCGCTGATGAGTCATCGGCGGCGTCGCCGTCGTAGATGACCCATTGCTCCACGAGACGGAGCCTCTTGCGGCGGAGGGTGAGGAGCGGCTTGCCGGCGACGTCCATGAGGACGACCTCGGCGCGGGAGGAAGAGGCGTCGTAGCAGTCGACGCGGAAGGCGAGGTCGCCCTTGGCGTCGTAGACGGTGAAGCCGTCGCAGTTGAACAGCAGCGACTTGCGCCACACCGTCAGCAGCAAGGGTGCTTCTTCCTCCTTGGCCAACGGTGGCGCCGCCGCGGCTTCTGGAACGCCGGAGTTGGGATGCACCTTTGCCATCTCTTTGCTTCTCCTCTGCTTTCGTCTTGATGGGAACAAACCAAAACAGAAAGGGAGGTGGAGTCTTGTGTGGAGGGAGGCGTGTCCGGGGAATTTATACCCGAGCTGAGGATTGCAAGGGTCTCCTCCTCGGCTGGGTGCGTGGGCGGCGAGGAATTTGCTTATCGATGCGCATGCATGTGGGTGTGGTTGGCCGTCTCTGGAGACGCCCTTGACCCGTCTTGCAGTTGCTGCTGACGACCTCAGCACATGAGCATGGAGCATCAGAATTTTGCAACCTGAACATATTTTGTTAATCCACTTTTCTACAGGTTTTCTGGCGCGAATCCGGATATATGACTGTATAATTCATTCATTCATAGGCCGGTCTGCCGTGTTGAGTTGCGGCGGACGTGGGAGAATTTATTCTTTGCCGCCCACACCACAGCTTCACCGACTTAACCCCCTTTCAGCAATATGCTCATGGGCAGGCAAAATTATTCTCGATAACAAGGATCAAATAAGACGGTTGCCGAAATGAAAGAAAGGAGGTTCGAGACTGTTGCCTCCAAATAAAACCAACAGGGTCAGCAGCGCATGCACTACTGCTTCTAGACTGCTGCTGTCGATCATGGGCCATGGCTCATTGTCAACATCGGTTAATTACCCCCTGTGACGTACTTTATTTTTTGAAAATTAATACTTTTGAAATAAAAACCTTGCACATCATAAGCTCAATTCTGACTATTTCACATAGCGTGCCTAGAAGGTTTAATTCAGAATATTATTTTTGTGGCTTCTAAATTTAATTAAAAAATGACCAAACACTTTATATGATATACATGCACATACTCTTCTGCTAAAATTTGAGGTCCTGCTATAATAAATAGTATGAAACTCAAGCACGTAGCCAGAACCCAGGAGTGTCCAGAAAAGAACAGAAAAATGTGTTCAAGGTGGCAACTCAATCTTTGTTTGGTAGCACTCGGGCAGAACACACTGTTGGTTGCTTTAATTTGGTCAAGTGTAGGGGAGGTTGCTTCGAGCTCTCTCGACTCTTTGATGACGCGTGTATCGAGGCCACGGAAATGCCCAAGCGTACTTGGATAGCCACGACTCGTCCTTTCTTCGGCTGCTATATCTGTGACTCATTGCGATATTTTTTTTCCTGGGTTACATCAGCCATTCATAGAGTTCAGTCTAATTCAATCTTTTTCTTTGCTTTATTTTCTCGATTGATTTTTTCCCTTCTTGATAAAGCCATGATGCCCTCACCAAGGTCTATCTGGATATAAGTGTTGTGCAAAATATTATACAGTCTGTCATGCATTCGAGTTTGAACCGTTTCATGATGCATGCATGGTCGGTACATCGAACAAATATTTAGCTGTAAATGGGTCCAAATAAACAGGTGATGGGACATACTTTTGTCTCAAGTGAAAAATGAGCACAGAAGTTGCAGAAGGATGATGGGTAGAAGGAGTCTCGGTTGAATTTCGCTGGTCATGCTTTAAATCATGCGCAACTTCCAGGAATTGAGGATGACCCTGACCACAGGCGAAGCTTACCATACGTATATATATATTTAAGCACTATATATTCGAGGAAGAAGAAAAAACAAGTATAAAAGCACTTTTTTTTCTGCGATTAACAAGTATAAAAGCAGTTGAGGATGGTATATTATGCTGACACTGCGGGTATCAACAGAAGACATGGGCATAAAATATAATCAGTAGGGGGAAACCCCTCCTGTTCCTTAAAAAAAAAGACATGGGCATGCATTTTCAGCAGATGAAAGAAAAGAGTATTACAATTCCCGCAATTATTGTTGGTCGTTTTTCCTGTTCCATGATTGGTGGAGCCCTCAAGATACTACTCCTGGATATGCATGCAGGTATGATGCATCTGCTAGCGCTTATCCTGTACTCGAAAATAAAGCAATCAAGAATGCAAAAGCTAGCTAGCTCTTGCCATGCTAGCTGCTAGTAGCCATTATTGTTTACCTGTACATATGGATTATTTTGTTAATGTTTGTTTTGTATAATAATTTTGGTTAAACTATAGTGAGAACGAAAATTGATTGAGTTGATCCCTTAAGCGCTCTACTGTTCTATCACAAGAAAATTTCCTCCCGGCCATCGACCCATCCAGTATGCATGATCAGTACGTCTACTTGCAGAAAGATCCTCAATTATATATTTTTGGGCAGGTAAGCTGTTCTTTGGTTTGGATGAAGGTGCATGCGCGGTGGATCGAGATGAGGGAACAGATGCTGAATCCCTCGAATGATCAGCTCCGCCGGCATATACTAGGCAGCAACCTTAGCAAGTTACTCTAGTTAATCGATTCTGAATTTCAGATTTTTTCACTGAAGACATTCGGCCGGACGCTATATTCAGATACGTTGTGATAGCTAAAACGGCCACTACATGGAATACTTTTGCTGTGTCATTGGCTGAACTGATTCGCCGATGCATATCGGTGCCGTATCTGATCCACGGCAACTCCCCATACCTGACATGCATGAAACAGTGGGTACGAGACACGCAGATTGCAGCGAACACTGCAACTTCAGACTTGGGATCAGTATTGAAGCTTGTGCTGGGGTGGCTACACATTTTCAGGTTATATATCTATCGCTGGTGCCTATATATTATTCTGGTCCATCTTTTCAAGCTTTGTTCATTGATTCGTTCGGTGTATATGCATGCATACGCATCCATGGCCATATGGATTGCGGTGCCTCGAGGAACACCTTGGTAGCCCTGCCGGTCCCGGTCTTGAGTACTATAGTAGGATTTACGGTGTCTGCTATTTTGGTACAGGTGTTGACGCGATAGGGGACGGGTTTTTGAGTTGTTCCCCACCATGGAAACATGGGCAGGGTTTGTTAATGTTCCCCGCCTCCTGTTTTATGAGCAACCTCTGAGGAACCAAGGAACTTGTTGAATTATGCATCCGGCGTTCACTAAAATTACTCATCTTTCCCTGAGCCCCACATGCAGATTGGTTAATTAAACTGGTCATGCGTGTCTTACGATGACCAAATAACCCAGTCATATCAACACCAAAAATATCCCGTCCCACTACGTGGCACATGCAGTGTTTTATGCGCATGCACATGTATATATGCATGCCCCGCACAGTAGAACTTCTGTAGCAAAAAAAGGGTATTGGAAGAGCTGATGCTACGCTTTCTTGCAGATGCATATATATGGAAGTGTGCATGGACACGCAAAACTCAAATACAGCAGACAGAAGCATGTAAACTTCGGAGGGAACATGTCGTCTATGTGCAAACGTGTCATCGAACACCGTGAGTTAGCAAAGGTCATGAGGATGTGGCCGGCATCTCCAGCTGAGTTGATAGCAACTTATCTTTGATCGGTATTGCAAACACGCCAGTAGCTTTGCCCCAACTGTCAGGCTGTTGCTACATGCGTTCTGTCGCTGCACATGTATGCGAGCCGTTCTGCTTCCACTGTGATATATGATGACGTTATAATTCGCAACCTAGACGCTGAAAATGCATGTCATTTCACTGCTGATAGTGCAAGCAAGTGAATTTAGTGATATTCTCTTTTTCTCATCTGTTGTTTCACCTGATTAAAGTTTTTGGAACAAGAAAGCACTTGCCCTGGCAAAAGTCAAGCCACCATATGCAATGTTTTGGTTTGCAGAGCACCACATACGGGTCAACGCTTAATGAATGGGAAAATCTATTAGATAGATTCGCAAAGTGTTAGAGTCCTGCCCCTGGGAACTAAAAAGCTTTGTCGATAATGTTATTATCACAGGTTGGTGATCCATTGCTTCTGCTGACTAGCTTGTGGCTGCTTCTTTTAATTTGCTTTCTTTCCACCTTGTTGGATCAAATCGTTGAACAACACCATGCAAGTAGTGCGTCCACATGCATGGTGCACACATGAATCGAATTCAAGGATCAAATGGAAAGCCTACGCGGCATCCACTACCATGAAGATATACAAATTAATTCCGAGGGAATTGTCCCGCCTCAGCATAAACTACTCTCTCTGGATGAATGAAAAAGAAGACACTCTCTGCTGGACTGGTTAGAATATGTTAATGTGGTATATGCACGCACCTTTGGATAATGTCAAGCCACCAAACAATGCCATTACGCATGGAAGTGAATGAATGGACCTTCTCGATCACGCAAATAAAATGCTGATGCTCTCACTGTCTACCTTTCTTGCATGCAACTTTGCAAAGTGTGAGAAGATGACAGCGCAGCGTTACACACACTTTGCGTTTCTTCAGGGGTTTTGGATGATGCATGCTTTCAGTCAGTGGATGGCACATCATGAGTTCGTACACTACCTTAGCTTGTTAGGTACAGTTCGACACTTCGACCACAAAAGTCAACAGGCACACACTGCTCGCTTTTGAGTTTGGTGGCAGCAAAGTCAACCGATGCATCATCATTGGCATTGCTTTAACTTTGGGCCGGATCACCTATACATTGCATTTACAGCCCATCTCTATCCATTCTCCAACACGCCTCTGAATTCTGAAATGAGGCCCTGTGCCCATGAAAGCCCACAGCTCCTTGCCGGAATCCTGCTTTCCTCTCCGACTCCGTCCGCCCGTGTCCAGCGGCCTGCAGATGCTTGGGGGTCTCTCCGTCCTGCGCTCGCGTGCCTTCCTCGCTTCGCCTCCTCGCTTCCTCAGCCGCCGGCCGCGTTCGCTCGCCGTCTCGTCCTCTTCGCTTCCGCCGCCTCCTCCCGCGATGGAGGCGTCCTACAAGTTCGGGCCCTACAAGATCGACGCCAGGGAGATCTTCCACGCCACGCCCCTCTCCTAAGCCATGGTCAACCTCCGCCCGCTTCTCCCTGGTAACACTCCCTGTGCCCTCCTCACTTCGCCTCTCATCATCTACTTGATTGATTGCTGTAGCTGCCGTTACTCTCAAGCTCAGTGCTACCGTTAGTTTGGGAGTTGTAAGGAAATTTGTAATCGCAAGAGGGCAAAAAAGGAAGAAGATTGAACCTTTCCCTTGGCAATGTGGTTGCTGAAACATAGAGTAATCAAATCCCGACTTCCGAATGCTATAGAAACTTGCATTTTAAGGGCCATTTCTCTCTTTAGAGCTATTCCAGACAGGCATTAATGTACCACCTAGTACCATCAGGGCTTGCTTCCATAAGGATGCGTTTTATGCAATGCCTTCTGAATGGAATGGAAATGAAAGCAATTTTCCTTCGACTCTGAAAATACTGAGGCTAATCCCTGACTGTTTCCTTACCAAACAAGCCCCGGTGATTCAACCCAATACCTTTTTCCAAAATGAAACTAGTATTGCATCTAGAGTTTATTGAAACTTGAATCTACTATATATTTTTTTCTTTAAAGCACCAGTCTGTATTCTGATGCATTTTTATAACCCCGCCAAACTTCTTTTTTGCAGGTCATATCCTTTTATTTCAACATAGCTGCTGCTGCACTTTCTGGAAGCAACACTTTAGGAGAGTTGTGCCGCTGGTTTCTCTGTGTAATATTAATTAAACATCCTGGTGTCTGCATTGGTTAAAGTTCATGAAGAGTAGTCAGGCAAAGCAGTGGAATTTTTGTGTTGATAGATTGCATTGGTTCTCTCTTCTTTTGATGCCTGGATATTGAGTCTGTCTAGATGATCATATCAGATTTGCACATTCATTTAGTGGATTGACTGTTTATTTTCAGGAGATGTGCTGAAATCAAATGTGTCATTTTGTGCAACTCTGTCCTAATTTTGATAGGTTAGATATCATATTTCACTATTGTCTATCGAGAGAAAATTACACTATATCAGAAACACCATTTTTCCTTGACAATACACACATGTTCTTGTGTGCCCCAAGCGCGAAGTGAAACGATTTGCTGACCTAAGTTCTGATGAGACTTGTGACTTGTGGATCACTGCAAAAGAAGTTGGTGCACGGCTTGAGCAATACCATAAAGCATCTTCACTTACATTTGCTATTCAGGTGAGGTCTGTTGCTCTTATGGGGAACTGACCCTTTCAGTACTCAATGCCAAATTTACACAGCGTAAAAATGACATCCATATGGATTACTCCTCAGTTCTAAATAGGGTGGTAATTGTGGAAAATATGATTAACATTGTGCTACCTTGTTAACAAATTTTAGCTTGTTTACTTCACTTATTCATTTTAATAACTCACTGTTAATTTCTCTTCATGTTTTGTTCTATGAATGAAGAATATCAAGTACTAATTGATACTAATATCAGGATGGTCCTCAAGCTGGTCAAACAGTTCCTCATGTCCACATTCACGTCATCCCAAGGAGGGCAGGGGATTTTGAGAAAAATGATGAAATATATGACGCGGTTTGTTGCATATTTTAATCTACCTCACTGTATTGTATTTGACATTACCAAATAAAGCTTACCCTTTTTCTTTTTCTAGATTGACATGAAAGAGAAAGAACTGAAGGAGAAGCTTGATCTGGACATAGAGAGGAAAGATAGAATCATGGAAGAAATGGCTCAAGAGGCCAATGAGTACCGTGCTCTTTTTTCCTAGAAGTTCATCTAGTGTAGTAGTATGTAGTTTCTGAATTGAGCTGACTGTTTTGGAGAAATAAGCTTTGTTCCCACTGTGGCTATTAAACTGTCGTTGCACTGATCTTTGGTTGTCCACTGATCTAAACTGGTATGGTGGTCTGTTATGTGCTATGGGAAAGTAGTCATCTGTTGCAGTGGATTCATCCTTCCTCGCAAACCTTTTCAATTATAGAAAGCAGTTTTTGTGTACTACAGGGCATCAGTAGGTTGGTGAGAACAAGTGTCTTAATCTTTACTGACACATTTTTTTTTAATGGAACTGCTAGAGGTGCGGTATTGCTTTCTGTTATTAGTCCTAGGCAGCTATAGTTAGGGAAGCGCTGCAGCAGTCTGTGACTCCTCAATCACAAATAACATAAATAAAATACCATGGTCTTCCTTGATTTGTAAATTATTTTCTGATCTTTAAGGTTCTGAAACCCAAAAACCTGTGAAAAAGGAAATGTTTTTTTTTCTAAATCAATTAGAAGATTTATGGTTCTTATTATATCATATGACCTTTGCTCTGCATATTTGTTTCAGCTTAGATGCTGAAATGAATTGAAAGTTTGAGATTGCCTCCGCTGTACCCTTGTAATTGCTCATATGAAATATCCTACTTTATTCTATAACCATGCTACCTCTGGAAGAATACTGTAGGTAGTCCTTGTCAAACATTTCAGTGGAAAAGTTCTAACATGTTTTGAAGTCCGGAAAGTCAGAAGTAGAAAACTATAAAGTGAAACTTTCATATACTGTTGAACGGAATGGATTCCAACTGAAAGCTCTTTGTATAGTCCTTTTGCAATGATCTAATATCTTATTCCTTGTGCCGACTAAAGATTCTGTTTGTGCGTTAGAGAATCTTGGCCGACAGTGGCTTTTTCATTGCATCAATCAATATTAGCATGACACACCTGTTTGTCCATGCATCTGTCAGTTGTTAAGCTGACCCATGAATACAAGTTGCAAACTCTGCTATAGCCCGAGCTAAACATTGTTCCATGAATGTAAGTTCTTGGCACCCCCAATGTTCTGATTTAAGTCACGCTGGTTTCTTTTGTTATATTTCACATTGAAGAAGCCTGAATACAATATTACCTCCCTTTTTTGGGTCTCATATGAACTCCTTTTCGGTTGAGATTTGGGTCCACCAATCCTATTTGATGCGATAAGAATGTAAAGAGGGTGCTCATTTTGCTTTCTTAGTCTTGAGTATAAATGTTTGGGATTGCTTAACGCATAGGTGAAGACATCTCTTCTGACTGGTTAGATTTTAACCCTCCCTTTTGCTGATTTGCACCTTGGATTTGACTTCACTTTAGTCACTTTCGTCATTTTCGTTGTGCTCATCTGGATGACTTCTTGCCATTGTCCATTGGGACGATAGGATACCCTGGGCTGAATAATTTACTTATGTCTTTTGTCCTGAATTGTGGTTTGATATGTCTTTTGTCCTGAATAGTTTACTTATCTATGAATCTATGATGTGAGAGGTAGCGAGCTGGGAGGTGATACCTGGCGGGGCTATACTAGTGGATATGCAGTCTTCTGTAGTTATCTGAAGTCATTCCCGCGGTACAAGGCAACGTACAAGTGTTGTTGTGGAGTTTCTGACAAGATGCCAAGTTCTTATTAGGGAAAATACCTTGTATATTACCAACAAGTGGTCATTTCTGTGCCGGCGAAGCTATTATCGTTTTATGGGTTTGTCCAAAACGATCTTGGAACCTGTATGTATGCCGTATCAGATGGAGCTCACTGCTTCAGGTATACTGTTAATGCTTTGCAGGATGGCTCACTTGATTTCATTGAAGAAGATGTTGGACTGCCCTCGACAAAGAATGCGGTCAGGAGCTACGGCAGTGCCTTTGGAACAGCAGTAGTCTGATTTTGACCGCAAAAATATGTTGGAATTAGCTAAGTTTTTATATATATATATATATATATATATATATATCCAATGAAATTGGTTAAATAGCCTTGGCCAATGTGCCTGTGTGCGCTAGCGCACTCACAAGGTTGATACGTTGTCGCTGAAATGGCAAACACTTGTTCAGACTTCATAGACAATAGTGGAATAATATCGTTTCCATATTATACTAGTAAACTTGATTACTGTCTGGCTGTCTGCAGACAATACAGTTTGGTTATTAACTTGTCCTGGGTTGCAAATGCTACCATTCTTGTCAAGTATATAGAGTATTATGAAGGATCAATATCACACAAACTGAATTGTGTCATCGTAGAACCATGGAAGAAATGGCTCAAGAGGCCAATGAGTACCGTGCGCTTTTCTCTTCGAAGTACATCTAGTGTAGTAGTATGTAGTTTCTGAATTGAGCTGACTGTTTTGGAGAAGAGTGAAATGCACCGTAGGTCTTTAAACTATTTGAGGATTCTCATTTAGGTCCATCAACTTTCAGATCGTCCACTTAAGTCCATGAACTATTTAAGTAGGTTCATTTGGGTCCAAAACCCTCCAACTCAGATGAAACAGCAGACTTGGCGTTTCCGGCATGGACAAAAGATCATGTGTCGGTTCATATTTAGAGTAACTCCTTAAATTTGGTCTTATTCTTATTTAGAAGTCTCTGTCCACACTCGCGGCTCGATATACCAGTTTACAGACCATATGGCTCGCCATTGATTTCTCCCTCTTGGGTGAGCTAGAGTCTAATACGTTTCTTACACCCTAGCTCTTCTCTGTGCGGTCCTCTCTGACCTATTTTCCGCGAGTAATCTCTGTCAAACCCATAAAATTTTAGATTTCCCACCGTCATCTTCACCCGAACCCATCCATTCAAAGCTCGCAGCTTGTCGCAAGTTCTGTGTGCATGGGAATGAATGAGATGGGGCTCATGTCGAGGCGGTGCGCTGTGGAGATTGCATGTGCGATTCAGGCGTGCGGAATAGAGATCGCCCCCACACACATCCGGTGTTTGTCAAAGCAATAGTTATCGTCATCAGGAAGTCAAGAGCATGATAGCGAAAATGAGAGAAAGCTCGAGAAGCTGCCTGTAAAATTGTCATTGGCACGTCAGCAACTTAGCTATACGTAGATAGGTATGGACCCAAATAAACACACTTAAATAGATCATGGACCCAGATGGACGAACTAAGAGTTGATGGACCTAGATGAGAATCCTTAAATAGTTTAAAGACCCACGGCGCATTTCACTCTTTGGAGAAATAAGCTTTGTTCCCACTGTGGCTGTTAAGCTGTCGTTGCACTCATATTGTGTTGTCCATTGATCTAAACTGGTATGGTGGTCTGTTGTGTGCTATGGGAAAATAGTCATCCGTTGCAGTGGGTTCATCCTTCCTCGCAAATCTTTTAAATTATAGAAAAGCAGTTTTTGTTAAGGGGAGCCTTGGCGCAGCTGTAAAGCTATTGCCTTGTGACCATGAGGTCATGTGTTCGAGTCCTGGAAACAGCCTCTTGCAGAAATGCAGGGAAAGACTGAGTACAATAGACCCAAAGTGGCCGGACCCTTCCCCGGACCCTGCGCAAGCGGGAGCTACGTGCACCGGACTGCCCTTATAGAAAGCAGTTTTTGTGTACTACGGGGCATCAGTAGGTTGGTTAAAAGAAGTGTGTCTTAATCTTTAATGACAATTTTTATTTTATTTTATTTTATGGAACTGCTAGAGGTGTGGTATTGCTTTCTGTTATTAGACCTAGGCAGCTCTAGTTAGGGAAGCGCTGCAGCAGTCTGTGACTCCTCAATCTCAAATAACATAAATAAAATACCATGGTCTTCTTAATTTGCAAATTATTTTCTGATCTTAAGGTTCTGAAGCCCAAAACTTGTGCAAACAGAAACTTTTATTTTTCGAAATCAATTATAAGATTTATGGTTTCTTATAATATCATATGACCTTTGCTTCTGCATATTTGTTTCAGATTAGATGCTGAAATGAATTGAGAGTTTGAAATTGCCTCCACTGTACCCTTGTAATTGCTCATCTGAAATAGTTAATTCTATAACCATGCTACCTCTGGAAGAATACTATGTAGGTAGTCCCTGTCAAACATTTTAGTGGAAAAGTTCTCAACATGTTTTGAAGTCTGAAAGTCACAAGTTGAAAACTATAAAGTGAAACTTCCATATACTGTTGAACGGAATGGATTATAACCGAAAGCTCTGTGTATAGTCCTTTTGCAGTGATCTAATGTCTTATTCCTTGTGCCGACTAAAGATTATGTTTGTGCTTTAGAGAATCTTGGCCGACAGTGGCTTTTTCATTTCATCAATTAATATTAGCATGATGCACCTGTTTGTCCATGCATCCGTCAGTTGTTAAGCTGACCCATGAATACGAGTTGCAAAGTCTGCTATAGCCTGAGCTAAACATTATTCCAACAATGTTCTGATTTAAGTCACGCCGGTTTCTTTTGTTATATTTCACATTGAAGAAGCCTGAATACAATATTACCTCCTTTTTTTTGGGTCTCATATGAACTCCTTTTCGGTTGAGATTTGGGTCCACCAAGCCTATTTGATGCGATAAGAATGTATAGAGGGTGCTCATTTTGCTTTCTTAGTCTGGAGTATAAATGCTTGGGATTGCTTAACGCATAGGTGAAGACATCTCTTCTAACTGGTTAGATCTTTTTTTTTTTTTGACGGTCAACGGGGGGGAGAGCATCCCCACCTGAATTTTCATTAAAACGGGCCATCAGCTGGCCGGGCTATAGTTACACATGCGTGTTGCAGAAAGAAAACATTTTACATCGGATGGAAGATCGAGCGCCAAGAGTCGACGATAGTAGAGTCACTGTTTGGAATCCGGCAACGCCATAGAAGCGCTGCTTCTTTGCAGGCCAGCAGGAGGTTGGGGATGGATGGAGCCGCATTTCTGAAGACGACCTCATTGCGGTGCGTCCAGATATGCCAACAGCAGAGGATGAGGAAAGTGGAGTAGTGGCGAGAGGGAATGCCGGCCGGGCGTGGCAGCTCCCAGAGCTTGGATGTTGTGAATGTGTCTGGTACCTGAACATGTATGGCATGCCAGAATTGTTGTGAGAAACTGCAGCCAGCGATCAAGTGTTCCGGAGTCTCATCTGCTGCTTGACAGAGAGCACAAGTGGCTGTATCAACAATGTTCTTCATGAGTAGGTTGGAGCGGCAGTGGATGCGCCCTTGCACTAGTAGCCAGGTGAAGAAACGGGCTCGAGGCGGCGCATGGTTAACCCAGACGAAATCATGAAAATCACAACTCGCAGTAGAGTCGGTCATCAGCGCCTTGTAGATGGGAGCAGATTTGAGGGAGCCATGCTGGTCAATGAATGGGCTGTGCCGGACATCTTCCTCTTCGGTTAGCTGTACTGAGTCGAGCAGTGCTTGGAGTTCACTGAGTTCTTCTTCAGCCGTACTTGTGAGCCGTGGTATAAGATACCGGAGTATACCATCAGTTACCACATCCCGGACAGAGGCATTTTGGTGCATACAGTGGCTGTATAAGGCTGGATAAGCTTCAGAGAAACAACCGAATTCAAACCACACATCATCCCAGAATGAAGTGGATGCACCGTTGCCGAGGGAGACTGATGTGAGAGCTCTGTAGGTCGGCAGAAGTGATTGTAGACTTGTCCAGTGCGAGCCATTGACGTCACCACTCATTGTAGTGAGATTGATGTGCTCTCTAAGACTCTAACCCACATTGCCCATGCTGATTCTCCAGGCCAGTGAATTCTGTGTAGCAGTTTCAGCAGCAAGCATTTGTTTTGTGTTTCAAGATGTTTGAGGCCCAGCCCTCCCTCTGATCTTGGGCGGCAGCAACGGTCCCAGGCAACAAGGCACATGGCGCCACTAGTCTTGTCTTCTCCAGACCAAAGGAAAGCTCGGCGTCGAGAGAACTGGTTAGATCTTAATCCTCCCTTTTGCTGATTTGCATCTTGGATTTGACTTCACTTTAGTCGCTTTCATCATTTTCGTTGTGCTCTGCTTGGTATTTGGATGACTTCGCTTGCCATTGTCCATTGGGACGATAGGATGCCTTGAGCTGAGTAGTTTACTTATGTCTTTTGTCCTGAACTGTGGTCTGATACGTTTGCAGCGCCGCCCTTTGCTTATCTATGAATCTATGATGTGAGAGGTAGCGAGCTGGGAGGTGATACCTGGCGGGGCGATACTGGTTGATATGCAGTCTTCTGTAGTTATCTGACAAGTTGCCAAGTTCTTATTAGGGAAAATACCTTGTATATTACCAACAAGTGGTCGTTTTTGTGCCGCCAAAGCTATTATCATTTTGTGGGTTTGCTGAAAATGATCTTGGAACCTATATGCCGTATCAGATGGAGCTCACTGCTGCAGGTATACTGTTAATGCTTTGCAGGATGGCTCACTTGATTTCATTGAAGATGTTGGACTGCCCTCGACAAAGAATACGGTCAGCAGCTACGGCAGTGCCTTTGGAACAGCAGTAGTCTGATTTTGACCGCAAAAATATGTTGGAATTAGCTAAGTTTTATTTTTTATATCCAATGAATGGTTAAATAGCCTTGGTGAATGCGACTGTACGCTAGCGCACTTGCTCACAAGGTTGATACGTTGTTGCTGAAATGGCAACACTTGTTCAGACTTCAGAGACAATAGTGGAATAATATCATTTCCATATTATACTAGTAAACTTGATTACTGTCTGGCTGTCTGCACACAACACAGTTTGGTTATTGACTTGTCCTGGGTTGGAAATGCTACCATTCTTGTCAAGTACTTATCTAGAGTATTATGAAGGATCAATATCAGACAAACTGAATTGTGTCATCGTAGAACACAAGTCATGAAACTTTACTCCACCAGATACCAGATTTCGCTGGCATATTTTGAATCGTATGTAGCAGTCAACTTCCACTCATACAATGGTCTCCTTGGATTACATGACAACACCACGTATATTACATACATCAATCATGCTGTCCTCCTTAGCAACCATACGAAGAAAATGAGTCAAGCTGTAATAAACAACACCACTTTTCTTTTCTTTCAGATAAACATAACAATGAATAATGGGACAAGCATTAAGCAGTAGCTAGGCTTGGCGATTCACATCCTCCTTGGACCGCTGCTGCTGCTGCTGCTGTTGCCACATCCGTTTCTGTAGCCCGGCCTTGAGGCGGAGCAACAACATTGTGCTCCACAAGCCCTTTGAAAGGCGGAGCAGCAGTAGCAACAACATTGTGCTCCACAAGCCTTTCGACGGGCGGATCAACAGAAGCAACAACATTGTGCTCCACAAGCCTTTCGACGGGCGGATCAACAGAAGCAACAACATTGTGCTCCACAAGCCTTTCGACGGGCGGATCAACAGAAGCAACAACATTGTGCTCCACAAGCCTTTCGACGGGGACCTTGACCACATCCCGGCGAACACCTATATCTGACACATAGCGCCCCACGCAGTACATGCCGCTGGTGACAATGGCCAGGCCACCAGCACTGGTTGTCAGGAACCGCAGCGGCGACGATGCCACGGCACTGAAAGCAGCCGTCAGCGATGCGAGCTGCCCGCTGCGGCCAACGCTGAAAGCAGTCTCCACAAGCAGCCCCGTCTTGCAGTAGATGGCGAAGTCCTCGCAATTGTTCTTGAAGAGGCAGTACATGCCAAAGCCGTTGTCGAGGAGGTAGCGGGCGCGGTGGACGACGGCGTCGCACGGGTCGGAGGCGGCCAGCGTGCAGGTTCCCCCGCGCGCTTTGGCGAGGAAGAAAGCGGGCGACACGGCGTAGTCGAAGAGGTACAGGCCGCCCCCGTCCAAGAAGCAGTCGAGGCAGGACGTGATGACTCCCTCGCGCCTGGTCAGATGGCCGCATTTTTGGCAGGGAGGGGCGCCGTCAGTGGCTGCAGACGGAGAGGAGGAGCTGAAAAGGAAACTGTCCAGGAATGTCCCTGTCCCAATCTCGTGTCCAGCTGCTCTTGTGAAATGGATGACCATGCCATCTCCAACATAGATCCCTGAATGTATTTAGCAGTAATGATGTAATCTCAGCATATCAAAAGCACAATAAGTGTTATTAGTGCCATAAAAATTGCCTCTTCTTATGTACTCCTCACAAGTAAAACGGTAGTCTTAATTAATACGGTTGTTAGGTTTGAAATGAAATCCGAATGAAGCTGAATAATAAGACAGACAGGGGAATGGGGGAGCCGATACCGTGGTGGGCGTAGATGTAGGCGGTCCGCCACGAATAGATGTGATCCCCGGTCTTGATTTCTTGCCGATCCACCCGGTTGGACAGCACTCCCACCATCTCCTCCGGCAATCAAATCAAAATCTGACCTCGGCCCTAATCGCGCCCATTGACAACCAATCGAGGTGTTAAGGGTGAAGGGAACAAACAGATGGATGAACAACCAACCAATTGCGGACATCGAAAACCATCCTAGGACAGCAATTGAAATCTGAAATACATTGTATCTGCATCGAGTCTCTGAAATCCAGAGAGAGGGAGAGTGAATCAGGGGCTCACCTTGCTCAGCACTCACCAGCCGTTTGGCGCTCGGTCCACGCCCCCCTCCCTTCCCCCTTTGCGTGCCCGCCGTGCCGCTCAGCGCTGCAAGGCAGCACCGCCGCAGGCAAAGGCAGGCGCAGGGCGCGACTCCGCAGGGAAGGCTCCGTCGCGACGCTAGCTTGGAGTCGGCGTCACGGTACTCGCTCGGCAGGGTCTCGCTGCTTCTCTTCTCGGGACGCAGGACTCGAAACAGAGGAGACCTTTTTTTTTTCTTTTTTTTTTAAGAAGAAACAGAGGAGATTTGTGTTTTTGAGGGAAATCGAAACAGAGGAGATGGTTCTGGGTAGTGATGGCCAAATGGGCCGGGCCAAACGGGCGGGCACGAAGCACGTAATTTTTGGCCCGGCCCGAGCACGGCACGGCTCGATGAATTTCGGGCCCGGGCCAGCACGGCACGTACCATCGGCCCGTGCTTGGGCCGAGGGGTGGGCACGGCGGGCAGCACGGCACGGCCCGATTAAGTTTTATTAAATATATTTTTTAGTTTTTATGTGTACAACTAGTAGTCTTAGTCTAGTGGTAAGTGAATTCCTTCTTATGTACGAGGTTTCAAGTTCAATTCTCCTTACTAGCATATATTTTTGTACCATTTAACACTAAATTCTTTCAAGAAATAATTAAATGGGCTGAAATTTAAAACGGGCTGCCGGGCTAAACGGGCCGGCCCGGCACGATTATTCCCACTCGTGCCGTGCCACGGGCCGAGGGGTCGGCACGTGGGCTGGCACGGCACGGCCCGAATGCTATTGCGTGCCGGGCCGGCCCGAAATTCAAACGGGCCGTGCCTTTTCGTGCTCGGGCCGTGCCGTGCCGGGCGACCCGTTTGGCCATGACTAGTTCTGGGGGTCTGTCTCTCGCTTGGCAAAATCTAGGGGTGGGCTGCGGCCCACCCGGCCCACTCACCCAATCGCAGCGGCGTGGCTTGGCCATCCATGAGAGCAACTCCAGCAGGGCCCCTACATGAGCACTTAGATAGGATGTAGGGGCCTGAGGCAAAAAATTGAACTCCAGCGGAGCCCCTACTGAAGCCCCTAGCCAAGGGGCCTCGCTACATTCGGCTCCAAGGTCGCCAGATGTGGCGTCCCGCTGGGGGGTCGCTACACTGGTGGGGCCCACCAACCACCGTGCGCGCACGCGACGCCTCTTTTCCCGCGCGACGCTCCCGCCGGACGCCGTGGCCGCCGCCTCCCCAACCTCGACGGCGCTGTCGCCGAGCCGCACACGAGGACACGTCGTCTCGTCGTCGTCCTACGTGCGCCCGCGACGAGCCGCCTCCGACCTCCCCTTCACCGGCTCCTCCGCCTGCGCGTGCGCCCTGCGCCCCCTGCCGAGCACTGGATTCGGCCGCTTCGGTGGCAAATCGACGCCGGCCGCGGAGATCCGGCTATTGGCACCGTCGACCGCTCTTGCCAGCGCCTCCGCGAGCTCCCGTGCCGCCTCTCCGCGACCCAGCGGTCTCCCCGCCCCGCTCGATAGCCTCCCGCCGCCGCGGCCACTGCCCCCGCCTCCTCGCCATGGGGCGAGCTCGCCTGGCCCGCCCTCCTCCTCCCTTCTCCCCGCCTCCTCGCCATGGGGCGAGCTCGCCCGGCCCGCCCTCCTCCACGCGCCTCGCCCGTGGGGCAAGCTCTACCTCCCTGCCATGGCGAGGCGCGGCGAGCTCGCCCGACCCGCCCTCCTCCACGCCCCTCGCCTGGCCGCCCTCCCCACGCCGCGCTCCTATGCCAAGACGCCGTGCGCGAGCTGCTTGTCGGCCGGATGGGTACAGAGGAAGAAGAGGAAAAGAGGAAAGAGAAAAGGAGGAGAAGGAAAAGAGGATGACTTGTAGGCCCCACACAATGTAAGGGCTGGGAAATAGGAGGTGTTGCTAGAGTTGGAGCCACTTTGTAGGGGCTTAAATGTAAGAGCCGGCCCCTACATGACCATGTAGGGGCTTGTATTTACATGCCCTGCTGGAGTTGCTCTCAGCTCGCCGGCACAGAGCTTCCGCCGCCGTGAGTACAGGAGTTTCCTGGGCCGAATGGTAATGGTCCTCTCTTCTTTAAGAAGTTTTGGAACCTGATCAAGGAACCTTTGATGAGGATGGTGGAAGATTTTAACTGCAATAAGCTGGATCTGAAGAGGTTAAACCAAGGGGTGATAACTTTGGTACCTAAGCTTAAGGAAGCTTGCTGTATCAAACAATATCGACCCATCTGCTTGTTAAATGTGGACTTCAAGATTTTTCCAAAACTGATGTCGAACAGAATGACTATGCTTGCTGATAAGGTGATCAACAAAAGTCAGACTGCCTTCATCAAAGGGAGGAACATTCTTGAAGGGGTGGTAGTCATCCATGAGATCATACATGAATTGAAAAAAACGAACAGAAGAGGAGGAACTATAAAACTGGACTTTGAGAAAGCTTATGACAAAGTTAATTGGAAGTTTGTCAGGGAAGTGTTAGAAAGGAAAGATTTCCCTTTCCCTCAACAGTGGATTAGCAAAACAATGCAGACAATACAGGGTGGTAAAGTCTGTATTAATGTTAATGGAAACAGAACTAGTTACTTCAAGACTTATCAGGGGCTGAGACAAGGGGACCCTCTCTCTCCTTTGATGTTCAACCTAGTGGCTGATGCTCTAGCTGGAATGCTAGATAAAGCCAAAGAAAAGGGATTCATAAAAGGGGTGATGAGTCATCTAATTCCTGAAGGCATTACTCATGTTCAATATGCAGATGACACGGTTGTCATGACGGCAGGAGATGATGACTCTATAATACATCTAAAGTTCATTTTGTATTGCTTTGAATGGTTGTCAGGGCTGAAGATTAATTACCATAAGAGTGAAGCTTATGTTTTTGGGGTGGACATTCAAGGAAAACATAGGATTGCCAATATGCTGAACTGTAAGCTAGGGAGCTTACCAATGAAGTATCTAGGCATCCCCATTAGTGATCACAATATGGGGGTGACTAACCTGATGGGGGTATACGAAAAAGTTAGAAACAGAATTCCACCTTGGAAAGGGAAAAACTCTTCGTCAGGAGCCCGTTTAATTCTCACAAATACAAGCTTGACTAGCTTACCAACCTACATCATGGGTTTTTACCTGCTGCCTGTAACAATACATGGTAAAATGGATGCAGTCAGATCAAGATTTTATTGGAGAGGAGCCTCAGATAAATTTAAGTATCACATGATAAGGTGGTCTGCCCTAACAAGACCTAAAGACCAAGGGGGTCTTGGGATCCTTAATACCAAGCTTTTCAATGAGTGCTTATTGGTGAAATGGATATGGAAAATCTACAGAGACCAAGAAGCTTTGTGGTGTAGAATTCTGAGAGCTAAATATATGCCATCCGGAGACCTATTTCAAGCTAAAGAGAAGGGATCCCAATTTTGGAATGGGCTACAAAAAGTAAAACATCTTTTTAAATCGCAGTTCATAAAGTGGGCAATGGAAAATGGACTTCCTTTTGGCATGATGTTTGGTTGGGTCAAGTTCCTCTGAGGGTTCAGTATCCCAACCTCTATAACATCTGCAGAGACAAGATGATCAAGGTGGATCAATGTGCTGCAGTTGAGTGGGTAATTGACTGTAGAAGAATGCTAGGAACTGCCGAGGTTAGTGAATGGGAAGAGCTCAAATCCAAGCTGCAAAGTGTGGAACTCACAGCGCAGGCAGATGAGGTTATTTGGGCTTTGTCAGACACGAAACAGTTCACGACTAACTCCTTGTATAGATTCATGTCAGCTGGGGGTGTGACCAGTACTGAGGCAAGAAAACTTTGGAAATGCAAGGTGCCTTTGAAAGTAAGGATTTTCTTATGGCAGGCTTTCCAAGATAGGATCCCTACGAGACAACAGATGAAGAAAAAGAAATGGAGAGGCAGCGAACGTTGCTGTGTATGCCAAAAAGTAGAAAATATAGATCATATCTTGTTTAGATGCCCTATAGCTCGTTTCGCATGGTGCGCAATTAAAGAAATCTTTGGCTGGAGGACCAGCCAAGATCTCTCGCTGGCTTTCCCTCAGAATGGCTGAAGGATAAGCTTGGAACTGGTTACCAGCTAGGTCTTTTCTTCTTTGCAGGTTTAGCATGGGCTCTGTGGAACTTGCGCAACAAGATGTCGATTCAGAATGTTTTCCCAAAACGCCCCATTGACGTCTTGTTTGATGGCATGGCCAACCTGCAGAAATGGAAGATTTTGCTGAAGAAGGAGGACAAGATGAAGGTGGAGCAGATGATGTGCAGGATGGAAAGGTGGGCGCGGGAGTTCCAGCCTTCTGAATCACCAGCTTCGGACATTCAAGTGCTGTAATAGGTTACTAGGATGATCTGTGCTCTGCTTTTGAACCTAGTTGAGGTTCTGTTGTTTCTTTTGCAAACTGGTTTCCCCAATCATGTAAGATGTTGGTTTCGCTTTCAATAAAAGCGGGGGTTCGCCCTTTTGTCTAAAAAAAAAAAAGTACAGGAGTTTCTCGATGCCCGCGGTTTGTCGGGTGATCATCTGCCGGCGCGACTGGCAACTACTGTTGGACGGAGGAAAACGCGAGCGGCAGCGAGGGACACAAGTGTCCTCTCGTGATTTGTTTTCGGACGAATATAATATCACAATCAGGGTCCGAGCCAAACTCCAAAATTAAACGGCTTCGTATGAGTTTTCGCGGGGGCAGTATATAAGCAAGGGCTCCCCTGCCCTCGGAACCTCCTGTTCTGTTCCTCATCCTGCCGACCAGTTGCTAGCTGCAGCCGCCGCTGCCACCGCGCAGAACCACTCGCGATCCTCCTCCAGACCTAGCTAGAAGAGCTTGCTCTGCTGCTTGGGACCGACCGGACCGGAGCCATGTCGACAGAGGAGTCTGCCCGTTTGGCGCTCGAGGAGCTCGACCTCGGCGAGAACAAGGAGACGGCCCGATCGTCGAACAAGGACCCCAAGCTGTCGGTGGCGGACGCCGGGTCGGCGTTCAAGCCGAAGACGAAGAGAAAGAAGAAGGTGACGTGGATTATGGGCAAGGAGTACGTGGAGTACCTGGAGAAGCACCCCCCTCCCCTGCCTTCCCCACCCATCGCCACCAAATGTTGGATTCTCAACGATCTGCAAGACAGATTTTTTGCGAGGGAAAAGGCTGAACGTGAAGAATGGGAGAGCATCATCAAGCAGTACAAGGACCATGGCTACGCCGAGAAGGAAGTGGAGGTCACCGACGACGAGGAAGACGAGGAGCTGTAGATATATGATCACCAAACGACGCAAAAGGCTGCTCTGTTTTTTTTTTTCGACCAAGCTGCTCTGTTTGGTTTTAAGAGAGAGAATTGGAGGAGAAGCTTGATCTGGACATACTAGAGAGGAAACATACAACCATGAATGGCTCATGAGTCCAACGAGCGCCGAGCTCTTTTCTCATATAGAAGGACATCTAATGTAGTCAGTGTGCTTGTGTACCTAGTTTCTGAATGGAGCTGACTATATTTTTCCTGAAATATATATGCTTGTTACCAGTGTGGCTATTAAGTTGCCATTGCATTGACATATTGTTGTCCTATGATCTACTCCTGTGGCCATGCTACCTCTTCAAGCATATAATGCAGGGAGACCTGTCCCAATCATACTTTTCAGTGGAAGTTCTCAGCATGTACGTTCTTGTGAAAAGTCACAAGTTCAGAATTTGTTAAGTGAAGTTTTTTATATACTGTTAAACCGAATGTATTCGGCCTGGAGTATACGTGTGTAGACTGTAGTTCTTTTGTGGTGACTAAAGTTTATTCCTTGTGCCAATTAGCGAGTATGGCAGACAGTGGCTTTTTCACTGCATCAGTGTTATTTGTTAGGATGATGCATCTGTTTGTCCATGCATCCGTCCAACCTGCGGAAGTCAAGCTGACCCATGAATACAGGGTAAACTTTACTCCATGAATGTAAGTTCTTGGCAGCCAAATGTTCTGATTTAACTCACGCCGGTTTCTTCAGATGGAGATAAGGACTTTGAGTGCCTCAGGTACCAGCAAGTGCAGGAAGGTCAATTTCAAGTGGCCTTTGCAGCCGAACAAAATAGGGAGGCTAGGACCTAGGAGTCGTTGCTTCTCTGGCTCTGCTATTGCTGCTACTGTTAGAGAATAAACCACGCCGGTGTTCGGCCATGGCGTGCGTTCGTGTTGCGTGTGTTTGCATGGTGTCTAGTTTGGTGACGCGCGTGTGTGTGCTCGCGTTGGAGTCCACCGTCTAGGTTCAGGTTGAGTCGGAGAACGTGTGTGTGCGCGCGCTCGCGTTCGCGTCCGAGGTAGCGTCGAGCCTGGGCGCAGGTATGGCCGCGTCTAGCGTCAAGTTTGTTGAGATTGAGTCGATTCGGTTGTTGGCCGGGCCTTCGGCGTGTGGCGGCGAAGGCGGATGTGGCAGGCGCAAGGATCGCAGTCAAGATGCAGGCCGGGTCTCGTGCCGAGGACTTCGGAGTCGCGGCGTACGTGCGAGCGACGAGTGGCCAGCAGTTGCGTAGGGCGTGCGTTGCCATGGCTATATAGCCGATTGTAATCTCTGTGTAAAGTGTCCGAGTCCTTTTTTTTAAAAAAACAAAATAGGGCAGGAGCGTTACCATTCATTAAGATAGAAGTAATAAAGGGTTACATCCTAAGGGTACATAGACTAACCCGGCATATAGCCAAGCCAGGCTAAGGTCATCACCTAGCCGAGAAAACAAGAGAACAAATGAAGATAAACCAGGACTCGAGTTGATGGTAGCTGATGAGAATCCAACCCAATGAGATCACCTGCAATCAGGTTGTTCTTCTTGACAGACCAACTATAGTGTAGCAACTTACTGGTTACCTGCAATCAGGTTGTTCTGCTTGATAGATCAACTAGAGTGTAGCAACTCAGTGGATATCTCAGGGGTAAATGTTTGACAACTGTCAACTGCTCCTAAAGAGCCCACTTCACTTTGTTGTTGTTGCAGAATCATGCTTGTGGCTAACTGCCTTCTTTTTCTTTTTCCTCAACTCGGGTGCTTGTGTAAGCTTTCTGATTTCTTGCATGAGCATAGCCAGTCTGATAGCTTCAAGGTTGCTACCCTCGAGAGCTTCTTGTAGGTGTCGAGGAATCATCGTAAGGTCCAAGAACCCAAGTGCTTCTCCTCTTTGACAAAGATCCATTTCTTTGTCAGCATGTCTCGAACCACTTTGAGGTTTCGCTTCTGAGGTTTGATCTCAATTGCTGGTTTTTGTCCACAACACTGGCTGCCCTTTTGGCTCACAACAGAAGTTTTCTTTTCATCTGAGGCATTTGGCAGAATAGGGGGTGATAGCTGAGAAACCACATTCTGGTTGAGGTTGCTCAGGGCTTTGATCAGTTCATGCCCAATTTGTTGGTCTGCTTTGCTTCTGATCGTCAATGGAGTATCCCTGAACTGGTTCTGCCTCATCCAATCTTCAATGGGAAGGTTGACAATAGGCAAGGGAGTCACAATCTGCAGTTGCTTTGCTTCTGCTGTGGAAACATCCCGGCTTCATGTATCTGGTTCACGAGGCAGACCTCAAGCACCATTGGGTCCAGCTCTAGCGACTTCCGGCAGGCTGCTGGCAGCGGCTCACGCTCGAGGAACATCAAGCTATCATCAATAAAGACGCCGAATTCTCTTGAGTTGTGGGACGCAAGGTTCCCCGGGCAGTGACCCTTCTGGCACCGTTGGTTTTGCTCAAAGCGGCGAGATGGACACTTTGTGGAGATGTGACCAGATCGACGACAACGCCAACACCTTGTTGGGTCACGACAGAAAGCGACTTTGTGATCTCGAGCAAGGCAATTAAAGCACAACCCTTTCATCATCCTAAAGAAGTGTGAGCGCCTCTCATCTTGCTGCCGGGGCGAGCCATCCGATTGAAGCGCTGGGCGAAGACGCTTGCGCTTTGTCTTCACAACTTGCCAGCCCTCAACGTTGTGCTCTAGCTTGCGACAGGAGGAATCCCGGTGGCGTACCTCAGCAGTGTCGCCGTCTTCAGTGGTCGGCGGCGCCGTCCTCTCTGGTGGCTAGGGCACCTCTGGTGCAGGAGCACCTTCTTGTAGGACGGCATGCCCTGCCGTAGAACGGCCGCAAGCAACGAATCTGCCTCTTGAACCTCGACGGCCAGGGCGACAGCGCGGCGCCGGGCACACGTCTTCTCTTTCGGCTGGACCCGACTCTGCTCCCCAACGTGAGCCTCACAGCGGGACTGCCCAACTGAGTATGGTGCCTCCGCAACTTCATCAGCTTTCCTTCCGCCGGAGCTCCGCAAATCTACCCACCGGATTGGGCCGAAGGAGGACCTTCGATCTGATTTTGACTTGTGAGGAATGGAGCTTTGGTAGTTGTTTGGGTTGGAGGTGGAGGAGAGGGTGGTGGATCTGAGCTCTTGCTGGTGGAGGAGGGCTGGAGGGGGCCGGTCGCCGGCGGCGGCGCGGTCGCCCCCGCGGTCGCCAGGGGCGTGCGTTCCCCTCTCTAACGGTCGGGAGCCTGAGTTTTTTCCTCGAGTCTTTGAGAAATACAACAGCCAACATACAGACCGTTCGGCGGCCGGGGCGTTCGGCGCACACCTGTTGTTCATCGTCTTCTACCTCCGTCCGTGCGTGAGTGAGAGCGATCCTAGGGCCGGTTCCAACAGCTACTACTACGTGTAGCTAAGCAACCGAAGAAAATCTAATCGCAAAAAAAAAAAAAAAAAGCAAGCAACCAAAGAAAATCGAAGTTGGATCTGAACACGAAACGGATTTTTTTTCTTTCTGGAATATCGTTTCCGAGTCGGTTGCCGCGGGGGCACAATTAATATTAAGGGCTTCCCTCATCCCCTGTTCCTCGGTCGAACGAGGCTCCGATCTAGAGCGATATTTGAGACGATGCTGCTGAAGAACAAGAGCCCTCTCCTGGAGAAGGAGAAGATGGGGGCGCATGTCCGTTTCTCGCTGAAGACGGAGCTCAAGCTCCACGAGAATAAGGAGATGGTGCGATCGAAGAATCCCAAGCTGTCGGTGGCCCACGCCGGTTCGTCCAAGCCGGCGACAAAGAAGAGGCGGAGGAACAAGGTGACGGTGAGGATGGGCAAGGAGTACGTGGAGTACTTGAGAAGCACCCTCCTCCCCCGCTATACAAACCCGTCCGTTTGGAATTTTGGCTTCTCAGCGATATGCAGGACAGCTACGTCGCTCAGCAAAAGGCTGATCGTGAAGAACGGGAGAGGATCATCAAGCAGTACAAGGACCATGGCTACGCCGACAAGGAATTCGAGGTCACAGACGACGAGGACGAGGAGGACCTGTAGAATTCTCTGCGTCAGATCCTTGTAATTAACTGCTCAAATGCAATATTGTTTCTCTGTAATAGTGCTACTTCTGGAAGAATTTTATGCAGATAGACATGTCCCTATCAAATCTCTCACCGGTAAACTGTGTCTGAAATATGTCCTTTTGGAGTCTGAAAACCCGAAAGTGACATAACTGATACTACTATATAGTAAACTACTGAACTGGACTGAAGCTTCCATGTACTACTTCTATGCTGAATGGATTCGAAATCAAAGCTCTGCATCCGGTTCTGTTGTGAGCTGAAGTTTTATTCCTTGTGCCGGCTGCCGATTATGTTCGTGCTTATAAGATAAGAATCTATGCCGACAATGGCATTTTCTCTCTAATATCAATTATTTATACCATGATGCATCTGTCTCCGAAAAACACACACACAAAACTGATGCAGTCTGATACGTTTGGAGCGGCGCCCTTTGCTTATCTACGTAGGAGTAGAATGAAAATGAACAGCTTGCCAATTAGCTTATCGTTCATTATGATGTGGGAGGCAGCCGGGACATGACACCTGGCAGGGAGATTGTCAGTCTTTGCAGTCATCTGAAGACATTGCCACTGTACCAGGTAACCTGAAAGTGCCTGTTATGATGTTCTTGGCAAGTTGGGTACTGCCAACGAGTGGTCATTCTGTGCTGGCGAGGCTGAAGTACTACTATTACCATTTCATTGGAACAAGTGGTATGCCGTATCAGGGAGATCAGGATTTCAGTGCCTTATTGGCAAGTTGCATGTTCCCAGAAACTAAATTCACATCCTGAAAGTCAAATTCGAGCGGCCATTGCAGCCTCACAAAACGGGTTACGAGTCGTTCCTTCTCTGCTACTGCTGCTACTACCGCTACTGACTACTGTGAAGAACACACCATGGGCGTGTACGGTTTGCGACAGATCCTATCCAAGATAACCACCATCGCCATGACCGTCGCGGCGTCGACGCCTGGCCGGACGACGAGGCTGAACACGTCGTCTCCGAGCGTCGTGACCGGCCTTGACGCCACGCCGGCCTTCTTCCTCGAGATCCGTGCCGCCTCCCTGCCGTCGCTTCCAAGGATCTTGCAGTTCCTTCTCGAGAAGGAGCCCTCGATTCGGAAGCCGGGAGCGGCAGGCTGGTGTTTGCAGCTAAGGCTTGATGAAGCAGTCGGCCTTGTGGTAGCTGCTGCCATGTGGACCTCTGCTTGATCGCTGCTGCTTTGCAGCGCCGAGCTCCTGTGCATTGCGAATACGAGTTGGGGCGTGGAAGACTGCTTCTCGCCGCAGAGGCTTTCTTCCGTCGTCGCAGTGTAGCTGTTCCAGCGGTCGTGCAGGCTAAGGAGCTGTTCCAATGGGAAACAAAAATACAGTTTTTCTTAGTCTGATCAGAGTCTCTGGTTTTGCATGTTCAAAAACTAATGGCGTCGACAGAGCGGTAAACCAGGTTAGGGATCATGTTTTTCTTCGTCGGTGTTACAAGTTGCAAATAAAATTAAGGCTTTGAGTGTAATTACAAGTTACCAATATGCGACGTCAGAATTTTTTGTATTTTTGTTTTTGTAGGTAATTACATTTTTCTTAGAATTTGTCGCACTCAGTGACCTGAATCGTTTCTCAAGTCACAAAATCTTTGAATTGACATGTAGCAGTAGTAAACTGGCGTACAGATCAGATGCATTTCATCCTACAAGGCTTCCATTTTCTCAGAGAGAAAAAAATGTCTGTGAAATTAAACATTTGATGATGAATTACTTCATCTGACTGTATAAATCCTGGAATTAACTTTAATGATTCGTAATAAATTTGTGCTTACTACTACTACTACTACTTTATTTTGCTTCCATGACGTTAATCTCAAGGAATAAAACGACGAGCGCAATAAGTTGTAGCATGTGTCAAACAAGATTGCAAATATTTTTTTATCCATTTATCAGTGCAAAAATAGAGACGATAGAACGTTCAGGACTTCAGGATATGCATGGATCTCATTTTTTTTTTTTTGAAATGAACAGGAGGGGAGTTCCCCTACTGGATATTTATGTAAAACTTAAAAGTGCTTGTACTGCATGGATCTCATGTGTACGATCGATGCAGCAAACCATCAGAAGATAAGTAAAAGATCACCTGTGGCCTGAGGGACAGGAGCGGCGTGCCTTGTCCATCCATGAGCAGCAGCTCGCCGGCGCAGAGCTTCCGCCGCCGCGAGTAGTTGTCGACGCGGAACGCCAGGCTGCCCGCGGCGTCGTAGACGCAGAAGCCGTCGGTGCCCTGGAAGCCCATGCTGGACCTCTTCCAGACCGTGTACGCCGCCGGGCGATCAGCTGCCGGCGCCGACGCCGCTCGACGAGCACGGCCGGCGTTGGAAGGGTGTATCCTGCTGCTCATGCTGTCGATGCTGCTGCTCTGCTGGTTTCTGAAAGCCACAGGTTGCGGAGAGGAGGAAAGAAAGCTGGAGTGGGATTGGCGTGAGGGAGCTGGCGTCTGAAAGCGCGCGCGCACAAACCTGTGGCTTTCACAATTTATTTCCATGGCGGGCGTACGCAGACAGATGCTACTTGAATCGTGGATGCCTATCTTGCATGCTCGATAATGCACCTGAGAATGACTCCAAAGAAAATTAATGATTCTTTCTTGAAAAATGAAAAAACCCCGCAAAAGATTGAAATGACCGTTGCCTTGTGCCCTTCTTCTCCTTCTTTGTTTTCTTTTTTTTGGGGGGATATAGTATACTACTCATTTCTTATAAAAAAAATTCATAGTTCAGACGCCCACAGTGGGCATAACTTTTTTATTTTGACACCACTGGGCATAACTTTTCCAGCGATCTGGTCCGAGCCCACGGCCCAACAAGGTTAATGTAGATTCAAACTGCGGCGGCGACGTCATGTCTTCGTCTTGGTCGCCGTTGCCGTCGTCCGCCGAAGAATAAGAAAGAGAGGATTCCGTGCAACCAGTACGTTCGGCCCGTGCTTGGTCGTCGCGACCGTACTCCCGTCTCTGCCTCTCAAGTTACCGAAAGGCAGAATCACTTCACGTCATTCCTTTGATCCTTTCGTCGATGGAAGGTCCTTTCTTTCGTTGATTTTATCTTCAGTTCTCCCCCAAGAAAGTCCCAGTTACGGTTCTTTTTCTTAATGCATAAGGCAGGAATTAAAAACCAAGAAAGTATCAGGTACGGTGCAATAGTTTCTGCAGGATTCCAGAAGGTCGCGTTGCTGGCAATATATACTAGCCGATGAAATTTCAATCCTTTCCTACCTAGTTAAGTTGTTGTTTCTTTATCTAGGTGAGCTAACGTTTCGTTCATTTTGCCGACTGTTTTTAAGCCAATCATTCTTGCCATTTACATGATTCTTTTTTTTTTAACTATGAGCAGGAGCACTGCTATTTCGATTACATGATTTGTCGGGGTATTAATTTTTTATCATCATGCATGTTGCCTAGTTATAAATACAGCCAAATCGCAAAAATAAAAGAAGTTATAAATACAACCGACATGGCAAGAGCCGATTATAACAATGAAAAGACAGATGAATACAAGAGAGCTCATGAGTTTGTACTTTTCATAGTAAATATTTCCTGAACTTTGTCCTAGTTCTCGATTCTTCTGCTGTTTTGCTGCAGACAAAGTAGTTCTCTCATCGATTGCTAAATATCTTGTGATTTTTGAGTCTTTTATTTACGAGGATATCTGAGCATGGCATAAGAATTACCAACTCTGTTTATAGCATGCTCACTATGGTCAGGGCTTCTCTACTCCATGACCTTAGTTTTGGTAAGAAAATGGAACCAATTTTTTGTTATAATTTAAAAAGAAAATGAGATGGTACCACAGTTCTCAACACATTCAACATGATATGCTGCTTGCAGCACGTCTGCTACCTGCATCTTTCTTTTTTTAGAGAACAACCTGCATCCTTCTTGATCGAGTTTTTGTTTTGTGCATTTCTTCTTGATCTAGGAATGACATGTCCATTGACGCAGTATGCACGGAGAGCAGTAGATGAGGTCTAGATTTCCTCACGTCCAGTGTGAATACTCAGCTGCTCCATACTGTACCGTCAAATATACCAGAGGCCACTGACAGATCTTGGGTCTATTCTGTTACAGATTCCTCTTTTAGGATTGAACAAACTTTTAATGGTCGCTTTCGTCTTTTTCATTGACCTTGTCATGCGTAGTACTTCCTAACCTACAAGTTGCAACTAGGTGTAAACCATTAACAATTTAAGATGATATTTCCTACAACAAAAATGGCTAGCAGCTCATTGCAGAGCTGGTAACCAGTAGGTTCAAAGAAGGCACATGGGAGAGTAGTTAACAATGCAAGTTGCAACAAGGACAAACAATACAGCTGCCTATAGGTTTGTGTCACTCTTTGCCAAGTATTGAGCAATGCTAATTGCAGTATGCATTGCAATGTTAGATTTCAATTAGATTCTGAAAATGCTGGTCTATTTCTTTAAAAAGTTCGGAGAAGTTACACTTTGGCTCCAGTCAGTAGAAAAACTTCAATCAGCAACCACACCTTGCTGGTTGTCTCAGTGCCTCATTGCCCTTCTATTTTCAAGTTTCAGTGATCATCACTTGCAGCATCCAACTGTATGGATTCAAATAAGGCATCAGCACCATGAAAGCATCAACTATGAAGCTGAACACATCAGAGGTGTGTACGGCTTCTGGCAGATCCGGTCCATTATAACAACGAAAGCCATGATCATTGCACAATCAGCGTCCGGCATGACGGTCAGGCTGAACACGTCGTCACCAAGTGTCACCGATTCCGCCGCTGCTCCGGCCCTTTTTCTGGTTATACGAGCCACCTCCTCGCCATCGTCGCCTTTTCGGATCTTGCAGTTTCTTCTCCAGAAGCTGCCTTGTATTCGGAAGCTCGGAACCTGCTGGGAACTGTGAACGGTCGATGGTGCTGTGGTGGTACACATGTGCACTTCTGCTTCGTCACCGCTTTGTTGTACCAGCGAGCATTTCCTCATCGAGAAGAGCTGTTGCCGTCTGCTGGTGCTCTTGTCGCCGGCTTCTTCTGATGCTCTGTAACAGTTCCATTGGTCTCGCATGCTTAGAATCTGTCATGGACGTGAGGGAACATTGTTAACGTCAGTTTGGTAGTTGCAAAGTTGGTTTGCTTGGTCAAATCTGTCAGACAAAGAAAAATGAGCCAGGGAGATACTACTGATGCTTTCTCGGTATTTTCGACAACAAATGTGTACGGAGGAAACAAAGCATTTCGTTTGCACGCATTTGGACCTGCATACTCGTGTTTCTTTTGCTCTGTATGTTTTGGAGTGCTCCTTGTGTACATTATTATTTTTTTCTTAAATAATCCTGCAGGAATATCAAATAATCTTGGAACCGGAGTTACTAAAAGGCCGACATTTGTGCATGCCAGATTTGGTGAATAATTTTGCCAGACAAAGATTCAGACTTAGATTGCGATACTGCAGAGACTAAACTGAAGCAGGTTCGATGGATTGGTTAATTTGTGCGTCCATGATCTGAAGAAAGTAACTAATAGTAGAAACCCAGCAGATATATATCTTTGTCCATCTAACAAGAAAGATTGTGCATTTCTAGTTATAGGGATTTGCCAGATAGAGGACTTTCTACAATTAATAATCTAAATGATGGGATCTTAATTAAACATTCATAATGGCTCAATTAATTAATCAGCCAAGTAATTAATCACCTGTGGGCGGAGGGCCAGAAGAGGCGTGCCGTGGCCGTCCATGAGCAGCAGCTCGCCGGCGAAGAGCTTCCGCCGCCGCGAGTAGTTGTCGACTCGGAACGCCAGGCCGCCGTCGGCGTCGTAGACGGAGAAGCCGTCGGTGCCCTGGAAGCCCATGCTGGACCTCTTCCACACCGTGTACACCGCCGGCCGATCATCCGCGGCGCCACTGGCATGGCCGCCGCCGTCGCCGCCGCGGTGAAGAAGGTCGGCGTCGGAAGGGTGTACCCGCGTGGTGGTGGTGGCGATGTGGGGACTGGATCTCGGAGGCACCGGGTGCATCGTTCGTTCGCTTTGGTTTGGTTGATGGGCAACAAGATTTCGATCGGTGCGCGTGCCGCTGTTTATATATATACAGCTCTGCCCCGTGTAGTGTACTAATTTGCCGTGTCCCTGGGCCAGTGCAATCCAACGGTTAATCGGTGCGCCGTACGATGAACGGACGGTTGCCTTTTTCGCGTTCACTTTTGCCCTTTCCGTCTTTTTTCCAAATCAATGGTCGTGGATCGATCAGCAGAGCTTGATGCATGCTTCCATCAATCGTGACTGCTGCTGAGTGCACAGTTGCGTGGCATTCCACCTTCATGAGCAGATAGCTGAATCCATTTGTGCATGCATGCTGGTTCCGATCGAAGGTGATGCAAGCACTGTACTAGCTGCCTGGCAGTGAACCTTACAAGCACAGGAAAGGCCATATGATGCTTCGTTTCAATTCCTTTCTTTCCCGTCATCCCTCCAATAGTTCCAGCCTCTATCTGTGCTTGACGTTAGTTTGCTTTGTCGATTAAACGTGTCCACATTACGTTCCCTTGACACATGCATGTTTCTAGTTGCAAGCCCATCTCGTTCGTGCACAACAGGTTAGCCTTCCACTAGTACATCGGCACCTGATGTTAGGCTGCACAGCACTACTGAACTCCACTAGCACATTAGTACGTAGTAGCATGCATGCTCTGTTCATCCTAGGCGGTTTAATTTAGCTTCTCAATGATTTCTCCAAGCACGCTGATCAGGAAAAAAAGAGGAATAAGTACGTACTTATAATTGCCCGTGCAGTGCAGGTCTGCAATCGTTTAAGCGCCGAAAAGGCAATGAATTCAGAACAACTTTTCAGTTCATATGGTGAGCGCCAGCTGCAGGGGGTGAAGTGGAGGAGATAGAAGATAGAGTTAGCTTTGAAGATATAGGGCACCTTCATGCCATGCGCGCGTGCTGCTGCTCCTGCTTGGTGATGGATGGGCATCTACTGGACTAGTAAGTAGTAACTCACTAGTTGCATTTGCAGCATCAAGGCAACGCATGCAGAATTGGAGATGCAGTGCACAAAATAAGCAGCGAAGCCCTGTAACCCTGCTCAGGGTTCAAAAGACCGCGACCGGCCGGTTTTCAAACCAGGCTGTTAATATAAAAAACCGAACGGTTTACCTTTTTGCTATAACATTAGGTGCGGGTTTTTCACAAAAGCCGAACGGTTTAGCTAACCAAAGTGAAGCGATTTGACCGAAAACCACGGTTACCGAGCTGTTTCGGCGGTTTTGTGTTCCCTGCCCCTGCTACGGAAAAGAGTCATGCCCACATCATAGTCATAGGACGACAAACAAGACAACCACCGTCAGATTTGTTCGATGTACTGTACCTAGAATGGAATCTTCCTTATCCTTTTTTATTGCGGTGCAGCAGGGCAAAAGCATGTCCTGACAGAGAACAATTTGGCCATGGAGCATCCTCCGAAATACTATTCCAGTTCCTGCACACCTGATGATGTTAGTGTGATGACGGACCAATCACCCACCACAACAAGTGCTGCATCATCGGTTGCTTGCTCATGCAGCCATGGGTTTGTCAGCAGACGAATAAAATCCTTTGTTTTGGCAACTACTGTTCTACTATGTTCGTAGCCTCATGTAGTATTATGTTAAGAGGGTATAGGGTACGGAGCTCTCTCATTGTGCTATAGATACTTTTACATCTACCATTCAGCTGTCACCGCATTCCCTTCAATGATTTGTAACTTTCTAGCTCATGCACGAATATTTGCGCTTACCGTCTCTAAAGAAAGAACATACTGCCCTTACATATTAAAAATTAGAACACAAAACTGAATAAAATGAGCCACCAATCAAAGGAAAACGGAGATGCATTGGCAGCGGCATGCATTAGGGGACAGACAGAGACCCGTGACCGTGAGTGAACAACACAAAGCACACTGATAGAATCAGCTCGTGAATCCTTGGAAAACTTTGTACAATAATGCTCAAGTTAATCTCTCTGTCTGGTCCATAAGAAATATGCATAGCTAAAGGACATTACTCGTATATGATCATCCACTCTGGGCTGTCTCTTGGAGCCTGCTGGCCAAAGCAAAACACCAAAACATGAGCAAAGACTGATGACAAGATTAGGTATGATCGGTAGGGCAATGAGCCAGATTTCTGATTAGCGACATGCCGACATCCACCCTTTCACACTCTGATCCTCATCACCGTCTCCTTAATCTATTGGTTGCAGAGCTAATGGTGGGTTTGGTTTGGTGTTTTTGCTTGTGACTCGAATAAGGACGGCGTGCGTAAAGGACGAATACAATTAGCATGCTCATTCGCAAGTTGCATTTTAATTAAATTGCAAGTTGGATGTACTGTCCAATAACGTTTTTTTTATTGTTTTATTACATTAGTCTTCTAGCTACTATAAGCTTATTAGCGGGCTAGCAAAGTAAAAGTAGCAATTTTTATAATGCAGAAAGACTTTGTTGAAGTTATAGCTGGACCTTAATTAGGTACGTTATCATCTCGGTTGCGACTGACTGACGTATGTCCTGTTAAGTACAGATCCATCAGAAGTACAGTGCAGCCTTTGCATTTCAGAGCCGGCCGTATGCGGCTACCCGAACCAGATGCATATCCGTATGGTGGACGTTGTATATAACCAAGTCATTTAATTAACCTGTGGCCAAAACGTATCGGGGCACCGTGGCCAAGTCGTTAAACCGTGGCGAAAAGGCAGAGAGCCGTGCTTACTAGATGCCGCAACTCCTCACCTTTCATTGACCTACCTAACGTAAGATTACGGTAAGTGCGATCCGATCAGTTTCTATAATGAGAAAATGATCAAGTACAGGCAACAGCCTGACATGCAAACAGTTTAAAGAGAAGGCATTACATCAGTCTCCACCGACTGCCCAAAAAGACCACTCGCTCATTCTGTGACTGCCTCACCCAGGCTGGTGCTGGTGCCATCCTTGACTTCTTCACAATGGAAGACGTTCATCTTGGAAAATATGATCAACATGACACAAATCGTTTTTATTGAGCATACCAATCGGTAATAACCGATGTTTATACTGATGAGTAACAACACAAGAGCAATTAGTAAGGTAAACAAACTAGGAACCTACCAGACGCTGCAATGCAAACTGACAGCAAGTAGTTCCCGCATCAGAGAGTTGAACTAGCATAACACAAGCAGATGATTATATTGTTCATACTAGTACGGCTAGGCACTAGGCACGCAAGGAATGGTGAGAGCAAAAGGGAGAGGCCCGGGAAGGGTGATCGATTACCTGGGCGGGTTACTCGCAAGTTTTTCGGAAGGCGGCGGCTGTTTTCAGACACAGGCCAGAACGAGTTGGATCTGGGCCTCGGGATGGGCTACCTGAGATTGTTGCAAGAAAGCCCATCATAGACTGTGCAGAGAACCCTCCGAAATCAACGAACACATCAATCGTCTCCGCTCCTCCGCCGCCGCCCAGCTCTGCTCTGACCAGGCGACCACCACCCACCTGATCTCATCTATCGATCCCCAAGCAAGGAAGGAAAGAGAAGGGAATGGTTCGTCAGTCCGTTAGGTCGCTGCTGGTGGGAGACCGGGCCAAGGTCGGGGCGCTCAAGCGCCTGGCTCAGGGCTCCTCCAAGACCGTGGGGAGGAACTCGTCGGGGCGCATCACCTCCTTCCACCGCGGCGGAGGGGCCAAGCGCCTCCACTGGAACATCGACCTCAAGCAGGCCACATCCTCCGTCGGCGTCATCGACCGCGTCGAGTACGACCCCAACCGCTCCTCCTCCATCGCCCTCGTCCGTTGGGTCCAAGGGGTCCATTTCCGCCGCCGCGCCGCAACACCTTCAAACCAGATCATGTGGATCCGATCTCAGCAGCAGTAGATTCGTCGTCGTCTACCACCACGGCTAATGTCTTCGCTCGCTTCTCCCTTACGGCGCCATTCCCCTCCTCCGCCCAACCAAAGGTTGCTTCTTCTCTGCTCCTCTCCTCGCTGGCCAACAACAACGGAGATGCCACATTGACCTCGCCGCTGCCTAGGATAGCTGTAGCTGGTTCCAAGCCCACTTTCTTCGTTGCTCCTCCTCAAGGCATCATCAGCAATGGGAATGATTCGACATTCTCTCTCTCTGAAATCCACAAGTGGGCAGCGGATGATGCTTTCTGGGCACAAAGGATGAAGCGTCAAGCTGCTCTCTCTTGGCAGAATGATCTCAAGAAGAAGAAGCCATCTTCCCTTCAGAACAGCTTGGCACCACCACCCGGTAACAGCAGCAATCAAGGGCCCAAGGCAAATGTTCATCACAGTGTGCCCGTATCTTACATCTTGGCCAGTCACCAGTGCACGCCAGGAACCACAGTCATGAACTGTGATCCCTCCAAACCGTCCAAGCAGGCTTCACGTTCCACCTCAGCCAATCAGTACGATGTGATTGACCTCAACTCAAAGGTTGGAAACTGCGTGCCGTTGGCCAATGTAAGGATCGGAACATGGGTGCACGACATCGAGTGCCGTCCTGGTCAGGGTGGGAAGATGATCCGAGCAGCCGGAACATTTGCTAAAGTGGTCCAGGAGCCAGGCGCCCAGTGCGTTCTGCGCCTTCCTTCGGGTGCTGAGAAGGTTGTCGACTCAAAGTGCCGTGCTACCATTGGTATAGTCTCCAATCCGAGCCATGCTGCTCGCAAGCTAACAAAAGCAGGGCACAGTCGGTGGTTAGGCAGGCGCCCTGTTGTCCGTGGTGTTGCTATGAACCCGGTGGATCATCCGCATGGTGGAGGTGAGGGACGTACCAAAGGAGGTAGGCCTTCAGTTTCTCCTTGGGGAAAGCCGACGAAAGCAGGGTACCGGTCGCCAAGCGTAGCCAGCCGAAAAGCTTAGCGTTCTGGAATGAATGAAGCTCCTGTGGAATGTGTTTCTTTCTTATGATTCAGTGAGGAAATAAACAACAGATATTGTGATAGACAGCTACTTATATTAGTTGTGATATAGGCAGCAGCAACTAAGAAGTAGTGCTTTTATTCCTTTGTTTCCAGTTATGATTAATGGATTTCCTTTTCATTTTTTATAATTTATGGCAAATTTGGTTCTATTCTGATTGAGAATTGATGTACAACTTTTTGGCCTAGGCTTGTTCAGAAGAAAGAAATCATGTGGTTTAAGTTTTGCTGTTTTCTCCCCCATTTTCCTTCTGTTGTATACATGCTGTTCAAACCTAATCATGATTCATGCCTGTGTATATTCTGAGCGGTGACCTGTTTTGAGATCAAGGGTTCTGATTTCTTACAAGAGTATGAATTAGGGATGCAGATCATGATGTGCCTGGTTTGCTACCTCTCCCTTTCTCTTCCTGCTATCCAGAGAAGATATCACTTTGGTTATGGCGACATTCTGTCACACCCGGTTTTAAAGACCAAAACCAAATGCATCTGTATGCGTGCCCAGGATTAAGTTTTCACGCACACAGGACAATATAAGAACAATATCTTTATTAAATCGATAAAATTATTACAAGAATGACACAATTGGTCTAAAATAAAAGATTACATTACAGCAGAATAAATCTAAGCGTCGGCATTCTTCAACTCCACAGGCAGTCGACCGGAAGATTCGCAAGTCTAGATCTCCATTTCTCATCCTTGAGGCATTCCTTGGCAGCTTTATTCACTGAACAGCAAACAGAAAAGGTACATGTTCCACGTGAGTACATAGAGTACTCAGCAAGTGGGGGGAAAGCATGACATGTTGGTTAACAACAAGAAAGGCTTACACGGGTTTATTTGCATAAATGCAATTAGGTAAAATAATTAATTAAAGCATCTCCTATTTACTAGATGATATATATCTCCAGATGGCCAAGGTTACTCTACCTTGCCAAGATCAAGGGTTCCAAGCACCCTGTACGTCTCTACAGGTTACTCTACCTGTACATCTACGGGTTACACCACCCGATCACAGTTACTCTACTGTGATTCCCTTTCAACCACCTTTCCCAACTAATCGTGTGAGGGTCCATGCCGCTCTTGACCGTGAGCACGGCTGTCATGACAGTTTTACGCTCTGCAGAGGTTGTACACGTTTCTCCACAAGTTTGTGATTTCATCCCCTGTTGCCAGGTGGACTAAAGTCTCCTTTATGCCGTGCCGGCCAAGCACATGCACACTTCCTTAGGTGTGCGGCCAGGAGATCACAAGAAGGCTTTTCCATAGCTTCCTCCAGCTTGTACGTGCCCACTGAGGTTCCACTGATAGGGAAGTATACCCTTCACCCTAGAGGCCCCCTCTTGTGCCAGATGGTTCCGAGGAGTAACCCTCCTGTCCCCACACATCTCTGCCTAACCTCGTGTACAACCTCTGCAGAGTGTAAAACTGTCATGACAGCCGTGCTCACGGTCAAGAGCGGCATGGACCCTCACACGATTAGTTGGGAAAGGTGGTTGAAAGGGAATCACAGTAGAGTAACTGTGATCGGGTGGTGTGACCCGTAGATGTACAGGTAGAGTAACCTGTAGAGACGTACAGGGTGCTTGGAACCCTTGATCTTGGCAAGGTAGAGTAACCTTGGCCGTCTGGAGATATATATCATCTAGTAAATAGGAGATGCTTTAATTAATTATTTTACCTAATTGCATTTATGCAAATAAACCCGTGTAAGCCTTTCTTGTTGTTAACCAACATGTCATGCTTTCCCCCCACTTGCTGAGTACTCTATGTACTCACGTGAAACATGTACCTTTTCCGTTTGCTGTTCAGTGAATAAAGCTGCCAAGGAATGCCTCAAGGATGAGAAATGGAGATCTAGACTTGCGAATCTTCCGGTCGACTGCCTGTGGAGTTGAAGAATGCCGACGCTTAGATTTATTCTGCTGTAATGTAATCTTTTATTTTAGACCAATTGTGTCATTCTTGTAATAATTTTATCGATTTAATAAAGATATTGTTCTTTTATCACATATATTGTCCTGTGTGCGTGAAAACTTGATCCTGGGCACGCATACAGATGCATTCGGTTTTGGTCTTTAAAACCGGGTGTGACACATTCTTTGCTAGTAGTTTCCATGCCAGTCAACTTATGTGCTTGTGTTTCATCTTAATGTGACTCTTCCACTGCCGCTGCTTCATGCTTCAACTTGGTAATCTCCCTTTACCCACACTCCGTTCCCCATTTACTGAACACACATGTAACTAATCTCAGTAAATATTATTCTGTCATATTTAGTGATTGCCTTTTTATTAGACCAAAGTTGGAGAGGAAAGTAATAGGCTGATTTTGTTTAGTCTGCATAAGGATAGGTTGTGGTTTTTTTTTTTTGTTTGTATCCATTGTGTTAATGAAGTACCATAATCGTAATTTCCTTGCATCTATTAAAATTGGATGTGTTCCTGCATACGAACAAATCTAGTGTTTTTTTTCTTCTTCTTTTTTGGCAGCTGTTAACAAAATTTACCTCAGGGACACTACCATGGACAACTAGCTTGTAACTTCTCCATGCACCACTATTTTTGTTTCATTACTGTGTTCAGAAACAGCTTATCTTTCCTTCATTTGTTAATACTGGTAGATTGAGGTGCTTTCTTGTTCGGGTCATTGACAGCAGAGGTTGGTGCCCTACAGGGGGGAAGTGAATCGGATAGTTCCTGATAATGTGAAAATTTCTGTTTTTCGAATTCTTAAAGCAATGTGAATTTAATAGGTAAGTTATAGAGATTGAATGATAGCTGCTGAATATAGGCGAGTAGTGGAAATGAAATGCAGGCCCATATTTAGCTGTCGTACTTTCACTAGATTGCATTTATGTCCGCTGTAACTGCAATTCCTTGGATGTCTGGACTCTTTCAGTTTGCTTAGAATATTTTTCCCTCTTTAATAAATTTTACTCATTGTCTTACTTACCTACAGCTCTGCTGTTGCAGTTTGGCAATGAAGAGACACTCTGGTTAATTGCAATGATTTGGGATATGCACTTTTGTTATAGTTGAAAGTACCAAATATCACATGAAATTGGATGTATTCTCTGAAACTAAGGTATAGTGATGTTTTCATACTGGTATTGCTATATGCTTATGCGAGCTAGCTGAGCAGTTTCTGCTTTGCCTCTCCCATGAGAGCCATTTTTTTTTCTAGACATCCCATCCGATATTGTTGCTTAACTATTTATAATACCCTCTTATTTCTACCAGATAGTGCTGTTATATTAGTATAGACCTGTGAAGGTAAACATGCTTCTGTGACGGTTTCCTGAGTGAAATAATAACAGCTGCTTAGTTTTTAGCCCATTATCTCAATTGAGTTTCTACTGAATTCAAAGAAGAAACATCTATAGTTCAGCTAGTTGAACGTGTGGTGCGCTTAGTAGTTGACAATTGACTTCTTGTGTACCTTTACTTCCTCTATCCATTTATCATGATGCTTTATGAATTCCTCTCTTTGAAAGCAACCGAAAAAGTTCTGTTATATGTGACTTCTCCTTTGCTTTATTGCCCTGGGGATAGTGATAGTTACAGAAGTACATGTGGTAGTTCGATGGGTCACCTTTTTACATTTGCCTTTGTTCAGGAGGAAATTTGAGCCGGAACCAAAGAATGGAGATAAATATGTAAGAGCACTTTCATGTTGTTGCTTTGCTTACAACAAGCCCATAGAGTCGACCAAGGAGCGTACCATCAGACCAATCAGCAAGAGGCTTCATGAAGTCACAGAATATTGCTACAGGTAGCCCATTCACTTGTTTAAATGACCAAAATAATATCGTATATTTGCTGGTCATATGTGCTAACAAATGTGCCCAATATGATATTTTTTGCTTTCTTATTTCGAAAAGCGCTTTTTTTTCTCTATAAATTTTTGTTATGGTACTACTTTTCCTTTGGCTGATACTGAAGCCAGGGTAAACACATGAACATGCAGGATTATGAGGATAGTGTGACTGGATTAAGATTAGATTTAGCTGTTCACTATAATAAATGGGCCGAAATTGTGTACAGCCATATAAAAAAAAATCTGCCCTGGATATATTGTAGTACTCTGCTTATCTTCTGATTACATTATTTGATTTGATTTTTTTCGGTTGTTTTGTTTTCCCCTTCGGCAACAAGGTGAATTAGGAGATTGGTTGAGTGCAGAAGTCACCAAGGTTGCAGTTAGCTCACTAGCTCCTTTCCTATTATGCTTGGGCGCCAACTCATTCTCTTTTTGGGGGTTTAAGCATTTAGTTAGTCTTTTGATTCCTACCCCTCTTCCTAATTCTTTGTGGTGATCTGTGTATGAAATATTCTGAATAGCATCTAGTGTGTGTTCTGTACTAATATGCACATTTGCTTATTACTAAAAAAATGATCTATTCACCCTGAGATGAAGTTTATATACCCTACTATTATGTGCCATACTATAGGCTTGCTGTAGTTAAAAAACTATATTAGATTGTCTTTGGATTTTATTTTAATTTTTTGGTATAAATCTATGATGGAGCTTTCCTACCTACTTAGAGCACTTTATTTGACAGTAACGGAGAAGTAAATATCATAACAGAATCAATAGTTCAGTAGATACTGAATCGGTAGTTTTGGGTCATTTAGTAAGATGTGTTCGAAAAAGTCTATTAGTTCTGGTAGGTGTTTGAAGCTTGACGTTCAAATACAAAATTGAACAAATGGAAAGGTTGTTTTCCTGCATATCAAAATATGCAATCAGGAAGTTATGCTCTTGAACCATCTGAATTGTGAATATGTGGTTGTAGCTTTCTTTTTAAGCTGAACATAATATGTTTTTCTGTAGCTTTTTCATCCAAATTTTCCCATTACTTTGTCTACCTAAGCCAACCGTATAATGGATATTTGTAATGTACTGATACAGACAGCAGTGGCTGTAACATCCTGGCCCAGGGCTTAATAGGATTGATAAGAATACTCATACCAACAGTTACAACTTCTTTTTTGGAAGCTCATCTCGAAAGAACTCCGGGGTTAAGCGTGCTTGGCCCGGAGCAATTTCGGGATGGGTGACCGACCGGGAAGTCCTTCCCGGGTGTGCACGAGTGAGGACAAAGTGCGCAGAAAAGACGTGTGTTGGTCTGTGGGGACAGTCTTGAGATCCTAGAGAGCTGCCAGGCGTGCGGGCCCGGCCTCGAGGAGGCGGGACGTCACAGTGGCTCTGGCACTATTGATGCTAGCTGCCTCTGAATATGGGTTCAGACTTCGGTATTTTGCTTTCACTAAGTGTTCATCTCGGCCAAAAGTTCCTCCAAATATTGGTGAAAGGTAGTTTGCAGCCTCGCTGATAGTGCTGTCAGATGTGGAGATAAATGGCTGTATGCTCCTCAAGTGCTTGTATGCAGGTAACTTTTTTTTTTCCTCCTATGTCATGATTGCAAACCCTCAGTGCATGATACATAAATATCTATTAAAATTTGATATAAGTTCTAATTAAGCTTTAGTTAATTGTTCTCCACTTGCGTTTACGGACTTGGGTTTTAGAATATAGTAAATTGTTTTCCAGTGTTGCATATATATATATATCAAGCTGTAGTCGTAACAACTTAGCCTAATGGCTCATTGTGTTTTGCCTGTAGTAGTGTGTTGCGTACCCTTCTATCACCGTATTTTCCCCTGGATTTGTGGGCCACAATGTAAGGATCGTGTGACCGAGAGGGGGGGGGTGAATCGGTCCACTCTAGAATCTATTTCCAAACACTAACACCCAAGCAACTCCTAGCGAGTAGTTCTAGAAACAAAGTAAAGCACACTAAGGAGTATCCTTAACCTATATAGCTAGTGGGTATAGATAACACAAGCACACCACACTAGCAAGCTAGCACAAGATATGTAAAGCAGAAGACTTAAGCTAGGCAAGGCAAGACAAGGCAACAAGATAACTAGAGAACAAGGCAACCTAGATACTAGACACACTAAGTAGAGTCCTTAGAGCAACTAGATAGGCTATAAAAAGTAAGCACACGAGTAAGGCAAACAAGCAATACTAATGAAGCTAGTAGGTACCAAGGTAAACACACAAGCTAGATAAGAGCACAACTCAAGTACTACAAGCAATCATATATAGTGCGATAAGTAAATGCGAGTAGTAAAGGAGAAGGGATAGAGAATGCTCATGATGTTTTTTCGTGGTCTCAGAAGGATGGCGCCTTTCCCTACTCCACGTTGGGTCACTCCCGTCGGAGTCTCAACCCCGTCCCTCCGCTCGATGGCTATCCCTCCTAGAGCACACTTCACCCTCCGAGTGAAGTCGCGGGCACGTCCCTGAAAGTTGCCTACAGGGGGGGGGAGGGGTGAATAGGCAACGGGACTTGAAATGACTAATTAAAATTTAATCAGCAACAAACAACCCGGACTAGTCTGGGTAGAGTTGGACTAGTCTGATAGTAGACGGACAAGTCCGAAACCTGCGCAGCGGAAATTAATCGATGAACCAAGGAGTAAATCTAGTTCGATTCAAGCAAGGTTTATATCAGGTATATCACGAACAACAACTGGAGCAAGCTAGGAAGGCAGTTGTTGGTCGTTTATACGCACCCATTTATATACCGCAAGTGGACGGTGTACATTGTAGCTTTTTACCTCAGAGTATTCCAAGGTTTATATCGAATCCACAGGGATCAGCAAGAGAACCGTGTTTAGGGTTTACTATTTCGTCTAACGAATCAATCCTAGCATGAAGTACACATTGCATATACAAGAGCATGAAAAAGGTGAAAGTCGGGGGATGTGCCGGTCGGCACGGGTGGTGTGCCGGTCGGCACGAAGACTGAATTGACCGAATGTTGTCCGAAAGGCCTAAGGAACTTGATTAGATCATGGGGTAAGTTAGCCAAGTCTGCTAGTTGAGATCGTAACCAAAAAGCTTAATCAAATAGCATCATAAACGGAATTACTCAATTATTGATAACCGAAGATCGGTAGGTCAAGGCCTCTTTCCGACGAGCCCTGTCACGACCAATCGCCTTAATCGGTCGACCTCTTCCTACTCTACACATCATCTCAAGGATCATCGCGTATGCATTAGCGGCTGTGGAGGTACAGAGACAACGTGCAAATATGGCGCATTACAAGATCCCAATGCTACCTTAACCACAATGGAGATAGTGAGAGAACGAATCTTGTCACTTCTTTTTGCCACCACAATTAAGATAACATCTAATACTTAGTCGTCACTAAGCGTAGGAACAAGTGCATGTAAAGACCATAAAATCCAGGCAATCAATAATCAAAACCATTCATCCACATATTCAACCATACTTCAATGATACATAGTGCAAGATACATCACCATCTAGTCGGCCTACCTTGATGGATCACCTCTTTAGCACCAATGGTTCTTGATCAACAACTAGAGAACATGAAGAACGGGGCAAAGCCCCGGTGGCTCTAAACTTACTAGCTGTGTTGTCCTTCTGGCGGCGGCTCTCCAACCCTAGGGCGTCCCATGGGTTATATATACAGTGGGGAGGCGTTTGGAGGCGAAAGAAACCAATTCTAGGTCGGTGCCGGTCGGCACCAAAGTCGTGCCGATCGGCACGAGTCGTTCCCAATTCGGACTTGATTTTCCTTTTCGCAGCTCCGCCTTCCACGAACCATAACTTCCTCGTACGGAGTCCAAATGAGGCAAACTTGGACTCTATCTCGTAGCCCTCGAAAAGATCTACAACTTTGGTATTCATTGGATCTCCAGATTCGGCCGTTTCAGTTCCCAAATATGCGATGCCAAAATATCTGTCTTCTCTGCGTAGGTTTCCTTGCGGGGCCCATATCTCCTAGCTCCAGAATCCAAACGGGACAATCCATATATGTTCCGGAAAGCTCTCGACGAGATCTACAACTTTCCTTTACATTAGATTCCCATTAGAGCATGTCTTGAACTCGAAATCTGCGTGACAATACAGTGCCGTTTCTGGACTGCGCGAATTGATCTTTCCTTCCGGATAAACCTTCTAGAAATCCTTAGGCATTGGGCCACGACCTTGGGCTTGCATGTTGGGTTCCATGGACGTCCAGAGGTGCCTTGGATGCGCCATGGGCTAGTGAGAAGCCCTCCTTGCATGGCGAGTCGGGCTTCATGTCGATACTTCTCATATAAGAGCCATTTTGTCGTCTTTTCACCTGTTTCTGCAATATAGCACTAAAACGACAATACATGTGGAATTCATCAAGGTTAGAGGTAAAACACATGATTATGATGAGAATATGGTACGATGTTGGTGGTTTTGGGCATATAAAATGAGTACTTAGAAACCACCAACAGCTCCCCCATGCTTAAACCTTTGCTCGTCCTCGAGCAAATGAATCACTTCACCCTCTCAAGGAGAGATCAGCGTTGCAGTCATGTCATCTTCGCTTGCATTCATCAAAGCACATATATATCCAACCCGCTTTAAGAGTATAGCACAAAAGTTTTATATTGCACCAATTCTACTACTCAAAGATACTAGTGGGGAACAGATTATGACTTAGAACCGACCACAATGATCAAATAAAGTAGCTTCAACTCTCAAAGCAGATTACTCCTCAAACTAGGCCTTAAGATGGTAAAGTTTTTCCAAAAATTCAGTCTCATTCATCCAAACAAAACACTCTCTTGCAAAGAATCAAGACAACACTCATCTCACAAATCTCACAAGCCAAACAACTAGAAGTGATCCTATCTACAATTATTTAGTGGAAGGCTTTATGTGTAGCTTGGTAGGAAAACAACTAACAACTAACAAAACAATGTAACTTAGAATATTGTCAAATCAAGAGAAAGTTCTACTTGGTTTTACAGAGACTTGTCAAAAAGGCCATTGGAATAACATGATGAAAGAGAGGAAAACACACGCTTTAGAAAGGTGGACATGTGCAAATGGCAAAGAATGATCTCAAGACACAAATGAAGTTCTCAAAATCGGATTGCACATGGTTGGAAGGATAGAGTTTCAGCCAATTGAATGCACTTACTTGAATAAGATGGTTTTATGCACAATCTTCTATGAAGTCCACTCTTGCAACTTGATACAACACTATAAACAATCTTTATCTTCCATCAACAATCTTTGAAGTCCATTAACTAGTGCTTCGGAATGTAGATGACGATCCACTCCCCCATGCTTAAACGATGCTCGTCCCGAGCATATAGGAAGTGGAAAAAGAAAAAGCACTAGTTGATCCTTTTATTTCTTCTCCTGGACTATCTGAAACACATATACTTGATTTCTGGAGATAACAGGGGGCTTTTCGCTGATTTTGTACTTCGTGCCGGTCGGCACGAATTTGTGCCGGTCGGCACGAATTTGTGCCGGTCGGCACGAACCCAACTTTTCTCCGTTTTCGCCTCACATTGATCCTTTGCGCTTCAGAAAGTCTTCAGAGGTGTTTGGTGATGAAAATCTTCGTCTTGAGCAAGATATCTTGATAATTTGTGCATAAAACCATAGAAATAGTGCAATGGCTCAACGAGAAACTCATATCATAGGTTATGGACAAGGATTGGACAACACCAAAAGAAATATGGGTTTACAGGTGGGAATATTCAGCGAAGTATGCACACATTCCAGAGTAGAATAGGCAATGCTGAATATGAAGAAGGCTAGAAAACAAGTGAGAGTTACGCAAACGGAATGGCCAGCTTCTAAGTCTCATACCAAAAGAACACAAACTTGACCCAACTCACCAAATTACAATGTTACAATCTACAGGTTTATCATATAAGTGTAGCATATTTGGCTTTGGTAGGTATGATCAATGCAAGAGAGCAATATTTGCAAGGATTAGAGACACAAGACATCAAAGTTTTCCAAAAATTAGTAAGGACTCAAGCCATGTTGGAGTTTTCTTTTTAGAGAGCAAAGCATGTTGTCATGAAGAACAACTTAATCATATGGGGTCTCTATCAAATCATCTGTCAATAAACACCACCACTGAAGCAAATAGAGTTCATAGAATTGGTGCTTAGTTCAAGTTCATTAAAATTCAACGGGGGACAATTATATGCAACGAATCATACATGCAAGTTCCAACAACAATAGCAACTTTCATCATATCTCTAGCAAAGTTCCTCATCATAATCATGCATTATTTAGAGTGAAAGCACAAGCACATAGACGGTGATGATACAAGCCAGCTCCCCTAGATAGAGTAATGACATTTGGTCACCCTAAGGTAGCTATTAGGGATATGTCATTGTCCATTCTAAATTCTAAGTGGCAAATTACAAACAACCTCTCGCATGAACAAAACGAGAAGGGTACCACACTATAAAAGAAAGCAAAACCCAAGTTGATAGCAAAAGGCAAGAGCAGCGAATGAGAAGAGAATAATATTAGAGAAGAGAATGAGCAAAGAGATGTTACCGTTGAAGTTCAGTACGTGCCTCCCCCATGCTTAAGATGTTGCTGAATTGCATGAGAGAAGCTTGACAGTAGGGGCAGCAATGGAGTGCCGATCGGCACAAGTGGTGCCGGTCGGCACAAGGAGCGATGCCGATCGGCGCAGGGAGTGGTGCCGGTCGGCACACTCCATCGTCGGCATCGTTTTTTTGATTTTCAACTCGATCATCGCCTTGTAGCTGTTGTCCCATTGCTCCCTCTTGTTCATGCGGCTGTTTCTCCTCAATTCCTTCAATTTCCTTCTTGTGAGATCGATTCTTTCATTCCTGCAAAACAATTGAAGCACACATACTACCCCCGAGGTGATGGTCGGGAGTAGAATGATATATACCAGCTAACAACAACTTCAAAGTTCCACTTGTGTCCACTTGATTCTAGTAGAAAATAAAATAAAATCCTAATGGGTGTACGTGCGTGCACAAGTGTGGATGCATGAAGTTAACTATCACAATGTCAGCAAGCAAGCAAGACCATAACAATGTTGATCAGTATTTTTGTCTAAGCACCATGCTCACACAAAATACTAAAAGAATGTGGACGCGATCAACACAATTCTAGAAACATAAGTTACTCATTATTTTGTCTTGAAACAATGCTATCAAAGTGAAGAAAAGGTTTTGAAGTTAGCAACGAAAGTTAGGGGCGTGGAAGCAACACAAGAGCAATGTTTACACCTAGCTCTAAGCACCATGCTTACAACTAAATTGCTAGCAATCTAAACGAAATTCTTTAACAACCAAAGTCTAAACACCATGTTTATCACGACTTTAGCCATTGCAAAACTCCGCTGGATTAGAAAGATAGCGCATTGAAAAAGAGCAGCAACCAACCAATGCAAATGATGCAAAACATAGCAATGCAAGTTAACTATCCAATGTTGTTCAACAAACAAGTATAAACACCACGTTTACACCTAAATTTGCTAGAGAGTGTGTTCACACCAATTAAGTGATTATTAGAGAGTAAACAAGCCAAGCTATTATGAGTGATGAGGCGAATATGATCATGCAAAGTCAGAAGCTAGTGTGAAATAAATAAAAACATGTTAGGCGGCATCGATGGAGTGCTTAGAAAAGCATTTGGGCATTTGTGCCGATCGGCAATGGAGTCGTGCCGATCGGCACAAGGGGTCTTGGCTCTGGTATGTGATGAAAAATGAGTGGTGGAAGGCTTAGGTAGGCTGAAATCAGATGGTTAAATGCATGTAGGCGGAAAAAAATTATGCAAATACAGAAACAAAGTAAGTGCTCACAAATTATGCATGCAGTGAATGATTTTTGCAAACAAACACATAATGATGGTGGTCTAAAAAGAAAAGTTAAACTAGAACAAATTAGACACAAGTGAATCAATTAAGTTGGGTAAAGCTCACATCAAAGCAAAAACTCTAGGTTGCCCTCCTAGCAGCACTAAACAATCCACACAAAAGACTCAAAAACACGGGTTGCCTCCCGAAAAGCGCTTTAGTTATAGTCGAATAGCTAGACTTCTTACATACCTGATTGTCGCGAAGCCATGGTTCGTGGTGTAAGATCCCAATGATGTCCATGCAGCTTGTACTATGCAAACTTCGTCGTGGTTGACTCATAGCCCGTCTTTATTGTGTTGCATATTGCTCAATGTGTGTAGATGATATAATGCTCTTGAATTTTCAATCTTGTTTAACTTCTGATCATTTGCTCACGGGAGAATCGCTCAAGCTATTTTCATTGTTGTCATCTTCGTCTCCTTCCTTAATCTTGTCATCGATAATCTGCAGCTCCTGTCCCTTCTGAATTTCATGTCACCAACAGAATGAAACAAGTTCTAAAACCTGTACCATAACGTAGGTAGCAAAAATATCTTTCCAACGAGTGCTCATACACCTCAAATGGATTCCGTATGAAGGACTTATGAGTTTTTTACTCCAAGGCTGCGTGCTGTTTGAAAATCTGACAGCTCGCGCAGTGTCCAATGATTAGCTCATAAATCCTTGTAGAAACATCCAAATCCAGCACCGTTTGATGTGTTGGAAAGAAGATTTGAAGCTCTATCCAGATATAAAAGTTTCATATATTGATCAGCTTGGAGAACTTACAGAATTACCAATGATTTCAGCTTCTTGTTTCGTCTTCCGGAGAATCTTGACGACTTCATCTTTTCAAGCATCGGAGCATGTGTCGGCTTGTCCTATGACTTGTGAATCTTGATCAATGTTGCACCAGCAAGGAATGATGATGTAGAGTCAATGCAACTTCTCAAAACATGCCCATTGATCCACCAAGTTGACGGGAGAAGAGTTCCGAAGAAATCTACCATGTCATGTTCTAGCCGACGACTTATTTGTGCTTCTGAGCTGCGACCAGGTAGAATTAGAGGCTGAGACCTGTGCCATTGCGTCGGGCATCAAATTATCTTTCCAACGAGTACTCGTGCGTCCTCATCGGACTCCGTATGAGGGAGATATGACCGTTTTTCTGAAGGTATGTCCGGCTGTCTCGCGATGAATCCGAATTGAATTCAAACCTTCCAAATATTCAAACTCCGTGTTTGGAACGACTTGAATCCGTGTCAATCATCAAAAGGAAGTCTTCTAAATGTTGGAAACCCAGAGATCACGTGGATATTGGACTTTAATTCCATATTTGGCTCAAACTTCCAATTGTTTGCATCTCTCGCGAAATATCCAAACAGCCTGCGCAGCATCTCGTATTTTGGCTATAAATCCTTGTAGGAAGCTCCAAATAATGTGAGACTCGAACCGTTGGAAACTATACTTGATGCTCTTTCAGAATATCAAATTTGTAGGCCTTGCAATCCTCTGTACTGACGTGCACATCTCCGAGAAGTCAGCAAACAGAATAACAACTCATGATCAAGAACGTATCCACCATGCCTTCAATGTTATCAATTGAAATCCTCGATCTTCATGGTAAATAGCCCTCAATCTTCTCTCCCATTACCTATTGCCGTAAACAAGCCAAATCTTCGCAGAGCATTAGTTAGAAAAAAATTATTGACACACAAGAGCGTACCTCATCTCGAGCAGTGTGGTGCCGATTGGCATGGGTGTTGCACCGATTGGCACTAGCGAGTTTTTCATGGAGAGGGGCTCCGTAGCAGATGATGGGCCACTAACAAAGTTAGCACCTACTGCCGTGGAGGTTGTGTGCCTAGTCTTGTACCTGTTTTCAATGGACACACAAACAAAGAAAAACAGGGTATATGCAATAAAAGGATATAGGATTAGTTCGATAAACTAGATAGATCGCCCTAGGTTCGAGTTGCCGATCCCCGGCAACGGCGCCAGAAAAAGCCTTGTTGGTCGTTTATACGCACCCATTTATATACCGCAAGTGGACGGTGTACATTGTAGCTTTTTCCCTCAGAGTATTCCAAGGTTTATATCGAATCCACAGGGATCAGCAAGAGAACCGTGTTTAGGGTTTACTATTTCGTCTAACGAATCAATCCTAGCATGAAGTACACATTGCATATACAAGAGCATGAAAAAGGTGAAAGTCGGGGGATGTGCCGGTCGGCACGGGTGGTGTGCCGGTCGGCACGAAGACTGAATTGACCGAATGTTGTCCGAAAGGCCTAAGGAACTTGATTAGATCATGGGGTAAGTTAGCCAAGTCTGCTAGTTGAGATCGTAACCAAAAAGCTTAATCAAATAGCATCATAAACGGAATTACTCAATTATTGATAACCGAAGATCGGTAGGTCAAGTCCTCTTTCCGACGAGCCCTGTCACGACCAATCGCCTTAATCGGTCGACCTCTTCCTACTCTACACATCATCTCAAGGATCATCGCGTATGCATTAGCGGCTGTGGAGGTACAGAGACAACGTGCAAATATGGCGCATTACAAGATCCCAATGCTACCTTAACCACAATGGAGATAGTGAGAGAACGAATCTTGTCACTTCTTTTTGCCACCACAATTAAGATAACATCTAATACTTAGTCGTCACTAAGCGTAGGAACAAGTGCATGTAAAGACCATAAAATCCAGGCAATCAATAATCAAAACCATTCATCCACATATTCAACCATACTTCAATGATACATAGTGCAAGATACATCACCATCTAGTCGGCCTACCTTGATGGATCACCTCTTTAGCACCAATGGTTCTTGATCAACAACTAGAGAACATGAAGAACGGGGCAAAGCCCCGGTGGCTCTAAACTTACTAGCTGTGTTGTCCTTCTGGCGGCGGCTCTCCAACCCTAGGGCGTCCCATGGGTTATATATACAGTGGGGAGGCGTTTGGAGGCGAAAGAAACCAATTCTAGGTCGGTGCCGGTCGGCACCAAAGTCGTGCCGATCGGCACGAGTCGTTCCCAATTCGGACTTGATTTTTCTTTTCGCAGCTCCGCCTTCCACGAACCATAACTTCCTCGTACGGAGTCCAAATGAGGCAAACTTGGACTCTATCTCGTAGCCCTCGAAAAGATCTACAACTTTGGTATTCATTGGATCTCCAGATTCGGCCGTTTCAGTTCCCAAATATGCGATGCCAAAATATCTGTCTTCTCTGCGTAGGTTTCCTTGCGGGGCCCATATCTCCTAGCTCCAGAATCCAAACGGGACAATCCATATATGTTCCGGAAAGCTCTCGACGAGATCTACAACTTTCCTTTACATTAGATTCCCATTAGAGCACGTCTTGAACTCGAAATCTGCGTGACAATACAGTGCCGTTTCTGGACTGCGCGAATTGATCTTTCCTTCCGGATAAACCTTCTAGAAATCCTTAGGCATTGGGCCACGACCTTGGGCTTGCATGTTGGGTTCCATGGACGTCCAGAGGTGCCTTGGATGCGCCATGGGCTAGTGAGAAGCCCTCCTTGCATGGCGAGTCGGGCTTCATGTCGATACTTCTCATATAAGAGCCATTTTGTCGTCTTTTCACCTGTTTCTGCAATATAGCACTAAAACGACAATACATGTGGAATTCATCAAGGTTAGAGGTAAAACACATGATTATGATGAGAATATGGTACGATGTTGGTGGTTTTGGGCATATAAAATGAGTACTTAGAAACCACCAACAGCAGTAGAACACGTAAATCACAAGTAAATAAGCAAACCCTAGCAAAACCTAGATTGGCAAGTATGAATAGCAAGATAGTAAACAAGAGCAATTAAGCAACAAGGAGACACAACATTTTTCTCCGAAGTTCATCTCCACTTAGGAGCCTACGTCTCCGTTGAGGAGTCCACGAAGGACCGGGTTGCTCTCAACCCTAAACCTCTCCAAGCTCCAACACAAAGTAGGGCTCGGTGCTTCACTAAGAAATCCTCTTGCGAGGAGGGCAATACAAACTTCCCGGCCCTCAACCACACGAGTTGGGAGTCCCCGGGCAACGCCTAGCCGTCTAGGGGATGAATCCCCAAGAGTAACAAACACGAACATCGGCGGCGGTGAAGTGAGACGAAGTGCTCGATGCAATATGCCTTGGCTCACTCAAGAACTCTCCAATCTTCTCTCAATCCCTCAAGAAATCGAAACCCTAGGCTTGGGGAAGGAAGAGAGCAGCTCAAGGTGTGTGAGAGTGTGTTTTTCAGATCTGAGAGTGGCCAACCGTGCAAGGGGGGAGTGAGGGGTCTATTTATAGCCCATCCCTCAAAAGTGACCGTTTGAGCTGTCAGTACACGGACTAGTCCATAACAACTCAGACTAGTCCGAGATTCAAACGAAACCCTAGCTCAAAACGACTAAGTCCCAATGTTAGAGTGATCACGGACTAGTCCGCCCCGAGGGCCGGACAAGTCCGGAAAACCAAAACTGTAGGCCGGGACAAACTCGGACAAGTCCGAAAGTACCCGGAGTAGTCCGATGTGACTCGGACAAGTCCGAAATACCCAAACTATGGTCCGGAAGATACACTGTCGAAACCCTGACCGGACTAGTCCGTCTCAACCCGGACTAGTCTGAAATACCCGATCTGTGGTCCGGGGTAAATCCAGACTAGTCCGGCTGGGCATACCCGGACTAGTCCGACTGGACTCGGACTAGTCCGGCTGCCTTGAGCCAAAACTCGATGTTAGCACTCATGAATGCATATGAAGTTAGAATTTTGAGCACTTAGTCAAATTCACCGCTTCTTTACGTCGTATCCCTCTTGATAGGACGGGATACCTACAACTCAAATATATGAAATACAAGCTCATTGTCATAGGCATCCTTTTCTTTTCTTTCTTCATCTTGAGGGTGCACAAACGACGTTTCTTTTATCTTTTGCTGCACACATGCTCATATAAACTTATTAGTTCTTTAATTGTTTGTCATGAATCGTCCAAAACCCACTAGGGGGCCTAGATGCTCTTTTAGTCCCGCCGGGCTCGATCCCGGGTACTCTTCCGGAGGTAAGGCTCCGCACTTGATGCGTGTCAAAGGGCGCTCCACTAGTGATGCTTCTTTCGCACAGGAAGCTCCAAGACCGTGTACAAACTTGTGTCGGCTTCCACAATCTCCTTGGACAGCTCAACACCAACGCCTAACCGGTCTAGGCCTTGCCATACACCAAGAGTAACAGCCCTAGATGACTCTCTCAAGCCCACACTAGCCTAGAGATCAAAGGATGCAACTTGTTACTCTCTCAAGCACTAGGATCACTCAAAATCCTTCTCAAGTGCTTCACACTTCTCCTTCTTGGCTTCTTGGCAGCACCTCCCCTCCTTCCTGGGTCCAAGAGCACCTCAAAGAGGTAAACAACCGACTATTTATAGGCCACCAACCTCAAACTAGTCGTTGTCTAAAAGTGCCCAGTCTGCGTGTTGACCGTACAATAGACCGTACTGTCCGGTCTCCATACTGACCGTATTGTCCGGTCTTCACCAGACCGGTATCCAGGGAGTGCTGCTCCTCATCTCAAAGTAGACCGTATTGTACGATCTCTAGGACCGTACTGTCCGGTCTCCACTTCTTTTTCAACCAACAGAAACTTCTCCTTCTCTGTTGCTCTTCACCTGTAAGACCGTACCGTCCGGTCCCTGACCGTACCGTCCGGTCAACTGTCTGGTCTTCATTCTTCAACTTCCAGAAACTTCAGCTTCTTTGTCTGGAAAACTCAATAGAGACCGTACTGTCCGGTCCCTAGGACCGTACTGTCCGGTCAACTGTCCGGTCTCCATTTCTCCACTTCTAGAAACTTCAGTCTTTCTGTCTGGAATTCCACTGTAGACCGTATTGTACGGTCTCCATGACCGTACTATCCGGTTTCTTCTGACTTCGCAGCTTTGACCTTCTTCTTGATCTTTTTCTTCCAAACTTGAACTTCTTTGTTTCTTCAATCCTCTTCTGCCACCCTAGCCCCTGAGAGACTCACCATGCATCCAATGATCTTTATAACTAGTATGTACTAAGAGAACCACCTCGAACCCTCTTGATAGTCCGGTTTTTCCTATGGACTCAAGCTAACATCTATCCAAGCAACACTCGCTTGGATCTAGCATGTCCTTAGCCTTGATCCATATCTTTTTCGCGACTCCACAAGTCCGTTTTTGTGTCGATGAAGGCAACCAATCATCCTTTTCATTAAGTTCATGGTGTGTTGACGTTCACCACCAACGACCAACGGACGGAGCTTTCTTCATATGTGACCTATAAGATCTCATAAAGAGTGTTAGTCACATTCATGGTTCTCATCCTATCACCAAAATATTCATACCTTAGGGTTTCCCTAGCTCCAATGGTCATGGGTCATGAAGCTTACAATCTTCCCCTTTTTGATGATGGATGACAACCATGATAAAAATGATTGAGAAGATAAAAGTTGTAATGACAAAAGCCAAGATAAAAGTGCAACTCGATCAAGACACTAAACAACAAGTATAAGATAGAGAGATAGTTACCTTGTTGATTAGGTCAAGGCAAGTCATAGCTCGAAAGAAGTCACAAGTTGGAGCAAAAACTCATATCACAAGTGAAAGAAAGCACAAGGAGCTATGACAAGCAAAAGTTGCAAGGGGCTTTACTTTCATACTTACTTTGTAGAATTCCGCTCCCCTTTGAAAATTGCACCAATCTGAAGATTGTGTGAAGATCGATCATCTTGATCACTTGATCTCCATTTGCGCGAACTCCCCCTTGAGATGGCATTGCTTCTTCTTCTTCATCACCTGAAGATTGTGTGAAGATCGATCGTCTTGATCACTTGATAACTCTTCTCCCGAACACTTCTTCATCATAACTCTTCTCCCCCAAATTCTTGCTCGATCGTTAAGCCCGAACTCCTCTCCCCCTTTGGCATATATCACTCAAAAAGAGTCTACCAAGGAAGAAAGGTTAGTATAAATATATGAGACGAGTGGGAAAATGAGTTACTTGATTTGGTGTGAAGCTCCCCTTTAATCCGTGATTCTCCATCTCCTAACAAATGTCCCTACACACATTCTCAAAAGAATATCGTCTTGTAGTACATAGGGGTTAGTTGATGATGATGGAAATGTATGAACCCTTAAACCTTGAGCCGCGCAAGTGGATTTAACCTTGGAGCTCAAAAATCATGGTTCAATGGGCATGAAGCTCATATAGCATTGTTATGTATTCATCATAGGAGGTCATATACTCATATTGTGAATAAGCAACTCCCCCTAGATGGGTGCTCGGCGCCGAGACACTTATGCAATATGCATGATGCATGCAAGAAATGATAAGTGTACAATGCATGATGCTATAAGGGTAAAAAGGAGAGAAAGCTAAGAGCGAAGTTACCAACAACAAGTGTGAGCCCTTCTTGAGCTTGATCACAAAGAGCCTCTTCTCCAAAGCCTCGGGAGCCATTGTGCCACCAATCCCAAGCTTAACCCATGCTCATTGCTATCTCAAAAACGTTAGTTGTCGGTCCTACAAAACAAGAAGAACACACAAAAACAACAACAAAAACAAAAACAAGCAAGGTATATATACATATATACAAAAGTAAGCTCAAGGATATCAAGTGAAGTCGGAGAGGTCAAGAACATTAAGTTCTCCCCGAAGCTTACAAAAGGTCTTCTTGTTAAGTGGCTTGGTGAAGATGTCCGCCAATTGTTCATGAGTCCGAACACCAATCAATTCAATATCCTTCTTGGCCACATGATCTCGGATGAAGTGATGCTTGACTTCAATGTGCTTGGCATGGCCGTGATCACCCTTGTTGAGAGCCATATTGATAGCACTTTCGCTATCACAATAGAGAGGTAGTTGCTCATAAGATAATCCATAGTCCAATAGGGTTTGCTTCATGTATAAGAGTTGACCACAACAAGCACCGGCCGCCAAATATTCCGCCTCCGCCGTAGAGATAGCCACACAATTTTGTTTCTTGTAACTCCATAAGATGAGTGATTGTCCAAGAAATTGGCATCCACTGGAGGTACTCTTTCTACTCACTTTGCAACCGGCGAAGTCCGAGTCCGCATAGCCAACAAGTCCAAAGTCCGAGCCTTTTGGATACCGTAGGCCAATTGTAGGAGTGTTCTTGACATACCTAAGAATTCTTTTCGCGGCACTCATATGGGACTCTTTAGGGTTAGCTTGATACCGAGCACAAAGACACACACTAAACATGATATCCGGTCGAGATGCGGCAAGGTAAAGAAGTGAACCAATCATAGAACGATAAAGTTTAGGGTCCACCGGTATACCTTTTACATCAACATCAAGAGGGATACTTGTAGCCATAGGTGTGTCGTAGGGCTTGGAGTCTTCCATACCGAACTTCTTAAGAAGATCCCGAGTGTACTTCTCTTGGTAGATGAACGTGCCCTCCTTCATTTGCTTGACTTGAAAACCAAGGAAGACATGAAGTTCACCTATCATAGACATCTCAAACTCTTTCTTCACAAGAGCACGGAACTCATCATTATAGATTTCGTTAGTGGAGCCATAGATGATATCATCAACATAGATTTGACAACAAAGAGATCATCACCAATATGCTTAGTAAAGAGAGTGTTGTCGATACTACCGATCTTGTAGCCTTTGGCGATGAGATGATCTCGAAGTCGTTCAAACCATGCTCTTGTTGCTTGTTTGAGTTCGTAGAGAGCCTTCTTAAGCTTGTACACATAATCCGGATGCTCGGGGTCCTCGAAGCCGGGAAGTTGCTCTACATAAACTTCTTCATTGATTAGTCCATTGAGAAATGCACTTTTCACATCCATTTGGTGAAGTTTAAAATCAAAATGAGAAGCATAAGCAAGAAGGGTTCTTATAGCCTCAAGACGAGCGATGGGGCGAATGTCTCGTCAAAATCGACGCCTTCAACTTGAGAGTAGTCCTTCGCCACTAGTCTTGCCTTGTTTCTCACGATTGCTCCCTTCTCATCTTGCTTGTTCTTGAAGACCCATTTTGCACCAATGACATTGGATCGCTTGGGCCGCTTCACCAACTTCCAAACATCATTTCTCTTGAAGTTGTTGAGCTCCTCTTGCATGGATAGCACCCACTTGTGATCTTTCAAGGATTCCTCGATCGTCTTCAGCTCTAGGGTAGAGACAAAAGAGAAGTTCTCAACAATGTTAGCTTCATCAACATAATTTGGCTTATATTGACTTCTCCTAGTCTTTATCCCTTGAGAAGGACTCCAATGATGAGATCACGTGAATGATCCCGAGCAATGGGTTTGTGCTTCCTTGAAGGTTCTTGTCGAGGAGGAGGTGGAGCCGGCGAAGTGTCTTGCGCATCTCTTGCGGCTTGCTCCCTAGAGATGTGAGTGTCTTGTTGTCGAAGAGGTGAACCCGAGCCATCATCTTGGGTTGAAGTAGATTGTGCTTGTTCTTGATTGCTCGCAGAAGCTTGGCTCGTAGATGTATGATGTAGATCACTTGATGGCGCTTGTTGCGGTTCACTTGAAGTAGCTTGACTCGAAGATGCTTGTTGCGGTTCGCTTGAAGGAGCTTGATGTTGTTCACTTGAGGGAGAGCTTGGATTCTCTTGATATGTACTCGTAGAAGGTCCGCTTGATGAAGTTGTTGGAGGAGGTGTCGGAGGTTCATCTTCACGAGGAATAACTTCACCAATGGGCATGTTCTCCAAAGTTTCCTCCACGGGTTCATCACCTACAATATGAGAAGAAGGAGGGTCTTCTTGAGCCCCGTGAGATTCATCAAGTTGCACATCATAGGTTTCTTCAACAAAACCGGTAGAGGTGTTGTAAACCCGATAAGCCTTGACCGAGCCCGAGTAGCCGACAAGAATGCCCACGTCGGTCCTCTTCTCGAACTTGCCAAGTCTTTCCCTCTTCTTGTAGATGTAGCACTTGCAACCAAACACCCGGAAGTAGGCAACATTCGGTCTTCTCCTAACAAGCACTTCATATGGAGTCTTGTTTAGCAACTTGTGAGGATAGATCCGGTTGGAGGTGTAGCATGCGGTGTTGATGGCCTCCGCCTAAAACTTCTCCGGAGTGTTCATCAAGCATAGCACGAGCAAGAGTGATAAGGGTCTTGTTCTTCCACTCAACAACACTATTTTGTTGAGGAGTGTATGTAGCCGAGAACTCATGCTTGATGCTAATCTCATCACAATAGTCCTTAATGATAGAGTTTTTAAACTCCGTCCCATTATCACGCCGAATCTTCTTGATGTGATGCCCATACTCATTTTGCACTCTCTTAGCAAACTTCTTGAAAATCCCAATAGCTTATGCTTTGTTCTCAAGAAAGAATACCTAAGTATATCTTGAGTAGTCGTCCACTACTACCAAGCAATAGAGATTTCCACCAATGCTCACATAAGTTGTAGGCCCGAAGAGATTAATATGTAGGAGCTCGAGAGGTCTTGATGTTGACAAGAAATTCTTGGATGGATGAGGTGAAGCCACTTGCTTCCCGGCTTGGCATGCACTACATAGCTTGTCCTTCTCAAAGGTGACATCCTTGACTCCTCTTCCTATCTTGTTCTTCGTGACATGCTTGAGTTGACCCATACCAATGTGAGCTAGCCTCCGATGCCATAGCCAACCTAGAGCGGATTTAGTGAAGAGACAAGTGCTAGGGGCAACAATGTTAGTCTCAAAATCAACAACATATAGATTATTATGACGAAAGCCCTTGATAGTGAGACCCATAGCATCATTGCGAAGAACAACCCCATTAGCATCAAAGTTACAAGAAAAACCAAGATCACATATTTAAGCAACGGATAGAAGATTGAAGTTTAAGGACTCAACAAGCAATACATTAGAGATAGAGAGGTCATTTGAGATAGCCACCTTATCAAGACCTCTCACCTTGTGCTTGGAGTTGTCCCCAAATGTGACCTTGTCATGATCTTCAATTTCCTCTAAGTTGGTGAATATGGATGAAGTCCCGGTCATGTGTTGAGTGCACCCACTATCCAACACCTAATATTTGCCACCAATCTTGTAGTTCACCTTGGAAGTAGCCATCAAGCAAAGAGGAGGGTTAGTATCATGAGGATCAATTGACATATCATTTACCTCTTTCTTGCTCTTGATGTAGGCCATAGGAACTCCATTGAGAAAATCCAAGTCCAATGCATCCAAGACGTCAATCATTGCCTTGGTGACTCCATTGTGTCTCCACATGGTCTGATCAACACCCATGTGTATGACATGAGTTCCAAGAGGAAGACCTTGAAACCTTCCCACATCTCCACTAGCATTGAAGTACTCAAGAATGTTGTAGATTTGATTCTCATAAGATAATGCCATCAAGATAGCCTCCTTGAGAGTCATCCCACTAATATCATCATTAAGGTCATTTAGAATGTGGACCTTCCTATTGTAAGGTAGAAGAGAAAGCACCGTGTGGATAGCATGCTCATCACTAATCTTGTCTTCTCCTTCAAAAGAGTTCACTCTAGCTACCAACACAAGAAATCTCTTCCAACAATCAAGCCAAGACTCCCCGTCTCTCCTATAGTACTCATCATACATGTCGAAGAGGAGATAGTGAGCACCACCGGCAAGGCCCGGTTCATACAAGTTGTAGTAGTCTTCAAAGAGGGATGGCAAGACTTCTCCCTTCATGTGATATTCCTTGATAGGCTTCGGCTTATCATCACTATCACTTGAATAATCATCATCACAATAGAAGACGGGAACTCTATCATCTTCTTCTTCTTCCTCATCATCACTTGGGGTCTTGAATGTGTTAGAGAGCATAGAGCGAGCCCTTCTTCTTGTGATTGTCTCAATGACTTGCTCAATTGAATATGATCCAAGCTCAAAGCTCTCAAACTCAATGTGATCACCATACTTGTCCTTCGAGAGAGCATCAAGAAACCTCTTGAGTCCTTTTTTCTTGGTGACTATCCAAAGCTTGTTCTCATTTATCCTCTTGATGAGAGAATTCATCCGAAAAGCAAACTCAACAAGATCTTCATTTGGCTTCATTGAGATGTGGTCCAACTCATCACATAGCTTGATATATCCATCCTTTTGATCCCGAGAAGAAGATCCTTCACCAATATGAAATGATGGTTGAGCTTGAGGTAGAGGTTGAGCTTCAATGTGTTGATTGTCATTTGCATGAGAGATATCCTTGCCTTTCTTGATATCCTCCTCAAGAGAGGAGAGAATATCAACCACCTCATCATAGGGCATGTTCACAAACTCATCCACTCGACCAAAAGCGAGAAGACCAAACCGTGCGAGTGGTAGAGATCGGATAAGCTTCTTCACAACATGCATGTGCATAATAGAAGGATAGCCTCTTGACATGAGTTTCCTAGCAAAAACATACAAACGAGAGGCAAAGTTAGTGATATCCTCATTATCTTCCAAGACAAGCTTATCATACTCATCACGAACATCATAGTAGGAAATGCCATTAAGCACACAATCATAAGGCTCAATCAAAGTAGAGGCGATGGAAGTGTTAAAAACGTCATCATGAGTGGACTCTATTTTCCCACACGCAATCCCGGTCACGACTCAAGGCGGTAAAGCCCTAATAATGAGCACTTGGCTCTGATACCACTTGTAAGGATCGTGTGACCGAGAATGGGGGTGAATCGGTCCACTCTAGAATCTATTTCCAAACACTAACACCCAAGCAACTCCTAGCGAGTAGTTCTAGAAACAAGGTGAAGCACACTAAGGAGTATCCTTAACCTATATAGCTAGTGGGTATAGATAACACAAGCACACCACACTAGCAACCTAGCACAAGATATGTAAAGCGGAAGACTTAAGCTAGGCAAGGCAAGGCAACAAGATAACTAGAGAACAAAGCAACCTAGATACTAGGCACACTAAGTAGAGTCCTTAGAGCAACTAGATAGGCTATAACAAGTAAGCACACAAGCAAGGCAAACAAGCAATACTAATGAAGCTAGTAGGTACCAAGGTAAACACACAAGCTAGATAAGAGCACAACTCAAGTACTACGAGCAATCATACATAGTGCGATAAGTAAATGCGAGTAGTAAAGGAGAAGGGATAGAGAATGCTCATGATGTTTTCCCGTGGTCTCGGAAGGATGGCGCCTTCCCCTACTCCACGTTGGGTCACTCCCGTCGGAGTCACGACCCCGTCCCTTCGCTCGATGGCGATCCCTCCTAGAGCACACTTCACCCTCCGAGTGAAGTCGCGGGCACGTCCCGCCGGGCTCGATCCCGGGGTACTCTTCCGGAGGTAAGGCTCCGCACTTGATGTGTGCCAAAGTGCGCTCCACAATCTCCTTGGACAGCTCAACACCGACGCCTAACCGGTCTAGGCCTTGCCATAGACCAAGAGTAACAGCCCTAGATGACTCTCTCAAGCCCACACTAGCCTAGAGATCAAAGGATGCAACTTGTTACTCTCTCAAGCACTAGGATCACTCCAAATCCTTCTCAAGTGGTTCACACTTCTCCTTCTTGGCTTCTTGGCAGCACATCCCCTCTTTTCTGGGTCCAAGAGCACCTCAAAGAGGTAAACAACCGACTATATATAGGCCACCAACCTCAAACTAGTCGTTGTCCAAAAGTGCCCAGTCTGCGTGTTGACCGTACAATAGACCGTACTGTCCGGTCTCCATACTGACCGTATTGTCCGGTCTTCACCAGACCGGCATCCAGGGAGTGCTGCTCCTCATCTGAAAGTAGACCGTATTGTACGGTCTCTACGACCGTACTGTCCGGTCTCCACTTCTTCTTCAGCCAACAGAAACTTCTCCTTTTCTGTTGCTCTTCACCTGTAAGACCGTACCGTCCGGTCCCTGACCGTACCGTCCGGTCAACTGTCCAGTCTTCATTCTTCAACTTCCAGAAACTTCAGCTTCTCTGTCTGGAAAACTCAATAGAGACCGTACTGTCCGGTCCCTAGGACCGTACTGTCCGGTCAACACTCCGGTCTCCATTTCTCCACTTCCAGAAACTTCAGCCTTTCTGTCTGGAATTCCACTATAGACCGTATTGTACGGTCTCCATGACCGTACTGTCCGGTCTCTTCTGACTTCGCAGCTTTGATCTTCTTCTTGATCTTCTTCTTCCAAACTTGAACTTCTTTGTTCCTTCAATCCTCTTCTACCACCCTAGCCCCTGAGAGACTCACCATGCATCCAATGATCTCTATAACTAGTGTGTACTAAGAGAACCACCTCGAACCCTCTTGATAGTCCGGTTTTTACTATGGACTCAAGCTAACATCTATCCAAGCAACACTCGCTTGGATCTAGCATGTCCTTAGCCTTGATCCATATCTTCTCCGCGACTTCATCAAGTCCGTTTTTGTGTCGATGAAGGCAACCAATCATCTTTTTCATTAAGTTCATGGTGTGTTGACGTTCACCACCAACGACCAACGGACGGAGCTTTCTTCATATGTGACCTATAAGATCTCACAAAGAGTGTTAGTCACATTCATGGTTCTCATCCATATTTCACTTGTTCTTTTTGTAAGATTTAGAATTTTTAAATATCTTGAATAATTGACTAATTCGTATTGGTACTATGAGTGGTGTATTCAATTGGTTTTACAAAACTGTTGTCACCTTTCCATTTAATGATTAAATCACAGCAAATTGAAACTGATTCCACATGATTTGCTTGGTTTGATTTTTGTGCATGTTAATTGCATAAGAAATTGATTGTCCGTCCTTTCATCTTGTAGGAATGATTTGCGTAGGCTCAATATCTAGGGTTCATTGAAATAAATCTTGAAAAGTGAGTACGTATTGTCCCTTTTAAACTGAAACCACTTCAGATCAGTTTTCTCTCTTTGAATTTTGGGAGAATGATTATGCATGCTTTTTTTTTCTTAAAGTATTAACATCTTTTTGTTTCATGGCCATGCTGCAGTAACTTTCTTTTCAAGGCAATATCAATTGATCTTTTTTATTTCAGTTAAACATACACACTGCTTTTTTTACTCTGTTAGAATTAAGGTGGACTAAAGTTACGTAATTTTTTTCTAATTATAAATTAGAAACCTACAATGTTTTTAAAATTAGAAATTATATGTCTAGCAAAAATTATTTAAAAGTTGCAGTTTCACAGATCTAGACGCCCTGCTTAGAAATAGTGAATAAACAGGGATGCGATAAATTCTCATACATATCCCGTTTCTTTTCCGATGGTATTTTAACTCGCTGGCAGCTTAACAATAACTTGACAGTAGACATAAATTTTTCTTGTGTGCTAATAATGTTTCCTATGTTATTTTCCTATCCATAATTACAGGACTCTGATTCCTTCCGCTGATGGCAGAATGAAGAAAATATTCACATCTGCAGACTTTTTTTGTTTACTAACTCCAAAAAACCACTCATGGAACGTTCATACCATTTATATCTTCCTCTGCTGTTTTTTCCTGCCAATTCTAATTTATGTTGTTCTTTGTAGTTTCAGCATGAATGACCTAAAACTATTTCCCAAATGCTTAGTGAGGTGCATCTTCAGACAGGATTCTTTCAATGGAGATACACTCATCCCAGAACAGCTTCTAAGTCCCTATGGAAGTGTTGAACATATATATAAAATGGTAAAATTCATATTAATTCATAAAAGCAAATGAACAAATTGTACCGGAACAAGGGGCCTATTGTTTGGTGGCCTCTTGGGCTGTTAGAATAGTAGTTTTCTGAATTTCATCATTAATTTGCGTTTCTTGACGGGCGGGGCCACTTTGTTCATTTGCAACTGTTAACGAAAACTATGTCGATCGTACCCTGAGAATCGATGAAAGTCTCATGAATCATCATCCCGTGGAACGAAGAATATACATGTTATATTTCTTAGAACAAGCTGTACTGTTTGGTGTGGTCTGACAGAGATGCTTTTCTAGGGTGAGTCGCATGTCTGACAGACAAGCAGAGTATCTTGCAGGTAGGTGCTTTGGTTGATGTGTTTCCAACTTTAATCATGCGGAATCAGACCCTCACGTGCATCTCGGAATTCAGATATGTTAGTACTAATACCAGTACAGTGTATCAGAGCTTGTTGGACCATTTGACAGCACACCTAGGTGGCGTTCGGTTCCCCTCTCTAAAGTGCCATCTAAATTTATACCCCTCTAAAGTAAAAAGAATCTTACTATTTAGGGGTACTAAATAAAATTTAATTACAAAACCTTTCTGCAGACGGGCGTTATTTTTCGAGACGAATCTAATGAGCCTAATTAATCAATGTTTTGACACAGTGATGCTACAGTAACCATCGTCTAATCGCCGCTTAATTACCCTCATTACGTTCGTCTCGCGAAATAGATGGGGGTCCTGGACTTAGTTTCGTAATTTGACTTTGTTTAGTACACATAAATCATGCCGGCATTTTTGATGTGACTGCTACAGCACCCTCTAAAGTGATCCGAACGGGGCCCTAATTGAAACCCAACACCATACGCGCTGTCTCATGAGAAAAAAGAAACCCAGACCCTGTATGTCAGTCCGAAATCCGTGAGGAGCCTAAGAGCAAGGCCAACGCGCGAGCCGACGTCTTGGCTTGGAGCCCAGCAATCAAACGCCGATTCACGCAACGCTTTGGCTCCAGACTACCTGTAAATCGTTCAATCATCAGTCACACAGGGCCCACACTTATTTTGTCCAGAGAGCACGTCGTGCTGCTTTTGCTGCAGAGGCCCACAAAACGTGTGGGCAACAGCCAAACTCGACGCGTCACGGACTGCAAAGAGGCTACGCGCTCGGCGCGTCTGCCGGCGTCGATGGGAGAATCTTTTTACTCTCTCTCCTCACTGTGTCTGAATTCTCTGACATAAATCGGCTCCACGCCCATGCGTTGGGCTTGCTCTAATAAATCATGTACGCGCGCGACGCGATCGACTGTTTTCCTGATGGACCCGTCGACCACGCACACCCACTACTTCCTGTCAGAGTCAGTGCTCATATTACAGCAAGAACCCAACGTAAACACTCCAACGTGTCAAAGTTAGGCACAAGTTCCTGTCAAGCCTACCCGCACTTGAGGACTGTACAGAGCGGCAGCCCAATCCATAGACCATCGTCAGAGCAAATCAGTGACAGCCTCTGTCTGAGACGACGCAAAATCGAAACCGTGTTGTCGCTAGCCATATTTCCTTGTGACCAAATAATATAACCCGGTACAAGAATCAAATTAGTATTGAGGACTAGCTGCACATAAACATGTCGGAGGAATACAATCCCTCCCTGCTGAAATGTACGTAAGAAAAATAAGGGTTGGTGGTGGTATAAACATTCATGTCAACAATACAGCAGTGGCACCCGTAACCAAAAGGCTCAAAATTAGTCGCTGAAAGAAATAAAAGGCAAATCAAAAGTTTCAACATATCAACCTACCGCATCTTCAAAACGTTGAACTTTCTGTATCTCTGTAGTCAAACGAATGAGGTGATGCTTGACATTGAGGTCTGGATGGATCATGATGGCTGGGAGCAGTTGTTGGCGCCGCAGCCGCAGGAGCGCGGGGTGAAGGCGCAGAAGCCGAAGGGCTTGCCGGGGATGTCGCAGTCGATGGCGTAGCAGCAGCTGGTGTCCACGCACATGCTCGCGTTCGCCGCCGCGCAGCACCGGCATCCGTCGCACACCTCGAACGGCTCGTACGGCGCTTCTTCCGTCGTCGTCGTCACCGCCGCCGACCGGTACACCACTCTCCGCACTGGCACGTACCTCTCCTCTGTTGGCGATCTCCTCCAGCTGCCCTGCTTCTGCTCGCCGCCGGCCAACTGCTCCTCCTTGCTGGCTCCTGCTTAATTAGTAAATTGGTGGATTAGAACTGAATCAACAACATGATCCGATCGATCTTGACATGCATGCCACAACAGAGAGCTGATTATAACCACGTACCTTGAGCTTGGAGGGAGTTGAAGAGGAGAGCGAGCGATAGGAGGATGAGGCAGATCGTGGAGGCAGGGCGGCTAGCCATGGCTAACGATTTTGGTTTGGCGAAGGAGAGGGACAAAGGGAAATGAAATAGCGACGCCTTCTTTGGGTTCACTAACGCACTAACAGTACTTATAAAATGACTTTGCAAGAGAGGAGGGGCTGTTACCTGCTGACGGCAGCCAAAAAGTCATTCAGAGTAGACTCTGGAACATGTTAGAATGCAAAATCTATCTAAAAGTTCATAAAAACAAATAATGCAAAACTGATCATGATGATTCACTTTGTATTTCCTTTATTTAGGATACCCATCCCTGCTTCACAAAATATTAGAGTTCTTGGGAATTTCTCGAACCCAAAAGGTGCTATGGTTTATTGACCTTTCAACAAAAGGAGACAAGAAGAATCGCAAAAAAGTTGTGTGTATCTATTGATCAATCATAATTGTATGACGAGTATATGATGTGTCTCATCGATCGTTCTTCCTTCTCCTAACTGCTGCATCGCATCTCTATCGCACTTCACCACATTGTGCCTCTATCGCTTATCGGCGGTCTGGCTACCTCCCTCTAGCCTGAAAGCCTTAAGGTTCCTCGAGACCCTAACAACCTTGAACTCAAAGCCATAACCTTCAAGTCTCCATTGTTGGAGCTTTGCCTTTGCTGTTGGCTGAGATAATAAGATGTCATAGTACACCTCAAAAGTAGGAGGTGCCCTAAGCAAATATTATGCAAAGCATTAGTATTGCCTGATAGCAAAAATATGTGAATTATTCATGAGCCTTTTTTTAAAATCGTGGATTCATGTCCAATCAACCAACTCTAAAAGAACGTGCTAATTTGTCGACCCTACATGATCTGTTTTCAGATCAGATATTACTGCATTTTGCTTTTATATCAAGTCGTTTAAATCCACTATTGTGCTTTTGGGCTTATTGAAAAAAAAACTATATTTTCATTGCCTTCGTCATAAATATATGCCTTTTTGATTTGGTCAAAATCGGAATTTTCACTTTGATTTGTTAATAGATTTTTTTATAACAATAGATATTATAAAAATGTTGTTAATAGATTCAACATGTATAGTAATACGAAATCTTTCACTTTGAAAATTTTATTTTTATAAATAACATTTGTGAAAACTAAAAAAATAAATGAATTTGACCAAATCCGGAAAGTCTTGTATTTCTAGGCAAAAGAAGTACATTTTTGCTGTTACATGTGATGTTTCCTATACTTTAAGAACGGGGTAGTACAGAATACAGATCATCTTTCAGAAGTCAGAACCGATAGTACACCCCATAAGAGATTCAGACTAGGAGGTGCGTTGAGGATGCGCCGTTGTTGGGGCCGCAGCCGCAGGTGCGGGGCGACAAGGCGCAGGTGCCGAAAGCTTTTCCGGGAAGGTTGCAGTTGATGTGGAAGCAGCACTGGGCGTTCATGCAGTTGCTCGAGTTGGACGCCGCGGCAACCGCCGCACGTCTGGAACGGCTCGCGCCCCGTGTTCGCTGACCGCCGGTACACCACCCTTCACCGGCACGTACTCTTCCTCTCCCGACGCATTGAGGAGGGATGTCAGGAGAAGCAGGGCCAGGCAGATCACGGACTCACGACGACCAGCCATGGTTAACGTTCGGGAAGATTTAGATGGGTTTACTAGGAATTACAGTGGGTACGAGTAATTACTATTCTGAATTACTATTGTACAGTTATTTATTTAGGAAAACATTAAGTCTGCATCAACGGATCAATGTAAACTTATAGTAGCTCTTAGTAAATCGTCCTTTTTTTGTTTTAAGAAAAACTTAGCTTAATGTGTAGTATTGATTTTATGCTCATGTAAAAAACACATATTTGTTTCATTTTGTTAGTAAATTTTATTGCGGGCTATTTCGCTTAGCAAATCGTCTCAATCAATCACACTTTCATGTCTAACTGAGTACTTAGTTATTTCACTTTCTTCTTATATAATGATACGCAGCTCTCCTGCTTGTTCGAGAAAAAAAACATGGTTATTTCACGTCCCATACAGATTGTTTTACTATGAGGCGATTGTTGTTTTCATTTTGTTGAAGTGGAAAAGGATACTGTATGCATTTTATTTACATGTATAAGGTTCCATCACTAGCTAGGTAAGAGTGTTTCTCGTGAAAAAAGATAGCCCACTACACTGACTAAAAACATTATTTGGTTACGATGAAGAGATAAGGTTGCATGCTGACACTGACGACACTCCACCAACATTCCTTGTTGTCCATCCTGTGTTGTAGGATTGGATAACTGAACAATTAAACTGGTGACACTTGTTTGGTTGCTTCGTTTCCATCTGCTTTCTGCCGATACTAGTAACCGAGGAAAGCAGAGTCCCTTTTCTTTTTGCGATGGGAAAGCAGCCTCTTTGATATGCCAGGCTTAACATTTGGCCACCTTCTCCACCTCACACACGGCCCCCCATGTAATGCGAGCGATAATGGCGACCACAAACATGGCTCGAAGGCAACGAATCAGTGTGTGATTACGATACTATATAGCGACTGAAAATGACGTCCGCTGAACAATTTTGTTCTGAATTCTCAAACCAGCTCTTCGAATTATGCATGATCAGATAATTCCTTGAAAGTTTAGGCCAGATGGATGGTCTCCTATGGTCATGTATGCTGAAGATTATTAGTGTCATCCAGGGCCATGTGATGGTTCCAAATATTGCCATAGTGCTGCATCACAATCAAGCATTTTTTTTCGCAAAAAAAAAATCAAGCATGTTTTTTGCGTGTGGTTTGCTTCAGTTGTTTAGTGACTGTTCTTGTAACATCTGGTGCGCTTGTTTTTTTTTTTTGAAACCTCTCCTACTGGGTACAGCTGTATTATTTGTTCATGTGCGAACACACACCCGCTCACACCTCAACACACGCCTACACACACCACGCACACTCCCAGCCCTACAACTACACTCAGCATCGTCGAAAACTGCGTCCTTTCAGAGATCGCACGAAACCACCCGGCTTCAACGCGCGACGAGGAGCGTCACATTCCCTTTGTGTCACCACACACGGAGAGGAACCTGCAAAGTTATTATGGGAACTAGCCCCGGTGAGACACACCCGAGACGATTCCAGGAATCGAACTCGGGTGGGCAGCGCTCCAACCGAGCGGCTTGCCACTGGGCTACTAGCCCGTCTCATCTGGTGCGCTTGTTATCAGCTATGTCGTTGCATATCAGCCCATTAAGTAGCCCAGCCAACATCTGCACTTGGCCCAGATCCAGCCTACGAGTTAACAGCCCAAACGGTATGCGAAGTCGTCGACACGGTTTTCTGTGGATACTTTCATACAGGAGGCACATTGGACTTGCGATTATTCAGTCGAGGATGATGCACTGCAACTGCAAGCATCAGCACTGACATCTTCAGGAATTTCTAATCCTGTCACGATGGATGACAAATAACAAGAGAATGGAAGAAGATACACAAAAACGGCTCACAGTTTGTATGTAACCAAGACCTTCTGTACAATTAAGACTTACTGGCACAAGCACTCACAAAATACACACCAAGGAGATTTGAAAATCGTGATATTGCCAGGCCATTCGCCGAGAATGCAGACGCAGAAGCTTCGTTGCTGAAAATGTTTCGCACTGACAAAAACAAGAGAAAACACCACTGAAACCTCTGACTGCAGCCATCTAGATTCCAGACAAGCACCACAATCGGGAAGCCGCACAGGATAAGATAGCGATCCAGACTTTAGAAAGTGCACAATATGCCATGCCACTACGATATTCACAGGAACCAGTTATTGTTCTTCCCTAAGACAGCATTTGCACACTGAATTCTGAAGAGAGGCAACAATATGACACCACGATATGCCATATCAACCATCCAACCACTCTAGTTCAACCTTTGATTTCTAGGGTTAAACCCGCCGGTTTTGGCAGGGCTCACTCAGTCAAGGATACATAAGACCACAGTGAAAATTAGAGGGCCTTACAAGCAGCAGCATGCAGATCAAATTTACACATCAAAAGGCTAGCCAGAAGGCTGAAAACCTGAAAAACGCACGCAGCATGCACACCACCCACCCATGGTTTAGACCTCGCACTATACAACTGAACCTATTCCAGCAGCAACTGAAACATCGCTCTCACCTCACTCGGCATGCCGGGACAGCAGGGGTGCACTTGGGGTTTGGGATGGCCCTATAGTGGACGCTGTTCCCTGTTAGCCTGCGGCGAACTCTATAGTCAGGGAGGCCAGAAGATTGACCAGATCCATCACTTCCACCGCTGCCCTGCAATGGCTCGAGGGTCTCAACGACATCACTCATAAGCGGCCTTGCCTTGGGGTTGTGGCTTAAGCAGTAGAATGCAAGACTGCAAGCCTTGTGAGCAGCTCGGACAGGATACTGTCCCTCCAGTTTAGGGTCCATAATCTGGAGAAGCCTCCTCTTGTCACTGAGCTTGGGGAGGGCCCAGTCAACCAAGCTCTGCTCCCTGCTGGGCCGTGACTTGTCAATAGACTTTCGCCCGGTCAAGAGCTCGAGAAGGACGACACCAAAGCTGTAGACATCACTCCTAGCAGTCAAGTGACCTGCACATATTAGGTATGTACATGAGAAAATTTCACTACAAATAACATTCCAGTACTGAATACCAGTAAGCAGCAAATGATATATATGCGACCTCAGTTCATGCAGTAGATACAATACTTTTGTGATTGGAATTGTTTTTACAATTTTATATCCTAGCACTGAAACAGGCAGCATATGTTTCATAAAGACCTCAGTTCCTGGAGTAAAACCATTACTTCTGTGATACATTCTAATGAATGCAGTTTGCAAACAAATTTCTATAGTGGAGTACCAGTCATCACGTATTCAGGGGCAGCATAACCGAAAGTTCCCATCACCCGAGTTGATACATGGGTCTCGTCACCTTCTGGGCCAGCCTTTGCCAGGCCAAAGTCAGACAGTTTAGCAGTATAGTCCTGAGGAATTGTATAAAAGAAATTGTCAGTATGTACAAAATATTGTATTTCCAGTGAATATGCATAGAACTGAAAGGAGGAACAAAAATGGGCATAAGCATTAGTTAGCACTAACTGAGTCCAGCAGAATATTTGAGGTCTTGAAGTCTCTGTAGATGACAGGCCTTTGAGCATTGTGGAGACAGGCAAGCCCTTTGGCAGCTCCCAGTGCAATTGACATCCTAGTAGCCCAGGGTAACGACGAAGCTGTCTCTGTGAACATTAAGAAAAAGGTAATCAGCAAATTTCTTTCCTCCCAAGTACAAGTCCACCAGAAATGACTCCCACGAAAACTGTAGCAACATTACATATAATAAATGGTAACATTTTTATAAAGCACTCTCAGTACTTTTTCCAGGCGGAAATTGCCCATTTTATGAAGCAACAAGAGATGCAGCAGGTAATGATTATGGTTCAGAACAAGAGAAGTACGATGGAAAAAAAATCTTCCAAAATGACACACACAGAAAAATTCACAGGAATATTTTTTTTCTATATCTTCCAGCAGACAAACATTTGGATAATTAAATTTGTGTCGAAAGAAATCAAAAGAGGCCATAAGTTCAAGCTAACAGTTTCCCGAAAAGTTTAACACAGAAATTGAAAAGACATGGTATCCAGAAACTAGCTGTCAGTGTCACCAATAATCAAGCATTACCAGTGTAGTTTTCAAGCAAATAATGATCCAGGATAGTGAGTTATCAGCAAGTTCCAGAACCAGATGTGTAGCTAGCCGGTTATTAGGGAAAATGTTGAAAATATAATGTAAATATTTTATGCCCGGAGACAGTGAACTAGTAGGCACTAGTTAACATAACCATCAGCTGGATAGAGAAGTTAGACCACACCAGAAATACTTAACAATTTTATCAGTTTAAGGTAATGCTATCAATGAACGGCTTTGGATAAATGATAAGGCCAACATGTAAAGACGGAAACTGTAGTCACAGAAACATGAGCTCATAGACAAGTAACAGGTAATCATGACAAATAGAAGAAGAAATATTACTTCGAAATAAGTGATTTTCCAGACTTCCTCGAAACATAAACTCATAGACAAGCAGCCGGTGGTCATCTTCGCAGCAATATCCAATCAACTTTACCAGATTTGGATGCCTTAACTGCCCCAGGAAATTAACCTCAGTCTGACATACAAAAAAAAAAGATGGGTCAAAAGTTTCACATTCTTTCAAGCAAAACACAAGGAATAAAGCTACTTTATAGGCATAATAAGTCTGCGCGCAAAAACCTCTCTAAGTGACATTTTCCTAGGAGTCAGGTACACTTGATAATGGGGTACAAGCCTAATTCATCATGTTATTTCAGTCAGTAATTTTGCTTGTTCTAAGTTCAAATACTGTTAATCTTTTAAGTTGCAGTGCACTCTTAATCAAGGGCTACACTATTTCTGTCATGCTTTTCCTTTCCAGCCAGCCCAACAAAATATTTTTGTATTTTTCGGCTCATCAAAACCTAGAGACGCTCCACCACTGAAACATGTCAATAACTAGTTCAAAGAGCAAAGGAAATAAGACACGTCAATGAAGCAAAATCGCATGGTGTCCCCGATTAGTGCGTTTAATTGTAAGCTTGTTCTGACATGAGCTTGACCATGTCGATGTGCCTTTTCTGCATGTGCCATGCAAAGAATGTGCATATACGACAAAAAGAAACATAACTAAAATTCGTCGTGTTCTTGTGTTGATTTGTTATTTATTTCCGCATCCCCATGCAAATAACGAAAAGTAGTGAGCATGGTAACAGTTGAACAACTTAGCTACTCACAAGCCATTCTCTGTGCCCTTGATGTCCATCTTTGTTGAGCACCTTGACTGCAACAGGCAACGACTTCAGACCAACCCTGACATTCTCATCTATGTAACCCTTGTAAACAGTCCCAAATCCTCCTTCACCAAGTACATAATCAGCACGGAAGCTCTTTGTGATTGTCTCGAGCTCAAACAATGTGAAGGAAATCACATTGTTATAAATGGAAATGTTCTTGGCATCTTCAATTTTCCTAGGTGTTGAAGGATCACTTGTATCTGATGAGGTGCGGGTATGCTTCCTTTCTGCATTTGCGCCCTTAGTAGGATGTTGTAACAAATGGAGCTGCTGAACTGCGAACATGATATACAAACAACAAAAGGGGAGAAAGTTTAAACTATTGTCCATTGGTATCAGCAACAGAACTGAAGTTACAAGAAATTTTCACATATAAGATAAAATAACACAATTTACCACTAGAGAAAATACGCGTATCCAGTTTACATCGCTAGCACAGGCTACAAAGTATATTAAGAAACATATTGTTATTCTAATTTCTAGGATTCACATTGCACTATCAGCATGTAGAAACACGGTTGCAGGAAGACACCATAGCTACCATACTGCTAGAATACCAGCTATCTATGTACCTCAAGGATATTAAAAGTAACATGAGAACAAGTGGAAATGAATGAGTTGTAAGTTGTAACCACTGGCGTCTATTGATGACCTTTTTTCTAAAGTAATAGGTTCTACTGTACTTATTTCTCAGTGGGCAGCAAATAAAGAAGAAGAGAAATACATGGCCATATTGATTACAATAAGTGTAAACAGTATAAGGAGACCAGATCTACTGCACAGTTTCAGGCCATTAAAAACTCGAAATTGCTATAAATAAAGAAGAAGCAAGTAGCAACTATAGAAGAGATTTCGTTTGTCAGTTAATGCAACTTGGAGGATCATGATATTTTATCCTTACGAAATTGGAAGTCAATCGTGTAGAAGAGAGCACAGAAATTGAAGCCTCATTGGGGAAAGTGCCTTTGATTTTCCCCATGAACACAATCAAGTAGAATTCGTGACCAAAAGAAAACAACAAGATGAGGAAGCACATCAGCACAGCAACTTGACCAGAAAATGCAGAGAAGAGATCACAGACCAAAGAATCAGAACAGAAGAAAATCAAATGATGCTGCCAAAGGATGAAACATCAGCAAATGCAGATTATAAGCCTATGAAAGGATTCAACTCCAGGGAGAAAAAGGAAGAAAAACAGTGAATCAAAAAAACCCAGCACAAGATTTTAATCCGAACCTCCTTCCCAGAATCCTGCCGAAGTGAAAAGCCAAACATTCCTAGAAAAAAAATTGCATGAGCTTTTAATCCAAACCTTGTTTCTACAATGCTGATTTGAACCAGGATTCTAACCAAAATCAAACTATGCAACTAATAATCTGAATAAACCTACACGGCAGAAACCATCACAATAGTAGCAAAGATCGTACTTTTGGCAGTTCCCACCAAGCCAACCGACTTCGAGATCCCAAGAAACGAGAAATAACATCCAACCAAGATTTAATTTTGATGCAATTCGAAGCGTCCAACAGGGATCCCGACAACCACCGACGGACCGATCCCCAGAATACTGAAGAAATCCGAGGAAGCGGCACGCTGGAACTGGCGGACCAAGAAGGAAAGAATCACCTTGCGCGTGCGCAGGGACGACGGCATTCTCCTCTCTCGTCCCGCAGTTGCCCATCCCCTAATCCTCCTGATGCTCCTCCTCCTCCTCCTCCTTGCGGTGCGGTGGGTGAAACTCTTCTACTTGTACCAGGGGTAGCCCAGGCTCTCATTCTTGGCAGGTTGCTTCATGCCATCAGCGCGCCGGCCTCTTTCTGCCTCTCTCTCCAAGACGAGACGAGATAGACGACGGCTGGAGCTGTGCGTTTCCTCTTTGGTGAGGGGAGCAAAGCTGTATGCTTGCTTCCTGTGAAGAAGCGCGTGTGCGAGGAACAAGGCAACTTGGCAGGCGGGCAAAGCAGGAGCACCAGCAACGCCTCAGCCGTTACCTTGGATGAGCTGTGATGAGGAGCGTGAGAGTGAGAGATTGTGTCAATGGTACGGTAGGGTGGAGGGGACAGGTGCAGCATTTCACTTGCGACGGTAGCTTTGTAATGGTCTAGCTTTATTATTTTTTAAGTGCGAGATTTGATTGGTCATCTGTTTTCTTCGATAGAAAATCTTACAAATTATAGCGGGTGGAGTTTAGGATTTTGATTCAATGAAGAAAAACCATTGAGATGGTGAAAGTAAGCAAAACATAGAAAGTAGGTAGAATGAGGAGAGGGGGGGTGGAGACAAACTTTAAGCGGTGTCGCGTGCAAGAAGAAGCCGCCGCATGCCGCCAAGGTATCAATGGAATATGAAAACATATGGACACCTGGCGAGGCTAAAATGAGTATATGAAAACCGTATGACATATATGTAGATATAATTCACTTGATTGTTCCAAAAACTCAAAATTTTGCCACATGGATACATATTATCTTATTTATCACCTGTATCATAATGATCATTTTGGTTATAGGATGATCATACTATTTTTTTTAAAAAAAAAAATTGTATGTAGGCTTAACTACGAATAGATTGTAGTTGACTTACTGAACTTTTTCGACAAGTTGTCTGAATGCTACCAGTAGTAGAAGAAGGTAATACAAAACCATAAGCAAGACGATGACCACCACCACCCAAGATGCATTTTGTTGAGTTATTATTTCTTTGACGAGCTAATTGATAGTGTTTATGGATTATGAATTAACTGGAACCAAAAAGAAGATATATTTCGAAGAACCTAGGATCTCGTTGTTTTTGACGTTGTCTAGAAACTAATTCATACTATTACCTTCAAATATGGCTATACTGTCTTTTGTGTAGCATGTCCATTTTCTTCTGATTAAATCGTTGTAGGGACGACCTCCACAGCTAGCTTTGTTGTGGGGCAGCTATGTTGTCTTTTCAGAACTTTTTGGTATACAAGAGAAAATCGATTTTGGTTTGCATGTCTCCCTTTTTGTGATACAATGCTGTTGGGCCACGATGTGAAGTTACAACTACTTAATTGCTTGTCTGCAACAGAAATGGAAAGGAATTTATGCTCACAATGACATATGATGCGCTCAAGCTTAGCTATGGGGTCCTTTCACTCTAACTAATAGTTGGAGTGCAATTGTTGTTCTTGAGCCAGACTTCCATTCCATCCCGGAGCAAAACTACACTATTCAGTTTATTATTTGTGCCAAAAAAAAAAACAATTCAGTGTATAATGAGGAAAGAAGCAGGGTGGAAAGCAAAAAAGAACAGAGCATGCCCTGGATTGAGAATTGAAGTGCAAGGACCACATACAGAAAACGATAAGATGGTGGGTGTTGGTGCTTTGCCCATGCAAATCATATATGAGATGCATGTGCAATTGCGCACGGGTGGCTCCTGCGTAGCTGCCCCAGCCTGCTTGCCGCGCTAATTACCAGCAGGCAGCACTGCAATTAAGGACCACTAAGCCAAGCAGACAAGTGGCAAAAGCTAGTGCCTGTGAATCTGCATGATGGGGGCAACCAGACCACAGAGCTCCTGCATCATCTGCATGTGCATACCCATGGAAAGGAAAGGAGGAGATCTTCTACCTTGGAATTAGCAAAAGCCACCACTCCAGTATCACGTCGATAAAGCTGCCAATGATGCTCTGCATGCAACGACAGTACAGGTTTGCAGGCTCTGCAAGCAAAATACTGTTAGTGTTTGCCACTAACTACCTGGTCGATCTCAAGTGACCAATTAACTAATCAGCTTCTGTAGAGGAGTACTACTGTACTGCTGGTATATAATAGAAAAAACTGATGAAAGGAGACTTCGTCTGGTCTCTGCTTAACTTTTAGTCAAGGCACAAGATCACTTTTGCCATGTTATTGTTATTGCTTTAGATCCATGTTCATGTCACAAAACTACCGGCTTAATAAACAGCAATGATGCTGATACTACAGTTGCAAGAGAAAGTTAGTTGGGGAGCAAGCGTGATAGAAAAGGAGCAGGGGATGGCAGGGTCGGTAAAGAAATATGGCTGCACCACAGTGACAGTTAAGGTTAGAACGTGCATGGTTCAGAGGGCCACGATCGTTAAGCCTCCACGGCGTAGGTCAATTAAATTTACCCTGTCACCATGTCAAATCAGCATGCAAGCTTTCAGCTAAAGAAGAGCTGTCATTTTGATAATGAACATGCATGAGAACAGCGCACGGCTGATGATTTGTCTTGAGACGAACAGTTGATAACAACCGTTAGTATCTCATGGCTTTTAGCGATGTTTATTGGCAGAGCCCCATAAAAATTAGTCATCCCTAGGTGGATGCCTACAGTGCTAAATGTCAACTTGTAGTGCAATGATGGCATGGTACGTGCAAAGCGCTTGTCCTGGAGCGATGAAGCAACGATTATATATTCCCGCCTGCAAGCAGGAGCTGGCGTGCACGCACATGGTTACAAGTTTTCAGACCTCTTGGGATACGTTAACTACTGGTTAGCAAGCTGATGATATCATAGTTAACGATGAGTTTGTTGGTTAACACCAAAAGCTCTTCACCGGAGGCTTTCACATTTTCTTAGTTATTTTTTCAAGGTGCACGCTCAGCTATAGGACAAAAGCTGGCCTGCTCTCTATTTAAATTTCTTGTTCCAGTGCTACGTGTTCAGTCCTACATAGGAGTACAACATAAGCAGAGCACATGCCAGGATCGATCCATCGAGTGAGCCTTTGATCGATTGTGGGGTCGTTTATCGAAATATCTCTAATATAACATTACTTTTTTTTCTATAAAATGAAGATGTACAGGAGCAGCAGCAGCAGCCACAAACAAGTGATATGCTCGTTCAGGATCCATGCCCATATAGAAAGGTTGCTATACAAGTTGCAGCAGGTAATTGAAACGGACGAGACATGAGCAATTAGTCGAGGATTTGATGAAGGAAATGGCACAAAAGGAAGGTGACAGACAGAAGACGTGGATGGAGTGACCACCATGTGATGAAATCGCGCGTCAGAGGCGGTCGTTGGAAGATGCAGCGCACCCCTGGATCTTCGCCTTGTCCCACACCATCAACCTGTCCCTGCCTGCCCTCATGAAAACGACAGTCTTTTTGTGGTGTGGTGATGGTGGCGACGATCGATCAAGATGCTCGTGGCCTTCATCTCCGGATCGATGCATAAGGTCCCTGACTCTCAAAGATGACAAAAGTTTGGAAACCTACTGAAGAACAGTAAAAGTGGTGATACACTGATACTGGCAAGTGAGAACATTTACTTCCCAAACACTATTGGCCTGTTCGGCAGGCTGATAACACTGTAGCGGCTGTTGAAGAAATAACTGCGAACACTGTAGCGACTGCTGAAGAAATAACTGGAACACTGTAGCTGCTGCAAAGAAGCTGGCTGCGAATAGGCAGCCGAACAGGCTGTATAAAAACTGGATCAATTCTCACTTTCTCAGACGAGAGCTTCATGCCATGTTGCTCAAACAGCAGACTCTAGATTCAAAACTCGACCACTGAACATGGAAATCTAAAGCTTGTGGGGACGTGTATAGTGAGGGAAAGACGGAGAACAATTTTAAAAAGAGGAAATGGATGGTTCAAAACTACTGATGACCGGAGCACAGTCCCTTCCTTCCCGCTCACACCTTCAATCTCCCCGGCGAACCAAGCCAAATGATTTCCCAAACAGAACAAACATCCGAGTTTGTCAACGCAGGCAGGCGTGCTCACAAGTCATGACCCATTTACTTCATCACAGCTGCAAACATTCATGCGATCCACTGGACACCCAGAAAGCAGGAGGCAGGTGTCATAATCCAAAGGATAAATTTGCCAAAATAAAGCCAACCCAATGCCGGGAGGCAAATCGATGGCCAGATACAGTAACAGTAGCTCACAATACAGGCCACGCTAAGCAGCCCGTCCCAGATTCATGTTTGTCTGATCAAGCGCCATTATTTGGGTCGAGATCACAGGTAGCACATCCCTTTCAGAGTGAGTGACAACGTGTAGCATCCAGCCCAGCAAAGCGGCAGCAACCTTTTGTCAAGATTCAGTTACTCGCGGATCCATATATCGTATCATCAGATCCCAACGTGTCACCAACCCACGTTTCATCCAGGTGTGCCATCAAACACAGTTGCTATCACCGAACCCACACGTATTCGTTCGTCCATTTCCCAGTTCAACAACACAACAGAACTCAACAAGATTTGAGAGAAATAGGACTGAATAAGATGCCGCGTACAGAGGAACTCACAAAGGGAACATCACCGCACCAGCAAATAGTTAATCAGGCTAAACATTCATAAATTCATACTGCACTACAAAGTTCTAAAAGGGAACAAAAAGAAACTATCAGATGGCAACCAAAAACCTTAAAAGGCTCATATACAGGGGGGGAATAGGTTGGGGACACAGAGAATGATGGAAATGCTTCTAATAATACTGCCTCAAGTCTAACCTCTGCACTCATCAAGCTAAACAATTTCTAAGCTATATCAGCAACACAACAAAAGATGCTGAGAAAAAGGTAAAATGCGGATCGCCCCAGGGTTGCCTCTGCAAAGGAAGTTGAATCTCAGGACATCTTGGCAATGATCTTGATGGGAATCTCATCTCATAAGTTACTCTCCATTTACGAAGCTTTTACTCTCGTAGTACTTCTTCTCACTGGCTTCCTTCTTCTCATTCCGCTTCTGCACAAAGAATACATCAAAATTGAATGCAAACCACACCAGATCAGTGGACCAGAACAAATGAACAACACACCAAACTCCAAACCTAAGAACACGTTGCAGAGCATTGTTTTATAGAAAAAGGTTGGTCCCAGGAAACATCCAATATTTAATGCACAGAAGCACTCAAGGGATAATGCGTCATCAGAATATCAGTTTACCTGGTAAGCTTCATGGTTAGCAACAATCCTCCTGATCATAGTGCTTGTAGTGATATCCAAAGGGCTCTCCAGCCTATGGTAAATGCCCATAGCCATTGGAACAGCATATGGATTCGAATCATCCTGACAAGTGCACAAGCAACATATTTATCAGTGTTGTACATTTGCATAATTTCAAAATAAAATGCAATTTGATTACCTGCTCAAAGTCCATGTTCTCAGCGATTGTTCCATGTACAACTAATGAAATATTGAATGTGGTAATCTGCTCAGAGAAAAGCAAGTTAAATAATTAGTGGCATAAACATAGCCTGATAGTCATAACCAAATAACAGCAGGTGGTCATTTCCATGTAGTATTCATAAGGTTACATGGTGTGATAGCATCAAGCCACATATTTTGTTCCAGAGGAAGGGGTCAGTATTATCAACCTTCACAAACATGTTTCTGACATGTGCCTTCAAACAGTGAGCCAAAGCAAATAGTATGAAAAAAAAAAACTGAGGACCCTGGTCACAACTGATCTGGTGCATAAGCCCGCATTTTCCATGTGCACTGATGCCACAAAGGATGCCATTGTTTGTGACAGGAATTCAAGCATCAATACTTAGATAATTACCAAGCAACTAATGGTGTTTTGATTGCAGCTTAGCATGGATCATGTGACCAAATATAAATCAAGATTACCTTTGCAGCCATGCTACTAGCACAGTTAATAAAACATAGACCAAACTACTCGGTCAAAGAGACAAAATAGAGATTAAAGAACTTGAGATTATTAAGGCTCTTTGTAATCATTGTTCACTCTCGGCTCTTCTTGATTCGAGAAGTAGCACTCATACTTGCACATAGTCAGTTCTGCAGATGTCGTATAGATTTGTGCAAGTGCACTCTTGGTATTTCCTGACTCTTTGCATTTCGGGGTTAGTCAGGCCGGGTATGGGCCGCATTATTTTATGGTTAGCCTATAAGTTAGTATTTATGAATATGTAAAATGTATATTCGGTCAAAGTACGTAAATTGTATAATGGTAATTCGGTGGTCCCCAAGGCCGCGCGCGCCCTAAACATCACGGCTACCCGTGTCCTATCAGCAATGGAAATTGCAAAAATGAATGGAAGTTTCTACGCGTGCTAAGACTAGGTCAGTTTGTATCAATCCATGGAAATTAATACAAATGCTATGATATTAAATCAATCAGTATCAATCCATCAAAATGAGCATGTCAATGTGCATCAAGAAGTGTGACTTGGGCTTTTTAACGGGCGTAAATAGTCTAAAAGCTCCCACGCACAGTGGGGTATGGGGAAGGTAATTTCAAGGCAACTTTCCTCTTGCTTATATTGCAAGGATGCTGATTCAAACTCAGGACCTCCATGACATACGTGGAGAGTTTTCACTACCCCAGGCCTTCCCTTCCGATTTGGGCCTTTTTAATGACTTAAATAAATAACATATTATAGATCTTACAATAAATGCATCTCTTATTATCTTCAGGGTGTTATGTTAAAGGAATAACTACAAACAGATGCATGATATATAAAAATTAGGTAATATGGTTAGTTAAAACTTACCATGTCTTTCGAGACATCCCATGGTGCACCAATGATCACCTCATCAACATAACGGCAAGCCAAAACACTCAAACTCCGCTCATGGAGATTCATGATTGGGCGATGTCGTCCTCGCGTTGAACTGACAAACATAGTAAACACAAGTACATAGGGTGAATGCTATGTTAAATAATTCATTAGATAGATATGCAATACTTTGAAACAAATGCACTCTGACTGTAAATAAGGCCTAGGAGAACAAAATAAACTTGGGATAATCAAAGGGTGAGTACAAAGAATAACCATCATACTACCTTATGGTCTGATCCGTGTGAATACCCACAAGCAAAAAATCTCCAAGCTCTCGAGCAAGTCGCAATATCTACGTGGAAGAAACTATAAATACAAGAATGTCTGAATCACTATTGTTTTGGAGATGGTTAATTTCTGTTTTCTTGCAAAAGAAAAGAAAGTGCAGCCAACATAGAGAGATACTATCTGCAAATATTTTCCCTTTCTGGGTGGGTGGGCGTCTGGGAAAGATTCTCATTTACCTCAACATGTCCAGCATGGAACAGATCAAACGCACCATCGATATAAACTATCCGAGAATCTGGGCATGGACCCTACATTGGAGAAGCCTACAGTCAATAAAAAGAAGAACAAGTGACCATATTCCAAGTTTCAGTGCTACCTAGTAAATTATTGCAGCATTGCAAGTTTCTAAGAATTGAAGTTACACTATCGTAAATATAATGTTGTGTTCATGTCATCGACAGAATTCACAAACAGTTCATCAAACAATCATACTGGATTTTCTGACAATACAATGATATGGTCAGATCCTGCTGCCCTTTGTTCAAGAATAAATTACTTTTCAGGCAAGATCAGGTCTCTAATAAGCAATTTTGATCATCAGTTTTCACCTAATACGGTATGTTTACAAAGGTGTTTGCCAGCTGAGTTTTAAGAGACCAGAAGTAAATGATTTATTAATGCATGTGATACTGCAGAAGTGATACCCTGCTATTTGAGAACTGAACTATTCGCCTAGATGTTGGAAGAAAATGGGATACTCTAGTCCCACTTCCGGATCCACCGTCATCAATTTTCTGGCCATGTCCACTACTGAACTGCCTTTGTAGTGAAGAGTGATTGTGGGCATCAGAAGATGATCTCTCTCTAACACAAAGAAGCATTCTTCCTGTCATGATGAAACAGAAGATCAACATGAGTATAAACTCCTTTCGTCGCCATATTAGTTTAACAGTAGACTTGTTGGAGAAACAATACATCTACAATCCATTGCAATATTGGAGGATCACTGTAAAGTTCCATCAAAACTAAGGTATAACTTGAACATAGAATTTGAACCTACATATTCCTTGTTTCATACTTCTCACCATTAACAAAGCAAATTCAACATCAAAAACAGGAAAGGAAATACAGAAGCAAAATTAGTACCAACAATGTCTGTTGTCGACACTCCCTCAGTCCTTTTTATCTGCTTATATCGGCCAGCCTTTTTGGCAAGAGCATATGCATCGGTACCATCCGGTAGCAAACAAGGATCATCACCATGGATAATGTAATCAATGTTATACTCGTTGAATAGCTTGTGCATGAATTCTTCAGTTATGGCATAAGGCGCATCTGGAATGACATCATCTACCCACTTCACAGCACGGACCATTATCATTCTGTGTTGTCAAAAAGGGAAACATGAGAAACTTAACACATATAAGAATCAGTGGAGCAACATATCTGATACTCCCAGACGCAGCCAAAGAACCAGAAGTACAACACCAAAGAAAGGCCAAAAGTTCCATACAGCAGGGTCACATGTAAGAAATAACACGAAATGAAAAATTAGAGAACGTAAAGCTGATTATTTAATGAGTATAATTTATTCGTGCAATTTGCATATGAGGAAAGTGTCAAACACAATAATCTAGTTAATTATCACCACGACACGTGTGAATTACCCTATTTCATATTCACTGGAATACTGCCATGAAAGCACGTAAAACCACGTGAAGTTCCCATCTTGTGCAGATTGCAGCAAGAAATTTGTAAATTTTACAGTAACCAAAAGTGTTTTGAAACAGTTTTGTGTGCGCAAATCCTGGAATAAAAACTAAATTTGTCATCTTTCTTTGATACAACAATAACAATTTTCTTTGTTGTTTCATCTCCACAAGATTGGCTAGGTATAGTTGCTGGATCGTCAAGCCTATCGCAACCCCTCCTTTACACGGGCTTGCAACCGGGTTGAGACAACATAGGCAGAGTTGTCATCCTTCTTTGATGAAGGGGGAAAAAAAAGACAGAGTAAAAAGAATGAGTTATTTAGAGATGTCAACTAAACGTCGAGAGAAAGTTCAGCAAACATGACAATTTGTGATACAGAAAGGAAAGAGACACTGTGACGATTATTAAAGAAAATAAAAGATTTCTCTGGCACAAGACATGTCGGCAGATAAAACTTTGGGCTTGTAAGTACAATTCAGGCGATCAAAAGCAAGGTTATTACTTGTAAGAATTTGCTGGTGCTTGTAAATAAATCATGTCTTGTGATTACTTAGTTTCCTTTAGATTCTTACAAGGTTATTACTTGTAAATAAAACTAAGTTTGCCAGTACTTAACATGCTAGTTTCAAGGCATGTGATCCGTTCATAAATATTAATAACTTCCTTTGGATCCATATAAATCATGGACCAGTTACTAAATGGTCAGTGCCTTCAGCATGAGTGAGCTTCTCAGCCAATGTTTTCACCACTGTCACAAAATGGAACAGAGCTAACCTTGCCAGCTACTGATCAGATTGCAATCAACATAGATCCCCACCACCACGAAAAAAAAAAGAACATTCAATACATCACGGATATAGTAACACAAGAAAAAATTGCTGTGGCGCACAAATAGGACAAAGATCGAAACTTTGGTGACATACTTAGTTGGTCCGCATAAAAGGTTTACACCAGAGCAAGGAAAGCAATAATCAGTAGCAGTTTGAAACCCGCACATGAAGCTACCGAACTACTGGATTACTGCTCAATTTGGGACTTAAGCCCGGATGGCTATGGAATAAAACGTTACTTTCGGGGGCGTTCGGCGCACCCCCTCTAAACTTTAACACCCGTCACATCAAAGAGAATCTTACTATTTAAACATATTTTTATTAATTTAATGACAAAACCTATGTCACGACCCCCCCTCTAAATCACGAGACGAATCTAATGAGCCTAATTAATCTATGTTTTGCTACAGTGATGCTACAGTAACCATCGTCTAATCACGCCTTAATTACCCTCATTAGATTCGTCTCGCGATTTCGAGCAGAGTCCTGAAATTAGTTTTGTAATTAAACTTTATTTGTAATCACAATATTAGTTGGAAAAAGACCCCGCGCCGAACACCCGACAAATTTGATCAAACTATTATAGACTGCCGCATAACCATGTTGTAGAATGACACTGGACATCACATGAGAGATCAAGAAAATTGATACAATGAGGTGAAATGAAAGGGTTTGGATGTACCTCTCGTGCATCGGCGTGACCGGCGGACCCTTGTTGGCCTTGATCTCCTCGTCGCTGACAACGCCGACGATGAGCTCGTCGCCGAGGGCGCGCGCCTGGCGCAGCGCGTTGCAGTGCCCGTAGTGCATCATGTCGAAGCAGCCGTCCATGTACACGCGTACCGGGCGGCGGCGGCGCCGGAACCGCCGCCGGAGCGCGTCGACCGGCGGCAGGGACGGAATGGCCACGGGGCCGGCGAGGTGGAGCGCGAGCACTGAGGCGCCCAGCACGATGCCTCCGACGACGCACGCCGCCAGCGTCCGGGAGCTGCAGCCGCTGCTCCCCGCCTCCATGAAGACAGGAGATGGACGGACACACGGAGGAGTGAGAGTGGGTTGTGTGTCTGGAACGTGTTGTGTTGTGCGAGTGGAAGGGATCTAGGGTTAGGTGACAGGGTGAGCGGCGGTCGAGCCTGGCGCCATAGGAGGTGGGAGAGCGAGAGAGCGGTGGCGGCGGCGAGGCGGGGACGAATGCTCTGTTCTCTTGTTGTGTCCTTCCGTTCGTGTGTGCGTTTGCTGTGTTGCTGTAGTGGAATTCGACTATTTTTCGCTGGCTGACATGCGGGACCAAAGTGTCTTAAAGTGAGGATTATGAAGTAACCATGCCCCCACGTGTCATCTTGACATCCTAGAGCATTAATCGTGTTTGATTAGTGCAAGAAATTCTAATCACTAACTGAAATATTCTTTTTTTTCCTTTGCGAATACAAATTTAAATAATTTGTGTCACTTCCGTGTCCATAGAGCATGCGAAATCCAATAGTCCAACTTAACCGTAAGACGAATCCTAAGCAGATGTCATTTTGTCAGCAGAATCATGTAGTACTATGTGATTATTTTTTGTTCCACATGTAGCCACAAAGTTTGTGTATTATGTATTAAAAAAACACGGTAAATGATAATACCTAAATTTCGAAAAGGATATACTTTAGAAAGTTTGTGTATTGTGTATTCGGGAGATTGTGACATAGGATATACTTTAGAAATATGCTTATCCAAGCTCGTGCCCTCAGAGCATAATTCTTGAAAGCAAAATATGCTGGATCTAAATATTTTAAATGGGCGTATCCTTTTGTTAATTTTCTGTTTGAAACTTTATTTTTTTGCTTGATTTGGCTTGAATGGAGCACAACTTTACACATGTGTCCTGCGTATGGAAGAGTTTCAAGGAGGAAAACAGTTTCAACAGAATATGACAAATGATGGTGTGAAATTCGACACAGTGGTCAAGCTTTTTTGTTCTAGTTCTTTGATAAATAAATATCCAGTGTTTGACCTGTCGGCAAGTACGACTGCTTCATATATGCATCTAGAGTAAGATGACCAAATGGCGCGAATCAGATAGCTCCACCGAATACCTGGCTTCTGTTGGGGCTTAGGAACATTTAATCTGCCTTGACACGTCGCTGCGTTTGTGTCAACATCATTTTGATGACAATTTTCCTGTATTATTGTTTCCTATCGCGCATGAAATTGGAGGCAACACTTCATTTTTACGGCGCAAACCTTAGTCATGGGTAACACCAAAAAGTCGGTAGTCACATCCTAAACTCTTTTCACAAGGATTTTGATGCGTATTCCAGCCTCCGGGTAAAAGTTTTACTCCGTTGTATGCAAATTTATATGATCGAAAACACAATGGTTGGCAATGATCTTGCACAAAAAGGCTACATACTAGGCGGAAGGGATCATGTACAACAACCAGAATTTACAACATGTTATACAAACAGGTTGGAGTGCCACCAATCTTTTCAAATGTCAGTCTAAAACTAAAGTGCCATCTCGGCCTGAAGCTTAGTTAGTTCAGTCAAGTCATTGGTTTGTTTAGAAGAGGACGTCACTTCTGTTGATGGTTGAACAGGCACAGAAGGCCTCACCGGGGGTTCAGGCAACTCATCAAGCTCTTCCTCCTCCAGATCTTCTAGCTCCGCTTCAAGCTCATCCTGGTCAAACATACATATATAAATAAGTCAAACCCCTTGTAAAAATAGGCTCTGCATGTAATTTTGTCTCCAAAGCACACCATCAGTTTGATGAATTATCTGGAGTTTAGATTAGAATGTGTCTCCCTGTCAGTTAACTGAGATTTGCTTATCTCTCAGTCAATAATAATAATAATAAGAAAGTTCCAGGTTCATGTAAAAAGATCTAAGTGGCAAGTTTCAGATTTAATATATGAGCTTGCATGCCTTTAACTAGTACGATAGTAAGAAAATGGTACCTCATCAAAGTCAGCAGACACCCCAACCGGCGTCGCAAGAGCCTCCTGAATCTGCTTCATATTTTCTGTCTGTTCGTTCGCCTCTTCGATGGCGTTTTCAATGTCATCGATATTCCTGTAGAAGAATTACAATAGCCAGTTCATCATAGTATTCGTAATTATCATGAACGTGCAAAGCATCAGGAGTTGATAAACACAAGTGAAAGAAAAAAAAGGATGAAAACAAAAGGCCCCGAGTATCGTATTTTCACACAATAGTAGAAATGACAGCCCTTTCAGATGCTGTGTGTATATCTTAATAATCCATAGTAGTATAAAGAAGAGTGAAATGGAATCTTACAATGAGTGCTGAATAGCTTTGACAGCAGACGATCCGGAGCGCAATGCATCAACTGTGTCCGTAGTTGCCTTTGCACTTTCGAGCATTATAATCTAAAAAAGAATAATGTCATATCAATTTCATGCAACCTTTTGTAAGCTCTCAAAAGTACAATCAATACAATGCACATTTAACTTCCATTACCTGGTCATGAACCCGCAATTGAAAATTCGATAGCTGCTCAATTTGCGTCTCATACAACTTCTTTTTCTTCAGACACTGAATTGCAGCTGCAAGAGACAACAACATATTCTCGTATAAGTCGAGTTACAAATGCTGAAAAGCACCACAATATTAAGAAAAATCATAGTGTCCCCGCTACAGTAATTTGCACATTCAATGGTATATTATGTGCAAGAGATAACATCGATGATGATTTTTGAACAAAACAAAATGGATGAACTATTAGTGTTCCTTACAAGCCTTTTAGTGGCAAAGCTTTTTGAAAAAGATTATGAATAGAAAATCAAACCAAATTTGGCAACTTTAACAAGTATGCGTACCATTCTTGTTCTTCGCTTTTGTATAATCCTCGGCCTTCTCAATTTCTGCAGAACTCTTTTTCTGAAGAATGCGCTCTTTCTTCTCCAACATTTCTAGAGTCTACACACACATACCAACATGAATCGTAAGTCTTAGGTAGCAAGTTAACATTTTTGGTGTTACAGATATAGCTTCCTAGTTTGTTTGCAATTTATTATGATGTAGGTTGAGGGGCATGCAATATGCAATCATCACCTTGATAAAAACACACACACAAAATAGGTACCTTATTATGTCCTTAAGTTTTGAACAAAATATGACTAGGATTGACAATGCAGTTGACCATATCCTGAATTTAGCTAAATGTCAACATCTACGACTGGCTGGTAGCTTTGTTCAAAGGACTTCTATTTTTTTTTAGCGAATGAGAGGAGTTCCATTGTTCTCTTCCACTGTCTTCTGAAAATCTGTTGAATTCAAAATCTCACATGTTCACATTACAGCATTCGACTGAGGATGGCAATGTCGTTTCAGGAGACTGGATTTAACATTCACTACAACAAAAAAGTGCTCCAGCCAGTTCTTTCTTCAAGTGATCATTTTCCACTCCCAAATCATCTTTCTGGAAGAGAATTTTAAACCACATCTATGTAAATCCCATAACCCTGCTACATATTGCTAAGAAAAGAAATTTCAATACTCCTGCTGCTAATACATTACTACTCCGGGCACAAAAGCACAACGAGGTAACCTCACAAACAGGGAAGACAAACAGAAAATTAGGCACAGAGGGGATGAAATACCTCATGGAGCCTATCCAAAGTGAGCAAGGCAGAGGAGGCAGCCTCCTTCTTCTTCTTGCTCTTAGTCTTTGGTAGCAGTTTCTTCAGCATCTTCTTGCCACCGCTTCCTGATCCTCACTCTGGTATATCGATGGCCTTCTTGCCACCGCGTATGAATGAACAGGTGGGAGATGAGTTGGGAATGGCCTTCTCAAAGGTGAAGGGGAAAGCGAGGGAATAGATGCTCAGATAAGCTTACTTGAGATAGTAGTTAGGAAATACAGGGGAAACCATTAGTTAGCATGTGAAGGAAGACTGGACTTTTCTGCTCATGAAAAAAAAAAGATCTCTGATGTCACTATCCTACGATACAAGCTCCATGTTTGAAAGTATGCCTACTTTGACTACTGACTAGTTTTCACTAAAAAGTTGTTAATTTTGAAATACGTGTCCCAGGACAAAATCAATATTTTTAATCTGTTGATAGAACAGTGAAACATTTTCAAAAAGAAGTGACAGTTCTACCAGAGCCTAAAGATTTCTACTTGCAACAGAAACAAATAGTTTCAGCATATAAGAAATATCTGTACTTCTGTAGCAGGTAAGTTGGATTAGGTTGGCCTCGCAACCAATATAATTTGGCACTTAGCTGTGCTCAGCATTCATATGGTCAGTCAACAACTGCGAGTCCTGCATCATATCACTTCATGCTTATTACTTGAGACAAGAGTAATCTTGTTTTCCTTTCAAGACAACATTGACTAGTAGTTGAGCTGCCATTTGTTAGCATCTACGCTTTAGCTTTTGAGTGGCTAAATAGATGAATCGCACACTGCTAAATTGTCGATACAACTAAAAGCAAGATGAAATGTAGTATTCTTTTACCATGTTTTTATTCTGAAAGCAACCAACTTTTACAAAAGGGATTACAGATCGGAATGGGGGAATCCTTTTCAGCGCCCATGTCCAGTTAAACTGAGCGATTACCCCTACGAGCCTTCCTCCCCTCTTACAAGTTACAAATCTACAACGGCATAAACAAATGGCAAGATGCGATTCAGAATAGAAACCCATGTTGTAGTAGAGTGAATAGGAGCTGCACGAGGCTACAAAAACCTACAAGCCTCGGTTCAGTTGGTCAGAATCCCCGCAAGCAAAGACGCAATACTAACGCAAATTAACAGACTAACTATGTGTCCATCCCCAGATAAATCGGCGGATAGAGTGGGGGAGTTGAGCAAATAGCAACCTGAGCACCACCTCGACGCCACGGAAGTACGGAACCGCGCTGACCTCCCTAGCTCCGTCGGGTGCCGCCACCTCTTCCGGCCAAGATCACCATTTCCCTGCCCGGGACTGGGGAACGGACTGCTGGTAGCAAAAGAGGGGAGTCGGCGAGTGAAGAACGGCAACTGTGGAGTCATTGGGCCGGTAGTGTTGGTCTGATGGAGACCAACTGGGCCAAAATCAAAATTTCAGTGTGTGAAGGCCCGTCGTTCCTTCTAATCAATAGGCCGGCCCAAATTAGGCAATGAATAGCCCGGACCAACGGAGAGAGGACCCCAAATTGGCCGTGGCACAGGTTAGCAAAAATCCTGGGGTCCCTCAAAAAAAAAAAAACAAAAATCCTGGGAACGGATTGCGGAGATGAATCGACGCGCCCTGGTACGAAATTTCAAGTTCTGAAATGATCTCTATCTAGAAGTGGAAAATAAAAAGGAGCATTTGATGTTCGGCCGTGCCAGCTGCTGTTGCAATTGCATTGCATGGATGTCCTCTGCTTCTCGGCTGCTGTCAATTTCTGTTGAGATTTATGGGCCTTTAAGCCCATAATAGAGCAATAATTCTATTTTAGTCTAGGCTCATAATTAATGCAATAATGGTTTAGTCCTATATGAGATTCCTATCATTAATTAACTCAACTTATTAGGTGAATTTCCGGTTGATCCCCTAGAGAAGTTGAGAGAGACTAGTGCGAACCACACGCGCGCGCGCGCCGCCGCCGCCGCCGCCGCCGAGCCGAGCCGTGGCGTGGCGTGGCGTGGCGTGGCTGAACCGATGCCTTTTCGTTATGAAGACGTCGCGCCTGTTCCTTCTTTACGAAGGGTCGCGTCTGTTCGTTCGAAGGCGGCCTGAAACGTTCGCTTACTCGCTCTCGCATTCCATACTTCCGCTCGCTGTTGCCTCGAAGACTTCTCCGTCCCGGACTTCTGCGCGCACAGAATCTGGGAGAGCAGGCCTCCGAAACCCCGTTCCGCAAGAGACATCTGCCGGGTGTGCGGGCGATCAGATTTTTGGGGAGCGACAACGCGACTGCTCCCTTCCGATCGACTACTTCCCGGACGGTTCTGCACTGCGAACATCGTCCTGCATCGACTAAGATCGACTACATCGAACATACTCAAGAACAATGGTTCTTGGGAATGGATCTTCCAGCGCCTCCGGCGCAGGATCTTCCGCTGGGTACGTTCCTGACTTTCTGTTCAGTTTGTTCATCGCCATCACCTTGTTGGGAAATTTATGGATTAAATTAATTAGAAAACTGCCTAGATTCTTAACAATTCCTGGCTAAACTCGATCAAGTTGCATGCAGTGTTATGTTCGTGCAATTCCAGCGCCTTCCTTGGATCACTCCCTCTAATCGATCAGTCATCATCGGATGGCGGCCAGCGACCCGTTGGAAGAGCTGTGGCGGTAATCTTTTCTAGAGTTATTTCAGCATAACGGTAGACGGGTAATAACAATGTAATAATCTTTCTGATCTCAGTGTGTTTACTCCCATTCTATTTGAAATTAATTTTGCCAAAACGCTGAGAAGGCCTCTACATCTATATATAGAGGGCCGAGGTGTTCTTTCTCCTCCTTGCTCACGTTCATACAACTACTGCCTCCTCATTGCTTATTAGTTTGAACACAACCTTTATACGTACGAAGAAGTCAACCGCAAGGAAACAATATGAGGAAGAACGGTGGCGGTGTCCTGCTGACTATGTTTGTGTTCCTTATACTACTTGGAGCTCTAGCACTCCCTGCACAGTGTATGTATATTTCAGTCTTGCCTTCACACAAAATTTAATTATGACATATATCTTTCATCAGCTCTAAAATAGTAACACAGCAGGTCGTCGCCAACTGCTAGGCGTGGGAAGTTCTGTCGCTGTTGATGAAAGAAAGCTCAAGCTGGTTTTTTGCACCGTTTCACATTGCGGATACTACAGTAGTATGGACGTGCTATGCTATTGCTGCCCGGACTTGAGCCGAAAAGAGTATTGTCACTTGACGATGGAAGAGTGTAAGAATAATCGTGCCACCTGCAATCCCAAATGCTCACCGTAGCTTGGGAGCAGATTTACCAAACATAACTTTAAGCCAGCTTGAGTGTTCTCTCCTGTATACAGCCCTGACCAACATAACTTTAAGCAACGAAAGAGACCCCATATATTGGAAGTGGACAGCTTCTGGTGAGTATATACTGTATCTTCTGCATATGAAGCGCATTTCTGCAGGGCTACTGTACCTTTCCCGACAAGAGCGTTGTGGAAAGCCAAAACTGAACTTTGCTAAAAAAAATAAGAAGCCAAAACTGAACCTTAATGCAGGTTTTTGCATGGTTGGCTATGCTGGGTAAAACTCAAACTGCAGACAATCTCATGAAGAAAAACTACCCTTGCAACCCAACTTGCGCTCTGTGTTACTGCCTCCCGGAAACAAGTGATCATCTCCTGTCTCAATGTAACTTTACAGAAGCAGCATGGGGAGAATCTGCCAGACAACTAAAACAACCGAACCACGCAATGTCGATCAATACTGAAGAAACAAAACAAGTATTTGCGGTAGCTGTGCCACAAGCTCAAAACTTTTTCACTAGCGCTACATGTAAACTAGAGGGAAAACTCATGTTTCTCTGAAACTGTTTCAGAAGTCATGATTCTTTGAAACAAGGACCATATACTTCCGGTCTTGTAAACTTAATTATTCTCTAATCCATCCCCTAGGCCATGCTGAACTTGATTATCATGAAATGTCACAGAAACACAAATTTAATTACTCTTCAAATTACAATCTTGTTGCAGAGACAAGTAGTACATCCGGGGAGATCTTATAGGTCCTGTGATCAAGGCGAGGCTTCCTCTGTCACAAGCACGCTGACTTGCTGCTGCTGTTACTGCTCCTCCTCCTCCTCCATGGTACTGGGCAGCGCGTGGCGACAGAGAGGGCAGACGCGGTTAAGCCGGAGCCACTCGAAGATGCAGTCCTGATGGAAGGCGTGGGAGCACGGCATCGCCCTGAGTTTGTCCTCTACATCGAGATCCTGAAGGCAAACGGCGCACTCTTCATGCTTGATGTCGCACGCGCTCACCTCCTGCAGGCCCAGGATGGCCTTGCTCGAGGCGGGGATGCGAGCACGCTTGAAGCGGTAGCTGTGTTCCTCCTCCGAGTCATCCTCCTGCTCCCTTGGGCGGTAGTAATCATTAAGATACGGAACAATCGGAAACCTTGGGTTGCGGAACTCCTCGTCCTCGTCGTCCATCTCCGGCTCGACGGTGTACAACCGGAGAGGAACACCGGATGGTGTTCTTGCGGGGATATCCATCGCCGCTTCAGGCCAGGCGCGGAAGGGCACTGCTCAGAGGAGACGATGTGACGGCGGATCGACAAACTTGGAATGAGAGGAACAACAGAACAGATGCAATGTCTTACCGACTACCGAGCTAGTATGAATTTATAGATAGACCAAGTCCAATTCGGACAGGCCGCGTTGATGGCGTCGACTTTGATTCCTCGTCGGTTTGGGGCGGCAAGTCGGCTACGGGCCGAGGCGGCACCGATTCGATCGACTTTGAGATTTGCAAGGCAACGACCATACAAAAGAAAAAGGTAAGCCTAAAGAGAATCTTGAGGGCGTTGCATTTGGTCGATTTTGCAGATGTCTTTTCTTTTCCTACTTCTCTATATCTACTATTTCTATCTTTTGTTTTGGTTTTCTATGTTATTATCTACTACTAATAGAAAGCTGATCGGAAACAATCTTGATTGGCAGATGCGCTAAAATCGAGGGAAAATCCATGAAGCTGGGAAATGGATTGATGCATCGTGATACAAATTTCAAACTCTGTCTCTATCAAGAGCTAGGGGCAAAAAATCAAATTTTAAATGGCTATTCCTCGTGGCCAATCCATTGCATGGATGGAGGCCATCTGCTTGCCTGTGCGAGCTGACTGGCCCGGAGCCGAAGTGCGTGGTGGATGTCCTCTGCTCGCAGCTGTGCCTGTGGAGCTGACTAACGTAGCCTTCACTTCACAGCATGGATGGATGGTGCGAGCGACCCGGAGCCGAACTCGATCAAGTGCGTGCATGCATGCATGCAATGTCATGACCGTGCAACTCCAGCGTCTTCCTTGGATCACTCCCTCCCCCAGGCAGAGATCGCCGGCGACGAACAATTGACCAGTCATCGTCGGATGGCTGCGACAGAGGTGACCGTTGGAGGAGCAGAGCTTTGGCGGTAATCTTTGCTATAGTTATTTCTGCGTACGGCAGTAAGGCTAATTAATAAGCATGTAATCTTTTTGATCTCGTATATTTACTCCCACTAATTTTATTTGAAATTAATTTTGCCAAAACGCTGAGAAGGCCTCTATGTCTATATATAGAAGAGGGCCGAGGTGTTCTTTCTCTTTGCTCACGATCATACAACCTGCTGCCTCCTCGTTGCTTATTAGTTCGAACACAACCTTCATACGAAGAAGTCAGTCGCAAGGAAACAATATGAGGAAGAACGGTGGTGGTGTCCTGCAGGGCATGCTGACCATGTTTGTGTTCGTTACACTACTTGGAGCTCTAACACCGCCTGCACAGTGTAAGTATATTTCAGTCTTGCCTCGACACAAAATTTAATTATGAGATATCTTTTTATCGATCAGCTCTAAAATAGTAACACAGCAGGTCGTCGCCAACTGCTAGGCGTGGGAAGTTCTGTCGCTGTTGCTGCCAACTCCACGTCTTTGGATGAAAGAAAACTCAAGCTGGTTTTTTGCACGTTTGCAATTTGCGGATTCTACAATCGTTCGGGCGAGGGATATTATTGCTGCCCGGACATGAGCCGAAAAGAGTATTGTCACTTGACGATGGAAGAGTGTAAGGAGAATTGTGCCACCTGTGATCCCAAATGCTCACCGTAGTTATTATGTCTTTAATCAGCGGTGAAGGGTGCATGCAGTGAAACACTACTTATTTATAGCCGTTTTGAGCCAAATAATGTGTAATGTCAAGAGTGGCTATACATGTCAATTGCATCCCTCTCTATTGAAAGGTATCTATTGCATTTTTTTTTTTTTGAAAGGTATCTATTGCACTCTTCTTTCACCAGTACTTTTTGGCATCCAGTAGCTAGTCTTTGAGATTTGTAAGACAACCCCCCCTCCCCCAAAAAAAAGGGTAAGCCTGAGAATGGGCCTGTTCGATGGACACATAAAACAGCCAACTATGGCTGTTTTTGGTTGCTTGAACTGTTGCTAGGTGAGTAGAAAAATTTCAGCAGCCGAACAGGGCCAATGTTGGTGGCGTCATTTGGCGGAGTGATCGAGATCGTGAAGCAACCCCCCTCCCCCGGATTTCAGCCCTCTGCAGATTGTTTCCGATTCCTCAATTACTTTTTTTTAAACTGGATTCCTCAATTACTTGAGATCGTATAGAAATTTCCTCTTTTATTTTTTATTTTTTGGCCTGGCTGCAGAGTCCAACTCCACAATGTTCTTGAAGCACGCGGCTGCAGAGGATGAGGCATCGTGATACAAAATCTGAAACTCTGAAATGATCTCTATATATGAAGAGGTAGAGAAAAGAAATCAAATTTGAAATGGCTATATATATATCCTCGTGGCCATTGCATGGAGGCCCTCTGCTTGCAGGCGTACGTGCCTGTGCGAGCTGAGTGACGTAGCCTTCGCATGGATGGATGGTGCGCGCGACCCGGAGAGATGCCCGCACGCGGCTGCTGTCCATTCCTAGCCAAGAAACAAAGCCAGTACTGTATGCATGCAGTGTCGTGCCTTGGATTACTCCTCACCGGCCACGAAGACGTACACTCTTGCGGTGCCTCCCTCCATCCGGCTGGTCAGCGATCGATCGATCGGTCACCGCCGGCGAGCGACGGACGAACAATCGATCAGAAGGAAGGAAGGAATTGGAAGGATGGCCGCGACGGCGGTGAGCGACCCGTTGGAGGAGCTGTGGCGTCACGTGATTTCGCCGGACCGTACTCACCTGCTGTGCTTCTATCCGAGCAAGATCACCATGAGCGGCATCTGGACGGGGGACAACCCGCTGGACTTCTCCCTGCCATTATTGCTGTTCCAGATCCTGCTCGTCACCGCCACCACCCGCGCCGTCTCCCTCCTCCTCTCCCCGCTCCGCCTCCCGCGCTACATCGGCGAGATCCTGGGCGGCTTCCTGCTGGGCCCCTCCGTGCTGGGCCGCCTCCCGCACTTCTCCGACGTGGCCTTCCCCGTCCGCAGCCTCTTCGTGCTCGACTCCATGTCCCTCCTCGGCCTCATCTACTATGTCTTCACCGTCGGCGTTGAGATCGAGCTCGCCACCGTCCTCGCCCGCTCCGGACGCCGCGCCTTCTGGTTCGCCGCCGCCTCCGCGGTCCCGCCATTCCTCGTCGGCGCCGCCACGGGATACCTCGCCCTCAGCACCGACGACACCCGCAAAACCAAGGACCAGGTATTGAACGACCTGTCGTTCCCCATCTTCCTGGGCGCCACCTTCTGCTCCACGGCCTTCTCCGTTCTCGCGCGCAACATCGCGGAGCTCAAGCTCGCCGGCACCGACGTGGGCCAGCTCTCCATCTCCGCATCCCTCATCAACGACACCTTCGCCTGGTCGGGTCTCACGATCGCCACGGCGCTGGCGCACGTGCGCTACGGCCTGCTCCCCTGCGTGTGGACGCTGGTGTCCGGCGCCCTCATCTTCTCCGTCAGCTACCTCGTCGTCCGCCCCGCGCTCGCGCGCCTGGCCCGCCGCCGCGCCGCCGAGGGCGACCAGGTGGTCCTCAGCGAGGCGCAGGAGTGCTCCGTGCTCGTCGGCGTCATGGTGGCCGCGCTCGTGGCCGACGCGGGGGGCACGCACGCCATCTTCGGCGCCTTCGTGTTCGGGCTCGCCGTGCCCAACGGGCCCGTGGGCGTGGCGCTGGTGGAGAAGGTGGAGGACTTCGTCGTCGGCATGCTGCTCCCGCTCTTCTTCGCCATGAGCGGGTTACGGACGGACACCGCCAGGATCACAAGCACGCACGCGGCGGTCTTGCTCATGGCGGCCGCGCTCGCCGCGGCGGTGCTGAAGGTTGCCGCGGCCGTCGGCGTGGCCGGCGCGACCGGGATGCCGCTGCACGACGGCGCCTCCATCGGGCTGCTGCTCAACACCAAGGGCGTCATCGAGCTGGTGATCCTCAACATCGGGCGGACCAAGCGCATCATGAGCGACCAGTCCTTCACGGTGCTGGTGTTCATGTCTGCGCTGGTCACGGCGCTGGTGACGCCGCTGCTGGCCATGGTGGTCAAGCCGGCGCGGCGGCTCGTGTTCTACAAGCGGCGCACCGTGGCGTGGCCGCAGCAGCCGGACGCCGAGCTCCGCGTGCTGGCGTGCGTCCACGCGCCCCGCGACGTGCCCGGGATCATCGCCCTCCTCGACACCGTCGCCTCTTCCTCTAATTCTTCGCCGGTGGGCGTGCACGCGCTGCACCTCATCGAGTTCGCCGGCCGCGCATCGGCGCTGCTGCTCATCAACGCGTCCGCGCCGGCATCCTCCTCCTTCTCCGACGATGACTTGAAAGGGACGCGCAGCCAGGTGGAAACGCACTACAAGCACATCGCGCACGCGTTCATGGCCTACGAGGAGAACAACAACGGTTTCGTGTCGGCGCGCACGTTCGCCGCGGTGTCGCCTTACGCGTCGATGCACGAGGACATAGCGGCCGCGGCGGAGAACCAGAACTCGGCGCTGATCCTGCTGCCGTTCCACAAGCACCGCCTCGTGGACGGCGGCATGGAGCCGTTCCACCCGGCGGTGCAGGCCCTCAACGCCACCGTGCAGCGGTTCGCGCCCTGCACCGTCGCCGTCCTCGTCGACCGCGGCCTCGGCGGCGTCGTGTCCGGAACATCGGCGTACCGCGTGGCGGCGCTCTTCTTCGGCGGGCGGGACGACCGGGAGGTGGTGGCGCTGGCGACGCGGATGGCGCACAACCCGGGCATCGACCTCACCGTGCTGCGGTTCGTCCAGAAGGGCGGCAGCTTCACGGCCAGCGAGTTCGACTCGCTCAAGGAGCGCAAGGCCGACGACGCTTGCCTCCGCGACTTCCACGACCGGACCAAAAATGGTGGAGCGGCGGTGGAGTACCTGGAGCGCGGGGTGTTCAACGCCAGCGAGATGGTGGCGCAGATACGGGAGCTCGAGGCGGCGGGGAAGGACCTCCTCGTGGTGGGGAAGGTGCCGGGCTTGCCGGCGCTCACGGCGGGGATGGCCGATTGGTGCGAGTGCCCGGAGCTGGGGCCCATCGGCGACCTCCTCGCCTCCAGGGACTTCCAGACCACGGCGTCCGTGCTCGTCGTCCAGTCCTACCAGAGGGCGGGCCCGGGGACCACCATGTCAGCGGAGCTCGGCCTCGGCGACGTCCTGCCCGGCGCCGCTGCTGGAAGGCCGCCCCGCCGAGCTCGATAGGAACTGGAGATACCGTTGAGATGGACGATTGTGCATGCGCATGCTCATGGTCTGTACAAGTAACTAACTGGCTACCAGTAGCAGGCATAGGCCTGGCAGATTAGCAGTTGGCAAGAAGGGGCGTATGTAGATGCCAGAGATAATTGGAGAAATTCAGCTCTCGGCTCTCCGTCGACGCAGAGCAAATATTTCTCCTGCTCCTGCATACTGCATGCACGATAATGTCAGTTTGTACAAAGTGGAGTTATTAGATGTTTCATGCATTATGAATCTTGTTTCTGGCTCCAGATTGTACCGCAGCAGCAAGTTGTTATGGCGTCTCTTGAATCTGCAGGTGACATGCGATGCCTCACAATTTGACAATGTCTTAGAAGCAGTATTGGATTGATTTCCTATTGAAATTGCAATCTTGACTGAAACTCCGATGAACTGTTTTTTTTTAGAATCCTCTGATGATGAACTTGCTGAAATACCATGTCACAATGTGGAGTGACACACGTTCGGCCTTCTCTGACGATTTATCACTCTGGGGGCGATAAAGAAGGCCGGACGTGTACTGGGCCTGGTTTCTTTCGTTGTACTGGGCTTGGATACTAGTTACCAGGCTGGGTTTGAACTAAGAGCTGGACTCAAATCTTGTTGGATCATTGGTGCGTTTTTTTTTTTTTTTAAAAGAAAAAGATCATATTGCTCCAAAAAAAAAAAGATCATTGCGATCTTTCAAATACAATTCTATCGCCTCACTAATATTTCTTGAGAGGTATTTAACATTTTCTTACGCAAATATAGAAAACATTACACAAGTTTTAGAAAGATAAATACAACATAGTGACATGAAGGTAAGCAATTGAGTTGTCCCGCAATATGGGGTTGTTTGGATTCTGCCTGGGGAACTGCTGCAGGCAATTGCATGACATCCAACGTTTAGGGAGCTGCTACCTGCCAGACAGCTTTGCCCAGGGTTAGAACCAAATTAGCCCTATAGGCCTTGTCTCGAAGAGATACAGCTTAAAAATCCCATGAGTTATTAAGACATTCGTACCTTGTTTTAGACATCTATAATCTTGACTTATAGATGGGTTACTTGGTTGAGTTCTTTTGCTTCTTTTTACTACAAATAGAAATGTAAAGTATTTTATATCTTATAAACCACCCCAAATTTAATATGGATCTCGGAGCTGAAGCTGTTAAACAGGATCATATGTTTGCCCTGACAGTTGCGTCCTAGTTCTTACTACTATTTCTCATTCTTTGTGGCAAGTAAGAACACAAAAGAAACTAAAAATCGAAGGATAATGTGAGAAACAAACCACTAACTAGCCGTTAGGTAACCAACAATGCAGAAAGGCTAGTCAGAAGGCATATTCAAGACTGTCCAATCTAAAACGACTGAAGCAACATGCATGCGTATACCTCTAAACAAGAAGCGACAAACATGCTAGTATGCTACAAATAGAAGTACACATGAATACTTAACTGGAGACATGGTATGTGTCACATGGGGCAGGTGCACGGGACAGTGTGAGATACTCTGGGCCAAGCAAGTATACAAGGGGAAAGGAGCAGAAGGGAGCTCGTATGAAGGTGGTGTAGGGAGGCAAGGGACAAGGGGAACACGATGGATGCAACCACTGATCGATGCTGCTGCCTGCATTGCACAGCAACAACCCGTGACTTGTGTACATGCAAACATGCCTCGGAAGTCGTTTGCTGTGGACTACTGCCCCTGTGTTTGGGGCCCCTGTGTTTGGGACCAGATAAATTAAAATACGTGTCATACGATTGCTTGCACCATTTTTATTAATTACCTTGACATGGTACTCCTATTTTAAGAGGCCTGGTACTAAAAGTGGAGTACAGATTCTGTTAAAAAATTGCACGAGGCACGGAAAAGGCAAATCAATCGTGTTCGCATTCTGGGACGGAGGCAGGAAAAGAGGGATCAATAATATGGTCATGATGCCTGCAATCTTCTCCGACAGTGCACAGCGCTCGCAAGTTGCAGATAGAGGATTGAAGTGACGCTCTGTCCAGTGAGACTGGTCACTGGTCGCGCTTGTGTCCGTGTGTCACGGCTTGAACAGGACAATGTGTAGTAGGACTGCTCATTGCAGTAGTCATGTTGTGCAGCATATCGATCGTTTCGTTCCCAGGAGAAGCACATGCACGCGAGCAAGGACTGGCCTCCATTCCCCAATGGTTTCCAAGGACCTGCCATAGGTCGAGTTCGGCGTCGTTGCATGCATGGCCGGCTTGTAAATGGCGCGTGCGTACTCCCATACCTCGATCATCATTTTATACTGTACTTATAGAGAGGAGTGTGGTTTTTGTGAGCATGGAGGTGTGCCCCACCCCTATTTTGACTATTAATTATGGTCAAATATATAAATCAACTAAATGATTGTACCATTAAACATGTCAAATCAGTTGTATATATGTCAAATTAGTGCGTCAATTTATGATTTAATGTACGAAAAATGTCAAATTTATACACGTGTATAAATTTGGCATTTTTCGTACATTAAATCATGAATTGACGTAATAGTTAAACTAGAGTGGGCGCACACCCTTGTGCTCACAGAAGTATTTATCTATAGAGAGTTGAAACACAGTGAATTTTGAGCATTCCCTTGATTGGTCGGTCGAAATAGAGAAACTTTTGGGCCCGTATGATCCAGACATGCATGTATGTGAAGGAATCAAACAATGATCATGCATGAAATACCGCCAAACTGGTACTGTACTCTGATTCTTCTAGTAGTATATATAGTCATGATTAATTGTATAGTCCCAAGATTCAGCTTCTAGTGCTTGTCTCGCCGAAATAATCGGCATTCTGTCCGAGATCGATCAGGGTGTAATTGAGATTGACATCGATCTGTGTCGCCTTCTACCCGTGTAGGCTAGCTAGAGTGATCCATTCAGCTTGCAAGCAAAGCATGGTCCATGTCGATTGGGTGTCGCCAAGTACGCATAGTACTGCATATAGCTATCCACGTTCTCTCATAGCTATCCATGGTTTTTCTTGCTCCAAGACTGATGTCAAACATTCTTCGATTATGTGACGAGGCAAAAAGAGGAATGATTTCAAAGAAGAAAAAACATACGAGTATGATGCATGCTCTAGAGATGACTTCTGGATCTGTAGCATTGGGGCCGGGCGGACCACACTACAGTCCCAGCCGAGTGTGCATGATGAGTCACGTGAATGGCTGGATAGACGACACGTGATACTCACCCTTTTGCCACGCTGGATGCCTCACAGTGCGCAGCCTTGCAGGCAATGTGTGTGCAGTAGTCAGTTACCCCCAGACCCCACTCACTGGCTCACTGCCATTGCCATGCAGCCTGCGAGTCGCTTCACTACTGCGTGAAAAACTGGCAAAATAAGCCTGTGCAAGAACGCATAAAAACAAGATGCAAAAAAACCGCGTGTTGAGATCGCCTGCATATATATGGAACGAAACAATGTTGTCCATGGACCATGGCATCTTTGTTGTTATCAGAACATATATTCCCCTGTGACTGCATAGAATGAGCCCGCCGTATTAGCAATGCTCAGACGACATGCCAACAAAGATGGAGCTATATACCCGTGATCCACAAGGGTCGCCTTGTTACATACTACTATGCCTCGTTCGTAGCATGTTTGGCTGCATCACTGACCATACTGATTGCTGCATCTCATTTGCCCTTTTACTTTTCTCCTTTGTATTCTACCGTATCCACCATTCATTTCTTATCCGCCACCACAGAAATCCACCTAGCTTGGTCCCGCCCTGATTGTTTCAATTGCACGTTTGATCTTACATGCATGCACATTGTAAATAATTTTGTGTTTTCTCGTAATAATGGCAGTACTAGGTGTTTAATAAACATTTGTGTGTGTGGGCGGGGAGGGGGGGGGGGGTGTATTTTGAGGTAAAGTTATGTAATGGCAGCTGTGGTCATTTATAAAGCATATAAGGTATTTTGGGTAATATAATTTGCATAGTGTGAGTGATGAGCAGTTTTTGATTTCTTTCGGATCAAAAAAAGTTTTGTAGACACTGATTCCTGGTTCAGTTTTGTAGTTCGCAAAAAAAAAGTTTTGTAATAAGAAATGTAAGTTCATGAATATATGGAACATTCATCCAAACAGCAGTTAAAACCACATGGTGGTGACCAGAGTCAATGTCTTCTTCTTGTTTTCTTTTTCCCTACCCGGGCTGCTTTTCTCATGGATATCCGAGCAGCTTTTCTGATGGCATGTTCGTAGACATTGATTCCTGGTTCAGTTGCCATCGGATCCTTTCATTGTTATATACGAGCCTCTCGAACAAGCCAAGTCAAACCCTCTCCTAAAAAGGAGCTAAGTATAGTGTAATCTCTCAAAAAGTCGATGCTTCTTATGCATACTAGTACTTGCAGTGTTGGCCTCAGTACTCTGCTCTCTTTACACCCTGGAGCGATCCCTACATCTACGGTTGACGGTTGTCATCATCGTGGTCGTGGCTGACCGGTCGGCCGGCTCACTGCTTGCCCTCCTACGGCTTCTTTTTTGCATTTGGTAGGAGTAGTAGTTTCGTGTGGTCAAACATTACCGGCACTAGCACAAAGTAGAATGCTAATGTAGCACTAGTAGTACCAAGTAAAATGATCACACTATAGTTTCTATAAATATATGTTCGGTGAAGTGTTTAATGGGAGTTCAATTTTTCAGATAGTACTTATCTGAGTACTAGTAGTGTGCAACTGGAGTAGCAGCTGCTCGTCGACAGACAGAGGATGTACTAGCTGGACATAATTAACCGATCAGTCCTGAAAATACAACTCGCAGATGATAGTCCAGCACCGCACAGGACCACACCCACGTTTGTGACGGACGCAGCAGTTCTGCAATTGACAAGTTCTGGCCCCTTTGAATCCCTGAATAATAATAAAATTTATGGACAAGGTTACAAAGGAATTGAGCTGAGCAGGAGAGTGCATGAAATGAACAGGGCACACTGCGGCGCGGCGCATGAGATTATGGACAAACGTACGTGCACAGACGGCGCCGCAGGATTGAGTAAATGAGCAGAGCTCCCTCTGCCCGTCTGTGCTGCAGTGAACCTGAGTGAATGAACAGTGAGGTTGGGCAGGTTGTCTACTCTCGCCACAGATCGATATGGCCATTATTATGCCCTGATAAGTGATGAAGAAAAGATTACAAAGGAATCGAGCAAGAGGGCCGGGCCTCTGCTGCAGGGAGGGACCGAAGGGCCAAGCTAGGCGGCACACTGACACTGTTGTGTGGACAAGCCAAGCGAGTACTCGCTCCTACGTGCACAAAGCTAGGCCAGAGATGTTCACGAGTGGAGTAAACAAGGGTCGGGTGCACGCAGCTTAGCTTGTCTCGTCCCTTGATGCTCCGAGCCACACTGCAATGCATGCAGGACGCAGGCATTGGCTGCAGTACTACTCCAGCAAGCAGCACAGACACAGCCTGGGATAATGGAAGCATATGGACTCGCATCAGTTTTACAGGCCCAGCTGCAACCATGCACGGCATGCAAGGTGGCCTCGGTGGCGTAGCAGCACTGGGAAGGGAAAAGCTCGACCTCCTCCCTCGTCGATGGTGCCAACGGCTAATCTTAATTACTCAGTACTGTAGTCTGTAGTTAGCGTAACCCTACCAAACCATGCATACTCGTATCTCTGAATCTCTGATCAGGAAACCATTATCATCGATCAAGGACGAGGTGGAAGAGAAGTGCATTGGAATGGGACGAAGCGAGCGGCAACCTCAACTCCCCAAGCAAGCGCACTCGTCGTCTCCCAGCTGGACGGACGGATCCATGCATGCACATGCTGCGAGCCCTGAGAAGAGATGGTCTGGAACAAGTGCAAAAGGGGCTAAGAAAAGGAGAGACCCTTTCCGCTCGGGAGACGGGAACGAGGCCACGCATGCAAGTCAAGACGCCACCGGAAAGCCGGGGTCCGATCCACGAGGCACCAACCTTTCGCAAGATGCAGTCTCCAGAGTCAAACTTTAAATCACAATTATTATTATTTTTCCTTTCAGCATCTACCACAACCACATATATACAAGGACCACAATATAATGTTGAGTAGGAATGGTAAGTACATCTCACATGCATTTGTCGATCGATGAATATGCATGCATGGTCCAGCAAACAATGGTGAAGCCGTGAAAAGCCCTCAGCGTGTGCTAACACTGCTGAACACACTGTACTAAGCATTAGAGCATGCTCAAGTCCCCAACGGCACTGTTCTTCAGAAACAACGAGAAAGAAAAGAACATATGGGGAGAGGGAGGTAGCGATATTCGGATTCCTTCCAAACTTGAGCACAGGTGTTTTATTTTTATTTTCGAATACTTTAATTTTCTGAAGAGATGCCGGCCTCACAGCAAAACCAAAAGCGCAACGGACGCAACCAAACCCAAGACCTCACCTCACTGCCGACCATTGCAAGAGTCGTGTGAGTGCCTCGGACCTCGCGCTGATTGTCCCTCCCGCCGATAGCGAAACGGTGACGAACACAGATCGAGACACCACACCACAAGTCCATGCTAGTACTACCTTCATCATCTCATATGAGTAGGTGCGGTCATGGTTCGCCACCCAACCCATCATCATCTCATAGGCGATCAAGCTGATGATGATTCAGCAGGAAATGCCTGACGTGGTCAAAAGAGAAAGGAGCGATGAAGAATGAATGCTTGGACAAAGAGCAACACAAGACTTGCTAAAAGGCCCAATGACAACAACGTTTCAAGCTTCTAGGTACACGAATGTCTCTATTGCAAACTTGGACTAATACCTTTCTTTCCCAGCCCAGGCTGATCATTCAAGATCACGATCTTCGTTTCTGCAAATTAGTGTTGTATATCAGTCAACACGTCCAATCAAGCAGTGATGCAATGCAATTACTAGCGCATCAAACAAATGTTGTAAAAAACAACAATTATGTGTCATCCAAAAGGTAAAATTACCCAAACTAATTAACCCACCATGCACGGAATAAGATTTCAGATTTGCTGACACAAGCATATGCCTTAGCAAGGTATTGTGTGCATTAATTATCACCGATATAAATAAAATGCATTAGTGAGTTAGATTAAGACAAACGAAACACAATACGTCCCAAAAAAGCTTGAACTGTTCTACTTTATCGTCGCTTACTAGATCTTCCCTCTAATCTCCTTCTTGTTCCAACACCGAGCAGCCTTCTCTACAAGAAAGCTTTGATGAGCATGACACCTTTGACCATATTTGATGTGACCTGCATGAGATCCTATGATGGACTAGATAGTAGTAGTAGATTTTTCATCCGTGCCAAATTTTCTTGCCTTCCATCAGAGTTAGAGTTGTTTGTAACCAGAGAATGTAATAAGTATACTTTGATGTCGATAAAAAATCTATTTTTGTGTAAAAAAATTACCACCAGTTTGACATCTCATGATGTTCATCTAGAAATATGCATCGGGCTCAATTATGAATATTGACCCTAAGACTGACTCCAACAATGATGTCCATTTTGGAGAGGCAAACAGGCCTTTGCCTGGCGTCAACAGTAACAAAATGTGCATCTTTCAGTGATGAACTCCAACAGCGCTATTGCATTTCCGGTGTGCATCTTCGCGTGAGGCACGGTGCTCTTCACTTCGGCCGGGGACGCGCAGCTGCTCTGACGTGCGCTGCGTTCCGCGCGCGGACGACGCGGACAACCTGCACTGGCGCGTCGGGCAAGGCGGGGGCTGGAGAAGAAGGTTGAGCCGGAGGAGGACGCCGCGGCAGCGTCGCGGTGGACGTTGACGACGAGCCCGCTGCGCCTCGTCGCGATTACGCACCGCTGCGCCGCCGAATCGTGCAAGCACAGCGTGACAACGCCTCCCGCCGCCGCAGCAGCTGGCCTCGCAGCTCCCCGCGCACCGCTGCGTCGTAGCTGACCTGCGCCGCCCGCCGCCGCGGCAGCTGGAGCTGGCCTCGCACGTCGCCCGCGTTGCAACGCCGCATCTCGCCCGCGCGATGCGCGGAGCGGCGCCGCCGCAGCTCACCCCGACCCACGCGGTCGAGCTCCGCGCCCCGCCCCGCCCGTGCTCCACCATACGCCGTCGATTATTATTGTAGCGAAGCTCAATTTCATGGTGCAAGCTCCGGCTGAGCTCGATTTGACCGGATGAAGCCTGCGCCGCTCGCCGCCGCTGCAGCCTGCGCCGTGCTCGCCCTGCTCCGCCGCTGCGCTCACCCTTCGTGCTCGCGCCCGCGCGCGCTGTGTCCCCTGCTCCGCCGCCGCGATTCGCGCCCGCGCGCCGCGTCCCCTGCTCCGCCGCCGCGCCGCGCCGTGTTCCCGTGCCCCGTGCCGCGCTCCGCGTCGCCGACCCCACGTGCTGCTCGTCCGCTCGATGCATCGGAAGAGAGAGAAGGTGTAAATTTGGATCACCTCTCTCCTAGACAGGTAAACTGCCTGCTCATTTGCCTTCTCTGTTGGAGAAGGAATCAATGATGCACAGTAGAAAAATGAAAGGCATATATGCATTTGCATGAGCTGTTGAAGTCAGCCTAACGCCTAGGGGGCACACCCTGAGCTAAGAGCGGCAACAAACGGACCATCACCACCATAGGAACAAAAGTCTCTCTTTTTTTTTTTGCTACTGTAAAAATTTCAAGTTTTGTCAATTCGAACCTACGGGGATATTTTCTTATTTTTACACAAATTTTATTTTTAATCCAAATTTTGTAAGGCATGATGATATATATAAACGGCGAGCACTATAAGGCATAAAAACTAGAAGTAATTTTCTTATTTAAAAAATAATTTTCAAACTTAGGAATTAATGTCTTCTACCATCATTCCCAATTTAAGATATGAATTTAATAAAAAAACACTAAATATTTTTTTATAGGTTTTAATTAATACTTTAGTATACCAAATTGAGCCATAATTCTATCTTGAGTGTTAAACAATATGACGATCTGTCAGGTAATAAAAATCTTTCTTGAAAAAATATATTATACACACCTAAACCATTCGTGGTCAATCTACGTTCAGTCATGCTATTGTCACGAGGATAAATAATATGTTGGGTGTGCGTCAGTGTGTTTATAGTGGTAAGTACTTGAGCGCGTATATAATTATTTGCGTCTACATATATCTTGGAAAAAAATTAAATCGCCAGTGCTAAATTAGCGTTTGTACTGTTACCAATGTTAAAAGGAAAATATAAAATATACTTCAGTTCCTAAGCACAGAGCCCCAAGGAGAAGCAAATCCAATGCTGCTGCTCCCTACGGCGTGTCAATAAATTGGGGTCTCCTAACCTCTTGTGCTTACGCTCTTGTTCGTCTCCGCCCGGCGTCTTCCACTTTACTCCTCATCTACTCCACCCGAGCCCCGCCTCACCACCGCCGCGCATCCGCAGAGCGCGCGGCGCCAAACCGCAAAAATAATCCACCCGTTGGCGCTGGATCGCCATGCTCGCGGCTTGTTCCCCTTGGCGTTTGTAGATGGGCTCCTCCTCCCTCCTCCTCTTCCCCGCGTCGTCCTCCGCCGCCTCCTCTTATTCTTCTCAATCTCATGCCACCTCCTCCTCCTCCTCCCATTCCTTACTGCCGCCGCTCCCTTCGCCTCAAGACCACCTGCTCCTCCACTACCTCCACCTGGTAGACCACCAAGACTCCGCCGCCATGGTCCGCAAGCGCCCCGCGCCCGACATGGACCTCCCGCCGCCGCGCCGCCACGTCACCGGCGACCTCTCCGACGTCACGGCCGCCGCCGCGGCCGCAGCATCCGGCGCACCGCAGCCGCAGCCGTCGCCCGCGAGCGCGCAGCTGCCCGCGCTGCCGACACAGCTCCATCTCCCCGCGTTCCAGCAGCAACACGCGGCGGCGGAGGTGGTCGACGTCCCGGGGGCGCAGCAGCAGCAGCAGCAGCAGCCGGGGGGAGAGGCGACGACGGCGTGGGTGGACGGCATCATCCGCGACATCATCGGAAGCAGCGGCGCGGCGGTATCGGTGACGCAGCTCATCCAGAACGTCCGCGAGATCATCCACCCCTGCAACCCCGGCCTCGCCTCCCTCCTCGAGCTCCGCCTCCGCTCCCTCCTCACCGCCGCCAATGACCCCGCCATACCGCCGCACCACCAGCACCAAGCTCTCCTCCCTTCCCCGGCGGTGGCGGCGCTCCCTCCTCCTGCCCCCGCTCCGACCCAGCTTCCGGAGAAGCGCCGCCACGAGCCGGCTCAAGAGGAGCCGAACCCGCCGTCGCCCAAGGCCCCTACCGCGGAGGAGACGGCCGCCGCAGCCGCTGCTGCCGCCGCCGCGGCGGCGGCGGCGGCGAAGGAGCGGAAGGAGGAGCAGCGGCGGAAGCAGCGCGACGAGGAGGGGCTCCACCTGCTGACGCTGCTCCTCCAATGCGCGGAGGCGGTGAACGCCGACAACCTGGACGACGCGCACCAGACGCTGCTGGAGATCGCCGAGCTGGCCACCCCCTTCGGCACCTCGACGCAGCGCGTGGCCGCCTACTTCGCGGAGGCCATGTCGGCGCGCCTCGTGAGCTCGTGCCTTGGCCTGTACGCTCCGCTACCGCCGGCGTCGCCCGCCGCGGCGCGCCTCGGGAGCCGCGTCGCGGCGGCGTTCCAGGTGTTCAACGGCATCAGCCCGTTCGTGAAGTTCTCGCACTTCACGGCGAACCAGGCGATCCAGGAGGCGTTCGAACGGGAGGAGCGGGTCCACATCATCGACCTGGACATCATGCAGGGCCTGCAGTGGCCGGGCCTCTTCCACATCCTCGCCTCCCGCCCCGGCGGCCCGCCCAGGGTCAGGCTCACCGGACTCGGCTCCTCCGTCGAGGCCCTGGAGGCCACCGGAAAGCGCCTCTCCGACTTCGCCGACACGCTCGGCCTGCCGTTCGAGTTCTGCGCCGTCGCCGAGAAGGCCGGCAATGTGGACCCGGAGAAGCTCGGCGTCACGCGGCGCGAGGCCGTAGCCGTCCACTGGCTCCACCACTCGCTCTACGACGTCACCGGCTCCGACTCCAACACGCTCTGGCTCATCCAGAGGTACGCATTGTGCTTCCATGCCACTCAAATCTTGATGCTATCATGACCACTTTTCAGCAACCACTATACTTTATTAGGAGTACTAGTAACCAACGTCAACACTGTGATCTGCACGTCAGGCATCAATCGTAGTACACTAGTTTAGCAGTTAAAAATTGCGTTTTGGAGTTCCTAAAGCTTGTCATTATGACCAACTTTCTAGGCTACAAAGGTTGCATCTGTCTTTGGCGATCCCAGAACTGGAATTGCATTTGGTTAGTGGATCACTAAAAGAGCGAGCTGAAGGTTCTTTATCATGATGACCAACTTTTCACGCCAAAAGGCAACCACTATCTAGTTCCAAGTGCCAGAAATGATGGTTAGGTTACTACTAAAATAGAATGACTGTCATCTTCTAGTAATCATGATTGACCACAAAGCTAAGCTCAAGTGCTTACAAGAAATAGGTGTCTGTTTTCTCTAGTCCACTGAACTGCAATCTGTCCAATAATGTACTTGGGGAACCAAGAAATAAATTGAAGTGTCCTGATAGACTTGTTGCATCATTAAAATTCTAAATGTTCCTGACTGATTGATCTTGTCCTACTCTATTTGAATCGCATAAAAAATGCCTGTACTGATGGACCACTGTGGATTGATCAGGTTGGCCCCGAAGGTGGTGACAATGGTGGAGCAGGACCTGAGCCACTCAGGCTCCTTCCTGGCGCGCTTCGTGGAGGCCATCCACTACTACTCGGCGCTCTTCGACTCGCTGGACGCGAGCTACGGTGAGGACAGCCCGGAGCGCCACGTCGTGGAGCAGCAGCTGCTGTCGCGCGAGATCCGCAACGTGCTCGCCGTCGGCGGCCCGGCGCGCTCCGGCGACGTCAAGTTCGGGAGCTGGCGGGAGAAGCTTGCGCAGTCGGGGTTCCGGGCGGCGTCGCTCGCCGGCAGCGCGGCGGCGCAGGCCTCGCTGCTGCTCGGCATGTTCCCCTCCGACGGCTACACGCTCGTTGAAGAGAATGGTGCTCTGAAGCTGGGATGGAAGGATCTTTGCCTGCTCACTGCATCTGCTTGGCGCCCGATTCAGACATCAGGCCGTTAGAGGTTGAATTGAGAGCAAATTTACAGAGCTAGAGTATCACTAGATCTTACAGAGATGTTCTCTTTCCTAGTAGTAGTTCTTTTGCCTCTTTAGCTTGATGCTCATTTCTGTCAATTCTGATAGTAAGAAATGGAGAACATTCTGATCACTAATTGCTAGAAATGTCCACAGTGATAGTTGCTAATGTTTATGGTAGTAGCTGTTGACCACCTTTAGCAATCTGATTAATCGGTTCATCATTTCTCATGTTTGGTGCCGTTCTTTAGCATGTGTTATTAAGGTTCTGTTAGTAGAGAAATAGAGAATGCGAGGAGTTGAGGGTTGATCAGCAACAAGGCATTACTAACAGAGTAGTTAATCATGAAAAATCTAGGTTTCCCTTTGTGTTGTGACAATGCAGCCTCGGATATGTGTCTGGATCAATGGTATTCAAAAGTCACAAATGTAGAGATCATGTGTAACAGTCACCGCTGACTGTCACCATCCGGTTTATGGCTCATTCCTGTCTTGTTTTTTTAATATATTTGCATCATTTTCATGGTCATCTTTATTGAGTTCACCCATTGTTGGCTCTAGTGGATATGCATTGTTTACTTTAACATCGTTTTCACCTTTCCGTCCATGTGAGGTCATTAGCTATAGCTTGCCATGATCTGCTGCTTCCTGCGCGCTCTGACTAATCGGGTTTTGCATGATCAGCTTAGATCTTTATCATTGTGCCGCAAGGTCATATTCGACCAGTGGGTATTTTAAGAATTTTCTTGCTGCTTGTTCACTATCCCCATCAAAGCAATCACACTCCACTTATTTAGCTGATTGTTTTTTTTTTCTTTTGGGCTTACCTCACTGAATGATAGCAGCCCGTTCGTGCATTATTTATGCAGACTAGGTTATTCTTCCTCACGCGGGGAATTTTGCCTCAAAGAAAAACAAAGAAGGAACATGGGTGTCATTTGGCTTAAAAACATTTATTTTTCGTCAGAACAAGAGTGGGACAGGATGGGAATTGTTAGCATTACCAAGTGGGCAGCAGCTCCATTGCATTGGTTGCACCTAGTAACATTTCCAAGCTGGGTTAGCAGCCAAATGCGTTAGCAAAGCGTCGCCTTCAAGGCTTCCACCTCTCTGATGCCATTTGCAGCACTATTACCTGCGATGGAAAGAAAGCTTTGTTACTAATTATGGAGTGGATACGAGAGAGGTTGGTTGAGGGAAGCGTTGCTGCATCGCCGCGAGAAGAGAAGGGTGGCAGCTAGGAGGAACGTGTTGGTGATGCATCTCTCTGCTTTTGCCATCCATGATGGGACATGGGCCTCTCTTCCTACGACGCGCGCTTTTCCTTGTCTCAGCTGCCCATCTATATCAGCAATGAGCAGTCCTTTTCCGGGCAGTAGGAACCGTGCCCTCTTGTCTCTTGTTCGGTTCCGGGAGTAGTAGTGCCTACTTCAGGCAGCAGAGCGAGCGAGAGGGTCAGGTTGGAAAGGCGCTGATTTCGCATTTGCAGCTGTTGCAGAAAAGCTCCTCCCTCCTCAATGTAGACAGGGGGGTGGTAACAATGATGATAGTCAGCGGTGGTTGTTGGACGTGCCAAACCCATTCCAGGAAGGGAAGACGAGTGGTTTTGCTCAAAACCTGTGGATCTGATGGGATGCTTTGCCTTGCCATGCATGGCGCTTTCTTTTAGCCAGCCATAGAGTACGGGAAGATCTTCATTAGCAATGGCAAGAAAGAAATCTGTCACGTGTTCAGACCCTGTTCAGTGCTACAGAAATCTGAAGGAAACTGTGGTGGATGGATCTGGTCTACAGGTCGAGTCCTGTCCGTGGTTGGTTATTAGTAAAATGGTGGGGATGATTGCCTTGCTTGCTTGAGTGGGCCAACGAAACATTCCTCAATGGTCAATAATGGAGTGGTAGTAGCAACCAAACAAAACGAAAATGATGCCAAGCAGACGTACTCCAGGAGTAGATCGGTCCTAGGATATGGACCCTGGTGCTCTCAAGTCTGATCGCCTCACTTCACCTGAGACACTTGTTGGTTCAAGGGGGCCTTCAACTCAACTCCACTGTTACGTCGTGTCATCATTCTTTTCTTGAGAATAATCTAAAATGGGTAAGAAATGCAAGTATGGAGATGAGGAGCATTTCCTGTTTCTTGTGTGCTGTTGGAGGAGACGAAAAGGCCGGCCGGATCGGAGAAGAAGCTTGGGGCCGGCCTACTCCACTAGTGCAAGGGCATTGATTCGTTCTCGGCATGGCAGTTGCCTGTGCGATAAATTTGGTTGCTGGCGCAGGGTAGTTACTCCACCACCAACAACAGCAACAAATTTCCTTGCAGGGCAGCGCCGTGCTGCGACCATGGCAGACAGAGCACGCGCGCTGCTGTTGCACGCTTCTGCTCGCCATCATCATGCATATGCATTTACTATCCTTCTCTCCTCTGTGTGCTCCCTGATTTGGCAGCTGCAAACTGCCGTGCAACCGACATGTACCGGTACTAAACGTGGAAACTAATAAAGGCGTAACTCTGCCTTCATGCATGAGCAAGTCGATCTCATTTCTCAAAAATGCTGCAAATCACACAGTAACACTCTGGCATTGGAAGTTTGTTTGTTTGGGCTGTCTACTGATAGATGAGCCCAGGCAGCCCACTCTGGCATTGAAATCGCTGGAATTTTTTTTAATAATAATCGCATTTTAAAATTATTTTATTTTAATAACCGGGCGTTTCCAAAATTTGCAAAACTACTCTGCCTGTCGCCCACGCATTGAGCGATTACGATTTATAACCCGTTGGAGGGGCGACAGGCTGCCATCGTGGCACCCTGCAGAGATCTATCGCCCCGTCAATGGGCGACAGGTTCCTCTCGCCTGTCCAACGGGCGACAAGGCGGCGCGGCGGGGCCCACTCGCCCGACTAATGGGGGACAGGGAGACACGGTCGAGAAAACAAAAGCATGAATCGATGGAATAACGTGTCAAAAAATCGAGGGAATAAGGAAGGTTAATAGAGCCCATGGCTTCGCGAGTAATCAATCTAAAACTCTGCTGTGGGTAACTCTGGACTTTCTGCTTGGTGCGTGAAGGCTTCAACTACAGAAAAACAGTAAGAAAAAGGAAGAAAAAGCAGAGGGGATCGATCCAATTACTTCCAAAAAACCAATCTATACCTCAATCTGCTCTCAATCCTTCCTTCGCTCAGGCCAATCTTCAGCAATCTAAGTTCCTCCATGGATCTAAGTTCCCACTTGCCGGCCAAGACCGTGGTGGTGACTTCTTGAGACTAGCCCAGCCAAGACGATGGGGACCACTGAATGCTTTTTTTAATAAAGACCACTGAACTCGTTGGCCTAGAGGATGGGTAAACTGAAGAGATAAGGTTGCGTGTGGGACCTACACACATGTGAGGAAGCAACGCTGGTAGAGGCAACTTTGAGCCGGAGCGCAAGGCCGAGGTGACGCGTAGAAGGAAACACGCCCTCGTCGCCCATTAACCGGGCGACAAGCCTCGGTGTATCCCCTGTCGCCCTGTCGACGGGCGATTAAAGCCTAATCGCCCTTCTAATGGGCGATAAGACCTAATCGCCCAATTGTTGGGAATTGGGCGACAGGTAGGTTAGTTTTGCAAATTTTCAAAACGCCCACTTATTAATAAAAAATAATTTTAAAATGCGATTATTATTAAAAAAAATTCGAAATCGCTGGGCTCGTCGGCCCACATTGGTACCTGGCAGGCTGGCACCTGGCACTTCAACATCCAACAGGTTTTAGTGGGCCACTAACTCATGTTAGTCCAACGTTATATCAGGCCGGGCCTTTGATAGATGATCATGCATGCAAGGGACCAGCACATTTGCTGCAAAGCACTAATTTCTTCCTGGGTCATTCACAAGTAAGATGAACCCATTGTTCTAGCTTTTTTTAATGCTCCGCATCCAACACATAGATCCCAGATCACAAATAGCAATGTATCAGAATTTGAATATGATTTGGTTGGGGTGCGCCAAGCCCAAGCAACAGTGCAACGCTAAGGCGACACTTGAGGAGCCTAGTAGCAAGCTACTATAGTGAATCCTCCCCCACAAAAAATAAATTTAATATCGTTGTGGGAACATGTCCCACATATCAGATATTAAACTGATAAGAACAGATACTACACTTGATCTTAGCCAAAAGGCCGAGAAAGGTATGATTTGTCTAGGTGCCGTGCCCTTCGTTTTGTATGCGCCTCGCCTGCTCCACACATCTTGGCCAGACGATATGGTACTAATTATCTTCACCACTAGTCGGATCGGTGTAAGCGAACCAGGTCTCTACCTTTCGGCTTTGCAACTGACCGACATGCTAGTTAGTGGGCTGATTGTGCAACAATTTTTCAGGCCTGGCCTTCTTTTCGATCCAGTGGTTTGGGCCCGTTACGGAAGCCTTCCTTGTCTGGAACTGCCTTTTCTTTTTCTCCGTGCGTGGAAAATAGTTGAGGCGAGCACGACGGCATCACACTTGTCGCGCTTTGCTCTGCACGTGATATGCAAGGCTACAACTCCAGTAGTCAATGGTGATGGATCTTGGAGGCCGGATCATCCTGTACTCACTGTTCATCTCCTACCATCATCCTCGATTCTTTTCCGTGATGTCAAGTCATGTCAGGGACACGTTGTTAGGCCGTCCCCAACGGCTGTCGACAACGACAGCTGACTCAGATTCCTGCGCAGGTGGAAGAGAGAGAACGCCAGGAAAAAGAGTCGCTAGCGCTGGACGTAGCGATAGTCGCTCGTTACTCCCATTCTCGTCTAACGCGTCAAGTGGACAATGCTGAATCAATGACAGGTAGAGCCCACACAATTTAGAATACTATGCTAACTTTTGACTGCTTAATTATTATATTTGGTCACTCATTTTATCTGACGTGGGCACTGATAAGAGTTAGCTTCTATCCACGTCGTTGGGGACGCTCTTATGCGTCCAAACTCCAAAGTGAGAAAAGAAAGCGAGGAAATCCAAGTCAGGGAGTACATGCTTCGACTCTCACTGACATTGGGCCAGCCACGGCACACCAATTGAGGCCGTCGTGGTGAGCGCAACCAAACCTCTGCACGCCGGCACTCAACCGCCGCCCAACGCCGGTCCACCACCGCCACCGCCACCGCCACCATGTGGCGCACGGCCACGTCCCGCCTCCTCCGCCGCGCGGCGTCCCCGTCCCACTTCAACACCACCCCCACCGCCGCGGCCTCCGCGCTCCTCCTCCACGCGCGCCCCTTCTCCCCTCCTCCTCCGCCGCCGCGGCGCCCGGCCCAGGCCGAGGCGGAGCTCGAGGTCACGCCGGCGGAGGCGCGCCGGCTCGTGCGCCTCGTGGGCGTCGAGGCGCTCAAGCAGCGGCTGCGGGACGGGCGGGAAGAGGTTGTGGGGTACGACGAGCTGCTCGACGCCTGCGTCGAGGCCGGCGCGGCCCGCACGCACGCCGAGGCCGAGGCGCTCGCGGGGGCCATGGATGAAGCCGGCGTTCTGCTGCTCTTCAGGGACAAGGCGTACCTCCACCCGGAGAAGGTCGCATTCCTGCTTTACCTACCCATCACACCCTTGCTTTACATTTCTGGATTCTTGCTAGTTGCTTGCTCGTACATACTAGTTTTGTGAGAGGATTTCATTCGGACCCCTATTGAGAATTTCACTAACTAGAGTACCTTTCCTAGGATGACATAGCTAGAGTGCCCATTGCTGCTGGGGATTGTTAGATTGACCCGAATCCTACGGATAACCTTGATCTCCTCTATTTCAAACAGGCTCTTAAATACCCTTGTTTGTTCCAAAATGAACTCGCCATCCTACATTTATCCTGCTCGTGAAATGGAAGATGAATACTACTGCCTATTTTCCATAGAAAAATAGTCCTCTTGGTGAAATGGAGATACTAACATTGCTTACTACAACTCAGAAGAATACCTATCCAGTAGTTCAGTTCATGAAATGTAGTAGACTGGTTATTGTTGCAGAAAAGAGTAAATTGGGAGTATAATCAATGTGTTAGTTACCTAGAACAACGCAGGATCAGGATGTCAGATGGAATTCACAGTAATGCGCAGCGTCAAGAATCTCGAGGTAAGATAGTTAAGGTTCACATTACTAAAATGGTCTAGCTAGTCATTTGAGGGATTCTTTGGAACTATTTTGTTCTCCAACTACCCTGGTCAGAACTCAGAACAAAGACCATATCATGCTCCATTAGGAAAAGTGGAGATCTGTTGTCGAACAGGTAAGCGTCAACCTGACATCTAAAGGTTTATAATTTGTGTTATGGACACTGGATCAACCGAAGATTTTTTAAAACACCTAAATATCATCAGCATGAGATTTTTTGCTGTTGCTTTGAACCTTAGGATTCTCCAAAGAAAGATTGCCCTCTTGGTGAAATGGAGATTCTAGCATTCTTCAACAAACTTATGTATGAATCCTCTTGGTGCAATGGAGTAGATAAATGACTGGCGATGAAAAGAGTAACCTTGAGATTATAACAAAGATGTAGCATCAGTTAGCTGAAACAACCCAGGACCACGACATAGAAGGGATCTACAATTACGTACAGAAATCAAGATGTGATGGTTATGGTGTTCGTCACCTACCCTGGTCAGAGATCACAACTAGACCATAGCATGCTTCAAGAGGAAAGTGGAATCCTTTTCATGTCATTCATGACACTTACAAAAAGGCAAGCATCCATTTGAAAACTAATGGTCATTACTTTATATGTCAGTTATGTAAATTCATCAACAAAAGCTTTACATTTGTTCGACAAAGGTTGTAACACTAGTATGAGATTGTCTATTGCTTGAACTTCTAGGAAAGTGTCAGTTTTGCTATTTTATCATGTGACCAATTATACATATTTTGTCCGACTGATTAAAAGGTGCTCATGTTGCAAATTCAACTGAAGCTTATGTTGATGGATTCTTGACTGTTTGTAGGTGGTGGACCTGGTTAGAAGAGCTGTGCCGCTTGCACTTGAATTAGAAAATGACCCAAGAAAAGAAGAGTTTAAGCAACTCCAGGAAAGGAAGGAAGAGATTGACAAGCTGGCGCACAAGCAAGTCCGTCGCATCCTGTGGTGTGGCTTAGGGTTCTTCATATGCCAAGTTGGTCTCTTCTTCCGCCTCACGTTCTGGGAGTTCTCGTGGGATGTGATGGAGCCAGTCGCCTTCTTTACAACCGCATCTGGCCTGCTCGTTGGCTATGCCTATTTCCTCATTACTTCAAGAGACCCAACGTATCAGGACTTCATGGAGAGGCTGTTTTCGTCAAGGCAGAGAAAACTTTGCGCTATGCGTAAGTTTGATATGGAGAGGTACCTAGAGTTGCAGAAGCAGTGTAGGTGTCCTCTGGAGGGTCATTAGGAGATATGGAGAGGTACCTAGAGTTGCAAAAGCATTGTTCTCGGTGGTCTTAACTCCTAAGCCTCATGAACTTGCAATACCGGAATTAAAGTTTATCCTGTGTCACCTGTTGTTTTTCCACGGTGCAGCTTGTAGGGCAGCCACCATATAAGTGCCCTTAATTAATAGTAGAAAACTTAGTCTGAGACATCAGTGTGTTGCTGACATAATACAAGAATCGCTTACAACAGTTACCTTTTTTTTTAAGAATTATAACAGTTACCGTTTAGCCAGGTGTCAAATATGCATGCAGCTTAATGTCAAGACATCATTACCTTTGTTTTTTTACATATTTAAACAGATATTTCTGAGGAATTTCACATGCCTTCTGCTGATATATGCTCCAGGCATATCCTTCAAGAATACAATATGAATTGAATGAAATTATGCTACCATCCAGGAATAGTGTTGCTTTTTCAGTTTGCTGTGCTTGGTTGGAGGGCATATTTAGGCAGAACGAGCTGAATTTTTAATTGGAAAAATAAATCATCTGAGTTCTGGAAAAGGAATACAACTTGGATCAGAACAAACAGAAACATTTTATCATGTCATAAAATGGGGAAAACAGCATCCGCTGGTTATGCATTTCTTCCCTGTACATGCTGCGCTGTGGTCAACATTGGACGCCCTCAATGTTGCTCTTAAGCAATGAGCCAAAGATTTACATGGAAGAATACATACAAAACATGAGCAGCAAGGAACTGCACTTTTGCAATTCCAAACCACAAATAAAAGACTCATCCCCTGTATAACAAACAGGTCAAAGAATAATATGTCTTCACTTTGCAGGTTTTCTGTCATCTTGTATACTGGATTCGTCATTCTTTCAGGACACATTTTATCCTTCTTTTGGTTCTGCAGCATTGCTTTGACAGAGGTTTATTTGATTATTTGTTTCCAATCATAATCCCTTTGTTTAAGCAAGTGCATGAGGTTTGTTGCTTCAAATGCACAAGAGTACAGTGTGCATCTCATGTCACTGTTATTAATGTATGTTGGTATATCAAGTCTGCAGTTTCATTTCTACAGATTACCAAGCAACAATCTATCCAGAACTGGTATAGTTAGAACTTTATCATGTCTAGCTTAGATAGTGGGCACAGGCCAAATTGAAAGTTACCGTAGCTCTCATACATGAAAACTGGAACTGATAAACAAGACACTTTTCTCCTGACAAATTTGCTGCTGCATTCTTGGACAAATAAAGGGGCAAGAATCATAAGACTAACCAGCCGCTTTGTTCATCCTGGTGTTTTTATTTTTATTTAGAGCCTTTCTTTTGATCATTCGAGATAGTTTGTAGTATAAATCCTCTTGAAGCAATGATTCACATACATGACAAGGACAAACATATACACAACAAACATCACGAAATTCAGCACAGTTGAGGAAAACAAACACCACGAAATTCAGCAGCAGTTGAGGAACACGGTGACAAGCGTGGATTTCATCTTCATCGCCCAGTATAAGGTAAACGGATTCAAGAGCTAGCAGGTCTAATTACTTAATAATAATACAGGTAGCAAACACAAGGGGATGATCAATCGAGCAGAGCAATTACTAGTCTGAACAAAAAGCGCAACATGGAATCAAAACAAGTTCTTCCTATTCTTTATGATGAACGACAGAAAGACACCTCTCTGAGTCTCGACTACGATAAGAAGATATTACACGCCACCAGTGGAGGGAAGGGGAGGGGAGGAGATGAGTAAAGATCTCATTTTGCCGGCGCTGACACGGAGGGCGGGCCGCCGAGGAGGGTTTGCTGCTGGAGCTCGAGGTCGTTGAGCTGCTGCTCCCGGTCCATCTCGATGATCAGCGGCACCACCAGCACCAGGAAGGTGGTCCCGGCGATCCAGGCCGCCTTGCCCGTGCTCCGCAGCAGCTTCTTGGCCATGGTCGCCGCCTCACGCCCGTGAGCCGCCACCTGCGACCGGGAGATGGCCGCCAGGATGCCGTCGCCCTCCGACGCGCCAGCGCCGGCGCCGGAGCCGGAGCCGCGGTTGCCCCACAACGCCGAAGGCATCTTCTTCTCTCTTGTGCTTGATCCGCGACGGCGCCGCTCCTTTCCTTTCTTCTCTCTCTCTCTAGGGTTTTGTCTTCTCTGTCTTCTCCTCTGTCCTCCCTATTATTTATTGGGCTGATGAAAATGGAGCAGGCCGCGCAGCCAACACATTGGGCCGGCCCGCGTAACTCCGCCAATCGGCCTGCGGAATCCCGCCCGCAAAGAAGAAACCGCGGACTGCCGCGCGGTGCCGCCGGGATCTCGTAGGCTCATCGCCGCCTCCAACCTCGACCTCGATCGACGTCCGTGCATCCACCGTCACGATGGCATCCAGTCTGCTTGTCGGGTACGCCTATTTCCTCATTACCTCGAGGGACCCGACATGTTATGCCTTCATGGTCATGGAGTCTGTTTTTTGTCCGGGCAGAGAAAGCTTTATGCCTTCATGGAGAGGTACTTGGAGTTGCAGAAACATTGTAAGGTGTCCTCTGGTGTCTGCAAGGCCATCAAATGCATGGTCCTTAGAGCCATAACTTGTAACAACACATCTAAAATTTCTTCCATGCTGCTTCTTGTTTCTAGTGCACTCTAGGTTGTAGGACGGCCAATATTTACATGTCATGTTTCTCATTTCAGAAGTATAGTTCGAGATACCCTTGTTGTCCTGAAAGAATAGAGGGATCAGCTAATAGTATCCGTTTGGCACCTTGTCAGATATGAATACAACTGAATGTTCATAGCCTCCTACCATAGTCATGTACATATTTTGACCGTTCTTTTCAGTTTGTGTGTGCTTGGTCGCAGGACCTTTCATTTGCAGTTTTATAAATTCTTAAACCGTACTATAAGAGAAACAGAGGGAGTAGTACAGCATAACCATCTCGAAGTAAAAATGTTGTGTGATCTATCAGCATCCCACCATTCAACTTCCCACTATACCAACAATCAGCGTTACTACAAAGAATTACAAGTGAATATTTGCTAGTTCAGACATTTATCTCTGTACATGTCGTCCCGCGTTCAACATTGTAACTCCCTAAGTGTTGCTCTTATGCATCGAGAAAAAGAATGGCATGAAAGAATTTATACGAAAAAAAAATCAGCAAGGAACTGCACTTTTGCAATTTTCCAAGCTGCAAATGAGAAGACCCATCCAACAGTAACAAACTGGTGAAACATGCCTTGGTAAGTCTGCAGTTCCATCCTGGTGTCTTTCGGACATCTTAGGCGCCGATCATTCTTGCAGAAAGCAGGCTATCTCCTTTGGACATGCAGCATTGCCTCATTACAGGTTGGTTTTTTTATTCATCATAACAATTGCTGCTCATCACAATCCTTGGTTTACGCAAGTTCACGAGGTTTCTTGCTTTGAGAACTCACAAAAGCAGTATGTCTTGAATCTCATGTCACTGTAATCAATGTATGTTGCATTCTTTCATGAATCTCTCTCTAGTAGTCATGTAGTTCCTCCAGTAGCTCTTATAATCGTGTATCCCCAAATCAAGCCAAGGTTTCATGACACCATTGTAATGCAGAGTAGCAGCCTTTTCTATTTCGACACGACTAATTCCATAATCATGTCCAAGACCTGATTGAACCCATGAATCTTCCAAAGGATATACCAGATCTTCAAAGGCAAGTAAACTTGCAGGGAGTGATTTGAGTTGCTGTGACATCAGGTTGTCCTTCTGCACCTAACAAAAGGAAAGGTAACATAATTGAGATAAAAGGGGTTGTGGTGAAAGGGTAGGACGAGGACTGCTATTTTGATATGATTCCCTTTGGAATGACTGTATAAGGAGAAGTAAAAAACTACTAACCTTTTGGAGTAACTGATCATACAAACTGGTGATGCGGAGGTCCCTCCATTTTTCCAATTCAACGACATTCAGACCAGACATCCACACACACGAATTGATGTTGAAACTATGTTCTGCAATATGAGCGCTCAACTGGCCGAGTTTAACTCCACAGAACTGCACAGCGCCAATCACTTTAGCACCCATGTTGAGGTTCCACAGAGATGACAAGTCTTTCTGGACAATCAAATCATCATCCAGAACAACCACTCTGTTCAAGCTAGGAAGAAGGTTGGGCAAAAGGAAATGTGAATGACCAAAAACAGATATGTACTTGGTTTTCGTCTTCCTTTGGGAATCTTCAGAGTGGTTACGAATTGTGATACGAAATTCCTCTGCGGGCCATAATTGTTGCATCTCAAAAGAATCTACATCCTTGGAGAGCTTATGGTGATCCTCAATGTTAGTTACATGGACAGTAGCTTCCAAGTATGAATTTCTGTTAAACCAGTGCTTCATTGCATAAAAATTCTGCGCATCAGTGAACAAATGGAAAACAATGCTGCCAGAATCCTGAAATGTTTAACAGGAAAAAAAAACTTAGCAGTAAGATGAATTCCTATTATGATTATCAATTGTTTGGAAAGTGCAGACAGGATACCTTAGAATTCATAACTGTTGAGTTAATAGTGGTTGAAGCTGCAAGGACATTCCTGGAAAATATTGCATAGTGATGGAAGGTAGGGCTTTCAAGCTTCTGCCTATTTAACTGGTCCATGTGAATTGATGTGGATTTGAAATATTCTACCGTCAATCTCATGTGCAAGCAATGGTGAGTTTTTGGCATAGTCTGAAAGCCAAGATGATATAGAAATGCACTCTGCCTTGTATGGAAATAAGCTTCATCCTCAGTAATATCAAGTAACTGCCTAAGTTTCCGTTCAACACTTGAGCATCCTACTTCACAAGACTTGGCTCTCTCAATTGCGTGCTCCATTTTCTCTTGCTTCTTTGCAAAACTGAAATGAGTAGCAGGCATTGCCTTCAGAAATAATTAAAAGAACATGATGAACAAAATAATTGTAATGATCTAATTTATAAAATTTCAGTTGCATGCATCATATTCTCCTACATGTATACAACTTATTGCTTAAAGAGAAACAGACATTGAGAAATGATATCATGCGTGAATTGCAGAAGACACAGTTTTAGATTTTGTTACATGCAAAAAGTTTATGAGAAACGAACAGAGAAAGAAAGATTTCTAAAAGTAAGATGAGACTAACAATAATGGAAGATCATCATCTGCAATAGTTTCACTCAGCATGCGTTCATGTTCTTGGATATTTTGCTTCAGTTCACGTGTGAATCCCTCCTGGTTCTTCAATTTTGCAATACTAGGATAATGAGCTCTTGCCATAAAAAGTTGATCTTTAAGCCTCTTCACAACATCATCTTTGATTACTTCTCTATGCTCAACAGACCAGAGGCAATAACTTCCATATTCAAGCTCACAGGACTTGGGATTCTCCTCATGCAGTGTCTCTTGATCATGGTTCTCTTTCCCATTAACAGTAGCATCCTGTTGTAGAATAAATTTAGTAAATCACTTTCCTATGCTAAAAAAAGAAGAAGCAAAAACAGTTCTGAAGAATCCACTAACTAAAAGAAAAATGCCCGGCTCATTCCCAAAGCATGGATCATCACAATACTGCCAAAGGTTGCTGAAGAACTAATGATGAATATATATGTGTGTGTCTATTTGATAGATACAGTACCATAAAGCATTACACGCAAAATCAATATCCCCACTACGAAATACTTGAGCAGTATGTGCTTGGATGTCAAGCTATAGTATGATCTCCAGAGAAATCACTAAGTAGGGGTGGGCAAGAAAACCGATACCCAAACACCGAAACCGAAAAAACCGAGACCGAGACCGTAAAAACCGAAATTCCGGTCTTCGGGTAATTGTTTGGGTACTAGACTTAGATAACCGAATTTTATTTATCAAATTCGGGTAGTGCCCTTGGGTACCCGAACTACCCAAAATACCCGAAATATTATTTATAGGTGTAGGATGTAACACATATACTCATGCCATGGTCATGTAACATCCTTTCTCACTCACTTCAAAAAAAACATCCTTTGTTACTCATTCACCGTATTCATGTGTTCTCCATCATATAATGCTAATTTATTATCAAGTTGATTGCATAATATACTTTGGATATAATCAAGTTTGGTTTCATTTTTTTCTGAAAATTAGTGCAATATTGGGTAGTTTGGGTATAACCGAAGACCGAACCGAAATTTAGGTATCCAAAGTTGTCGGGTATCTAAATTTTTGTTGTCAATTTGGGTAGCAATTCTAGATAACCGAAAATTAAAAAGACCGAAAGAAACCGGACCGAATCGGGTAGACCGAACGCCCACCCCTATCACTAAGGACCTATTAAAACTAGGAGCAGATACGGAGATCTACAAGTTTTTTTTTTTGGTTCACCATGGATAATAGTAAAGAAGAAAGCATACAATATATTTAAGAGACTATATTCAAGTCACTTCTACAGGCACCTCAAATTATGTCAAACTCATGTATGTTGTCACCAGATCTGAAGTACACACAAAAGAAAAACATCTAACGGACAATAATGAAGGTGCAAAATCATGCTTGAATAAATTAACTTTATCAGGTACAATCTTACTGCAAGTTAACCTACACAAGCAAATAAGAGACTAATACCACACAGATGGTCAACAATGTTCCTACACTTGAGGCTGTTCAGTGTTGTTCACTGTGAAAATGCTGGGTGGCAGACTACTTAAAAAATCCTCAAAAGTGTAGGCGAACAAAGAGATTTTCTGTTACCTTTGATTTCAAGGACAAATCTTTCAATTGATATCTTTTCGGGGTATGAGGTCCTAAAGACACAATTCAATACATTAAAAAGGATACTGGTAAAAAAAAAAAATTCAAACAACGATATTGGTAGGTTCCGGGCTGCTTTTCCCCCTAATGCTTACCATTATTTCCCAAGGTGTCATTCTTAAGGTCAGTTAAAGAGAAAGAACCTTGGAGCTTTGCTTTCGATTTGACAGCAAGATTCTTAGACTTTAGTTTACTAGATTTCTGACCCAAAATCCCGTTAGAACTGTGTGTTTTCTTCTTGGAAACAACCTGCTTACAAAGTTGAAAAAGAGTGGGTCAGTAAAATGCTAGCATTTCTTTGTTTTTAACAGATAGACTGACCGGCAAACCAGAAGGAGCTCAGGGTCCGTGTTATTAGCCTATCCTTTTTTTTTTCCTTTTATCGGTTTCATTTGTTGAACTATTTGTAAATTCGACTGTTTTGTGACAGCTTCGCTACTCGAAGCCGGGAGTTATCCCCCGCTTCTAAAAAAATACTGAAAAAGAAATACACAAAAATGTAGTATAGCAGGCTCTAAATGTTTGCTGCAGCCAAGGCAGGAAATATTCCTTGTGGCATAGTGACCACTTAACAAGGTAACTATGCCCCAGCTAACCAGTGTTCCAGATTGGAGCAAAGTTTCAGCTCCAGAAGGAGCATCAGTACTGAACATGTCACACACAATTGATTCATCAAAGTATTGTCGTAATTGTGGTTCCAGAATATGGAAAAGGACAACTGAATACTAATACGAATAATGCAATGAATTCTGGAAGGTATAGGAGCTTTAGGCACGTTAAATCGTTGACATCATGAAAGGAACAGTTTTTTGGGATGTCATATAGTACAAGAATAGCGCTAGGTAAGACGCAAATGCAGTAGGTCGTTGAGCGTGAGAGCACGCAGCTCACGTCCACAAAACACGCGCACAGGCACACGCGGAGCGCATGAACACTCTTAATCTGTGAGTCCCCCACGAAATCACCAGACAGAATCAGTCTCGATTCAAAATCGTACAACAGCTTGTGCACAATGCTGTAGCGGAATCGCATTTGTTTGGGGGCAAGAGAGGAAAACAAAGAAGCGGTACAGTGAAAGCAAAATTAGTGTACTATGTAGCAGCAGCAGCAGCAGTACCTTGAGCAGCTTGTGCTTCATCATGGTGCCCCCATCGTGATGCTTACGCGCTCCAAAATCCAACTCCTGACGAAGCAGGAGGCAGGAATCAGAAGAGAAACTCCAGGAATGCAGCGCGGTGCAGAATGAAAAAAAAAAGATTTCTTTTTTCTTTATAAAAAAAAAGGTAGCACAAGAATGTCTCACGGTGCTGATGACGACGGCAGAGTGCTCCTCCAATCCATAGCCTGCAAGAACAGAGCAAGACACTGTAACTAGAGAAGCACGCTTGGAATGAGAGCGCAGATCCGACGGCGAGTCATAGGTACCGGGGCGGTGGAGGCCGAGGAGGAAGACGAGGGGCAGGAGGATTGAGCAGATGACGAGCGCCGGCACGGCGGCGGCCAGGCCCCTGCAGCGGCGCTTGGGCGACAGGAGGGGAGAGGAATGCTGCTGCTGGTGGCCCTTCATACTCCTCTGCCACCGCCTCTGCTCCTGCTTGTTGCTGTGGGGATGCTGGCTGCTAATTGCTCCGGCGGTTATGTTTCCTCGATCGGGGCGCGTTTAAGCCTGCAACCAACCACGCCACTCCACCAGGCATTCACACATGTAGAGGAAGAGGAGTAGAAGAGTGAAGTGAAGTGGACTGGCCCGTCGGCTAAACCCCTACCCTCTCTCTCTCTCATCTTCCCCAAGACCGACCCCCAGCTTTGCGATGCTTTTGCAGTTTCCTTTCGCTTTGGACACGCCTCTTTGACCAACCCTGACATTTTTTTAATTTTTTAATCCTTTTTTAATTAATATTTTAATAATAGTCTGATCCAAACTAAATTTGCAAATCTAACCCATTTAATCGCGCCAAACCGATTGGCGTGACTAAGACTACAGTCACGGCAACTCTGTTGGCGCGACCAGCTTCCACGGCAGTGAAGAATGCCAAGTCAGACTTTGGTCGCGGCAAGCAGCTTGGCGGGACTCTATATTGAGTCACGCCGGACGGTTCGGCGCGACTGCACAGCTGCCCAATTCTCCGGTTCGGGAAATGCATCCTGGCTACTGCTACCCGGGGAGATGTGCGGCAGTTCGCTGCTGCTGCTACCTTTTGGAACCTGGGTAGATTTGCGGTAGTGTACAGGAATCTTCATTTGAAGGGTACGTACTCGGTTCGGGAAATGCATCCTGGCTACTGCTACCTGGGGAGATTAGCTCATTTAGCGAGCTGGTAGGAGTGGTGGTGGTACAAAAGGCCAGTGCCTTTTCAGTTGAAGGGTACTATACATCAATAGTACTCCTAGTTTTTTTAATGTCCCACAACAATACTACACTGTGTTATTCCTACTCGGCAATGATGAACTCTATCCTCGTTCTTTTTATCAGGTGAGGGAGTAGTGTTTTTATAATGAAAAAATTGCATTAATTAAAATTGCATTATTTTTTTCCACGTACAACTCATACATTCAAAACATATGCATACTCACTCTTATGAACTCACGTACGCAAACTCTTACCCCTATGAGCATATTTGAAATGCTGAGCTAGCAAATCTTTGAGATTGACAAAGTCACCACTAGCGTATCGCCGTGACGGGAGCGTCGTCTAACACGGAAAGCATAACGTTGTTACTTACTAAGCTCAGGCTCTTTCGTATTAATTAAAAGAATAAAATGCATCAGCGGTCCTTAAACTATTTCAGGTGTGTCATCTAGGTCCACAAACTTTCAAAACGCACATTCAGGTCCTCAAACTATCAAAACCGTTCACCCGAGGTCCGTTGGTCGGTTTTGGTTTTAGAAAAATACAATGAGGCCCCTGAGTATCCCATTCTTCTCGCACACGACCCATGCTCCCCATCCTGGTCCTACTGCTGCTCGTTAGCGAGTGCAGCGCCCAGCGGTCGTCCGTCGAGCGATGGGAGCTTCACTGACTAGGTGGAACATCGAATTAAAAATAGAGTCTTAGGATGCCATTGCGCTGCTCGCAAGGCACGTTGAGAAGCTAGTCGACGCGTATGCCATCCTGGCAGCTCAGTGCTGATGACTTACCTTGTGAACTTCATCGGTGAGGAGCTGCTGACATCCCTGACGGCGGCGACAATGTGCTCGTGCATGCTACTGAGTGAGCTGTTAGGGTTGAGGGCTCGTGTGCGAGAAGAATTGGAAACTCAGGGGTGTTCTTGCTTTTTTTCTAAAACCAAAACCGGCCAATGGACCTCGGGTGAACGGTTTTGATAGTTTGGGAACCTAGATGTGCGTTTTGAAAGTTCGTGGACCTGAATGACACAAGCGAAATAGTTTAAGGACCGCCGGTGCATTTAACTCTAATTAAAATTGCATTAATCTTGGCTTTGCTCTTCTAAGAAGGTAGGAGTACAACTTAATCAAATACAACCACCGACTCAGATAAACCTAATCAAAAGTGCACAATCACATACTGATCTAGATTAAAAACAAAAGAGAGAAAACAACTCCGTTCTACAACCTTTAGAAGTATATTGTACTACGAAGTATATTGTACTACGAAGTACTCGTATCAAAGTATCGGGTAACTACCCGTTATATCTACTCCATCAAGTTTTGGGCCCATAGCTGGAACAGAGGTGCAGTAGAATTGTTGCGAATAGGCAGCAGGTGCAGATGGAGGAAGGGAGAATATTTTTACTGAAGTGTAGAAGTCACTCGCTTGAAATTGACTCAAGTAGAGACATGCATCTCTCCTGTGCACTTTCCCATTCTCACGCCCACCCATGTGCCGTCTTACAAGTGAAGTGTAGCAGCTGCAATTTTCAACGCTGTCGTTTCACGGGGAGGCAAGGACCATAGGCGTCACCTGCTACCGACGGGACAGGTCACAGGTGTGCCTCTATGCAGGAAATTTAACACAAATCAGCTCTTGGCGTCGCGCCGAACCGTCCGGCGTGACTCAATATTGAGTCACGCCAAGCTATTTGGCGCGACCAAAGTCTGACTTGGCACCCCGCGCTGACGTGGGAGCTGGTCGTGCCGACAAGGTTGGCGCGACTGTAGTCTCGGTCACGCCAATCGTTTTGGCGCGACTAAATGGGTTAGATTTGCAAATTTAGTTTGGATCAGACTATTATTAAAATATTATTTAAAAAAGGATTAAAAAATTAAAAAAATTCTAATACAAGTTGCTGTATTTACGGTTCTTGTTACACGTGGTACATCGGTTTGATGAAGAAAAGGTTGAAAAATATGCTTGATTGAATAAAGATTTGGAAAGTAGGAGCAATTCACCCAAGTCAGTTGCAGCAGCTGCTACTGTCGCCCCAAGTGTAGGGGCCGGCGCTTTGCTTTTCAGTGACAGGTGCTTCCGAGCTCCATGCAGTGTACAACCACATACGAAAATGAGCGTAACGGCAGTGTGATCCACTGAGCGTGACATTTCTTCTGCATTGTAACGGTGCCCAGAAATGGATGCCGCCATTTGCAAGGGAGGTAGCTAGCGCCCAGGCTCGCCACAGATCTGGCCTTTCCCCGGTGGTCAGTGAACGAGGCGCTGCTTGCTTTGATGAATCGTCGTCACTCCATCACTCGGCACAGGATGGGTGGATTAATCTCACCGTAGTGCTGTTCTTGTTGTTTTCTTTTTTTGAGCTAATGATTTGTCCTCTTCGCTGCTTTCAGCTTCAGATGCACATGCTGTCTCTGTCCTTTGCTCGAGATCTCCTCAGCGATCCTTCTCGGTCTAATTTTAGTTTCAGACGATGACCACTATAATAAACAAGGGCTTTGGAGGCCGCTGTCACACACTGATCTAACACACTATACATCAGACACAAACTGGGATACTATACTAAACTCAGGGGTCAGCAGCAAGCCACCTCGTAATTCGTGCCCATGTTTTAAAGCCATGATCTCTTTTTTTTTTTCTATTGCTACTAATCCATGCTTTGCTTCGCTTTGCTCTCTACGGACCAACATCCTGCCCGCATTTGCGCTGCACGATGTCTGTCACCAGACAGCCAGTCAGGTGGAGAATCAGATCGTCCTCCCGCCTGCAAATTGCATAAGTACGTGAGTGACCTTGACCCAAGCTAATTAACGGATGCCATTGCGTGACAGATTTTGGCGTTCACATCAAAATTACTCTGAAATGTGGTTGGATTTATGATATCTTTATTTGGTCTCCCATTTCAAATCCTTCATTTTCTCTTTTCTTCTGCAATGCAAGAATCTTAGAATCAGAATGGATGCTGCACAGTCGGAGGTGATATGATAACATGGGGGCAGTTTGGACCAACTATGCTTCTCCTTTTCTCCTCGACCTTTATGCATGTAAGCAGGATTGGAATTTATGTTTGGTGTGGTAGAATAAAGGCGGCCCGTATCTCTCTGTGTTTTTCTCTCCCGGGGGGTTATCTCGATTGATTGTTACAGTACCTGTCTCTGTAGCTCGAATTCAGTTCAATCCATTACTGAAGCCTCCTTGTTGTCCTGCCCGTGCAGTAAAAAACTGAACTGTCATTGCTTGTTATCCAACTCATACCACATGCATATAGCGTTGTTTACCGATTTGTCTTAACTCATGCATTAATCGGATGCAGAAATTTGAGCAAGATACGGGAGGAGTAATGGATCAGCCGGCTGTAGGTGGGCAAGTTTGGTGGCCAGTGGATCTTCTCTTTTCAGTGACGGATGCTCGTCTTTTCAGCCGGCTGTAGTACTATTATGGGTAGTAGCAGAAACGGAAAAGGCATCGGGAAATAAGGGAAACTGAGGCGAACCCAAGGAAGAAAGACAGAAAGAAACGGAAGCCTGATCGATTGTCTTTCTCCTTGTTGGTTGTTGCCCGCTGGCTCCATCCATCCATGGAGGAGTCATTGTCTTTGCGTTATTACTGCTCGATTGACTGACTCTTCACATGGTTGTCGCTGTAGATCATCTTGCGTTTCTTTCCTTCACCCAACCGAATCAGCTTGTTGCGAACAACACCTGATTCAAGGCAGCTGTCAGTCAGTCTAATGTACTTTGTTGCATCGGACACAAGGGATTACTACTACTAGGATACTGAAATCAAATTGGTCGGCACTCGACAGCAGCATATAAAGAGCTGCGTAATTTGTTCCGGAGTTTGACATTTTTCTGTGTGCTTACGCATCTCAATCAGTGGGGTCCTTGCGCCTGGCTGAATTATCTGAACGCTGTTGGATCTAACATCGCACGTCCTGGTATAAACTACTCCACCAGTAGGAATTTGCATAAAAAATAATGCATCAGAGGTTCCGAACCAACATCCTGCCAACATTTGCGCTTCACGCATGTGCCCCTTGCGAATAAGAAATATCGCCATATATTAGAGCGTAGTAATATTTAGCTCTTTCCTGTCAGTAGTTGGCCGGTGAGTGAGATTACCGTCGATCATTACTTCCAAAAAGAAACATGCAAAACTATCTTACTATTTCAGGTTTCGAATAATGGATATGTGTCTGATGGATGGACCCGGGCTGGCGATCTTTAGCATCAGAATGGATGCTGCCCGGCCCGCCCACTTGGCCGCGCCGCACCAGATCGCTGCCCTGCTTTGCTACTTTCCTGACCAAGCCGTGAAAAATGCCAGTATTTGACTTCTCACTATGGCCTCCGTACATATTCGCCGGTGAACCGAGCTGCTTACTTCAGGCCTGACCTCGTAAAGCCAGACTCAACCCCTAGAAAAAACGGTTACAAGACTGCCCAAAAACTATATACTTCATATATCCATGAATGGAGTAATACAGGAGACATCCAGTTTTGCAAACAAGGCCGAGATGTTGTATTGGAGTTGACACGCAAACTTATTTTATCACGTTGGTGAAAGAATTTGGCAATATTTGCTCAGGAGACAGGACCAAAGCAGATAAAAAAAGGGAGATGCGATGCCCACAAACACGTTTGAGCGGCAATCACTTTATAAAGAGGGGCAGGATTCATCACAAGCCTCCCACTATGCAAAGCAACAACAAAATTATAATGCTCCTAGGAGCTCAATTTTGGCCTCCCTTAATAACACCATTTTTTTTTTTTTTGGGAAAAAGTTTCCACTCGTTACCACTTAGGAGTACCACAGAGCCCTGTAGTGGAGAGCCCTGTAGTGGAACATGCCTGAAATACTGGTCTCATCATCATGCGAAGGGTAACCATCGAGTGAGCATGCTGCATGCAGACTACTGAAGCTAAGCTTCAGACACTACAAACATGCTAGACAGCTAGAGTTCAAGCCGAAAATAGATGTAGGCCTTCCTTGAGACAAGGCATAGTACCCACCCCTTTTCTGGTTAGGCCAACAAAAAATGTGTTCTTCAAAGCTCTGGTGTATGTTTCCATGGTTCCTGAAGGCCAGCTTTGACAAAGAAGTGAGAAAGAAAGGTCGAGCATCATGAAAGCAAGAAGGTATCTCTACTACTTTAGCTGATCTCTTCACTTGTTATCATAACTCCCAGATTCTTCTTTCTTTAACACCTTTCTATGTTTACCTTTCAAAGCTTTCGAAATCATTAACATTATAATTCAAATCGCCATGCAAATAGCACATAAACTGAAATTAAACAAGTTACATATTTGAAAATTTTAAAATGCAATACATGTTGAGACTGAGATGCTCCCATATAGTACACCATGATACAAAGGACAAATTGCAACCTACACTTTCACTCTGAAACCAATAATTTCAGTCTACAAACACAAAGCAACCTTTTAGCTAAGTCAGATAAATACTAGAGTAACAATTGGTTGAAGTTTGGGGACCCCAAAAGCAAATGTCATTGCACTCTGTCAAAGTTAGGGATGCACTATTGGTTGCATCAGCAATTAAGAGAAAAACTGTACCAGGAGTATGTGGATTGTTAATGCACAAGCTTCAGGTTCTGGGCTGATTCTGATCACATCACTAATGAATCTGGAATGAGAGCAAGGGAACAGGATGAAAATGTAAAATAACCTGCACTACCAAATAAAAATGTATATTACAGTTACACAACTGCCGTAGTAAATTACTTCTCATTGTGACTGTAAGGCGGCAACCGGTTCCTTGTTTGAAGGGCAACAGTTATCTGGCAGATTTTCAGAAACTTCAACCTTGCATTGCTTGCTGCCATCAGCTGACAACAGAATAATAGTGTTAGATGTTGTAGGACCCTAAACAACTCTCAGACAAATGAAATCAATTCATGGTACACAGACCACAAGAATTTTTCATATATCCTCTCAAATAACTAAGTGCGCATTCGAAAAGAATGGAAATTTCACAGGCAAATGTTGTTGAATCAAGTATACGGAATAGTGAAATAAAACAAACAATTTCTTATATTTACATGGCTAATAAAAATGACAATGACTTCTGTTTTCCTTTATACCTACCACGAGTACAGATTTATAATAACCTACTAGCATGAAAAGCCTTATTAGTAAACTGGAAGCTGCATATCAGGCCTACCAGTACCAAAGAGTCAGTAAGAACTTTGAAAAGATGAGGGGTTGTTCAAAGAGAATATAGGCTATCAAGTCTATAGTTGCGTAGTTATAGATTACCAAGCAGCAATCTATCCAGAATTAGTACAATAAAAACCTGATCATGTCCCGCTTAGATGGTGTGCACAGGCCGAATTGAAAGTTATTTCGCATGTATGTAGAATGGAACTAATAAAAAAAGTAACTTTTGTCCTGGCAGATTTACTGCTGCATTGTAGGGCAACCAAAGGGGCAAGAACCATTAAGGCTAACCAGCGGTTTTGTTTATCTCGGTGATTTTTGATTTGGAGCCTTTCTTTCGATCATTTCGCGATGGCTTGTTGTATAAGTCCTTGTACTTATCAAGCAAAGCTTTCTTTTCCTCTTGTAGTCCAAGCATTTCGTATGCATCTTCAACTTTCCGTATGATATCCTTGCTTGGAGGCTTACGACCACATGCTTCTAGTTCCTTGAAGAGCTAAGTGATAAAAGAAAGGCAGGGAAGGTCAGTTATATAAGTTATGTTGCCACATAAGAGTACGCAAAAATAATATAAACTGAAATACAAGTTACTAAGTTAAGTCCAACCTTGATGAGCCTGTCTAGCATGTTATTTCGGTAGTAGATAGCCAACATTAGATGGCAGAAACGCCAAGGAACTGGTTGCAGGTCATGGGCTATTTTCTTCTGCCAGATCCTATGTGCTTCCTCTGCTCTATTATCCTTCTCAAGTGCACACACCAATTGCTCATATGTTCTCATTGTAGTTCCTTGCCCTTTGCTTAGCATCCATTTTATCACCTGAGTACGTGGTAAGATGAAGTTTACTTCAATGTGTATAACAGACAAATATAATTGAAATCCACAAATTTACTATACTTGGACAATTCTATGCCATTGTTCCTCCTTTTCAAGAGCAGTAAGTGCTTGCTTTAGTGAGGCCAGAGGAAAGTCCTGCTCAAAGGCAACCCAAGCATCAAGGGTATTGTAAACAACTTCTTTTGAATCTTCAAGGTTAAGAAGCTGCAGTTAGAGAGAACCAATAGTTAGTATTTTGTTGCACTGGGCCATGGCAGTCAGGCAGTGACATGATTGCAGTTAACAAAATTCTTTCTGAGTAGTTGTAAGACACTCTTGTGGTGTGACTTCATCCACACACTATTCACTGGATGAAGGCTAAAATTTGTGCACACAGATCAACCAAAAGGCTAATGCGCCATGTTGATCATGATATACAAGGAGGATATGATCCAATTCGTCATTCAGCCAAAGGTGTTAACACCAAGGAAATCATGTGGACAGTGAACTTACTACTATTATGTAGCTGAAAGCAAACAGTCTATAAAGCGTACGACATACTTTATACCTGCTAAACAAAAGATGAAACGAGATATGCATGCTCGAAAATGTTGCAATTGTTACAAATAATATAAAATATGTTCGTGAGCATGATTATCGTACTCCAGCAAATGTATAAATTTCATCTCTAGCCTACCCCAACTTGCTTGGGATAGGCTTAGTTGTTGTTGTTGTTGTTGTAATATAATCAAACACTTAGAAATAAACAAACAATATAAGAACTCTGTACTTACAGTGTTGACAAGAAATTTCCTTTTCTCTGTTGAAGATAGATTTTGCCCAGGTGGCCCTTGTTTCAATCCTCTAGTGCTCGCTTGTATGCGATCGATTATTGAGTCATTGTCCTGCGTAACAAAGACAAAATTTTCAGTCCCCATCTCCTATAAACCCAGGAATTGTGAATCTAAATTAATCCGCCAGCTACGAGAACCATAAGAGGAGGAAATAGGATTGCACTAAAAATAAGATAATTCAAAATGATAAAAGCACATAAGGGCTTAGCAACCATGCAAATGTACAATGAACTATGCAATGCCACCAAGGCTTTCCATTATTTATTTATTTATGAAAACAACAATAGGAGAATTGAATCCCCCCAGTATGAATAACACTCGATAGCATCTTGTCTGAATTGGTTATCAAACATGATGAATGATTGGTAACATGGAAGTATTGTGGGTACCTTCACAGGAAGAGTCAGTTTCAACTCATTTTGGTGATATAGCCAACCGCTGGTAGCTTTGTTACTAGTCGAGAAATCTCTGATATTATACTTGTTACACCAATAAGATATGAGCTAAACAGATGAAAAAGCAGTGCAAATAGTTTAGAAGTAGAATGAATTGAGGGAGTTTAACTTCAAGCTTACACAGAAGCAAAGGATAGTACCTCAATATGAGAACTCCAGCACCTACACAATGTGAATAAAACTAATAAGATTAACCAAACATGTTGTCACTAAGGAATCATAAATATGGATCAAGCAACACAAAGACATGTATGCTACAGTTCGGCAATCCAATTTAGCAATGCGAATACTCTGCCAACACAAAATAAGTACTTCTAGCCTATGGGTACAGAACTTTGTTTCGTTGAAAACAAAATTAAGAGAAAAAAACAAAGAGCTTATGGTCCTGAACTTTAATACAAGGGAACAGTAGAGTTCTGCTGCTGTTGAAACTCTGAGAACCTATAGTGGCATGAAATGGACAAGTTACAGTGTTTGAACAATCAGTAAAGACTAAAGACAGAAAGAATGGATTGATGAGCAGGACTGTTCAACAGGAACAAGAATGAGAAAGGGGGGAACAAAAGAGAAATGCCAAATGTTATATGCATTGCGAGCTGGCGACTGCGAACCACAATCTGCACATTTTTTTTAGATAATGGGAAGATTGTATTAATCCCAGCCTTGGCTCTCAAAAAACCTACAACCATATGGCCTTGACTTTCGAGAGAGTTACAGCCAAATACAATCATCGATGAACTCGGCCATCATCAGAGTATACAATCGCCATAATGAGAAGAAAAAGAATAACAAATCCTCTCTAAAGATTTATTGTCTTCCAATGCAGATGATCTGCACATGACATGACAACAGAGTAAGGAAACATCAACTAAAAGCACTGTACTGCAACGAGCTAAGCAAAACTGATAGTGTTCCCCCATTTAGCACAAGCTACGGGTCAAGTAAGAGGCTTTTGCAAAACTGAAGCACAAATTTCACGCTGGCACACGGCAGCAGGGACAGAGCTTAGTTGGGGCTAACATGGGCCCCGGCCCCCCCTGGTTTGGTAAATCCTTCTTTAGTGAACAGTAACACAATGAAAATTCTGCACATTTCTCTAAATTCGGCCCCTGCTGTGACCAAAACTTGCTTGTTGTCCCGTGCTGAGTTTGGGCTCAAGCTCCGTCACTGCACGGCAGCCTCTAAGGGTTACAAGAACTAGCAGTTAAGCGCCCAAAATGAAGGTATCAAATCATCACGTCTCTGAATCCCATCATGTGGTGACTAAGGGAGCAGGAAAACAGGCGCGGTGATTTGGAGGAAGGGGTTAGGGGAGGCAAGAGCAGAAACTCACGAGTAAGCAGCGACGGGCTCAGCAGCTGCGCGGCCGGTGAAGGGCAGGCCGTGAAGAGTGCGGAGGGATCGCCGGAGCATGGTGGCGGCGGCGGCGGGGAACGCTCGGCAAACCGTCAGCAACGACAGGAGACGAGGCGTGGCTTTGCTGTTCGAGAGGGCGTGGGCTGGGCTTCCTGATCTCCAGTTTCTGCACACAGATTTTGTCTGGGCTAGCCCATGGGCCTCCATTTAAGTCCTAAGTGCACGGGCTTTGCAAAAAAAAAAAAAAAAATGCACCCTTTCTATTTTCAGTTGCTTGTTGCATATTCTCTGGCTAATTGATAATGACAGATTTGTGATGCGTAAGCTGTGCCATGTACAACTCAATGTAGAGCCTACAAGACAAGAAGAACGTCCAAGGAACAAATAATAAACTTTTATGTGATCAGTAGGATCCGTTTGTCATCGATCGGTGTTTGCTAACGCCGAAGGCTACCGATCGATCACTAAATCCAAAGTAAGATTTTCTCCGGAAATCCTGATACGACAAATGAGTTACTATTTTATTTGTATGTCAGATCAACGTTGTTGAACCGGCGTACTGATAGATACGGGCCGATAATGACAATTAGTGAAATTTAATCTATCATGGATTTACAGCTAATTGACAATGAATATGCATCAGTCGTTAAGACCGATGCAATGGCGTGGCTACTGTATATATATGTCAATCGCCGCAGATGCTCGATCTTAGTTGCAGCAGGGAAGGTGTGGATGGAGCAGAAAATGGCGCGCCTCTCGGGGGCCGCCGTGCTTCTGCTCGTCGTGGTGCCTCTGTGCATGTACAGCGGTGCCTTGTTCGTGGGCATCCAACTCGGCCGGGCGCTATAGAGGAGGCCCGACAGCGTCAGCATCAGCAGCATCAGAGGCGTCGTTCACTATTTCGCAAAGGTGATTGCTATCGATCATAATATATACTCATGCATAGACAATATAGCTAGGTTCATGACTAGTTAGTGCTCATTACATAACAGTACGTAGTAGATGTTTGTAGTGTTTTGAAGAAAGTAAAATTAAAACTCTGTTTTTGTGTATTCATTCATTCAGGAGCTTTGGGACACGGAGCGACGAGGCTGGGCTGGGTTTTCTGTTGACGGTGAAAGAGCAGTGCAATACTACGCCGCGGAACTTGTAACTGTTGCTGTGCAGGAGGCAGCAAAGCGTAGCTACATCCGGCCAGTGGTTGATGATCCAGAGAGCATGAGGAGCCACAACAGAAATCGCACTTCGGTAATTAATGAGTAGCAGCTAGCAGAGCACTGACTGAGTGGCTGGCTTGTGCTAATTCTCCAATAGTTAATTAATGGATGGATGATGCAGCCTCGAGGCGTGATGAGCGTGGGGCCATGGGGTGGATCCGGCGGGCAACCATTCTACATGCATGGCCGGAGCCCTCCACGGCTGCGCAGCATCGTCCTGTACCATTCCCCCGGCGCCATCCACTCCCTGGCCTGCGAGTACTCCTTCGAATCAGCAGACAGCCGCATGGCCGGTCCCTGGGGGCTCCCCAACTCCTTCGGCTCCAGGGCAGTTCGTGCAGTGGTACGATTAATTGCCATATAGGAGTATATCTTCAATCTATCTACTATCTCCATTCCAAAACCTACCTACTATTACTACTGTTAATTATACTTGCTAAATGAATGATTTCTCCTCTGATGCGCCCGTGCGTTTCCGCAGATCAATTTGTCTGCCGGCGAGCATGTCACGGCCGTGGAGGGCACCACCGGGCGTTTCGGAAACGTCCCCGGCATGGTGATCACCTCCCTGACGTTCCGCAGCAACATCGGCAGGACGTACGGCCCGTTCGGCGACAAGGCGCAAGGCTCTGCCTCTGGGTCCACGTCGACGAGCTTCTCCATCCCGGTGGCCCACAATGGCTGCATCGCCGGCTTCTGGGGCCGCTCCGGATGGCTCCTCGACGCCGTCGGCGTCTACATCAGCCGGTGTACGTGAACCCTGCAGCATGGGCTCAGCGCCCGGGGATGATTGATCAAAATTGTAACCAGTTGAACGCTGATCATGATGTTTCCATGCATGGTTTCAGTGAGAGTGCGCGCGCGCAAAAGTTACTGCTTCTTCTACTATGCATCGTCGAAGAGAAAATAGGCGCGCCCTGCTGTGACATTGGGAAATCGATCCGTTTTCTGTTACCACTTCTTCCATTTCCACCACACCGTTTGTACGAAAGCAATAGTTTATGGAGTATGTATCAGATACTTTCCGTGCCTGAGTCCGTGTGATGTATTCGGCGAGCATCCAACAAAAGTTAAGCCCCGATAGAGTCGGACTATTTCTTTCCCCCGATAAATAAATAGTTGGGGTTGGGCGTGGCGTGCTAGCTGCTGGATTGTTGCAACATCGATTGAATCGACTCACGCAGCCCAACCCACGCACGCACAATCCCTATAGACCGGAGGAGATGGAGGGACAAGCCAAGACGGAGGCGGCTTCCTATGCGCCGCCATCTGTGACGCCGGAGGAGAAGAAGATGATGAAGACGGTGATGAGGAGGGTCCCCGATGATCACGTCAAGCTCGTCCTGGCCGCCAAGCCCACGCCAAGGTACGGGCCTTCTCCGTCGTTGCGGCCCAAAGACGTGACCGACGAGCTCCGGCGTCAATCCGCCAGGGTGGACGACATCATCAACTCCATCAACGAGTCACAGCGGGAGCTCCAGGAAAGGTTTGACCTCGCCACCAAGGGATACGTCCAGGTCACCGGCGACGAGGAAGCCTAACTGATGGACGGTGCAAATAATGTAAGGCCGCCAACTTATTTAGATACTATGAAATTTCGTCACTGAGAACATGCTCTGAGACAAGGCATCGCAGTTTGTCCACTGTAACTCTTATGCTGATTTACGATCATAATGCTGATTTGAAATGGTAATGAGACTCTTCCATGTTCATATGGCTTCAATACCTGCAATAGCATGTCTGTATAGATAATTTTGCTGAATTGGATATCGTGTCTAAAACTCACAATGCAACGACTACGAACTGACCAAGCGAACTACATGCTGAATACATGATGTGACTGTACAATGACAACTTGACAACAAGCCACCAATACTGAGTAAACATTGACGCTAATCTCCCTCTCACCACAAGAAAAAACTACAAAACCAAAAATTCCACCAGAGTTCTGTTCACCACTCTGCCATGGATCGTCAGGAAGACCAAGGCAACAAAGAAGTGAAGCTGTTGGGCGTATGGTCGAGCCCTTACGTTCTCAAAGTGGTATGGGCGCTACGGATGAAGGGCATCCAGTACGACTACATCGAGGAGGATCTCAAGAACAAGAGTAGTCAACTGCTGGAGTACAACCCAGTGCACAACAAGGTTCCTGTGCTGGTCTACAAAGGTAAGCCGATCGCGGAATCCGAGGCCATACTCGAGTTCATCGACGAGGAGTGGAAGCACTGCGGTGACAGGATCTTGCCCGAGGATCCCTATGAGCGTGCCATGGCCCGTTTCTGGGCGCGCTTTGTGACAGACAAGGTCAGAAATTATTATACTAATCTTGTGTTAAAAAAGCTTTGATTATTTTCAATCATCCATAATTCAAGACGTTTAGGAGAGAGCATCTATGTATGCATGTACACTTTTTGCAGCTCTCACCACCGTTATGGAAGTGGTTCACCACGCAAGCGCTAGAACAGAAGGCTGCACACGCGGCTGCCATGGAGCAGCTGCTAGTTCTTGAGAAGGAACTTGACGGAAAGCGATTCTTCGCGGGAGAAAAGATGGGTTTTGTCGATCTATCCCTCGGTGCGCTTTCGTACGTGATTCCGATATATGAGGAGATCACCGGTGTGAAGGTGATCACAGAGGAGAAGCTCCCTTCTCTGTGTGCGTGGATGACGAGTTTCTTAAGCTCGCCGATCGTGAAGGATCACCTGCCACCGCTGGACAAGCTGAAGCTTAGGTACCAAGCAATACGTGAATCGTTCCTGAAGAGCACGCCAGGATGCAGCTTGAAGGACCGAGAAGGCGACCAAAGGAGGGGTGAATGGGAGCCGATAAAAATTCTTTCAAAGAACTCGGCTTATATCCCGATTACAACCCAACGGGCCTCTCTTGCAACCACCAAGATCACACACATCAATTGGAGATGATGTGCTAATCCTAGGAATGGTTAGGGGATGATACAAACAAATGCGGAAGCAATTTGGACAAAGCGGAATCAAGTGAGGAAGAACCAACTCAAAAGCCTTGGCGGATGTTCCGAACCTCTCTCGGATGTTCCGATGCGAAGTGTAAAAGGATTCACGGAAGTTCCGTCAAGTCTCGGATGTTCCGACAAAAACTTTCTGATCATTCACGGAAGTTCCGACATGTCACGGATGTTCCGGAGTAAACAGCGACGGAAGTTCCGACAACTCACGGAAGTTCTGACGAAAACTATCTGATCAGTGTCGGAAGTTCCTTCAGGTGTCGGAAGTTCCGAGACGAACAGTATCCACGGAAGTTCCTTCAAATGTCGGAAGTTCCTTCATAAACAGTACCAGCTCGCGAAAAAGCTCGGGAAAACTCAATCCAAAACTCGAAATCCGACCAAACGACCTCCAAACTTCACGAAATTTGAACCATAACTCCGTCACAACATGGGGAACCTCATCCAAGTGGATCCATACCAAAAACCCAACCAAAACTCCACGGATTTTAGATCGAATGGAAGAACAAGGGTTTGGGAGTTCTTGGACGAAATCCACAAATTCGAGGTGCTTGTGGGAAGATCTTGTGCAAGATCAATCAAGGCATGTTCCCACACGTCCTAGCTCCGAATCCATCCAAGAAAACCAACCCAAATCGCAGTCAAAAAGGAGATCGAGAAATCCCACGAAAATAGCTCCGAAAATGGGAAAAAGATGAACTCGGGAATAGGATGGGGAGGAAGAACAAGAGCACGAGATTGATTCAAACAAACTTCATTCCATTGATTCAATCACGAATTCCATAGGTACAAAGCTAGGGCGCCGCCCTCTTCCTCCCTCTCTTGTTGAAAGTTGAAGATACAAGCTCTCACCTTGTTCTCTCTTCTCTCATCTCTCTCTAGCTCTCCCCTAGCTAGTCCTATCCTCTAGATACAAATGACTTGGTCCCTCAAGGCTCAAGGTGGCCAGCCAACTCCACCACCCTATATGGGCACTTTCTCTTTCCCAACATACCCCTAAGGTATTACATACTCCCACCTACCACTAGGGGCAAAATCGTCCAACTCTTTTTCCTTCGCCCGAACGCCATCGGGCCCTTCACGACTTCGCTTCGCCTCGACGCAACCTTCGCGATGGTGCCACGTACACCACCATGAGCCGCCGCCGGTTTTGAGGCCCAAACCGGGAAACCGTCCGCCCGCCGGTTTTGAGGCATAAACCGGGAAACCACCTCGATGTCGACGCGTGTCACCTCGTCCCCCGAACCTCGCCGTCAAGTCTTCTCGTCCCAGTCCGTCGGGACCCACTTGACTCGGCCTCCCGTTCGCCTCTTGACTTGGTCAACCCGTCGTCTTCATCACCTCCACGGTTTTGAGGCTAAACCGCGAAACCCTCCGTGCTTCTTGTCCGCCACGTGTACGGTGTGGATTACCTTTGACCTCACCCGGCCTCTCGATCGCCCAGACCCAAGCCTCCTGCTTGTTCCTCCCGATCCTCTCGCTGTTGACCATCAAGTTGACTCCATTGACCTACACATCATTAGACAAGCAAACACATTTCTCCATCTCATCCATATTTCCCATCACCTTCACCAACACCGGTTAGCCATAAACATAATCAATATACATGCTCATGCAAACCTCCAAATCCCGCAATTCAAACCCGAACCTTAAGTTCAACTCAAACTCATTCGTTGTCAATTACTCATCAATTATGAACCATAGCACATCTCAACATGGTTCCTCAATCTCCCCCTTGATGAGTACATTGACAACAACACCAATCTCAAGAATTCAAAGTTTGAAATGCGAAAACAAGAAAACTAACTAGATGGTTCAAAACCAAGAAAAATGGAAGCAAATGACCATCAAGTAGCAAAGGATCACAAAATCCAAGAGTTGGCGAAGAAAGCGGCACAAAGTCGTAAAGATCCACAAAGACTCAGGAAAAAGTCAGAACAAAAGGGTTTAAAGAAAAAACTCCCCCTAAAGTGGTGCAACTTCTCATGCAATGCGAAATGCCCGGATAATCCCCCAAAAGCATTTCAAAGGTATTTTCTCCCTTGATATCTATCTGAGATGCAAACTTATCGATATTTCTCCCCCTTTGGCAATGAACTCATCAAGATACAAGAGAGCCAAAAATGCAATGCATGAGGTGGGAATCCTACCAAGCTTCAAAAATCATGTCAACAAGCATTTATCATTGCTATGAACAGGTATAGAACCTTGAAGTGTAAAAGCATGAGCTCACAATTGCACGAAGGCCATAATAGAGAGCATAGCACAAAAGCAAAAAGCTAGACAAGCTAAGCATGAAGATTGAATTGAGCAAGATAGATTCAAAATTGCTATATCATGAAAAGCATGGTCACCACATGTATGATCATCTCTATCCAAGGCAAAACAAGCATTAAGTGAATCCATGAAAACTAGCAAGTGTCAATCTTAACTCAAGCAACAAACATTCGGAAAGATGTGCTTTGACAAACGCTCACATATGCAACAAAGACTCAATTTGATCAAGTGAAGATTGCAAGCTTTTGCTTGTCTTTTATTTTCATCCTCAAGTAACCTTTTATCCAAGCGGAGGGTTGCACGACTGGTTACGGCAAACACCCCGAGGCTTCAAGGCACCGAATTGGATTTTTCTTTTTAAGCACAAAAGATCAAATTGATTTTAGAAATTAAGCACAAGAAGCAAATGAGTATGCCTTTTGGCAAAAGGACATTTGTCCCCCAAAATCCCATCATGAGCTAAACATTTGCCAAAGTCCATCCCCCAAACAATAAGTTGCCGAAGTCAAGACGTTTTCTGAAACTAGCCTTAAAACAAGTCTTGACAAGGATAAAAACAAGCATACATATGGTGAACAAACATAGGCATGAGATAGATCATAAGCCTCACAAAAGCCTATTTTCATCTAAAGGTTTAGCTAGCTTGCTCAAATGAAACTATGCCATACTATCTAAAAGAGCCTAAGTTTAAAAGTTTGCTACTAGCAATCACACAACTTAGCTCAATCTCAATCATAGCAACAATAAATACAAGGAGACATAAAGGTTGAAGCTTCTTCTAAAGATGCATATTGTACATGATGCTTATCTTACAATGCAATGCACATACGAGAAAAGTAAGATACATATTTACAAAGAAGCCAACTCCCCCTCAAACAATGCCATAAGGATAGCAAACACCAAGATCCTCCCGAAGAAATGCAAAGCGCTCGGCGTCTAGGGGCTTGGTGAGGATATCGGCCAATTGGTTGTGGGTATCAATGTATGTAAGCTCGATGTCCCCCTTTGCGACATGATCTCTCAAGAAGTGGTATCTCACCTCTATGTGTTTGACTCTCCCATGTAGGATTGGGTCTTTGGATAAGCATATGGCACTAGTGTTGTCACAAAAAAGTGGAACACTCTTGTAGGTTAACCCATAGTCCCTCAAAGTGAAAGTCATCCATAGGATTTGGGATAAGCAACTAGCAGCAGCAACATATTCAGCTTCGGTTGTGGATTGGGCTACGCCAGATTGCTTGCGAGAAGACCAACAAACAAGAGAAGATCCAAGAAAATAGCAAGTACCCGAAGTGCTCTTCCGATCAACTCGACACCCAGCAAAATCCGCATCCGAATAACCACAAAGAGAAAGCGTAGATGATGCAGAGTACCAAATGCCGAATTCAAGGGTGTACTTGAGATACCTGAAGATGCGCTTCACCGCTTGACGATGAGACTCCCTTGGTGAAGATTGGAGGCGAGCACAAAGACACACCGCGAAGTGTATGTCGGGCCTTGTCGCCGTGAGGTACAAGAGGGAGCCGATCATGCTCCGGTACTCCCACTGGTCCACCGCTTCACCATCAAGATCCGGATCGAGCACGGTGGAAGTGGCCATCGGGGTCGACATGGGCTTGGCATCCGACATGTCGAACTTCTTCATCAAGTCCTTCGTGTACTTGGCTTGATGAATGAAGTTACCCTGCTTGCATTGCTTGATTTGAAGACCAAGGAAGTAGGTCAGCTCGCCCATCATGGACATCATGAACTCATTTTCCATCATTGCCTGAAACTTAGACACAAGAGCATGAGATGAACCACCAAAGATGATATCATCCACGTATATCTGAACCAAAAGAAAGTCAGTGCCATACTTGAGGGTAAACAAGGTTTTGTCCACACACCCCATCTCAAACCCGCGCTCTAGCAAGAAGGTTTTCAGCCTAGCATACCATGCCCTGGGTGCTTGTTTTAGCCCGTACAAAGCCTTCTGAAGCTTGTACACTCGGTTTGGGTACTTAGGATTTTCGAAGCCTGGGGGTTGCCTGACATAAACCTCTTCCTCTATGTAGCCATTTAGGAAAGCACTTTTAACATCCATTTGGTAAAGCTTGAAGCCCTTAGACGCGGCAAAGGCTAGCAGGATTCTAATGGCTTCTAGACGCGCTACTGGAGCAAAGGTTTCCCCAAAGTCTAAGCCCTCAACCTGGCTAAACCCCTGAGCTACAAGCCTAGCTTTGTTTCTCACAACTAGACCATCCTCACCCTGTTTGTTCTTGAACACCCACTTGGTTCCTATCACATTCACATTGGGAGGAGGCTCAACAAGGGTCCAGACTTTGTTTCTCTCAAAGTTTTCTAACTCCTCATGCATAGCATTGACCCAATCGGAATCAGAAAGAGCGTGTCCAACATCTCGAGGTTCAAAGGAGGCAACAAATGCAGAATTTGTAAAGCATGCGAGATGAGCAGACCTCGACCTTGTTGTCCTTTCATTTAGATTACCGATCATTTGGTGGGGAGGATGTCGACTTTGGATGTGTCGAGGGGCCTCTCTCTCGGAGCGTACCTCCCCCTCAACAACAGCTGGGGCTTGCTCGACGACGGCTGGAGCTGGATCGACGGCCGTCGAAGAGGATGTAGATGCTACGGGACCCTCTGCTTGAACTGTGGAAGCAGGGACCGGCTCAGGAGCAGGCGAAGTAGTAGGAAGTGGTGGTTCATCCTCATCTTCACCTGGAGCTGGTAGATCACCGTCTACAAAGATGCTCTCTTCCATTTCCCTGTCACCTGCACACTCAACAACACCACTTGTACAAGGCATAGATTCATCAAAGGTTACATCGCAGGACTCCACGATGGTGTTAGTTTCCAAGTTCAAAACCCGATAAGCATGACCATGTGGGGTGTAACCAAGAAAAATGCCATCGGAAGATCTTGACTCAAACTTATCCAAATTGCCACGCTTGAGGATAAAGCACTTGCAACCAAAGGCATGCAAATGAGAAACACTTGGCTTCCTCCCAAAACGTAGCTCATAAGAAGTCACATTAAGAATTGAGCGCAAGAAAACCCGATTAGAAACATAGCAAGCTGTGCTAATGGCTTCAGCCCAGAACCGCCTCGGAGTCCTATGCTCATCAAGCATCGTCCGGGCCATCTCAACAAGGGTTCTGTTCTTTCTTTCAACTATGCCATTTTGCTGAGGAACACGAGGTGCAGAGAATTGGTGCTCAAGACCATTCTCAAGACAGAAAGCACTGAACGAGGAGTTCTTGAACTCGGTGCCATTATCACTGCGGATAGCGCGTAATGCACCAGGGAGTTCCTTGAACAACCTCAAAGCCAAGCTCCGAAAGTGATGAAACACTTCATCCTTGCTCTCAAGAAAGAAGACCCAAGAGTAGCGAGAAAAATCATCAACGACCACAAGAACATACCACTTCCCACCAGCTGAACGAACCTGAGCGGGACCAACAGTGTCCATGTGAAGCAATTGCCCAGGCTGCTCAGTCATCACCAAATTGATTGGTGGATGAGAAGCGGCAACCATTTTGCCATGACGACAAGGTGCACAAACAAGGTTTTTCTCAAATTTGAGCTTAGGCAATCCTCGGATCAATCCTAGGCCACTTAAGCGACACAACAAGTCAAAGCTCATGTGACCCAGTCTCCTATGCCATGTCCAAAGCTCAGAAGAAGGTTGAGCGAACAAACACTTGTGAGAACCAGAAGAAGAGACAAAATCAGCACGAAAAACTCTGTCAATTCGAGAAATATTGCAAATCAAAGCACCAGTCGAATCAACAACACGAGATGCATTTCTCTTAAAGATCACTTCATTGCCATCATCCAACAATTGAGAAACAGAAAGTAAATTGTACTTGAGATGCTCTACTAGGGCTACTTCCTTGAGAGTGAAGAAGTCATTTACCATGACAGCGCCAATTGCTTTTACTCTACCTTTCTTGTTGTCCCCGAATGTCACATAGTCAATTTGCTTCACGGGGGTGAGGCTGGAGAACCATCTAGTATCACCGGTCATATGGCGCGAACAACCGGAGTCCATCAACCACTTGTCCTCCAGGCCTCCATCAGCTACCTACATAGAACGTGAAGAAAAGATCGAGGGCTCAGTGCTGGGGTTAGAGAGATAAGCTTTAGGAATCCAGCACCTAACCACACGACCTGCAGAAGTAAAAACAGTTCTATACACTTGATCATTGGAACGCACGGGACGAGTACCACGATAGGGACGACGTGGTCCGTCAAAGCGTCTAGACTCACGCCACGCGTCACGGGGATACAAGTCATATGAGGGATGACCATATCCACGCTGGGGATGAACACCACGAAAGGGAAAACGTGTGCCATCAAAGCGTCGTGACTCAAATCCTCTGGTTCGTGAACCAAAGTCATATGAGCGATGACCAAGTCCACTGTTAGCACGAGAAGGAGTGTGAGGCGGATAGTCAACATAGGAATGATAGACTGCATTCCTAGCTAACTCAGCTTGCCTCTTTTCAATTCTCTTCCTTCTAAAGCAAAACTCATCCAAGTGACCATCCCTACCACAAAACATGCAAGTGAACACATTCCTGGGTTTTGGTTTTGGTTGTGTAGGTGGCTTGGATTGTTGCTTTTGCTTCTTGACCTCATTTGGGTTAAAGGATGGCTTTGGGTTTGATGGGTAGTAGGTGTTGGTGGGTTTAAGTTTCTCACTCTCATCTTGGAGGTTGGAGCTTGGTACAAACTTACCCACATTGTCACTCTCCTTCTCACACCTCTCATAACCCAAACCCAAGTTGTATCCTTGTGTTGAACCTTCCTTAACCCTCAGCAGGTCACTCTCAATTCTCTTTTCACTCTCCTTGGTTCTTGTGAGGCGAGTGGTGAGGTACTCAACTTCTTGGGAAAGCTTAAGGTTCTCATCCTTGGTGGTAACAAGATCACTTTTCAGAGAAACACACACAACACACGGTGGTGGTGTAGCACGAGAACCACTTAGCAATTTTGCCTCTAGCTCTTTGACTTTGGACAATTGACTATCCAAGTCCTGTGTGAGCTTAGGGCAAGTCTTGCAAGCACCCAAGAGTAGAGGTCGAGCCTTGAGCTCCTCTAGCTCTTTCAAAGCACTCTCAAGCTGACTGGCAACTTGAGCATGCACATCTTTCAAAGACACTAGATCATTCATGACAACATCACAAGACTCACACTCTACCACCCTATCCTCATCAACACAAGACTTGAGAAAAGCAAGATCAACATTGGTACTTTCAAGCTCGGACTTTAGCTTGCGATTCTTGCGCACAGCCTCAACTAACTTCTTATCTTGCTCAAACAAGGCATTACGCAAGTATTCATTTCGAAAGATGAGCTCCTCACTAGTTTGTGATACCTTGCTTGTCTCGGAGTCGGAGTCGGAGTAGGGATCATCTTTGGCCATGAAGCAGAGCCCGGTGAAGTCAGAAGTCCTCTTGTCCTTTGGCTTCTCCGGCTTCTCCGTCTCTTCCTCAGCGCTTGAGATGTCGTCGCCCGTAGAGTAGTCGACGTCGCTGAGGGAAGCCACAAGTGCCCTTGCGAACACCTTCGCCATCTTCTTCTTAGTGCTCTTGCCCTTCTTGGAGAAGTAGTTCTTCTTCTTGGGTTCTTCCTCTTGGCGGTCGGTGTAGTCGAACTTCTTCTTCCGCTTGGGGCAGTCGGCGATGAAGTGACGAGGATCGCCGCACTCGTAGCAGCTGCGGGAATCACCACCTCTCCTATCTCTTCTGTTGTTGAAGGAGCGCTTGAACTTCCTGATCAGCAAGGCAAGGTCCTCCTCTGGAAGGGACTCCACCTGTTCATCTGAAGCTGCAACCAAGGAAGAAAGAGCAAACTCCAAAGTAGATTTGTGAGAGGGGTTAGTTCCATAAGATGCATTACCATGAGAGTCAGTCATCAAAGCCATACTAGTGGATGCATTGTGGTTCGGACGTGACTTCCTAGAGAGCTCGTGAGACTTGAGCTTGCTATAGAGCTGCTCGCAGGTGAGTGTGCCAAAGTCGGGGGATTCCTCCAGTGCGGAGATCTTCACACCCCAAGTGTTCTCATCTAGTGAGTAAAGCAACTGCTTAGCACGCTCATTGTCAGTGTAAACAAGATCACCACATGCCCTGAGATGACACACTATGGACTCGAATCTAGCAAACGTAGCATCTAGTGACTCGCCAGGCAGCTGTGCAAAGGTCTGGTACTGCCTGTTGTACGAATCTCTACGCATGGTCTTAACTTGGTTAGTGCCTTCATGATAGGAGCAAAGCGTCTCCCATATGGCATGAGCAGTCTTAAGGTGAGCAATGCGATCGTACTCCTTTCTACCGATGGCGGAAAGCAAGATGTTAACAGCTTTAGAATTGTTATCGAATTGAGCGATCGCACCTTGCTGCGCCGTCTCCATGTTCTCCGGAATCTCGTAGTCGGTTTGCACAATGGTCCATATCCCAATGCCTTGACTCATGAGATAAGCCTGAGTGCGAGACTTCTAATAGGGAAAATCTTCCCCATCGAAGACCAAGAGCTTGATCGCACCTTTCTCCATGTCGCCTTCGGATCACAAAGCCGGTTAAGCTCAACACGTGATCAAACCGGCTCTGATACCAATTGAAGGACCGAGAAGGCGACCAGAGGGGGGGTGAATGGGAGCCGATAAAAATTCTTTCAAAGAACTCGGCCTATATCCCGATTACAACCCAACGGGCCTCTCTTGCAACCACCAAGATCACACACATCAATTGGAGATGATGTGCTAATCCTAGGAATGGTTAGGGGATGATACAAACAAATGCGGAAGCAATTTGGACAAAGCGGAATCAAGTGAGGAAGAACCAACTCAAAAGCCTTGGCGGATGTTCCGAACCTCTCTCGGATGTTCCGATGCGAAGTGTAAAAGGATTCACGGAAGTTCTGTCAAGTCTCGGATGTTCCGACAAAAACTTTCTGATCATTCACAGAAGTTCCGACATGTCACGGATGTTCCGGAGTAAACAGCGACGGAAGTTCCGACAACTCACGGAAGTTCTGACGAAAACTATCTGATCAGTGTCGGAAGTTCCTTCAGGTGTCGGAAGTTCCAAGAGGAACAGTATCCACGGAAGTTCCTTCAAGTGTCGGAAGTTCCTTCATGAACAGTACCAGCTCGCGAAAAAGCTCGGGAAAACTCAATCCAAAACTCGAAATCCGACCAAACGACCTCCAAACTTCACGAAATTTGAACCATAACTCCGTCACAACATGGGGAACCTCATCCAAGTGGATCCATACCAAAAACCCAACCAAAACTCCACGGATTTTAGATCGAATGGAAGAACAAGGGTTTGGGAGTTCTCGGACGAAATCCACAAATTCGAGGTGCTTGTGGGAAGATCTTGTGCAAGATCAATCAAGGCATGTTCCCACACGTCCTAGCTCCGAATCCATCCAAGAAAACCAACCCAAATCGCAGTAAAAAAGGAGATCGAGAAATCCCACGAAAATAGCTCCGAAAATGGGAAAAAGATGAACTCGGGAATAGGATGGGGAGGAAGAACAAGAGCACGAGATTGATTCAAACAAACTTCATTCCATTGATTCAATCACGAATTCCATAGGTACAAAGCTAGGGCGCCGCCCTCTTCCTCCCTCTCTTGTTGAAAGTTGAAGATACAAGCTCTCACCTTGTTCCCTCTTCTCTCATCTCTCTCTAGCTCTCCCCTAGCTAGTCCTATCCTCTAGATACAAATGACTTGGTCCCTCAAGGCTCAAGGTGGCCAGCCAACTCCACCTCCCTATATGGGCACTTTCTCTTTCCCAACATACCCCTAAGGTATTACATACTCCCACCTACCACTAGGGGCAAAATCGTCCAACTCTTTTTCCTTCGTCCGAACGCCATCGGGCCCTTCACGACTTCGCTTCGCCTCGACGCAACCTTCGCGATGGTGCCACGTACACCACCATGCGCCGCCGCCGGTTTTGAGGCCCAAACCGGGAAACCGTCCGCCCGCCGGTTTTGAGGCATAAACCGGGAAACCACCTCGATGTCGACGCGTGTCACCTCGTCCCGCGAACCTCGCCGTCAAGTCTTCTCGTCCCAGCCTGTCGGGACCCACTTGAATCGGCCTCCCGTTCGCCTCTTGACTTGGTCAACCCGCCGTCTTCATCACCTCCACGGTTTTGAGGCTAAACCGCGAAACCCTCCGTGCTTCTTGTCCGCCACGTGCACGGTGTGGATCACCCTTGACCTCACCCGGCCTCTCGATCGCCCGGACTCAAGCCTCCTGCTTGTTCCTCCCGATCCTCTCGCCGTTGACCATCATGTTGACTCCATTGACCTACACATCATTAGACAAGCAAACACATTTCTCCATCTCCTCCATACTTCCCATCACCTTCACCAACACCGGTTAGCCATAAACATAATCAATATACATGCTCATGCAAACCTCCAAATCCCGCAATTCAAACCCGAACCTTGAGTTCAACTCAAACTCATTCGTTGTCAATTACTCATCACATTATGAACCATAGCACATCTCAACATGGTTCCTCACAGCTAGATGTTATCTGCCTCTTCGATTTGTTCGGGGCAAATTATGTTTAAGGCACTTGTTTATAGTCTCTAAAACACCTACTATTATTTTGAGCAGTTTTACTGTCCAAAACTAATGGCCATTAGTTTGATCCAACGGTATAGATCTGATCTTGAAAATCCCATACTAATGGCCATTATTTTATCAAATTAAAGGTAATATCGGAAAAAATAAGAGTGGCAGACTTGTAATAAGTAGTTATATTTTATAAAAAAGTCAAATTCAAAATATAATTAATTCTCAATATAGTAAATAATTCTTTCATCATTATTAGTTTTTTTCGTGTGATGTGGCAGCTATCTTTGTTGACATAAAACATAATTTTTTTCTTAATTAATAGTGTAATTACAAATTTGCCTTTGAACTTTGTCAAACTAATGGCTATTATTTTGAACGGTAAAACTCAGAGCAAGGGAACAGGCACTTGTTTTGTGTTGCTCTTCTTGCAAACGATTTTATCGTTTAGATTCGGCACCTTGCATTTGATTTTACCGCTTACAGTATAAGTTGACACGACAAACCAAGATTTTGCATGTAGTTGTAGCTGGGGAAATACTCTGGTGTTGCTGGGTGGACCGGGCTGTTTTGGGCCAGTTGAATGCGCCTGTTCAACTCGAGGTCGGGCCTTGTTGGTTTGACCGATTCACTGCTCTCGTAAAAGGAGGCTTGCCGATTCTAAGAAAAAATAGGGTAAAAGGAGGCTTGCCGCTTGAACGATGACAAGAGTATACGTAGCAGTACAGTCGTGCAGAGTGGCTAGCCATGACAAAACATTGTCATCGCGTTGTGCCCAGCCGGCCACCAGGCCTCCGTTCACAGGCACGTCACTTCACACACATCGCACAAGATTTTACTCAAATCTCACACGTTCCCTTTTCGGTTGGCCAAGGAAACTGTCAAGCTAGTGGGACCAATATTCAAATGAACACCGAAATTATGAATTTTGTACATATCAGATGAAAATCCTCACTAAGCTAGAATCCATTTGAAGCCTATCCTTTTCCATCCCAAAAAATAAAAAACAATGCAATTCCCACAAGATCTCAAAAGGACCTGAACAGATTTACAGACAATTTCAGAACCGCAGCAGGCAGTTTTGTTCAGACAAATCCAAAGAAAATATAGCCTCTTCAGCATACTATAAGCATAAACCTTTTCATTACTTTGTCTTCTAACTTCTTGTAGTTCTGTTCTACTACAAGGGTGAAAAGGATAAATAAAGGGTGGACGCACATACGAGAGCGTCGGAGGCATACAACTTACAAAAGCAATAGGCAAAATAGGATACCGATGAGAGGGGTCCCTGCTGAACTGCTGCGGTGATTACGCTTTCATATTTCTGCACCCGTGACCAAGAGTGCTCTGGTCCTAGCAGTGCTCCTCTCATCACTTTTCCTTATATGATCGCAGCATGTCTGGCTTTTGTCCACTCCTTCTCTCTACATGTATTCCTTTATACCAATGTCTGTATGTAGCCATGTCACTTGACTACAACTGGCTACTAGGACTAGTTACTGCATCTACGATTTACATGAATCATACTAATCCACCACCACATGATGATGATGATGATGATTTATTCAGATTATAGATACTGGCAGCGACTAAGTAAAATACTGGTATTATTTAGAGAACCACTATCATATACTAAATACTTTAAGCTAAAACATCCTACACTTGTTTCCTTTCTTTGTTGTTGTTCCTTTCTGAAGATACTCCTAGTATTTGTCAAAGCTTTCTACCCTCTCCACTTGATGGGGTCATGATAGTCCCCTGCATACAAAGCATATAAAGATCAAATAACACAATCATCAGGAGGGATTAACACAGAAAGGTACAAGTATGTATCATAGTACAAAGGAACACAATCTCCTAGTATTTTATATGAATCATTATTAAATGACTGACTGGCACTAGTATATATCACGGTACAAAGGAACAGGGCTCCGAATCTTGATACTTACTCCCAGTTTAGAGAAAAACTGACCCTTTTGCTCTGTTGTATTCACAGCTCAATTGCTTCATGCCCAGAGGTGAACCTGAGGAACAGAAAGTGCACAATTTTTACTGCTATGTAAAAATTTCAGAACACATGTTACTGTAACAGACAATCAAGAATTTTTTCGAGCTTTACCTAGGCACTTGAAAGCAACAAGAGTTGTATGGTGGCAGATCAGGAGAGGAAGTAGGGGGGAAGAGGGATGAAGCCACATGATGAGGGCTCATGTTATCATTTTCAGCTATCACACCAGTACTGTCACTAACAATAGATGCAGGAAGGCTTTCAGGCAAATTGTGATCCACGACGCTACATTTCAAATAAGAAGAAACATATCAATCGTGGAAAGCTTAACACTAACCTGATGAAAAAGGGAAGGAATACTGCTTAACATTAGCCATTAGTTACGATCATTAGTTTCTTTTATCCTTTCCCCGGCACTTTGACAATTCATTTTTTTCCAACCACAGAACCTATGATCAGCACTCTAACAGCCTACTGCTTTTGTTGGAACATTTGCATCAATCAGAGAGAATAAATATGACATCAGATAAAGAAAGAAAAAGGTAGTGCAAGTCTGCTCTGCTTCTCTATGTGTGCGCTTTTTAGTTTTATTTCCCCTAAAAGAAATACTAGTATGTGACCTTAGTGCGACTTTGGTAATTATTTTACTCTCACAACAACAATCTTACCTTTCTTGGAATCCACAAGCAACATCGGCTGTTGCTGTCACAGGACCAGATTCCCTCTTCTTCTCTTCCCCAGGGTTGACTGCTTGCTTGGGAGTGCCATCACCATCCTCCTCTTTCTGCTGCTCCTCACGCTTGCCTTTTGGAGCAATTTCAGAGAGAGCAGAAAATGCAGGTGCACTCATTGCAAAGCTGGTACTGTTCAGCTTGTTATCTGCAACAAGAAACCATGGATTCACATGTCACAAAACTCTGAAAATGCAAGGACCTCAGTAATAATGCAAGAAACATGCCAAGGTCAAGAACTGGACCTTGGATGGTGACGTCCTCCCAATGGGCAGCATTGCCGTTTCCATTGACGTTGCCTTTACCATCAGTTTGTTCAAGGGACATGGGGGAGCCCAGATGGTGACCCCTATTGTTGAGGTCGAGCAGCTGCAGCCCCATGAAGCGGCGGCCCTGGAGCTCGATGGCTCGCTGCAGCTCGGCTGCCTGCCGCTGCTCTTCGAGCTTCCTCCTCAGAAATGCCTCGTGGCTGGCAATGTCGCCGAGCATCATTCTTGGTCCTAACAATTGCAACTCCAATGTGTGAACCGACAATCCCAGTCAAATTTGACAGCAGTGAAAGTAGCAGAACGGACAGTTACTACTCACCAATCTGTGGTCGCTGCAAGTTGAAGGTGTCCTTGGGATTGTGCAATGCGGTGGGCGTCATGCAACCGGCAAACTCGGCATGGTGCGGAGCCTGCAGCTTCCTGCAACCAGACAAAAGCTAATAATTAAAAAAATGGTTTTATTTTTTCAGCAACAAAAACGGAAGCAAGGAAAATGCGCGACGGAGAAGGGCCATGCCTGATCCTGTCGGGGACCTTGCCCTTCTCCTTGTATGGCTTGACGAGGACGCGCGCGCCGCACACAAAATGCGGGTTGCTCTTGGTCATGATGATCTTCACGGTCTCTGGGTAGACGAAGGTGACAAAGCCGAACATGCGCTTCTGCTGGTAGGGGATGCGCACGTCCTGCACCGGCCCGTACGAGCTGCTCCAACGCCCAACACCATCAATCAATCACTCGATTTCATCTATGTTACTAGACTACTACTAGTACTCCCTCCATTTCAAAAAACTTGACGTTTTTGACTTTTGGAAATCACGTTTGACCGCTCGTCTTATTCAAAAAATTTATGCAAATATAAAAACAAATAAACTATGCTTAAAGTATCTCTACTGATAAAACAAACCGTAATAAGATAAATGATATTTGCATAAATTTTTTAAATAAGACGAACGGTCAAACGTAATCTTTAAAAGTCAAAAACGTCAAGTAATTTGAAATGGAGGTAGTAGGAAATAACTGAACAGTGAAGAACACATCAATGGCGGCCTGTTTGGTACCTAAAGTAGTTGGACACGTCCTCCTCACTGAAGGTGGAGTCGGCGGGGAATGTCAGGTAGATCTGCCGCGATGCGTTGGTCATGAAGTCGACGTAGTCCATCCGTGGCGAGCGCACGGCGAACCTGCTGAGGTCCTCGCCGCCCAGCAGCATGGCCGCCGACCTGAAGAAACACCAGTCCAAAATTAGCAAGTCAAGAAAGGGAAAGTGTGAAACAAAAAAGCAATCTTGGCTGACAAAGATGGAACCTTTGGAGGTCGCTCTGTTGCTGCTGCTGCTGCAGCAGGAAGTTGGTGCCTTTGGGCGATGGCGAGAAGGGGAAGGCGGACTCCATGAACTGTGGTGGTGGCTGCGCCGCCAAGGCCTTGGCACGCTCCATCGCCGCCATCGCCCGCTCCGCATCATCCTCAGGCAAGCCGTGGAGGAACCTGCATGAGGAGCCGTACTTGCATAACCCCCGCGAGAAGTACATGCACGGCCTCCACGAGACCGCGGCGGACACCTTGGGGTCGCTCTGCGAGAAGCTCCGTCGGTGCCCGCCTGCCGCCGCCGGCGACCAGTAGTCGTACTCGTCAGGGTACGACGCCTCGCCGCCGTCGTACCCCATCTGCTCGCCGGCGGTGAACGGCGCGTGCTCGTCGCCGGGAGTCGGCATCCCCCTTGGGCGGGGTGCCTGAAGCGGCCGGACCACCGGGGAAGGCGGTGAAGAAGGCTTGGCGGCGAGCTCGGCGAGCGCCCTGGCGACGAAGGAGTGGAGGAGGTCCTCAGGGCCGAAGGCGAGGCGGATCATCTCCTTCTCACTATTGTCATGGATGAGGATCATGCCCACGATCTTGGAGGCGTTCTCGGGGTCGAGAGCTTGCACCCGCTCGAACACGACCTTGGTGAGTTCCCATGAGTCCATGGCGAGACAGAGGAGCAGGGACCCTCTGCCCCGGCGCGTTCTTTATCAGGGAAGCCGAGAAGGGGGAGATGGAAGGAGAGGTGACCAGGAACAGGGGAGGGGAGGGGAGAGGAGCGGGATGGGGCACGGTTGTAAAAAAGTTTTGGAGCGTGGTGAATTAAATAGGCAGGTTGGAGACAGCGGAGAGGCGAGGGAAAACTCGTTTCAGTTCCCTTCCATGGCTCCATCAATGTTTGGGGAAATTTTTGGTGGTGATTTGAATTTTGTACCGGTGGTCTCCTGGATTGATCTTGCTTGCTCAAGGGAATACTGTAGTTGCATTGAAACTTTGTGGTTATAATGTGTTCAATTTTTTTTTTTTTTGCGAGAGAATGTGTTCAAGTTTTGATGTCAAGTGTTGTGTATCCATTTTGATTCCAAATTTTTTGATGTCTATAATTTGTAAACATAACATGGAGCAACTTTATCACTCGGAAGTGAAAACAACGCGGCGGGAGTTCAAATTTTCGGTGGGCTAGGCGCTATTCTTTCAAAATTTTAGCATTTAGTCTTCTTGATAGAGCGTTACTGGTATGACGTTTACGTTTCTAACTCTGGGCTTGACTGTGAATGGACACTAGTCTGTCCATTCACGTCATGCAACCGGCGAGAGCTTTTAATGGATTGGGATCCGAGGTAGGAAGAAATAGCAGTAATTAACTTCTAAATTTAGGTATGAACTAGCGGTAATATGGACAAGCAAAAACAAGTTTAGCGTCTATAAAATTTTTGTTCAATGTTTGCCAAATTCAAACCACCTTCACTCAAACAAAAAAAAAATCAAACCACCTTGTAAAAGGTTAGATAGTCGAGTATGAAAACCAACCAAAGAGTTGGGACTTCAAATCAGGTTTTCAAGATACCACATTTGCTTGTTTTCCTAGCAAGTATGGATCAATAGATGGAATTATTGTACATGCTATAATCAAACAACACATAATTTCCTAGGAACATAGATAACAAAATGCATAAACCTCATCATTAAACTGGTTAATATAAAATACATATTGTTCTTAATCACTAGTAGAACATCACGGGTAGAGGAATTCAAAATTTATTGATGACCGGAAAATCTATAGGTGTGATGCTTTCAAATTTTAGTAGTTAGTAATGTCGCGAGGAATACAGAGCGTTACTAAAATGACGTATACGACTTGACTTTGAACGGGCTCTAGCTGGTTCATGCACACAGAGACGAAATCTAAATGAATAGTACAATGATTTAGACACGACAAAAGTTTTTTTCACGGATTAGGATTGGTGGTAGGAACGAGCACTCGATCGCTTTCGAAATCAGGTGTGAACTAATACTCATACGTTCAATGCAAATATGACATCCCCCCCCCCCCCCCCCCCCCAATCTTTTTGTTTTGTTTTTTCACATCTTAAACCGGTTGTTGAATATAATCGATCACTAGAGGCGATTGACGAATTGATAATATCGTACTAAGGTTTAATGGATGCAAACATTGTGCTTCTGAATAGAATGTAGATATTTACAGTTGACCGTCATAGTCTGGTGAATGCCAAAGTAGAATAGAAACTCGAGGCAGTAAGAACAGACATTTAAAATAAATTTAGGTGGAAAATCATATTAACATCTCCTCCGCGATATTGTATTTACTAGTAGCTCGGATTTTGATACAAATGGCTTGTGTTCTGTTTCACCCCCGACCCCGGACATCACCAAGAACAGTAAACGGGACGGGCGGTACATCGTAGGACGAATACTGAGGTCACACTGGTTGGTTTCAGTTTCGAGCTTTCTCGCAAGAAACAAGGCCTGTATTTGGCCTTAACTTGAGGCCTCCGTCATGCCTCGATCGTCTCCACATGTTTGTCCCGTTCGCCTGACCCAAGTCCATGCACGCGCCCAAGCAGCCTACTAGGGGAATGCATTAGCTAGCACTGATGTCCTCACACGAAACGGCATTGGCATGCGTCACTGCCAACAAATTGCACCAGCAACGTAGTATTGTGCTTATTAGGCCAAAGCTTGGAGACGCGATCGAGTAGCAATGGCTGCGTGCCTTAGCGAAAAGGAGAGTGGTTGGGCCTTGTTTGTTTCCTCTGGAGTTTTGAAAAAGCTGAATCAAACGGACGACAATAAATTCATACTAGTAGTACAACATTTAGCTCGCACTGTGCGTGAGCACTGCTTGAATCCAAAGCTGGTTTATGCGTGTGTTGCTGGCCAGTGTGGTCCCTTTTCCATGCATCGATCCACTCAGCCTAAGCGAGACTTAAAACAATCAAATAAAACAAATTCCAGAAAAATCATCGCAACCGATGTCTTTCTCTCGGCTCCTTGTGAAAGAAAGCATGCATATACGCAGAGAGAGGTCTGCACAACAATGCATTATTTGGATCGTGGAAGCGAGGGAGGATGGATGTGGTTGCGGGTGACGGAACGGAACCTTTTGGATCCATTCCAGGCCTGCACAACAATTCAACCCCACCGTTGTCACTGATATGTGGGGACCCATATGGTGTACAGTACTATAGCTGCTGGCTGGGTCCGTCCATCCCTGCGCCTTGGTCCCCGATTACATGGCCCACGCATTCATCGAGGTTCCATAATAGTTAGTGTCACTGACAGCTTGATCCATTCTCTCATCTGGGCCACAGAATAGTCAGATTAGAGGACGTGGACGTTGTTTTCGCGACGGTCAAGGGAATATACGTGGGCCCTCGGGAGTGCCGAGCCGAGTCGTCAACTGTCGTGGACCGATCATGAACGCTGCCTGCGCACAACGAAGATGGGATCCGCATGGCAGTGAGGGTAGGAGGGACAGGGCTTCTTGCTTCCTTGGTCCTGCGCACAACAAAGATGGGACCCGCATGGCAGTGACGATAGGAAGGACAGGGCTTCTTGCTTCCTCGGTTCCTCCTGTTTGCGGCACCTCCTTGGCTCCTTGTGTGGCCCATGCATGACAACAGATTTGCACCCAGCATCGCCCGCTGAAAATCTAAACACAGGAATTTTATAGGAAATAGTTCAATTCTAGGAATGAGGTTTAGGTTAGGAAATAGTTCAATTCCTCTGTAGGAATTTCATCGGAAATAGTTCAATTCCCGTAGGAATGGGTTCAATTGCACACATCTTTTTGTTTGTTTATTCTGCCTTGGTGTGCATCGAATACTTTACCTTGATTGATTGTATTCAGACAAATTCTGAACTACTCCTTCTTTACTCTTTTTTTTTGTTTGTTTTTAATGGGAACTCTAAACTACTCCTGGTTGGCTGGAAGCCTGGAACTACCATGTTTATTTTCTTTTGGGGTTACAATATTCATCACTGCAATTTATTCTCAACAACTTAACAGCAGACTTTTTTGTCGAAAAAAACTTAAGAACACACTTTTTATTCCTTCTCGATATTGCGATAATTTTATTAAACCTATTCGTTCTATGCCTGTATCTTATAACAATACGAGCATAAATAAAACAAATGCTTGCCTCCACAGAAAAAAAATCTCTCTCACTTATGCTAGTTATTTTTTATTAATTATACACCATGTTTAGTGAGTTTGTTTTTGCGTCTTTCACAAAAAAAATAAGAAGAAAAAAAATCCTTGTTTGGATGGGACAAGCCTAAAACATAATACTCTATCTCTCCCTCTCTTCAATATATATACTACATCATTTGGATATATGTGCAGTCAAACCTTGCAAACTTTGATATTTAATACAACTAAAAAGAAAACTAACAATTTTCATGATGTCAAGGAACTTCAAAACATAAATCTATAGCTGTGTACTATTTCTATAACTTTGCGTAAAAAAATATATTTCCTATATTTCAGGGCATGAAATTTTGCTATCTTTTAGTCGAAGTTTTGGCATATTGCAGTAGTTATTTCCAGCTGTTACAAGTTACAACAAGTTAACTTCATGTTGCAGTTGCTTCTTCATTTGTTGTTCACTATGTTACAACAAGTCTGAGAGTCTATTTTAAGTGATCCTATATTTTGTGCATGTTGCACTTACATGTTTTTTTATATGTTGCAATGAGTAAAAAACATAGAAATTTCAGACGACCGAAATATAGCACCCGGTAATAAAATACACCTCGGTATTCTAAAATGGAGGCAATTATTAAAGGAAAGTAACGCTAGTAAACTTTAGAGCTTTTTCTTCCTTGCAGATTGTCCATCGCGTACTCCACCTTTCCAGCCGCTTTTAGCTTTCACTGTGCATGAATGGATCACTTAAAATTAACAACACCACTCTCCTACGCTTTATGCATTCTTTATGTTTATTCTCTTTTGCAATTAGCTAAGGTAGCTTTAATGCACGACTTAATTATATGCTAATATTAAGATCTTTCTTTTAGCTGGAGAGGGGAGCACAAAATGAAGGCCTTTTCACGTGCTGCAAGCAGGAGGGGCCTGAATTAGTAAAATCACCATTAGTCCGCAAAAAATTCTTCAACAGCCAAATACCATAGCACCGACTCGATGATAGAACGTTTGTTATAATATTACTCGTATGTGTAGGATTATGCAATTACTGATCAACCCATCTCATCTTAAACTTCAATACAAGAAAATTTAGAGTTCCGAAATAAAGAAATTCCAATTTTTGAATTTTTAAATAAAAAATTGAGGTTTGAATCCCGTATCCTATCCTATATTTTTTTCACTCGGATTCGGAGTCGGAGCGGATACCATCGGATAATTATTTTTACATCCCATACCCTGTCCCATGTTCTTTGTTTGGATTCGGAGCTGGACATGGATATCATCATATAGTTTGTAAAGATGAAAAATCAAAAGACAGAGAAGCAATTACAGCAAGAAGAGAGATGCTAACCATTGATATACATGATCAAGATCATTTTAACTCTTATTTAAGCTAATCTCTCGATTTTGCACCATATTGTTTGGTCTATAATAGTTATAAACTTCCTCAGATCACGTGATATTCGGATTCGGGACGGATACCCCTCGTCCCATATCCTATCCCGCTATTATTTTTCGAACTTGGATTCAGGCACGGATAGCATCGGATAATTATTTATGCATCCTGTATTTGCTCATATTAATTTTTTTTCGGATTCGGCAGTCGGTTGGTCGGATATATCCGTCCCGTTTTCACCCTTAGAATCACGAGTCCAGATGAACATGGCCGTACTTTTTTATATGTATGTCTCGTGATTCTTTTTAGGGAAAAAGGAAAGGAAAAAAAGAAAACGCACCAAAGAAAGTAGCTTTCTTTGGAGATAAGTTAATGAGGCAAAATGTGTTATCAAATCTGAGCATGGTAAGCATGAAGATTGGATCTTACATGCAAACTTTCTTCTTCCTAGGCAGGTTGTATAATATAGAGAAGCGCCCATATGCAAGCATTGATGCAGTGCATGTGAAAACAACGTAGCAGGATGCAGAATACTGTACTAATCTGTCCTTTCGCCAAAAAGGAAAAAAAAAACTTAATGAGAGGACTGTTTAGTCTCACGAGCTTGAATTGCGACGCACACCGCCATGAAAAACTCTAACCGTTGCACTCTTTAAAAAGGCGCCGCTCCTACGCTCAGTAGTCAGTATGCAGAAGGCTGAAGGCTGCAATATGGCTCACGTCATCAGCATCACGGCGCTTCTCCTCCTGCAGCCTCCTCGTACCCCAGCACTGTCCTAGCTGATGCAGTGATTGGTCGGAAGGCCGGCATCATCATCGGCGACGAGAACGCGCCGGCTGGGCCGGGGAGGTACGCCGTGATCTTCGACGCCGGTAGCACGGGGAGCCGGCTCCACGTCTTCAGGTTCGACAGGAAGATGGACCTCGTCGGAATCGGCAACAAAATCGAGATCTTTGCCACGGTACGCACGTCTACTATGCGTCCAAGCGCGCGCACGCATAGACTTCACATTTGAAAACATCTATTAAGTATTTTCTCGTGAACCTCTCTTGTATCATGTTTTTAGCAAATTATATTTGATTGCCCATGAGTATGTTTGTTGCTACAGGTGAAGCCTGGGCTGAGCTCATATGATGGACGACCTCAAGAGGCTGCCAACTCCCTAATACCTCTCCTTAAGAAGGCCACGAGCGCTGTCCCTCCAGAGCAGATGGAAAGAACCCCTCTTAGGCTAGGAGTACGTGAGCAAATTTTATATTACAAACTGTTCCACTCTCGAGATAATTTCGACCATTTTAAAGAATTCTTATACTCTTACTCTAGTTAATTGCCAGAGGAATAATGATCATTACTGACACACTTATTGTAGACCTATGCCCCCAGATTTCAATTGATGTGATCATCAATCTAGGGGTTGCATATTTGTGCAAAACTGAGCTAATGACCCTTGCAGAAAATTCAAGTAAATTGCGTACGAAAATTCAAGCGAATTGTGTGGTGTGGAATTACCCCCAACTGGCAATACACAAAATATCTCTTCTATTAAAAAAATATACAAATAATCTTGTTTAAGTTTGTGTTATTCTTTCATTTTACCCACTCTTTTTCAGGCAACTGCGGGGTTGAGACTTATCGGAGATGAAAAAACGGAGAAGATTCTGTCAGCGGTAATTTCATCTTACTTGCGCTTCAATGTCGATTTGGCCTGCACCATCAGCTAGCTCATACATGATATTAATCAAAGACTAAAAAAAATTTAATGCATGCAGGTTAGGGATCTTGTCCGCGCTAAGAGTAAATTTCAGTACAATCCTGACTGGATTAATGTTATTGAGGGATCTCAAGAAGGATCTTACCTATGGGTATGAATTAACACAACAGAACAACAAAGTACCCTATACAAAATTATATTTAGTTTTTATGTTGCCATGTGTTTGCATGTACTCTTTTTTATGTTTCAGCATCCATAACATGTGGTGTAGGTTACCCTAAATTATTTGTTGGATAAATTGGGAGGTGATTACACCCAGACGGTAGGCGTGGTCGACTTGGGCGGCGGATCAGTACAAATGGCCTATGCCATCTCTGCAAATGCTGCTGCTAAAGCTCCCGTAGTACCCGATGGGAAGGAATCATACGTGACAAGAGAGTATCTTAAAGGAAAAGAATACAATGTTTATGCTTACAGGTTTGAATTTATAGTGTTCATATAGCAAACTGTGCAATATCTTTGCGGACAATAGTAATGATCAGAAAGACCTTGTCCTTGCAGTTACCTGCACTATGGTGCCTTTGCAGCCCGTGTAGAGATATTGAAGGCAAAGAATGGACAATTCAGCTCTTGCATGCTGCGTGGCTTTAGTGGTATAAATATGTAGTTTGCCGACAATAACTGATTATTTTTTCTTATAAGAAACGTATACAAGCTAATTATAAAAATTTTATTCAATTTCTTAAGGAAACTATACATACCATGGAGAACAATATGATGCTACTGCCGCACCAGAAGGAGCAGTATATGAAAAGTGCAGAGAAGAGATAACCAGTGCCCTGAACCTGAATGCCCCATGTAAAACAAAGAGCTGCACTTTCAATGGCGTGTGGAATGGAGGCGGCGGAGCTGGTCAGGATAACCTCTACCTCACATCTAGCTTCTATTTTCTGGCCTCACAGGTAATTAATCAACTTTCTGACAAAGACATGTGCAAGCCAGAATATCTAAACCTCTTCTTTCACTGAAAGGTTGGGATTATAGATAGAAAATTCCCCAGCGCAAAGACCACCCCTGCTGCATTCAGGTTAGCTGCAAAGAAGGTTTGCCGATTGAGCGTCAAAGAAGCAAAAGTTGCATACCCAAACTTCCCGAGTACCAGTGTGCCGTACTTGTGCATGGATCTTACTTACCAGTACACATTGCTTGTGGACGGTTTTGGTTAGTACATAGCATTGCCTTTGAATACGTATTCTGAACTGAAAGAAAATTACTGTCAAAAAAAATTGTGATGAAACAATATAAAAAGAAAGACATCATGTAATTGACATGTGTGTGCATTACAGGTTTGAAGTCAATAAAGATTATCACGTTGGTGTCAAAGGTGAAGCATGGCGAATACTACATTGACGCTGCATGGCCTTTGGGTACTGCTGTTGAGGCTGTCTCGCCGAGAAGGGGTCTTGAAGGTGCATGATAATCATGAGGGACTATATAATTACCAATGCCATACGAATTTCTTCTTGTTGGCCCTAAATGTTGTGGCATGATTGTAGCATTCAATGGGGACTTGGGCGCCCTATATAAGTTTTTGTCTCATTCGGAAACACGCTTGTAGTGATGATCCTCAAGTTTATGAGCAATGGCACGACATGCAATAAAAAATATTATTAAGCAGTGTCTTGTAGTATATGAATGCAGAAGTAGTAGTTTTGTCCGTTCCACCAAGTAATATCTGAAGGACCGAGAAGGCGACCAGAGGAGGATGAATGGGAGCCAATAAAAATTCTTGCAAAGAACTTGGCCTATATCCCGACCCGCCTCAAGAGCAATCACTAAGATCACACACACACACATAAAGAGTGATGTGTTGACCCTAAGAATAATTGTAGATGATGTAGGAACACTAGCGGAAGCAAATGAAACAACGACACACTCCACAAGATGAATCGATGAAATCACACCCGAGACCTTCCACCGGATAGTCCGGTCACTTGTCGGATACTCCGGTAAGGTACCGGATACTCCGGTCCGATATCAGGTCTGGATACTCTGGTAATGTGTCGGATACTCCGGTCGGGTACCAGGTCCGGATACTCCGGTACTCGGTCGGATACTCTCGTAGATGAAGAACAACAAGAACACGAGCCGCGGCCAACAGCTCCAAAATCCAATCAAACGACCTGCAAAAATCACCAAACTTGAACCATAGAAGCGTCACAAGATGGAGAACCTCATCCAAGTGGATCCATACCAAAAACCCAACAAAATCTCCTCGAATTTCAGATCGAACGAAAGAACTAGGGTTTGGATGAACTTGGACGAAATCTACAAATTCAAAGTACTCGTGGGGAGATCTTGTGCAAGATCACTCAAGGCATGTTCCCACACGTCCTAGCACCGAATCCATCTCGAAACACCACAAAATTCCCACGAAAATACCTCCGAAAATAAGGAAAAAGAGAAATTCGGGAATTAGATGGGGAGGGAAGCATGAGCACGGAATAGATTCCACCAAACTTCATTCCATTGATTCAACCATGAAATTACATAAGTTTCATGCTAGGGCGCCGCCCACTTCCTCCCTCTCTTGTAGAAAGTAGAAGATACAAGCTCTCACCTTGTTCCCCTTCCTCTCATGTCCCTCTAGCTCATCCCTAGCTAGTCTTATACCTAGATCCAAAATGAAAAGTCCAAGAGCCTCAAGGTGGCCAGCCAACTCCACCACCTTATATGGTCCTTTTCTCTTTCCCAACATACCCCTAAGGTATAACACACTCCCACCTACCACAAGGGACAAAACCGTCCAACTCTTTTTCCTTCACCCGAATGCCATCGGGCCCTTCACGACTTTGCTTTGCCTTGACGCAACCTTCGCGATTGTGCCACGTGCACCACCATGCGTCGCCGCCTGTTTTGAGGCCCTAACAGAGAAACCGTCCGCCCACTGGTTTTGAGGCCAAACTGGGAAACCGTCTCGATGTCGACGCATGTCACCTCGTCCCGCGAACCTTGCCGTCAAGTCTCCTCGTTCCAGCCCGTCGAGACCCTTCACTTGACTCGGCCTCCCGTTCGCATTGACTTGGTCAACCCACCGTCTTCATCACCTCCACGGTTTTGAGGCCAAACAGCGAAACCCTCCGTGCTTCTTCTCCGCCACGTGTACCGTGTGGATCACCCTTCTCCTCCAATCTCCCAACTCCTTCACCTACTCCGGTTAGCCATAAACATAATCATAACATGCTCATGCAACCCTCAAGTTCCCGCATTTCAAACCCAAACTCATGTCCATACAAATCAAACCCGTTGTCAATTACTCATCATCATCGAGAACCATGGCACATCTCAACATGGTTCCTCAATATCAATATGCAGTGCGACACAACGGTTCAATTATTTACTGCATGGCATAAAAAAGCCAGAAAAAATGGAATAATTATTTTTGAGGTGATATGTTTGAAAATAAAATCAACAGTATAAGTGAGGTGATATTGATTAACATAAGGTGGATTATATAACACTTATTATGTCGAGCTTTCCAATTGTAAACCAGGTGCTTAAATCTTCCAGCTACCGTATGACCTTGTTGTCGCCGGCCCTATGTCCACCACAACTGACAAATCTCCTTTCTTCCTCGCAAAAAAAAAAAAGACAAATCTCCTTTCTGATTGGTCCGTCCACTGCCACAATGTGAGTTGGATGTGGATCTTTGTGCTTTATACAGGGTTAAGGGCAGGCGGTGACAGAGTGACTTCTCTCATGGTTGGTGTTATAATTTTTTGAATTTTATTTTAGAAAATCTTAAATTAATTTGGTTGTTGAAAATGTGTAGTATATCTAAAAAGACTTATATGTATATATATATATATATGCAAATCAACAAAGTAGATAATGCAATAAAGTTTAAAAATAGAAAAAAAAACCTGCTGAGGTTCAATTGTTATTCAGCCTTGATGGACATCGCTACTCGGAAGCTACAAGTAGTGCGGTCTATGTGTTTTAGGTACCGCATACAAGGGAAGAGCTAGCCTTGTTCGACGGAATTTCTATATCAATAGTAAATGAACTAAGATTCAATGATCACTACATCAAGTAGTGGAACTTGCAGACCCCGACAATGATCTTCCATAGTTCACCCCTGCCCGTATATATGACCGGCGCCCATCACACTTGTTGCAGTTGTTTTTAACTGTGCCTACATTCCTCACCAGCTACAATGCCTCACCAGTTAAGCAAAAGAATCTAGACAACGGTGTGGGTGGGCACACCATTTCGGTTGGGCGATCAAAAGAACGGTGTGTCTGTCTGCATCTGAAGCATTTGTCAAGCATCTCGTCCCCGCTGTCATGATTTGCCCTCGTGACACCTTAATTTGGTCTAGCTTCAAAATGCAGCTTCCCAGCTCCAATATATAAGGACAGTATTTGCCACACGAGATAAGATACGAATTCGATTTTGAGGAACCATGTTGGGATGTGCCATGGTTCATGATGTGATGACTAATTGACAATGGATAAGTTTGAGTTGAACTTGAGGTTTGGGTTTGAATTGCGGGATTTTAAGGGTTGCATAAATATGTATGTTGATTATGTTTATCGGTAACCGGAGTTGGTGAAGGTGATGGGAAGAATGGAGGAGATGGAGAAATGTGTTTGCTTGTCTAATGATGTGTAGGTCAATGGAGTCAACTTGATGGTCAACGGCGAGAGGATCGGGAGGACCAAGCAGGAGGCTTGGGTTTGGGCGATTGAAAGGCCAGGTGAGGTCAAGGGTGATCCACACCGTACACGTGGCGGACAGAAGCACGGAGGGTTTCGCGGTTTGGCCTCAAAACTGTGGAGGTGATGAAGACGGCGGGTTGACCAAGTCTAGCTGAATGGGAGGTCGAGTCAAGTGAAGGGTCCAAACGGGCTGGGACGAGAAGACTTGACGGCGAGATTCGCGGGACGAGGTGACACGCGTCGACATCGAAGTGGTTTCCCGGTTTGTGCCTCAAAACCGGCGGGCGGACGGTTTCTCGGTTTGGGCCTCAAAACCGGCGACGGCGCATGATGGTGTACGTGGCGCCATCGCAAAGGTTGCGTCGAGGCGAAGCAAAGTCGTGAAGGGTCTGATGGCATTCGGGCGAAGGAGAAATAGTTGGACGGTTTTGTCCCTAGTGGTAGGTAGGAGAGTGTTATGCCTTGAGGGCATTTTGGGAAAGAAAAAGAGGAGATAAGAAGGGAGAGGGGGCAGGAGATGGCTGCCACTCTTGACCCATTCATTTTGCATCTAGGAGATAGTTTTTGCTAGGGGAGAGCTAGAGAGAGATGAGAGGAGGGAAAACAAGGTGAGAGCTTGTATCTTCAACTTTTAACAAGAGAGAGAGGAAGTGGGCGGCACCCTAGCCTTGTACCTATGGATTCGTGGTTGAATCAATGGAATGAAGTTTGTTTGAATCATTTTCGTGCTCATGTTCTTCCTCTCCTTCTAGATCCCGAATTTATCTTTTTCCCCATTTTCGGAGCTATTTTCGTGGGATTTTTCGATCTCATTTCTTGTTGCGTTTTGGGATGAATTTCTCGGATGAATTCGGTGCTAGGACGTGTGGGAACATGCCTTGAGTGATCTTGCACAAGATCTCCCTACGATCACTTCGAGTTTGTGAATTTCGTCCAAGAACTTCCAAACCCTTGTTCTTCCATTCGATCCAAAATCAGTGGATTTTTGGTTCGTTTTTAGTATGGATCCACCTGGATGAGGTTCCCCATCTCACCGCGCACCTATGGTTCAAGTTTCATGATTTTTGGAGGTCATTTGATTGGATTTCGAGATTTTCGAGTGAATTACGCGCGTGCTGTCTAGTGCTGTCGGAACATCAGCAAATACCTGTTGGAACATCCGCCAACACCTGTCGGAACATCCGCCAACACCTGTCGGAACTTCCTCCACTGAACAGAGAGTTTTTGTCGGAACTTCCGTGAGTTGTCGGAACTTCCGTGGCTGTTCACTCCGAAACATCCGTAACATGTCGGAACCCCAGTGAATGATCAGAAAGTTTTTGTCGGAACATCCGAGACTTGACGGAACTTTCGTGAAGCCATTTACACTTCTCATCGGAACTTCCGAGAGAGGTGCGGAACATCCGCCAAGGCTTTTGCATTGGTTCTTCCTCGCTTGATTCTGCTTTGTCCAAATTGCTTCCGCATTTGTTTGTATCATGCTATAACCATTCCTAGGATTAGCACATCATCTCCAATTGATGTGTGTGACCTTGGTGGTTGCAAGAGAGGCGCGTTGGGTTGTAACCGGGACGTAGACCGAGTTCTTTGAAAGAATTTTTATCGGCTTCCATTCACCTCCCCTCTGGTCGCCTTCTCGGTCCTTGAGATTTCCTCATCAGGAAAGAACAAGCCATAGAGGGCCCCCTATTAACTAAATACGGGTCATCACCTCGTGCTTCTCGTGTCATCAAGTGAGTCCAGACGGCAGTCACTATCATGACCAATCCATCATCATGCGGTTAGTTGGTGTAGAGTTGTTTTCTAAAAGTGCTACAGTCCTGAAAAATAGTTACAAGCCCCAGATATGCGATTAAGTCCCAGATAGCTGGTAAGAAAATCTTGCTGAATAGTAGTACTAGTTTGGTTACGATACCTGTAGACTTGAGGTACCAAACTGCAAATTAGCTCCTCCCCATCTCGTGTTAATATTGCCAATATCATAACCAATGCATTTCTCAGTCCCCAGCTAGAGTGCTTCTTCAGACACGTCCTGCGGCCACTAGCTAGCTAGCTAGCTAGAGCTCTGCAATAGCTAGCGGCAATGGCTCGTCTCGTCGGCCTCGCTGCTGCTGTGATTATCGTGCTCCTTCGCCTGGCCTCTGCCGACGACATCTTGCAATTTGGTCGAAAGGGCCACGTCGCCGTCGAAGAGCGGGCGGCAGAGAAGGAGAAGTCGGGGAGGTACGCCGTGATTTTCGACGCTGGGAGCACTGGGAGCCGGGTGCACGTCTTCAAGTTCGACAAGAAGATGGACCTTGTCCAGATCGGCGATGACATCGAGTTCTTTGCCAAGGTACAAAATATGCACAGATTCTCAGTAACAAAATTATGCAGCGACAACATAATGATAATTACTAGAGATAGTGAGTATATATTTATGTGTTGATGCAGGTAAAACCTGGTCTGAGCTCGTATGCTGGTCGACCTCAAGAGGCTGCAGACTCCATACTGCCTCTTCTCGAGAAGGCCAAGGACATTGTCCCTCGACGGCTCCAGAAAACAACTCCCCTTAAACTTGGGGTACAATGAATTTCAATTTTCTGATTTCGTTCGAAAAAAAAAAAACTTCCCAATGCTTGTGCCCGTTGATTTCTCTTAGCTCAGGGATATATTGCACTAAAGATTAATTCTTTCTTCTCAAGCTTACAATGGACTATCAAAATTGCAGGCAACCGCTGGTCTAAGGTTAATCGGAGACGAAAAGGCAGAGGAGATTCTTGAAGCGGTAATTTCACCTTATCAACTCAGTTATAAAAGTTGTAAACATAGAGTAGGCTACAGTGTACGTAATTTTTTTCTTTTTCTTTTACCGTGCAGGTTCGGGATCTTGTTCACACTAAAAGCAAATTTCAGTACAACCCTAAATGGATCACAGTTCTTGAAGGAACTCAAGAAGGCTCTTACCTATGGGTAAGAGCTTGGTCCCGTCTATGAAAAATCACTAATTTAAATGTTTATATAGCCACAAACATTGACACAAATGGTATACATTGTAGGTTGCTTTGAATTATCTGCTGGGTAAGTTGGGAGGGGATTATTCAAAAACGATTGGTGTGGCTGACATGGGAGGTGGATCTGTGCAGATGGCTTATGCCATCTCTGCAAACGCTGCCGCCAATGCTCCACCAGTTCCGGATGGGAAAGATCCTTACATTACAAAAGAGTACCTCAAAGGAAGGGACTATAATTTATATGTTCACAGGTTTGTCATGCATTCCATATTCTAGCTTTGTTTACATAAAGTTCCTTTCATATTAATCCCTTGGAGAGAGATCTAATTTTTTTCTGTGCCGATTTGTACGTGCATTCTAAATAAACATAATTTCATAGTGCCTTTTTCTTGCGAGGGATAGTTTCATAGTGCCTAAAAAAGATTGTTCCGAAAAAAATACAGCAGATATTTGGATCATGATAAAGTTCTGTACTAACCCTAATAAACACATATTATTCTCAGAATTATAGTCTGTTACATCACGGAATAATTATATACCTTATGATATTGAAAACGATCTTCTTTGGACTGCCTCTGCAGTTACTTGCACTTTGGCACTTTAGCTGCTCGTGCAGAGATCCTGAAGGCAAAGAACGGGCCATTTAGCTACTGCATGTTGCGTGGGTTCACCGGTATACTGGCAAATATGATCACACTATCCATTTCGTTGATGCAATATTTTATTCGAGAATTAACTTTTTTTGGTTCTTCAAGGCAACTATAGCTACAATGGGGAGGAGTATGATGCAACAGCCGCACCAGAAGGAGCAGTCTATGATAACTGCCGAGAAGAAATAATCCGTGCACTAAACCTGAATGCACCTTGTGAAACCAAGAACTGCTCTTTTAACGGCGTGTGGAATGGCGGTGGTGGAGCTGGCCAGGACGACCTCTATCTCGCATCGTTTTTCTATGACAAGGCTGCTCAGGTACAGAAACATATAGTTATATCTGCTAACTCCTCTTATTAATGTGACACATCCTTCTGAATTGGTCACTCTTTAATACGAACATACTAACGACTAATCTCATGCGTGGGGGCTGATCCTAAAATTTGCACGAATCATGGCGCAGTTTGGCTTCATTGACAGTGAGGCGCCCAGCGCAAAGTCTACACCTGCGGCGTACAAAGCTGCCGCGGACAAGATTTGTCCACTCAGTACCCAAGAAGCCAAAGCTGCTTACCCTAATATCCTTGATGTGCCATACATATGCATGGATCTCCTCTACCAATACACATTGCTTGTTGATGGATTTGGTAAGTTTTTCTACTTTTGACAACGCGCATTTAAGTATTCTGACCAAGCTGGAAGTGTGACTATTCATCACCTGGTTTAATTTGGATATACAGGCTTGGACCCAATGAAGGAGGTTACACTGGTGGCTAGAGTGAAGTACGGAGAGTACTACATTGAGGCGGCATGGCCTCTAGGTACTGCCATTGAGGCCGTCGCACCCAAAAAGATGGCACCATGGTGCATGATTTATACTTTAATCGTCCAGTAAGAGATTTTTTTTTTAGATAATGGTCCAGTAAGAGATGAGATGTCTCTAAGGCACACTGTCGAATCTTTGCCAATTCCTGAATTTTTCATTAAAACTAAGCAATAATGTATGATCCAAAACTGTTTTACAGCGTTCGTCGATGTTCTGAAATTTTAGTGAAACAGTTTTGTTGTGTTGATAGATGTTCTGAAATTTGGCGAAGGTGCAAGAGCGCACAAGTTTTTACAAACTTGAATACAATAGATAATGTAATTTGGGTAAGCCTAAAACTGGACTAATTGATCTCCCAGACTAATTGCAGATAATGGGCCCTTTATTGTGGCAGGATTTCATACCATAGGCCCAGGAAGCATAATACTCTGCAGCTGGGCTTAATTTGTCTCTCTCTTTCAGCTGCCCAATAGCAAATTCTAACCAGCCCATTGATCTATCACCTACAAATTCTCAACTTATCAACATGTTGTTTCGTCTGACTGACTGACAGTGACAATAACAAGAAATGCTAGTATGACTTACTGTTGTTATGTGTAATTTGTAATATATGTCAAGGACTAAAATGTAAAAAAGCAAGAAAAAGAATGAAGTAGAGGAAGGATCGGGAGAGAACGGTAGAAGTGTTTTCCCCATCCTGTTCGTATCATGGCTTCTTCCCCTTTCAATTCTAATCTCCAAAATCCATCTAAATCCACCGATTAAACCTCAAAATGGTATCAGGGCCGGCAAATCCAGTGTGATCTCTGCTTGATCTTGGTGTCATTGGAAGTGGCTGGGCGGATTTTTTTTCGATTTGGTAACTGGTGTTGAGAGGGAGCCGTCGCCTTCCTCGATCTGGATGTTCTGGTTCTGCGTGGAGGAGCTGGTTCTTGCCGCTTTTGTGCTTTGCTTTGCAAGCTCGTATTGCTCGATTGTGGCCGGTCAGTCCTTGTCTCCACTTGTCTACAAGCTGCTGCACTGTAGCTCTCACTCAAAAAGCAGGCCTTTGTTCGGTAACTAGCACTCTGCTGCATTCCGTAATTTTTTGGGCCTGGTGTGTTTTGTTGAGAAGGCTAGCATTTTGTCAAGGCTGATTAGTGGTTCTGTAAGCAACTCCATACTCCATCGTGGTGGCAATCAAATATTTATTGGTATTGCCGTGCAGCTTGGTCCTATAGTTATTAACACTTCTGATTAGTCACTCGTGCACCCATCAAATTAAGATGGGTGAAAATAACCAGGGTGATCCCGGTATCCAGAAATTGTGCGAGCTTTTCTCTAAAGTACTTGAGCAGCAGCAGTTGAAGACAACTCCGGAAGTTATGAAGCACATGCTTGAGCCTAATCCGGTGAAATTATCTGGACCGGAAAACTATATTAGTTGGGCTCGTCATGCTCGACTAATATTGAGTTCACATGACTACGAGAGTTTGTTGACTGATGATGAGAATATTGCCACTTGGACAAAGCAAACTAATGACAAAATTCTTGTGTGGCTGCTGGGGAGTATGGAACCGACAGTCCGTGAGCAAGTTGAAACCATGACTACAGTTGCAGAAGTATGGACTGCATTGGAAAACCAGTTTTCTGGTAAGTCTAATAAAATGCAAGCTACTAGAATTATGCATGAGCTGACCCATCTCAAGCAAGGCACAATGTCAGTGACTGAGTATGCCAACAAGGTGAGAAGGCTGTACAGAGATTTACATTATTATCACCCATTTGAGCCGGTTGATAAGAAAGATATGGCTATCCATCATACTTGGTTCCAGTCATTTGTGAGCAAGCTTTTTCTTGATGGGTTAAATCAGGAATTTGATCTTCGTCGTCAGCTTATTTTCTCATTGCCAGAGTGGCCCAGTCTTGATGATATAGTTTCAAGAATCACTGAAGAAGAAACTAGAAGAGCTCAGCCCAAAAATGATGATCACATGGGAGTTGATGTGCAGGCTGCTCTATCTATGAAAAATAACCGCACAACTAATGTTCAAAGAGATCAAGGCAGGAAAAAATTTAAATGTGATCATTGTGGTCTTGAGGGGCACTCCATTGAGAGATGCTTCAAGAAACATGGCTATCCACCTGGATGGAAGAAGGGGATATCTCAGCTAGGGGGAGCAAAAAGTAGCAAATGGAGTCAAGCAAATCATGTTGAACCTGAAGGGGAGCTTCCAGTGGTAGATATACAAGCTCTTGAGGAGTATAAATCCAAACTCAAACTCTCAGAAGGCTCATCTTCCACACAAGGTTCCTCCGCAGCTGATTCTAGTTTCCTTACAGCAACCCAAGGTATGCAACCCCATCAAGCTCATGCATCCACAACCCAAACTAAATCATGGATCATAGACTCAGGAGCCACAAATCATATGACCGGAGCATCTAATCTCTTTACTTCTTATACACCTTGTTCAGGTAAGGATAAGGTACGTGTAGCTGATGGATCCATGGCTCCTATCACAGGACGTGGATCTATCCGGTGCACCAAAACCTTGTCTCTATCTTCGGTTTTACATGTTCCTAACTTTCCAGTCAACCTTTTGTCCGTTAGCTCTATTACAAAATCCCTCAATTGTAGAGGTTGGTTTGATCCTTCTCGTTGTGCCTTTCAGGAGCTAAGGACAGGGAGAATTCTTGGGACTGGGACTGTGCGTAATGGACTCTATTACCTTGATGAAGGAAGTGATGAGGTTGCTCGCTGCCAAGATGTCTCCATGCCAAGAATTATTGCTTCTTCATCGCAGGCTTGGGCACCCCTCTTTTGCTTCTATGTCTCGTGTTTATCCTTCTCTTTTTAATGCATGTCCTCGGGAGTTCCTTGTATGTGATGCTTGTGAGTTTGCTAAACATACAAGAGTTCCGTATCCTAGTTTAGGTTTGAGAAGTAACAAACCATTTGACATTATCCATTCTGACGTTTGGGGACCATGTGAGGTGAATTCTGTTTTTGGACACAGATGGTTTGTGACTTTTATTGATGGTTTCAGTCGTTATACTTGGCTTTATCTATTGAGACGCAAAAGTGATGTTTTTGTGGTCTTTAAAGACTTGTGTGCTCTTATAAAAAATAAGTTTGGTGATACTGTTAAAGTTTTACGTTCTGACAACGGTACTGAGTATGTTAACCAGGAGTTTGAGCAATTTCTTGCTACGAATGGCATTGAGCATCAAACAACCTGTGTTAACACTCCAGAACAAAATGGTGTTGCAGAACGTAAAAATAGACATTTACTTGAAGTTGCTAGATCTTTGATGTTCACTATGAATGTACCTAAGTTTCTCTGGGGAGAGGCGATAAAGACTGCTGCATATTTAATAAATCGTATGCCTCTTCGTGTTCTTGATAATATGTCCCCTGCTCAACTGCTTTTGAAATCAAACGATTTTGTTGTTTCTCCAAAAGTTTTTGGTTGTGTGTGTTTCGTTCATGACTACCGAAATAATGTTAGTAAACTTGATCCTCGTGCTGTTAAATGTGTGTTTATGGGATATCCTCCTACTCAAAAGGGTTACAGATGTTGGTGTCCATCTGAACGTCGTTTCTTTGTGAGCATGGATGTAACATTTCGAGAATGTGAACCTTACTATGGCCCAACCAATGATACTGGAATTACTCTATCCCCACCTGAAGTGCAACAAGAAGGGGAGAGTGGCAGTGGAGGTATTCCTGTGGGCTCTATTCTTGTTCCTACTTCTGGTGTCTCTCATAGTGATAACTCTAATTCAAGTGAGGGGGAGAATATTAACTGTGACAGAGGTGGCAGTTTGTCTAGCCATGGAGACACTCATGGTAATCCACCTTCTCAAGGCATAGAGCTCCATATGCACGAGGACCCAGGTACCAGCTCTCAATCCCCTAGTCATGTAGCTCCATCTAGTGCACTCGAGGAAGGTGACAATCAATTGTCTACTCAATCTCCTCCTGCAAATAACTTACCTATTGCCTTGAGAAAGTCCACGCGAGCCACTGATGTTCCAGCACGTCTTAAAGACTGCATTTGGTCCAAACATGATATTGCCAACTTTGTCACCTACAAAAATTGTAGCCCGTCCTTTAAGAGTTTCATTGCCTCTCTTGATTCTGTATGCATTCCTACTAATTGGAAATCAGCTAAAGAGGATCCTAAGTGGAGAGAAGCTATGCTTGACGAGATGAGAGCTTTGGAGAAGAATAAAACTTGGGAGCTTGTGAATCTACCACATGGTAAGCAACCTGTAGGGTGTAAATGGGTTTTTACAATTAAGCATACACCAGAGGGCAAAGTGGATAGATATAAAGCTCGCCTAGTTGCTAAGGGCTATACCCAAACTTATGGGATAGATTATGATGAGACCTTCGCACCAGTGGCCAAGATGAATTCGGTGAGAACACTTATATCATGTGCAGTTAATTTGGATTGGAATATCTATCAGATGGATGTGAAAAATGCATTCCTCCATGGTGATCTTCATGAAGAGGTATACATGCATATTCCTCCAGGATTTGAAACTAAACAAACTAGTGGTAAGGTGCTTCGTTTGCACCGATCTTTGTATGGCTTGAAGCAATCACCACGGGCTTGGTTTGATCGTTTTAGACAATCCATGCTAAAAAGAGGCTACCTTCAAAGTAATGCTGACCATACACTCTTCTATAAGCATGCTGAAAATAAAGTGGCAATCTTGATTGTGTATGTTGATGATATTGTGATTACCGGAGACGATTCAGGTGAGATTTCAGCCTTGAAAAAATATCTTGCACAAGAATTCGAGGTTAAAGATTTGGGGCAATTGAGATATTTTCTTGGCATTGAAATCTCTCGTGGTCCCAAGGGTATTTTTCTCTCTCAAAGAAAATATGTTATGGATTTGTTAAAGGAAACCAGCATGCTTGGATGTCGACCGGCAGCCACGCCAATTGAACAAAATCACCGTTTGAACAAAGATGGAGGGACACCCGTGAATAGAGAAAGTTACCAAAGAATGGTGGGGAGGCTTATTTATCTCTCTCATACTCGGCCTGATATTTCATTTGCGGTAAGCTTGGTAAGTCAATATATGCATGATCCTAAATCATCTCACATGAATGCTGTGTATCGGATCTTGCGATATCTAAAAGGTTGCCCTGGGAAAGGCCTCTTGTATACTCGCCAAGGAGACTTGCAAGTTGAATGTTACACAGATGCTGATTGGGCTGGTTCGGTGGATGATAGACGATCAACATCTGGTTACTGTACCTTTGTTGGTGGTAACTTGGTTTCATGGCGAAGTAAAAAACAGAGTGTTGTGGCTAGATCTACCGCAGAGGCTGAGTTTCGTTCAATGGCGCACGGTGTTTGTGAATTATTATGGTTGCAAATCTTGCTAACAGAATTGAAACTGTTTAAGAGGAAACCGCTGATGTTGTACTGTGATAACAAAGCTGCTATTGATATAGCAAATAATCCTGTCAAACCTGATCGAACCAAGCACGTTGAGATTGATCGTCACTTCATTAAGGAGAAGTTGGATAGAGGGATAATTTGTATTCCTTATGTAAGTTCCGCTAGTCAGGTGGCTGATGTTCTCACCAAAGGACTGCCCGAGAAGTCGTTCTCTATATTTTGTAGCAAGATGGGTCTATACAATGTCTTCGCCCCATATTGAGGGGGAGTGTTGTTATGTGTAATTTGTAATATATGTCAAGGACTAAAATGTAAAAAAGCAAGAAAAAGAATGAAGTAGAGGAAGGATCGGGAGAGAACGGTAGAAGTGTTTTCCCCATCCTGTTCGTATCATGGCTTCTTCCCCTTTCAATTCTAATCTCCAAAATCCATCTAAATCCACCGATTAAACCTCAAAACTTACCAATTGCCATGCGAGTGATGTTGCAAATAACTACACACAACCTTTAAGAAAGTCTATTTTGAATGTCTCAACATCAGCAGCAGCAGCTGATGATACTGATGTCTACCAATATAGGAAACTGCTTACCAACAGTCGAAAGGGCCAGGCAGTCAAATGTTGCGATTTATCAGGCCACCTAAACCCTCTGACTTGATGAAGCAGAGATGCTTGACATAACAATGGATTACCCGCACGGGGACAGCTACATATTTTGTCTTCCTTTGCTAGCAAATGATCGACCACCTAACTACTATATATAGGTAGCTAGGCTACTTATCTTGCATCACCACAATAAATAGAGAATTGTTGACCCCCAAGTTTCAATACAAAATTACATCACTGGTAGTTTCGGCATAAAAGTAACCCCAACATTGTTTGAACTGATAAAAAAGATCAGCTGGCTTGAGGTCTCTGAAAGTTTGAAGGCTGAACATACTGAATAAAGGCGTGCAAGTACAGTAAGCTTCAGAGAGTAATTAAAGTTGTACTATATGCGTCCGTCGGGTTGATCCATTGCTATGATTGGGCTGCCGAAATGTATGAACCGCGGCCCGACTCGTACTGCGTGCACACGTATCGGTAGTCAAATTTGTGCGGCGATGCATGCGAGGTCACTATAATACTATCATCACGTGCAGCCGCTAACAGATTGACCTGATCGACGGAGAGGGATCAATCGAAGCGAATATTCTTCAGTAAACTGCCGAAAACTATCGTCGTACTGACAATAAAAATACAGTCTCGTTCCATCAAAAAAAAAAATACAGTCTCTGATGACTTTTGCAGCTTTATTTGAACAACAATTTGGGCAGTAGGTAGGTGGCCGGCCCGGCCGGTTGATGAAATTGAGAGGAATATATAGAGGCCCTGCGGACTGACAGCAGCCGTCTATGTTCAAATAAGTTGCACACGTGCCGATCTCTAACTTGACCTTGCGTGTGTAAAAAACAGCTCTCAGTTATTGGTGCGCCGTTAAACACGTTGCTCTCGTGTTTAACAGCACGCTATGTGCTGCTGGCAGAGTGAAGGTAGGGCGTAGTAGAGGCGTATTGGATCTCGATACGTGGACCGTCGCGCAGTCACACAGGCTGCAGCGCACGATATCATTGTACATACATCTCTGAAGTTGTGCACGTGCTCTCATCCTCGATGTACAACGTTAATACTATAGCTGCTCTCACCTTTTGCCAACTAGCCAGCTTAGCCAGGCGCGTGTGTCGTCAATGATGGGCACGATCCTTCTCTCTCGATGGATATGCATCTGTACCTGCACCCTGCAGTATGAGTGCCCGATCTCGATCAGCATGCATGTCCCTTTCGTAGGAAAGCAGGTTCGCCATGCAAGGTTTATTATCGATCCATCAATGACCAAAAATAATTGGATTCGTAATTAATCATCACACGCAGCTACCATGCATGCCATCCAATTAAGCACGCAGGATGGCACATGTGTCACTGCAGATAGAACGAGAAGAAGCTAGATGACCATTCGCACACGCGTGTACGCGTCACTTTTTCATGGATAGCTCCACGAGCGCCACACATGTCAGGCCATGCATGCAAGCTGAGCAGCCAATGAACTTAAGCTTCTACTGTGTGCCTTGTTGTCAAAAAGTATTAGGCGGGCACAGCTGTACTGTGTCACTGTCCTGACAGCACAAGCAAAGCGGCGAGAGTCCCTATCGCACTCGAGCCGTCAGCTCGCTCGAACGCACGCTTGGAGAGACACTTACCTTATACTTCTTCCGTCCATAAATATAAAGATTTATTGACTTTCAGCTTACTCGTTTGACCACTCGTCGTATTTAAAAAAATTCTACGAATATTACTTATTTTATTATGACTTGTTTTATCATTAAAAGTACTTCAAGTATGACTTTTTTTTGTATTTTCACAATTTTTTAATAAGACGAATGGTCAAACGAGTTGGCTGAAAGTCAACAAATCTTTATAAATGGACGAAGGAAGCATTAATTATTTCCCTCTCGAGCCATGCGCACGGCGCACCCCACGCGCCCTATTGCCCCTTTCAAATTGAACAGATACTTGTTTAGAACATGCTTGGAGCTCATGAATGTCAATACGGCATATTTTGGTGTTACGTACTAGTAAATGTTTAGATCTAGCAATATTTTCGTTTCGTTATTTATAAACAAGAGAAATGGAAGGAAAACAACAAATCTCGCATTGCAAACTAGACTTTTCTTTTTTGGCTATGAGTTCAGGCCCAGCCAAAAACGGGTTTTTACCAAATATTGGAAAACCAAATACAGTTGTAGATAAAAAATGGTCAAGCTTGGTACAAAATCTTCTCTATTGCAAGTCTTCAGGGTACAAATTTAATACTAGTCGTATGGTCAATCTCTTGATTTTTCTTTGCACTAATAGATATTGACCAAGTAATTACAGTGAAACACAAAAGAGAATAAAGGATCAGTCAGAAGCCACGAGCTCGCCACAAAGGTGCCATACCAAGTGTCACGATAATTGGCGGGCTGGGCAGGTCGACACGTGGTGTGGTAGATGTCGTCGTCATCCTCGCGTCGCCGTCTTCATCTTATCGCACGCCATTCTCTTGCTTTCGTTATCCCGTTCTTCCCCCCTTGCACACGAGTGCCTTACGTGGAGCCACGCCGATAACTACGCGCCAAGGACAAATTAGACATTTGCAACCACTAGATTAGTTTGCAAATTACTCGGTCATCCAATCGTTGTTCTGTTTCTGATGACGCTGGAGTCTAAATAAAGAATCAATTAGCTTGCAGTAAATACAGCGGTGTGAACACGGTGTTGAGGCCGCACCAAAATAATTGTCTATTGTATCCTTGTACGTCATACCTATCCATTTCCCGCCACCTACTGCACTCTCTCGCAAGAAGAAGACAAGGGCTTGCATCTATAAATCCAAGGTCCTGGCCCTGCATCTCAAAAATTTCAAGACTCAGGCCTCTCTGCTAAGAAGTCCCCTCCCTTCCAGCTCTCACAAAACTCTGGTCAAGATAAACTCTTGCGTAGGTAGCAGTCACCATTTTTACCACCATGGTGAGCTCCAGTAGGATGCCATCTCTTCCAGCTGGTTTCCGTTTCCACCCCACAGATGAGGAGCTCATCGTTCATTACCTCATGAACCAGGCTGCCTCTGTCCCATGCCCCGTGCCTATCATTGCCGAGGTCAACATCTACCAGTGCAACCCATGGGATCTTCCTCGTAAGTAATTTAATTGCATAAACTTCCAAGTCATAACGATATTATTAATTTGATTACCCTCATTTTTTCCATGGCAAGCTCAACTAAACCATCTGTTTCCCCAATACTGATTATTTCAGCCAAAGCCCTGTTTGGCGAGAACGAGTGGTACTTCTTCAGCCCTCGGGACCGCAAGTACCCAAACGGCGCCCGGCCCAACCGCGCCGCCGGATCAGGCTACTGGAAGGCCACCGGCACCGACAAGGCCATCCTCTCCACTCCGACGAGCGAGAACATTGGCGTCAAGAAGGCCCTGGTGTTCTACAGGGGCAAGCCTCCCAAGGGTGTCAAGACGGACTGGATCATGCACGAGTACCGTCTGACAGTGGGCAACAAGACCACCAAGCGCAAAGGATCCACCTCCATGAGGGTGAGGAATCCTGTGATTTTAATTTGCAGTTACTTGCACGGTTGCACCAGCTGATGACAGTGATATTTGCTGAATTAATTCTAACTAGCTTCATGTTTAATTGTTTCAGTTGGACGACTGGGTGCTCTGCAGAATCTACAAGAAGAGCAACAACTTCCAGTTCTCTGATCAGGAGCAGGAGGGCTCAACCGTGGAGGAAGACTCCTCCCTCGACAACAACAACATGATGAATGGTGTAGCCTCGCCGAAGTCCGAAGCTGCTCATGCTAGTGATGACGATCAATTCCGTCCCCTGAGCATGACCAAGTCTTGCTCGCTCACCGATCTCCTCAACAACGTCGATTACTCGGTTCTCTCGCAGCTGCTCCTCGATGCCCCGGCTGAAGCTGAACCACAGCAAAGCCCCCTAATCTACACAACACCTGCATACCACTCACTTAACGACGTGAACAATAGCATAAACATGCCACAAGTTGATGCGTTATATTCCGACTATGGTGCCAGTTACAACGGTCTGAAGAGGAGGAGAATAATGACAGTGGATGGTGTTAGCTCCTTCGATGATGGCAGCAGTTTCACGAAAAAGATGCAACTGCCAAATGATTCGAGGAGCGGCTGCAACCAGCAGCTTGCTGAGGCTAGCAGCAGCTTTCAGTACAGCAGCCTGCTGAGCCATCCGTTCCTGAACCAGCAGCAGCTGCTACTGAACAACCACTTGGAGATGCAGTAGTATATGTATGTGTAAAATTAGCGCACCGAACGAGAGTGAATTCATACAATTACACTTGAGCGAGCCACATGGCTAAACAGGCCAGGATGACAGGCTTCTTACTGTCAGACCGGTGAAAGAACCGGAAAATTTCAGGATTCCACATATGGAATTTATTAGCTTCTTATTTTCTTTTTCCTGCAAAATGCTGTAAATTAGGGGTGTACTACAAAGTCAGGTGGAGATCTCAATGAATGATGGACACGTTTCCTGTATTATATGCTGGTATCTTTATTGAGAACTGCAATTAGCATGTGCTGTTAATTTGAATCCTTATCCACTTGTTGAGAATTAGTACATAAATAATTCATTTGGTTCTCTTGGAATATACGATGTGCCTTAGCTGCTTCCTGATGATCCCGTTGTAGCGAAGGATGGATCGGAGCAATACAATATACGTAGTAGTACGTGGACCTTGTCCTTGTGCTGTTGATGCTAGGGTACCTTAACGTGCAACTTAGTCATACAACTCTTTATGGGTAGCAGTATCTTCAGTCACTACACATCAAAACATTCTTGCTCATTTCCACGAGACAAGAGATCCAGGACAAATCAACCCATTCAGCCCGTGGAGACTCCAACCAAATGGACATAAACTAATCGACGAATTCGTCAAAACTTCAACAAGCACAGCATGCATGCTTCGCCACACATATCCATGCGTGCGTTGGTGGACCAATGCAATGGCAAAACGTCATCACTGAAGCTACTCATATTGTAATGGTCACAACCCACAGTGACAACGACTGCGGCGGCGCACGTTACTCAAATACTACCATTTATTTATGTGTGCATGGTTCTTGATGGTCCACATATGACATGCTAGTTAGATAAGCCCTGGTTGATCCTACCCCATTAGGTTAAGAAAGTCACCCCATTGGAGACAGCCATTTGTTTATCTTGCAGACCATCGTACCAGGACAAGAAGATTACATTAACAATGCAACTAATTAAATTTTGGAGGTGCTGGTCTACATCTACAAACCCATGATTTCAAGCAATCACGAGGAAAGCAGCTAAAGCATGAAGTCACATGGTAAAGAGCCTAACTATGTCCGTATGCGTTAGTCTATAAGCGCCGGGGTGAGGGGATAGAGTTCAAAAAGGAGGGTGATGTCTTATTTCTAGATAAGGAAGGAAGGTGGTATGAGTGGTAAGGGTAGGTCCAAACTCCAAACCTGATTGCGTAAGTCAGGACCTCAGCATATCATAGATTATCTCTAAGCATGCTTACGAAAAGCTAATAGCTAATTGAAGTTTTGCGGCCTTGGTACTATTCTCCATCCTTCTATCACACCTGCTACGGACGTGGAGATAGATGTCGGTTATCCATAACATGCACGGTTGATTCCTCTTCTAGAATATGATAAATTAGCCATTACTTCAATACTAATCAGGACCCATTGAAGGGAATCGAACATGCTTTAACTAATCATGGCTAGTGCTTTGCCTTGGGCCCTTGGCAATTCATAAACTTGAATTGTGTGGTGCTTTCAAGAGCAATCTGGGCCAGAACTTGTATGGGCCGTAAAGCCCATCAGCACACAATTGAGATCGAGATTTTGAGGCCCCAAAATTTAACACCGTTGCCTACTATTGCAATGTCTCTAATAAAAAATGACGCTCAAAACAAGGTTTCAAAAACCGTTTGAACCACGTCTACCGGACCGGATCTGTTTTATCAATTTTCGTGAAAACCTGTAAAACGTCGGTAAACCGAGCAAACCCAAAAACGAATTGGAGTTAAATTTGAAAGTAAACCGGCTGGTTTTACTGATCAGATTTGTTGGTTTATCGAGACAATTTATTCATTTTCAAAGCAAACCGGTCGGTTTTTCCAGTTTATCAGTCGGTTTTGTCAGTTCTCAAATTGCTCAAACATTCAAATTCATTCATATTTCAAATCTGAAAACAACCATACACCATTGCTACCTGTCCGGCTTGATATTTCCAGTTTTCGCGAAAAGCCATTCCCGTTTTCGTTTGTTTTTTCAAACCTGCTTAAAACCCAATTTCATGCTGTAATCTTGAAGAGAAATGATGGAATATTGTTTTGCAAAATGGGCGCGCGCGCTCACACAGAGAGTAAATAATCGATCTTCTAAGGGAATTTTTTTTAACAGTTACCAGATATTTGAGTAATTAAGTATATAAAATACAACTCATGAGCTGTTTGCTGACAGATGCTCGAATTTGCATTGGGTTTGTTAATAAGAGACTAGACAAGTAGATTCATGTGTATCTGCTACATATGTAGGAGATACATCTATTATTTATTTGCGCAGTACAGATATCCGAGAACTTCTCTTTGGCTGTATTTATGTAGCTAACTTCATGCAATTGATTAGGTCCCAAATGGCCCAACTTAGACCTAGCTGTTAGGTTTACAAAAATATCAAATATTTCATTTAATTAATTCGAGCCAGCTATTTCATTTCTGTACGTCTTGTCCAAAAAGCAGAGCACTAACAACTGTTCCTGCTTCTGGCATGGTGACTGAAATGAAATATCATGGAAATGGAGGTAGTGCGGAGGCATTTCTACTCCAAGCTTTACTTCACATTTGACCTGACGAAACTTCTCCTGAGTATATGCAATGATAACTATTTTAAGATAATGAGAAGATCTATTTTAGAACAAAATCCCAGCCTCTACATCAAGGATGTATTTATCTGATAATTATTACAATGGTTCACTTATAAAATCAACGATACTAATCAAATGAATACTTATGTATATACGATCAAATCAGCAATAGATGGTACCCAAGTGTGTTAAAGAGGGGATTATTTTTTTTAGAAAAAAAGGTTTTCGAGCTGATTTTAAATGGGTAATAAGGAGGAAGATAACATATATGGGAAAAAGTATGACATGATTTAAGCTAGCTAAGGTCCTCTTTGTTTCAGCTTTGGATTCTTTATTGTGGCTTTCACAGTCCGAAGTTAAAACAAGGATTAACTTTTATTCTGCAGATTACACAATCCAGACGTACATATTCCACAATCCACCAGACGGCGCTGTTCTGCAGATTAACTTTTGTGGAGTGCAATTTTTGTCGGATCGTGGTACAAATATTTACAAACTATGCCATTACAATCCATAGTAAGCGAGTGAAAGTTGAATTGTGGAATCCAACAAACAAACATCCATAAGATTTCAGACAATCAGTTTTTACAATCTCATATATTCTACAATTTGCTATCCTAAAGCTAGACTATTTCAAAAGCTGAAGTAAAGATGACTAAGCAGGACCTGACGTAGCTGCAAGGTATCTAATCATCCATCAGATCAGGGTATCTCCATCACTCCATATTGTATCCCATATGTATATGTTCCTTTGACCTGTTTCGAATCTCCATATACGGCACACGTACATAAGAGATTAGGTGCACACATGACACGTCCATGGCTCTGTGTACGTTTAACATGACAGCTAGTGAGGGCATCCGAAACATATTTTTCTTGGATTTTGCTTCCTTTCTCTTTTTGTCTCCGTAGATATTTCCCATTTGCCTTGGATATACTTCAAGTCAGCAAAAACTGTGCCGACTTTTGAGCTGATCATCCATCTGTCTAGCTGGATCGTGGTCAAGATCAGCTTTATTTGAACAACTCCGGCTGGCCAGATCATCACATCAGAGATCTACGTACAGTGTGCTCTGGAGCGAGCATGCACGCACGTGCTGTACAGCATGAAATGCAAACCTGACCAATTTCGATTGTTCCGTGGTATGAACAGCGCCGTCATTTATTCAGGCTCTGACCGTTCAAGAGATCAGTCATATTTTTCAGCTGCCAACTATAGCTAGTTTGATCCTGCTGTAAAATTAATATTCAGATTAAATTATGTATACGTTGTGTGGTCAACCAACGCAATTGCATTATTTGATCCACTCTGCATGCAATGGCAAGCTTGAAGTAGCACATCAATATTGTAAGAACAAACTCTGATTGAGCTTGAGCCGAAGTATATTTTTCTTAGCGATTGAGCCAAACTGGATGCCAAGACTAATCCTATTGGCGTAGTGTGAATAGACCCACGTACCAGAATACGTATCGACAGCGACGCGCGCATTTTGTCAAAAGCGATGGCAATTACCAAGAAACTGAACCCAATTGTATTTAGCAGTACGAATCAACATCCTGTACTGTAGTATAAAGTACTCCTAAATATCCATCGAGGTGAAATAGTCCCAGCTGAAGAGACAATTGCATTTCTAGAAGACCTGACGAACTCACCGTTGGTGCAAATGGAAAACTAAACCTAGAAGAACAGTATATTTCTAAGCAATGCCACCAAAAAAAAAAAAAAAGAAGAAGAAGAGGAATAAACCGTCGAGTGGCCTACCAGAGAAGCCTCTCCCGACAGTTTATAGTACCGCTACTAGCTGTAATTAGCTGGCACACATACACACACTGTTAAAAGCCCCTATCAATGCCAAAATTTAAAATGTTATGACACCTTAATTCTTTTTTTTTTTTTTGACTGTCAACGGGGGGGAGAGTGTCCCCACCTGATTTCCATTAATCAATGGTAGCCAAATACGGCTCGTGATGTGTTACAGCATAGTTTTTTGGGGGAAAACAAAAGAGTGTGATTTACATGATTGAAGAAAAAAAGGAGCACCAGGTATTGGCTATTGATGCATCAGCTTTCGGCAGCCTGCAGCGCCAAAGTGAGGCTTCAGACTTACACTCGCGGAGCAGTCGCAGCAGGGACTGAGGTTCAGAGTTGAAAATAACATCATTTCGGTGTTTCCAGATCTGCCAGCAACAGAGATGAAGGAAGGTGTGGAAATGTTTGGCCGGCACTTGACTTGGCCGCGGCAGCTCCCATATGCGGTTGACACGCAGCTCAGCCGTGTCGTTCACCCCAAGCCGCTGCCAGAACTGTTGCGCGATGGGGCATTGTAACAGAAGATGGTCAGGAGTTTCAGTTGGACATGAGCAGAGTTCGCATGTGGCCTCGTCAACCACATGTTTAGTGAGCAACACTGATCGGCATTTGATCCGTCCTTGCACAAGCAGCCACATGAAGTATTGTACGCGCGGAGGTGTGCAGTTCTTCCACACAAAATCAGCGTACGCACAGGTGGTGTCCGTCCCGGCGACGAGCAGTTGGTAGATAGGCGCCGACCGCAGCTTGTTGTCACTGTCAATGAGTTGGCTAACTCGTGTATCAGCAGCGTCTGACAGTGTCACTTCCGAGATCAACGTGCACACAACTTCCATCTCACCTTCAGCAGCTCGACTGAGCCGAGGCACAAGATGACTGTGCAGACCTTCTGTGATCACAGTTCGCACCGATGCTGTGGGTTTGGTGGAGTGACTGTACAAGGCAGTGAACATGTCTGAGAGTCTCCCTGTCGGGTGCCATGCATCATTCCAGAAGGAGGTTGTGGAGCCATTGCCGAGCTTGACAGAAGTGAGGTCTTGATAGGCTGAGTGCAGAGACCGAATCGAGTCCCAATGATCGCCATGGATGTCGCCTTCCATGGAGGCAAGATCAACGCGTTCTCTGGCCCAGAGCGCCCATGAGGAGTCTTGTGCGGTGTACAGCCTGTGTATCAGCTTGAGCATCAGACAACGGTTTTGCACATTCAGATCACGCACACCCAGGCCACCACATTCCCGGGAAGTAGTCACTTGATCCCAGGCAATTAAGCAATCAGCACCACTTGCCTTGTCTTCTCCTGACCATAGGAAGCCTCTGCGCTTCCCGTCATAGAGCTTGATAGCACCTGGTGGTAACAGCATGGCCATCATCACGTATGTTGGCAAATTATCCAGTACGGCATTGGTGAGGACAACTCTTGACATTGGGTTCAGGAGGGAGGCCTCCCATCCCGAGAGGTATTTGTCGGCTTTACCAATCAGAGGAGAAAAAAGCAGATAGCCGAAGCTTTTCATTGGACAATGGCAGGCCCAGATAGGTTTGTGGAAACCCTTCACGGCGACAACCAAGGACAGATATGAGTTGCGGTAGAATGGCTTCGTCGACATGCATTGGCACCAGCGTGCTTTTGTGGAAATTGATATGCAGTCCAGTTGCTAGTGCGAAGTCATCGAGCAGTTTTTTCAAGTTAACAACATCCTCCAACTCAGCTCGCAGCACAATCAGCGTGTCGTCCGCATATTGTAGGACCGGGCAGCTTTGGTTGTCAACGACAGGGTGCCGAACATTGCCATTTGCCTTGATGAGAGTTTGCAGAACATCAGCAACCAAGAGGAAGAGGTACGGGGACAGTGGATCGCCCTGCCGTAAACCCTGTCTGCATTGGAACCACGGGCCCGGGCACCCATTGACAAGGACAGCCGACTTAGAAGTAGTGAGCATCGCCTTGATCCATGTCAGCCATTGATCGGGGAAACCACGAGCCTGCATTACAGTGACCAAGCTATCCCAATTGACAGAATCGAATGCTTTGGCAAAATCAAGCTTGAGGACTAGAGTCGGAACCTTTCTTTTGTTGCAACATTGTACCAATTCCATGGCATACACGAAATTTTCAGAGATGGACCTGCCACGGATGAAGCCTGTCTGGTCTATGTCAATCAGTTCTGAGATTTGGCGCTGCAACCTTGAGGTAAGCATCTTCGCTGCCAGCTTCAGACTGCAGTTTTGTAGGCATATGGGCCTGAAGGCGTCCGCTGTCCGTGCATCGTCTCGCTTTGGCAGGAGAACGACATAAGCTCTATTCACACGATCCAGATCAGCACTTCCATCCTGAAAGGCTCGCAAGAAGGCCATGACGTTGTCTCGGATATCATCCCAAGCTGCTTGATAAAAACCAGGTCCAAACCCGTCCGGGCCAGGGGCGCTAGCCTTGTTCATCTGCTTGATCGTAGACAAAGTTTCCGCTTCGGTGAAAGGCGCCGTGAGAGCAGCTGAGTCAACTGTTGTGTGCCCAGAGTAGATGGACTGGATGTCGAAGTGCCATGTGACCGGCTTCTCGATGCCGAGCAGAGCTGTGTAGTAAGTTGTAAGAGCTTGCACCTTGTCACTGTGCGCGGTCACCACAGTGCCGTTCACCTCCAGACTGCGGATTTGGTTTCGACGGAGACGATGCGTGGCGCGCGCATGGAGGTACGATGGCCACGATGGCACCAGCCAGAGCCACGTAAGCGAGATAATTAACTAAGAGGAACCGACTTAATATTTTTTTCCTAGACAAAACCGAGTGAAGACTGAAGACTTCCTTCCTGGGAAAGCTAGAGGTTTGGCTTGTACTATATACCACTATATAACTTGGCTTCCTCATCTCTTTATCCCCTTTCTAGTGACTGAATCCCCATCTCCTCCACCTTTCTTGTGCTCACAAGCTTCCTTCCCCTACCTTGCTTAGTTCTCTCCTCTCTTTGAGATAATCGTTTGTTCCTCTCTGCATATATTCCTAGTCAAATAAGCTAGCAGATAGTGTTTGCAAGAGCTCGATCATGGTGGAGCGTGGTGTGAAATCAGAGCAGGGCGACTTGTTCTTGCCTCCCGGGTTCAGGTTCCACCCTACTGATGAGGAAGTCATCACAAGCTATCTCCTGCAGAAGTTCTTGAACCCTAACTTCGCCCCACGGGCCATGGGGGAGGTGAACCTCAACAATTGTGAACCATGGGATCTCCCAAGTAAGTCACGTATTTTCTGTTCTTCAGTTGCACCGCAAATATGCAGCTGCTGGAAGCTTAGCTTGTTTTTGACTTTTCCAGCTTTTAATTTGAGGGGTTTATTGATGTTCCGTGTTGATATGAACTAGGTAAGGCGAAGATGGGGGAGAAGGAATGGTACTTCTTCTGCCACAAGGACATGAAATACCCGACGGGCTCGCGCACCAACCGCGCCACCAAGGAGGGCTACTGGAAGGCCACCGGCAAGGACAGGGAGATCTTCAAGCCAGCAGCTTCAGATTCTGCAGGTGGAGGGCGTGTGCTGGTTGGGATGAAGAAGACGCTGGTGTTCTACATGGGCAGGGCTCCTAGGGGCTCCAAGACCAACTGGGTCATGCACGAGTTTCGCCTTGAGGGCAAGTCCAAAGACAACAACTCAAACCTGCGTTTCAATCCCAAGGTACGAAATCTGATCAAATATTCATTTTCCAATATGCTTTGTTATGTTAAAGTTTTGTACTAATAATTAATTATGGAGACTGACTGGGACTTTAATTTTCTTGCGCTGGATTTGCCAGGATGAATGGGTCGTGTGCAAGGTGTTCAATAAGAACGGGGAAGAAAAGAAAGCCCCCGTGGAGTACTCTGCCGGAACGCCCAACGTCAGCTCGATCTCGGTCGACGCCGCCGGTGACGGGGACGATTTTATCGACTCATTGATCGACCCCATGTACTTCCACTCCACCAACCCGACGACGACGACCATGAACACCGCGGTGGCGCCGTACAACGCGGCGGCAACGACCACGACCAGCGCCGGTGGTAGCTTCTTCGATCTGCCTAACTACACCTTCAATGACACGACCAGCCGCATCCTGCACCAGACGGCCGTCGCCAATTCAACAGTTCCAACAAGCAGCAGCGGTTACGGCTCCTCGTGGAATTTGCTTCAGGCGAACCATGCAGTTGGAAGCTACAACTTGCATGACCAGGCAATGATGGCGAAAGCTCTAGGAGGTGTCATTTCTCCAAATCTTCCTGCTGGTTTACCGAGTTATTCGGCGTTGGTCACTGGAGTTTCGCAGCAGAATTCACTAGGTGTCTCGCAGCAGAAGCTTGAGCCAGACTACGGCGGCAGTTATGCTACTAATTATCTTGCAAGTGGTGCTGCTGCTAATTCAACTGTTTTTGGACAAGCTGCTAGGAATTTGGGTGCTTGAGTAGTGCATTACTGAGTGGGAATAGTCCTTTTAGTAGTTCTATGACAGTTTTGTTGGTTGCTTAATTAGTTCGTGAAATTTATAGATTCGTATACAGAAAAAAAATCCATACTACTTGTGTTAGGTGTGCTGTAAAAAGAAGACATTTTTTCGTTGGTTGTGAGTTTTTTTTTTTCTTGTTGATGCTGATCCATATTGTTACAGCATACAGGTCTAGAGCTTGCTACAGTTTTGACGTCATTTTCGGATTAATATTAATCTTATCCTGCGAAAAATATATGATTTAGTACGCACTCTTTTCCTTAACGAATCCAACAAATTTACCCCTTACGAATCCCGGTACTATGGCAGAATGACGGAATATATTTGTCAGTAGTAAGTGAAGATGCATCCTTGTAATCAGTCTTGGCGCACAAGTCAGTATGCCGGTGGGCTTGATGTTGATGTACAGCTTGATGCAAGCTAGATATGTCAGAGATGAGCACCGGTTCATCAGAAAAGTCACGTGCAGCCAGGTCGATTAGCATGTTGGACGGCGCATGCAGTCCACATGCATGGTGAGGTCACGCCCCATCAACTGCTTAACTAAACCAGTGGACCAACGACCAAGGAAAGTGCGTAGCCAAGCAATTGCCAAACGGTGCCAGAATGAATTAAACTACTCCCTGAATTATTATATGACTTAAGCTCTATGTTTTCTCTTGTTCATTATTCCACCAACGGACTGTTTGTCAGTCCTCAAATTCTTGCCGCCTGCTTTTGCTCATTTCCTCAACAAAATAGAGTACTCTGTATTTGAAATGTGTAAAGCAAATTGTCTGAGAGTAACTGAAAACCACGAGGAAACATGTGAAAGGTACATAATCGTTCGTCCTAAAAACTGTCGCAGAAGCTGTAACGAGTGAATCAATTGTGGGCTGTCACTTGTGATGGCCAGTAAAGCAGTTACCTATGGCGTCCAGCTTTGTACGCAGAATGCAAGATGCGGAAAGATGAGTAACAGTCGACTTTTTCACCTGCATTTGGGCATCTTTCCTGCATCAAAAGCCGGTGCAAGTTAGGTCCCTGTATGGCTGTATGTCAACATCCCTTTATCTAAAAAGAATTTTTCGTCTTCTATCAAAGGACATAGTTCTAGATTAATACTGGTCATCTCGGGCGAGCTTACAACAAGAACTGCAACCAGCTTTAGAGCTAGTTTAGAACCTGCTAGTCCATGATCTTTAGAGCATCACGTCTTTTTAGCATCAGTCTGCATGATCTTGCTTACAGGTCATGTTTTGCACGATACACTTGCAGCATGGTTCCTCAAAACCTAACATGCACACATGTGGCAACCAATGTGTCGCCAATATGTCGTCGTCAGGACTCACCAGTCACCGCCGACAATAAGAAAATCTTGTGCAAAGTAGCCTTAAACAAATTGGCTTTCATCGGTGTCTTTTTCAGACCAGTATCAATGATAGATAGCAAGTATGGGGTCTATTGGCGTGTGGTACCCGAGTACTAGAGTGTTATGTATCGAACAGGTGGCAGTCCAAACCATCTGTACGTATGGGTATGCTTGTCAATGAAAAGAGCAAAGAAAAAGTTGAGTAAACCAAACAGAACATGCAGACGAATGTCCTTTTCCCATGCTTGATATCTCGGTGCTTCATCCTCCATGTGGTATAGCTGACATAATGCAAACGTATATATTGGCAGCGGTTACTAACTGCAGTATGCGTGACTATTCCATCTTACATGGACATTTTTCTCAAGCTAACATTTGATCAAGACATCTCTAGCTAGCAAAATGTTCTTTCAAGAAAAAATGTATTTGAACCACGAATATATAGTGCTCTTTTGTACTATTAAAGTTTTTAGATTAACCCCTGCAAACTAAGGGTTCAGGGATCTAGACGATACCCTTAACAAAGATCATCCATGCAATTTACTCAAAATAAAACATAGTTGGAACATTCGATTGCATGTACCTTCAATGAAGAGGTACAGGACATATACAGGTGCCGCAAATTTCCTGATACTTGGGTGCTAAGCCAAGAGAGACACCAGAATAATAAAGGACAAATTGACCCAAGACTGTACTGGACCAGTCACTAGCACATCAACTGTCTCCGTAATCACTTGTGCGTTAAGGTTGCCCTGAAAATAACATCTCCAGTGAAAGCTAGTAAATGAAGATAACTACAAGCTTTGTGTCCCACCCACAATCGTTCTTCTTTACCAGTAAACAAAAACGATCTACCTAATTAGAAGTCAAGAAACGATAACAAGGTGGGGACCACCGTACAATGCAGAAATAATAAGCAATATAAACATTTGTTTATATCACATGAATAAAAAAATAAGCCAACACCTTGACCAGGCATTTGCGCCAAGGCGATGATCAGCCTGCCAATTTCTGATACAAAGAATCATTGCATTGCAAATTTGCAATCCCAGATCATAGAAGTTGACAACAGAAACTGTACTCCGACCAAATTACAGGCAGTGGAGCCACAAAATCTAAATAGATGTGACACTTTACGTGCAGTAACATCTGATAAAGTAAGTACCAACATTTTATTTTTATTTGATGAACAGTATCACCTTATTTGCTACCTGAATTCCAGGTTATTCACAGAAACTACTACAAGCAATGCTAAGTCTGGTACAACACAAGCCTTGCGTATGTAGGCGCTTACAAAAGCTCAACTTTCTCCGTAGGAATGTCATGTAATATTACAGCAAAAATGGTAATAACACTGTAAATACCAAATGGTTCAGTAAAATACACATTGCATTTCTTCCAATGAGAAACTAACTATATCCACACAGCCAACAGTACTCCTTGTGCCTCATCGGCTCCCATGTCTGGTCTGTATTAAAGTGGGATCAAGATTCTTGGGGAGCTTCAAACCTAGATGGAGTATCGATTCCCATCATACACATGAGTCCTGATATCAAGATGATAAGAAGCACAATTCCCTGCATATATAGCAGACATGTGTGAGAATATAATGCGAGAACAAGGTATATGATCTACAAACTACAAACAATCATCAACACATGAGCTCATGAATCAGAATAGTGAAAGGGAGTACAGTCAACAACTTACAACAAAAGTGCCTTCCAGAAGAGTCGATTTGACTAGGCACTCTCTCTCGCATTTGCCCAGGCCAGCCTTTTTAGTAGTATTGGTCTTCTCTGCAAGAAATCTGCCTACTTTGGAAGGGCTCTCCAGCAAACCAGATGGTTGAGAAGCATAAAGAATCGTATATTTAGCACCAGACTTCTTCAGCATAGCTACGAGCTCAGAGAGCAACTCTCCTGTAGTGTGGCAGAAAAATGGCTGTCAGCAGTACAGTTGAAAGAGAAAGGACATATCAATGTGCTTAACCCAACCTTCTGATTTTGCAGGGTTTAAATTCTCAAAACCACCACTACAGAATACAATTACATCAGTCTGCCCACTTGGGTTGTTTCCCATCCGTGCCATCACCAAGTCCTGCAATTCATCTACAGTCAATTACGGAATGAATATAGAATAGAGAACTTAAAACGAGGCTAAAATAACTTACACTAATAGAATCTATGTTGTGATGCTTCTTCAGATCATGACCACTTACAGCACATGTGTCGGTGTAGGTGATATGCTTTCCTTCAAAACCACTGTTACAACTCTCAGCAAATCCAGATAGCAATGAGTTCTCCAGTTTCTCATCATCTGTAGTGGCAACATAAGGAAATGCCATGGAAAACTCTGAACTTGTGAAGGAGAGCTGGTACAAGCATAGCGATTATAAGCAATTGAAAATTTGTTACTTCAGTTATATGACAACTGAATGAAAAATGAGTGTTTGTGACTACCTTCAATGTGTCTGCTAAAGCTGGATCAACTTGCTTATCTTTAGATATGTCTGATGATTGTAGCTGAGGAAAAAAAATGGGAGCAATCCATCAATAACAATAAAGCAGTGACAGAGACAGCATAGTAATTTAAAAAGTTTCAAATCATGTGATAAGCGCTGCTTTAATTAAATATTGCCTTCAAATCAAACAATAATCGCACAACTAGATAATTTCATTACAATTAAAATATAAGAAAAGCCTCATATATGTACCTTTGAGCCAAGAAAAACAATGGCAACATCCACATCCTTATGAGCATCCTCCCGTGAACACTAACGATAAAGTTACAAAAACAGGAATTTGATTACACTTGTCTGAATGCAAGAACTTACTTTTTAATCAAGTTATGAGATAAAGAGAGCTTAAGTTTCTCTGGTGTGAATATGGGAGGGTTTCACTCACCACCAAGTTGGACCAGCCACCTTCCTGAAGAACAGATTGAGCTAAGCTCTTTGGTGAGATTGTCTGATAGTGCACTACTTCCTTTGCCCCATCCGAGGAGAATCTGGCAGAATATAATAAAAAATTTGATTGGATACACTTGCTAAAATAATGTTTGGAAGGTAACAAGGTATTTTTTTGGTAAAAAAAAAGGCAAAATATAAAATATCAACATGAGCTTGTAAATTATGCTCACGTCAGCAACTAAGTGAGCCAACAAGTGCAAAATGAGAAGGGTAAAAATCTAGTCCAAAATTAACTGAACTCGTATCCCTGAGTAAGACTCATTAGGACAATAATAGAATCAGACAAGTGTAACGAGTCAGCCAAATATCCAGATTTTTTTTAAAAAAATGCAGCGTGTAACCTAGGCAGCAACAATCATATGGTGCTTAAGATGCACTGATTCAATACGCTTATAAGGATAAAACACAGTTTATAAACCAGCTGTTGTTTCTGTTCAACTGAACTCATCACGAAAAGTTTTGTTGCAAATAGATGTCACAGGTGATCCATAAAAAAAATATCTCAGGTTCATATTTCAGCTACCAAAAGGATGGTTTCCCTACAACAAGCGGGATGGGGGCATGACATTAACTGATGACAACAACACAAGCTCCACACTGTTGGTTAGTCGATTCCAAATTGACAATGATTCATCACTACAGTAGTACAGTGTGAGCATGAGTGAAGAAACAAATTGTGGGGGGTTTCATCCAGTATTGACATCAGCCCATCGATAACACTACCCCAAGTAGGATGAATTTTATTCCAAGTTCCAACCAACCTAACACACCCTACATTATCTGGTATGCAGCACATTGATCAGCATGGATTGCAACCCCCAACAAGGCAGCGTTACAAACAGACTACGAGTGCTTCAAGATCCCTCATATGCTCGTAGTGATCCAGCAGAGAACGAGATCAAAACTATGGAAGGCATATGCGTTTCAGATGTTCACAAGGAAATCAAATTGTGTTTGCCCTAGGCTTTGAACTCTGAACTCTGATCAATAGTATGCTGAATGAGCATGCATTTACAAAGAAAAGGAGTGATCAGATATAATGTGACAATGCACAAACTAAAATAGTGTTTGCTCAAAAAAACTGTGTTCTGTCTCTTCATCTCGCAGAAGGTCTCGATTTTTAATAGATGAAATAATAACGCCGATCAATGAACCATCTTCTACCTACTTCACATTGTTGACAAGGTAATAACAGAACAAGGTACATGCACACTATTTCTTTTTGGAAAACAGAAGAGGAAAATACATGCGTCTTATGAGGCATACCAGTACTGTATAAGACTATAACCAAGTGCCAATTTAAAATTATTTCACCTTTCTAAGTAAAACGGAGCTTACGAGATCCCTCGACATTGTCAGAACGCATCATATCTAACACAAGGGATCTAGAGCTAGGAACGAGAAAGAGAAGCGCAGCTAGTTACTCACCCGTAGTTCTTGGGCGCCCAGAGGAACGCTGGCGCCATCACCGGCGCCGCCGACGCCGCCTGCGCGGCAAGCAGCATCACCGCAAGTACCGCCCATGCCGCCGCCATCTGATCGAATCAAATCCGACCGGTCACCGAAAAAAAAAAGTGAGGAAAACTGGTGACGAAAATCGATCTAGGATGTGGAGGGCGAAGATCTCGGACAGAAAAATCTTACCCTTTGGGCGGAGCAGGGATCCTGGATTGGGGATTAGTGCTGGCTCGCTGGTCGCCGCGGGCGCGATCTGAATCGGCGTCGCTGATTCTGGAGGCGAAGGGTTAGTTGCTTGCCACGCTTATTCCAAAGAGGCTGACGTGTGGGCCAGAGATCTGTTTTACGTGTCCGCGTTTTTTGTTGTGGATACGGGCCCTCTCCTCACGCTGGCAATATGTTTGTTCAAAGGATAAAAAATTAGCTTGAATCGATGTTTGTTCTTCATAAAATTCGTATTTTGATTCATTCACAGTTTTACAGTGACAGATGCACACGTGGGCGAGTTGCAGATGACAGGGCGAAACGATTGGCCGTAAGCCCTGGAGGTGGATTGTGCACAGGACAAAGGGGAACACAACAACGTGAGCTCTTATCTGCAGTGATCCACGAAGACAACCAAAGCAACAGGGAATGAATGATTCGCTAACAAAAACAGATCCCTTCTTCTCCACTTCCTCCATTTCCCATAGCTGCGCCTAATCTGATGGAGGCAGCCGTGGCAACCACCTCCTCGCTGCTACTCTGCTCCAGTACAACGAGGTCACCAAATGGCTTCTGTTCTTCCGTCGTGTTGCCTCGGCTTCCCTGCAACAGCTACTCCACCTACACCACAAAGCAGCAGCACCTAATCTGCCTGGTCGCACCAGGGATAAACAGCAAGAAGAGTTCTTTCAGAAGCAGCAGTCCGAGGTGTTCGTCTAGCTCCACCGGCCGCCCTTCCGCTGTTGGTTCATCGATCAGATGGCTTCTCGATCCTGCAGGTTCGCAACAACCTGTCTGGAACATTTTATGTTGTGTCCCAACTGAATCAAAGGCATCTGCAATTTATCGCTTCTTACAAGTGTCGCCAATACTCTTCGTCCTAATTCTGTTCGACAGCATTGGCACTAGCACTGCTTTGTTAGCAATAGCATCATTCTCGCGTTGTAAATTTCAGGTGACGGGGATTGGCGCCATATCGGCTACAAAGTTGCACGCCCAGGTGCTTTGAGATCGCCTCCGTATGTTCTACCAATACCATTTTCTCATCCGCTCTTGTGTATCGTGAACAACCAAACTTAGCTGCCAGAGTATGTGAACTGCAAAGTCGCTTGACAAGCATATGCCTGTGGTGGTGTCCAGGATTCGGTGACCGTTGGCCGGGTTGCTGACAAGGCCGACATCGTCCTCCCCGTCGCAACAGGTCTTTCAAAATTCTTTCAGCGATCGGCTCTTGTAAAGTTCTGGTAAGCTGTGCGCTCATAAACTGTCTGAGGATGCAGTATCCGGCACGCACGCTCGGCTGGAGAAGAAGGACGGGAGCCTTTTGGTGACTGACCTGGAAAGCACCAACGGCACCTACATCAACGAGCGCCGCCTCGTCCCTGGATTCCCCATTCCCGTCGACCCCGGCAGCCTGCTCATCTTTGGTTAGGAGAGCAACCCATCTCCATCTCATTCAATTGTTACTTATTATAGTAGAAAAGAAAAGAAAAAGAAACTGTGCGTGATGGATTTATTTCTTGCGTCGCAGGTGACATCCATTTGGCAATGTTTCGCGTCAGGAAGATGATAGTTGAGGTGCCAACCGAGACCCAGGTAGCCGAACAAGAAACCCAGACCGAGGTAGTGTCAGCTGCAGTTGAAGATACCACAAGCTAGCGAAGTTCTAGCGGACGTAGTGTTAGTCATCTACACCCTGTAACCTGTTGAAAAGCCGCAGCTACGGATTTAATAAAAACTACACAGCAGCTTCAGGTACACTTGATTATGCAGCAACTACAAGTACTTCAGCATAACCGCATCAATGTCAAACAATGGCAGACCCTCAGTCCAACAGATGCGTTGAATCTTTTTTTTTTTCTTTTTTAGGGCAGATATGTGTTCAATCTGATAAAACCGAGGTGTGTACTTGGTGCAATAAGAACTCAAGCAAACCAGAAGGAACTAGGTGGCTTTTAGTAACCCAAATGGCCAAATTCGTGTCGAAAGAGTAATAAAAGAAATAATATGACTATACTGGGAATCACCTTTGTCTTGCATTCCCACGGCATATGCATAACATTAGCAATGATATTTCTCAACAGCATATACACTGGTTTCTTGCATTGTCGTTCTAATTGTTAAATCAATCGATCAAGGTTCCTAACAAAAAATTGCAGATAATTTTTGCATCACTTTAGGAGTTTCGATCATCTCTATGAAACTCTGATGAGACACCATGCAATATCATCTGACAGAGACAGACTTCACAAAAGCATGATGGGGGATGAGCCTGAAACCAGAGTTCAGATTAGCCTACTAAAATAACATCTGGTGCAAGTTGGACATTTGCAGGCGATGAGTGGACCATCTTGTGGTAAAGACTAAAAGAGAGAGATAAGAGGAAAATAGAAAATTACTATGAAATGTGGACCACGCTGTTGATGCATAGACTTCATGAATACATAAAAATGGAGTTGGCAGCATGAAGTGAGCACGTATAGTACCTCAAATTCTCGGTAATAATGAGTACAATTGGAATTTGGATGAAAATAACCACGCACGAAACATGGTTACCCACCTCAAACTTTGCTCATGAATTTGGGTACCAACAGGATGCACATATCCAGAGCAAGCTGTTATTAGCACGCCTGCATTTGTGAATGAAACTGGAAATTTTGAATCAAGATGAATCAGGCAAAACATTGTCCAGTGAATCTACACAAGGAAAAATGGGTTCCTAGTTAGAGGTTAAATTGGTATAACAAAACTCGCCGTATGAAGTGTGAACAGGCATATGATCAATGGCTAAAAAGAAAACATTGTCCATTATCAAATCCTTAGAACAGGAATGTGGGCAATGAGGTGCCAGTTCTCCCCCATTCCTCTCTTGTAGCGTCTTTTCAGATCAGGGCAGTTATAGATTTCCAGTTGCTGCAAGGACACGAGGCCTTGTATCCCCTCTGGTAAGGATTTGATGCCAGGGCGCTCCCAGAGCCTAAGCTGCTCCAGGGAGGTGAGCAGGCACATGGATTCGGGAAGGCATGCCAAGCCCAGCGAACGGTGGATATCCAAGATACGCAGAGAGCAGAGATCCCCCAGGCACTCGGGCAATTGCTCCAGTGCATCACACCATGATATTCGGAGCACTTGGAGGGCGGTGAGGTGACCCATTGATCGGGGAAGGCTCGTCAGGCTCTGGCACATATTGATGCTTATCTCTTGTAGAGACCGGAGTTCCCCTAGCCACTCAGGCAGCATGTGCATAGCAGAGAAGCTACCAATACGCAGAGTCTGGAGGGATGTGAGGCTCCGCATGCTCACCGGCAGTTCGGTCAGTTCACTGCAGCTGTTAATCTCAAAGTACTCGAGAGCCATCACGTGTTGCAGCAGCTCCCACCCACGTCCTGATTCTAATCCTGTCATCTCCTTTAGCTCAAGCTTCTTCAGGTGGCTGAAAGTAAAAGGGGCGGAAAAACTAAACGACGAAAATCCTTCATCTGGGGGTTGCAGCAGCTGCTCGTTGCTCCAATGCAACTTCAAGTACTCCAGTGAAGATGGGAAGTACGGTTTAACAATCAATCTGGGACATCCTTCTATACTCATACATGATAGAAAACTACCAATTTGCAGTCGTCCCAATGTGCACTCGTCTCCTCCGTCCACACTGTCGCCTGCAATCCTCTCCGTCACCATCCACACCGCCTCCAATCTGGGCATACCCCTCATTTCTAATTTAGCAAGGGAAGGAAATGGGCCTCCACTTATGCTTTCAAGAGAAGGCATTACTCGCAGCACAAGCTTCTCCAAGCAAGGCAACTCTACAAGGCACTCAAGATGCCTCAAGTTTGGGAAATCTGACAGCGTCATTGCGGTCAAACATGGGAACTGAGGAAGCCCTTGTACTCTGCTACCAATTTGCTTCAGCATCCACTCTGCATATTTGCCACCTGCATAACCATCAATTTCCAGCTCTGTAATCCCTGATGGCGGTTCCAGACCATCAAGTACAGCCTGCTCCGCGTCAATGTTAACCACGTCATCACCATTTCTCTCCCACCATAATGTCAGACTCTGTAACCTCATCTTTTGTTTCAAGCATGCTTTACGTGCATCATCAGGGCCTCTCACATGTTTAATACCACAGATAGTTAGATGCCCACTGATTTCAGATACATTGGCGAGCTCCGAGATTTGTGCATATTTTTCGCTCGGTCCCAAAATAAATTTATCAAGTTTTCGTAGCTGACTGAGTTGTCCGATGCCTGCTGGAATGGCTCTTAGGTATTCACAAAAATCTAGGTTCAAGACTTGAAGCTTCTTCAAGTTTCCAATGCCTTCAGGCAGCTCTGCAAGCCTAAGACACCACCAAAGGTCCAAATACACCAGATTTCGCAGAGTGGTGATGCTTGATGGTAGCTCCTCAATTAAGGTGCGACTCAGTCTCAAGACTCGTAATTTTTTATTTTTGCCGATTGAGTCTGGCAACATGGTAAGCCACCGGCAGCCACAAAGTTCGATGCTTGATATCATTTGGCAGTCACCAATGGAATCGGGTAAAGATTTTAGCTTGTCGCAGCCCGACAAGTTTAGTATTCTCAACTTCTGCAGCTTACCAATGGATTCAGGAATCTCGATGAGACATCGACAATTTGTTACACGAAGCGTTTGCAAGCTCCAAATATCTGAAATAGCCTCAGGAAGTGCTTCAATTTTCTCACCTGAAATGGCAAGATACCTAAGATTTTTAATTTTCAGTATGGTGGTGGGTACTGCTGCTGTATAGATAGATTCCACTGTAATAATACGCAAGTGTCTTGCATTCTTCAATGCCTTGCCTGCTATTATATCATCACCTTTATCAGCATATATAACACGTGCTTTTTTAAATAGTTTTTTGTGCGGAAGATGTATTGTCTGTCCAATTAAAGAGAAGTATCTGTAGCTCTTTGTGGTGCTGGTTGCATCCTTTGGCACTACAAGCGAAATTTCATCACCCAAGATAGATCGGGCAAGATCATGGACCAAATCATGCATCCTGCATTTCACTTTTCCATTTTCCTTTTCATGTACATCTTGTAGAAAGGACATTTGTACAAGATAATTAAAGCACTTGTGACCATTATACTCCAAGTTATCAGAACCATCCACCTGAGTGATCATATCATGAGCGATCCATTGGTCAATCAATTGTTCTTTATCAATCTTATGACCTTTAGGATACACTGAACATATTGTGAAGCACTGCTTGAGATGAAATGGCAAATGGAAATAGCTCAACCTCAAGCATGCAGATACTCTATGTTCTTCACCTTCAACATCTAACAAATTGCTATCTCTCATGGCTTGCCACTCCTCTATCCGTTCCTTGTCATGGAGAGCACCTGCAAGAACTTTGATTGCTAGTGGCACCCCACCACACTTTTTCACAATCTCTGTTCCAACCTCTTCATATTCGCATTGCCATCCTTTTACAGGTATTTTCAAGCTTTGTTGGAACAGTTGGCAACTGTCATCCCAAGATAGGTATGGCAAGTCAAATACGTCTGTGGATCCCACTGCTTCTGCAACTCTTCTACTGCGAGTAGTGAGTAAAATCCTGCTTCCATGTGTGCCGCACTTTAAATATACCATGAATTCTTCCCACTGGATACGGGACTCATTCCAAACATCATCCAAAACAAGCAGAAACCTCTTTTCAGTCAACTTGTCTGAAATTTTGTTCAACATATGCTGCAACGAATGGCGTTCAGACTTGTCACTGGCAAATGCTTCAAACAGCTTGCCAATAAGTTTTTGGACATCAAATTCTTGCGAAACATGAACCCACAGTCTAACTTCAAAATGTTTCTTTATAATGTCGCCATCATTGAAAACTAGCTTAGCCAAGGTAGTTTTCCCAGAGCCACCAAGTCCAATAATAGAAACTATCTTGATTTTATGTCGGTCATTTGCGTTTACAAGTTTATACATTATCTGATGCTTCTCTTGGTCTCTTCCGAGTACTGATGCCAGATCTACGGCGGGCAATGATGGCATCTCCATGATTCTCTTGTTAATATGGTGAAAAGAATGACCAGCTGGTAAACTATTTGCTATTGCACTGAAGTCAGTTCTTTGCTTCACAATTGCAGCAAATCTTTTATTTATCGCTTTGATCTTTCTGGCCGTCTTACATTGGAATATAAATGATTTTGATTTTCTGCACATGTATTTTGACATACCACTGCTAGAACAAGCGTCATGTTTCTCAGCCTTCATCTGGAACTCATCAACAATATCATCAACAGCATATGCAACATCTTTCAACCTTTTGAGCCAATTAAACAATGGATCACTCCCCAAAATTTGATCTCCTGCTGCTTCCAACCAACAGTTGATTTCTTTAACTAGATCCTGGAGGTTCCGGAGATCGTTTGTCACACCCACTATAGAGCTGTACTCTTTGCATATCAGTGGAGCTAACTTGTTGCCCACAATGTTCAGTATTCCAGATGCTACAGCAGCTTCCATTCCACCCATATTTTTGAAAGCGTCTCTTTCTTAAAAAAAAAACCTGAAAAAGGATATTTCAAAATGAGCTGATACTGTCAAAATTAGAAACAAGTTGTAAATGAATTATGCTGAGTTTAAACTAATTCAGCCTTATAGTTCTTGCTTTCTCATGTGACTATTTGTTTCTTTTTCTGCAGCCCTTGTGTACAAGTAATAGAGACAAAGGTCTTGTATACTTGCACTAAACAAAAGTTGATGATATTTATTTCTGAACTGCATAAACAGGCATCCTAAGTTTTAGCCATTTGCGTATGGACATTCAATTGCCTCTTTTCAACAGACTCTTCCATCCTTCTTGTGTTGTCACTAATGTATTATGGAGCCAAAATAAGCAACATATATGAGGAGGGAATCAGGGGGGCACCGACTATGATGTATGGTTTTCCTTTTTGAAAACAAGGGCAGGGTACAATGGTTATTTTCGGCATGGCTGTCTCATGCCATTAAGTGATAGACCGAACTTCTTATTTATTTTTATATAAGCCCCAAGTTCGTCCAGTAAACAGCGTGAACGAGAAGTACAGCCTGAAAGAAGGATGTGGAAGACGAAATAGGTACTGTCTACTGATGAGAAGATTAGCATACCACAGTGTAAAGCACGGAAAAATAAATGGTGTCCTTGTAGTAACTATGATTCACGACCTTGGAGTGTTCGGCTTCAGAACCTGAGGGCAGAACAATAAATCTGCCACAGCGGGAGGAAAAAAACAAGGAAGGTAAGTACCTGGAGCTCAGGCTGTTTTTGCTTGTGCCATCTCCAAACATGTTCTCCTCCTCTGCTACAAAAGTAGATCGGAGCTTTGGTGTCTATGCTGCAGAACGCAGAGGTAACATAACAAGAGCCTAGATGGCTAGAGAACTTCTGTGCTTCTGCTAGTTCGAATGCTTCCTTGTCAAGTTGCCTCCGGCGACATGTACGCCATCCTCAAATTGGAGTATAGGAAGCAAAAGATTTCCTGTGCTTATGCTTGCTCTTTCACCTGCTTCGTGCTACAAGTCTACAGCCTGTAAAAGGGGGTAGGATTCCTAAAGCTTGTAGTATCCCGGGTGTAATATGCACTGTATTTGGTGAGTCTTGGTCAAGCTAAGAAGAAAAAGAAAGGCCACTTGCAGTTTATAAGCAGAGTGCTAAGAGGGAAAGCGTGCATAGATCGACCATCTGGAGCCTAAATAATGTGCGTTTATACTGGCACTGTCACAGCTGGTTTTTTTTTTTTTGATAAAAGGAGTACTCATATAGATTAAAAGATTGTCACAGCTGGTTGTTGAAGCGACTGGAGAAAGACCAAACCTCGTTAACTGTGTGCTCAAGAAGACGGTTCGTGCATGATATCGTGGTAAAGGTTCCCGAAAATCATGAGAAACAAAACTGAATGCAGCTCACAAAATTGGATGGAAAAAATGAAGAAATTTCGACGATTCTCACGGTCTCACCAGTGGGACATTTCGTCGAACGCGTGGTGGGCCTGAACAATTAGTGCAGCGACCAATCGCCTCGCCACTGCCTGCAAGGTTGAGCGTCACTGTGCAGCGCCGCCGGCGAAGCCGCGATTTGCTACACGACGGTTGCCCGCCGCGCCACCAGGTTGGACAAGGAGCAGAAAGCAAAGAAAGCAATCAGCGACTCTCATATCCGGACATGCTCTGGTGGTGGTGTTCCGTACCTCGTCCCAGGCTGCTTGGTACCCCCTTCTTCCTCTCTCTCCAGAAAGGATCGTGGCGATTTTTTCATGAATCTCTGCGCTTATTCTTGTTTCCGTGAAATTCTCGTATGACTAAATTGAGCTAAGATTGTTGGGTACCGCCAGTCAAGCTACGTCTTCTGCGACACTGGTACCGCACAAGATAAAAAGAGGTAAATTCTATCGATCCAACTTGCTATGAAACAGAATACTAGCTTATTAAAAAAGAGAATATGTGGCCATGGAAGAAGAGGTCGAACCCGAAATGACAACATACAAGGAGTGACACTAGTTAAGAAAAACTTATACAAAATCGCTTGAAATTTTGACATGTCCAACGAAAACAGGAAGAGGCGCGAATAAATAGCGGGATCATACATTCCAAAAATGTGAAGAGGGGAGAGGTCAACCAACTTTGACAGAGTTTGTAAAGAGGAACATGAATGATTGAAATATTACGGAATATTGCCGAAGAGCTGACCATAGATAGATGAAAGTGAAGTAAACAATCCATATGCTGGAACTTGATTAAATTTTTATCTAACTCTTTGATATTTTACCTTTTTCACCTCTCCTTTCTTTTTCATTTCTTTTTTCCCTTGTTTTCTTGTTCTTTCTTAATGATTTGGCTCTCTTTTTGGTTCCTACAAATGCCATCTCTCTCGTTGTTGGTTCGCATATTTCATGTCTAACCTACTTCAACTGTATTCTTTCTTCTGTTTGATTTGCCCCTCTTTTGTTGTTGTTGCGTTCATCAATCTGGCCACAATTCACGACTGTCTGAAACCGAAGGCATGAACATGCTCCGACCATTCAGCCGTGGGTGCTTGACAAGGACCATCGTATATCATTAATAACTAATGTTCATACAGAAAGATATATCTTAGAAAAAAGAAATCAAAATATTCAGAGATGAAAACACTCCTCTGGATCCTCTAATTGAAAGAGATCGAAGGATCAAGAATCCTGAACAGGGGAGTTGGCTGGTGGGAGGAGGGGAGATGAAAAAAACTTGGAATAACCCAGCAACCGTGTTTTAACTGAAATTTCTGCTGATGGTTCTCTAACCCATTTCGATTTTCTTTACATAAATTTCTTCCCTTTCATTCAATTCAATCACAGTTACACAGCCCCTAGAGATGACATATGCAAACCCAGACAATCATTCTTAGCAAAGGATCATACAATTCATAATCCATGCCCAGAAAAAAAAAACTAGGAACAATTCGATGCAGCTGAGCTCACAATCTGCTCACAATTCACAATCCAGCATAACAAAGGGCCATTTCATTACCACCTAACGTATGGAGAAAGAACCCCCAAAACCAAGACAACATAGGAAATCATGCAGCTAACCAAGAAACGATTTTTTCAAACTAATTACTGGAAACTTGCAAGGAACATCAATCAATTATCAGCCTAAGTGACTCTATAAAATCAATGGAACATGAGCAAACAAAGATAGAAGATAGTTCATAGCTAAATTTAAAAAGAAAAAAAAGGACCAGAAAAACCATATAAACACATCCAAAAATTATCAGAGATTATAACTTTGACCAATTTAAGTAACAACCAAACCCTTACAATCAGAATACACTACAATTCAATCCCAATTCCTCCATCAAACTTATTCTCTATCTAACAAGAGTGGTTGCCCAATCAGACCCTAAGTTACAACAAATAAATGTTTGAGCATTACAAGGGTTCTAATTTGATACAGAACTGAGGATTTGCAATTCCATTGTCAGTGTACAAAATTGGGATGTGGTGCTAAGTGTTCATGAACACTTCTTACTGGAGACAGAAATCCTGAATTTCTATCAACCACAAATATTAATTTAGTCTGCTCCTAAACAGAAACACAAATGTACAATACCACATACATGTACATGGCATCAGGTACATGGTGAATCACTCAATCTACCAAAATCCAATCATACAATCACTACTTTGTCTACTCTATATAGACAGGGTCATCCATTCAGCCAATAATGAACCAAAGCAGTTAAAATAAGCAGAAAAAATATAACTGAGTTAAAACGAAAGGCTACTTGTATGGCAATCATCACAACTTAATATTCCGACATAGGAAACAAGCAAAACCATATCAGGGACTAGCCAATCGTCTTCAACATCTCACATTCATATCATAATGTCAAAAAGGTTCGAGACTAGGCTCATAAAATGTCTAAAGTTGCAAGTAGTAAAGCGGCAGCTAGATAATATAGAACCAGACGAACAGCTCCACCCAGGTCGTTGCTGAGAACAGCCACAACGATCCGGCAAGCCAGCCAGAGCTCAGCGGTAGGACTTCTGGAACCTGGCGCGGGCACCGCGACCACCGAACTTCTTGGGCTCGCAGCGCCTGGGGTCGGCGACGAGGAGGGTGCGGTCGTAGCGGGCGAAGATGTCCTTGACCTCCTTCTTGGCGGCCTCGTCGACGTACTTCTGGTAGTAGGCCACGAGCGCCTTGGCGATGGCCTGGCGGATGGCGTAGATCTGTGACGTCTTCCCTCCGCCGCGGACGCGGATGCGCATGTCGATGTCCTTGAACCTGGTGCGGCCGGCGAGCATGATGGGCTCGAAGGCCTTGAGGCGGAGCATCTCCGGGCGGATCAGCTCGATGGGGACGCCGTTCACCTTGATCAGCCCGCGCCCCGGCTTGGTGTAGGCGACGGCGACAGCCGTCTTCTTGCGGCCGAAGCACTGGACGGTGCCCGCCGGCGGGCGGGTGAGCGCAGCAGCCATGGTTGCGGTGGAGGTTGCTGGGATCGCTGCGGCGGCGGCGGCGGCGGCGCGCTAGGGCTTTGGCGGCTTGGGGAGGTGGCGGCGAGGGGGGGGGGGGACTGAAAGGAGACAGCGATTTTAAAGCTGGAAGCGTTAGGGTTTTGAGTGAGCACCGTGACTGGGAGAATGACATGTGGGACTGTATCGATGCTTGGGGCCCGTCAGGCAGTGAGACGAGGTTATGAACGGGCTTAATGGGCTGGTGATATATTATTGGGCCGTCCAGAGGTTCATATCAAACTGGGCCTTTAGGAGCAATGGCGGTAAAGCCGGAGTCTTCTTCTTGTGATAAAAGGCCGTGGCGGAAGAAGGAAGGAGCTAGGGTTTCGGCCCTCACACTACTTGATCTTATCCGAGCGAGCCGTCCGGCGGCGCCTCGGCGGCCGGAGTCGCCTCTCCCACATCCGTGTTGCCCCCGCCGCCCTTCCGAGGGTTTTTCGTGGGTTGGTAGCGCGGTTCGGTGGGAAAAAGAGGCGGCATTGGCTTCCGCGGTTGCTGCTGGCGGAGCGCGATGACGACTGTCCGCGGTCGGAGCGCGCGCGATGATGGCCGCGCGGGCTCACCCAAACAACAAAACAATTCACAAAATATATGTTTTCGTTTGTCTTTCTAGCTATATTGTTTTTCGTTGATTTCGAAACCAATTCTTTTGAAGAAAAAGAGTGATATTTTAATCTTAATCTTGCAGTAGTACCTGATAGTTTTAGTTATCTGGTCCTATCGACAAAGTGATTAGTTTCTAGAGTGATGCATGATTACAGGTTGGCCTGTTAGATTGTGATGAAGGATAATTTGATTTACACTGTCTGCCGCTGTTTTTCCCCTGTTTCGGGTTTTTGTTAACGTGATCTTGGATCTGTCCTGCTCACTATTATCGTTTGAGTGATTTTTTATTTTACTTATCCCGACCTCGTTGGGCTGAAGACTGGAGTTATGTTCGCATGAATGATAAGCTTGGACTGTTGTATTTTAGCTATAAATTGGTTCTTAAAATTACATCAGTAGTCATTCACTAGCTTAAGATTGCGAAAAATGTTAAGATTGTAATGTTTTGGCAAACTCAAATGTTAGTTTGGTGTATCAGATGTATTTTTGGTTTGCTCATGATAGGTGGTGGTGAATTATAAATGTAACTCCAGAGCAAAATATTGCTGGGCATCTGCTATGTGTGTTTTCTGACCAGGAGGGGAAGACAATAAAACTTCTTAGTTCTTCAGCAGAATGACAAGATCATCTTCAGTAAGCTATCTGTGGACAATTGGTGGGTTGAACAGAGAATCCATTTCAGGAAATGCAATTGTATCAATTCCCTTATCTTGTCAATACATGATGAAGGACTTCTGTGGTGTCAACTGTCAAGCACATGCAAAGCGTTAAGAAAACCAAGCTTATTTGTTACACTTTTTTTTTTTTGGCGAGGGAAGCTTATTTGTTACGGCAGCGTGCAGTGGTTAGGTTTGGTTAGGTTGCTGCCCTGATGTATTATAGAAACTATTGTTGTCAAGTCGAAAACCCCCTGTATGCCTAGATATGTTCTATCTTTCAGATTTTTATATTATAACGTGTGAATCCCTGGCCAGTTGTAATTTGTTTGCTTATTATGCATCAATATCTCGCACGTCTTGGTCTAACCACTTTTGCTATTCTGTGTTTGAGAATGTTTCGCTCTATTGGATCTGCAAGTATTATGTGTCATATTGTCCAGTGCTTGGCTTAAAGCTAAACGATGAGAATGTGCTGATGTTGAATGTTGATAGGAATACACTTAGTGCAGATTCAGATGTTGTGACTGTCATGAGCAAGACATTGATGTGACTTTCTATGAAGCAGAAGAGGTTATCTGTCATCTCTAGAATGATATGCATTTCTGATTATCCTGGTCTCCTGAATGGCGAATCTTAGTAGATGAATTTACCAGAACTCCAGATTCCTCATTGAGCTGAACCTCTTGATGTGTTCATTGTTCTTACTGGTGCCTGCTCCCAAGTGCAGATTCAGACTATCACCTACTGCTAACTTCAACCTTGAAAATCAAGTTCTTAACATGTTTGTGAACTCAATCAAGAGTTCAAGAACTTGATTCCCAAATAGAGGACTTTAATTACATGATGAAACACCTGGTAAGTTGTTCTTTCCATTACCTTTGTTGTTTCAATTTAAAGTCAACTTGAGTGTTTCCTTGATTGCAACAGTTAGAAAGTACCAGTTTTTTAAATTTATGTTCTATGATCAGCGTGTATCATGAAAGAACTTTTCTACTTTCACGATGATAGTGCGCTTCATGCCCTTAGCAGAAAACCCTATCCAGTTTCAGAAGCAGCATTCATTCAGTATTTTGACAATTAACTTGACAATTAAAGGCAAAACTGATATAAAAGAAAATAAAATGAAATGGCAAAGTGATTGCCACAAATGCCAGCAGAATGAAGTGATAGCTCCAGCATATGCACAGTGAAGTAAAGCAATAATGGCTGAATAGTGAATACGCTAGACGGATTAAACATACAACATGACAAAAGAATGAGGTTTGATCTCTCAATGTTCAGAAATACCAAAATTGCTGTTCCCAATTTTTATAATTATCTTGACGAAATGCCATAAAAACAACTAAGACTTTACATTACCAGTATACACCTCAGCTGTGCCAACAAATCCTAAGTTAATTCACATTTTCTATGGAATAACTAACAGACAACCTGAACGATAAGCTTATAGTACACTGTTCCTTTGTTCCAACTGTTCTGTGTGATCGCGAAGACCTAAAAGACAGTGTGGGCTATGTTAGTGAAATGCTATGCTAGATTAGCCAGAGACAAGACTGAATAGTCACACCACTTCCTGCTTATTTTCCTCTATCAGATCTTGAAAATCTACTAGATCTGTGCACCTTCAGCCTCATTGCCGGTACTTTTCTAGCCAATGATTGCCATATCATCTGCACTGCATCATCCTTCTGGGATGGATATTGATACTCATAGTGTTTATCTACCTCTTTCAGCCTCTTCCACATCCTTGTCCATTGTTCCTTGCTTACATCTCTAATCAGTCCCATCAAGTAACCCTTTTTCACAGCATCAGACGATCGAACAAAGATGGAAAACTTTGAATACTCCAATACATCCTCATACGGTAGCTCAATGTCGTCGCTGATGATAACAGGAACACAGTGGGTCACTATCGCGTCAAACAGGCGATTGGATGAAGGGGTGTCCCCAGCAATGTTCAGGCAAAACTTTGATGAGTGCATTCCCTGGCTGGCTTTGCTGGCCCCATGGTCCTGGACACTTCCAAAGGAGAAGTAAACATCCTTCTCGTCTTTAAGCATATAATATAGCTCCTGCCGTATGCTCCCTCCCTGGAAATGGATTATGCAACATATTGAGTATGAGCTTGTCAATCACCGTTGCATAAGAAACAGAATACAGTGGAATCTGGTAACATTAAACTGCCTCTAATATCCCATTTCCAGAACCAAAGGGTTGAAACAAGGAGTGTATGTTGGTCTATTAATCTTTGGACTTGTGAAATTTACAGCCTAGGAATGCACATAGACCAGGAGCCTTTTTTAACAAAGATTGAATATCGACAAAGGCCTGTGTAAATCCCACTCAATATTGCTCGCCAAAATACGCGCACTTCATCCAGAAGTTGAAGTGTTCGACTAAGGTGATGATTGTAGGTTGATCAAGAAGAGCACCGTATGAATGGACCTTGAGGAAGATTTGAGGCTTTTATGGCATAAACACCAGATAACTACATACTCTGTTTCCGTTTAGGGGACATTTGGCATATTGTCATACAACAAATTTATAATCAGAAGTTTTTCTGCGCTTTGGACAGGCATGATAGCAAAGCTTAATGTGCGTCGTGTCTGATCACAAAAGACTGCAGTTTCAGCAACTTCATTTGGTATAAATTTTGCACATCTGCAGCCACTATTTAACAACCCCTACAATCAACAATTTAACCATTTCCAGAATCACATCAACACTTTTAAGTCTACCAGAAGGCTCTTTGTCACTAGTGCTAGTTGAAGCTTAGCCTTTTCAAGACTATGTTACTATCGAGTGAATTACTATGTCGCGAGGTAGCTACCTAATAATACCAAAGGAACTAAGCACTAAATTAGTATGACATGATTGTCCATTGACACTAAAACATAACTTTGCAATGTGGGGTCAGATTAGCAAGCATAGTTACCTCCTTCCTGTAAATGGCTCCACGGAAGTACAACAAGGTCGGCCGGTCATCAAACCCGGCCGAGTCATTCACGACTGTCTTGGCCATGTGCTTGTAGGGTGCAATGACATCCTTCTCCAAGTTGGCCACTCTATGGTGGTACCTCCCGAAGTCAGACAGCACGAACACCACCAAGGACAGTGCCGCTCGGGCGTGCAGCAAGCTGTTAGGGTGGTGCGCGACGATGACATGGTCAGCGCCACCCGACCTCTTCCACTCCGGCTGCGCCATGAGGTACCTCACGAGCTTCTCCTGCAGGGCCTTGTCTCTGCTGACCTTCTCCGGCGGCACGGCCCTGGAGTGGCGGTTGTAGCTTAGGGAAGCGAAGAAGGGGACGAAGACCAGGTCGGCGTCGCGGGAGTCGGCGACCCTCACGGCGGCGCCGCAGGGCGCCGAGGAAGAGGATAGGAGGTCCAGCGTCAGCCAGTACGCGACGCTGTGCTGCTGGTTGAGCCCGCCGGGGTAGCGCGGCGGCGCGGCGCCGTTCGTGAGGTCCGGCCAGACGTCCCCGGCTCCAGCGGGCGGCGACCAGCCGAGGAGGCCGAAGTGGAACTCAGGCGGCATGTCGTACATAAACACCCTGATGGCCGCCGTGCGCGGGTCGCATCTCCCGGCGGCCGAGGCGGAGCCGGAGGATCGGGATCCCCTGACTTCACCCGATTGAAGTCAGAGGAGCACAGTATTTTGTGAGACGCGCTACAGTATTTCGAAGTCAGAGGAGCACTGTTCACGGGTACTGTAGCGAAACACTGTTCACGGGTACTATTTCGAAGTCAGGTGATCTCAATTCTGATCGGGGCTCCGGCTCCGGCTCGAATTGAGATCACCTGACTTCAGTGGAATCTGAAGTCAGGGTGACTTCAAACGGCTTTCGACCGTCGGATCGAAAATGGACGCGCAAGATTTGATGCTACAGTGCCATGAACAGTAACACCCGTGAACAGTGTTTCGCTACAGTACCCGTGAACAGTGCTCCTCTGACTTCGAAATACTGTAGCGCGTCTCACAAAATACTGTGCTCCTCTGACTTCAATCGGGTGAAGTCAGGGGATCCCGATCCCGAAATCAACGCGAAAAAGAAAAGAAGAAAAGAAAATCACCATCTCTTCCTCTTCCCTTCGCAGCCGCGGGGACTCCACTCCAGATCCCCCGCCATGTTCCCTCCACCTCCTCCTCCCCGAATCCAGTCATGACCTGCGCCCCCCATGGCGCCTCGCGGCCGCACCCTCCTCCTGCCGCTCGCCGCGGCCACCGTCCTCGTCGCCTCCACCATCTTCCTCTTCGCCGCCACCGGCGCGCGCTGGCGCCCAGCCGACAGCGGTCTCCCCGTCCCCACCGACGCCGCCACATCCACCGACTTCTCTGCGAGGGCCGTCCCCGTGGCCGTGACTTCTTCCTCCAACATCACCGGCGGCAAAGACCTTTCCTTTCTTGACGAGAACGGCCAACCCGATGATCCCGGGATCGGGATCCCCTGACTTGTAGGCATTGCGTGGCCCGAGAGAGGTTCTATGGCCACCATTTTCATTGTGTAGATGCACCTGAGAAGTGTCCCTTTCAAGTTTAGGACTTAGGAGAGTGATAGGGACCTAGTTTAGCAATCAATCAATTCGGTAGTGTCTAACAATTAGCCGCTTATAACATTGTTATAAAGCTTGGCACGATCAGACGTGGCCACGAAGAGAGCTTAAAATTTCATGTGGTACTTCAATTAAAAAGTTGCAGGCTGGAATCTTGACTTGACCTCTAATCCAGTAAAGTGGTTATAAAGATTCTCAAATCGGTGCTTAACGCAACGAAGGTATTGATCTCGTTCACCACGGCACAATATAACCTCCCGGGAATAAAATTGAACATACAGAAAAACCAGCCGCTGAAAGAAGATGCCTACTGACATGTTTTTCCAGCAAGGTAGTAGCAATCTTCCAAAGGCTAGGGCAGGTCTCTGAACAATGCCTACAGCACAACATGGTACAGTTGTTGAGAACAACAAACACGTGTGTCCTCTGCGCAGGCTGCAGAAGAGCTGCGTGCTCATGCAGCTCAGGCCATCTCATTCGCATGCTAGGTAGGAATTAGAAGTCTTGCAAACGGACTCGACTAGCCCTCCACGACGTTCTCACTCTGCCTCCTGTCTTCTCCTCCTCGCATTGCCTCCTGTTGCATACGTACTACTTCTTGTATAAATACCCGTTTCCGATCGACTGGGCATAACACAATTGCAGACACAAACAGAGCCTCGACGGGTTACTACGTATAGAGGTACGGGCCGGCCGCTGGTAGCAGAGGAAGAAATTGTGCCCTTCGGAGCCTGTCTTATATATCGATCGGATCTCTTACAACCTCTTCTTCTTTGTTGTCCATAGGGTTGCCTGAATTAATTTGAGACCCAGGAGGAGGTGTTTGACAACTAGACATGGCCAAGCAGGTGCTGGCATTGCTTCTCTGCTTCCTCTTCCTAGCCGCCGTGGTCTCCGCCGAGGTGACCCAGCTCTCTTCCTCTATCAAGCAACTTGATTTTTCTTGGAATTATTAGCTTCTTGTTACATGTTCCTTCTTGTGATGTCAATACCTGAAGATCGCGCCCAGTCCTGCAGTTGTTGAGGACGACGGCTCCGACAACCACGAGGTAGGCATCCACCGTAATTACGAGCATTGCGGAGGAAAACATCAAACAGACCGATGAACGTTGATTGTGATTTGTTCTGCGCAGGGTGGTGGCAACGATGGCAAGGGAAATCTCGACCCTTCTCGTAAGTCCTCATGTTTTTCATTTTTCAGACAGAATTTGGTTTTAGTACTCCACAGACAACAGTTCGATTTGCCGATGAAGTGAATGGAAACGTACGTACGCAGAGTGCGCGGCGGAGTGCAATCGGAGGTGCTCGCGGACGCATCACCGGAAACCATGCATCTTCTTCTGCAACAAGTGCTGCGCCAAGTGCCTCTGCGTCCCGCCCGGATACTACGGCAACAAGGAGACCTGCCCCTGCTACAACAACTGGAAGAACAAGCGCGGCGGGCCCAAATGCCCTTAGGCCCAATATCGACTGGGCCCATAGTATCTTTCTTCCTGGGCCTTCGGTCTGTTCTCCAGTTGTATTTTGGTTTCAAGCTTGTACTCATGGTCATGGTACTCCTGCAGTCCTGCATACCAATCGATTTAAAGAAACATTTCGCTTTTTCATGAAAAAAGTAGTAATAGTAGTACAAGAAGCAATCAGTTCACTTGCACTACTAGCATTATTGTCTTCTCAAGAAAAAGGGAAAAAGGAACGAAACTGCACTTGCCGGCTGGTTTTCTAGTGTTGCAGGCAATATGCATGCCGCACTGAATAAGGAACGTAGTGCTCAATCTTCCCAGACAACACTCGCTTTCTTTCCATCAAAGAGTAAAGAGCAGTCACTTTGCTTGCCAAGACCTGCACGATCAAATCGGTGCTGTAGCCATACTGATCGATTTGGTCGAGCAACAGTTGACCTGTGAAATCAGGGACAGATGCCGAGATAGTCCACCCAAATAGGAGTAGTCTGCATGCGCTGCTATATTGGCAGTGTAGCCAAGAGCAGACATGGAGATGAACGATGTCTTTTGTTTGAGGGGCAGCCAAGCTCCGTTTCTTCATTCCTTCCGTCCCGTCTCTGAATTTCAATGTATGTGTGGGCTGCCCAATCACTTCATCCGTTTCTTGGTGTCGCTGCTCTCAGCAGCAGATTGGACGCAAACCAGAAAAACGAAACGATCCCTTCACAAATGGCAGACACGCTGACCCTGGCTGCAGTTACCCCCGTTCTCTCCTGTCTGACCGATTTGATGTCTGCAGATTCTCACAAATATATGGGCACTACAGTACAAGCTTCTGAACCACACTTTTGCATGCTTCAGAAAATTTTTGATATATATATGCCGCTGTCCCAAAGATGTTCTTAATAATTTCTTATGAGACGAGAGCAACTGAATGTCCAATTGCTGTGGCATGGATACGTGCACCTGTTTTTTTTTTCTGTCAAACACTCGTAGAAGAGAGATGAACAGCTCGAATCCAACCAAATTTGCGGTGCGGCCGCCAAGCTGGCCGAAAAGAAAAGGCCTTCAATTGCACGCAACTCCTTCACGTGCAAATTCACATCCGTCGCAACGGATGCCAGCCAATTCATCGACCACTGTTCCCCACAACACATGAACCAAAGGATACAGCAACTACAACAATTGGCAGGGGACCTTCCTTTTCACATCTTCCACTCAAATAGTGATTGATTTGTTTGATGCTAGTCAAGGTGAGTGCAGAAAAGATAAGCTTCAGGAAATGAATTATTCCACGGACGACAACTGAAACACTGTACCTCTATCTTTGGTGGCGGTGACTTGGAAAACAGACATTCTGCTTGCCACAGAAAATGGCAGAGTTGAAGTTGATGAGCCTATAATGACAGTGTGCCCCATCTTGGTATCTTGTTCCATGATTTGATATGATAACATCACATTCTCCACCAGCTAGTAGGCCCCTTCCCTTCTTTGGAACTCCATAAGGTGAAACAAACTGAACCTTGTTCTATTTGCCAATTGGCAAATGGCAATGCATTTAAACTGATGTACTTTTCTAACTCTTTCAAGATTTGGTTCAGTGCAGCTCGTGGGGTACTAGTACTACATATATAATATATATGTGATTCTTTCTATTGTGGTGATGAAAAGTAGGAGTAGCATCTTTATCGAGTCAAAGTTGGGATCTCGGTACTAAATATTTATGGCTAACAAAAAAAAAAATTGAACTCCAATTTATTAGGTCAAAAAATCAAAATTCTATCAACTTTCAAACGCATGTGGGATTGAGTAGGTCTTGCAATTCTTCAAAGATTATGAGCACCCTCCTCAAGTGCTCAATTAAACAAAAAAGGCTGGCAGAAGATCATAGAAGCAGGGATTGTGACATCTAAGTAACAATATTATTTAGATTACGGAATGTTGAATTCCAAAAGTCTAATGCAGGATTATTTATCAATTCATTCTTTTATTTTTTTTATTTTTTTGAGGAGAATTCATTCTTTTATTAAAGGGAGCAAAACTGACAACAGCATCGGCTTTGGGCCTTTGTTCATTTTGGTGAGCCGCAATTATGTGTGGCAAGTTGTAAACAAAACTATGCTTTCTTGCATATCCAAAAAAATTATAATACCTCACGTGACAGAAGATTAATTGAATTGTGTCTTTTTTTACTTTTAATTAATGAAAGTGAATATGTTCGAGTATTTAGAACATAATTAGGGGAGTGAGAATGTACAACTTTTGTCATTATAACGCCAGTTTTGGGTCTTAATTTTTGAGGGAACAACACATGAATTGTTTGATTATTGTTCCACCACATAAGACAATCTTTGGCTGCCGAAAATGACTTTTCTATATTTTTGTCACTATACTCTGCCAGTCTAGAGATTTATGCTACAGTACAATAAACCATTTTTGCTGTTCCCTGAATAGATCTTGCAAACTTTGCTACCAAAAATCATATATCTTCTCATGCATGTAGGATGTATCCATTCTGAATCTGCCGACAGTTCATAGCTGCTTGGCTTAAGATTGGTCAAATTAACATATATTGTAGATAGTGGACTGAAGCATGCTCACTGTAGTGAAAAATAGGCACATAATCTGTGCCATACCACAATGCTGTAGTCCTTGAACTGCATTGGGACTAGCGTTCAAGCCGGTTTATCAGTTCAAGCAGCTATACACATAATTGGAACCATTGAACATTGCTGACCTGATGAATTGTAGGACATGAAAAATGGGGGAGGAAATGTGGCATAAGCAACATGCCAATAGAGAAGCTAGAGGACGAAGAGTCAGTTGGAGAGGAGTGTTTCTCTATCCAACCTCCGATGTGATCCAAAGAAACATCTTTCATGCCTATTTTTTTTTTCTTACTTTGCTCCTTTGCTCCTACACAAGCCGCTGAATCTCTCAATTGTGACCAATGTGGTTTTCCCTTACACCTTTTCTTCATTTTAATTTCTTTGTCAAGATGTCAGTATCAATAAACGATGAGAACCTTTCTCTGTATCTAAATCCACTGAAGACGCCTGAGACGTTTTGTCAAGTCAATTCAGATTATGATTGTCCGCTATAGACCTACTTAAAATGTTGGTTATAGTTGGTCATGCATATTGGTCTTTGACTAATAATAAAGCAACCCACCAAACTGCCATTTCAGTAGCCCTCTGGTAGCAACACCACCAGATAGGATACAGCTTTTGTTAACGCACATAGTCCAGCGCTGCCAACAGAAATAAAGACCAAACTATTTCATGCATAATGTGCTAATTAGCACCGCGAGATTAATTTTTTAAAAAATGATGCATAAAAACACACATACATGTTTAATTCCAATTTTTTTTGTGAAGGAAACTCAAAGCATTCACAAATCAAACTATTTTCATGCATATTATGCCAATGTGCATTGTTATTTTGCGGTCGCAAGATAAATTGTTGCTCAAATGCGTGATCCATAAAGTGACATCTGATTACTACATGACTTATTCGGCCGCGGACCATCCAAAAAGTCAAAGATGGCGAAAAGTAAGTTAGATGTAACTAAGGCAAAATAAACAAAAGTGTGCACACAATGCTTGAAATTTGATGGTCAGGCCAAGGTAAACCATTGTTTTTTTGCGAATAAAGGTAAACCACTGTTGTTATGCGTTATTCTTAAAAGTTATTATCTGAGGGTGCTTTGTGACTCATCATCTGTCTGGAAAGTAAACGAATACAAAAATGAAAGAGATAAAACTAAAATCAATTTTCTTGAAGCGAAAAAACTAAAATCAATCATGAGTGGACACAATATCATGTGCCACGGAAATCCATATCGAAGCCGTCAATACGCTAACACGTGATTCTGAAGAGTGACAGTGAAATACTTCGTGACCTATGGTCCAAAAATATTCGAAGAAAGTCAAATTACGTGTAAATCGGAACAAAACGACAAAATGAGCACGAGAGTGCACGCATTGTGATTTTAGTATTTTGCAAAACAGAAAGCTCACTTGTTGGTTGCTCCAACAAGTGGTTTGCCAACCCAGCATAAGGCTGGGTTCTTAAGTCCTAACCCGTGATATAGTTTCAGCCACCTAGTGGCTCCTCCAGCTATAAAAGTCCCACCATTTCCAAGCCTTGATAACAACAGAGCATTTTCTTCTCCTTCCTTTCCATCCCAGGTCATCGTTTTTCCTTCATCATCTACCTATGGGGCCTAAGCAAGATCAGTCCATGGCGAACGGCACGGCGGCGAGGAAGGAGACGAAGGTGGTGGTGCACTACAGGGAGTGCCAGCGCAACCACGCGGCCAGCATCGGCGGGTACGCCGTCGACGGGTGCCGGGAGTTCATGGCGTTGGGGGCGGAGGGCACCAGCCGAGGCGCTCGTGTGCGCCGCCTGCGACTGCCACCGCAGCTTTCACCGGCGCGAGGTGGAGCCCGACGGCGACTGCTCCTCCACCACCACTACTACCTCCGATTGAATTGATGAATCGGTGCTTTTGCTGCTTCAAGCATGTGAGCCGATTGATGCTTGGTGAGGTGGAAGATCATGGGGGCATTAAAATGATCTGATGGTAGGTGCATTATATTCAGCTATTTATGGATAGATATTTATTTTCTCCTTTTTTTCCTCTGGGTCTTGGATTCTCATTGAGATTTATGTGTGATGTAAAATATGTGTTGGTTGTTCGTACATGATGTGCTTTGCATGTTTGTAACTGGATGATGTGTGCATCTGTATATATTATAGTCGATCATTTACTTATAGGAATGAACACCCTATATACTATTTGTAGATAGATAATTTAATTTGCTTCCCATTTTCGAAAAAAATTAATTTGCTTCTTGTTTGGAAGTTATGCTCCTGATCGAATCGTACTTGAACGTCCAGACAAGAACAATTCCTGAATTAGTTGGTGCGTTTGTTCTTGATGTTTTTTTTTTACTGCGATGCCTCTCTTTAAAAGCTTGATCTTTATTTGTACTATGCAAATAATGGATTCCTGGAGCATTATTGATCTTTTCTTACTGTAATGCCTCTCTTCAAAAGATTTATCTTTGTTTGTTCTATGCAAAATTGCAAAGCATGGATTGCTGGAGCATTATCTCGATCGTCGATCCCTTTTTCCTCCTTGTGAAAGGAGTCAAGCGCACTTTATCTTTTATATTCATCAATGGGGTTATCTCTTAATTTATGTTATCTTCCCACATCATGCGGATCTTCATGGGTGAAAATTGTGAGAGCTCTCTCTCTGGAGTCTGGACTCTCGTCCATGGTGAGCCACGTGTCATTTTACTGCTGCTGTTGCTAGTATGAGTGCTTACTGTTGATCATTAGTGGAGTTTTGCATTCTGTACTGTGCGGGAGGCACACGTTCTTGTCAAACGTCAGGATCTGAATGTCCCTGGCATCATTTTCATCGCTGCGGCGCTGTCATTCCAGCCTCCGAGGTGCTGTCACTGCCGACTTGCCATGGCAATTGGCTACTACGCATGCACTCCATTTCTGATTTGTTCAAGCCACTTTTTTTTTCGCTTTTCTGAACTTCGATTTCAGATTAAAACAGGGTTACATGCTTAAGGCCATGAGAGGCTTGCTAGTTTCACGGCAGAAGCGTACATTACGTCAGTGTAAATGAACAGGTGACAGACGACAGTGGAATCAAGCTATCTGAATTGTTGCATAGATAATTCGCTGCATGTATATGCACGAGCGGCAGGACGGGTCCAGCGCCGGCCGTGGCAATAACTGAATGTAATGTTACAAACGGCATCCATCGATCCGCTCTGATCGATCGGGTTGCTGTGCGTGAATTCTATAGTGGCAATTAAGCTACCTCGTTGCGTGACTAACTGCTGCTGCTCAACCTGTTTGCCGCTGGCTGCTGTCCATGGATGGGGACTCTGTGATATACTGATATCGAACCCAATCCGTGCTGTGTAAAAAAGCTCGTTTAAGTCTCATGTAGAATCCATTCTAGTTTTGCTAAGAAACAATTCGCCATTTTACGAGCAATCAATGTATATCGAATATTCCTCCAAGAGCAAACTATGCGTATTGCAATTCTCCTGCACATACCTACCATTCGTGACTCTGATGGGCGTGTCAATTACTAGAAGGTCAGCTGGTCCTTCTCTGTGTACGTGTCTGTGTGTGAGTGCGAGCACGGGCCAAGTCACTCCATGTGCCTTGATCTCGAGGTTCAAACTTCTCATCAATTTATGCCAGGTATATGGATCCATGAGCTCTTCCAGTTTGGTAGCGCCCTCTCACTTTCGACGCATCCATCATGCTCCTCAAGCAACCACGCGATCGATCGATCGTTCCACATGCATGTGTGCATGTTCCAAGGGCCTCAATCCATCTCGGTTGCAGCTTGATTAATCTAGTAGGGTTGCTTTCTTTCTTCCCTGCTTCAAAAAAGCTGGATGTTTGATTGGTGTGGATATTGCCATCTTGCGTCGCAACTTGCTCTTTTTGATGCATTTTTGAGAGCTTTGAACTTTGTTTACTCTTTGTTGGTGTTGACTATTTGATGATTTTTTTTTTAATGTTTATACTCTCTGTCGTCAATCCAAGTGGTTCTGGTTAATTGGATTGAGAATTTTGGATGCAGCAGCTACATGCAGAAATGAGGACGAACTTTTTTCTGCCTGGCATATGTTCATTTGCTAGGTCAATGCAAAAGGAAAAAGAAAACGAACGGAAGAAAAGAAGCTGTCACAGAAAGGTAGGTGGCGCATGCACGAGGTAGAGGCTAGAGGGGGCCTAGCTTGAAAATAGACATGTGAGCTAGCTAGAAAAGGATGCTGAATGCTGGTGTTGCAACTGTATCAAAGCTTTGTGAAAACATTTTTGTAGGAAACACAGCCGAAAGCCAACTGAAAACTGAACTCTAGAGCCTACGCGTGCTTGGCCGAGTGGCCAGCGGCACCGCTCCAGGAGCTTCGCTCCTGTTGAGCGCGCGGCCCAGGTTCGAGCGCGCGGGCACCAGAGGCATTTTCGGTGAACAATGCCTGGGAGGGTACTGTTCACTGAAAGTGCAAAAAAATCCCCTCGCTCTCCCCGGGTCAAAGCACATGGTTAAGACTCGCGCCGAAGCTCACAACGGCCAGCTGAGTCCCTGTGTAGGATCGGGGAGGGGGTTCGGGGGTTTTCTCGGCCTGCGTGAGAAGGCTCTTCTCCTTAGCAAAATGCCGTCGGGGGCGGTCTTACCCCCGGCAGGTCGAGTTTTAAAACTGAACTCTAGAAGAAAGAGAAATACAAAACCAGAGGGGCCTTATGGGGAAGGCACCTCCGACAATTGCAACAATTGTCTGCATGATGTATGCAAATATATATTGACCAAACCCATTGGGCTTTAATCCTGCTCGCAGATGATGTGCAATGCTTATCCAAAATGATCTTAGTTCCTTATAATATACAAAATTCGAGAACAATGCGCACAACTTGCTGATGTAGAAGAACATAATGTTCAGGTGAGGCTTGCTTTCTTAAAAAAATGCAAGACCAGATAGTGTTTCGGAAGCAGCAGGCATTAGATTGCTTTCTTTCTCATCATTGGTTTTCGTTAGAGTAGCCAATTGGCAGATAGGGATGGTAATGGCATAAATGATGTTTTATGTCCCAAAGTCCCAGATTTTTCCCTCTTTTTTCGCTCTAAAAAAAGTACAAACCTGGTCTGGTAGCTGCTAGCCCCAAAATGCTAGCATATATAATACGATTTCATGGCAAGAAATAAAAAACTCTACAATACGTTTTATCTTCACGAGAGCTCTATAGTAAGTTTTCTTTTTGAACTGAGTAGGTTTGGAGAGAAGCTTCCGTGTGAAATGGGTTTGAATTTGTTATTACTCTTGTTCAAAAAGGGCCAGAGTCCACACAAGAGAACTACTACAGGCTGAGTTGGAGCCCACACTAACTAACAATGTCGGCCGACATACTGAGGCCCTTCATTCAGTGGGCTGAGCTCTTCTAGCAACCGTGTAATTGTGAAGCCCAGAAATAGAAGCATCCACACACATAAGCCACGTGGCACAAGAATAAAAAACAGCGGTCTGGCCCAGTCCAGCCAGTTCGAACGGGATGCGATGAATCGAACCCCAAAATTTCGCGAGGTTCCCTCCGAAACGAAATTCCAAATTCAATCCTGGCGCGCTCCACACAAAACGCCCAAATCTTCCAAACACCCTCCCCGCTCTCCATAGCCAGATCCCTCTCCATCCACCCCCAAATTCCACAGTCCAATTCCCCACACCTCGATTTCGATTGATGCGGCCATGGTGCGCGAGCTGCGCGTCGACTCCTTCTACTCCCGCCTCCGCGCCGCCGCGACCGCCGTCGGCGCCGGCGCCGCGTCGTCCTCGCCGCTCCTGATCCTCCCCTCCGCCGCCGACGCCGACTCGCTCTGCGCGCTCCGCGTCCTCGCCCACGTCCTCTCCGCCGACTCCATCCGCTTCTCCGTCTACCCCGTCGCCTCCGCCGCGGCCGCCGCCGCCCTTCTCGCCTCCTTCTCCGCCGACCAGCCGCTCTGCCTCCTCCTCATCAACTGGGGCGCGCACCGCGACCTCCGCGCCGTCCTGCCACGCGCCGCCACCGCCTTCGTTGTCGATTCCCACCGCCCCATCCACCTCCACAACCTCTGCGCCGCCAACGACCGCGTCGTCGTCCTCTTCACCGCCGACGACGAGCACACAGCCGATCTGTCCTACGACTTCGACCTCTCCTCCCTCGCCGACGCGTCCGACCTCGCCGCCGAGGGGGACGCGGACGACCACCTCCGCGTCCCCGACGAGGACGAGGATTCCGATGCCTCGGACTCGGATTCGGACGGCGAGGGCGGCAGGAGGAAGCGCCGGCGTCTCTCCGGTGACGCGGAGGCGGAGGGCGACCCCGTGAGGCTGTTCGGGAAGCTGCGGCGGGAGTACTACCGCCTCGGCACCTTCCACGGCAAGCCGTCGGGGTGCCTCATGTATGACCTCGCCCACGCCCTGCGCAAGAACACCAACGAGCTCCTCTGGCTCGCCTGCGTCTCCCTCACCGACCAGTTCGTCCACGAGCGCATCACCAACGAGCGGTACCAGGCCGCCGTCATGGAGCTCGAGCAGCACATCAACGGCTCCGGCAACCTCGACCCGTCCGGCGTCGGCTCCGTGGTTACCCTCAAGGACGGCACCAAGATCAGGGCGCCGGAGACCTCCCGCATCGCCTATGAGGACGAGCCGAGGCTCATGCTGCTGCGGGAATGGAGCTTGTTCGACTCCATGCTCTGTTCCTCCTATGTCGCCACCAAGCTCAAGACATGGAGCGATAACGGCCTCAAGAAGCTCAAGCTGCTGCTGGCGAGGATGGGATTCCCGCTTGCTGACTGCCAGAAGAACTTCCAGTACATGAGTATGGAGGTCAAGCGCAAGATGCGGGATGAGTTTGACAGGTTCCTCCCTGAGTATGGCCTCACCGATTTCTACTACCGGAGCTTCTTGCGAGTGCACGGGTACCGGTCCAAAGTTTCGGCGGCAGATGTTGTGTATGGTGTCACGGCTTTGCTTGAATCTCTGAATGCTGAGTCCAAGGACTCAAAGGGATCTTCCGCTGCTGAGCAGTTTTGGATTGCATACTCTGCATTGTCACTGACCAATGTTGATCAGTTGAGAAAAGGGATGCAGTCTGCAATTGAGATACAAAGGGCTATATTGAGGCAAGGAAGCTCAGCAATTACAAAGACAGGGTTTATACGGAGTGCCAAGAAGTTCCGGTGGGTAAGGCTGGATGACCCAGTAGACACGGGTAAGCTGTGTCACCCGCAGGCGCTTACCAAGTTCTGCTTCTTTCTGATGGATGCACTGAAGGAAAGGGGTGCGAGGATGAAGCCGTTAATATGTGCTTGCTTAGCAAAGGAGTCTGAGAAGGTTCTTGTTGTCGGGGTATGTGGGAAGCCAAGGCTTGGGGCTGTTCAGGGGAATGCGTTTGGCAACGCTTTCAGATTAGCAGCTGAGGAGATTGGTGCAGACTATTTCCATGACATGTTTGAGTCATCATGGATTGTTCTGGATGTTGTTGCTGTCAGTTCTTTCATGATTCGGTTAACGGAAAAGCTATGACAGCATTTGCTTGTATAATTTGGATGATTCTTTCAGGTTCCAAGATGGGAGCCTCAGGCTTGATTTTCCCTGAATAAAGGAGCTTGATGCCTGGTAGCACAGGAAATGTATGATTTCGATAGTTCACCTGACATTTCACTGATGTAGGAAAAGCAGCCTGACAAGCATTCTGCTTTGCTAAGTTTGAGCTGCCCAATGCTTGGGGCCTTCAGAATTTGAGAAGTGAGGAATCCCACTGTTTAACCGCCCCCATTAGCAAATGATAGATCAGATGCAAACCTGATTCTAACAAAGAGGGGGCAAGGTATACTTGCTTACTGATTTTCTTTCTGATAGAGTGGCTGTTTGTATTTGTATTTCCATAAGCGTGTTTGTTGTATTCAATTCTGTATCACCAGGTATCTTGAAACTCTATGGGTTGATAAAAGTCCCTTTAAACAATATATGGAAGGTTGCAAACAGCATGTCTGCTCTTATTGTATAAAGCCATCTTAAGGGCATATGTGTTCACATCTGTTACAACAATGCACAAAGTAATGAATAATCTGTTATCTGCTTTCCTGTTTGATTTCTAGTGTAAAAGACTGTAATCCTGTACACCTACTCTATGTTGTTACCGACCTTTATTTGCAGTATTCAGTTAAATTTGTGCAGTTGATCATTGACTCATCGTACGAATATATATCAGGTATGTTATATCTCTTGCTCCTCATGGTTCAGTAAGTTGCAAATTTATCGGTTCACTTCATTAATGCACTGGCCCAATGCTTTTGTGCACTTATGTTTTGTAGCAGAGAAGTATTTGACCGTCAATCCTTGAGGCTAAATTGTTCTTAACTTTCAGATATTTTACATTGCTACTTCATTAATCCGTTACGCAGTTGCAGAGTTCTTTGAAATTGCAGTTTGGCAAAAATAGGAATTTTCGATTAGCTATCTCATATGGTGGTTCTGTTATGAGTATAATGAACAGTGTAATTGAGTTTTAACTGAAATGCACATTTCATCCTTTCCTCTTTAAGTGTGTACTTTATCTGCTTGAGGTATTGTGCATCTTGATCTAATCTTACATGAAAATTTGCCTGTCGTTGAAAACATCTGTAAGGTCTATTGTGTTTTAATATTGATAGTTGTTTGGGAATAATTGAGTGCATATTAGTCTCTGTTCATTTGGAAAGTTCAATCCAACTGAATTGATTTCTGATTGTATAATGTTTCATGGTTGGCAACTGAAATATTGGTTTATTACTAGTCGGATACCCGTGCGTTGCCACGGAGTAATAAAATCTTAACAAATAGCACTAATCTGAATAAAAGATTCATGTTCAATTCCGAGCTTGCTTTCACCGACATATCAGGACCATTTAGAAGCCCAGATGTGACAAAGTAAGGAATGAGAGATCACTTGTCACACGTCCAAGGCCATCAGGTGACAGTTAATCGAAATTACACTTCTTCTGCACCACAAAATTACACTTAAGAGGACTTCTGTTAACCACGTCAACAAATCAGATGTACAATTCATCATACAACAACATTCTTGAACGGTTCACGACTTCCCAGCAATGTAAAATTAGAGTCTAAGAGGTTAATTGAACCGCTAGAACCAAAAAGAAAAAGAAAATAAATCGTTGTACCCACCTTATCTCAACATGCAGAAGAATGTCTTCACCTTAATAACCTGAAAAAGGAAAAGTTAATACAGATGTGCTGGCTTAATCTATTACCTAAAAGAAGGATCGGAGGACTGCTGCTATACATCCTACCACTCACACAAACAATAAGACAATATTAGCTCGAACTCTTTTCACATACTACTACATGCAGTGATGCTTAACCAGAAAACCTGCTAGAATCATAGCTGTGCCTGTGGGTTTGGTTTGGGTGCCATGGCATTCCCTTTAACGTTTCTTTTTCTTCAAAAAAATATGAGTTACTGAACAGGTTGACCGTAAAAAAAAGTTACTTAACAGGTGATAACCAGTAAACAAATATTGAAGACCGAAATGGGGAAAAGATGCAGGAAACAGAGTAATCAAGCCATTGCAATGGTCTTGCCTTTTGCGAACATTTTTCCCCTACCACTGATACATAAATTGTTCTGATATTTAGGACGTGGAGTAAACATCAGATCAATTATCCGGATCAAGTGTCATAAATGACATATTGAGAAAATATCAAAATAAGAAAGGTTCCAATGAACAGGATGCACAGCAGAAATCAAGCATATCGAAATCAGGCCATCAATCTTGGCGAACAGGTGGTATTGGCATTGGGTTGAATTGACATAATCAGCGATAGGCACATCTCAACTCTAACAACTCCTGCTCAGAAGAATACCAATGAACACACGCCTGCATATATGCAGTCAGCGTGGCATTGGTGCATGCAATTCATATGCCAAAAAAAAAAAAAATCATTGGTATAGCGGATGGCAGGCAGAAAGCAGGTCTTCACGCATGGCAACTTTCTTGTACTGGCACTATTGGCATCACTGTCTTTCTAAGTAGAGACCTAATGTATTTCTTAGAAATCAAAGCTACAAGAAAAGTACAGGTAATTTTTAATGGCCAGAATGTGGATATGAAGATATTTCTCCTGCATGGGCAAGTAAAAACGTTCCAATTTATTGAAATGATGTTTGCTGTATCTACCGGTACATATAGAAGACTGAAATAGCTAACTCTTTTAACCAATTTTATTCTTCACACAGCAAAAGCAAGGGACATTATACGAATCTAAACCCATACCTTTCCATCTTAGTTTATCCCATAGCTTGCTGGCACTCTTTCTTTCTGGTCAATTTCTTGAAGGCGAGGGAAATCCCGGCTGGGCAATGAGCGTAGCTTCCAGAAATTGCAGCCTGCGCCTGGTCGAAATTTTGAAATTCCAAAGCCGATGGGGATTGTAAAGGGTGGCCGATTCAATTGGTTCCAGAACCTTTGAATTCCCAAAGCGGGTGCGGATTGAAAGGAGGAGGCAGCAGACAGCGCCGTATGGCCCATACCTCATCCTCTTGGACGTACTCCTCGATGGTCAGGCCACCGCCTCCTTCAACGAAGCAGGGACCTTGCGTGTCCGGGGCCGGCGACGGGGCGGATAAGAGGGAGAGGGTGCTCGGGGCGAGGGCGCCGCCATTGGGACACGGCGGCGCGGCAGGAAGGGCAGGGCTGGGGCTGCGGAGAGAGAGCGCGTGGGTCATTGAAGGGCCCACCTGTCGGCGTGTTGTAGTTCAGGCGGAGGAGGCGACGGACGACCGGCCATTCACCACGGACTCGTGTTTTTATGGATAGTAAAGATTCTCCTTGTCATTCCTTTGCTATACATGCAGCTTGTTTTATTTTTTAACTTAAATATACATGCAGCTTGTTGATTTAGTCCTATCGCAGTTCATGTAAAATTTAAAATCTTATCCATTGTCTTTGCCTGCTTGATGCATATCTCTTTTTTTTTGGACATGGGTCGAGCCCCTTTCCATTACCAAAATAACGGAAAATAAATTGACACGGTTGACGTATTTTTCTAGGTCAAAATAGGAGCTTTGATCATAATCAGATGCAGTAGTGGTGTGTTTGCCTTTTGGGGTTTCAAAGGTTTGCGACGCGCGGGCTTGCTAGCAGAAATTTTGTTTTGATTTGAGAGGGTTGCTTACAAGACTGGGGGTCACAAAATGAAGTCTAAATGGGCCTTGAACACTTTGAGGGTGTTGGATCCGAGTATAACTGGGCTGCGGCCTGCGGGAGGGGATGAGAATAGCTTAGCACGGCCCATTCCCCTTCATTAATTTCAGTCTGTTCCTTGCCTACAAACGGAGGCGGCCGCTGGTGCCGATCTCGGCGATCTCCCAACACGTCCGATCCGATTACCCATTTTTCTCCGGCCTGCCGTGTAACACGTCACCGTTGCCAATCAGCATGCACGACCACACCAATCTCACGGTCGTGTATCACGTCGCCGGCATTCATGGTCACCTCTTTTTTTTTTCCGACACGGGGCGCACCCCTTTTCCATTACCGAAATAACGGAAAAAAGACAGGTTCAATACATCTCGTGAAACGAGTTTCAGAGTAAAGATAAAGTCAGCAACAGAAATCTAGCTAGAGTTCAAGTGGGACAGAAATCTTGAGAAGAAATACAGAGCCATCGGAACAAAAGCGAGAGGAATTTCTACTGTCGAACATGCTTTGGTCGGCAGCAGCCTGGTCGGGCTTTAGCTTCATGTGTCCTCCTGACTCCTGAGAGTGGTCTTCATGGTCACCTCTGTTCGGTAAGTTCCTCTCATCTCGCTTTCGAAAACAAAAAGTTCCTCTCATCTCCAGAAACTTGCTGGATTTTTGCCTAGTCTCTTCTCAAGTATTCAGACCCGGGAGCAACAAGTTCGCCGTCTTAATTTTTGCTTTTGTCCTCGCTCCCCTACGCCCAAGAGCCGCCCATATTCGTTTCTCACCTAACTAGTAAGCCCTCGTGTTTATCCTGTATTTCGTCTAGCAAGGATGTGTCTAATCAAATGTTGATCAGGTTTGACGGTCGTTGACTAATCGTTTAACTCACTGTTGTCTGTTGATGCATAGAGATCTGCTCTACGGGCAATTGAAAGCTTTGACATTGACATCACATCTTCTGTTCTGTTGTATTTTCCCGACTGAAAAGGGCATTATGTATCGTCCGTTGATATCAGACTACCAGGTTGCGTCTATGTGGCGTCGATTTGATTTGAAGCTGTGGATTTATTCCAACCATATTCAGTTGAAGCTTTGTATCTGTAGTTTAGTTTACATCAACCAGAATGGCCATTTTATTCTCCATAATCAACATCTCATCTGGTGCTTTGATTCCAAAGAATTTACAAACAGCGCATGGTGCTATGCTTGTTCCTTACAACAGGGACCTCTCTTCAATAAGTATATTTGTTGACGTCTCACATAAGGCTACAAAAGTTTATGCTGATCTGTCAGTCCACACTACAAGCTCCACACTGTGCTCCCTCTTGCTTTCTGCATCGAAGATAACTAGTAAATTGACGCTCAAGTGCGTAAGCAGCATTTTCTCGAATTTGAGAGCACATAATCATTTGTGAATTTATTTTTCTTCAGATATTAACGTCCTTCTGAATTGAAATTAATTCATCATAATCCAAATAAATTTCTGCTCTAGTTTGCCTTGACATCACAAGCAAATTTAACTGAACACTCTGCCAGCTTCTTGTTACAACATTCAATTGGCAAGTATCCATCATATGATTTATTCACCTCAAATTGTATAATAAATTGATGGTCCTGCGATGATAAATTCATATTTATTTTCCCAACTTGCAGATAGTGCTATCTGCCTATCTCGAGCCTATGTGGTGCCAAATGGTTCGACATCTTAATCTAGCTATTTGCCCTTGTAAAGGAGCATGCAGATCAGCTGAAACATATAGAAGGCAATGTGGCAAGTCTTGTATCCTCCTGAAAGGCATATTAAGTCTATCGGTTGTGCACTGGTGCGGAAATCTTTGATTTAATAAGCTGGTTGCAGAATAAGCTCCGTACACATACATTCCTATCATATCGACATACATTCCTACAATAAATTATTTTTCTTACATGAAAAAGATCAAAATATTAGTGTCATTTACCTCTTTTTCTTAAAATAAAAGGAAACTTCTTGAGTTGATCCTATGGTGCTGCGAACGACAAACGATCAACTTGACATGTAACACTGTTTCGCTTGGAAACAAGTCAATCTTTCTAGACAAACATGACGTAAGGATATGAGTTGTAGAAAAACATACTCATAAATATAATGGGAATATGTACATAAAATGAGAAATAAAAAAAAGAAGTCAGATGACTTGGTAAAAAGCATAATTTCAAAGTGTTTGGTTGATGAAACAAAGATAGTAATTGGCCTGAATCTTTTTGTAGTGATGTTTAATCCTTAATGTTGTTGTCCTCAGGAGTAACCTATACTCACATAACAAATCTTGATAGGTTTTCCCGGAAAACTGTTTCTGCAAGTTTTAAAAAACTAGACTGGAAAGTGTTCTGGTGTCAGCTGAAATCCTTTTGACAAATGTTTACGCATGTCACTGTGGAGTTTTTTAAATGTTTCATTCTTTGTTACATCAGCTGTTTATTAAAGAGCAAATAAATAGTTGATGACATGGGTCACTTTCAGGTACCTTGTATTCTTGCTCCTGAGGGTATCTATTAGGGACCAACTGGCGTTAATAAGGTACAGGTTTCAGTCTAGTGCCTTTGTGCAGAATTAGAGAGATGGCAACTTATGTCTGTCAATTGACAAAGTAGTACGGAATGTGCATCTGTACATACTACTCCTATAGAACTAATGCAGGTCTCAGAACAAGGACCCATCCTATCAGAAATGGTATAGGGGTCCGCATGAGAGATGAACAATTGAAGCCTCCACACATAGAGACTCCTTTTCCTGCTGGCGTTGATGAAAGGTAAACCATTGCTCTGAGTCGAGACTTCAGCATCCTTTAGAACGAAGGATCAAAATTTTCGGAACGGTTTTCAGATCACATAAGTTTCCAGAACTATATATCAGTTATGCTCTGTTGAGATATGTAAACATTGGACGAAGCTGACACACAAACTAGCGTTTACCCTTAGTTTGCATACTGCAAGAAGCTTCTTGAAAGAAAGTGGATCGTATGTGTAGTCCACAGGGGTAATGTGAATGACCTTTCATACTTAATTGCTACCAGCGGGTTGGTTGTGCTGGCGCATTCCATTGGTGCGATTAAATTCAACGTGAGGCATATTGTTCGGCCTTGGTCCCGCCTGTACTCTGATGGCTGTTCCGAGATGGAGATTTATAACTCTAATATAGTCGATGCTTATCGTGATCTCTATTGATAGTATAACTTTTGGAGCTTAAGTAAAAAGAGAATGTACTTTCTGACCGATTTGAGTCAATCATGCAGTAGTTGCGGCCTTTCCAGTTCTCAATCCACATGACATAATTATAGAGTTTGATTATTTGTTCAGATGAGATGACTCCAAAAAATAATTATGTTCATATGATGACTCGCATGTCATAGCTTAACTCACTGCAGAATATGCAACAATTGCGTTTTCTAGATTTGTATCGATGACCCTGGAGCTCCATTTTGTGGAGGGACAGAAGGTTGTCATTCTTTCATTTGGTTGAAGATTTGATGATTCGAATTAGTTAGACAGTGACATGACTCATTATTTCCTGGTTGTGGTTTTGCCAGGAAAAGTCTGAACGGTTATGCTGATACTCTGGTCCAGCGCCACCCGATCTGAGCCATATAGCTGCAACAACCAAACTGGGTCAGGTATTCACTTCTCAGGTGTGGCACATTGAGATTTCGGAGACAGGCTAGGCTTTGTAAATGCAGGGCAATTAAAGTTTGGGACTTCATCGGTTTTAAATTTTTTAGTCAACCAAAATTTTACCCTCATCTAAGTTTTATAATCTATTTTGCATTTGAGCTACACGTTTTAGGAAAAGAAGAAACTGTAAATGCTTGCCATCATCATTCAGTATTGACTTGGGAAAATGGGAAGTTTCCACACCACAGTATAAGAGATGCAGAGGTCTCTGTTTTCTGCAGATGATACTATCTCCGTTCCAAAATATAAGCATTTGTTAACTTTTGAACGGCACGTTTGACCATTCGTCTTATTCAAAAAAATTATACAAATATTATTTATTTTGTTACAATTTGTTTTATAAATAGATATACTTTAAGCATAACTTATTTATTTTTATATTTTCACAAAAAAATTGAATAAGATAAATAGTCAAACATGATGTTGAAAAGTCAACAAATGCTTACATTTTGCAATAGAGGGAGTATAAAAGGGACATGTCCGAGGAGAGAACACGTCACACAATGTCATAATCAGGGTTCATATGGACGTCAGCATTGCCAGTTCTATGTATGGCTTATTTTGACACGTAACTAACGATGCATTTGTAGTGATGTTAATGACTTGCTCAGCGCCATTTATGTAAATACTTTTATATTGAACGCTGGTTGCATAAAATGCTTTAACATCCATGCAATTTATATGTAACCATTAGTATATATGAAGGAAACGAAATGAGCACTGTTTGCTTTCTGCACTGAATGTGATCTGGGACCATCTGATTTTGCCGACAGATACGGCAATCATATTGCTTCATCTCTCTTTTTTTTTGCGAAAAGGGGTGGGGTTATATTAAAAAAGGATCACAGTACAACCACACCTTTGACAAGGACACCCCTGGGTCCATTTTACAGAAAAGTCCTCAAAGAAAAAGAAATTACAAAGAAGTCCTTCTTCTTCAAGAACTCTCCCGATCCACACTCTCCTCGCCGCCGGCCACCACCGAAAGCTTCGCCCGGCGTTCTCCTCCGGCCAGATCCGCGACCACAACGCATTGTTGATGAAGCCGATTAGATGTGTACGAGGAAGGCACCAACCCGGCCATCGCAAGGATCCAAACCAAGAGGAGACGAACCGAACAACCACCAACCAGCGGCAACCAGCAGCAAAGAGCAAAAGATCCGAGGCTTCACCGCCAACGCATGACGGCAACCACCCGGCACCAACATCCACCATCGCCAGCGTCGCCGACGAGGGGAACAAAAAGCCCATCCCCCCAATCGCAAGAGGAAGGAAGGCAGAGAAGCTCCACAGGACCTCACTGGAGAAGAAGCCGCCGCCGACGACGACGACACCACCGGATCCGCCGAGGGAGAAGCAAAAGACAGCCGCCATCGCCATGGAGGACGACGACACCGTCAACCCTAACCCTAACTCGGGGAAAACTAGACTACTAACTATACTAGTAGCTAGAGAGTGGCCGGACGGCAGCCCCGCCGATTTCCCGGCCCTCCGAAGCCCCGCGGGGCCGCCGGAGGAAGGGGAAATCGAGCGGAGCCGCCGCCGGAGTCGATCTCGCCTCGCGTTCGCCTTCTCTGTACTGTAGCAGGGGAAGGGGACGCGAGAGAGCAAGAGGGGACTGCATATTGCTTCATCTCTCTGCAGCCTCTATTTCAGGACTGTACAAAAAGAGAACTGCAATAAGTAATGGAAGAGTCTACTGATCTATTCCATGGCAGACCCAAATAATAAAGGTATGGAGAGTTTAACTTCCCTGCAATGTGCATAACAAAAAAAAAAAAGTACCACCTCTGTCCCTTAATATAAGGCGTTTTGGAGTTCGAAATTTTTCCTTAAATGTAGGGCGTTTTACATATAGGATAAACTTTGGTTGGTGGGAGGGTTGGTGAAGAGGTGGGTTGAGTTAAAAATGAAGGTTATGGTGGTCTTTTGACACATTGATCATTTTCGTGTTTGAAAGCTAGAAAACTCTATATAGTTAGGTACGGAGTGAGTATAATCTTTCAGTCCGTCACAACAATATGCAATAGCAAAAAGAAAAAAAAATCTCACAGAGAAATCGTCAATCACGTCATGCTTACATGGTTACATGTCATATAAATGTCCCACTTGCAGACTTGCTTATTCCTGTTGCTATCTCTTATTCTTGTGACTTTTGATGGCACTGTCAAATTAACCTACCAGGAGTACCGTTTCTCTCTAACTAGACGGCCTTGACCCACACGGGCGTTTGACTAGTATGTATGTATTCGTCTTGACTCATGCATGCATACATCATGTATATAATATATATTTTCCTAGAAGTATCTTGCAACCTCAACAAATTAACCTATCTAACTGACTTGTATAGACTGTCATTTCCTCTTTTCTCTTTTCTTTTTGAGCTAATTAGAACAGCATTGGAACTGAGCAGCAGCCGTCGGACAGATCCATGAGGTCGACGGCCTGCTCGGCGGCCTCGTCCAACAGCCACTTCTCGATCGACGACAGCGGCGGCTGTGCCTGCTCCTGCTTGGTGGACTCATGGTGACCGTGTTGTTCCATCACCACTGGATGCGGTGGCAGCACTTCGGCGAAGTCCGGTAGCGCACCGCCGGGGGACATGTGTTCAAAGGACAGCAAAGGGTTGACCTCGGTGGCCACCGGGGGCTTGATGTCCTTCACTGGCGAGGAGCTGTTCATGAAGCTGTTCAGAAGCTTGGATATGTTGTCCATGCTGGACGCATACGACGACGACGAGCTGCTGTCGCCATCGAGGGAGCCCGGGGCGGCGAACGGGGAGCGCCGAGCGATGAGCTGGGCGACATCAGCTGGGTTGTTGCTGCAAGCTGAGCTCGCGTAGTTATCTTTGGAGAGGGAAGTGGTGATCATGTTGTGGTGGTGGTCGACATGGCCGGCGCCGGAGACGGCAGGTACTACAGTGGTTGGTAGATCAGAAGAGGGAGGTGGCGCGAAGATGGCGCCGATGGCCTGTTGCTTCTTGAGCTTCTTCTTGAGGTGGGTGTTCCAGTAGTTCTTGATGTCGTTGTCGGTTCTCTGCGGGAGGTAAGACGCTATGGCCGCCCATCTGCGTTCATCAGGTGCATGCAAAGGTTAATCATAGTATAGTCAGTTATGCAGCTAGACGCATGATCAGAATAAGTACCTGTTGCCGAGCAAGGACTGGAGGTGGACGATGATGCCTTCCTCGTGGTGGGTGAAGTTGCCGCGGCGGATGCCGGGGCGGAGGTAGTTGGTCCACCGGAGACGGCAGCTCTTGCTGCAGCGCATGAGGCCGGTGTTGATGGGCACGGACCTCCAGTTGCCGGGGCCGTGCTCCTGGATGTACGACACCAGGATGATGTCCTCCTCCGGCGTCCAAGGACCCTTCTTGATCCCAACCTTGTCGCAGCACGGCGGCCTCCCCATCGTCGAGGCACGAGCTTCTTCTCTTCTTCTCGCTACAGCTTCTCCGGTGATGGCCTGCAGGCTGCAGCTGCTATCTTATGGCCGTGCTGCAGTGTCCACTGACGCCATGTATATATATGGGAGGAAGAGTGAATGTGAGTGAGCTCCTTTTCACTTGCTATCATCTAACCTATGTGCTACAACCTGATGATTTGTTTTCACTTTCTAGCAAGCCAGTCTAGCTAGCTTTGTTTGCATGCTTTCCCTTTCTGTCAACAGCATCACATGAATAATAGAAACAGACAGCTTGACACCCGCTTTAAAGCAAGGATGGCTCGAGTACCTGTTGGCTGTTGCTCCTGTGTGAAATTTAAAGCTTGCTTCCCCTAGACTTTTGCATACAAGCCACGACAGTGTGCAATCACAGAACGAAACTTTAGTCACGGCGTTTTGCTCTGCCGTGTAGTAAATAATTAACCATTTTTTTTGAATGAACGGAAATAATAACCTTTGCCTTCATTTTTTTTTCTAGAATGTGCATTGCACGTATTTCATTAAGAGAGAAGAAGAAATAAGCGACCTCGCCGTAGGGCTCGGGTTAAGCCCCAGGCGTGGACGTTTACATAAAAAAACAAAACGCGACCAAACACGACCTAAGGCTAATTAGATACATTTAAATAACTAAGAAAAAGCGACAAATTGCGGAAGCCCGCTTGGCACCACATGGTAGCCTCAGAAAAAATAGAACTAGCTAAAGCCGGAGGGTGTGACATTTGAACGTCGAAGACCCGGGCGTTCCGCTCCTTCCATAGCTTCCACGCTACAAGGAAAATGATTGAGTCGAAAGCTCGGCGACCATCCTTGGCGATCTTTTTCTGCTCCTTAGTCACCAATCAACGAAGGCCTCCTCGGGTGTCGGGACAAGACGATGAAGGTTTAGGGGGCGCAGGATACGGAACCAAGTTTCCCGACTATAGGCACAGCCGACTAGCAGGTGGTCCATAGTCTCGACACACTGATCGCATAGTGCACACGGTCCATGGTTCGGAAGATGGTGGCGTTGAAGCCGGTCCGATGTCCAGCAGCGACCATGTAGGACCAACCAGATGAAGAATCTGCATTTGTTTGGCGCCCTCGTCTTCCATAGCTCTTTTGCTCCAAGTATAGATGTTTGCCCAATGAAAAAGGCTTGATACGCACTTGCCGCAGAATATGCAGATGAAGAAGTCCACTTCCAGATGAATTTATCCAGTTGGCCTGGGGTTAGCGCGACCGAGTTAAGACGGACCCATAGGTGAAGATACTCCAAGATAGCAGGTATAGAGAGGACGCCCTTGATGTCCATGATCCATCCTCGCTGGTGTAGGGCGCTCTTAACCGTACGTGACTTGCTCGCATGATTCCGCACCGCAGAGAATAGGTTTGGGGCACTTTGCTGGATTGATGTCCCATCTAGCCAAGTGTCTATCCAGAAGAGCGCAAAGGACCCGTCCCCAATTTCGACCGAGACGGATGCTTTGAATAAGGCTTCGGTGAGATGATCCGATTTGTAATGTAGGCGCGCCCAAATCTTATTTGGTTCCGTTCGAGCCAACCAAAGCCACCGCATCCGTAGGGCCCTACCAGCGACTGTGAGGTCCATGAGGCCAAGACCCCCCATGTTTTGTGGCCGACAAACGGACGACCAAGCGACCAAACAGTGTCCCCCACGCACCGATGTCGTACCTCGCCAAATGAACGCTCGACATATCTTGTCAATGGACTTGATGACCCAGGGGGGGAGGGTGCAGGCAATGGAAATGTAGATCGGCATCGAACGCAGGGTGAACTTGGTGAGTGTGTTACGACCACCCCTGTTTAGGAGACCTGATTTCCATGTGGGTAACCTATTTGCGACCTTATCGACCAGCGGTTGTAGAGCAGAGTTTGGGAGCCGCTTTACTGAGAGCGGTACCCCAAGATACTTGCACGGGAACTCTGATATCGTGCAAGGGAACCGAGATATGACAAGATCAACGTCCTCCTGCTGGCAACGGATAGGGGTAAGTTGGCACTTCCTCACATTCGCGGCCAGTCCTGTGGCCCCATCAAAGCATTCTAAGATCGCTGCGATGGCATCAATATCTTGGGTGACCGGGGACAGGAAGATAACCACATCATCCGCATAGAAGGCAGCCCGGTGAGGTATACAGCGCGACCGGAGGGATGCGAAGAGGCCGTCCTCGTCTGCCTTTGCAATGAGAGTGTTAAGGCAGTCCATCACCATGATAAACAACATGGGAGAAAGGGGGTCGCCTTGACGAAGGCCCCGACCATGGCAGATCCGATCACTCAGCGATCCATTGAGGAGTATCCTAGTGCTTGCAGAGCGAAGTAGAGTGGAAATCCAAGTAATCCACAGTTCCGGAAAACCCAAGTATTGTAGGAGTTCAATTAGGAACGACCAAGACACTGAGTCGAAGGCTTTCGCAATGTCGACCTTGAGTAACACACGGGGGATCCGACGACAATGCAGCAGCTTTGCACAGCCCTGGACATATCTGAAATTATCCTGAATGAAGCGACCCTTGATGAACGCACTTTGGTTAGGCCTGATGAACTCGTTCAGGCGGGGGGCCAATCGTCTGGCCATAACCTTAGATGCTAGCTTCCCGAAGCTGTGGATGAGACTAATGGGGCGGTAATCTGTGATCTCTCGGGCTTCCTGTGTCTTAGGGAGGAGGACCATTAGCGCGTCGTTCAGATGATAGAAACTCCTGGAGTCCCCTGAACTGAAAGCTGCAATGATGTCTGGCTTAATAATATCCCAAGCGACCTTGTAGAATCTCCCTGTGAAACCGTCCGGCCCGGGAGCTTTATCAGAGGGCATTTCCTTGATAGCCGACCAAATTTCCTCCTCCGTGATTGGCTGAGCCAAGGAGGTCAGATCCAGGTGAGGTATGTCCAACTCATCAAAGTTAAGGACATGAGTCCTTGGTTTACATTGCCCAAGGAGATTTTCATAGAAGTCGAAGGCCACTGCCATCTTCCTATCCTCCGCGACCACGTTCTCCCCTTGGTGTAGGAAGGAGGCAATGAAGTTTTTCCTACGACAGTGAGAAGCATGCAGATGGAAAAAATTCGTGTTAGCATCTCCTTGCCCTAGCCAAAGCAATCGCGACCTCTGCCTCTGTATCATCCGCTCCAAGGATGCCAGGCCTAGGCATTTGATCTTGAGGTCCCGCCGTAAGGCAGCTTCTGCTTCCGAAAGCGACCGCTTATCTTGTGCAGCGTCCAGACGAAGGATAATCTCCCTTGCCGTGGCCAGCTGTACACGAATACTCCCCACTTGCTTTTGACTCCAAGACTTTAAAGCTTGGGCTGTAGAGCGGAAAAGGTGGTCTAGGGTACGAAAAGGGTCTGCGACCGGTCGGGGGGCGTTCCATGCTGCAGACACCGCATCCAGGAACCCTGGGAATTTGGGCCAGAACGCCTCGAACTTGAACCGCTTACGGGCCTCAATGGAGGCGTCAAGCTGTAGAAGGAGCTGTGCATGGTCCGAGCAGTCTGACGAAAGGGCGTGAAGATAAGCATCTGGGAAGAGACCTTCCCACTCCACTGATGCAAACGCTCGGTCTATCCTCTCCAAGGTAGGGTGGTCCCTTTCATTCGTCCAGGTGTAAAGACGACCAGCAAGGTGGAGCTCTTTGAGTTTGCAGTCATTCAACATGTGACGGAAGCGACCCATGGCACGTCGATTCAGAGCATTATTATTTTTGTCTTGCGCCATATAGATTTGGTTAAAGTGTCCACACACAAGCCATGCCCCCGACGCGCCTCGACGCACGTCACGGAGCTCCGAGAGAAATTCTGGCTTGTCAGCCTCCCGTGTTGGTCCATAGACCGAGGTCAAGGTCCACGAAGGAGCATCAGGAGTGCGACCGGTAACCTTCAAAGTGATAGAGTATTTATGCGACCTAATGTGAGAACCTTGCCATACATCAGTACGCCAAGCAATTAAAATCCCACCACGAGTTTGGACAGCCGGCAAATAACAATAATCAAAGGCCGAGGTTAGCATATCACGGACCAATTGGTCAGTTATTACAGCCATTTTGGTCTCCTGTAAACACACGAGGGAAACATGTTCTGCAAGAACCGCTAAACGAATTACATCGCGACGCGCACGAGAGTTCATACCCCGCACGTTCCAGATAAACAAATTGTTGTGATCCATTAAAAAAAAAATACGACCATGCGACCAGCAACAATAGACTCAATCCTCCACTCCCTCCAAAACGACCGATGGGTTATGTGCAAACAGGGTGCGGATGGCAAGGACCTGCTCATCAGAGAGGCCGTTGTCGATGAGCTCTTGGTACCGTGCGAGATCATCTGCCGTCGGAGGCGCCTCCTGCGCCGCTGTTATTTGCAGTTGTCTCATGAGGCCATTCTGCGCGGATGCAGTAGCACTAGTACGCGCTCGGCGCTTGGCCTCCAGACGGCCACTCCGGCGCGGGAGGTCGATGATTAGGGGCGCTGGCCGGCGCAACGCCTGGTGAGGCCGCGGAGCTAACTGAAGCACCGAGGAGGGGAGGGTGGTAGCGACCTTGTTGATGAAACGGCGAACGACGTTCGCGCTGAGCGGGGATCCATGTGCGCCGCGGCTCGCGCTCGGGAGCTCCTGTACGAGGACATCAAAAAGCTGGGCGGCCTCCGACGTGGCCGGTGGGGCACCTCGTGTCGTGGTCACGTTAGCGTGGTCTTCCGAGGCCGCCGGCGAGGGGAGGTCCGATGGCGCTAGTAGATCGACACCAAGATCAAAATGCACAGGCTCGAGAGATGGCCGAGAGCATCGACCCTGCACGCGATCAGACTTGTTGTTCGGGCTGTCCACAACCGGTGATAGTGCTTGTGTTAGCCTGGCCCAGGCCTGGTGAACCGAGACCAGGTTGCCCGCTTGGCCGGACTGAGATTGTTGAGCTCGAGGAGACTTGTTGAGCTCTGCAGCAGGCGCCGTGCCGCTGGCTACCAGCTCAGGTTGACCCGGTGACGGCGGCCCAGTCGGTGATGAAGGTCCGAACGGGGCGTCGGCCTCGACGGCCCATGAGCCAAGCAGCCTAGAAGCTTGAAGAAGATGAGCAGCACCAGCGTGCTCCTCAACCATAGGGTCCTCTACATGTAATCTGCTGGGGAAAGAAAGGGAGTATGGGGATCCCTTCATAACCAGCTCATCACCCAAACTAGCAACCTGACAAGCAGTAGCAACCCCCATGCAGCTTGGCGAGGCAATCGGGGCCGAAGTGGAAGCAGCCGAGGAAGCGACCGATCGGGCCTGAGCTGGAGACGACATAGGCAGCACCACTATAGATGAGTCAGCATTTGGGGAAGGCGATTCAGGAGCCGGCCCCTTCTCCAGGTGAGCTTGCGACCAGTTTTGGAAGGGAATCGACCTGACTCCACACCCCGGCCTGACCAAGTCATTGGGTGTGCGTTCCTCATGCAGCGGCCGGAAGAGACTGATCCGGCGCCACAAAATATCAACTGACGCCGCCGATGAGGTGTTCCAAGGCACAAAAGAATCAACGGCGACATGCTTGATGGCAGCCACCCGGTTGTGACCACTCGCGTCCCCCGACTGATTGGGTAGCGCCGGCCAGGAGCCATCTACCCGACCAGCAGTACAGTCGAAACGCAGCCGCTTTGCCGGGTCAGGCCGGTCACCGAAGGGGCCATCATCCTGGCCGTCGTCAGGTGCATCGTCCGGCGGGCTACCAGGGGGCGGTGGTGGTGGGTGAGCGACCTCTTGAACTTCCAGAAGATGAACAATGATCCTGTAGTTAAGCGACTTGCCTTCTGTTGTGGATGTGCCATCAAACGGCTCAGGAATTACCAGGACCTTCTCTTTGGGAATTAGTGACGGGTGGACGCAGTTTGCAAGAACACGGAACCCCGATAGGTCCGTCCTGAGCGCAGTAGTTGGCGCAATGGCAGTGATATCACACGCTGAGCCGACGACTGCCTGCGTCACTTCCGGGAGCCAACAGTGGAGAGGCAAATTCTCAAGTTCCAGGACGACCTTGTATGGTGCTGAAGCAGCAACCGCCCTGGTCTGGCGGCGCCAACGGCGAAAACAGAGCCGGAACAGGGAGCCCGGCGGATGTGTCGCATGGAGCACTTGATCACATAGGGCCTTTTCTTTGAATAGAAACAAGAATTCATCTGGTCCCTTCTGATGAACCGAGAATTTCTCTGATGGCACGTGGTAGTCTTCCTCCAGGTGCAGCCGGGCCTGGCGAACGGAGACACGCGGCCGGGTGCCGCCGACCACTGCCAGCAGAGCAGCATTGAGCACTCTTTCATTGTCAGCAATTGCGACCGAGCGAGGGACGACCACAATCTCCACAGTCGGTCGGTCAAGCTCCGAGCCATCCGTCTGCGAGCCAGGTGGCGACCGTCGTGGGGAAAGCGGCGGGCTTCGCGTAGGAGAGCCCCGGTGTGACCCCCGAGGCTTGGGGCCGCCTCCGGCAGCGGAGCACACGACGGCATCTTCGGCACCCAGGCCGTGCCAGCCGGCGAGGAGGAGCGACCAGCGACCGTGGTGGGGTGATGGCGACGCGGAGGCGCGGGAGCAGCGCGGCGACCGGTGCCCATGGTGGGTTGTTGATGGCGCGGTGGTGGCGGAGTGGCGCGACGACCAGAGTCGAAGCCAGGGCCGGCGTTGGAGGAGCGGGGGCGGGGATCCGGGCAGTCTCGGGCATGGTGGCCCTCCCGCTTGCAGGTGAAGCATCGTGGCCTGTGAGGATTTGGGCAATTCGCCCTGACATGATTTGGCGAAAAACAGTTGAAGCAGAGTCCGACCAAATCCGCCGGCACCGGGCGCGAGCCATGGTTGGGTGGCGGCGGAGATGGAGCCAGGTCGAGGCGGCGCCAAGAGTGCTTCCGTGAGACGGTTTGCCAGCCGTCCGCATCGGGGCCTCGTGGAGGCTGTGCGGCGCCACGACCAATAGGCGGCCGACGACCCCCATCCGGCTTGGAAGCCGCCGCCTTGCCCGGCTTGAAAGGTGCTGCCTTTGCCACCTTGGAAGCGGCGGCCTTGGCCGGGAAGCGCGGAGCAGGCCGGGTGCGTGGGCCGGGAGGTGGCGGAGTGGGGCGACGGATCTCCGACCTGGGGCCGTGCTTGGAGGGCTCGCCGCCCAAAACGACCTGAGGAGCGACCTGGGCGGCCGAAGGCGAGGAGGAGGACTGCAGATAGTTGTCCCCGAGCACATCCCGGAAGGAACGCGCAAGCTGGAGGAAGTTGGCTGGGTGGGTTGACGTCGAGGACTCGTCTTCTTCCTCGAGCGTGTAACACCCTAATTTTCACAATTTCGCAATAGTTTAAAATTTCCTTAATTTAATTAGGGTGTTATCATTTTTCCTAGGCAAAAGAACTATTTTCTAAATTAAATAAATTAATTTAGGCTATAAAATAAATATCTGTTGCATTCATGCTGGAGTAGTCTGCAGTAGGGATTTTATTGTGTGGAAAATATATTTGAAATTCGAGTAGAAATCGTTTTCGTTTAGTATAGAAAATAGATTGAGGAAATAGAATTAGAAAAGAAAAAAAAAAGAAGCCGCAGTCTGCTCTTGGGCCGATTCTGCCTGGCCCAGTTTCCCTTTTTCTTTTTTCTTTCTTTTTCCTTCCTCTCTTGGGCCGGCTTCCCTTTCTCTCTTTCCGCGGCCCAGCTCGCGCCGCCAGCCCGCGCCGCAGCCCGCCGACCCGCGCGCAGCCCCCGCAGGCCCGCTCCGCCGCCCGTACGCCGCGCCGTGCCGCTTTCCTCGGCGTCCGAGCCGGACTCGTCCAGGTTCTAGCACCACATCAGGCTGAGGACTCGCCCTTGACTCCCTTTTGCCGTTTCGCTCTGCGCCGCCGCAAACCCTAACCCGCCGAGTCGCCGCCTCCGTCCCTAACCCCGGCCGCCGCCCGCCGCCGGGAGGACGTCGCCCCGGACTTCACCGACCCGACGCCGAGCACCACCGTGACGCACCGCCCCTCCCCGGCCTGATCTCGACGAGTTTCGACGCCCGACGCCGTCGAACGCCGCCGCCGGAAAACTGCCATCTCTCTCCTCCGTCGAGCACCGCCTTCCCGACCTTCCCGAGCACGCGCGTGTGTCTTGGTGAGTTCGCCGTCGTCGCCTCGTGCTCCCCGGCATTTCGCGACGAGATTTTGTGCACGGGAACGCCGTTCCGGCGACCCGCCGGCGAAGCGCCGCCGCGCCCCGCCGTTTCCGGCGACCTGGTCCACCGTGGACCCATGGACCACGGTCCGGTCCCGGTCCACGGGCGCCATGGACCCAGTCCATGGATTTTCCAGATTTAATTAAACCTTTATCGAATTATTGCATCAGCCTGACGCAATGCTTGCGCAATAACTCAGTTTTTCCAGTATAAGAATAATTTCCCGAAATGATAATCTTGCAGTTTAGACCCTCTAACTTCAAATGCTTATAACTTTTTACTCCTAACTCCGTTTTAAGCGATTCTTGCGCTCACGCGATCGTAGGATCGAGCTCTAGCTTTTGGTATAGTTTTTGTAGCATTTTGATACTGTTTGGTGTACTGTTCCTTATTGTTTGTGTATGTGTGCTTTGCATGTTACCGTTATTAGAAGAGGAGCCGTTTGAGAATTTCCAAGACCAAGAGTTTGAGCAAGCAGCAGCAGGGGATACAGGCAAGTGTCCTTGACCATTCTGAACCTATGTTTTTAAATGTGTCTTTTATAAACATGCATGCTTGTTTAATATTGAATCCTATGTGTCTACTTTACCTGTTCCATATCATTCCTTGTCACCCTAGCTTATGGTGGTTGTCTTTAGGTAGTTGTTGCTTAGCTTTGCTGTTGAGTCAATCACCTTATCATGTTAAATCTTGACTAATGGTATACTTCAACTAAGTGTTAATCTGCTAATTTGTTTAGCAACATGGGAAGCTAGGGTCTGAGCAAGGGGATGGTTTGGATGGTTCTCGGTGAACATTTGGTTTGAGAATAGTTCTTGCTCGGATCAGCTAAGGACCGGTTCGTGGAACGTGTAACCATGACAACAGTGCCATCACAAGACTGATAATGGGTAGGCTAGCCAAATAATTAGGGTGTTCTTAATTTTGTGCTCGCTATTGGTAGAGTGGGGAAGGGATGCTTTGTGATCCTGGGAACCGCCTGGCATCAGAGGGGGCAGCTGGGGTGTTGGCTCTTGAGTCATGGTCCTGTGTGAACTGTGGGTTCTGTGAACCAACACTTATGTACGGCTGTGGATCCTTAATGAGCGAGTTACATTGTTGGGACCATTCTTTGTAAAGGCTAGTAGAGAAACCCCGGTCATCTACCTCGGAAGTGGAATGGCTCTACGGGAATCTCTATCTTGTGGGTAAAGTGGTGCCACCTCTGCAGAGTGTAAAACTTTCATGAAAGCCGTGCTCACGGTTACGAGCGGCATGACCCTTTCGCACGATTAGTGGGTGTTGGTTGGTTGGGTGGTTTCTGGGTGAATCATATGTATCTTGGTGATCTTTTCCCTCACGGTCCTGTGTGAACCGTTGTCCTCTGTGGACTGTCTCCTGTGTGGAGTTTGGTTTAATTTACTTAATTTAATTAATGGGTAGTCTCAACACACCTAGTAATGTAGGTTGCTTTATAAACTGTGTCTTATGTTATAGTTGGCATTGATGCAAATGAACCATGTTATAGCCTTTCTTCTATTAAGCTTACATGTCATTTATTTCCCCCACTTGCGGAGTACGACATGTACTCACACTTGCTATTCCCCATTCTACATTGAAATGCTGCTCAGAAGATGAAGGCGCCATGGAGTACTTCGATGAGGAATACTAGGCATGCTGTCTCCCAGTCGACTGCCTGTGCGTTGGGTGTCTTCCGCTGTCGAGTTATTTAGTCTTATGAGGCATTTATATTCGGATATTGTAATAATGCTACGATGAGACGATGTAATAATGACACTGGTTATACTGTTTATTTCACTATTGTCTCTATATGTGTGAAACTTGATCCTGGCACACATATAGCTATGCATTCAGTTTTGTCCTTAAAACTGGGTGTGACAGAGCGCGGCAGCGCGGATCTCCCGCATGGAGGGGATGGACGGGCCTGCTTCATCCGTCGCGACCGAGGAGGGCTCCGGGACCGGCGTGAAGGGAGCCGCGTCCGGAGAGAGAGGGGAGCGCGGAGCCATGCGGGAGGAGAGAGAGGGGGGGGGGGGGGGGGGGGGGGGGGGGGGGCCGGCGGCGAGGGGGCGGCCGGCGGCAGCGGCTGAGGGCGGAGAGGCCTAGAGAGGAGCGCAAGGAGCGCTCTCTTTTTTTGCCTTCATTTGGATGCTACATGGGTTGTAGCTAGAAAAGATCGACTTCGCAAAATTAATTATAGAAGTTTGATGCGATCTTTGACCTAGTTTTACATACTCTTCTTTCAATTTGTGTTAGTTGTAGGACTAAGTGCATGCAGGTAGGGCCCAGTTCATCCAGGTACTTTGCTGGCTAAGCGACCCATGTGCATTTGCCACACGCAATGTGCCTACGCTCCAGCCACACCAGCCATGTATATATGAAAAAATAATGGAGGAAAACAGGAAGCGAACTGATCCAGTCCCCTTTTTCTATTCCTTGTAGTCAATTAAGCACAACAAAATAGATCAGGGATCTCCTCCCTCTTGATCAGTTTGCGAGCTGGTGCTACCTGAGAATAGATATGAACTGGCCCCTCCTGTTGCTGGCTCTCAATGCAGCCATACCCCATAAGTATGCGCAGGAAATGGAAGCATCACATAAATCTGCGGTTCCACACAGTAGCCACCCATGCCCTGCTGCATATCCATCTTGTTGTGCTAGCTTGTGGGAGTTTGATGTTCCACGTCACGTGCGCACGCGTTGCTCTGCTCGATTGCCCGTCGCTTTTTGTTATTTATTCCCACGTGTCTATACTTGCTGTCCCTGTGAGATGAACAGCTATATATATGTTCATAGATGTGCATTGAGAAGCTTAGGTCTTTATTATCCGCTAACTGCCATGGGTCAATGCTCAAAACAGTGTTTTGAGTAACTAGCTAAAGCATAAGCTCCCTGGTCCAAACCTTGGCCAATAGTAGTAGTCTTGTTCTTGCTAGCTATAGGGACCAAACCACGCTAGCATGTCCTCTAACCTTGCTAGGCAAGAGAACTAACACGTCTTAATTAATTTGAGAATGCTCTTTCTAGATGAATTAAAATTCCCATATTTTGTGTTGGTTGCAGGGGTAATAATATTTATTAGATACCAAATGGTATACATGTTCTCATGCATTTGTAGACTTATTATTTTCTTTCAAAATATATCATGCACAAATAGAAAAAATACAGTTTCAAAATACATTGTGCACGAACATTAACTGATCGTAGCTTCTTGCAACTAGCATAAGAAAAATTCACAATTATGAACACGCCAATGGCGTGGCCTTTAATGCATGCATCATCAAATAGTACGTTTTTTAAATGATCCCTTACTAATTCTTTTGCGAAAAGGTCGACGTAGCTGTACCTTTTTTAAAAATATTTTGAAGAAATTATTGCAATAAATACATTTTCTTTCGGCCTCTAGATTCCTTCACTTTATGGACTCGCAGTGAGTCGTCATGATCTGTGGCTGTCCTTGCTTGTAATATGGTCGATCAACTCGTTCCATGGATTAACTGGGGAGAAAAGGACTCACGGCTTAATTGCCCGGTCGCATGCATTGTGCAGAGAGTATAGCAGTAGTAGCAGTGTGTGATCGATGATCTTCGTGTCATTGTCATGTCAAGCAGTGCCATTACATAATTAGGACCACTATGGGGGAACAATGTATTAATGCAAGGAAAAAGAGTTCCACACTCGCCCATTTAATCCCGTGTCGACGGATCGAGTATCTTGACCTTAGCTGCCTGAAATCATATCGTCAGCGCGTGCACGTTTGGGTTTCTTCTTTCTTTAGAGCTTCATTCACTGTGCTATACAAATCCTAGCTCAGAAAACTCTGCTTGGTCTTGAAATACGTGGTCTCCTAAAAAATTACTGAACGGAGGGAGAGTAATATGTTAGAACAAGAAAGATTGACATCAAAAACTGTGTGGCGAAGTTTAACAAAATACTATCATGTAGCGCGTACTAACCGTAGCCCCATAGGGCGGACAAAGGATAAACCGATTAAAATGACTGTTTTTGCATCGTGAAGTATGGTAGTACATCATCTTTCACGATGAAAAACACTCATCTCAGTTTATAAATACCACATGCACGTGACATAGAACATGTCCTCAGAACTTTTTTTTTTCCCTTCCGCTGACAAGGTGCAAAACCTTAATTAGCTATATAGGGGACCTAGCTAGGTGCGATCAAAGTTTTAGATTGACAAAAATCTTAGACGGCACCGATCGAACTCAAAGGGGTGTGCAGGTTGGTCTAAGTTAGCGCCGGTGATTCGGGCCGTACGTACGTCGACGATCGATGGTCCCAGCTGTGCGTGAACAGCTAGTGCTCGATCATTAATTAAGCAGTAGCAGGGCATTGCGGATCAGAGCGGGCCAACCCAAACGGACCACCACGAGCTTCAGCTTCTCTGCATATATTGCCCACTTGCTTGTGCAAGCGTGAACAGTAAAGCTTTGGACCATTTGTCCTGTGGCTGCGCTACACCGGATGATCAGATCATAATATGTCATGTGCATACATAACAGTATCGGCGGAGAGCGATCTTGGCTTAGCTAGTGCCTAGTGGTGCTTGTGCATGCAAAGCTTGTACAATACGCAACTCCGCGTTATCAGATTCAGAGGTAGCCACGCAGCTAGCAATGATCGAACGTTTCTTTTTTCTCGAAATACGCAGAAGAGCTGCACATCTTTGTATTAAGAAGAAAAAAGACAAAGAATCAATTACACGACGCGATCGCTCGAGGCGATCGCTAGGCAGCCTTACAATTAATGATTTGCGGGATTTGAACAGAAGACTACCTAACCTAGTAAAGAAGCATACTCTCGCGATAACAGAAGACTATCGAACGTTTCTTGGTTGCAATGGTACGCTGGGTTCTAAGTTGTACTAGCTAGCTAAGCTAATAGTAGTAGTATGTGATAGTATACATATGTGCGCCTTAACTAATTCGTGGTCCAGAAATGTACGCTGACGGTCCACAGACGAGGACGACGGTGCTGTACGCTTCCGCCATCCATGCATGCTTCCCCAACCGGCCTACTGTTTTTCCTTTTCCTTTTTCTTTTCTTTTTTCCGCATTACGTTATTGCTTTCAGTCTTTGCTTAATGCATGAGCATCAATCACTATGATCAAGCAAAGCAATTTGGGCTGACTCAAGAAAAAAGGGCAACTTGAGCTCTGTTTCGTTAGGATTCGCAGGGAAAGGAGCCCATAGATCTGTTGGATAGACCTGGAGAGCACAGGCCTGCAGTACACATATCCGATCCGTGCTGTCGTTGGGCCAAGAATGAATGCATGATCTATAGGCCCAAATGTAGATGGGCCGCGAAGCGAGTGTGGCAGCGCAGGCTACACGCGGTCCAGCTCCTAAGCTCATGGGAATCCTTCCTGAGCATGCAACTCATCGATTCAAGAAATCTACGTCCCCAGCTTACGTTATTTGCTTTCAGTATTTGCTTAATGCATGAGCATGAATTGCTTTTTTTTTTTTTGAGATCAATGAGCATGAATTGCTGTGATCAAACAAAGCGAATTGGGCTAATTCAAAAAAAAAAGAGAGAGGCAAATTGAGCTCGGTTTCGTTAGGACTCGTAGGGAAGGAGCCCATAGATCTGTTGGATAGGCCCGAAGAGCACGGGAGTACACAGATCCGATCCGTGCTATCGTTGGGCCAAGACTGAATGCATGGTCTATGGGCCCAAATCTGCATATAAAAGATGTATATGGGCCGTGAAGGGAGTGTGCAATGTGCAGATTCGGTAGAAATTGGTCAACAGTTCTTGTTCGTCGAGAGCATGCGTTGGTCGTTTGTACGCACCCACTTATATACCGCAAGAGGACGGTGTACAGTTGTAGCATTTTTTCCCTTAGAGTATTCCAAGGTTTAATATCGAACCACAGAGAACAAGCGGGACTTAAACTATTATTTAAACTACTAAATTAATATAGCAAAAAATATATGTGGAAAGTGTGATTAACAACTAGAGATGAAAGAGCCTGCGGTTGTAACAAGGTTATGAAAAGATTCTCTCCTATGGTTTGGGGTACTGGCATGCAACTCTAATTAATGGTCGATTGATAGGTTTAGTATTCTACAAGACATGGTGGTTTCGTTCTCCTCTCGCCCTGTCACGACAAGGGTTAATAGTGCTCCACTGGTTTCTTGCACTATGTGATAATAACGTATTGATCAGATACGAAATAGAAGCATCACATAGACTGAACATATCAAAAGAGTATTGTAAGTGTGAGAGTTACATAACCAGATTTCCCTCGCCACGGAGAGAATATGAGATCTACTCACGCATCATACTGCAATACATGAACGTGGCTACAATAGGACGCGGAATTTTGGCGTGGTCCCACAGGTGCCGATCGGCACGGTGGTGTGCCGGTCGGCACAATCTTCCCTTTTGGTGGTGATAATCGGTGATCGCCGTCTTCGCCGCCACAACCTTCAACCTAGGTCAAAACCTCCGTATGTCCGTCGTCTCCCTCCGTTTCGTGACCCTGATCTTCTCTTTTATAGTTCCTTTCGATTGTGGCTGGATTTCACTGACTCCGACTCTGTCATTTCTTCTGGGCTTCATATTATCCGAGTGGGCTTCATATTTAGGCTCGACCTCCATGGTGCCGGTCGGCACAAGGCCGTGCCGACCGGCACGGTCTTCAATTCCTCTGTTCTTCGGGCCTCCGGTAGCTCTTTATCCGTAGTCTCTCAATTTTCACCTATTTCCTGCAAATCCTTCCGAATACATAGAAACTACGCATATATATAATAAAAGGGGTTAATTGTTAGCAATAATGACATAATAAGTATTAAAAACACCATATTTGTCATACAAAATGGGTACCTAGAAAGCACCAACAGCATGGTCAAGTGTGAACTCCTCGGATGCTCTCTGTTTGCCATTGGTCCACAGATAATTTGCATGGCAGGGGGAGTAGGTATATGTGCATGCATGACCAGCACCTGCCATTGATCCATGAAGAAAACGTATTATTTGATTTCCTGGACGGATATACCAATACCAAGTCGCATGCACGTATTGATGGGGAGCTATTGAGTGAAACATGGCAAGGAATGGACCTGTTCTTGGCGATGCTGCCATGCTTCATGCACGCCTGCACCCTAGTTTTGGTACTGACAATATGGATACCCCAGCTATTTATCATTTTCAAAAATATAGTAGTACATAAGTTGCAGTAGTAGGACACACGCAACACAAGTTATGCCACGTTGATATGGAGCACAAATTAAATGGCTAATCCTGTTCAGTGTGCTCCTTAATCATCTATCCCTGGCTCGGAGTGGGAGAGGCAAATGCAGCACGCATTTGGTGTTACCTGAAACAGAAAGTCAAACTGAATTTAAGTAGTGTCCCGGGCCTCCCGGCTGCAGGGCTCGAGGTGGTCCATATGCATGCATCCTGAATACTCCTGGTAGATTTGGGAAAACAAAACTGCTGGTAGCTAGATTTGCGAGCGACCGCCATTTTTCTCAAATAATACAGTAGATTGCGGACGTCAGATTAAAAATAACGCCACAATGGATGGAGGAAGCTACAGTACAAAGGTCACGATGGAATCGAAAGAGCTGAAAACAAGAAAGGAGCACGAAGAAAACAAGCGACGAGGTGGAATTGAAGCTTGTTTGTTTGTTTGATGTGTCCTTCCTTGTTCGAGGGAAGCCGCATGCAGCAGCAATATCTGGGACGACCGGAGACATGCTCTCCAACACCTCGGGCCGCGCCGTTTTCTTACGATTTGGTTTGACCCATCCATCCATCGTTGGAGGCCCACCTCCGCAACCACCGCGCCCACGTCGTCGTCTTCCTTCCATTCCTCGTCAACGGCAACACAACCTCCTCCTTCCCCTTTCCGGCAGGCAAGGCAACCACGAACCACGATACCCACCAGTGCTGCTGCTCCTGTGCCGTAGGTTTCCCAAACAAACATCTCATTTCCCCTGTAGTATAATTTTCTTTTCTTTTCCCGGCGGACGGGCGGACGTACGTTTCTTCCTAAGACCGGGCACTAGGCGTCTCCATTTGGCCTGTTTCGGTTCCCCCAAACACACATTTCTTTTCGCTTTGTTTCACTTTCATTCACGGCGCTGCCATAGGCGAACCTCCTCAAAACAAGTGGAGCACCTCTCAAGCCTTGTTTCTTCCGGAAGCGACCGAGTTGTTGGTATGCACGGATTCGCCTCCCTCTTGTTTTGGCTGAGTTAAATTTTCCCAGTTCGGCTGTGCTGATTTTTTGTCTGTACCATAGGTTTGGTTTTTTTTTTTTTTAAACTCTCCGTCAGAGTAAAAAAGATTGCTCTTTTTGCTTGCCTGGGTGCCAACACTGCATTTCTAGATCTTCAATTGTTTGTTTCTTTCAATTGCTCCTCGATCCTCCAATTCTCTACCCCCTTTTTCCTGGGATTTGGATGATTACTCCAAGGAGCTTCAATTCAAATACAGCTCGATATGGTGCAGTTTTTATGACAGCTTTTGGCCTCATCTGCTTTGTTTATTCTCTTCCCCTTCATTACTGGAAGACAGCTTGTCACACTCCATTCTTGTAAAACTTGTTGGGTCTCCACCCGTCTCCGTTCCTCAAGAAAGCTTTGCTAACTCCCTACAGGAAGTTCTACTACTCGCTCTGCAACATCTTTCCGGCCTCTGCTTCTCCCTTTTGTCTTGCTCTTTCTTTCTTCTTTTTTTTTTCTGAGGTACGTGTCATGGATTTAGAATCTGAGTGTTTACACTAGCTAGGCTCGTAATTGTAAAAGCTTTTGATTTTTGGGGTCTTATTGTCCAGTCTTACGTGGAGATGTCAGCCCAGCCGGTTTTGTTTGATTTCTTGAGTTTTCTGGACAGTTACATTTCTTAACCATAACTCTTTGTGTTTCAATCATAGGTTTTTTTTTTCCTTCTGAAGAGAAGTTTCAATCACAACATTAGTACCACTAGAATCTCTCCATTTGGACCTATGATACTAGCAGCTTTACATTTTTGTTTCAGGTCAACTACTACTGTTTCATTGAATTACATCATCACAGGGGAAAAATTGCATTGTCTAGATTGTTACCTTTTAGATTTACAGGACAGACCATGCATATCTTGCATGTCTCACCATTTTGTGGAAATGCTCCCGTGCTCTTTCGCAGTCAGCTGACTCTGAATTCCTCATTTACAAATGCTGAGGCAATTGTTTTGCCCAGTTTGGTTAGCCCTGTTCAAGTAATGATTTAAAATGGACAGCTGGTGGCTTCCTCTTTCTCCTAATGTCTTTTCGGCTGTTTTTCTGGTATTTGTTTATCGTCAAAGAACAAGTCTTGGTATTGGTATTGCTATCGCTATGCAACCTTTGCCTTTACCATTTTCATCACGGGTCTCTTCTGCATAGTTAGGTGAAACTTGCAAAGGTTCTCTCTGCCTGACCAGATCCTAGAACAATTTTGCAGGCTCTTGTGCAGCTCTCTTCATCGCTCGCTAATTTGCTGATGCGCGTGCAAAGCTATTCATATCACGCTGAAAGCAAACAATAAGTGCAGAGATGGAACAGAAAAACAGCAAAAGAAAGAAGGTGACATCTTTTTTCCCCCTTCCTTCAGGACAGTCACCTTTGATAATTACTGGTGAATTAACTTTTTTTTTGGTTTCTTCAGTTTCCATTTGCAAGAGCTCTTCGTACAAAGGATGGGAATTCCTCGTTAAGACGCAGTACAGATTGCTCCCTCAACTCCACATTCTTTTTTTTGAGTTTATGCGGTTCACCACATCCTTTTTTTTGAGTTAATAGCAAAGTAACCAATCTATTCTGTTATCTGTAATCCATGATGAAAACACTTCTTAATTAGTTGTGGAAAGTTGAAGATTGATACATAATAGTTTTAGGGCTTGGTCATGCTTGCCAACTTAAGACTCGAGAGTGAAGGCATGCTAATTTTTCCATGGTTGCCAATTCAAACACTATAGTTCGTTTTTTCAGTTGATTTGAAAGAGTCTCCAGAACGGTCATCGATGGCTTCCCCATCAGCATCATCCTCATCCTTCTTCAAGAGTCTTTCAGGTATCTTTGCGTTTCATCTTACTCAAATTATTTCTACTATTCGACACGCAATCATCTTCTTTTGACCTTGAATTCTAAGAGTAGCTTTCATGTCCCTTTTCTGACTTTTATCTTGTTCGGAAAAGAAAGTAGAAGTCTAAAGTTCAGCGGTTTCAGTTCTCCTGCAACAATTAGTAGTACCCATGTCGAGGCTTTCAGGTGAGCATGGTCGTCAGCAAAGTCCCTAAATTCCTACAAGCATCACTAGCCAAAAAAAAAAATGATATTGACTTTGTTCTTACCCTGCTTTCACAGGGTATTCGCTGCGACATGGAATGTAGCTGGGAAAACCCCGGATAAGGGACTGAATCTGATTGATTTCCTGCCCTCTGATGACTACTCAGACATTTATGTGCTAGGGTATGCAGAGTTCTGGACATTGAAAAAATTGCATAATGTTTAGTCCCTGTCATATAGAGATCTCGTTGTCATTTTCGTAATCACAGCTTAAAACACCACAACACCTGACACGTTTCCTTTTGAGCTTGGATCATTGTCATTTTCGAATCTCCTGCACCACAAGATCATTCATCACATTCATTTCTCTTGAGCTGGCCGTCATGTAAATTAAATGACAATTTTTTCATGTGGTGTTCTTGCAAACCTAAGGTCCTATTCTATTGACAACCATCTTACAGCTAACTCTATCAGATGTCAACTCATTAACCTACTATAGCCCTGCATCGCAATTTGATCATCACCATGCTAATGAGCTAATCCATATATTGCTTGTTAATTGATACAAATAACCATATTTAAATTCCTTCGCGAAAAAAATATCTTTAATTTGAAGTTTGAAATAGTAGTCTGACTTGGAGGTCTTTTCCCGCCATATATTGTTGCACTGCAGATTCCAAGAAGTCGTCCCCCTCAACGCCGGCAACGTTCTTGTGATCGAGGACAACGAGCCGGCGGTGAGATGGCTGGCCCTCATAAACCAGGCGCTGAACCGGCCATCGCCGTCAGACGCTTCCGCCTTCTCCGACGCCTCAGTGAGCTTGTCGTTCGCAAGCACCGCCTCCCCTGCCTCGGCTCTCGCCACGCCAAGCTCCAGCCCGCTGGACCCGTCGCTGTTCCACAAGTCCTCCCACAGAGAAGTCCGGCGCGCCGCCATCACCCGCGGCCGCCGGCTCAAGTCCTGCACCTGCCCGGAGAACCGGCGGCCTCGGATGAGGTCGTACAGGTCGCCGTGCCTGATGATGGGCTGCGGCGGCCGCAAGGACGCGCGCGACGTCGAGGGCGATGCTACGACGTCGGACGAGGAGGAGGAGGTCGTCGCCGTCGACGACGAGGCGTCCGTGTCCAACGGCGACAGCTTCCTGGGTTCAGACGTGAAGAACGGGAACCCGGTGGCGGCGGCGGCGAGGCGGCGCGAGAGGTACTGCCTGGTGGCGTGCAAGCAGATGGTGGGTCTGTTCGCGACGGTGTGGGTGCGGCGGGAGCTGGTGCCGCACGTCGGCCATGTCCGCTTCTCCTGCGTCGGCCGCGGCATCATGGGCTACCTCGGCAACAAGGGCTGCATCTCCGTCAGCATGTCGCTGCACCACACCAGCCTCTGCTTCGTGTGCAGCCACCTGGCGTCCGGCGAGAAGGAAGGCGACGAGCTCAGGAGGAACTCCGACGTCGTCGAGATCCTCAAGAACACGCAGTTCCGCCGCCTCTGCAAGCGATCCGGGCGCAGGATCCCAGAGAGAATCCTCGACCACGAGTAAGTGTCACTGAATGCACTTGTATGCAGATTTTCCAGTCAGAACTGAATGTGAACTGGCTATTGTTGCAGCCGTGTGATCTGGCTGGGTGATCTGAATTACCGGATTGCTCTGAGCTACTCAGAGGCCAAGAAGCTCGTCGAGGCTAACGACTGGGCCACTCTCTTCGAGAAGGATCAGGTGATTGACCAACGAAATGTGTTCATTCCCCACATACTCTGTCCTAGCTCTGCAACTGCAAGTGTTCATTTGGCATTCTGACCTGAACAGCTGAAGACTGAAAGAGAGAATGGAGTTTTCAGGGGTTGGAATGAAGGCAAGATCTTCTTTGCTCCCACATACAAGTACTCCTGGAATTCGGACAATTATGCCGGGGAGGACGTCACATCCAAGAAGAAAAGACGAACACCAGCATGGTAAGACCTGTTACCACACTTTGTCCTGAATGCCAATTGAAAAAAAAGGTCATGCAATTTCAGAACAAGCCTGCAGTTTTTTCCCCCCTTTTTCAGTTTCAGTATACAGCGTTTCTGAAATTTATCAATGTGTGAGAGGTACTGAAATGTTCAGTGTTGGATCTGACAACCTTTTACAGGTGTGACCGGATCCTTTGGCATGGTGAAGGGATAGTACAGCTCTCCTACATCCGCGGGGAGTCGAAATTTTCAGACCACCGGCCTGTCTGCAGTGTGTTTATTGTCGAGGTTGCAGTTCTCGACAACAAACTTATCAAGGCTGCATCAGGTCCCAACATGAAAGTTGGAGCAGAAGAGCTCCTATACACCCAAACCGCAAAGTAGCGGCTAACAACACAGGGTATTTTCTGCACTAATTTCAACATTGTGCACCCTGCTGAAATTAGGATATGTGCTCAAGAGGCAGTCAGAAGCGTGACCAGAAGTCATTTCTGGCTAGGTGTTTTTAACCATATGTTGGTGAGTAGAGTTAAGAGTAAAATGCAGTTTAGTTTGCACTTCAGGACTGACAGTGAAATTGTTACAATTGTTTCATGTTCTTTCAAGAACCAAGATTGTTCAATTCTGCATTAGGCAAGGAAGCGAAAGGGCTCCCAAGACCATGAGCCCACGATGCTATCAAACTTTGGTTCTATGATTATTTCGATTAATTTAGGATAAGATCAAGGAATTCAGCTCTTCAAAATCTGAAGGCATATGCTGCATCTTTGTACATACATGACTGTCAATGCATCTACAAAAGTATGAAAGGCTCTCATTTGGGACCAGATTATCAATGATGATGATTATTAGTATTTTGTATTGCAAACTGGCATTGATAACAAACACATCAGGAGTGTAACTCATAAAAGCGCAAGTACTCATTCGCAATAATTTCATACTCCATACATAGTTGAATAAATCACTCAATTCAGTACTGTATATAACAGAGGATGAAAGTAGTAACGTATTTGTAGTTTACAACTTCAAATGTTTTTATTCATACTAGATGTGGACGTCCAATATAGAGATCAATTATCTCTCCAAGTATGGTCGGTTCTCATTACTTCCTCTCGGCATTCCATACTGCAGAAAGCACTTTCTCCCCTGCACCATCCAGTAACCACATGGAAATGAAAAAAACTTAGCAAGTTAATGATAAGTGGTATTTGTTAAGTGTGATAGCTATATCTTAAGATGATTTGAAGAGAAATGCACAAATGCGCAAACCACAAATTCTGGCAAAAAAGTTTCTTGATTAAACCTTCTTGCACAAATAGAACTTTGCAAAAATCTAACAACTAACAACTAGATAAGAGTGCAATTCAGAAGCAAATTTGACTAAAATACATAAATCTCTAGATACCATAGGAAGTGCTAAGAAAAGTACTTGTAAATGTAGATGTCTGAATCTGAGCCAAGTGCACGGTTGCATGAACCACAATACTGAAGAAAATATAATGGTTGCATCCGCATGTTTGCAGACGGCTGTGAACGAGCACAAATGCCAGTCTCAGTGTTGCAGTGTATCTCATCCTTGTTCCTTTTTTCTGCTATCTGACCACGCTTTTGAGAAGTCGACAGTGAACTGATCATCATGAGTGATCGATAAGGCTTCCAAATGGTAGGACAATAATAAAAGCTTTCCATATAATTTGCTGGATGCTGTGCTTCTCTTTATATATATCCTTCGTATCAGGTGACCACTGTTGTCTGTATCTGCAGTTGCTAGTGATTCTTCACAGTCAGAACCCTTGTTTTGCAGTTTAAGGGAAAGAGTACATGGTGGGTGAGCAACCATTTCTGGTAGGTTGATTGATGACATCGACCCGATTGAATGTGAGTCTTCTGCAAAGCATGGTCCTCTTAGTAATGCACAATATGTTAAACAGTTGGAATATTTTAAAAAGGAAATACTACGTTATATCTATTAAATTGCCAAAATTACACCTATGTGAGTTCTAAAGATGTTTGGAAACCTTTACTGATTAACTGAAGGATGTGTGGACAACGAAGTCTTGGTATTTATGAAGGTGATGCAAATACTTATGTGCTTCCAACGATCATAATTGGTGCAAACATACGAAGTGTCCATTATATCCATTACTCCGCATGAGCCAACAAACTGCAGCTGATGATTTTGCTTCTTGAAGAAAGCATTTGATAGTAGCTCAACTTTCTTGGTTGGTAATTGCTACCACTCTAATAATTGAGAACTGTCAAGTTCTTTTCGGTAGAGAAAAGAAAGATAGAATATCGTTCTCAACACATGACATCAAATAGCCCTTTTCACATGTCGTTACTCCATTATTTTGATTTCTCTTTTATTTTTCTGACGAAGTACAAGGCGCCAAGGTGCCAATTTCACAAGAAGCCTTTTGTCTCACAGATACACACTCTTTTTTGTCCTACTCAAAATTGGCATAGGTGGGATTTGGATACGTAGCAAATATATCCTGGAGTTTGTCGATGGAAATTGATTTTTTTTCAAGAATATGCAAAAAGAGTTGCATATCTTTCTATTGAGAAGGAAACGGCAGATTGTAATAAAGTTAACAATTTGCCACGCCCAATTGCGCTCTCCATACGCACGTTATTGATTATTTGATTGAAGTGATATGATTATTGTCCTCCTATCAAGTCTTCTCAATAGGTAGACCTTGCAACAAATCTTGAAGACTTGGAGCTCCAAAGGCTTATAACTCCAGAGTGTTATTCATAATTTTATGGTTTTGAATTTAAGTTTACAAATTAAGGAGATTTGTTACCCCCAAAAGGTCAGTGTCTTAAAATGATGTCCAATGGATTGAGAGCAAATGGGCGAGACTCACCAGGTTAGTTATTCCCTGACTCAGTGTAAACTCCAGTCCTCATCTTCCTTAGACCCTAGTCACCATACTCGCCGATCCGATGGCAAGCGGCGCCTACCCCGTGCAGCTCCTCCACCGCGCAGGTGCCGACGGCAGCGCCCAATGGCGCAACATCGGCGCCGCCCACGCCGCCGTCACCTTCCTCCGGCCGCAGGGGCAATCCCTCGTCCTGTACGCTGGGCCCGACGGCCAGCCGCAGCGCATCGTGTTCGCGTACCCGATCCTCCCCGGCGACGCCTTCGAGAGGCTGGACGGCGCGAAGCTGACCTGGGCGGAGCCCGAGTCCGGCGACGAGTTCGCGCTCTGCTTCGCCGACGACGCCGCGTGCGACGCGGTCTGCGGCGCCATCTCCCCGGTGATGAGGAACCCGGCGGTGGACAGCATCGCCGAGACGCTGGCAGGGCTCCGCGTGGCGAAGGAGGAGGCCGCTCCGGCGCCGGGCGGAGGGCACATCGCCGCGCACCTTGCGCAGCTCAGCATCGGCCGCCTGTGATCGAATGGAATTTTCCGTTTGCAACTCTGAAGCTGAGTATAACCACTAACCAGGTCGAGCTAGGTTTCAGTTAGATCGTCGTCTTCATCATTATGCAGTTTTCTAAGTCTGTACATATGGAGCATCTGACTGAGATGGTGAACGATGCTAGTGTTCTTGTGCTTCTCTTTTCCTCTTTGTCTCAGTTTGGCTGATATTACTCACAGGTTTAAATGGCAGGTTCGTCATCCTGAGATGCTCGAATGATACATTGATACAGGCATCTTATCATGACTTAGCACAACCAGAAGATACTAGATGCCAGACAATGGCTTTTGATGTACACAACTATGAAAACATGAACAAAACAACGCACTCATGCTTGCTATAATATTTCATAAATTTTAACATGAAAACTTAAGTCTTCAGACAACATTGCATTGTAAGACATCTAACCAGCGATATACTGATTGGCCCTACACAAGACATTCCGTTGGAAAAAATAAATGGCGGATGCTAACCATTCCTTTTTCTAGAAATAGAAAATACCGTGGCAAATAATTATTTCAGCAACAACTCCAGTTGCAGCGTGCTCGTTGCCAGTTCATGTGGCGTGAATCACCCAAGAGGAGCATCTTCTTTAGTATCTGCTATATATCCCCACCTGCGCCAGAAGATGTAATTAATACAAAGACTAGAAAGGCTGCACGGCAATTGCCTCGCTCTTGTAATTTTTTTTTACTCCTGTGGTTAAACCAGCATAAAATAAACTTATTGAATATAAACCGGAGGTAAAATTTGGTAGAAATCTTGTTGGGCCAAAGCCGTAGCATCACATGAACACACCGGTGGAAAGTGAATCCAATTCCAATTCTGGTAATAAGAAAGAAAAGTGTTTAGTGGTCATATGCCCACATAAAAAAGTTTGTAGATTAAACAACCAAAAGATATTCAAAGATATATTTATTTTGCAGAGATACAAAAATAACTGTGAAAAATGTTTTCATTTAGACATAAGACGGTCATTGCAAAAATTTACACATAAGACGGAGCTGAGCAAATGTTTCTTTAAGAGTAAAACTGAAATTTGAAATTATACACTGGATGTTGCACCCTTACAAGCTGCCATGTCCCTATTCTGGTAACTTCATCCCGAAACGTGGAACAGGTGTGCTGATCATTCCGAACACATAAGAAAGTTGTATCATTCCGGAGATATAAGGAAGTTGTATCATTCCGGACACATTCTGGACAATCGATGGCCTTGCAAAGTATTTCATGAAATAAGTTGTACACTTTTTGGTATGCAGAATGACCACTAAAGATTAAAGAAATGTGACAATTGGCTACAATGTGACAATGTGGTCATTGATCAAATAAGCACCTCTTGTTGTTAGCTATGTTACATCATAGCAATGGCCTCCGTAGCTTCTGCATGTAATCTGAAAAATTGAAAGCATGGATTTTGGTTCAAAGTGCGGAGATAAACATTGAACAAAGCTAGATAGGCTATAACATTGATTCACCTGTTTCATTCTCATGCAGTACGTATTCGGAAATTGATAACAACCGATTAGTTTGCTGCAATGAAAAGACCACATGAGAGAATAATAAAGAGAACCTGAAACAGAAAAATTAATGAAAAGTCAAAGGATCAGCAGTTCACAGTTATTACATTTACATCGATCTGTTCAACAATGTTATTATAAATAGGGGTTATATTGATGTTGGTTGAAAACTACTGAAGAATGGATAGCCCTCGATTTATTGCACCACCGGTGATTTGAGAAACACAGGAAAGCTTCACGATTCTTGACAGATTGACAGCTCAAGAGCTTGCAATTCGTTTTTGAGCAAAGCAATATTTAATTACATTTATTGCACCTACGATATTCAAGTGGATGGAAGCAAATGATATGAGCACCTTATGATCCTGCATCAAAGATCTCTTCTAAACAATAGTTACCCATCATGAAAGTAGACCTCGGAACCTCACTTCAGGGGAAAAAAATAAAACACCACAGCTTGCATTGAGCACAAGCTGGTACAAGCACGGTATTTCAGTTACAAAATAAACTAAAAAGAGAAGAAGTTGTTGCCCAAACTGCACCATAAGGAAACCTACCAAACTTCATCAAGATATCATCTCGTATTGCCTATCAAGATATCATCTCGTATTGCCTAGCATTTAAGCATTATATGTCTTGACCACAAGTGATCAACCTGCATGCCAATGTTCAGAACAATTACTACCAACAGAGCATTACTGTACTATGTGGACAGCCTAAGTCTTTCTCTGATTACTCAATGATATGTTCAACATTTCAATTTTTCTTTTCATCCAAAAAAAATCAATTCTCTTTTCCCATCCGCTTTTTTTATAAGAAATCCTGTCCAAACAAATGGTTGCTTTGCTAAAACGGTGTTCAGGCAGATGAAGCAGTGATGAATAAAATTAGATCATTGCGTCTAGAGAAATTTGTTAAAATTGACTGAATCAGCTCTAATTAGGCATTTTGTCAAGCACCTGCAGAGCAAGAGCCATTGCAGGGTGTGTGGAGCAGAAAAAGTAAGGGGAATGTACACTTGGTTGATATGGAAAGAAATCAGAGCAGCAATTGTTTGGGGCAGCTAATTCACACAAAGAAATTGGAGTCAAGGTATGTCGTCCTACCTGGATGTTGCAGCAGAAGAGCATAAGCGAAGAGCTAGTTGTCTTGCTGCCGCTGCTGTACGCCAAACGCTCTCCATACATCTTCAATGCTCCAAAGTCGTATTCATTCAGCATTGCGCCTGCCATTGTCAAGCCATTGGGGCAAGCTCTCAACGGATATTTCTAGGCCAGCAGCGGGGGACTCTCGCCGAGGAGCTGACGCCGGCGTCTCGTTTGCTTCTGGCCGGCATCGCGGTCGGCGCGGGCGGGCGATGGCATCGGCGGGGTGCGCGACGCAGCGGTACGTGAGGGCGCCGCGGCTTGGTGGCGGGGCTGGACATGTGCAACGGCGGCGGCGGCGGCAGCGACAAAGGAGGAGTGTCACGGCAGCAGCCGAGCACAGCGGCTGGCCGCCTGGGCGCACTCGTGGCTGGCGGCACGGCTGGGTGCGACCGCGGTGCGTCGGCGGCGGCGGGCAGGCAGTAGCCGGTGCTTGACGGCGACGGCTTGGGCGCGAGCGCATCGCGGCGGGCCGGGGCAGGTGCGCGCTAGCGGCGGCGGTCATCGGACAGATGGCCATTGCGCACGGGAAAGCAGAAGGCACTGGAGCTTCACGGAGAAGGGGAATGAGCGATAACAGGGGGAGCGATCTGGAGAAACTCGGTGGGGAAGACGAAGAAAGCTAAGTGCGGAAGGGTATTTTTTTTAGTGTTATTCAACACTTTGACAAGGGTCTGTATGAAAGTATTACAATAGACATTCCACGGCTCGATTTTTTCCGAAGGGAGATCGGACGGTGGAGACCTCATATGATGACGTGGCTTAACATTTTGCAAGAGAACGCACGCGTTTTAATATAATAGAGATTTCCATAACATTGAAAAAACTCGACCGGTGGGGGTAAGACTGCCCCCACGGCTTTCTTTTGATAGAGAAGCACAACCTTCTCCGGTCGAGAAAAACCTCCAAACCCTGGCATCACCCTATAGGGCCGCGCAAAGTAACAGCAAAACCCAGGGCATCAAGTAGATTGATGTGAAGTCTTTTAAGCTTATACCAATTTTTTCAAACTCAATATATTTTTTAAATTGTTAATTGACAGCAATCAGCAACTGAACATGCAAAAGTAATCTTTATATTTCAACTTACACTGAAGAAAGAAGATGGAACCCCAAACAAGATTGAAAGGGTTTTCTTCTCCAATTAGCATCTATTTACTTAAATTTCTACATGATTTGATGAGTATGCTGTTTTTGAAAATGCATCCCTCAATGTGTTAAGTTTTTGTTCGATAACGTCAAACTTCAAAGCATATTTAGAGGCCATATAAATAACATTGAAAACAACATGCAAACTACAAGAATATTCAGAGTTATGATTGAATATATAACTGGTAAAAACAAAGCAGCAACTGTATACCAAATAAGTGGCAGAACTAAACGCGTAGGTCTACAGGTTCAATTGAATAACCATTGAAGAAAATGCTCACCGCACATGCATCAAAGGAAGCAAACCATATTCCAATCTCTTCATACCAGTAACACATCAACAATACACACTGCATATATCTCACGGGACGAGTGAAAAGATGAGGAACAACAGTGTTTATTAATTCTCTCTTAACAAACATCTCAGAAGTCTAGTGGCATCCCAAACATATCATTGATCTCCGCCATGACATCACGAGTGGTGATTGTGGGCTCAAATAGACCATTCTCAGCATCAGATTTGCAGGAACTGCTCCGATTGGCTTTACCAGTGGGTTTCTCTTTTAGGTCATCATCAGACAGTATGGAGAAACCAGAAACTTGAGCTGCTACTCTATTGGAGAGTGCATTAGTTTTCCTGTTATTTGCTTTCTCACCCTTAAAGTTCAGTGGTTTACCAAACATGCTGTTTATATCATTCATAGCCTCTTTTAGATTGATAGTTGGATCGACTAACCCATGGTGGCATGCATTTTCCACCTTAGGCTCACCAAAAACAGTAGATCCAACAAACCTATGAATGACAGTGTCTTCTCGGAGTCCAGAAATCACAGGTTGCGAACCTTCATGGTATGTTGCTTCTAAATCACCTTGTTCTGAACAGAACACGTTGCTGGAACTTTTCTCACTTTGTTCATGTTCATCATCAGGTAATATTGCAAACCCTCCAACGAATGGCTTCTGTAAGTCGCTGTTGCCTCGCTGGCTAGATGAATCACTCAATGGTCTAGGATGAGACATATTATTCTTGTGGTGCATAGCATTCTGTACATTCCCATTAGCCTCATGTTCATCAGAAAATATTTCAAACCCACTTGCGTCCTGATTTAACTTCATGTTTTCACATTGTTCATCTTCATCATCAGGCAATATTGCAAATCCTCCAACAAATGGCTTCTGGAACTCACTTTTGCCATGCTGACTAGATGAATCACACAATGGCCTAGGAGGACGCCTACTTTTGTGGCACATGCCATTCTTGACATTCCCATTAGCCTCATATTCATCAACGAAGATTTCAAGCCTGCCTGTCCCCTGATTTAGTTTCATGTTTTCCTTCTCAGAATTCCTATTTTGCGCTGCATTTTGTTTGTTACCGTTAGCACTATCCTCATCAACAAAGATCTCAAACCCTCTTGTTTGCCTACTGAACTTCAGATGCTCTTGCTTCATGGCACTGTTGTGGACATTGTTTGGATTGTTACCGTCAGGTTGGTCTTCATCAACATAGATATCAAATGTACTTGTCTGATGATTGTGATTTGTTTTTTCATGCTTTGATCGTCTCTTGAGCATTGTCTCTGGTTCCAGTGGCTCCAAAAACATACTATTGATAGCATCCATAGCCTCCTTAGTATTTATGGTTGGCTCAACAAGGCCATGATGGCAGGCATCCTCAGTTTCTGACCTCCCAACCAGTGCAGATCCTACAAACCGTACAACTACTGTATCGTCGCTATTGCAGCGTGACAAATTCTTGTAAACTTCCGACATGCCTCTGGATAGCATACTACCTTTAGCAGGCCCTAATGGAGGATGACAACCTAAGGACGGATTTGAGCTGCTTCCTGACTTTTGTATTGTACTGGATTTCTGTACTTTATTTATGCTTTCACCTGCAACATATTAGAAAAAACAAGTACGGTGCCGCTGATCAAACCCATTTGTGTGTCAATAAGTAAGAAAAAAAGCTCATGTGATGAAAAGTAGAATGGGTTTTTCTTTTATTATCAAGATGGCTGATCAATAAGCTTTTAGTAGAGAGACACTTGACACGTGCAACAATGATTCCACTATATACATATATTTTTTTTTTGGAAACTTTACAGTAGGGGAAACCCCTACTGTGGTAGATATATATTAAACACAAGAACAAAGCGAACAAGTACAAACAAAGGCTAACCTAACTACCTATACAAGGCTGTCTTACCCCAGCCAAGCAACAATGATTCCACTATTATTTCTGTAGCCCAACACAGGATCAATTTTCCCATATGCCTACCTTCAGTTTGTTGCGTAGATGTAGCATTTGACCCAGTTTTGCTTGACATTTTTTCCTTCAGCTGAAGTCCATATATCAAGAAACCAAAAACAAGTCAAAAAACCCAAGATTGGCCATGATGCAAATGAAGCAATACGTGAAATCAGAGTTATACCTCTTTCCTCCGCTTGTATAATTCCATACGATGAACAAACTGTTCATGAGCTTTGTGCAACTCCCCAATAGGCTCTGCAAGGCTATTGGACATTTCAGTAAGTGCCCAGCTTTAGCCACTAAAGAACTACACATTGAGATATATATAATTCTATTTTGACACAGCACATCACCTACAAATCCTTCTTATTTTACTCAATTTTCTCAAGCATAATTGTCTCAACTGTTAAGCGCTACGTAACGTACCCTTGCACTACCTTTTTTTTTAACATAGTCCTTCATTGTTAACGTGTACATGTTGATCTAATTGGTTTACTTAGGAGCCAACTCTCAGACTCCCGAGCTTTATCTCTTTCCGTGTTTGTAGGAATATTCATCCTTTGTAACACCTGTAGACTTGCTATAAATATCAACCCAAAGGTCGCCACAATCTGTGTGGTAAACCTTCCCAAATGTTCCACGAACCTACCACTATCAAGCAACTCCAGAAAATCAAACAGCTCCAAGAGCCCCTGAAACTTTAGACGACAAAGCAACTAACTACTTTCTGATTTGCAGTAGGTGGACCAGATAGACGGCTAGTTACGAATGATGAAAGTATAGGCAATTTTTTTTTGAGCCTCAACTGTAGTAACATAAGATGGCATCAGGCAAAAATATTGGGTACGAGCTTACTTCTGGATCCCCAAGCGGTACATCTTCTCCGCGGACTCAAACCTCTCGTTCTTCTCGTAATATAGTGCATAAGCCATATAAAATGACGCTCTCTTATGACCTATTCCTCTCTGCTCCATCTTCTTGAGCAGAGGCTTTGCATCCTTCACGTAGTCCATCTAAACCATTAAAAACAAGGGTAAGATAACTTCCTTCACATTTGAATTAAAGAAATTACTCTTAATCAGAAGCCAAATGGAGGTAAATAAGGTTGAGCCGTTTCCTTAACAGAACATATCTTGTTCCACTACGAAGCAAGCTAAAGTATGTCACTATCGATCACCGTGATCCTTGAAGCCGGCATTCTTTTTATGCTGATATATGATGAAATTTAAGTAGGACTGAGCAATCAAACACTACTGGGATGGTTCGACATATCGGGTCGATGAAACTAGTACGGTTTGAAAAAGGCAAATCCTGATAAACTTGAGCCCCCAAGGCCGAAATCCTATAAAATTCAGCAAAGAACTGCAGCCAATCAACCAGAATCCTTTCTCCAATAGAAGTTCAATGAATGAATGAGACGAAATGCACATGAAGTCAGTAGTGACATGAAAAGATGATAAAAATGGAGATGGGGATGCGAATGGCTGGTTGTAGCAGTAGGCGTGTGGGCGGGAGGCTGACCATCTGGATCCAGACGCGGACGTAGCGGGCGTCGTCGCGATATCTGGCGTGGTCCTGGAACTCCTCGGCGCACTTCTGGAGGAACCTGGGCAGCTTCTCCCGCAGCGTCTCTGGCGGAAGCTCCTTCTCCATCTTGCGCACCCCCCTAACGAACAAAGTGTGTATAGATTGATACCCAGGAAACGACCCACAGAGAAGGGGAACATGGAAAGCAGCAAGCCAGCAGCAACAGAGGGCGGTGATGTCGTACCGGAGCCATGGGCGGAGAGGATCGGATCCGGCGTAGGACCGGATCTCACGCACCACCGAAGCGAGGAGCTCCTTCACCTGCTCGGCGGCCGCCATGGGGGTGGAATCGGTGGATTGGATTCCGCCGCCTTCGCCTTCGCCTTCGCCTGCAACTGAGAATGTCGGGATTTAAAATCACAAGGGCAACGTTCACCAAGCGGTAGGGACCACATGTCATCCCCACAGCATACGGCCCATCTGCTTCGCGGCCCACCCGCAATACAAGGCCGTGCGCCATCCGATGGGCCGCTGCCCGCTGGTGAAGACGACTGCCTGGACTGCAGCCAACTGCGGCGGGTGGCATCTTAAGCTGTCCTACAAACTGCAGAGGTCCAGCGTTTCTAATACAGGATATGAATAAAGAGAATTTGCACAAAATAAATCAGCTCAAGCATCTTGTGTATCAACTTGACAACATGCTAGTATACATAATGCAGCAGCGGAATGAGCAAAATTTTTCAAACACATGCTGGTTTATTCATGTATGGTACATCAATCCCATGTCCTAGTGCCCCTAGTGGTAACAAGACTTGCGGATGCCATTGCCAAGTTACGCCGCCTTCTGGAACAGATCTTGAAGATCAAGGACATCAGCGAGAACACCTGCGGCGGTGGTGTCGTTGCCCGCCCCGGCGCCCTGGATCACCAGAGGGGAGTTCTCGTAGCATCTGCTGTAAATCTCCACCTGATCACATGATAGAACACGTAACATTTCTGAACCAGGAATAGCCAAATAGAAGAATATGAATTCTAATGTTGATTCTTAAAAAGTGATAAATATTTTGGCGTAACCTAGCCTTCATCTAGACCACACTCATATATGGTGATAGGAAGAAACATTACAATTGAAATAGTCATATAACCACCACGGCACCTTATGTGTACCTTGCTTTTAACTTGAGTGCAGTGGTGCCGATTCTGATAGATTTGTAACCAACACATAAATGATATCATACAAGCATAATCAAACAAAACAAAAGGAAGAAGTAGGAAAAAGAATAGTAATGTACCACATTGTCACTTCCCCTCAGTCTACCCAACGGAGAATCTTTTGGAAGTTCTCGAAGGCCTACTTGGCATCTGCAAATGGGGTGGTCAGACCAGATAAATGTTGAAAACTACTAAACTAGCCAGCAGCTGCAGGAAATAATGTAGACAATGAAAGTCAATAAGTCTACAATATCCCCATTTTCTCTTCGGTACAAAATAATTTTATTGGATCTGAGTGGACTCATAACAGAAATGACAATTAACAATGAAACATTCCATCACACTAGGCAGGATACATACCCTGTGCTGCCAATTTCACAGACATAGCGAAGAACATTTCCTTTCAAAGATGCTGCCTTGACTCTTTCTTCCATGCTCTTATCAAGCTGTACTAAACCACTTTCAAGGAAGTCATTTGTGGACATCACATCGGGTCCCAACTCTCTAGGATATAAACTCTCAACCTGAAGAGAAATACAGATAGGCTCATTTAGAGATTGTCAAAATTACAGTCAATGTCAGATTGCACACGTCTCAAAGTTCCACTCAAATGCAGGACAGAATATTGATTATGTAGCTTTGAATAAATGAAATGAAGTTAGATTAAGTTACCGCTTTTGGCATCAATATTCAAATCATACATTATCACATGAAACAAACCAAGTGACAGCTACCACAAGGAACCAAATGGCGAGATCAACCAGACAAACTACAACATTAGTACGTTACAAAACAGCTATCTGCCTACTCATTCATACTATGTCTTATCTGCATAAGATTAATGTAACTGTAGAAGGGGAGCCCTGGCGCAGCAGTAAAGCTGTTGCCTTGTGACCATGAGGTCATGGGTTCAAGTCCAGGAAACAGCCTCTTGCAGAAATGCAGAAAAAGGCTGTGTACAAAAGACCCAAAGTGGTCGGACCTTCCCCGGACCCTGCGCAAGCGGGAGCTATGTGCACCGGGCTGCCCTTTTTTGAGAGAAGTCTGTCTGTGCACCAGTAAAACCAGGATATAAGTACAAAAAATGAGCCTTGGTGATCCGAGAATGAACTAGTATGAGCTGCAAACATTATACAACGATAGCCCATATTCAGGGCAACAATGTTCCTAGGTATCAGTCTCATAGAAGCATAACTACATAACAATAGGATGCTCCATGTAATCATTCTAATAAAGAATAGAAGGCATACTACATAAATTTATAATTACAGTAGTAATCAGGAATTATTTCACACAGAACCTAATTGAAGTAAAGCACGTGTAAAGTCTCAGCTATAACCAATAACAGTGAAAATATAAACCCTGTGTACAGCGTAGCATGCTTATCAAAGTCCATTAAATTATGGACATTAGCAAAGATAGGCCTACATTGATATCCTCCATGCTGATCCGTTGCCCCAGAAGTCTAGCTAGGATCAGTGCCTGCATGCAAAGATGAATTTCTTAGACCTGAGAAAAAGAAAAATACAAAGCATTTGAACATTGCAGCTTTTCATTTCAAAAAATGTAAATACTACACTGAGATGTTATGTGGGTGGCTATATGAAAGATGAAGCCATGAAGGTATTAAATTCGAATATGAATAGGTAGATACATAGCTTTCCTCAACAGGAGCATTTTTGCAAAAATTGTAATGGCAGGAAAAAATTTAACTCAATCCAACAGTAGCTCATGCAATACATAACAGTCGTTAGGAAAAAGAAAGCAAGAGTAGCATGCAATTCATTGAATGGAAAACTGTGAGGTATCTAACCTTTCTAGCCACATCCATCCCACCGAGATCATCACGTGGATCTAGCAAAAATTAAGCATCTCAATAAATGGAAATTTCAAGCAGGTAAAATAATGTATACTTCACTTGTTTTAATTTTACTTTAGCTTACAAATCTAGATTAGGAACCCATATGTAGGAGTACTGCTTGATTTGTATGTCTCTCGCCTAAAATATCAATCCATTTTCTTAACAATATTAATGGTTTTTATTTGAGTTCTACTTCACAGAAAGAGACAACTAGAAACTGATGCACATGAGTATTGTAATTTAAGAAAATCAACATTATATTAGTAAGACCTGGTTCTGTATAGCCAAGTGATTTGGCTGTTTTGACAATTTCGCTAATTTTCTTTCCATCCTCCAGCTCACTCATCACATATCCAAGTGTACCTACAAACCCATATTGAAGGATAACTTGCATAAATTGCACAAGATTCCATATCAAGGACAAATATTTTAGAAAACAGTCAACTTTTCGACATGAATGATTAATAGATTAATAAGTGCATACCACTCAGACTCCCAACCATACGAGAAATTGGATCTCCAGATGCAATAATACGAGTTACAGAAGCTATTACAGGCAATCCTGCTCCAACCTGAAAGTGAAAATTACACATACCAATCATCAGGGATCCTAAGTGAAAGTAAGACAATAAAGAAGAACCTTCGAAATAGAACTAGAATTTCTATATGAAGGAAAGGTTTGTCCCGACTTCTGTCATGAATCCATGTTGCCTATGCATGTCAAGCATTCGATAATGAACCCACAGTTCAATGCAAATTTTGCATGTCAAACATTGAAAGAGTGAAATTGCAATGATATGCATCCTTTTATCATGAAGTTAAACTTACTGTGCAGAACCAACAAAACATGGTCCTGGGATAAACTCACAACATCAAAACTCAAGCAATAAATGCCAGCAGATTGAATAAATGTAAAGGCATAAAATGGACAAAGAAAAAATGGAACCATTACTAGTTGCATGGGCATACAGTGGATTCAAATCTTAAGCGCCGGAAGTTGGACGCCAGCTTTTCAAAATCTTCCTGCAATGGAAATAGACACAGTTGACAATTAGATACATCCCTCAATGATATACAGGAAATAGAGTGATTTTGACATTAAGTAACGACAGCTATCAGCAGGGGAAGGGAAAAAAAAAGAGGTCAAACAGTATTACATAAGCACCAGTAAGAGGTTTCTTGTTTGCCAGTACAACACAGCATCCATGATCCACAGCATGCTTCAGCAGACCAACTGTGTCGTAAGTCGCAGAACAGTCAACTAGTACCAGACCTAAAAATAAGTGTGTAAGGCTGACTTCAACAGAGGAGGCAGTGGCAAATATGCATCTGGAAACGGCACTGTGCATCCTCAATTTCTCTCCCAACAGATGACGCAAACGAGGAGGCAGTTTGCGTTACGAGGAGAGAGGGGATGGAAAAATGAAGTCCCTCTCTCCTCGAATGCATACTGAGCCGCGCGAGGAGAGCCGGAGATGCGGCGGCGCGAGGTGCACGAGGGCGACGACGACGAGAGCGTGGCGGCGACGGCGGCCGCGGAACGAAGGAATCCTTCACGACCAGAGCGGAGCTCAAGCCATGGGGCAACGTGGAGAACTTGGGGCCGGCCGGATTGGAGGTGAGTGAGGTTGGGGCGGAGCTGAGGCCATGGCTCATGGCGAGCTAAGGCGCCGGCACGAGCAGGGCGCGGGGCGAGCTGCGCGTGGGGGAGCAGCGGCGGCGCGGGCGTGGCGCGCAGGGGCAGCAGCACGGGCCATCGCTGCCTCCGACCTCGACCACGTCTTCCAATTCCAACTCGCCGAGGCCATCGAGACCTCCCTCCACGCCAAATCCGCCAACGCCGCCGCGTCCTCCTCGTCGCAACCAGCTCCCGCGCTCCAGGAGTCTCCCTCGGACGCTGTCTTCACCTCTGCGGGCCCTCCATTGCCGCCGCCCAGGAGGATGTCGACCGCGCGCTGTCTGACTGAAATTCCGGCTACTGTTCGTCTGTCGTCTGATGTGTTTCCTTAAATTCGATCAAGTTGGTGCGTGTTCTTGGAGAACGTCGTTCGCTTCTCGCACGATTTCAGTTTGGTTCCAATAGAAGAAGATGAGGCCAAGCCAAGCATATAATCCATACACCAAGTAATCTGTTTGGAAAATAAAACTGCCAGCGTAGCACGCCTGAACATCTCATTCGGGGCAGCAGAAAAGGATGCTTTCGTCTTTGCCGTTCGCTACGTTCCTGAACTGAAAGCAAAATTTTCCTTTTAGATTGCATTGGAGCTACGCGTTCTGATTGTCCCGTTCCAAGCCGCGAACCTCGCACGGGCCGAGCAGGACGGGCGCGACGCTGAGGCCTGCCGCGCCGCGCACGCGCTCGCCGCCGCCTCCGTCCGCGTCGCCGCCCACGACACGCTCTTCACGCGCGAGCTCGGTGGGCCCGCAGCCAGGGCCACCACGCTCTGCTCCAATACAGGTGAGGCGCCGCCTGGTCCTGACGACGTCGCCGTGGCGCACCACCACCATGCCCCGTGGCCCGGCCCGGGCCGCCGTAGCACGGCCTCCGCGTCGCGCCGCCGCGGACGACGAGCAAGTCCACGCCCTCCAGCTGCGCCATCGCCGCGTCCGCCGTCGCCGTCGTGGGCAGGCGTGGTGGCGGCGAGGAAGTTGGCGGGCGAAGGTGGCCGAGCTCGCCCCGTCGAGCGAGGCGGGCGGATTCTCCTGCAATTGCCTTCTCGATCTCGTTGGCGGCACGATGGGCGCGAGCTCGTTCTCCTCCATTTGCGGGCTGTCCCCGCCGTCCTCCCCGAAGAATCCGTCGAGGCGCATGGTGAAGGTGCGGATTGCGAGGAGGTCGAGGAGCGGGCGATGCGGGGCGAGCGCGGGGGACGGGTGACTGGGGCGGCGGCGCGAACACGAAGGAAATGCGATTTGCTGTTGGAGACGCTACGGTTGGAACGAGATGTAAAACACTGTGCACGGGAGGCAATCCTCAATCTGCCTCTCAGAACTGACTCCCCTTGTTGGAGTCAGTCTAACAGAAGCAGTGAGGAGGATTCAATGTTACAAAGACAACCTGAATAAGTAAATTTTTTGTGTTTTCGACTGATTCAAACATAAAAGGGAGCAAGCATAATGCATACTATGCTATTTGAAAGGTATGCATAGAGATATTTATGCGGTTGACAACAGAATAACAAACCAGTTGATCTTCCAAGGACGGTGGCAGCATCAATGACCTTTCCATTTGCCTCAGGTTTCTTGAACAGCTGACAGTGCCCTGAGATTGAACATCCAAGTTCATGAATTAACATGTCATGCCAGCAATAGCAAATGCAGATTCACCGCAAGCGTAAACACTAATTTAGAGTTAAAGGCTACAGCCGAATGTCTGCCATCAATAAGATGGGGAACAGAGATACCTTGACCAAGCAGGGAAGATAGGGGCGAGCCGGCTGACTTGGCAGTGGACTTGGCAGTGCAGATACTGTTGAGGAGAGCATCATCGAAGCCACTAGAGTGGACGTCGTTGGCGACGAGCAGGGAGGAGCTATCCCCCACGCCCACCACCCTGATGGCCACGCCCTATCGGAGGTAATCAGTTAGGTACACGGCGGAACATCATCAGTGATCACGGATCGAGCGGACACGGGGGACGAGAAGGGGAGCCTACCTGCTTGGCGTGGAGCGGTCGGCAGGAGACGATGTGTTGGAGGAGTTGGCGGCCGACGCCGCCGCAGCCGAGGAGCACCACGGGGAGCACGGAGCTCACCGGCTTCGGCATTTGCGCAACTTGGATTCGTCCGGAGGAAAGTAGGGGCCTGGAATCGGTGGAACCGCTGCCGGACCTAGTCCGGCGACACAGGATGCCGGGAATCCTCCGCCGCCGCCGCCGCCACCTGTGACGCGACGGAGAGTGAGGGGGCAAGTGCTCGTCTGGTCGACGCGCACGCACGGGACAGGTGTCGCTGGCCTGTGGGCCCGAGATGTGGGCCGCGGTGATTCAGCAACCACTAGAAGCGTAGGCCAAGAGTGTCAGGGACTCAGAAGCTTTCACTCATTTCTGACTCACTGAGAATCTTGCCCTCTCTTCTTCCCCGGCGGCGGCAGCGGCTGTGCCATACGCCAGCGAGCAAACCTCAATCTGCAGCCAGGGAGGAGGAGTCGAGGAGGGGAGCAGACGACTTTCAGGCGATGCGGACTTGCAGATGGCGGGAGCCGCCTGCCCATCCGCCTACGGGCTCATCTCGGTTCGTCTCCTCCCCTCCCCTCCCCTCTCATCTTCGTCGCCGTTCGTCCGTCGGCGAACGCCGCCGGCCCGCGGCGGCCTCGCACTGTCGCGGCGCATCCCTGCGCAAACCAGGGGGATTTTTATAAAAAGTTGGATCACGATCAATAGTCGCGATCCAGTTTAGGGGGCTATGTGTAAATATTTGGATCGTGATTAATAATCACGATCCAATTTAAAAGGCTATGTGTAAAAATTTAGATCGCGATTAATAATCGCGATGCAAATAATTTGAATCGCGATTATTAATCGCTATCCAAATTAGGGGTCTTTCTGAAAAATTGATCATGTGTTGGGGGGCTTTGTGCAAAAGATTGGATCGCTCTCTCCTCGCTCGTCCTCTGCGGCAGTGCGGCGACGGGCAGGCAGCCTGTGAGCCATCGACGTCGGCGAGCAAGCCTCGATCTGCGTTGCGCCACGGAGGGGATCGACAAGGGAAGAGCGATGGTTCGGTGAGCGAGCGTCTAGCAGATGAAATGAGCAACAGGCCCATCCGCTGACGAATCTCATCTCGATCGGTTCGTCTCCTCCCCTCCTCTCTCATGCCCTCGGTCTTCGAATTCCCTTTTTATTTTTTGCTTGCGCGATCTTTCTCAGATTATAAATGCTGGTTCCTACAACTAGAACTTGCACGAATTTAATCTTCTGCTATCTGAACCACATTCGAGCAACAGATTTCAGGCAAATCCTGCACACGGTGCTCATAGTTCTACACATTTGATTTCTCCAGTTAATCACATCCAATTGTGTACACACACACTACAAGTTCCCCAAATCACAAGCAATACTCTGGTGAGTACTCTAGCAATAGCGCACCCCAAAATTATTTCGGAACATCTTGCTTGCAAGTAATCGACACTCATAGCTAGCAAAATATGTTCTGCCGGCACTAAGAACAGGGAAATGATCGAGAGTTCCTTGAATGGAGCGGTGTTTTTTCCCACCTACTAGGCTAAAGAATCACTGCTGCTGATAATTGCTTTCATTGCTTGTCCTCATTGTGCTAGATAGCCACTATTGTTGATGATCACTTCCAATTTCTTGGCTTAGGGAGAAACACACTCCGGATAGCTCTCAGCAGAATAGCCACCTTCTTTGCGTCAAAATCCCTTTATATCATTCTTCAATGGTGGAATCTGCTAAGGGATCACATATGCACAAGTTTGTTTGTAAACCAAAAGGCCAACTTCAAACGGCCAGTTCAAGCATTTCCCCTTGAAGCTTGCAGTCTTCTGTTCTCTTCCATGTACCATCTCTTTAATCTTTCTTGAGCAATCTCTACCTGAAAAATACAAAGAAAAAAATAATTTAGTATATTGCCCAACCTCCTTGCAGTCCTCCTATTGTCCAATGAAGCAAAATAACATAGTTAAGTACAGCAGTGAGCAAGCAATGAATCAAGGTAACCTGTTTTTCCCAGTCCGTCTTTAATGTTATGAACAGAAGCATGATTGTTTGGACTAGTGTTCCGAGCAGCATGCCAATCCAAATGCCCTACAACAGACGACCAAATGGAGTGATGAACACAATTTAAGCTAACATACACCAGAGTGACCAGACAGAATTGCAATACTGAATTATATAATCTTCTTTCTACCTTTACATGAAATCCCACCACGTAGCCTAGTACTGCTCCGATAGGGATGCCAATCAAGTAGTATGATGTAATGTTGACATAAGCAACTACACTTTGCCATCCTGCGCCAACAGCGACACCTGCAGATAATCAAGCCACAATATAAGTAAAAATGTGAAAATAATTGCAAAGTACTTATTATTGGGTAAAATTAATAAGCATACCTGATAGCACTGGTTGAACACTGTTCAACAAAATGGAGAAGGCCAGCAGAGGTGAAAGGTCAGCAACTGCGTTGGCTACTTCCCGACTCTCCGTGAATATGTAAGCAAGGCTTCCACGGAAGAATAGGAAGAGTACGAACAACACAAATCCAATCGAGAAAGAAGTGATGACCACATTGACGATCGCAAACTCGGCCCTTCTTGCACTTCCAGCACCAAGTTCATTTGCCACCCTCACTCTGAAGATGCATTGCATTAACATCAAAGTTGTGGAAAGTGGAAGCAATGAATAAAAACATATAGATAAAGAAGTTACCCTGTTGCAGCCAAAAAACCCATAGAAATCATCATCTCCCAACCATTGATATTAAGGCTGCACCGTTGGCAAATAGACACCAGAACGCTTAATTAGGCCATTTGTAGTCACAAGTGAAACTAAATATTGAGGATAGTGGCATGTATGCTCTAGCAAGTAGCCATAATTCTTAGAATTGATGCCTATTATAAGTGGAAAGGCCAAAGTTTCAGTAATTTATATATTACCATATTGAAAGTGCATCAAGTGCAATCTCTGCATTCTTCATATACCCTGTCAGGAGCACCAGTATGGTGTTGTACCACAGTTCCAAACTGAAAAGGCAAGGTGGGGAAATGAACATGTGTTTCAGGTCTATCAAAATCATGATAAAATTCAGTAACAGGTTACGACATATAATTGCTACCTTTGTGATATATCATCACAGTGTTCTTCTTCTAAAACTATATATCCACCCTCAAATTTTATTTCTGCTTACCAGAGCATCACACCAGAAGATAATGAGAGCTTGATGATGGCGCCAAGGTCAGTGAGCGCAGCAGACGAGAACCCTGTCCATGTCAGAGGGCAACCACCAAAGAAAACGAAGGCAAGCTGGCCAAACACCGGGATCCACATGGCAATGACCATGGATCCCATGACACCAGCTAGGCCGAGATCAAATTTGACTGTCATCAGCCATGACAGTACGACGTGGAGGCCAAGGGTGAGCATGGCAAGGTATGTGATGATCATGTTCTTGCTCTGCGCCTGCAGGTACATCTGGAGCGTGAAGGACCAGACGTAGGAGAACATGACTGGGATGTACCAAAGTGAGATGGTGCCGGCCAGAGCAGAGATTTTGGGATCCTGGCCAAGAGCAATAAGGAGCGGTTCGGTGAAGACGTAGACCGGAAGGAGGACCACAGCACAGGCAAAGAGGATGATCCAGGAGCGCTGCAGGTAGATGCCCAGCATGTGGTACTGCTTAGCGCCGTAGGATTGCCCACACAAGGTCTCTAGCGCACTCGCCATGCCCAGCTGCATTTTATGACAATGTGCATGAAAACCATAGTTGGGTAAGCTTGTAGAATATAACCCGTTTATGAGGACGGACAAACAACATCTAGCAAGTTATAAGAAATGCATAGTTAGTTAACCCTGTAGAATGTAACCTGCAGTTTACTTAGTGATACTTCGTCGCAAAAAAAAAAAGTTTACTTAGTGATACTGTCAGAGCAATATGCAATGCGCATCAGAGATTCTTCAGCTTGGGTTGCCCGTGAATCTATTTGGTTCAGCCTTAAGACCGCAAGCAATCCAGCAGAGTTGTTCATTTCAACTTTGCATCTTGTACCATGAATTTTGTTGCTATTGACACTGACTTTTACAATATATGGCCATGATGGCTCCATCACTGATGAAAAGTTGCTTAACTGGTTTCTTCATTGAAAGAAGAAGAGCAAATAAAACACGTATCCATCCATATAATGCATCTCTGGTTGTACGCAGGTGGAAAAATTTGGCGGAGACTTGAGAGACAAGTCTACGTTGTACTTCTAGTTGTGACTACCTTTTCCAAATACAGGGCTGCAATCAAACTCAAGACGCCGAAAGGTATGATGAGGAAGAAAACAAGTTCAATGCTGACGCATTAAAGGACATTAATTGAAGAATTGTTTCATGCGTGTAAATTAGCTGTTGGCTTGGCATAGCTTAAATAGACATATATACATACTATAATTACTATTTTCGGATCCTGTAGCACGGCTGTCACATCACTCCAGTGTCCAGTCCCAGATCAGTTAGGCAGAGCTTGTGGCTAGAAAAAATGTCTTGGCTGGGTGGTCGTTGTCCATCTGGTATGCAGTTGATGAAACCGCAGGCAAGGCAAACCAGGAGGCGGCTTTGGTTTAGACTAGGCAGAAACATGAACAGAAAATACAAGCTAAATAGTTTTCTATAAATCTTCTTCCACCCCTTGCATACGGCGTTCCTATATGTGTTGCCGGCTTTATCTAAACAAATGTGTTGCCAGCTGCTACACAAACTGATAACGTGCCTCACAACTTGACAAGCATGGATGTTACTACTGATGATGAGGGTTGCTTGGCGTGAGTAGAAGTTGTTACCAGGATTCCGTTGCTGAATCGCATGAGGACGGTGGAGACGAGTGCGTATGCGGCGAGCTCGGTGGCGCCGATGTGGCCGATGAAGGCCTGGCTGATGACGGTGACGCCGAAGGAGGAGAAGCGCGTGAAGATGGACGGACCCGCCACCACCCACAGCTTCTTGTTCTCCTCCCAAGCACGGCGGCCCAGCGAAAATGACGAGTCGTCATCTGCTTCTTCCACCTTGTTGCTGTCGCCATCATCTCCAACATCAGCCGCCCTGGGCTCCAGCAGAGGCACCTTCATCTCCTCCTCTGCTCGCTTCTCCATGGATGCAGCAGTACAGGTGGCAGAACCGATGTGCTGTTACTTCCTAGACTCGAAGAAGAAGTCAGCTGTTTTTGGTTCAGTATCTGGAGGAAGGAAGATGCAAGAGTACTAGCTCAACTCTTGAAGGGTCCAGCTAAGGTGAGAATGTTTTATAGGCAGCGCACAACACAGCAGCAGGGAAGAAGGCACAACACGTTATTTTAAGAGCAAGAGGTAGCTGGAACATGTCAGCTGGACAAGACGAGAATGCCCCTACGTTATCAGTTTCATTTTGCATAATGTGTGCTGGGATGGAGGGCAGAACGGGCACGAAACTTTGTGTCGCTGATTCAGTGGCCGCTAGGCCAGGCACGTCGTCCGGTTAGTAGTAGACTGCTGGCAAATAAAACAATACCACTAATCGATCGCTTTCTGCTTGTCTATTAGTAAAAGCGCATGCATGGCGAGAAGAATACTACTCGTAGTCATTTCTGTGCGCGTGTCCTTGGGTTTGCCTACGTGGGTGTGCCGGGTGCTGTGGGTTTGGGGTTGCGGCGCAGGCAGTGGCACGTCGACGGAATTGACGATTGGCAGATCGACACGGATTAGGGGAGGACGGACTGTGCAGCTAGTGTGGCACCTCAAGGTCCAGTCCAACAGCTAGTATTGCCGTTTTGTCCTGCCCTAGAATAAATGATCGATCGGTCATGTGCTCATGCATGCTGTCACGAGACGGTACACGCAGTGGCGGAGCTGGACGAGAAATCTAGGGGGGGCCGAAGAAAAATTTGAGGATGAAAATTTTGGCACTTTACGCCATATTTTCATTCTTCAATGTGCATATATGAAGTTTGTATAATAATCAAAAGCAAATATATTTCATAGAAAGTTTGATTAATAAAGATATATGAAGCTGCTGATCAATCAAACTTTGATTAATTTCCTATAATATACGAAGTTGCGATGTTGTTCATACCGGGCATCCCTGCAAAAACAGGCTGCCATGTTGTTCTATCAAGGGAAGCTAGTAGCTCTCCAAGGGCAATGAAACTCAGGCCTCCTTAGCTGGGCCTTTTCTCATTCAGATTTCACGCAAAACCAGCCCAACTCAGCCCATGCCCTATCGTTTAGTTCGTCTTCTTCCTCCAGACAGCAGAACGCTTGTGTTTCTTCACGCGAACAGCAACACCACCGCCGGTCAGATGCGCATGGAATTATTGGAAATTCTTGGCAAGAGAAGAGGGGTTCATAGCCGGCGGTAGTTATGGAGGTTCTGAATACGGCAGCTGTGTGTGTGTCCGTGGGCTATTAGCTGCTGAATATGGACTAGATACAGAGTAGCTGTGCATACCTATTCAGAGGAATTGCCGGTGTTAGGGGGGGCCATGGCCCCTGCCGGCCCCCCCCCAGCTCCGCCACTGGGTACACGGTACTCTTTTCACAAAAGGAAAGATGCACAAGTTCACGGGTGGGTGTCCGTCCGATCACGCCTTCGCATTGTGGAAGTGTATATATGGATGGATGTCCTGTTCATAGCTTAATTAGCTAGCACCCTTTACGTACGGTTGTACTCGCTGGTTTCCCAGATTGAGCAAGAGTACCAGAGATTGGGGGCGTCATGAATATGCAGCTGGCCTGCAGCCTGCTAATGCGGTAGTACATGCAAAGAGATGGCAGCAGAACGGACGGCTGGTGGCCATGAATGCGTTTTGTCGGTGCTCCAAGACTCCCAAGTGGCCACTGTTGGTACACGCGCCGTGCGAGCAGAGAAGGTGTGGTTCGTGAGGAATGGCGCCATGCATTCCTCAGATCATGTGTTTGCTCGATCGATTATTGACCGACGGTGCTGTTGCCCGGGACCGGAGGGCGCAGTCGACCCATGGCCATACCATTGTTTGAGACTTGTGCAGGTCCTCGTCACGCATTAATGCATGAGGTAAGGTAGTGATAAGTCTCTCTCTCTCTCTCTCTCTCTCTCTCTCAATCGATCGGTGGCACATGCATGGCCTGAGAAGTCGATGGATGATGGATGGCCCGGTATCTAGCTGAGCTACATACCGCGCGGTCCACTGCCACGTCCAGTGAAGCGATCAAGGTCCCCGGCCGGTTTACTGGTTGGTTGCCTGCTTCTCGACCAATCACTAGACGCGTCTGTGTTTTACGGTCGATCGTACGTGTTTCACGGCATCACCATGCATCTGCCAAGGAACTTACAAGCGTCCGCGTGGTGTTTCACGGCACATGTATATGTATTGTACGTTTGTGCTGCATCACGACCGGCATTGTGACCGCACTTGTTCCATCAAGACATGCTCCCTCCGTTCCAAAATAAGTGTCATTCTAGCAACATCCAGTTTTACTAAAATAAGTGTCATTCTCGCTTCCCAATACAGCTTTCTCTCTATCTCTCTCCTCCTTTACTGCTCATTGTTTTCAGCACGCTCTCTACTTTTTTATCTCTCTTTAATTTCCATGCCCGAGGCTAGAATGACACATGAATTGAAATAAATTAAAATGGAGGGAGTATATGACGACATGACATTCTAGTGCTCACACCCAGCAGCACCCAACATGTCGTTGTATTAATTGGGCATGTTTCTGATGATGGAACATCCATCAGTATGTGTACGTACGTTAGCGTTTTCTTGGGGTGACTAGCTGGAACAGCCGCCGGAGAGTATCAATTGCAATGATGAACAGATATAAACCCCGGACGTTGCCCGTTGCCCTGGGGCTGCCAAATTCGTGTGAACATTTCATTTGAAGAAATTTTGGACGAACCATATGTACAATCTCAAAAAAAAAAAATGCTGCAGTTTGGATGAAATTTAAAATAGTTAGACATAGAACATTCAAAATTTCAGTTAGTCTGTCTAAACACAACATAACGATAGTATGATTTATCATCCCTTTTAATCTTAAACTTTTCAATGAAACTCCCTGGTAGCTAGCTAGCAACATAATATCTACGATTTTGTGTTATTAGCATACAAAAACAAATCTACTAATTTGGGTGGGAAATTAGAAACATGGATGCAAACTAAATTCGCAAAACCCATATCTACTCTATTAACCATAAGGAAGACAATCAATGCTTATAAGGATAGTGCTACATTCGACATCTCAATTATTTTAGATCAAGAAAATGAATTAATGTGCATGGATGTTTACGGCATCTGGACTATAACAAATGTCAACCGAGAGAATATAGATCTGAAGGAAGTAAGAGCAACTTCAGTACCGCAAAGACATGGCACTGGACTGGTCTTTTCTGACTTCACCAATATGAAGTCATGTGCCTGCCTCTAGCTGAGTCTTTTGGACCAAGGAAATTATTTTGAAATAGGAATAAACAAACATTCAAGGAAGTTTACTGCAGAGGAATTGCTATCATCCTGACAAAAGGAAACTCCAAATCTTCAAACTTTTGCACCGTTATTCTTGTTTAATAAATGTCATAATATTGAACCTGTAGTATCAACTACTCACCCATGTGCACCAACAGACTAATAGTAGCCCTTCAAAATTAAGAAACACGATTAGTAGCTCAAAGTTACTACACCGACAGCAATTTGCAATAGCCGCTGAAGTTTGCTCCAGGGCTCAACTGACTAAACCAGCAGTGGTTAGTGGTCAAACTGTAAACGGCACGAATATGAGCAAAAAATGGCTTAAAAATTATAATTGATCAGAAACACTCTAGACTGACGAACCTCAATATGGTGAAGCAATTGACGTGCTAAGAGGCTTAGAGGGTTCTGCAAGATCCCAAATAGCAGTTTGCTGGAGCTAAATTCGTGCCAGCAAAAGAAGACCAAAACATGTCCACAATAATGTCAGAGGACTACTGCCTCGTATATCTGAAGAGCGTACCGGTTTTTTTACACATCGAATCACCTTATGCGAAGTAAAATTCATACGATTGTTATACACATTAAAACGTTCATAGGAAAAATATAGAAAAAAAGACACCTTCATTGTGCTATTCTGATTCTTCTACATCAGAAAAGTCTGCTTGAATAGAAGTGATGAGCTACCTGCAATACCACAACCACATAAATCAAAAAAACCATTTCCTTCATCTATAGATACAGTTTAAGCAAAAGAAAAAACTAACCATGGTTTCACTTAGGGAGTACGATGCTGCAAATTAAATTAATGCGTAAGTTATACATCAAGAAAAAAAATGTTTCTTAGGGTAAACTCACTATAAAAGCTGGAAAAACTAAAATATCTTGTATTAAATTCCAGAAGTGAGGATTACTCCTTGTTACATTTCCATTTCCATTGATCACGAATATATGATGCGTAGGCATTCTGCTGCCCTCACAGTAGGAAATCCATTTAAATGATTCCGTTTATGATTGTAAAGGTTCAAACAGTCATTGCAGGTTTGAGTTCTTTTCTGCGACCATCACAGTAGGAAATTCGAGAATATTGTCTTCAACCAAGCATGGAAAACAGCTTCTTAAGAATTAAAGCACCATACACATATGTCAGGCAGGTATAACCTGATGCTGTTGGTACAGCTGATTGGAACCTTTTGTACATAAACAGCAGAATGGCACCGCAAAGTGCAAACTCTTTGCAGCCTGTCACTGCCATGGCAGCCACCGCCATAGCCTGGCCGTGGTGCCCCACCCCGCCACCTACTCCTTGATCGGCGCCGCCGCCGCCCTGCCCGTGCTGCGACGGCGACGACGGCCTGATGCCGCCGCTGCTCGGGTACTCCGGCGTGCCCACTCCAATGAAGTACCACGCAGCAGCACAAAAGAAGCCCAAGAGCAATTGACTCGGTGCTGGCTGCTCAGGGATGAATTGTGAGCTCACAGGCTGCGGCTGCGTGATTGCTTTGCCACACGAGCTTAGTTATGTTGTGTCCTGTCTTATTTTCCAGTTCGTGTCTGTATTGAACTCTGTTTGGTTGTGTTAGCCTGTGTCTGCAGCTCTGTTGCCGGCACTGCTCGTCGTGTCTGTGTCTACAGCGGGAATCGCTTGATGCCGCCGCTGCTCGGATACTCCGGTGGCCTGCACGGCGTGCCCACTCCGACGGAGTGCGACGCCAGGACCTTTGCGGTGGCGTGCAGGCCACTGTTCCTGACGGGGATCGACGGCGACATACTGCTCAGTTTGTGATGAAAGTATACCAATAGCGTTCTTACCAAGCAAGGTTGGTACTTTCAGCTTCCTCTAACATCTCATCTCACTCTCGTCTTCGTATAATGACACTATATATGCTTCAGCGCTTAAGGTTGCTCATGAAACTAGAGCTCATCAAAGGGCATCGCCTCCAATTATATATAATCTCAAGGTGATTGCTGAGTATGAGTTCTCTTAATTATATGAGGATGTACTCTGCCTTGCCTTTTACCGGTGCATACATTCTCTATGATTTAGGTGTGTGGTTGTGTCATGACAATCATAATGAGTGATGAAACAGAAACCGCTCCAACGATCCGAAGTTGTCGATCGGTCACACCTCTTCTGGTTCTGGTTTCAAAGAAAACGCATGCTTGTACCGTGATATGCATGCATTATAGTTCGATTCGCCTTTAGCTTGGGATCATGCGTTGAGTGCTTTTACGGAAGGTGAAAGATGATGACCTCCAGCTTCTCAAGGGCCACGGCTAGGAAGATGCATGGTGGAGGAGGCCACTGGAAATAAAAATGATAAGGTTCGATGAGCAGCAGAATATTACTTACTAATAGTATAATCCGGCAAAGCGCGCCGCTAGTCTAATCCTCCATTGTCTATCGTTGAGAAGCAGAGTTTTTTACTGGCGCAGCCAAAAGCGTACAGAAGGAACTCGACGTGAGCGTTGTTTGGTAGCTTGGCACGACGAAGCGTGGTATAAAACCAAAAAGGAGCGGAAAGCGATAGACATGAATTACACAGGTAACAAACGGCGCATCATAATAAGCATTGGCAGTAACATACACGTAGCAGGTAGTATTCGATAGGCAAAGGTACAGATTGAAAACTATTGTAAGATGCATACTTTTTTTTTTTTGCGAGAGTAAGATTGAAACATAAATTCACAGAGCTTGCAACATTAAGCGTACAAAAATGAGTAACTTCAACATGGCAAAACACCTAAAAAATTTTAGGAACTTAATATGTTCAAACAGAAACAAGACGTTGAAGAATGGGACATAAATTACTAAGTTTAGGAGAACATTTGACAATGAAACAAACTCGAGATTGGACTGTAAGGGAAAATATATTATATGGCAAACAAAATAAAGCAGTTGTTTTTTATCCAACAGTAAAGGTCACTAACACAGCAGACCACAAGACTTGAAAAATTCTCACACGTTTCAGATTCTGAACATCTCCGCGTCTGAAAGGTAAATCTAAGGGCCTGTTTGGAAGGCTGGTAATCAGGCTAAAACCGGTGTAAAATACAAGCCCATTACTTTTCCGGACGATGTGGGAAAAAAGTGTTTGGAAGACCGGTGAGCCTACTAATGTTACAGGCGGAATGGGCCTCTTCCGTTCGATTCCGTCGGATAGAAAAAATCGTGTGAGGAGGCCCTGAAAATAAAACGAAACTATCGGGCTCGTCCTCTCGACGCAGCCGGCGGGCGACGACCCCGTCGATCCCATCGGCACAGCCGGCGGCGGCGGAGGTCCCTTCGTTCCCATCGTGGACGGCAGCGGCAGGAGAGGCGCTGTGGATCCCATCGCCGACGCCGGCAGCGAAGTTTCCGTGGATCTCGACGACGACGGCGGCTGCCTCCCGGATCCCCCACACCGAGGTACGGGCGAGAAGGGAAGGGAAGAGGAACGGGCGGCGGACCAGGGGCTCTTCGGCGATCCTGCATCCCGTTGCTCCATCAATTTCCCATCTCGTCGTCGCTCTGCGCCCGAAGGACTCGTAGGTGACCAATCTCTGTCGTCCCTTGTTTGTCTACTGCTGACTGTTCGTGCTGTCCTCTGCTATGTGCTTGACTGCTTGATGTTGCTTGATTGCTTAGCTCCTACCCGAATATGCTAGTGCGGATGTGCTCTGTGCTGTGTGATGTGCCCTTGGTTTACTTAACACAAAGCTATGCAAGTCTATTAGTACAAACTAAAGTGTGCATGTCCTATAATCTGCTCTGATTAATATATCCATGTGCTCTTTGCGTGTGATGCTAATGCCTTTTCATTGCTGGAGTTATGTGTAGCAGGCAGGGTGTACAATGCACCTAAATTTTTGCTAACATATTTGAAAATATTGTATACACAGCACTGCTTTATTTCCTATATTGAAAGTTGCCACATACTATCCCATGGAAACTCAAGTAAAAATTCTAGCAGTAGCAGTTGTGTTGCATAATATCATTCGAAGCCATAATGGTGATGAAGAGTGGCTAAATAACCAAGAAACTCTGATTAACCCCCGTAAGTTTGTGGCACTTCCTACAGATAATGAGAGCTACAGAGATGATGTTGTACCACTCTGCAATCAGAGAAATGAAGGGAATGCAATGAGAGATGAAATTGCAAAGAGGATGTGGGCAGATTATGAAAGAACTAGAAGGCGAAGAGGACAACGTCGAACAGCCAGTTCGTAGGGCATTTCTAGTTAGCAATTATGTAATCAATTCTGTAATAAGAACTTGCAAGTTTGTAACTCTGAATATTTTTTTTATTGTATTATGAATCTGCAACCATGGTATATCTAATATATTTTGTCTTGTGCTTTTCACGCTTGCTCTTATGTCCTGTTTCCTGAATTATGTACCAATGCTACTTGCTTCTATTTCTATGTTCTTTTGAGATAACTGTATATCTATAACATGATCCATTTTTTAGTTTTTATCTTTTATCAGATATAATGTCTCAACAAAGAGCAAAGTGGACCTCAGGATATGAAAATGGGCTTGTTGAGCGATCTTTAATTTGAGGGTCACTTAATGTTCTGAATAGGACAATTTGCAGAAGGAAAGCATTGCTTCACTTCTAGCAGACCTCAGAATCTTAGGAGCAAAAGTTTTGATAGTAGTGGGATAAAAGACATGGTTCGTCTGGATTTCACTAAGAAACGCCCATGGAATAACGTTGCAATTGAAGTAGGGGGTCACTACAATGATGAAAGTTTGAATTCTCCAACAAGAAATACTGAATGTCAAAGAGAAGGATGGGAAAGTGAGTCTGTACCGTTTCAAGAAATGGAGAACAGAACGTCTGGACAAAGAACTAGTTGTGGAGAAAATGATTTGGATACTGAACGTACTCAGCATGGCAGACAGAGAATTGCTCCTGGAGGGAAATGTTTGGATACTAACCATACTCAATATGACCGACAGAGAACTGCTTCTGGAGGGAATGGTTTGGATACTGACCATACTCAATATGACCGACAGAGAACTGCTTCTGGAGGGAATGGTTTGGATTCTGACCATACTCAATATGGCTATGCTGACCCAACATGTGATTCAGATAAAGATGAGGATGTTCTGCAACAAAGTGATTACACAAGATCGGTGGCTGTTGGTGCAAATAAAGGAAGGTCAAGAAAAAGTGATGCTGCAAAGACAGTGCCACGCATCGAAGAAACAATGTCAGAGTTTATGGCTTTGAAAAGAGAGCAAGCCAATGCCAAAAAGCGTAGTAAAATGGCAGAGGATAAATATTCAATGACTAGGTGCTTAGAAGTGTTGCGGGACACCAGAGACGTGTCCGATGAGATACAGATCCTCGCCTCTGATGTTTTCAAGGATGCGTTGAACCGAGAGATATTTCTAGGCTATGAACCAAGACTTCGTGGTTTGGCTAAAGAAAGAAGTTAACAAGTTAAGCACAAGTAAGTTATGATTTTCTCATTGCAATCTTCTCATGTGTCCAGTTTAGCTACATTGCAGTTTTTAGTAATATTCGCCATATAATGTATCCCATTAAAATCATTTCTGTTGTATTATTGACCTTGACAGCTTTGTGTGTTTCTACTCTATTCTTATTTCTTGATTATTGGGTTGTTGCAGATTAGTGGTGACAAGCTGACAAGGATGGCACAATTCTGGTGTAAGCCATGCATCTACAAGTATGGCAAAACTCTGATGCAAGGGACTTGTAATCATGTCAGTGTCTTTAGATTTGCCAATACGGCTGAGCCTTGAACCATTTATGTGCTGTAATATAAAGTAAATTGTATTTATGTATCTATCTTATGATTCAATTCCAGAATATGGGCGCATAAGTTTTATTTGATCAATACCATGATGTTTGAACCAGCTTGCCTGCAGCAGATGCCAGTTATTTTGGATTCAGCGTGTTTACAGACTTGTTTTTGTGACTTTACCCAAACACCCATTTCCGAGTGTAGTAAAATACGATGCTTTACAGGGGTTTCTTAGTGCACAAAGAATTACAGGTGTAACCTGTTTACCGGTGTGAATGCTTACAAGACTTCCAAACAGGCCCGTGTTTTTCCTGGGCTGGCACTGGCAGTGTGACACAATATAACACGCATATATGACAATATGAAGAAAAAAGCGACTACACACCCAAAAGTTGTGCTAGGCAGCAGCGGTCAGATTTCCTCGGTTCAAATAGTTTAAGGAACAGAAGGAGACGCATTAGCCTGAACTAAGACTAAACTGGTTAAGATGCAGTTGGAGATTTTGATATTTTTTCACGAAATTAAAACAGTAATTTCAAAGCAATTTTTCTAATCACAAACCTATCAATAAACCATATGCTTAAAAAGGAATTCAAAAACTGCAGTCAATGAAACTGGCAGAAGAAATTGTATCAAGTGTATCTGCAATATCAGTTAAATATACTTGTCACAACCTGTGTATTAACACTGAACATTAAAAAACTCGACCTGCCGGGGGTAAGACCGCCCCCGACGGCATTTTGCTAAGGAGAAATAGCCTCTCACGCAGGCCGAGAAAACCCCCGAACCCCCTCCCCGATCCTACACAGGGACTCAGCTGGCCGTTGTGAGTTTCGGCGCGAGTCTTAACCATGTGCTTTGACCCGGGGAGAGCGAGGGGATTTTTTTGTACTGCTGTGAACAGTACCATTTCTGGCACTGTTCACAATAGCACCTCAGGTGCCGCGGCAGGGAATCGATCCCCGGTCGACAGGAGCCGAAGCTCCCGGAGCCCTCTGGCTCTGACCAGTCGGGCGTCCCCGCGTTGGCGTATTAACACTGAACATTGCTGGGCTTGCGACATGTTTCTTATGCGGGCAATATTTCCATACCTCTAGAATACGATGTACCATGTGCATCTGATTCTCCCATAATTACCACCGAAAAGAACAGGCAGTAACATATCTTACTACCTCCGTTCTTAAAATGATGTCGTCGTTGACTTTTTGAGTTACGTTTGACCGCTCGTCTTATTCAAAAAAGTTTAAAAATTATCGAATATTTTATTATGATTTGTTTTATCACTAGGGAAATTTGAAACATAATTTTTTATTTTGTATATTTAAACTAATATTTTGAATAAGACGAACGGTCAAACGTAACTCAACAAGTCAATGGCGACATCAATTTAAAAACGGAGGGAGTAGCATTTTAGCTATGACAGTTCTAATTATTTAAGAGAAATAATGCTTCTCCAGTTCTGCCAAGCGTTCTTACTTTGGATGCAGGGAAGACGTACGGAGGCTGCTGCCTCTGGATGCAAGGAAGAACTGGTCTCCTCATCTTCTTCATCTCGCTTGCTCACCGCAAGATTCGGCCACCAAAGCGGCGGCGGCGGAGACGAGCAGGTGGAGATCTAGCCGGCGACGAGAAACCAAACGAAGCAGAGGACGGAGGAATGGGCGGGGAAGTAGAGAACGGCGTAATGGCCCAGCAGAAACTCAAGTAAATGCGGAGGAGCTCGCCCACTGCAGTAACTCTGGGAGCGCCGGACTCAAATCAATCGCGAGGCGGACACAGCAGCAGTCGTACGCGGATGAGTTTCTCACCACCAGGCCGCTCTCACCCAACTCCCGCACCGGCCACGATCGCAATCCGACGACGCTAATCGTCCGGATGACGGCCGATCGCTGAGAGCGCGGCTAAGAGAATGCGGCAGTGGAGACTGGAGACGAAACAGTTGACATTAACTGCCGCAGTGGAGGAGACGAAACGATCACTATGTCATCAAATCGGCACTTGTCGATCCGTGCCAGGCTCTCCCCGGGGACGGAGCGAGAAGCGCATGAGCGACAAGTGTATAAATTGGCCGCCGCCGTTAGATGCTCACCCAACTCCAAAAGCGCAACAATGGCGATCAAGATCATGTCGTTCCTAGTGAGCGTGGCCCTGGTGCCCTAGCCCGCCTTGGTGTCCAATCCCCAGCCCCCCGCCTTGGGTTGGAAGTATACCAATAGCATTCATACCAAGCAAGGTTGGTAGTCTCAGCTTCCTCCGACATCTCATTTCACTCTGGTCTTCGTATAATGACACTATATAACTCATCAAAAGCTTCAGAGCTCAAGGTTGCTCATGAAACTAGAGCTCATCAAAGGGCATCGCCTCCAATTATATATAGGGGACGTTTGGTTCCCCGCCACAGCTCGCCACCGCTACAGTAGCCGCGCCACGCTACAGTACCGCCACACTACAGTAAACAGCGGAGGCAACTCATGGCTGTGGCGTCAAAAAAGCTCGCCACAACCTGTGGCGGGGACCAGTGTGGCGTGGCCAGCTGTGGCTGGCCACCAAACAGCCCCATAATCTCAAGGTGATTGCTGAGCATGGGTTCTCTTATACGAGGATGTACTCTGCCTTTTACCGGTGCATACATTCTCTATGATTTAGGTGTGTAGTTGTGTCATGACAATCATGATGAGTGATGAAACAAAAACCGCTCCAGCGATCCGAAGTGGTCGATCGGTCACACATCTTCTGATTCTGGTTTCAAAGAAAAACGCCTTCTTGTACCGTGATATGCATGCATATGATAGTTCGATTCGCCTTAGCTTGGGATCATGCGTTGAGCGCTTTTACGGTAGACTATGATACCATGAGGTAAACCATCCACTTGTACCGTGAACATCTTCTATCTTCACGTACGTAGTAGCATACACACACACAAACATGTGTTGGGTATATGATTCACTTGCTCATGCTGTGCCCCTTTTATCAAGTTTTTCATATTGAAGTTCCTGCTGCGTGCCATCAACTGCAGTCACCATGAGGCTGATTTCTTTGGCTAAACTAGTCAGCCAGCACTTTGGCCTCTCGTCGACAAGAACAACATGGCTGATGTCACAGATATAGTGCTGTGTACTATTGCCGACCGTCTAGCCTCTTTCTAAAATTCACGTGATCTTTCTCAACTGCTTGCTTGCTTCTACGTACTGTGAAGGAAGTTTGAACTGAACTTTTAGCCAAAAAAGAAAGAAAGAAAAAGTTCAAACTGAACTGCATCTACCCATCACGTGATGGTTTTGTGATTTTTCTGCCTATACAACTTTTACAAACTTTCTGCAAGAAATTGGAGTACTCCAACAGGACGAAGGCTAATGCCACCTATCCTTGCCTTTCGTCTACGGTGCCGTGGGCTCCAGCACCTGCAGGCGTCATACTACGCTGGCAGCGTTTGATGAGCTGCGAGCAGTTTGTGATGACAGTATACCAGTAGCACCAAGCGAAGTTGGTAGTTTCAGCTTCCTCTAACATCTCATTTCACTCTTGTGTTCGTATAATGACACTATATAACTCAGCCATTAGATGCATCTTTGTAATAAGCTACTTGCTTCGGCACTACATTAATGGATACAATATACTCCTATATGTAGACGTGTGTGGCCAGCGTTTAGTGTCCTGCTCAAGGTTTCTTTGGTTGGCATCGCGGCGACACGTGCTGCAAAGCAGATACAGAAAGAAGTATTAGCACAGAGACAAACAGACAGACAGACAGGCAGATAGAGAGAGAGCCAGCGAGCAAGCGAGAAAGACGGACCGGGCTTAACGGGGGCATTAAACCATCGTCTTCGCGGTCGGATGCCGGCGTTGGCGTTGGCGGCGGCGGCGTTGGTATATAAGTTAACCTTAAAGTGCTTTTGATGATGAATTCAATGATATTCATCTCACATTTAAAAGTAATTATTTGAATCTATATTGTTGGTCAAATTTTAACAAAAAAATCAACGGTGTCATATAATTAAAAACAGAGGAAGTACATTACATTAAAAGCATTTGTGTATTAACGGATACTACCATTATCGCATACATGGAAACAAATTACTTATGTGTGTGTGACTATGTGTGTAGCCGGAGACCTCAAGGATGCTTCGCTGCCGCTACGACAATATCTGCATGAAGTGCAGAAGTAAGTATGAGACAGAGATTGTTCAAAAAAAAAGTAAGAGAGAGAGCTGCAGGCATTATCGGCGGCATTAATCCGTCATCGTTGGTGCTGCATCGACATGCCGGCTGTAACATCCCAAATTTCAAGTCAAAAATAAAACGGAATAAAAACCACTCAAAATTTAAATTTTTGCCTAAATCTTATCTTGACATGAAATTTTCAAAATAAAATTAACTAAATAATTTCAACTTTGTAGAATATGAAAATTTTGAAATATAAAACTTGTGCTCGAGTGTTTGCCCTCATATAAAGACCACTAAAAATTTGAACTTTTTGAATTTACAACAAATCAAAATAATTAGATGTTGAACCCTAGAAAATTCACCTCGAATTCAAAATATTGAATTTAAATTTGCACAAATATCACCATGTGCATTTCTGGATTTACTAGTTTTATTTGGAGTGTTTATTGAAGTTAATTTCCGTTTCAAATTTGAATTCTATTCAAATTTATGTCCCTCAAAAACCCATAAAAGAATAAATCTTTTACCCTTTCCCTAAACCACTTTGGGCCCGAATCCTCTTTTCTTCGGTCCAGCCGGCCCTCTGCCTTTCCTCCTCTCTTTTCTATTCTCCTCTTGCCGGCCCAGCCCACTTCCCCTTCTTCCCTCTTTTTCCCGCCGAGTGGGCCGCTCCTTCTCTTTTCTTTCCCTCCGGCCCAGCTCAGCACATCGCGGCCTGGCCCGGCCCACGTTGCCGTCGTCTCCCTCCTCCAGCTCGGCAGACCTCTCCCGATCCTCTCGCCAGCGCTGCCGTTCCTCTCTCCCTCTCCCTTCCACCTCAGCTCCCCTGCCTCTGTAGCCATGCCGAGGTGACGCTAGCTCTTCCGTTCTCGTGGTCAACACGCGCAGTGCGGCGCTGCAACTTTTCCCCGCGTTTCGCGCTCTCACAGCTCGCCGCCGGCCTCCTAATCGTCGTCCATGTGTCGGGCACCACACATCGCCGCCGTTCGACCTGCGGCGCCGACCTGACGCAACTCTTGGCCGAAGCGACTTCACGGCGAAGGAATCGCTCTCTCTCGGCCTCTCTCTCTCTTCCGCCTATAAAAACGGAGGCGCAACACTCCTCTCTCCCATTCCCAACTCGCCTTTCCTCACCTGGCTCGCCACCGAGCTCCAATTTCTCTCCTCCCCTCTTCCTCACCGCCGGCCGCCGCCAAATCCGCCTCCGCAACGAGCCCCGCGTCCCCGCGACCCTCCACCGAGCTCCGCGACGCCGCGCTGTCCCTCCGGGACCCCTCCTCTTCGAGCTCCGCCGCCCGGAGACCCGCTTGCGTCGAGCGCCGCCGCCGCTTCCCGCTCCACGCAAGGCCGTCGCCATTTATCCGGAGGCCCCGTGCGAAACGGAAAATGAGGCCCCCCATCACAGCCCATTCTTCTTACATTTTGGCCCAAGTTAGCCCAAGAAAGGACCTTCTTCAACCTTGACCATCAGATCAAACGATGTTTTCTCTCTTCCACCATGGCTGGCCAGATGAGCTCGAATCAGCGCACCATTGAAGGGCTGAAACAATAATAAACAAGAAAAATGGAGTGTACTATCGCATCCTCCATCATTCCACTTAGTTAAAACTCGAAATTCTCCTTATCGGTGCAAAATTAGAAGGAGTGCTGAAAGAACGGAGGAGGAAATTGGGCCCCCAATTTTTGGGGGCCCTGTGCGGTCGTCCACCCTGCCCATGCTCATCGAACCTGGCCGTCGCCGGCCTCTCCTGCTCCTTCACAGCCTCGCGCGACCGTGCAGGTGAACTCGCCGTCCCTTCCTCTCTCTTCTCCATCCCTCCTCTCTCCCTCCCTCTGTGCGCACGAGCACTTCGCCGCGCGCCGCCGCCGCCGCCGCCAACTCCGGCGAGCCCTCGCCGCCTCTCCAGTGCGCGCTGTCGACGACGTCTTCCATCCGAAGCTCCGCCGTCGCACGCTAGCTCTCTGCGACGAGCTCCAGCAGCCCGCCGTCCACCCTAGCCGCCGGCGGCGAGAATCCCGTCGTCGCGCCGCCGCGCCCAAGCCGCTCCGCCGCCCTTTTGACCGCGTCCCGCCGACGCAGACGTGGCACGCCACGTCATCAGGTGGGGCCCGGCAAGACCCAGTCGCCGCCCAGGCAGCAGCTTCCCCCATCTTCAGCTCAGTGCACCTGGTTCACGTGAACCATTCACTCATAACCCCTTCGGTTCACGGTGAACTGAGTCCACCAGCTTTTCCTAAACAAAAATAAATCCAGGAAACTCCCCAGCCCTTGTCTTTTCACAGGTAAGCCCCTCAGCTTTCGCATAATTGTGTACAGATCTTGTCTTTTTATATATAAGCCCATGATCTTTTCAGTAATTCTGTTTAGGTCCTACCTTTTTACAGAAACAACCCTATACTTTCCATAATTACCTTTTAGTCCCTACCTTTTTACACCAAGGTCCCTAAACTTTTCCTTAATTATAGATAGTTCCTTAGAATCCTTCTGTAATTACAAACAGGCCCCTAGAATCTTTAAACGACTATATCTTTGCCATCCTAGCTTTTAAGTGATTCTTGCGCTCACGCGTTCGTAGAAACGCGAAGTACCTCATTGCACTGTTCTTGAAGCCATAGAAGGTATCTACAAACCATCAATGCCCAAATCCCCCTTCCTTTCGATGAATATTCATCCTGGCCAATCATTTGCCACTGATCTCGTGTAGCACAAATTATCTTGCACCTTTTGATGTCGAATTTGGCCAATCTCGCCGTGTCCTTCGACATATTCTCTTCTACCCCAACCAAGCTTCAACTCTAACCTAGCTCAGTTATTGCTCAATCAAACCTATTCAAATGTTGCCACCGATCAAAACCTAACCTTATCGATTTACCGATCTTGTTTATATTTGATCTTTCACTGAATCTTATTGGAATTGTTGCTCATTGCTATTTCAATTGCAACCATGCACTCATATCATGCATGCATGCCTAGATTTATACGTATCTGCATTTGCACATCCTCTTTTCAAGCCACTCATGTTCTTTAATAGAAATAACTTAGAGTTTATATAATAGATATGCATAATCACCATCAATGAAGCATGTCCATCTCATCATTCTCACTCTAAGGTTTCAGTAAATAAAGTTTCATGCCAAACCTTGCACCTTGCTCCTTTTAAGAGAACTTAGATAATTAATAGTTTGTCTAGGTGAATATGGCCCTTATAAGGCCATGAATATAACTTGTAATAAATAATCTTTCATGAATAAATGTGCATCGCATAAACATAGCCATTTTCTTGAAGTTGTATCGATTTTTATCGGAGTTAATTGGATCTTGTTGGTTCTTTTCGATCTTTATTTCTTTTGCGGTAGTTGTTTATACGTAATGTTTCTATGCGCTAGCTTGCACGAAATTCAAGGAAGAGCCAGAAGAATCCAAGAAAGATCCGATCCTCAAGGATGAGCCGGAGAATCCAAGCCCAAGGACAAGTCGGAAGATACAAGCTTCGAGAAAGGATTTGAAGACATCAACTTCGATGGAAGAGCTTGAAGATCCAGAATGGAAATATTAGGATAGCGTTCTTCAGGCAAACTCTACTCCTCCTTGATCATGATTGAACCTACTATCTTCGCAATGCACCTATATGGCCTGTTCTCTACTATGCATTGCTTGTTATTTTACTGATTGTGTAGTTATGGTCTATTTGCTTACTGCTATTAATGCCATTATTTAGGCATTAATACACGGATCCTTGTTTACCCTTGATTACCTGTCACTTTGATAACCTTAGGATAGTTCCATCATTTCTATGATGGTACGTTCACCTTGCTACTAGACTGCTTAGGACCCCTCGCAATGTTTATGCATTGCCACACCTTGCTCACATATATACTTGTACAAATGTGTGAAATGAGTTTGGTCGTGTACGTGATATTTAGCGTTGGGAGTAGCACAACTGCGTTAGGTGATGATGGAGACAGTGATGGAATGGTTGGATTGCGGGCAAGGCTATTAGTAAGTGATTGATGACGTGATGGAAAGTGTGATAGTCCCCTAGTGTGGGAGACATGGTGCTTGCCCGGCCACATAAGGACCGGTTCATTCAACCTTTAACAAGATGATTCTCATACAACCACGGAACCTGTTATGGGCAGGACTTACCCTACCTTCTTGGTGCTTACCACTTTGATCCACCTGGAGGGCTGTAGCGTAAACGAGCAACCAGGAGAAGACTCCGGAGTTTGTAGTGCTTAGGAGATCTGGCCTGTGATCCCCACATCAATGTGCAGAGGGTCGGCATGATGACTATTATAGTCTCATAAAAAGCCCCTGGGATGGTTCGTAGGTGGCATTGTGTGTGGTACTCGGAGAAGATGGAATGAGCGTTATGTTACTCTCCGTACAAGAGTACATAGCCTGTGGGAAAAGATGTACAACCTCTGCAGAGTGTAAAAATTCATCCGGATGGACGTTGTCACGGCATATGACACGTTTTTGTTGAGTTCGATATGATTAGCCACCTCTCATTCCTTGAAGTGTAAGCGAGCAGTAGTCTGCTCGTGTTTTGGAAGTGATGGCAAGTGTGCCGGGTCGGTATGACCATTGAGGTCAGAAGGCCCAACTAAAACTTGGGAACTGGCGGGAATGCTTCATACTCCCCCAGGGCCAACCAACTCAAATAATGACAATTACTCTCTGTTTTATCTAAGAATTCCTTCATATGCTTTAGTGAACCTTGCATAAAAATTTGCTTGCCGCAAATAAACCATACAGCCTATTCCTTGCTAAGACCAAATATGCATAGATATATACCTTTGTGTAGTGTTAGGCTTGCTGAGTACCTTTTGTACTCACACGTTTGCGATTGTTGGTTTAGTAGGAGAAGACTTCGTAGAAGACGACGACGATTGGGTTTTCGGTTCTGCTTCTCAAGTTTGCTTGTGGCGTTGGGCCATGGTTTCCGCTGTTTGCTTCACCATTAATCGGTCGGATGGACGTGGATAGTTATGAATCCTTGTCGTACCGCCACTAAAGGTCTTATATCAGGTATCTTACTTGTTTATCTATTCGAAGTAAGCTTTTGATTATCATATCTGTGTTCTTATGCGTATCAGCTACTGATCCAGGAACTGATACAGGATGCACAGCAGATTCTAGAAATGGGGCCTGACACCGGCGGTTGCGGTGGCAGTGGGCAAACCGACTGGCACCAGGCTGGCGGGAAGAACGGCAGCCGGGCCGCCGCCATGGAGGAGGTCGCCGACAGCACAAGGACAACTATGAACAGCAAACGACCTTGATCTCTTTCACCCCCTCGGCTCCGCAGCTTATATTCTTCGCTGTTTGTCACGAAAACATTTTCTGTTTGTTTCAGCTTCCTCTAACATCTCATCTCACTCTGGTCTTCCTATAATGACACTATATAACTCGTCAGAGGCTTTAGAGCTCAAGGCTACTCATAAAACCAGCGCTCATCAATGGGTATCGCCTCCGATTATATTAGCTCAAGGTGACGGCTGAGCATAGGTTCTCTTAATTATATGAGGATGTACTATGCCTTTTATTGATGCATATGTTCTCCATGATCTAGGTGTGTAGTTGTGTCATGACAATCAGGATGAGTTGGTGAAACAGAAACCAGTCCAACGATCCGAAGTGGTTGATGGGTCACACCTATTCTGGTTTTGGTTTCAAAGAAAAACATCATCTTGTACCGTGATATGGATGTTATCATCAGTTATTAATGTATGAGGCGGTCAGGTAATTTCCTTCTCTAGTCACGGCCGTGCACTCTCCTGCTTACAATGGCCACGTCACCTAAAAAAAGTTTAAAAATACAAACATGCACATGATTAGAACTTCTCCAGCAATGGACCTCAAAACAAGACTCCTACTTTTGTTTTTCAGGCCAGCATGCAAAAATGAGGGCTCAAAATTTTGCTTCAACTCCAGCAGTACAGTTATCCAAGACCCTATTTTGTGTGAGACCCAGTAAAAAAATGGTAGGACCCATGAATGAGAGGGAGGATTGAAGGACCCTAGGAATGGGGGCTTGGAGATGGAGTTTGAGAGGGCATGCAAAATGAGAGCCTATACCCTTAATTTGGCGGACCCGGAACCCGAAACCCGTTGCAACAGGACCTTGGAAAGGAGCCGCCATCGTCCAGGGTCCCGTCGCCGACCGCCAAATCTGGTGGATGCGCGGCCGTCCGCCAAATCGCCTCCGCCGCCTCCCCCATCGCGCCTCCGCCTCGCCCTCGCGCCGTCGCGCCTCCGCGTCCCCGTCCCCGTCGGCCTCCGTCGTCGCGCCTCCCCGTCACCACGCGTTCGCCGCGTCCGCCTGCACCTCGACGCCGCGCGTCCGCCGCAGGATACGGCCAGCACGGCCAGGAGCCCCAGCGTGGTTGGTGAAGGTTGTCGTCGTCGTCACGTCGCAGGCGCCGTGGTTGGTGAAGGTCGGCGCCAGCAGGTTGAAGGCCAGCAGCAGGTTCGCGAGGTTCGCCATCAAAGTCAGCGCCTGGTACAGCGGCGATCTTGCCGGAGAAGATTCCTCCTCCTGCTGCTTGGGGAGAAGCTGATCTTGCTCCTCTTCTTCTGCAGCCTTGACCTGCTGCTGCTCCGGTTGCTGAGCATAGGAGACCGCCGTGGCAAGATCCTGGAGAGGGTCAGCTCTACTTCGGCACAAGACAGGTAATTTTGCTTTCTTGAATCAATTTGGTTAACTGCATCTGAAAATTGCCTGTGGGTTGCTTTCGTCAGGTACTATGATGAAAAGTGAGTCTTGAGGTTGGCATTTGTTTTGATAAATCACTGCAGCTAGGCAACTAGCAGATACATTTTTTTGGAGGCGATAATTACTGAGTCCTGATGCTTTAGTGTGGATTGCCCATGTCGTTGGAAGAGAATCTGAATACTTGTTTCAGTTCAGGCAATGTATGCAGCCAGAGTCTTGTTTCTAGTGAACTGAATTTACTTATTTACTTTACACTTGATATGTGGTCCTCTCCGTCCGAATCGATCGGTCGTTCGGACCAGAGGCCCGTGGACACGACGATCACTGATCACCAAGCTGAAGTAGTAGCAATTTGCAGGCAGCCGGCTTTTGATTTTGGGAAACAGACTAGCAAATTTCACTGTTAAAGAGTAGTATTTCTTCCAACCATTCAGGACGTGTATCTACCTCCGGTTATCTTATCACTACACATCATGGTTTGGTTCAGCTAAACTCACAATGATCTGTAAGAACACCCACAACAATTGTTCCCTGATGAGAAGCTATCAAGCATTTCTCGCAATTCTGTTTTTTTTTCTGTAAAAAATATATTGTCCATTCTGCTATAGCACACGCTATGCCTAGAGGAGGCAGTTGGGTTGAAAATCATGTCCATTCTGCTATAGAATCCTAGGTACACAGATATTGCTATGCTGTTATGAGAAGCTATGTGCTTGCTTATCTGAATTCCCAAGGAGGAAGCAAGATTGATAGAATGATTTATCCTCACTGTATTTTTCCCTCTACTGTGCATGTACACACCTTAGGCTAATGTCACACTGCATTTTCCCTGTAGTTATGCTGATCAGTTGCCATCACTTAACTTTTTATCTATACCATCATCTATAAATGTTGACTCTATTTTCTCTTCAACTATGTAGGATGGATGATTATATTGCTGCCCTCCATTTTCTCTAGAGAAGGTGAAGGTACATGAGGCTAGAGAACACCGGATGAAGATGTTGGAGCTGGAGAACAAAAGGTTGGCCATAGAGGAGAAACGCCTACAGATGGAGGCTGAAAAGAAAGAGAAGGAAGAGGATGAGCGCATATTGGCCATATATGATGTACTTATAGACCTGAAACACTTGTACTGTCATAGATAACCTTGACAGGGTCTGGTCATGTGTTGTGAACCATATATGATGCCAGGGTCTGGTTATTCTGTCTGGAACCATATGTGAACCATATATAAGTTAAATAAGCTTCTAGGTCTCTGGAATGTATCTCTGGAAGCTGTAGGTCCTTAGTGCCTTTCACTATTAGTTGTGCTACTGCAGTTTAATTTATGTAGTCTCCCTGCTACTAGTATCTGATTGGTCACTATTAATTCAACCTGAGATGTTGTGATCTGATATCAGGTTTCTTTCTTTTCCAGTTACAGTGGCTTTCTTTGTTTTCCAATCATAGTACCATGTTTGTGATCTGATGGTGAAGTTCTATGAAACTGAAACAAGTTTATGAAAAGGACAAGTTTTGAGTACTAGTGATTGATAATAGTACTCCATGACTTTTTTACCGGTCCTGTTTCTGAGCTGATAAACAGGCGGTGCTGGTACTGTAATCCATGTCTATAACTGCACAAGCAAGCAAGTTATTGCTTTCCATCGATTTTTGCTTTCTGTCATCTATTAAGTTCTTGGCTGCAACCTGTCAGGCCTCCATTGCAACCTGAGTTGCAACCTGAGTTGCAACCTGTCAGGCCTCCATTGCAACCTAGTGTCCACTGTTCGATGAATGACTTACGAAATAGAAAATAACAATCTTTGATCTAGTAAAGATTTCAGATAGAAAAAATCCTCCTTCAAACTAGATAATGCATTGTACTATGATATAAATCAAATTACAAGCTGTGTTTACTGAGGATCACGGTGAGAAGGGCATAAATCAACACCAGACAGCATCTTGCTACCATAATGAAGCAGTTTACAACACCAGACAGCATCATGCTACCATCTTGCTACCACACAGCATCTTGCTACCATAAATCAACACCAATCATCATCTTGAAGCAGTTTACAAGACATTCTTTAACTTTGATTGAGCACTAAAGATTATTTGGTCATGTTACATATTGCTACGATTCTTCATCTTGTTGCCACCTACCTTGAGCTCTGGCGCGCCCTGGAAGACAGGAAGAGGAGCAGGGGAGCGAGGCCTTGGAGGACAGGAAGAGGAGGCGCGTGTCGTCGTCGCGGGCCAGCGCGAGGATCGACTCGAGAGGGGATGGGGACGGCGGGAGTAGGGGAGCGCGGGAGGCGGGAGGCGGCGGCGCGCCGGAGCAGCAGCAAGCCGGGCAGGGGCACCGCGCCGCCACGACGTCCCCCGGCGCGCCCAGCCGGGAGCAGGGGCGCCGCACCGTCGCAACGTCGAGGCGGGATGCGGGAGGCGGCGGCGCCGGAGCAGGGGCGGGGAGCGTCGAGGCGGGATGCCCGTCGAGGCGGGATGCGCGGGAGGCGGTGGCGGGGAGCGGATGGAGGACGCGATACCGGTAACTGTTGCAACCAAATTGATTTTGGAGGTTGGAATTTTTTACAGGAGATGTGGAATATTCCTTTAGAGGGGGAAAAATAGAGGTCACTGTTGCGGTCAGTCTAAGTAGGGTCCCTGTTAAAGTTGAGTTTTTTTTGACTCAAGCTCTTAAATAATAAAGTAGAGGCCCAACTAGGAGCCTTGTTGGAGATGCTCTTAGTCTGGTTCCTATTCGAATTACGGAGAAGTGGAGAACATCAGCCTTCTAGATCAGCAGTATTCGCTGCCCGGCACCATGAAATCTTGACATTTGAACTGTTACGGTTTCAGAAATAGCCTTGTACAGACACCTCTGCGTGCAGCATATATGCACAAGCTTGCTACGCAGGCGCCCCAGTCAGCTGCTGCAGAGTGATGGGGCTGCAGATGCTGATGGAGTCTGAGCCCGGCTGCGGCGGCGGTGACCACGACCAGTTGGCGACGAGGGCGTCGACGGCCTCCGTGGGGCTGTAGAGATCCCACCAGACGTGGCTCTCCGGCGACCGGCATGCCATCGACGCCTTGAAAGGCCCCAGCCCGCAGCACGCCTCCCTCACCTCCTCGAATCCTACACGATGCAACACAGCATCGTCAGATGCATGTCCTTCCTTTTCAGAGAAAAACCAAAATGTTTGGACAAGAAAGAGCAAATCAATTGTCACATGCAAAGCAATCACACACTACGACATACACATATGCATGAGAAATGGCCAGGCGAGCAGAGCATCGCTACCTTGCTGCCTCCATCCCTTTTCACAGACAGAGCTTCTCTCAGGTAGTTTAGTTGCAATCACATGAAATGGATGCAAGTCCTAGGAAATCATCAGAATTTTACAAACAATCATTTAAAAAAAGCAGACAAATTAGTCGCACTGATTGTTATGCTGAAATGAACTTCGTCTTCATTGTTTTGCCTCACAGACGTCTGACGGATGCCTAGAAAGGGGAACCTCTGAAACCGCCAGGCAATGGAGGTGGAGCAGAGGATGGTGGCCAGGAGGGACATGTCGATGAAGCACCACGCTGGGAAGACCACCCATCATCTCCATTGGCTTCTCGTCGCCGCGGCTTTCTTCACGTCTATGGTGGCGACGTCGCGGACTCGCGGCGACGGTGGCACCGGCCTATGGTGGCGCTCGCACGGCGCCGGAGTCGGCGTCAGGCGGCGCCGCTGGATGTGTTCTGTTGATGGATGGTACGGCGACGGACTCGGCGGCGGTTCGCCGGCGCCCCGGCCTCGTCGGCCGCCATGTCTATTTGGCAGAAAACCCCCTAATTTGGATCGCGATTAATAGTCGTGATCTATTTTTTTAAAAAACTCCTAATTTGGATTGTGATTATTAATCGTGATCCAAATATTTTCACAAAAGACCCTGTTATTCCAAGAATTTCTGTACCAAGTCCTCCTTTCGCCTCTGTTTCTATCCTCTCCACGATCCGCCGGCGCCGATGGGCACTGCAGCTTCCATCCAGTGCAACGCAAGGTCCCACCCGTCCACCTCCCCGCCTCAAACCCTAGCATCAGCTTCCACCGGCAGTGAGGCGATCGATTTGCCTCATCCGATGTACAGGGTCGCCGCATCTCGCGAAAAGGAGATGAATAAGGCCTCGAATGAGTCGTTCCTGCGGAAATTGGATAATTCATCGTTCGCCAATCCGTATCTCACATGGGAGAAATGCAATAAACATGTTCGTTATCCTGATCGAACATCAAGGACCAGCCGTGTTCTGTCATCCCCTTCTCGAGAAGAAAACACAAACCTTGAACACGAAGGACCATTTGTCCATTCAGATACTAGAACAGTTTTCTCCAGCGATCAGACACAACCTATGTACTGAAGACCTCATTGAGACTAGCCTTAAAGATCCTCTTGCCAGTGTGTGGTTCTCTCCATTTAACCTTTCTAGACTCTCCAATCAAAAAAAAAAAACGTTTCTAGAATCTAGATGGCCTGTTCGGCAGAGTGTACTGGAATCACGAACGGAACGGCACGGATCGCATGACGCGATGCAGTATATAATCAGTTGGAGGAGAAAGCACAAAGCATAATGGCGACAGCACACTTCAGGTCATCTTCCTTCTCGTTCTGGTGGCAGGGCCCACCTCACCTTCAGCGGCCTGTCCGCTGTACTTTCGGCCGGCCTGGTGCCGGTCAGTGTGCCCTCCGCCACCGCCATCGGTTTCAGTTTCTTCTAACATCTCATCTCTCTCTAAATGGTTGGCAAATTAAGATGCATATCAACACTACAACTCGTCAGAGCTCAAGAGGCATCTCCTCCGACGATCTAAAGTTTATCCATGACAATGTGCTGCTGAGCATATATGGGCTCTCTCTTAATGATATGGGGACACACTATGTCTTGTACCGGTGCATACGTTCTCTGTGATTTAGGTGTGTAGTTGTGTCATGACAATCAGGATGAGTGGTGAAACAAAAACTGCTCCAAAGATCCGCAGTGGTTGGTCACACCTCTTCCAGTTCTGGTTGAAAGAAAAACAGCCGCTTATACCATGATATGCGTGCAAGTTCGATTCGTCTTTGGATCATGCATTACGTTTAGTATATGAACCGAGTTGCACGTTTATGGTATGGGGTATGGGCGTTGTGATTCACAGCCGACACGTCTTATGTAAGTCTTAGTACCATAGGTAGGACTACATCCATTTCAATGTTCGAACTTTCAGTGCAACAAGAACCAGTACAAGTATACAGAACCAAACGACAGATACACTGAACAGTCGAGGATAATTCAAAGGCTAGTCCAGTAAACTGATGCGCTGAAATATTTAACTTATCAATCCAGAAACAGAGGAAGAATGGAACAAGCTCTGATATTGACAACATTCTTTATGGCATGAACCAACATTTGAACTAGAGTTCCCTATGCTATTAGTTGAATTTTAAAAAGGTCTGAAAATGTATTCAGAAACTTAGATGCAGACTTATAACACATTCTTTTTGCCGATCAATAGACTACACCGCTGTATTCAAAAATTGGTAATGAATCATAGGATCATTAACCTTGGCAGCTAACTGTTGTTCTGCATAGAAGGGCTAGTTGTGCAGAGCACAGGCTGAACGTTGCACAGTAACAGAGGGTTGATACTAAGTACTAATCTATTAGAACAGTGCAAGTGTAGAACTCACTATATTTGGCACTCTGCTTTTGTGCATTGCCAATAGCTATGTCTAAAGTAGCACAGTACAGTGTCTACAATGCAGAATGCAGTTTCCTTAGTTGAAATTTGATAACATTTTTCGGTTTTTTCCAAAGATAACGAAGATTGATATGCACATTGCACTGTTGGCACGCATCCAAGTAACTAGGAGTAGAAGCGAGATTGGAAGATGTTGTCTTTACCGTATCTGCCGGGATTGGAGATGTTCTGGGTTTTGATATTCAAGGAACACTCTCGGTAAGATGCCATGATCAGTACAACTAGGACTGATTACATAAATTACATGAGCCCAAGAGTACACTAAAATGCAATATGTGGATGATTAGTCTGGATTCTGTTCAGTTTAGTTTCAGCAGTATCGCCGCCCAGCATCATGGTCGCTATGCCGGCGACCCAGCCAGCTGCTGCAGAGTGATTGGCCTGCAGATGCTGGTGGAGTCAGAGCCCGGCTGCGGCGGCCACCACGACCAGTTGGCGACGAGGGCATCGATGGCCTCGGTGGGGCTGTACAGATCCCACCACACGTGCCTCTCCGGCGACCGGCATGCCATCTCCTTGCTGAAGCACCCCATCGACGCCTTGAAGGGCCCCAGGCCGCAGCACGCCTCCCTCACCTCCTCGAATCCTACGCAATGCAAACAACTTCGTTCGTCAGAGTCCTTTTCACCGAGAAAACACAATGCGTGTTTGGACAAGAAAGAGCAAATCAATTGTCACAAGCAGTCACACAAGCGAATCAATTTCTCAGAACTTGCTTCTAGATCAGCTCTGATTTGTGACTCTTGCAGACACAACATATGTTCTGAAGACATTCTTTCGTATGTGTGATTGTTGGATTCAGGACTGAAAATTAACAAGTCTGGGATTTGCCAACTTGTAGGGAAAAGATGTGATGGAAGGTGCAAGGTTGGATGTTCTTTTTTACCTAGTATCTTAGATAGGACGAACCGTTCTCCTGCATAGCAGCTAGTTGTGCAGAGCACAGCCATAACTTTGCACAGCACAGTAACAAAGAATTGCTACTAAGTACTCGTAATCTAGTAGAACAGTGCAAGTGTATAATTCACTATATGTGGCACTCTATTTTAGTGCATTGGTAATAGCTAGTATGTCTAAAGTGTTATACACTTAAGTTATAAAGTGCAGTTTCTGTAATTTCAATTTTGATATAAAATTTTCAGTTAGTTCAGTACATGATGACTGAAGATCGATATGCATTCTGCACAGTTCAAGTAACTACAAGAATAGTTGGAGGTCTTTACCGTATCTGCTGGGATTGGAGATGATCTCCATCATCCCCTTGTAAACGTCGCAGAAGACAATGTCGGCGTCGGGCAGCCGCGTTCGCAGGTCATCCAGCTGAGCCGCGACCCTGGCGTTGTACCCCTGGATGAGCTCGTTCGCCTCCTCCACGCAGCTGCGGCCGTTGAGAACATTCATGCCTTCCCACATGACGCGCGGCGCGCAGCCCAGCGGCGCCACCCCCATCACCGCCACTCTCCTCACGCCCGCCTCGTACAGCTCCTGCGTACACGGCCGGCCAGACGGTGGGCGTCAAAACGACGTCCGTGCGCGTTTCGTGAATCGCAGCTTCGAGTAGTAATGGGAGAAACCAATGGCCGCACGTACTGCGACGGTGCGGTCGACGCGGTCGGCGAGGATGCGGCCGAACCCTCGGCGGCCGTGCTTGGGCGCGGCGGCGTCAGCGGCCGGCCCGCGCGCGAGGAGCCGCGCGTACGCGTCGGCGCCGAAAGACAGCACGAACACGGCGCGCGCCGTGCCCTCCGCCGCGTCTCGGGACGTCGCCGCCTCGAGCTGCAGCAGCTGGAGCGTCTCGGCGGCCACGCGGAGCTGCTGCCCGACGGCGGAGCCGGCGCGGAACACGCCGGCGCCAGCGCCGTACTGGCCGCCGAAGTTGACGCCCTTTTCCACGGCGGCCGCGGTGCCGTTGACAGTGGATATGAGGGGCGGCGAAGGGAGGCCCATCTTGGCGGCGAGGAGGTCGGGGAGGAGGCGGCGGGTGGAGGGGAAGAGGCAGGGCCCGGTGGAGAGGGACGGGGAGGTGAGGTTGAGGGGCAGCGTGGTGGCCGCGCAGCTCACGGTGGAGTCGCCCAGGACGAAGAGGGCGGTGGCCGGAGGACGCGGCGCTTCGGCGGCGGCGCCGGCGGACGCGGCGATGCAGAGGAGAAGAAGCGGGAGGAGGAGCGCCATGCCGCGGGCGTTGTGGCGCGAACCGGTTGGTGGCGTCAGCCGGTCAGCGCCCGGGTTGAACGGTGGTTGACAATTTACGGGTAGGCCCCGAGCACCGGCCACTGAAGCGGAAAGAGGGCATGCCTTGAAATTTGTATTTGTTCAGGGTGGGCTTTTGTGTTATCACGCGTCAATGCGTCATGACGTTTTGGCAAGAACAATCCTGCAATGAATGAAAAATACAGTTCCGCACAGATCGCAGCGCCGTGCAGGTGCGGATCTCTGATGCCCATCTCTCCTCTGACCTCCGCCACCTTCGGACGAGCAGGTCGCGGAGGAGGCTAGAGCCGGGTCTCAGTCGGGCGGAGAACACCTGCTCCATCGCGATTCGCGAGGTAAGCGAACCGCAAGCTGATGCAATGTCGCCAATTACCATTGTTTTTGTTTTTTTGGGAGCAATTTCATTTACACTGGGTTGATAGGCGACCATTCCCCTACATTGTGGCCTGATTTGCCTCCCATATGATTGATGCGGGGCTACTTTTGCAACGTTTGATGGAAATTAGGACGCCACTGTTGGGCCAATTAGCGACTGGCTAGCGAAAAAAATGTTTCCAGCACTTTCATTGATTAGGGGTAATATTCGATGGCTTTTGCTGTGCACGGCTTGTTGAAATACTAGTTTTACACTTTGGTGATCTTACATTTGCCCCAATAACTGGTTCTTTCAATTTGTTCTATATACTGGGAAACGTCAAATTTGTTTGAGACAATTCCCTGTACTTTGCTTTGTTTAATTTAGTTCTGGGATTCTTGTTGCTTGCTGGCTTGGTGTTGCTCTCCATTAGATTGTTGGTTTGAATGTACTATACTTTGTGGTAATCTGTAGTTACTTACATGGCAGGCATGATTCATACACTCAACTAACATGGCCTCAAAAGCTATAAAAAGGAGGCCGTTTAGCGCCGACGCTGACAAACCAAGTGAAAAACCAATGGAGACAACAATATCAGATTCCACAACAGAACCTCTGCTAGAAAATACTCCCCATGAAGATAAACCCAAGGTTTGTTCTTGAATCATTAACCGACTCCTTTTTTGTGCTTATTGCATTCTCAGCTTGCCCTTTCTTTATTTGTTTCAAGATACATGAAGCTGCTTCACGATTAGATTCTTGGGACTGGACAAGACGTGAGTGCCTCCGTTGGTTGCATCTTCTATCAAATTTTATTGCTCAATCAACAAGAAAGATAGGTACTTTTCATGATGCCTAGATGTTTTAGTGTTCTCCATGGTATCTGAAAGAACATGATGCTATTTGATAAATTCTTCAGCTTTGGACAACTTAAAAAAAAAAGGAACTGGATCCTCTAGTTTGAGGATACGATTTTTTTACGATAATGGAATAGTTCCGGCGGAGCATTTGATTATGCCTGCAACATTATGTCTTATTCTTTTATTTGTACTGAAACTTGCTGCTGTCATTTGTGATATGCTGTGCTTGTTATGGGCACCCATATCATCTGAAGTTTCACTCTTCTGAAAAACCCCACTATTATCTATGCAGTAAATGTATTTCTGATTTTGGAACTTTGCTGGCAAGACTCTTTGGTCGCTCATCTCCTACCCAGAGTTCACAAAATGGACAGACTGTTCCTATTAATCTGAGCCCAATACAGGTGCGGTGCTGTTCCTATTAATCTGAGCCCAATACAGGTGCGGTGGTACTTTCAAAAGATCCATTTTCATTTCAACGACTCTATCCACAAAAAGAGATGTGATTTGTTCCATGAAAGCATGCATTAGAAAGTAGCAGCGTATTATCATTGAGATATTTTGATAGTATGAGTACAAATATCCTATACTCCCCTGCTTAAGCTCTTGGATAGTTGGATGAGTTGGTTGATGTATAGAATCAGCAACTTCTGTGCTCTCTGCCTTCTTTCTTAAGCGTGTGAAGACGCATGTTTACCTTATTTAAAGTCATGAACAAAAATGTTGGTGTATCCACATCACATATGTTATTTGATTTTATTTTTTTTGTTTGAGGGAATATGTTATTTCATTTGTCCAACACTCCAACTACTTTGTCCCGTAGATGCTGACATGCATGCTCAAACAGGACGTTGTGGGCTGTGTGTAAATTTTAATTTCTTTTATGGCCTCCCTGCCTTTACATGTAACTTGTTTTGAATCCTAGATACTGAGTCTCCATGTAGTTGTTCCAACACGAGTGATGAAGATATTGGCCACTTCTGGGCGTGTATCCATCAAAATAAAAACCACGAAATTGATGAGCCTGCCTTTCCTTTAATGCTACCTTGTAGTATACTCGTGTTTACTTTGCTCAACTTATTTTTGACCCTACTGTTATGATTTGTGACAGTTTCACTTGCATTTTAGGAAGAAAGATTAAGATTATTGAGACAAAGGTTAGGAGTGCCATATGACTGCTCCTCTTTCAAGCATCAGGTTCTCATTCTGTTTATTGTTTACCTTTATGTCATCGTTTTTCTTACCAAGTGAATGCCAACTATCTTAAATGATGTTGATACTTGTGACCAAAAAGGCAACGAGATTTAGATATACTTTTTATTTTTTCTGTTATAGGATGCTCTGAAAGAGCTATGGAGGTTGGCTTATCCTGACAGAGAACTTCCTCCTCTAAAATCAGATCTTTGGAAGGAGATGGGCTGGCAGAACTCTGATCCAGCAACTGATTTTAGGTTCAGTTCACTAGTGATGTTGTTTCATGATAAATATGTTGCAACGTATACACTAAACCAATATGATTTGTTGATCCAATGCTTGCAGGGCAGGTGGGTTCATGTCCTTGGAGAATCTGGTATATTTTGCCAGGACTTATCCAGTATGTTTCTATTCATCATGGACCCTTGCTCTATATGAATCAGCTGTGAGTGGTTACTCAGTTGTGTTAACACTCTGCAGTTGCTTTTACATTCAGGATTCCTTTCATAGGCTGCTGCACAAGGCGGATGGTAAGAGAGCTGAATGGGAATACCCTTTTGCAGCAGCTGGGGTAAACATATCTTATATGTTGGTGCAAATGCTGGGTTTACAATCAGGTGATTGAAATAATGATTGCAAAAAGATGTAGTTGTCCATTTAAGTTCATTTGTTTTCCTCCACTGCCTATGGGGTTTGTACAAAAAGCAGGCAATCTATGTAGAGCTGCAGCTTATCCTTTACGCTCTCTGTAGGGAATATGGGTACAAAAGCAGCTCTGCACTTTGTTCGACTACTTGAAGATGATGATGCGGCTTTCGATAACCTTTTCTGTCTAGCATTTCAGATGCTTGATGCTCAATGGCTCGAAAGGCGAGCTAGTTACATGGAATTCAATGTAAGTGTTCTTCACCAAAGATAATGATCGCTGCATACTAAAGGTTCGCCATTTCATCACCTTGCTGAGTTGAATATGTGTTTTCATCAGGAGATTCTGAAGTCTACACGAGTTCAGTTAGAGCAAGAGCTTACTATCGAAGGCATTTCTAGTATTCAAAACATGCCTTCATTCAAAATGTTAAAAAGGTAGCCCTGTATGTTCTTCACCGGAAAGGAATATTTACCTGTTGATAGGTTGTTCATTCTTTTACTGGATGTTCTAGATTTAATACTTTGTATATTGGTCATAATGTAAATTATAAAGTCCCACTTCATGACCGACCTTGAAATTTGGTTGGACAACTTTTTGGCGTCGATTTTTATTTATTGGACAGTGGGTAACACTTGATTTTAAATATTTATCTGGAAAACATTCTGACAAAATGTGACATAGCAAGCTACGAAAAGTGGCACATTTGGTGACCATGGAATGGCTGAGAACTGAGAATGACGATGACAAAAGTTATTGGATATGTAAAATTGGCTGTGAATCCGATGGATAAGTGCTCCAAAACATTTTGTGAAAAGATGATGCTCAAATAGAACAAACATTCTTAAAAAAAAACACTGAGGCAATGCTAATGCCATACTCCCTTCGGTTTTAAATTGTTGATGTTTGACTTTTTTTAGTTACGTTTGACCGTTCGTCTTATTCAAAATATTAGCTTAAATATGCAAAATTATAAGTTATATTTCAATTTCCTTTGGTAAAGAAACTAATCATAACAAAATCTATGATAATTTTTAAAATATTTTGAATACTCCCTCCGTCCTAAAATAATTGTCGTTTTAGCTCTCGGCACGTAGATTAAGGAAAGTTGGTAAAAGTAGGTGCGCAGAAAACAAGAAGGAGAGAGATAGAGATAGAGATGTATTGGGAAGAGAGAAAGGCGCATCGGGAAGTGAGAATGACAATTATTTTGGGAAAACTAGATGATGATAGGATGCCAAGTAAATTGGGACGGAGGGAGTAAGACGAATGGTCAAACGTAACTCAAAAATATTTAAACGTCAACAATTTAAAATTGGAGGGAGTAGATGATAGAGGGATGACGAGTTTACAAATATTTCATTGAAGCTGCAGTTCAGTCTTTTTTTTATGGAAAAACAGCTGCAGTTCAGTCTTTTTCTTATGAAAAAACAGCTGCAGTTCAGTCTTTTTCTTTTGGAAAACAGCTGCAGTTCAGTCTCTCAACCAGTCAACCCTCCTCTGTCTGCTTTCCTTAATTTTTCCCTTTTTCCCCTCCCTCGGGCCGCAAAACATTCTGACAAGCACCCACTCCACCCGGCAGGCCAGAGGGACCCCCCCTTTCGCCTTTTTCCATGGAGAGAGCAGGCACACCTCTCCCACTCGCACAGACGGCGGCGGCGGCGGCGGCGAGCGGCACAAGCACTGACTCCTCCGAGTCTCCTTCCGCTTTCAGGAGTTGGAGCTGCGAGCCTGCGAGCATGGCCGGGAGCAGCACGGTGCTGCTCTTTCTCCTCAACATCCTCCTAATCCCCTTTCACGGACTGCCCTACTGCGATGCTGCAGGTACACACAATGTCCATCCGCTCGCGCCTCTATCATCTCGCTTCTTTCCTTCCGACTTCCGTGCATTTGGAACTGGATCGAGTAGGTAGCTCGTTAAGCGTCGCCTGAATCAATCATTATGTAAGAGCAACCCCACATTTCTCCTTAATTTGTTGAGTATTAGTGGAGATAAAGTAGTAATGTAGCTGCTGCTTTAGCTGTCCAAGTCCAAATCTGGGATGGGCGAGCCACCACAATAACTACTTATTTGATGCCTGCTAGTATTAGTTACAGCTACAGGCATTTGAGTGATCCTTTTTTTTAGAGAGAAACAAGAGATTTGAGCTTTATTAATCTGCAAGATAGGTGTCATGCTGAATGCACGTTAGAATAAAGGCCGGCACCTAGTTCAACCAAGTACAACACGGCATACAGTGGGTGCTGCCATACTAGCACCCCGTTTTACGGAAAGTATAACAATATCACTGGAATTGAAAATCCTGCTTGCACGAGAATACTCAAAACAACATCCCTGGGATCTCCTATAGAACAGGAAGATGAACCAGATCCTAGTAATCTGTCTCCACGGTCGCATCTAGTGTACCTCAATCGATGACTACTCCATCCCAACATGCATAGCTTCAGCCATAAGTGCATCATGAATTGATTGTTTACCATTTCGGTGGAGGCCGCCCTCAGGGCCAGCAAAATGGATCAGAAGCTCACAAGCCAGCTGGGATGGTTCATAGTTTTGGCTCGGCTTGGCCTTAAAAACGAACCAAACCAAGCTTTCTTCATAGCTCGTTTTATTAATGAGCCAGCGCAGGAGCTGCTTGTAAACTGTTCGATTAGCTCAATAGGCTTGATAATATAAAAATATCAACTTCAATTGAATAAAAAATATTATTTTTATGTTAGGTGAAGCTCAATTTACCATCCAACACAAGAGCTAAGTTTAGTATTGATAAAAATTATGTTCAGCGTTGGAACATCTTTCTTATTTTCATGTATTGTCCACCTTCTCAACTCATATTCATAATTTTTGAAACATTGTTTATGTTACGATTTGGTATATTATTGACCTATTTTAACATTGTCATTGTGCTTAAACTCGCTAATGTTTTGATCATCAAACTTTCAATATGCTTGGCTTGCGAGCTTAATGATCCAGCTCGATCTTTCTAAACAAATCGAGCTGAGTTTCCTTTTTAGCTCGTTGGTCTTAGTAAGTCGAGTCAGATTAGCTTGTTATTGGAGCGAGCCTGAATGAGCTGGGCCTTAATGAGCCGAGCTGGCTCATCTTCCACCCCCTCGCCCTGAAGCCACAAGCATTACGAATATCGCTCCTGTCGCTCCCGAAAACATTTTACCCATTGAAAGCCCATCAACAGTCACCTTGATAGTTCCAGGAGGTGACCAAACCACTTAGTTGCATATAGTGATTGTCCTGTTATCACACACCCCTTTGATGACTGGACGATCAAGAGTTGAGTCCCTCACCCATAGACATGCAGCTTATGGGTTCATCACAGTTTCGCCATGTTGGCTTTGGTTTGGAGTTTACCACAAGACCACATTTTGTTGTGTGATAGCAATGCAATCGCTCTTGGAGTGATACTTCCCTTTATGTCGCATATAAAGAACCACTGAACCAGGCTTTATTATAAACCGCGATCCTTGCTTTCCAAGCATAGCAAGATCAAATTTCTGGATGTCTCAAAATCCTATGCCACGACCAATCTTTGGTAGAACTACTTCCTACCATTTAGGCATTACTCTAGTGAATCTTGTGACTATCCTAAGAACTACCCCACTATATAATTTATGATCGGCGAACTATTCTTCTTTGAAGTAGCAGCTGAAAGTTCAAAACAGCTCGTGTAATGAGTACGGATAGCCTGAACAGCTGATTTAACCGAAGTTTCTGGCTTGTGCCAAAGATTTTCCTCCCATCAACGAACGAATCCGACTGAGGTGTACTTTTGCTCACATCAGGAGGGAAACCAAGATATCTTTCACCCTGACTCTGAACCATGATATTAGCATTTTGAACGTAGCCTTATTATCAGAACGATTTTGCACTGAGAAGATTGCTGATTTAGACAGGTTTTTCATTTGCGCCGACCCTGGCTGATAGGTTGTAATTTCATTTATTCTTTCAACTCCCAACATGAGACATGATGCTTGTGAGAAACCAGATAATCATCAGAAAACAAAAGATGCGATGTCCATGGAGACTTGATAAACCTTCTGCATGTAACAGAAACGGGTAGGGCATGGACATCACATCTTTTGTTTTCTTATGTTAGTGGACCAGAGTTTTTGAGAAAACTTGATAAACCTTCTGCATATGACAGAAACAGGTAGGGTATTTCCTTGTCTAATAACTCGTGTTGGGATAACAGTAGGAGATAAATGCCTACTTAAAATTTCACCGTCTCAATACAGCTCATCACAAGTTGTATCCACCTGTCGTTAACATTCAATTTGGGCATAATATTTCTGAGATAAACACATTCAAGAGGCATCAGTTTTTCGTTCCTTTTTTTTTTGGCCAAATAATGGATACTCTTACGCTGTTAGGACATTTTGTCAGTATTTTAAACATCCTGGAAGGAAAGCACTTTGCTTCTCCTAAATGATTTCATCCAAAATGTTACAAATCGCCAAGACTTTTAAACACATGCACAATAAAAAAAAGAGAAATAAGCTGAAACTGTGCAAGATCTTGAGGATGCTTAACCATATCAACACAAGAGTTGTTGTTTTGCCTGACATATGTCCAGTATGTGGCATTTGAGTGATCATGAGCTATGGAGATTCCCTATTTTTGTTGTTGTTTGGGAGAGCCTACGGTATCGGTTAATGGGCCAGAAATATGTTTTCCTCGTAAAATTGTGCTCCTTTATTTTCTTTACTGTACTTATTAATCATCTGTTCATCATGTATCTTTCATACTCAGCGTCCTACTTAGTGCTATACCTGATATGTGACTGAGATCTATCAGGATAGATATCATCTCAGGATAGATATCATGAGTGACACTTGGCTAACCAATTACAATCATTGTGCAGGTAAACAAATTGTACATGATGACCTGAATCCGGTTCAGGTGACCAACCCGACAACGCCTCCCATCACTGTCCCCTCTACAAACCCAACACCAACGATCATTACCGTGCCTTCCACGAACCCTACCATAACAATCCCTTCCTTGAACCCTCTGCCCACACCCATAACAGCCCCTTCTACCAGTCCCCCTTCTTCTAACACTCCGGTTCCAGTTACATACCCACTGCCAACACCTTCAACCTCCTCACCAACTGTACCGGTCACCAATCCTGCAGTCACCACACCATCGACATTCCCTCCATCAGCACCATTGACCAACCCAACAGCGCCTCCTGCTCCAATCACAACGCCAGCTGTGTCGGGGCAGCAAGTCTGGTGTGTGGTCAAGGCTGCTGGCTCAACAGAAGCTGCACTCCAGAATGCACTGGACTATGCATGTGGCATAGGAGGAGCAGATTGTTCAGCAATACAGCCATCGGGGAGCTGCTACTATCCAAATACCCTCCAGGCACATGCGTCATACGCTTTCAACAGCTATTACCAGAGAAACCCTGCACCTTCCAGCTGTGACTTTGGGGGGACAGCAATGCTCATCAATGCTAATCCGAGTAAGAATGACTTCCACTTTTCTTGCTTCCAGATATCAGTCAGAAGTATTCCCTTTTCAATTTGTTATTCTGAATGATCTCATGTCTTCATCTTCTTTGCAGGCTCAGGGAGCTGCATCTATGCATCGTCGTCCTCATCATCATCGAGGTTAAATAATATGGCCACATTGTGATAACAAGGAGTTCTTATTACATGTGTATGCTAAACTAATGTTCCATTTTTGCAGCTCTACTTTTGGGTTCAATCCTGCGTCCACTTCTAATACTCCTTCAACACCATCATCCAGTAGCCCTGTTACAAGCGCATCTAATTCTGATTCGGGATCGCCAGTGCTGAACGCGAGTGGGTCAGGCTCTTATGAACCATCAGAGTTTGGCGCAGACATATCAGGAGCAGGCACCCAGTGGTCTGAATTGTCAATGCTGTCGTCCTGCTGGTCATGGGCAACTGTGATTTGGATGCTGGCAGTTTATGCTTGCATCGAAGGATTGGTTTGACAACATATGATAGCAGCCTAGCATTCTGGGAGTGACCGCAACCTAGGTAATGTAGGGAACTAGCTAGCTAGCGAATCAGGCTTTACTATGGTGGTGGATGTATGAAAATATATTGACCGATGACTAGGGCAGTTTGTAGGGTACTTCAAATAGTAGTAGGAACTGGGAGAATAGTAGCTAGGCTTGTAATTTTAGTTGTGATGGCTCTTTCCAGTAGATGAGTCACATTGAGCTAGAGATGATATGTGCCTGAAATTGTCTCTGCAGAAGACAATGTGGCTTGTTATCTCGCTCACGAACTTTCCGAGTAGCTTGTAACTTTGTGAGAGATTGGTGCAGTTGATCCACACTCGTAAAGAACGGATCAAATCAACCAAAACCATTTGTTAACAGCTTAATCTGGGTGTACTAGAATTACAGCCTTGTAACACCCGATATGATTAGTGAATCTAGGCTCAGTGAGAAAATCTCTTAAGTTAACAATCACCTGGGGGGCAATTGAAAGAATTAAAGAACAGCAACACACTTGTTTTTATGCCAAACTGAATGCCATGAGGATTTCCTCTGGGCATGGGGAGGAACACATGAATCTCCATTTGGCTGAGTCCCCACATGAGCAGTCACCTACAAGTTTCAGCTTCTCTGCAGCAGTGGCATAAGACAAATAAGTAAACCCAAGACGGACACCTGAAGCGTGAAAACCTCCTTGGATATCTCACACAGACAGACATGCACGAGACAGGATGCTCAATTGCACACACTAATCATCTTTGGAGGATGTATACCCTCTTCCATGTCTGAAATATCCTTCAGCTTATCATCACCTTCATCAAACAAACTGAAATCTGCCAGACCTACACCATCACTGCTGCCTTCATCGGCCGCAGAACACCCCTCAAACAGGCACCCAATTTCGCTATCGAAGTCTGCGTCGTTGAACCACTCGCTCAAATTGATTGAACTACCAAAGGTAGATCTTGACATAGTATCCAGTTCGTAGTTCATGCAAGGGCTCCACAAGCTGTCTTCGATGCCGTCGTCAACCGTTACAAGGGTATCTGCCATGTCATCAGCCGTCTTTGCTTCACTTGACTCGGGCTCTTGAACTTCGCTTGAGTCCGGCTCTTGGACAGTATTTTCGCTTTGGTCAGGTTGAGGTTCTTCGTTGAGTGCTGGAACCACCTGCGGTTCACGTTGTAGTTGCGCCAGTAATAGAGGGTGGTCCAGGTAGCAGCTAATGTCGAAGTTGGTTACAGCATTGGCACCTCTGTACTCAATGGCTGCTAGATCATAGGCCTTGGCTGCCTCCTCTTGAGTATCTGTAGAAACAAAGCAAAAATGTTTATCTGAAACTAGCCTACTCCAAATTGCTTGGGATAAAAAGGCTTTGTTGTTGTTGTTGCTGAATAAGAGCATAACATTCCTTCGAGATAACGCTCTTTAGGTTAAAATAATGTCTGAAATTCGACAAAGCAAATATTGTGAACTATGTCTGTTTGGAGGAGACGATCCGATATTCAGATTCGGCAAATATTATGTATAAAAGAATACTACATGCAAGAAACGATCAGATGTTCAGATACAGCTGTGTTGACAGGAGATACTGAATTCCATACTATGGCTGTTTGAGTGTTCTTGATCTGCTTGCTACTTGCACTAACTAGAAAAAAAATCACACTCTTTTGTGATGGTGCTAGCGGTAACGCAAATCTGTAATTTGGATTCTGAATCTTGATCTGGTTTTGATACAGGGCATGCTTGATGCACGTGACGCGATCACCGGCTACTGGTGCTGGGTCACACAGGTAAGTGAAAAGAAAAGGCCGGCAGTGCTGAGCAATTGAAGATCCCTAGGCACCATCTTATTATTACCACTACAGGCACCGGCATGGCAGGTGACTGCTCCCATCACGTGCATGTCACATGCGTTTGAAAGACATGTAGTTTTGGCTGCTAATTAGCCAGCAGTTTGCCTGTTTTGGCCTTGTAATTTAGGGCAAGTTGTGGGATCAATTTTCTGGGGATTGCTTATAGCATAGTATCTTGGTCTTTTGGTCTTGATCAGGGTCAAGAAGAGGACAATCTTGTGCCAGAAAACCGCATCAGCATTATGCCCCCGTACCCTGATCTGATTTGATAGCAAGTGTTATTTTATTTTTACTCAAAAGAAAATGTTGTTTAGGCCTGGGAACAACCAATTTGGTGTAGTACAGAATAGTAAGGGAAGTGTCGATTGTCAAATCTGCATTGAAGGAAACAAGAAATACAAGCCATTCAATTGTGTACAAGTTAGGTTGATCAACCATCATAAGAATTGGTTAAAGTTTGGTGGTCCTTACAGTAGTAAGTAGGAGAATTCTACAACAAACAAGGGTGGCATTCAAATGTTGGCAGAAAGAAGAGCAAAGAGTATGAGGCTATTGGTAGCAAGGAAAGTAAGGATATCCATACCAAATGTTCCCAAGTAGAGGTACTTGTTCCCAAAGACTCGTCCAATCCGTGCCTCCCACCTTCCATTGTGGTGATGCCTAGATAGTCAAAATAAAACAGAAAGACATATTTTATTTACTGAGCTAGCAATTTCTTAATAAAATGAAAGCAACTAGTTTGAAGAATGATCAGAGTACATGTGTGCATGCTACGAAGTAGGTAGGTATAAAGTTCGTATGGAGCTGACTTTTCTTGGTGCAAGAAGCTGGCGCAAGAGAGAGCTCATGGTTCACGCATGACATGGCTGTGACACGTTGCATAGGCCAGTGACGCATGTCATTGACGTTACAAGTGGACTGTATCCGATGCCGTGTCAGCCGAGTACAGAACAGAAAGGTTCCTGCTTCTGGGTCACTCGTCTGGTCTGGACCCCCATTCTCAGTGCCATTTTTGGCACTTTAGTTGTGGCAAGTGTGTTTGATTATCATTGCATATTGGAACAGAGACACACTACATGATCCTAGATACTACTATTGAGGAGGTTAAGTGCTTAAGTCAGGCATAGTCATATGAATATGATTATGGAGAATAGCACTGATGGTTAGTACCTGGCGACACCTCTGTACTTGGAAACGCCTCTTGAGAATCCGCTGCTACGGCGGCGGAGCGAGGCCAGGTACTCCTCCCGCGATACCCCCTCCATCTCTGACCTCTCGCTTGCGTAGTCTTCCACCTGCATCAACAGGGCATCATCTATATGATTCCAAAATTGATTTTACTTGACTGACCGGTTAGCGTGGCTACAGCCAACAAACGAGCCTTGACAGCCAGTTACTCCTACTTGCGACCAGCACACTCAAGGCTGGTCTCGTATGTGTTAATTTCATTGTTCCCTAGCTGACAGGGTTGTGAGGTCATTGCTCAATCTCATAACTGTGAGCAGCAAAAGAAGCCAATCTTGCAGCACTCTCTGGTTTCTTTGGTCATGCATGACTTGCTAGGAGGAACAGGATGCATCCTGGCTGGCTCTTGCTAAATGGGGAACACTACATTTATTCTCGGTGCCGTAAATGTCCAACATGCCAAATTGCCAATATAAAGAACAAATAAACCAGTAGGATAACAGTTTGTTTTCTGGGAGCAGGAACTTACTGGGAAATTCAGCACTGTTTCAGGACCCCAGTATTTCAGAGCTGCAAGGTCATACGCACGAGCAGCTGCCTCCTCGCTATCATAAGCCCCTGCGGACAATAGAAAATCGTTCATATTAAGACAAGGATGCAGATCACATTATGATCCTGCGACAAGTAACATGAATCTGGCAAAGACAGCTTAGATATATTTAGTAGTATACTTGGTTGTGGGACTTACCCAAATAGACTATTGAGGGATGCCAATCAGTACAGCAACAAGCAGCAGTAGATCATAGTCACATGCAGATCACCAGGCAAGGTCCCCCAACGATAACAGAAAAAAAGAAAGGAGATAAAATGGTCTGATCAGAATGTCAGCCTTATAAAATTCGGTGCACTTTAAACTGAACTTTATACTAATGGTAGAGCCATCAGGATCCTTGCAGAAGACAAGAACCTGGATTAATATTGGTATTACTGTACAATCCTCGTATCAGACTTTTCCAATTTCTCTTCCATTTTTTTTAAATGATGGGAACATTTTTTTTAAAAAAAAAAAAGATGACAAAACTACAAAAGTACTTGAAATATTGGACAAGTGTAAATAGGCTTGTGATTCTGGCAAGTGTCCACGTACCTTGCCTGCCTTTCTTCTTGTTCTGGAGAGGTGTGAGGCAGTGCTTGTCCCAGAGGTGGGCCTCGAATCTTCCCGTCCACCTGTGCCTGTTTACACGCATGCAACGCCACGTGTATGTGGGTGAGCAGCAGCATTGATTTACAATCCAAGTAATTTTACAGAAGTGGCCTTCAAAGGCAGAATGAGAATCCAGGAAAACTGCCATCTCAAACAATAAACAGACTAAAGGAGGCAGTGATGCAGTTGAACCAACTTCCTACTTCTTAGCCATCTGAAAACGACCTTTCTGTTGAAGAGGAATAATATGTGGTGGAGCAAGAATGGCAAGAGAGAAACAGTTGGGAGTTCAAAGAAACGGCCTGACAGCGTGTTGCTGCACTTTCGGCAACGCGAGCTCCTGAAGATCAGGAGCGTACAGATTGCAATCCAGAATGGGCAAAAGAATCGTGCCGCGCGACATGCAAGCCAAGATCGCCCCTCAAATCAATCGCAAATCGAAGTAAACAGACAGGGAAACATACGGAATTGTGGGCTGGAGAACGATCAGTGCAGAAATTCTGAAACTTATGTTACAGACATAGCACGGCAATGCAGGCGAAGATTGCCAAGGCAATCGAACGAATCAGATAAGCGCAGACAAAAATTGACAACTGGAATTGTGAGGTGGGAAGGCATGCAGTTGCAGAGATTGCGAGATGTGCGCGCACCTGGTGACCCCTCTGTAGATGGAGCTCCGCTTGGCGGCGGCGGCATTGGGGGGATCAGCGGCAGATGACGGCTCCTCCTTGGTCTGATCTTTCCTGGGCTTCTTGGCCTTGGTGGCCTGCTTGGTGCTCTTGTGGGTCCTCTTCGCCCTCTTGCAGCGAGGAGGGATCTCGACGGAGGAGATCGATGAGGAATTGGAAGATGAAGGAGACGGTGGAGAACAAGATGGCGGCGGAGACGGCTGTGAAGTAGGAGGAGATCTCTCCATTTTGATCTCTTTCGCTGTTTGTTAATGATATACTGATATCTGGTTTAGCAGCAGGGGGGAGAGGGGCTAATGGCCGACGCCGAGGTGGAGCAGGGTTTTATAGAAGAAGAGGAGGAGAATGCAGTCGTGCGTGCAGGGGGTGTGGGGTTTAGGTGAAGAAGGAAATTCCGCAATAAGCAGTTTCCCATGACAACCTGTTGTTCTCCTGGCAGCCGACGACACCCCTGTTTTTTCAGTTTCTTGTACCGTGTGCAGCGGCGGCCTTGGTTGAGGAAAACAGGGTCACCTACGCTGGCCTGGCAAAATCAAGCACTCAGTTAAGGAGTGCAGATCAAATCTGACAGTGACAGCAGGAATTGCCCCTACTGAATACTAATTCACTCATTCACTCACTGGAAGGCATGAATTTCCCCTGGAATAGCTTGATTCCGTAGTACCCGTAAATGAAAAACACAAAACCAGGCCTTTCGTACTGCTACGAGTTTTCTTTTGCCTCGAGTAGAGGCACGCAAGGACAAGTAAAGACGGACGAGTCTCCCGTAGACCGAGGGAGGGCGTAGAGCGGAGCAGAATGAGGAACTTGGTTGAGTTGCGTAATGAGCAACCACATGTTTGGCGTCCAAATGGCCTTGCGCGCAGCTCCGCATTCCCGAGGCCTTTTGGCTCCTTCTCAAATCCATGTCCTTGAAGATGCCCTCCCTCACCGTCACTGCTCCCTCCCATCGGGTCCCCTCCTCCTCTCTCCTGCTCTGCTCTGCTCTGCAAGTACACTAGAACACCAGACACCTGTCGAAATCGGAGCAGTCCCTGCTACTGCTGCTTCTGTATTGCGTTTTGCGCATGCAAGCACCAAAGGATCAATCGTTCCGCAATCATCAAGCAGCTCACCAGATTGTGCGACCCTGTTTCAGGGATCACATTTCATATGGCAGTGCTTGTGCGACCTGTTTCAGGGATCACATTTCGGACCGGAAACGCAGCGATCAATCACATCAAGACTTTTGAACCGCACAAATGTACCGCCTTCAGAGAGCCCATGAAACTGACGGCAAATGCAGGCATTCAGTCATGTCAAACATATACTAATGCGCAAACACATGCTGCATGCGACCAAATCGCCATTTTTTTGCCGCATTCCCGAGCCGTTGGTTTCTCTTCGATCCTCAAGAAGATGCTCTGCAAGTATAGCGAGCGTCGAAACAGCGATCCCAGCTGTGTTCTGCTGATGAAACTGATGGCAAATGCAATTGCAAGCCTTTCATTCAGTCATGTGAAACATACATGATGCCCCGCGTGACACTCGATTTCCCTGCGCACTCTCTCTATTCGCGACTGGTACCTCGACCGTCGCACTGCAAATTTGCTGCCCGTTTTCTCTTCTGACGAAAGCGATACAACTCTGCATTATGCATGTCTACTGAAATTTATTAGCACAAGAGAAAAAATGATACGGAATCGTCAAGTTTGATAAGCATGCTGTGTTGTGCGGGCATTCTGCATCCACGACAGAGCCTGTCCACTAGTTTAAGTCAACCAGTACAGTCAGAAATATACCAGCATTCAGGTACAGCAGTACATGTACGTATTCAGAACAGTCGACCGTACCAGAAACTCCATTCCATGCATGATAAAAGAATGTTCCGTGCAGCAATTTGAGCATTCATCATAACTTTCAAGTCTGAAACAAAAGGGGGTCAAACAAGTTGCTTCAACCACAGGTGATCAGCGCGTGTTTGGTTTAGTAGTTAACCTCATTTCTCATCTACCTTTTGCCTGTGTTTTGGTTTATATGAAGTAAAAAAGTTTTTAGGTTGCCAGATTCCTCAACCAAGACGATGAAATTCCAAGCCTTTCCGTCTAATCTCTCCCCAGTTATGCACCAGCAGCCCGCTTGCTTGCAAGTTACCTGGAGATACAACTGTCCACGTACTCAAGGAATATCCTCACCAATCGTTCCATAAGCTTGCATAATGCGACGGTGGTGATCATATATCATAGTAATATAAGATGGCACAAGTCAAACCTGCACTTTTTATGAGCATGGGCAAACGAAGAGCCAAATAAAATTATCAAACAAAAAAAAGAGAACCAAATCTAGCATTGACATGGACCACTCAATGGTATGTGGAGTCTACTCCAGTATAAGGGGGAGAGGAGTGCAACGATAACATGGTGTGTCCCATGTGAAGGAAATGGTAACATGACATGTCTTCACAAATAAACAAAACCTCGAAAATATACACTGATGAACTGCAACATCGACAACAAAGATCAGGTTTGAGTTTAGGATATAAAAATATGCATGACATTCTTGAGTCTTGACTTTTGACTATTCCCTCATCAACTTTCTGTTCACAAACATTGGTAACTTCATCTGTTGGGAGACTTAATCAGCTGAACTATAGAAATGAGCCTGAGCGGGATATCTTTCTACTAGGAGCATTGTTTGCGTACAATCTGTTTAAAACACTGTATCATATCAGTAACCAGTAACCAAAATTCATACGAAGGATTCACCAGAAAGAATACAATGCCAGGAACCAAACATCAGTAACTTCATCCAACAGGATATTGTATCATAGCAGTAACCAAAATACACATGAACTAGGAAGAACACAATGGATTGATACATTTACAGGGCAAATTTTACAATGTTAACCTATCTATAATTACATCATGGTAATCAGAATGTTCTAGTTCCACAAATAAGAAGCCCCCCATACTCTATTCGATTCTGAAAGGTCATGATATCCGTTAGCAGATCCAGATTTTCTTTTTGAAAGGCGTAGTCATCTGCAGAGTAACTAGACCTCATGACTTTCAATGCTTTGTTATTTCCCCTTCCAAAATTCCCTATATATTGCTGAACATCGCAATTTTGAGCAGTTTTTGCTGGCTCACGAGTGAAAGAGAAACAGGAACTTCTGCTCCGTGGAGTGTCAAAGCCATCAATATCATCACTAGAATTACTTCTGATTTTCAAGCCAGGGGGATTCACGTGACTAAAGAAAACACTGTCAGACGCGTCCGAGCCAGTCATGCTAATTGAGCACTGGGTTTGGTTTTCAGACTCCTGGGAGGGGAGAAAAAAACATAAATGTTATGGACAAATTGAAGACAAGAAATACCCCCAATGAATCTGCTACATCTGAATGAGAAAACAATATCGAAAATCCTAGGATACAAAAATAAACAGAGAAGGATGGCAACCACTGATGATCAGATAATGATTTTTGGACAACTATCAGCATAAAGAATAGTATAGTAGGGATTTCAGGATGGTTCCCAGTTCAGGTAAAGTCCGCATCTCATGGGACTTTATAAACTAATGGCCACAAGTAGCATGATTTCATATCCAAAATAAACTAAAGGTTTTATTTCCAGTTTCACTTTGTTTCTCCCCAAAAATGGAAATTATATAGAATTTCTGAGCAGAATATTTAAAACTTCGTGTTGTGCCCCAAAAGTCAGAGCAATCAAACAGTTTGAGACCATATTAAGCAAAAATAAGAATGCACACATACATATCCCAAGAATATTTCTAACTTGATAATCTAGTTTTCTTTTTCGAGAAGGGAAGATTTTATTAACTTGATAATCTAGTATAAGATCATACTACTATGCACTTCCAAAAACTGTGAACACATACTGAAAACCAGTTCACTAACCTCACGAAGGCCATGCTGATCAGTTGTAGGGTGGGTTTCCTCAAAGCTCGAGCCCCCTTTGTGGAAAAACCTACTGTTGTTCTTTGGTGGTACACTCACCAATGAATTTGGTTGAGGATCCTCAGGTGACGAGAAATCAGTGCTATCCATTGTCGAAATTGAAACACATTCCTCAAAATAATTCATCGCCTCTTCAGCTAAATGCCTTGACACTTTCAGTCTTTCTATACTACTCTGTAACACGAACACAGATATAACGATCAGTTCCCGAACATGCAGCCCAAGATTGAATATTATCAACAGAAATCAGCATCAAAGTTGCACAAATAAATTAGAGTCATCTTTAAGTCTGTAATTACAAGCGATACTATTTTTCCAGAAAACATTGTGTGTTTGTGTATTTCATACCTTTCTTCTTGGCCGTTTTTTATGTGTCTCGGTAAAATTTGGAACTGTTACTATGTCCTTTAGCATTCTACTCAACTCTTGTTCCCGCTGTTCTTCAACAGCCAAATCAGCCCGAAGCTTTCGAGCGCGTTCATGTGACTGCAAATAAGAGGTAAACGTCATAATTGATGACTGCACTTGACTAAGGGCACAACATAGCTGGCATAACAGTATGATACCTGTTGAGTTTTATTGTGTACTCTGTTATGTCAGTAGTCAACTCAGAGGTTTCCGGATCACACTCGAGAGGAATTTCTATTTGCTCCCATTGCTGTTTTGTGCTATAGTGCCTTAGTTCTGACACCTCTTCCATGGCATCTGCATCAAACTCGAGAGGAATTTTCATTTGCCCCAAATCATGCTGTGCTGCATCGTGCATTACGTCTGCAGCCAACTCAGCAGCATCAGTATCAAAATCAAGAGGGATATCCACAACTTCTTCCTTTCTGTATTCTGTTGCATAATCACTTATGTCAGAGATAAACTCAGCAGAATCTGGGTCGAACTCAGGAGGAATTTCTAGAACTGGATCCACTGGGACGGTTGAATGGCTCTGCCGCCAAACGACCTATTAATGAAAGAAAAGTAGCATCAGGAACAACTAGCAAAAGGGAATATAGTATGAATCATAGGTCTAACAGAATATAGAAGAGGAAAAAAAACAGCAATTTATTAGGAGAAAAGTAATGTTCAAAGGAAAAGCTGGAAGCAAAGGCAACTTTTCTCCTCCTTTAGACAAAGCAAGTAGCACTGAGCCAATAACAAAATATTTCCAAAAGGAAACACATTTTCAGATTGGCAGTGTTATATGAAACACATCAAGCTACAAACGTGCAAATGCAACACATTGCAAACTCAGAGAAACAAATGGTTATCATGCTAGCGTACGCGTTGTTACAAAAATACAATTTCAAAGTGCATGAAACAGAAATGCACAAAGCCATCCTTTCGTGAATTTACAGATTACAATGTAACAGGACGATAGCTTAACATGTGAGTCACTAATTCTTACATGCTCAAGATGATCACCACGGGACGATACGGAAGCACTAGAAACTGAAGGGGTAGTTTCACCCAATTGTTGGCACTTCTGTGAAAAAGAAACACACTTTTAAGTTACTGATTTGATCATCATGCCAGTAAACCCCATGGCTTGAAACATTTGGCCAAACTGTACAAACATTCACATACCACTCCGGGTGTTGACCCTTGAGATGAACAACTTGCAGACGTCCCATCTAACCTATATTTGTTCTGTAAGAGTGTTACTTCGTGAGAATACAAGTTTTTTAAGGGTTACACAGTTAGGATGTGCACAATAAACCATCATCCACAAGGGAACCAGCTTGCGTACCTCCAGAACTGAATCCCTACTCCGGCGTAGGAACCTGGACTCTGCATCCGTCTGTCAAATTTAACAAGACAAAGTCATTCTTTTTTATCAATTGGTAGCCAGTCATGTTAGTTAAATTGATGGACATGGATTCAGATTGGATCTCGGCTACTCTACGAATTCCCCAAATTCAGCTGGCCTGGTTGTACAATAACAATTTTCTCCTATTCTATGGATCTAACTAGCATTCCTGGCAGTCAACTTGGTACCAGTATTACATCTCTTCCATATTGTACACAGGAAACTGGTATGTAGACTAGCAGATTGTAGCAGAGCAGAGGAAAAATCATACTAACCTCCGTTCACAAATACTTGGCAATGTTGACTTTTACTGTTACACTTTGACTGACAATAATTTTTTAAATTTTTAGTTACCGGTGCTAACAATTGTATTAACACTACGTTTGGATGTCAACATTGGGCCTGGAATTGGGGAATTGGTATTGGGCCAAGCCAATTGCAGCTGTTTGGATGCACCTGGTATTGGAATTGGCATTGGAGCCCAATACCGTATGGATTTGAGGTGAACTAAAACTGGCTGCCTCCAATGCCAAGCTCTTGACCTCCGATTTGGATAGAATCTGTTCGTTCCCAAAAGAAAAAAAAAAAAAGAGACGAGCGCCGCTCAACTCACGGCCAGACCAGCGACCACGACACCTTCTGGTCCCCGGCGAGCTGCGGCCTCCTCTCCGACGAGGTCATCTTCCTCTCGGCGATCCGCGGCCTCCTCTCCGGCGAGCTCGTCTTCCTCTCCGGCGAGCCGCGGCCTCCTCTCCGACGAGCTCGTCTTCCTTTCCGGCGAGCCGCGGCCTCCTCTCCGGCGAGCTCTTCCTCCTCTCCGGCGAGCTCGTCCTCCTCTCCGGCATGTGCGCCCCCCTCTTCGGCGAGCTCGTCCTCCTCCGTCGTGCTCGTCCTCCTCTCCAGCGAGCTGCGGCCTCCTCTCCGGGGAGCTCAACCTCCTCACCGCGCGCCTCCATGGCCACCTCGCCACAGCTTCTAGACAGCAGCCCGATGGGGATTGAAGAGATAGAGCAGCGGGGATTGAAGAGAGAGAGAAGAAATCGAGAGAGGAGTGGATAAGCTGATGGGGAGCAGTCTGAATTCCTAATTCAGAAGTCATATACATCCAAACATGAATCGGTATTTTCCCTTTGTTGAATTTCATCTTCCAATTCTATTTACATCCAAACAATCGCTTTGGCATTCAGCTCAATGCAATGCCTCCTCTGATTTGGTATTGATCTGAATTCAATGCCAAGGCTCCCAATGTCTACATCCAAACGGAGCCTAATAGATTTGTAACAAAAAATATTCAAACATGTATTTTGTTCATATGTAGTTGCAAAAAAAGATGTAGAAAAGACGAATGGTCAAATGGTGATTGAAAAAGTCAAAATTGTCAATTATTTGTGAACGGAGGTTTGTACATTCTGCAAACAGGTGACAGGTAAAGATGGAAACTTTGTGGAGACAGAACTCCCTGGTAATGAAATGTAAAGCAGGGACTAACCTCTGAGCCCCTGTAGGGGCGCGCGTCGTCGGTCACCGACCGCGCCCGGGAAGACTTCTTCCCACCGACAGAGGCAGCGCTGTCCACCGACGGCGCCGAGTCAGTGCGCCGGCGCTGCGGCGCGACAGACACCGACCGCGCTCTCCCGCCGCCGCCACGGCCCCCGCCCTTGACCGGGTGACGCCCTCTGTCCCGCTCCAGCCTGGCCACATCCCCGCCGCCGGAGCTAGTACTAGTAGCAGTCCCGGCCGAGCGCTGCTGCAGGGAGGGGAAGGCGAAGGACGGAGAGGCCGTGGAGTCGAACAGCGGGTTGGTGCGGGTGTTGGCGTAGTCCTCTTGGAGGTCTCGGCCGCGGGGCGCGGCGCTGACGCTGCGGGAGCGGGAGCGGCGCGGGCACGGGGGCTGGTCGGAGCGGGAGGAGGATGAGGTGGCGTGAAGGGAGCGGCGCGTGGTGGACTTGAACGCCGCCGAAGCCATCGGGTGGCTGAGTGGTACGGCGGAGGAAACGAAACGGCGCCAAGGGAAGCTTGGAGGGAAACGAAAGGAAAGGGATGTGGTGTAGTGCTGCCGGCGGGTGGGGTCGCAAAGGTTTTGGGCTGCACGCACGGACGGGGTTAAGGTGATGACAAATGGGTCCCACCTCTGCCGAAGAGAGAGGAGGAGAAAAACAAAAGAAGAAAAAAAAATGGAGATGCGGGGGATCGAACCCCGTGCCTCTCGCATGCAAAGCGAGCGCTCTACCATTTGAGCTACGTTAGCACTGATTGATGATCATTAAAATTTATATATATGCAAGCCAAACGCATCTACAAAATCAAACAATCAGTGGAGGAAAAGATATAAAAAGAACAAATGGAGATGTGAGGAGTCGAACCCCAGGCCTTTATTAAGCGTTTAATAATGCTCTACCAATTGAGCTACATCCCCTATTTATTTAATCACATGATATAATTACTTTTATAATTTTACGTTTACTGAATTTTTTAGTGTTGATTCTGAAGAGAGACTGACCCAAATTGTTCCCTTGGCAAAGCAAGAAAAACATTTTATCCAACCATGGAGCCCTTTGATTGAAGCTGATGAAGATTCCTCAAAGGGTGAGATCATCTAGGCAAAGCAATAAGCAACACGGGTATTGTTGGCTGGTGCTACAAGCACGTATGTGTATCGACCAACTAGAGTTAGACAAGATTATATGCCTTCTTAAATGATGACATGAATCCATAGTTTCTGGCAAAGAAACAAAATATTTGCAAGGTGGTATTGGACATGAGGAATTGCTTATGAGCAAAACTCTTTCTCTTTGGTACCATTCGTTATTCCGTTGGAATTGTATCCAGCTGCCAGGGAGATCCAAACAAGAGCACGCATAAAAATAAAAACGAACTGTCCAGTTACCCTACCCCGTGTGATGTGATCCCAACAGATTACTGAATATTTTCTGGCCAAGAAAAAAATAATCGTACTGTTTATCTTTTGGCTTGCACGGCAGAAAAAAAAAAGAAGTAGAAACAGAACTGTAGAAAAATAAAACAAAAAAAAAAGGATGGAGATGTGAGGAATCGAACCTGAGCTACATCCCCAATTTTTATTTGGTAATGCATTATAATTGATTTTATAACCTTTTTATTATGTTATTTTTGTACTTGCACATAAGCCACAAGAACCGACAATGGAACAATAGTACCTCCAAATTCCGCTTTCAGCGGTAGAGAATACAATCACCATCCAACAACTTTCAAAACCTTATCAGCCAGACCATACAGTGTCGTGTGTTGCGGTCATTATAAGTATTTGGGCATTTTATCGTTAATTGAGCGTTTAAGATCAGTTTGGATTTTAAGTTTGCAGCTCATTTCTTTTCACAAAGCCAATTTGCAGCTATCCAAACAGCATTAGTACTTCAGGCTGTGCCATCTACCTGTGGTCCAAGAGCAACAAAGGCCAAGAATGTTCCAACGATTGCAGAGGAGAAAGAACCCGGCAATGAGTTAACTTGGCCAACTAAGCACGTATGTATATCGACCAACTAGAGTTAGACTCACAAGATTATATGCCTTCTTGAATGATGACACAAATTTATAGTTTCTGACAAAGAAATAAAATATTTGCAAGGTGATCTTGGACATGAGGAATTGCTTAGTTGAACAAAACTTTTCTTTAGGTCCCTTGGAATTGTATCCAGCTGCCAGGGAGACCCCAGACAAGAGCACGCATACAAATAAAAACGAACTGTCGAGTTAACCTACCCCGTGTGATGTGATCCCAACAAATTACATAATATTTTCTGGCCAACAGGAAAAAAAATTGTACTGTATATCTTTTGGGTTGGACGGTAGAAACAAAAAAAAGCTGAAACAGAACTGTAGAAAAACAAACAGAAAAAAGGATGGAGATGTGAGGAGTCGAACCCCAAACCTATATCAAGCATTACGATATTGCTCTACCAATTGAGCTACATCCCCAATTTTTATTTTATTTTATAACCTTTTATATTCTTTTTGTACTTTCACGCACATGCCAATCGAAGATACAACGAGAGTGCCTCCAAATTCCCGCTTCAGCGGCCATTATATCATTCCAAGTATTTGGGCATTTTATCGTCAATTGAGCGTCTAAGGTCAGTTTGGATTTTAAGTTTGCAGCTCATTTCTTTTCACAAAGCCAATTAGCAGCTATCTAAACAGCATGTGACAGCATTAGTACGTAGTAGTACTGAAGTAGTAGTAATAAGTAGCTCCTCTCAGCTCTACTAAGTCCCCATGTTACTTCAGGTTGTGCCATCTACCCGTGTGGTCCAAGAGCAACAAAGGCCAAGAATGTTCCATTGATTGCAGAGGATAACGAGCCCGGCAATGAATTACTGTAACTTGGCCAACTGAGTCAAATCTGTGTACTTGAGAGGCAGATGGTCCTTGACAACCTCTTCTTCCATGTGGAGACCCACCCACTTGTAGCTATCTCATGGTGCGTTGTTTACTCTTAGCTCGATCATTGGTATGGTATGCTTAAGAAACTTTATCCCTCATGCCTGATGCGTGTATGTAATGTACACAGGTAGATTTCAGTATCCAGAAACTGAATCGAAACAATGGATTCGTACCGTCCAAATTTACTATCCAGTGTCCGGAGCACAGAGCTGATGCTGTCACAAGGAGTACATACATGTCATCTGAATCAGGATTTGCGACGTAGTACTTGCCAGTTGCCGTTCATCGCACAATGCTGGTCTGAATCTGAAGCCTTTCTGCACTATTGTACGCCCAACCAAATGAGATTCTCTCAACTTACTATCCTTGCGAACTGTCCAATCTGATCACATGACAAGGCGCTGACGCTGCTTACTTGCTGAGTTGATCGAAGGGCCTCCAGTTTATACCGCCGGATATGAACAAATAAGTGTACTAGCCTTATTAGTCGGATGAATTTCACACGGTCGGCGTTCAGGACATCGATTGTCTGTACTAAAAAAAGGAAATTTGACCAGATGGATATCCATAGACAGTATACATACTTGCAAGCAGATACTCCGTTATGCAAAAACAGAGTCCTCAAGAAATCGAAGTTGAAGTTTTGAGAGAGAGAATAAAAAATAACAGATTGGAGATGTGAGGAGTCGAACCCCAAGCCTCTATCAAGCATCTAATAGTGCTCTACCAATTGAGCTACATCCCCAGTTTTAGTTGATTATGCAATATAACTTAATTTATTATTTACCATAATGGAATCGTTATCCCTTCTTGCTACCGGATTTGCTGCATGCACGCATCCCTAGTACTTGCCCGAGAGTCGTTGTCACCGCCGGGACAAAATGGGGGTTCACAGATCAAGTCAGGCAGGGTGGCAAATATGCCCATCGCCGGCCGACTCTTGAGGACTTCCATCTCCTGCTGGATCGCAGTATGAAAGAGTAGTAGAGTACCTTTGCTATGGCTACATGTTGAATTAATTCTTGGAACCCTGTGTTTGCTCTGCAAAGATTTCTACTGTCAAGAGAATATTTAAGATCTGGAGGTGAAGCTGTTATGGATAACCATGCAAGCCGTTACGCAAAAGAACAGAGTCCTCATTGAAAGGGGAAAGGAGAAGTTGAGCAGATAGGTATATGTAGATATGCAAGTCAATATTCCGTTATGCAAAAACAGAATTATCAGTAAATCAAACAATTGAGACAATAGAAAGGGGAAAAAAACAAATTGGAGATGTGAGGAATCGAACCCCAAGCCTCTATCATGCATTTGAATAGTGCTATACCAATTGAGCTACATCCCCTGTTATACTTAATTATATAATATAATTAAAATTTATTATTTATCCTTACTGCACGATGAATTTCTTGGAACCCTATGTCTGTTACGCAGATATTTCAATCGAAGAGGTGAAGTTTGCATAGCACGGATGGTTTGCAGTTCACTTCGTCCTCAAAAGTTCGCTTCAGAAGATGGCATCTTCAGTCACCATTGGACTGGTAGAAGCTCTACAACACCCAGTGCCCCATGTTACTTCAGCATGCCATGCATCTACCACTATTGTCCACGAGCAAAAGGGCCAAGAATGTTCCAATGATTGAGGAACAATGCAAGACTAGGAGCAAGGCCATTACTTAGACAGCGGGCCAGTCAAATCTGTGGAACTTGAGAGACAGATGGTCCTTGGCCAACCTCTCATCCATGTGGAATGACACTTGCAGTCAGTTAGTGGTGCATTGTTTACTCTGAACTCAATCATGGCATGCGTTTTCACTTGGTTACAAATCTAATCCTCTTGCACGTAATGTCTACTTCAGCTATAGGTAGACTTTAGTATCCATGGTTTATCGGAATATTGGATATGTACAGTCCAAATTCACGAAGGAAGGAGCATGCCATCTGTTCGTGATACGTCTGTGACCTACTGTCCGTACATCGGTCGAAATGCATGCCAATCTGAATCTGAGGCTTGGTGTATCATTGTTCTCACAGCTAAACGAGATTCTCTTAACTATCCTAACTGCTCTCCAAGAAGCGAATTTCAGATCTGATCACATGATGACAAGGCGCAGCTAATTTACTGATGAACTGACACAGAAGTGCCTCCAGTTTATACCGTCGGATATGAACAAATACCGGTCATTATTGGTCAAAGATGATCATCACATGGTCGGCATTCTAGGACTTCATTCGTATATACCCAAAAAAAGCAATTGACCCGATAGGTAGGTACCCATAGTTAGGTATACAATGCAAGCCAATAATCATAACGCAAATAAAGAAATCCTCAACCAAACCGTTAAGAAAAAATTCACTATTCCATAACAAACAAACAGATATTGAGGGGAAATTTTATTTTGTTTTCTTTATCCTAATGCAAGCGATGGGAACATACATTGCTGCTGCATCAATTTCTTTGATTATTTCGTTGTTGGTTTTCTTGAGATCAGATCCGACCAGCTCAAGAAAAAGGTGTTTTGGACTTTTAGTCAAAGAGAACCGAAGTGCATTATACATTTTTTTCCACTGCAAATTTTAGAAATCGATGCAGAACTAAAAAACGCAAATCTTATTGGGAAGTTAAAAAAAAAAAGAGCATTGGAGATGTGAGGAGTCGAACCCCAAGCCTCTATCAAGCAATGAAATAGTGCTCTACCAATTGAGCTACATCCCCAACTTGATTTATTTAACAATATAATTTTATTTATTTTTATATTTATCATAATGTGTTTTACAAGCTACTGCACCTGGCGGCTATATAGTTTCTTTGTTTTTTCTTTCTTTCTTTTTTTGCTTGTGAATGGAAGGCGCCAACATTAAGTACAAGTAGGAATTATTACCGATCATATTTGTCATGTGTTTGGATTAGATCATTTTCTTATTAGATCTGACCAGCTCAAGAATACGTAGTAGGTGGTAAGACTTTTAGTCAAAGAGAATCAAAGTGCACTATAGGTTTCTTTACCTGAAATAAGAAATTGCTGCAGAACTCCGGGTGACATGTTCACACAGCTCGGCCATATGCTTCACGGTTCGCCTTGTGCTCCCCTCCACTACTAAAGATATGGGAAAGAAGAGCAGCATGTTCTCTGCATGTTCCGGCAAGTGGAAGAAGCTCGCTGACATCTTAACTGCTGAGCACAGTATATATACACAGGTTACAGTTACTAACACTCCAAGTCCAAACATCAGACACAGACCCCAGACCCCAGCATCCTCTGGAGACTGGATCTACCACTCCTGCCTCTGCCACAAGCCACAGCTCAAGGCTCTGCAGAGATGAAGGTTCTACGCAGCAATGCGATCATGATCATGAGCGCCATGCTCTTTCTCCATCTCCTCCAGTGTACTGCGAGTACAGAAGCATCGCCAACAATGTTACCTCCTGGCAACAATGCAGAAGTACAAGGTTGGGTGCTGCGTCGTCCCGGGGCAAGGAGGTTGCTGCGGCTGCAACCGGCGGCAGCGACCACGGCCACCAACGCCTTCCGTGTCAAGGACAACGGCGTCCATCAGGCGATGACGGCGCCTGCCAACGCGAAGCCCAACGTGGAGTTCAACGCTAGCATGAGGCTGCCCCCCAAGAGTATACCCAGTCCCAGGCAGAATTAGCTCTCATCTTCCAGCCATTCGATGGAGATCTGGGAGTTTTGGAGGCGATGGCATGAAGCAAGCAGCTTGATGTTCCTTCTCCTCTAGTAGCTAGCAAGCAGTTTTTTGTACTTGGTTATTAGATGTTATTCGTTTCTTGTAGATGGTACTAACCTGATGTATAGGAGAAGACATGCAGTGCGGGTAATTTTACTGCATAGTGAGTAGATCCGAGTGTCTGGTTATGAGAAATGAGCTTTGCTTATTAGGCCATAGTGAGGGCTCATTTCATTGTGACATTCCACGAGATGGAATTGGGGGAATATGTGCCGGTTTCTCTCCAATGATGCCAACTTGACATTAGTCAACATGATATTCATTTTCTTCCTCTCATCACGGTTGCTGCTTATCCAGGAAGCAGTAATAAGGTTAGTTTAGTTATGGTGCGTTCAGTTCTGATCTACATAACTTTCTCACAAAGGAGTGATGGACCGAAGACATGACCATTGTACAAAAATAACTGCAGCAGCAGGCATATACGGTAAATCCACAGTGATGGTCACATCAACAGCACAGCAACTTATTAAGATCATCTCTACTAATTTCATCCCGTTTAAAACACCATTCCTTGCTTTAAACCAGCCATTATGTAAAAACCAAAGTAAAACAACAATTTTGAACCAAATGCTATAATAATAAAAATTAATAAACAAATTTGAACGACAGGACATATTTGCAGTTCACACCATATCTATGAGACTATGACCAGTAAGTTTACAGATGTTCTACAGATGTTTCAGCCCTAAAACTGTTCTAGCACTGGGCAACTCTTAAGCAACAATGTTACTATCTTTTTGCCTCAGGTCAAGGAGCAATGTAAAATAACAAAAAAAAGCCTAACTACACATGAGCAGAAAGAGTAACAAACTACTCAAGACCAAAAGGAACAGTTATACATCACAAAAGCTGCATGCCTATTCTACAAATCTTTCCGATTCATGAGCACTGGTCCTGCTTTTCTTGCAGGACAAATGAACTAGAAGCTTACTGCTTGCGGATTACTGTTTAATATACAAAGTTTGCACAACCTTGTGCAGCATTTATAGCCAGACGATTGCCATTGAATCACTGTCGTTGGACAGACGGAGATTGCTGAACCTGCACCGGCGGGAAGAACCCAATGCCTGATGACTGAAAGAATCCAGCTGATGTTGGTGATTGCTGTGGTGCCTGCGGAGACTGCTGCTGGGGTTGGCTCTGAGCTGGTGGAAGCGGAGGTGGAGGCGGTGGCCCACTGGGTCTTGGAAAACCTGCCGGCAGAATGTTGGACAATGGAGGCGGAGGTGGCATAGAGCCGGCCATCATACTGAAAGGTCCCATTCCAATCATTCCTCCAGTATTCTGGGTAAATTGTTGTATAAGGGGTGGCAGTAGAGATGGCAAAGGAGGCGGAGTCGGTGAAAATGAACCTGGTGCCTGGTTTGCCAGTGTTGGTGGTTGCGTCCCTCCAACAGAAGTTGGTACTGCTCCAATCTGTTGTTGCACTTGACCGAAAAAGGGAGTACCCATGTCACCACCCTGTGTGGGTTTCTCAATCCTAGGCCTCTTTTCAAGCTGGAAGCCTGGTGGTCCTCCAGAGAGTTCTCCAGAAGGAGATCCACTGTTCATGGAAGCAGCATGCTCAGCTGCAAGGGAACTAAAAATGGAGGACAGCACCTGCTCGGGTGCTGACAAAGACGCAAGCTTAGCTGCCATGGCTGCCGCCGTTTTTTTGGGCTCATCACCAGCTACACTGACTGTAGGGGCATTCATGATTGGACTAGAATTAGATCCTGCGCCATTTATAACATGGGCACCACAAAGACGTTGTCTTTTTTGCAAAATTTGTTCAGCTTCTGCTCGAGCAACCTATTTTAGAGATTGACTTAGCAGTTAACCACATGTCACTTTGTTAAATTATCATATAATTGCAGTGGCAGAGAAGATACTACAACCAACATACATGATACTGTAGTTTGCAATCTTAGAGAAAGTAAAATGCAACACACACACAAAAAAAGAAGAAATAAGCAACAAGTTCACAGGGATGACAAATAGAATTCTGGAGCAGAGTTATTTCTACAAGAATTCTGTACCAAAGTTGACGTGTAACAACAAATATACTTAGCTCCATCAACATAGGAATCCAGACTGGGAGATGTCAAGACATCAGCCTGGTTGGCTGATGCTGCAGGACACAAATCAACCTAGTCAAGATGCTAAACTGCTAATGAAGTAGTCTCAGTGGGCATTTTCAACGGTTTTAACTTTAAGAAAATATGACTATGTTATCTTCTCCACACATTTGTGCGTATCCACCGTTCTTTTCTAAGTCTATTACCACTATCATATACAAAACTTCACCAATTCGAAGCCATTTACAAAGCAAAACTCCGGGTGCCATCGGGATTCAAGTCGACATGAATAAAAGAGCTGGCAAAAGGCAGAAAGGTATCCTAGCAACTTAGCAAGAAAACTCTTGGCACTATCTTGTATTTCTGGCACAAGAAAAGCCTATCTTTTTTGGTACTAAAAGTAAAGAGCATCATAATAAAAGCCATGTGATTTGGAAATATCAATATAGTCATCAAAAAACAGTAACATACTTGCAAAAGAGGAGAGAGAGAGAGAGGAAAATAAGATGAAAGAAGATACAAAAGAATAGCTCTTACTTGCAACTGACTGCGAACAAGCTCTGACTTCGATTCCTGTTATATAAACAAGAAAGCATAAAGTTCAGAGATGAGCATGAGGCATGGAATCAAAATGGAACTGTTAAAAGATAAAAAAAGAGCGCTTCAGACCTGTTCACTGAGGGCATCTCTTAGTTGACTGATCAAAGTTGCCCTTGCCGTATCGACACTTTCAAGTTGTTCAAGACACTGCTTTAGTATTGTTTCCTGTTCTTGAAGGTCGGAGATCAATGACGATCCTTGTTGAATACCTTACGGAAAAATACAGGCCAAAAAAGCATGTTGCATAAGAATGGGACCAAACTTTCATGGAAGGCAGTTGCCATGACACTAAAGAACTAGTGAAGCAGGCAAATCTTACCATTGTTACAAGCATCGTCGACATCTTTATTCATCTTCTCCAAAACACCAACAGTACTCTTACATTTATTTAATGCGGTGTCTTCATCAAAATGTTTATCAAGCACACTTTGATATGCACTTACAATCTTTTCAGGCATCCCGCCAACAGCCAGTTTCTACAGTAGAGGTCATGAATATAGAGGCAATTCCAAAGTCATTTAATATGCTAAATCCACCCCCCAATACAAGGAAACGAAGTGTGTTACAGAATCATAGGGAACTTACTTTTATTATTGTACTTGAATCCTTCCTTGCAGATTTGGAATTTGGAGAGGGATTAGAGGCAGGATCTGAGTTTTTCCCATTGCTATCCAATGTAGGAAGGCTGTCACCAAGAATGTCATCTTTCAGACTTTCGATTCGTGTTCCAAAAACCTTGCGTTCATCCCAAATCCCTATCTGCAGTTCAAAAGAAAAGGATTGAGAAACTTAATTTCCAATTGTGACTGCAACAATGAAATAAATGTTACTGGCCACCGCCACCTATTCCATGATTAATGATCAAGTCTCCATGCACTTTTGTGCCCTTACAGTCAATATTACACACCAAATTTTGCAGCAAATCTTTTTACAAAGCATAGACTGAATGTCTAAGCAAAAGTCTGATAGAGAGGGCCCATGCAAGTAATTAAATACTAAAGGACAGCAGGGCAAGTCTGTATACAACTGAATACCAAATAAGAGAGACCTTCAGAGAAAAATATGTGTTCATCAAACGTATGCCTCTTGGAAACATAGGTTTAGAAACTAAAAGTATATTCATTTTATTAATTGGTTTCCAGTTGTCCACTCTTGTATGGCTTGTAGCACACATTTTTCATGCAGATGTGTCTAAAAATCAAAATGAAACACAAATGATTAAACCTTCAAAAAGACACCCAGTGGACCAGATACATATCTGTAGTCCATATAAGTATACCGGAGGAAGAATCATATAGTTGAACAACATAAAGGAGCAGCAGAACGTGACTCCAATGGTTTACTAAATCAACTTAACCAGCAGCGGACATTAACCCAAAGGTATTGTTGTACTATAATGATACAGACACAGTTCTATTCATCCAGCATTCTAGGAAAGCCACAACTCACTAGATCCATGCTAGAATAAACAGAGTTGCCGGACTGCAAAGCAATAATCATGTGACAGTGAAAGATAAGCAACTTACTAATCTTGCCACAACTTTCTTTCCTTCTTCTTCCCCATTGTCATAGACATATTTCAATGATTTAGGAAGAACCCTCCAGAACTCATTCACATATTCTCCTCCCTTGCGTTTGCTGTTTTGCAAGATGTCATTTGATAGATAAAGGTATGCTATTTTCTTATTGCTGTTTGCACTATTAAACTGCTTCTCCCATGTGTCTACAACTCTTCTGGCTCTCTTCCGGTGAAAAATGCACCATTGTGAAAGTGCTGATTAAGAATTAAGAAATACAAAATAATCATACAACACTGCAATCTAGATTCAGGTTTGCAAAAGGAGGAAAGAAAAAAAGGATTTTCTGATTAAATTCGACACAGCACACAGCGTTAGGAAATGGGGAAATATATACGATTTACAATGGATGTTCACTACTCAAGAAAACTGCTGCACAAACTATAGCACAAATATTTAGTTTATAACATAAAGAAAAGGGGGAAATGTGAGCATGTGTTGCCCAGTTATAGTGGTTTCATCTTTGCCATAAAAGAGAAACCCACCAGCCAACTGGATATGGTCCTCAGTCTCGGTCATCTCACTACGACAGGATAGGCTGATACTAGATGTTTTTGGATACTACGCACGCACACACAAAAAGAGCAATACTAAAATTTGTATTAAAGCATTTGGTTTAGCAGTAGAGATCAGATCAGGGTAGGAACGAGTGTGGATTGTGGAAAGCTACCAATGACGAGATCATCCGGTCGTACAGGATATTAATTGTATGCAAGTGCAGTAGTTTCAAGCAATGCAGCAACATTTGAGGTACAAAAGTTTACAAGGGCTTGTTACGAACTTGGAAGGTAAGTGGCACATAGTTTTCACAGAGGATGCAAGCACAAACTACAACATATTTCATTTTATAGTTGACAGAGGAGTGCAGGGGTTCGTCGAAATGATTTCTACATGCAGAAAATGTTTTAATTAAGTCTCTGACCTGGTAGTGATTTAAATGGTGGCTGTAGTAAATGGTAGGGGCAAAGTTCCTAGTATGCATGTGAATAAAGTTTTTGGAACATGATGCTAAATGCTGCTCCTAATTCAAAGTCCTATACATCTATTGTAGGATTGGATTGATGTCATCACAGGATATTACATCATCAAACTGATTAAGGGACTCTAAATGATGATACAAGGTATAGTGTTAAAGGATAACTTGTGTTGCCGATACAATCAGCGATCTATTGTTTCTAGAGACTAGAAAAGATCATTCAGATAGCTGACGGAACAGGCTCGATAGCGAAAGCGGAAGCTACTAGCATGTCACTACTGAAACGAAAAATGGAAGAAAATTATTTGATGCTTAGAAGTTCGAAATACGTGGCCAATTCCCTATTAAAATATGTGGAACTTGATTATTTTTGCCCCCTTAATGTGGCATACTAACTCAAGGATAACTATAGCTGCATGAGTCCCCGTCATCTTTTGATATTTCCTGAAGAACAACACACCCAAGGACAGACCCACTGCTGGAAGCTCCCACACATGGTGGGGTCTGGGGAAGGATTATACACGAGGCAAACCTTACTCCTGCAATGTGCAATGAAGAGAAGCTGCGACAAACCCAGGACCTCTCGACACAATGGGGTGACATAACATAACCACTGCACCAGGCCTGTCGTCCTAGAATCATATTCAAACCAAGAACTAAAAAGAATTCAAAACAAAGCATTGAACAGTGTTTTTGTAAGAGGAGCTAAGGCAAGCTTACAGCCAGCTTGAACATTTCACTTCACACAGAGGAAACCCTCAAAAACTCGAAACTCTAAATCTAAATACACCAGAAAGCTAATAAGAAGTTCAAGATTTGCACACTGGCTCACCTCCAATGCACAAAAGGAATTATATTTTTCCCAAAAAAAGGAGGGCCAAGGAAGATATACTACAATGAAACGAATAACTGGGAAGCGTGGAAACATTAATCCCGATGCTCATAAGGATCTAAGTTTTAGATATGTGCATCAAACTAACAACAATATGCGCTGTATGACCAGAAAAGATGCATGTATAAACCACTAAAGAGTAGCTCAAGAAACATAATTCGAGGCCAAACGAGATCTCATAGCCATTTTAACTCGCATAGTACATCGCAATTGTGACCTAGGGCTTTACTCGTATACGTTACAGGATCAATCGAAACAATAATAAAGATAACTTGCGAGAAGGAAACAACGGAAAAGGATACTCTGGATGCTCGTCGCTGAGCTGTTGAGCTTATTAAGCTTCTCGACCAGCCTCTGCTCGCTGAAGGAGCCGCCGCCGCCGCCGCTGGCATCCCCCGTTTCCGTGTTGGCATCCGCCTTCGTGTCCGCCATCACAAAGGCGCCGCCTGGCTCGCTTCCCCTCAGACAGACTAAAAACCTAAACGAAATCGTCCTCCTTGAGGGAGCAAGATCGAGCCAATCGTGCCTAGAAAATTCCAAAAAAATCGCCCATAAAATCAGAAATTTTGGGGGTTGAGGTGAGATAATGGAGCTTACTGATTCACGGGGGGGGGGGGGGGGGGGGGGTAGAGATGCATACCGCGGCAGGCGGCAGCGAGCTCCTGAGCTTGAGATTGCCGGTGCGGAGAGGAGGGGCGAAGAGGAAGACGAGAGGGTTTGGTTTTGGGGTGGCTTCCGCCCTTGCTTTTCCCCTTCTTCGGTGTGGGTTTTTTGTGTGCTCGGAAAGGATTTTGCACGTGAGACCTCGAGGAGAAACGAAAGGGGTGAAAGGAGAAAAGAAAAATCAAGGATACCTTTTCTCAAACATATCTATAATGATGTTATATTGTAGCGTTATTTATGAATCTTTTAATATACTTTGACTATAGATATTATTAAAAAACTCTATCTTGCTAACGGTAGGTAGCTCGATGGATCTAACACCGACTGATTGAGAGGACGCATGCGTGCAGCGTGCTACTGCATGAGGTGCGAGCGATGCTATGCTAGCTCATGGCTGAAGCTTGCAGACGGAGGAAGAAGCCAAGAAGCTTCTCTATCCCGCTGGGAGAAGCCGACTCAAAATGGGGTTCGGAGAGGTTGGGAGGATGAACCTAGACTAATAGCTAGCTTCCTTAATCTCAATCTGGCTACTAATAGCTAGTTAGTTGCGTCTCATATTTTTACATTTTTCAAGCTACAAACATTCCACATGATGTAATCTTAACACAAGAACTATTGCATTCTAATGATATATGATCTCATAATAAATAGATCAATTCGCGACAAGATAACTGTTAGCAAGATTTAAGCCTTATTTGTTTTAATTTTTGCTAGCTTTTCAGTTAGAAAAGCCAAAAGCTGAAACAGACGGAATTTTAAAAAATTCGTTTTTCAAACGCTTCAAAGCCAACTTAAGAGGAAATGAACCAAAAGCTGAAAAGCTCACCTAAATTTGCTTTTCCAACTTTTGGTGTGCGGAGAAGCTAAAGAAATATTCAAAAAGCCAACAATCAAACAGCAAACTTTTCAATTAACCAACAACCAGCTTGTCTAAAAGTTCAAAAACTCCGACCTAAACAAATAGAGCGATTTAAAATCTAATTGGACTATTGATTACCAACTCATTGGACTGTGAAACCTCGAGCTTTTAAATAGTGATGAGCCCTATAATTTTTATATGTTCAATTTCTAGCATAAAATTATATTACTATTTTAATATATTAGAAAACAAAACTATTATAATAAACATAGTTGCTATGATTACGTGGCTATGAATGTGTGGTAGAAGTAGTATTAGTCGTGAAAAGAAGAGTTCGTACATACCAGGACTCATCCTCAGTGTCAAAGCCGTTCTGTAATCATAATGTCAATCATTTGTTTGCGTTTAGATCAGATCGCTCTGGCTATTACTCCTTCTGTCCCGAAATATAAAGGAGGGTTTAGTCAAAGTCAAACCTTATTGACATTGATAGATGAGTCGGTAAATTGTTCTTTTAATAATTTTATTGGCGTCAATTTAATAAGTTACAAACTTGTTTTGGTTTAATATGTGGTAGATTTTGTTAGATTTGGCATCAAACGTGAGATTTGAGTTAGCTCTCGAACAATACCGAAAGTTTTTGAGTTGTCTTCTTTTTATCGAAAGAGAGCCTGTATTGGGTCCTCAGATTTCTGGTAAGTTCAGAGAAACCAAAGCATGTTGAGTCCGGTGCATCGCGAAACAGACTAATGATGCGTGCTAGTTAAATTTTGTTATGACGAAAGGCAAATAAAGACTCTACAAATATTCGAATGTACATTGAAGCGCGGTGAGATGTTGCTCCGTGGCATGTAACGTTGGGAGTTTCACCCTGAGCGGGACTGACGACTGTGAAGAGGCGGATGCACAGAAGATAATGTCGGAAGCGCCATCAGCGTCAGGTTGCAGCCGGTAGAGTTGTTGGCCGGCGGCGAAGTTGCCAAGCAGCTGGTACGAGGTCGGCGAGCCATCCATGGTTAGACACAGCTCATCGGTGCCTAAACCAATGGAACAGAACTATTAGTTCGATTCAGCTGAGTTGATGCCTGAGGATGCATTGGAGAAGCAGTGAGAGAAGGTACATGCGGCGAGCTCCTTTTGGGTGCGGTAAAGGAACTGCAGCACGGCGGCGACCTCGTCCCGGAACCTGGAGAAGGGGTGGTTGGCATCGTCGAGACGGAGCTTGCGGAGCTTGCATATGCCTTCGCCGAGCTCCATCATGGCGCCGCGGTGGTTCTGCATCTCCCATCGATCGATAATTAACAGCGTGCCAATTCAGGATTCCTTCGGCATCACAAGTTTACAATCGATCAGGTGAAACATATAAGTAGTAGTGGAACCTGGTTGAAGAGGTGGTGGAATCCGACGGCGCACTGGAGGATGCCGTGGAGGAGCGTCCGTGCGGGGTCCTCGGCGCTGTACCAGAGCTCCTCCACCACGTCGTGGCACGCGTGGAACTTGCCGCTGTTGAACAGCGCCACCGCCGCGTCGAACCCAGCAGACGACTGCTCCTCCTCCTCGTCATCCTCGTTGTCGTCTTGAGGGCGCTCACCTCGCGCCGTCATCAGCCGCCGGCGGCAGCGGACGTCGGAGCCGGTACGGCCGTGGCGGAGCAGCAATACATGTTGTAGCGGGTGAGATTGGAGTGAGGACGGCTGCGGCTGAAGCAACGGTCGCAGCTGGCGGAGCAAAGAAGCTGCCGGCGATAGGACGGTGAGCATCGGAGCTGCAGAGCCGGATGGCATGGCGTTGGAAGCGACGGGGTGCTCTGCTGCTGCAGACAGTTGCCGTGGTGTGTGGACATCGATCACTGCGGCGGCTCACCACCACAACAATTTTTCGTCAACGGCCACGCCCTGCACGACTCGACCGTCAAAGAAGAAAAATATCCAAACGGCCCGGCTCTGTTGTTAAGACCATTCTTCTTCTCTTTGTCATGGTCAATAACGGCCCATCTGGCCCAGTCCGTGGCGATACCTACCTCGGCCCCACGTCACGTCGTCTTCTTTGTCTCAAAAAAAAAAAAAAAAAAAAAAAACGTCACGTCTTCTTCCCGCGCGGCGGCTCGTCTTCCCGCGAACGCCAAAATCCATCCACCCATCCATCGCCCACGCGAAACGAGCAGGACAAGGGGCAAGGAAGATTTTCCCCAAACTGATTTCGCCATCTACGCATCCGCATCGCGAGGGTTTCAATCGCCGGAGTCATGGCGCCGCTATCGTGGCGGCACCACACCCTGCTGCAGGCGCTGCTCTCCCGCGGCCCCCTCCCGGAGCCCGACTTCCACGCCGTCTTCACCGCCATCTCCGGCAAGAACCCCGGTACGGAACATCCCGCTTCCTCCTCTTCTCTCGTCCCAGGCCCGGCCCTCTGTCCATCCAGCCGTTAGTCATCGAACCGTCGTAGCGCACCAAGTGCTCGACGAAATGCTTCTGAGCTTCTCTGGCAACTTACCATGCGGGTACTGCGGTATTCCCGGATTCATATGGGTTCCTTTGCTCCAAACGTTTAGGATACGTGTAAACTTTGCCTCACTAATTTCGCCAAGTCGAACACCCCGGATCCTGCTCTTCACTGTCCATCTGTTCGTGGTCATCCTTGCCGGGAGGGTGCGTATCCCGTGCCGTCAGGAGCAGACGCGCTTTGCAGCTGCGCCGGTGTAGAGGAGCAGGGTCTGTGTGTGGTGTGGGTGTGGCCAAATGGGGCTCTGTATTTTTGGGAGGACAGACAGGCCGTCCGTGTGGGCCTTGTGCTCTGCGTTGCACCTAGCAGCTAGTACACTGACCTGCCCATGGATTCCCGCCCTTCTCCCCTCCCTCATTCTTCCTTCGGAAGCCACTCAACAGTCACCATTACTTCTCTTCACTTCCCACCTGCCCATCCATGTTCGGTTCTTTGTTCTGAGAGCGTTTCTTCTTCAATCCCAAGCTAGTGTTAGAGCACACCGAGGATGGCGCCGCTTCCATAGCAGCAGCGGCACCAGACCTTGCTGCAGGTGCTGCTTTCCCGTGGGCCCCTCGCGGAGCCCCAGTTTCATGCCATCTTCGCCGACGTCTCTGGCAGGGACCCCGGTACCCTACATTACTTGGTTCTCTGCTCCTCTGCCTCTAGTCTTGATTCATTGTCTCTTTGCTCGCAGTCCCAGTAAGTATTTTCCACGAAATGCTCCTCTCCCAACCTTTTCCTGTGCTGGTTAGCTGGTGCATGTAGGTTTGCTCGGATTCTTGTGTACATCCCTCTCTTTTTCCATGCAAGTCTCAATTTATTTAGAATATATCTTCTGTTTATTCACTAAAAAGATGCTCGCTTCGTCTCATGCTACTTTTGTTGGACAATGGACCTACTTACAAACCTGGTCCTCTTTTTTAGCATCACTAAAAGTTTGCCCGTTGGTATATTGCTGCGCACGTAGCAAGTTGGATGGACATTGTCTATTTCCTCCTTTACTCCCTTTTTGTTGGTAGGCTTCACTGTGAAATTCATTTACTGCTGACATGCGATGCCTGGAACATACAAATTTGAGCCAAATGTAGCTGCCTTTATTTTTTAACGGAGGTGGAACTATGAAATCTGGACTATTCGTTCGATGAATATTTGAACTTGTCACAATTACTCAAAAGTCCCATCACAGTATTGTTTCAAATAGTGAGCTTCATCCAACATGGGTTTGAAATCAATTTTTAGTTCAGCTGATCATTGGTTTGCGACTTGACTGAATCATATATCTAGGACCAGGTATATATGACTATATAGCACATATGGGGTGTAACCTTCTCCTAATTCATTTGCTAAATTTCTTGTCTTTAATCATCTAATACTTGATATCATCATTTGCAGCCACTCATCAGCAGTTGTTCAACGACACGCTTCTCAAGATCAACAAGGAACTCGCATATTTGCAGTTTGAGCTGCGAGCATGTATAAACCAATATGATGGAATGGTGTATTATGGAGTGGTCAATAACATTGCTGACGAGGAATCAAAGCTTGGAACAAAGTATTCTGTGCCACAGATTGCATTCTACAAGGGGCTGGTAGGTGAAAGCTTGCTTCACCCAGATCAGTTTAAACTATTAGCTTTCACGTATGGTCATGAAACTATATCGACAATGATTCTTATGGCAGTTAGAAGCAATCGTCCATGAAGCTGGAAATGATGGTAGCATAACTGATATTGATGCTCTCAATGTCCGGCTTGAGAACCAGGTTTGTTGTACAAGCTTTCTGGAAACATGTCGCTTTGTTTCGTTTAAGCGGCTTTGTAATATTATTCATCTGTTTTAGTACATATCACGGGCACACATTTTCATACATGTGGCTGTAATAAAAGGTTTTCTGTTTTTCATTTTGGTGTAGCTTCATGAATTACAATTCACAAGTAGTTAATTAAGAGGATAGTTGTTTCATAAATTGCTACCATGTCATTTTTTGTATATGCCTGTTGGTATTTCACATAGCTTTACGTCACTATATCTGCTCATTACCATAGTTTGATCTTGATTTCAATATGATATCATGATTTATTGCGTGTTCTGTTCCCAGGTTGTGATTGCAGATGCAGGTAGTTCACAGGACACTCAATCTCGTCTTCCTACCTCCATAAAAAACTTCACAATGACCCAGAAAGAGAAAACTCTTACTGAACTGATACGAGATCGCTGGCTGTCGTACACCTCTTCGGGCAAGATTGGTCTGGGCATCAGATCATTTCTTGATCTTCGAAGTTGGTTCCGTGGTAACGATATTCCGTCCTGCGTGGTCTGCAATGAAGCTTGCATAAAGGTAATGATTTGTGATTGTGATGATTCTAAGATTTTCAGTTGCTTCCTCTTGTTTCTTATTTAGTGTATGACATCCTAACATTGCCATGAACTATGTTTCTATGATTTATGTTCTCAACAGGCATCAACTTGTCCTAGTCATGGATGCAATGTAAGAATTCATGAGTACTGTTTGAAGAAGAAATTTTCACAACGGAAGGTAGCTGCCTAATCAAAGTTTCATTGTTGCTCTTGTTGATGTTAAAGTGAGGGTTACCAATTTATTTGTACATGTAGGCTTCAAGAACCTGTCCTGGTTGTGGTACTGAATGGCCCCGGCAGGAGGGTGAAGTTGATGGCGATGATGAAGTGAACGAGCCTGGGAAAGATGAAGCGCCGTCAGCCAACCGTTCCTCGAGGAAAAGACGCAAGGGAGTGAAAGCTGAACTTGTTGAAGAAAATGAAAATGCTGGCCCATCAACTGCAGCTATGCCTAGGAGGGGTTCGAGAAAGACTAAAGCTGAAGCAGTGGAGGCTGCTCAAGAAGCGTCAGCCGCAGGAGCTTCACAGCCAACCAGGACTTCCAAAAGAAGGAAGAAGTGATGACACTTGTTGATGAGTTAACGGCAGCTTATGAGATTGCTAGGCTCTCTTTTGTCATGTACATACGGTAGCTGGTACCTGTTAGCTGTAGATGGCTCATTTGAAGTGGCAACGCTGCAACTTTCAGCTCTAGTAGAAGATACAGGCCGTAAGATGCTTTTGTTACTAGTAACTCCTAAAGCTTATGATTTCCGGCAGCACTAATTTAGATCGGTAAATCCAATACCACAATTTGCCGTTTGCTTGTTGATGTCGCACATGTTGTATTGATCTTTCCGTTGTTTCTTTCGCTGTTCCTCCTATCAAGAATAGAAGGCAAAGGCATTCTCAACACTAAAGTTTCAGAAGGGAAGTTAGTGAAAGGTGCTGGATGAGCGAAGCTTTATCTAGTCGCACTCAAACGTAGCTGATCATGACCAACAGCGATGCCTAATTCAGTTTTAGTCTGAATAATGATCTGAGAAGTATGAATAAATAAGGTGACTCTGTCTCCGCTTCAAATGGAGCTCTAATCCGCGTTGATGCGAAGATGATGAACGCATCATTCCAAAGCCACAGCCGGACTTGGACTACGTTTGAGTGGAGAACAGCTTGTCGATCCCTGGAGTTACTTGCTTGACGCACTCTGCTTGCTGATGCAACTACTCGGGTAAGAGGCAGCAGGAGAAAATGAAAGAACGACAACGACACCTTTTATGTCTCATCTTTTATGTACGGCATTTGCATGCTCGTCAGTCCTCGCGAAAAAAAAAAGCACAATAGTGTATGGATGTGAGAGGGCCAAGAGGGAACGAAAGGGGAAAAAGAAAAACCTGAGCAAAAGGAAATGTGGAAGTGGCAGGGTGATAATTCAGAAATGGTTTCCTGAAAAAAAAAATCAGCAAAGGAAATGCATGTGAATCGAACAGAGTTACATGCTGGTTCACAAAAAAAAAGAACAGAGTTACATGCTGGCATTAACATTTGCATTTAAAAGTGTGGCTTCCCAGAGGCTAACATACTGTGAAACAAAGGTGTTGACGACGATACTTATATGGACAAAGCGAAGGTGATAGGTGGGGAAGAGAATCCATAGGTGCTGGAAAACTCAATGTCCTGTTCCCGTTGCTTAGACACCGCAATGTCATACTTGACAGCCTGAAGCTTTTGTTGGTCCTGAGGCTCCTCCAAGAGCGCAGGGTTCTCTATGCGATAGGTTGTCAACTTTGCAGACAACTTCCCCCAATAGGTTTCACAGTCTTCGTCACCATAGTAATAACTCCTGCTGCGTTTGCGGTCTTGAAGGGAGAAGGTGACCAAACAGAAGCGTTCCCCGTCCAAGGAAACGATGTCCTGCCCTGCCGTTGTGCCGACTCGTCCATCACGTTCTTCCTCGCTTCTTATCGAGCACGCAGTGATGGATAACTTGAGAGCAGCACTGCCCTTGTTGCCAATGCCACCAGATCGAGACACTCCTAGCAGAGTCGATGGGGTCCAGCCGCTTGAACTTGAAGTCGAGACAGAGATGCGGTAAGCATTGACCGACCAGTTCGCTAGCGACGTGCCGAGGAAGACACGCCCTTTGTGCGGCGTGGCGCGGCCGACAAAGGGCAGGGACTTGCCGTCGATCCTGTGCCAGTCACCTGATGAGCTGCCGGTGTCGAACGCGTACGTGCAGCCCCTCTGCCAGCTCGTCTGCGGAGTGAGCGAGAGCAGCATGTAGGGAAGGACGAGCACGTAGGACAGGACGCTGATGATGGGCGGGTGCAGGTACCCTGTCGGCGTGAGCTTGCTCGGGAAGCATGGCGGGCACGGCAGCTCCTCCCACGAGCACCCGTCCAGGCGGAGGTTATTAGTCCCGTCTGCGTCGACGACGACCACCGTGCCTTTGGAGAGGTCGAGGACCTCGAACCACGGCACGAAATTAGGCTCGTCTATGTAGCTGGGGCTGTTGCAGAGAGCGTAAACCTTGTGCCCTACGGCCGCGAGGATTGGCCAGCACTTGGCGGCCAGCAGGTTTGGCCCGCGGATAATATTGTTATTGGTGGTGTCGATGATGATGGTGGTGCCGCGAGCGTAGCCCCCGACGCCGATGATCCACCCTGCTGACGGCAAGGCCACGAAGCTCATGCCTTCTACGACGGTTTCCAGTACAGCGACACGTTCCCTGCTGCTGCTGGTTGCAGACGACGACGCTACCGGCGAGCAGTGGCGGAGCCAGCATCTGATGGAAGGGTAGTCCTGGAGCATGTCCAAAAATCTAGGGTAGGCACACAGTGGTCTACAGTACTCTACAGTACTCTACAGTAGCATGCTACAGTGCTGAATTCCTTTGTTCACCGGAATTTTGGGGTAGTCCTGGGCCTATAAGGACTACCCCCTGGCTACGCCACTGCCGGCGAGGAGGAAGAGTCTGCAGCTGGGACGTTCACCTTGTACACGGGCAGTTGCCTTCAGGGGCAAAGATGCCATGGTACCGATGGCTTACCGAAAGGTACACCGACGATTCCATGCCGCCGATTCCCCTCTGAGAACTGGGATCTTCAGGAGATTAGGGTTTCGATTGATGGGGATATCAATTGGGGAGGGATTGACTTACACGGCGTTCAAAGGGACCTTCTATATATCAACCGAGTGCTATGTAGCAAAGGTACACTCGGCCCATTAGTCCCAAAATTCGTCCCACTCGGTCCAGTATAAGGTTTAAAAAAAGTTGAATCATTACCGAAAATATTGACTCCGGTTCGAAAAATGTTGAATCATGCTTCCATAAAATGTTGACTCGTCTTTTTTTTTAAATTTGAATTATGACTCAACAATTTTATAACACATTAAACATGTTTTGTTAAAAATATTGAAACAATTTATAAAAATGGTGAAACATTCTCTCATAGATGTTGAAACACTATAAAAAAAGTTGAAATATTATATTTGGCTTATCAAATTATTTTTTTTCAAATATATTTTAGAACTGATCTAACCGTTCATGTCTAAAAAAATATCAAAATAGTTGATGCAAAATATTGAAAGAAGTCATAAAAAATGTTGAACGTAATATTTATATTGTTGAATTTAAATATATTTTTACAAAATGTTCATGTGGGATCTCATTTTGTAGCATTAATTCTCAGTAACATCAGGGTTCAAACGGATTTGAAATGAGTTAATGGTTTGAGAGAATAATGCGTTTTAGTTTCAAAATCTAACCCACCGTTCACATTGACCAATCAAAAAAAGTGTTAGTTTGCTCCACAGCACCTGAGTGCTATATAGGATTCCCGGCGTGACTTGTGAGAACTCTTGTGCCGTATAGCCATAGGAGCACTCTAGCCCACGACGTTCAGTGGCGCACCCCGCCAGGCCGCGACCGATCTTCCTCCCAACCCTTCTCTCCCATCGTCGACGAGATGCCCATCACCTCTCACCCACCTCCTCCTCCTCAACCTTGAGTGCTGGAATAATTTTTCTCCTGTACTACAGAAACATTTTTCTTTGCGGCGACATCGGGCTACTAAGCTTGGGAGAGGCACCTTATTAACGGCGATCTTGTGCGTCGAGTCGTCAGCATCTAGGGCGGCAGGGGGAGTGGCCGACGATTGTGGGGAAGGAGCGGCAGACGATGGCGGAGTGGGGAGTGGCTGGCGATTGTGATTATCAGGTGCCTCCCCCACCCAACCCAAGGTCCTCGTGCCCCCCCCCCCCCCCCCCCCTCCCCACCCAAAAAAAAACAAAACACCCCTGTCCCATCGACCCGCATGGCCGTCGGCGCACCCCCCTTCCTCGTCCCATTGGCCCATTTGGCAGTCGGCGAGCTGGCCATCGTCACCCTTGAGCCACCACCACCACCATGGCCAGCACGAGGTTTCTCTTGAGCCGACAAATTGGACTGGACTGATAAGTTCGCTAACTGGTAAAACCCAAATTTATTTCAAATTCAAACTTGAAAACTAGTGAAGTGAGTAAAAAAAACCTTTCACAAAGATTGCTAGTCCGTGTTTATGGGCTTCTCTGGAGCTCTAATCCGCGTTGATGTGAAGATGATGAACGCGTCATATTCCAAAGCCACAGCCAGCCTTCTTGCTCCCCTGATTTAGCTTTGTATTATGAATGGGGAACAACTTGTCGATCCCTCGAGTTACTTGGTTGGCGCCCTCTGCTTGCTGATGTAACTAATTATACTCGGGCTGGAGCCAGCAGGGACGAGAAAATGAAAGCACGGCAACAACTGTTTCAGCTATGGCATTTGCCGTGTCAAAAAAGAGAAAAAAAAAAAAGCTATGGCATTTGCATGCTCCTGTTTGTCAATGTTTCTCATCAGTTGACGTAGTACAGGTGCACGCCGTATGGAAATGTTGAGCTTAGACTTAATCGGTAGTGACGTGAAGTGATAGTTACATGGGAGAAAAAAAACGTTGATTCCTCTTTGTTGAATTGTTCATCGTTTACGCGCCAGCTGAGGCTTATGAGTCCAGATAGTGACCAACAAGGTGCGTACCGTAATGCGGTTTGGGTTCGTACATAATGCCGCGTTCTGACATAGGAAATCAGGCAACAGGACAAGCCAATGATGCTAAACTTGTGGCAATGCGACACAGCGCACGATTGTGCTGGACAAACAGCCGCTCGACCACTATGCCTTGCTTAATTGCTTGTGCATATCCTACTAAAATACATGGATATCTCATTGTACATTGGAATAAACGAAGATTAGCATTACCATGCTTGTACAGTACAACATGAAGATGGAATAGGCTTCAGAGTTTCAAGTATACGCTGCCCACACGACATTTGGAGGAAATACCTTCCACGTACGGACGCACCTCACAATTTAGTCGATTTATAGTCGTCGGTACAATTGCAAAAAGTCGATTAATATTCATGGGACACAGAAAATTAAGCAAAGCGAAACTTGGTGGTGGCAGACGAAAAAGCAAGGCAGAGGCCAGAGGCACCATAGTTTTTTTTTTTTTTTGACATCATAGTTGACTGACTCGGCTACACTGTACAGATACATTAGGAGCGAAGGTAACTGAAACTCAAATTTTCACCAGCGCTCGGATACTAATTTCACCTGTAACATCCGAAGAATTATGCCAGTGTTTGATATCATTTTCTCAGTTTAGACACAAAAAGTTTCTAAAATTTCAAATTAATTTACTTCACAGAGTAGCTATGCAATCTCTGCGTTCAATGCACCGACTAGCCGTCGTCAATTAAGGAGCCGGCGATCACCTGATCACCACCACCACCAGAGCGGCTTGACCCTGATCCTGCACCCCCTGTTCGTCGCCGTCGCCGGCCCGGCGAGCCTGTCCACGGCCACGTCGCACGTGGCCTTGACGTCCACGGTCCACATCCGTAGCACCTTCCCGAACCGTAGCCGCACCGGCACCCTCGCCTCCACCGTCAGCGGCACGGCGCCGGCCGCCTGCTCCGCGGCGAGCTGCCTCCTCTGCTCCTCCGTCAAGCTCACGCCTTCCCCGCGCAAAGACGTCGAGAACACCGTCACGTTCCGCGGCGCCTGGTAGAACGCGGGCCACGGGCCGGCGGCGAGCCGGACGCCGGAGTAGGCGACGGCAACCTCGCCGCCGCTGCGGTAGTCGACGCCGACCTTTTTGTTCTTGCGGTTGTCCGCGCGCACGGCGGCGACGATCTCCGGTGACGACGAGGAGGACGAAAGGGTCAGGTTGTTGAGGCCGCTGATGGTGAGCGAGGCGACGGAGAAGGACGGCGCGCGCGGGCGGAAGACGAGGTACACGGCGCCGGCAAACGCGGCGGCGAGGAGGATGAGGAGGAGCAGCGCGGCGCAGGAGAGGCAGCAGGCGCGGCGGACGCGGCGGCGCCGCGCCGGGCGCGCGGCGAGCTTCTTGTACTGGCGCGCGCGGTCCGGGGGCGGCACGCGGAGCACCTGGTCCTTGGGGACGTGGACGATGTAGGTAAGGACGGGTGCTGCTGCTGCTGCAGCGGCGTCGTCTCCGTGGCCGCCGCCGCGGTGGTGGCGGCCTCGGCTTCTTGATCGGGCCGTGGCGGCGGTGGCGGCACGGGGTGGACGCGGTCGGCCATGGCGAGCCTGGGTTGTTGTGAGCTGACTGAGCCGGGGCGGGTAAAGACGAAACGGTGATGCGTGCAGATTGAACGTTGCCTGGCTACTCCATTTATGGAGGCGCGTAGAGTGTGGATCCTCCTCAGCGCGTGAGACAAGAAAGGGACGCACGCGGGAATAAACGGTCGTCTCACGATGTTCATACACACACTTCACCAATGGTGTGTTAAACACAGTATTTTAATCCTTCAGACTAGGCGCTATGGTATTCTTTTTTCGATCCAGGGGTGGTTGTGTTTGATAATGATTCATGCATGATAATGATATGTTTCGGGGCCTGATGGCTTCGGCCTTTCCTTTTATCGCGCCTTCTGGCAGCTTGCGGAACCAGACATTTTGTCATTTTTCTCGGCCTTCTACGAGGGCTCTTTGGATCTGGATGGGCTGAACCGTGCTTTCCTTGTCCTGCTGCCAAAGAAGGACAGCGCTAGGACGGCGGACGCGTTCCGACCTATTTCGCTTCAAAACTGCCCAGTCAAAATGCTAACCAAGGTTATGACCAACCGTCTGCAAACCATTATCCCAGCTCTTGTAGATGCGGATCAAACAGGATTTCTCAAAGGGCGTTGCATTTCTGAGAATTTTGTTTATGCCGCAGAGCTCCTTAGCTGCTGCCACAGGCGAAAGAAAGCGACAGTGGTCCTCAAGCTTGACTTCCGCAAAGCTTTTGATTCCGTGAATTGGGCGAGCCTCGACACCATCCTAGCAGCCCGTGGGTTCGACGCTAGATGGCGAAGCTGGGTTAGTACCATCCTCGCCACTGGCAAGACGGCCGTGCTGCTCAATGGAGTGCCCGGTAGATGGATTAACTGTAAGAACGGGCTCCGCCAGGGCGATCCGCTCTCACCTTACCTTTTCATTATTGTTGCGGATGTCCTCCAGCGCCTCATTCATCACGCATGCCGAGATGGGCTCCTTCACCACCCGATTGATCCCTCCCTCCCATGCCCCGTTCTTCAGTACGCCGATGATACTTTGATCCTTGTCCGTGGCGACAACCAAGCAGTCCAACACCTGAAGGGTTTATTGGATGCCTTCTCGGCGGCGACGGGGCTAGGGATAAACTACAACAAGTCTACATTCATCCCCATGTTTCTCGACGACGAGGTTGCTACAGCCATGGCCGCATGCCTGGGATGCTCTATTTCCTCTTTTCCTCAGCCCTACCTCGGACTCCCTCTTTCCCCAACTAAACTCAGAGTCTCGGACTATCAGCCCCTTCTTGCAAGCTTTGATCGCTACCTGCCAGGTTGGTGTGCCCGTCTCCTCGACTCGGGCGCTCGGATTCAACTTTCCAACTCAGTACTAGGAAGCCTTCCGGTCTACTTCATGTCCTCCACTCTTCTCCCGAAAACGATTGTGGGGGCTATCGAACGGCGTCGTCGGGCTTTCCTGTGGGCAGGAGAGGAAAAATGCAGCGGCGCCCAATGCTTAGTTGCGTGGGATCGTGTTCTCCTCCCAAAGATTGAAGGGGGCCTAGGGATCAAGGACCTGGAGACCCAAAACCATTGTCTCCTAATGAAATTTGTCCACAAACTACACTCTCCTGAGCCTCTCCCATGGAAGCAATGGTTCCTGTCACAACTGCAAGGTGATCTGGGCAGTAACCTCCAAGACTCAACATTTCTTGGCTGCATCGTACAAGAAGAATTAAACCGCTACCGTGCTCTCACAAGAGTTGTAGTTCACAATGGTCTCTCGACCTCTTTTTGGTTTGATGACTGGCACTCCAGTGGCCCTCTGTTCCTTGCATACCCGGCTCTATTTTCTCATACCACACGTGCTCATGTTTCGGTAAGGGATGTCCTCGAGTCGGGCGCCTTAGTGCTGGCACTCAGACCCAGGCTGACGCATGCAGCGACTGCAGAGTTGCATGACCTGCAGCAGGTCCTTGCAAACATCTCTCTAACCTCTGAGTCTGATGAACGGTTCCTAATCAATTGCACGAAGCCAGGATACGACTCGTCGGCCGCTTACAAAGTGCTTCACAATTCAGACTTTGTTGATCCGGATGCCAAAGTGATTTGGAGCACCCGTGTCCCAACGAAAGTAAAGTTCTTTGCCTGGCTGCTATGTGGAAACCGTCTCAACACACGAGCAAACCTCCTGCATAAAACACTGCTTCAAAACGGCGACTCCAAGTGTGAACGGTGCCCTGCAGAATTGGAGACATTGGAGCATCTCTTTGTGGACTGTCCAGCGGCATCGGCTCTTTGGAACAGCTTGCAGATCAACTTCACGCAGGCAGGGGTCCGCTCTCCTTGGAGCGCCACCCACCCGGGCCATCTCCCTCACTCTGTTTGGCCCGATGTACTGCTGATTCTACTTTGGCACGTATGGAACGCGCGTAACAACTTGATCTTCCGGTCCGAAGATGACTCCCTCGTCCAAACTCTACGCGCCACTGTCAGAGACATCGATCTATGGAGCAATCGCTACACCAAGCACCGCACTGATATGTGGATTTGGCGGGATTATGTGTCTGAATGTATTCTCTCTTTGTAACTTCACCTCGGTATGCCGAGCGCATCACATGTACTTGGTGCTTTTGTACTATGTAATTGCTACTTTTTACTTGAGTAATGAAATTAAGTAGGTGGGGATCCTCTCCCCCCGAATTACTCGAAAAAAAAAATGATATGTTTCGGGGCTCGAGGGTTGTTGTGATTTGCTCGATCAGATGGAGCAGAGAAGGTTCCAAACTGGGGTTCTGTTTCTCAATTCATGCTCTTCACATCGGAAAGCTTCATGCTACATTTGAATTTCTTTTTCTGAAGACAGTACTTGACTAATTTCGATCTTGCGTGCACAACCAACTAGCTGATTCGTTTGCATTGAGTACATTTGGAAGCAACTTCGTCTTAATGCACCGCCAAGCTGCTGCTTTTTTGCAGTGCTATTTGTGTGCTGCCAGCTTGTGGCCGCCTGTGTATTTATTTTAGTTCGCGTCTGATGGAAATCGGCGATTCCAACTTTGGGGCCAAGGTTGAGAAACGAACGAATTCTCTTGTTTGCAGTACCAGCTGCTTCATTTACATTCAGTACATGTGGACACAAACTTACATGGACGCATTCTCCTCTTGTTCCTAAGAGGAGTACCTCTGAAGTCTGTATCACGCCTGAATAGGTCTTGTTCAAAGCTTGGGCAGCACAAAAGTTCAAAGCTTGGGCAGCACAAAAGTGTGCAGCGATTGGAAAGACGCAAGCGTAACTGATCTACTATGCATATTGGCAGGCAGTGCATGTGGTACACGCGACGAGCAATGAATCGGAAGCTGTCGGTTTAGGCTCCATATGCACTTGATTATGTAAAAGGTGGTTCAACCGGATTAGGTAGTGGCCCAATTGACCAAATGACCAACCAACAGGACTGCATTTCAGTTCTAACAACATCTTGTACTTGACACTAATCAGCTCGTGCGCTTCCTCCGGATGACCGCACAGCTACTATGCATCATCCTTTTAGGAGCACAATGTTACCTCCAATTCCAAAAAGTCTTGCACATTGATGAAAACAAAGATTCACTGTAAAACCAAAGAAAAAGAAGACTCTGCTACTTGCTACTTCTGATAAGCAGCTGTTTGGTCCCGGAGCTAGAAACCACCTTCTACTCGAATTGGTTCATGCCTCCTCTCTCCAACTGGCATCACATTTTAGCTTAAATCGCAACCTCTCAGATTTTAGTTCATCATGTCTGTCAGTCACCAGTGATACAAATTCCTTTTTTACGTTGGAAACTGGACACAAATAAATTGTAGTATCCGACATACATATCCGGTGAAACAAAATGTAGTATAGATTTTTACATCCGTTTATCATTTTTGCACGACAAAGGAAGAAAGAGGTTCTATCTGGTGAAACTAATCAGCAAAATTTACAGTTGTGACTAGACCATAGTAGTTGTCAACTGTGTAAAGTAGTGTCATATCTCGGCCCAGGACTATGAACGCCACTGTATTTTGATGTTGTTGATATCCTGCCAGGAAATACAAACAAGAGGTCAATATCTAAAATTAAGTGTACAAGCATTTGTAAGAGTGTTGAATATACTGCCACATATTTCATATTGTTACAATGACAAAGAAAATCTTGGCTCAGAATGTGAAGGTGCTACCATAAAAGTAAATCCCACAGTTTGGGTGATGCGAGAAAATACACTACCTTTCTATCAAATCATTCTCACTTCTGATGGAAACAAGGATCCACGTACTACAAGTTGTGATAAGCAGCAGCTTTGTCTCCTTGGATGGGGGGAGGACGAATCGGGCTGCGGCAGAGAGGGCAGACGACTTTGCGGCAGAGTGGAGGTAGCGATCAGTTGGTTGCTTGTATGAATATGGTGTCAATCAAAGGAGTTAAAAGATTTGTGATCATGCACTCTACACTGCCAAAGTGATGTTTGTGTGCAGGCATTATATGATAGAGAAGGATTATCAACTGTCATATATTAATGCACATCTTTGAAAAGATGATTATTGGGGGTTCTATTGGAAGCATCAGAATTACATCGCAGAGCATCATAGAAACAATTTTTCATGAGTATTGCTATCTATTTCATTATTGATTATGCTTTGAAGTTACGAATTCTATCCACTGGTGTTAGATTGAAGAATAGAGCTCAACCTGTCCTGACTGAAATCAACTAGACCAAATGGCCCGTGCGATTGCACGGGCTATCTTAGTAGCCTTCTAATTACAAATATTACAACATTGTTATACTATATTATGATATACAATTGAAAGATTGACTTGAATTATATTATTGGACTCATATGCCCACAACCAAGAATTAGCGATGCAACTTTACTTCATTCACTGATTTTTGGCACTATCACTTTAGCTGAATATAGTTTTTAGATCATATCCAAATTTTGAAAGACCATAACTCTCCATGTTTTTTTTTACATTTGTTTTCCCTTGTATCCGGAGATATAATCAACACATGCTAGTTGAGAAATAAAAAAACCTTTTACATTTGACGCCTGAAGTAATTATTGTGTTATACGATTCTTCTAATATCCTAGTGGTTATAGAATTTATGAATACACACAAATCTAAACCCATAAATTGGATATTTGGAGTTAGGATATTTTTTAAGGGTGATTTTTCACAAAACATAGGCCCATGAAGTAAGCGAGGACAAATGTCATGTGACGGTCCGTTTACATGATTTGTGGCAGTTGGACACTCGGTCACATGAGTTAAGGGGTTATATATGGGTTGGATATCTTGAGACAAATAAACATGTGTTGATAAATAATTAAAGGTTCAGGTGTTTGGCAGGCTTATGAGAAACATATAAACTGTTTCTTCTTTTCAAGCTATGATGGCAGGACGGATTATCAGTCATCTCAAATCTAGGATGCATGTTATCGGCCGCCTCTACCTGTGTAAGCACGCAATGTCATATGAATAGCCGGAGTCTCCATGAAACGCCTCACCATCTCCTGGCATGAATGGCTCCCACTCGAGCGGCTGCCAGGGCTTTCTGCTCGTGGCGCGTATAGTACGTCGTCAAGGCGCCGGCGATGACCAGATCACCACCACCACCAGAGCGGCTTGACCCTGACCCTGCACCCCCTGTTCGTCGCCGTCGCCGGGCCGGCGAGCCTGTCCATGGCCACGTCGCACGTGGCCTTGACGTCCACGGTCCACGTCCGCAGCACCGTCTTCCCGAACCGCAGCCGCACCGGCACCCTCGCCCTCCACCGCCAGCGGCATGGCGCCGGCCGCCTTCTCCGCGGCGAGCTGCCTCCTCTGCTCGTCCGTCAAGCTCACGCCTTGTCCATTTAAAGACGTCGAGAACACCGTCACGTTCCGCGGCGCCTGGTAGAACGCGGGCCACGGGCCGGCGGCGAGCCGGACGCCGGAGTAGGCGACGGCGAGCTCCTCGCCGCCGACCTTTTTGTTCTTGCCGTTGTTTGCGCGCACGGCGGCGACGATCTCAGGGGCGAGCGCGGACGGGGAGGACGAAAGGGTCAGGTTGTCGAGGCCGCTGATGGTGAGCGAGGCGACGGAGAAGGCCGGCGCGCGCGGGCGGAAGACGAGGTAGAAAGGGACGTCTCACGACGGAGAAGGCAGGCAACTTATAGAAGTCAGCATGTACTATACTATCTGATACTTTTCACTTCTGTAATTTATTATCTCATAATGTACGACTATTCCTGCACTCTCATAATCTTTTGGAAAATAAAAGATGTGATCTGTTGTGCAGGTGAAGTATTCACATCTTGGTATTGTTGGAAGGCATGTTGTTGTCTTGGAATGCATGAATTATTCCCTGCAAAGAAAACATAGATCAACTGTGATGAGAAGCGTCCTCAAAAAAAAAAAAAAAAAAAAAAAAAACTGTGATGAGAAGCTCAAATGGTGACAGCGACAAGATTGGGATGCTGGAGATCACCAAGTTGTTGAACCCTCACTTCATCAAGACATGATTAAACCACAATAATTACTGATTAGATGTGTAGCCTATTAGTACTTTTTCTTTGTTGTTGTAATTTATGGAGACTTTGAACATGGGCAGTAGTTCTTTAGCCTTCAATATATTAATTTCACGACTTATTTACTTCATGATTATTTTGGGTTTTTTTTAAAAAATAACCTATACGAAGGCATTTTCCTTTTTTTTTTTTGGGATTTTGTGGGATTTTTTTGGATTATTTTGGCCCCTTATTTATGTTGGATATATGGGACTTCAGGATATTTTTTTTAATTTTCTGTCGTCAGATGGTGCGACAGAAGCAAAAAGAAAAAGAGAAAAGTCTAATTCGCCTCCCTCAACTATTAGGGGTAGCGTAATTTTCACCCTCAACTATAAAACCGGATATCTGATACCTTAAACTCATGACCCAGGTGCAATTTACGTCCCTGGGCGGTTTTGAGAGCGGTTTTGTCCTACGTGGCGAGGTGGGTCCCACATGTCGGATGCCACATCATTTTCTTTTTCTTTTTCTTTTTTTTCTCTCTTCCTCTCTTCTTTTTATTTTCTCTCTTCCTCTCTCCATCGCGCCCGCGCCGCCGCCTGTGCGCCCACGCAGCCGCGCCGCCGCCTGTGCCCGCCCGCGCCGCCGCCTCTGCCCGCCTGCGCCGCCGCCCCTCCCGCGCGCGCGCTGCCGCCTGTGCCCGCCCGCGCCGCCGCCCCTCCCGCGCGCGCCGCCGCCTCTCCCGCACGCGCGCCGCCGCCTGTGCCCGCCCGCGCCGCCGCCCCTCCCGCCCGCGCCGCCGCCTCTCCCGCGCGCTGTGGCTCTGAATTTCGCCACTGCTTGGCTGAGCCACCATTGAGCAAGGGAGGCGAGCCGCCGTCGAGCAAGAGGACCAAGGCGGTGAGCTCGGCGCGACGGCCATGGAGGAAGGGGACCAGGGCGGCGAGCTCAGCACGATGGCCATTGAGGAAGGGGAGTGCGGGGCGAAGGCCATCGAGGAAGAGGAGCGGGGCGGCGAGCTCGGCGCGATGGCCATTGAGGAAGGGGAGTGCGGCGCGGAGGCCATCGAGGAAGAGGAGCGGGGCGTGACGGCCATAGGAGGGGCGGCGGCGCGGGCGCGTGGGAGGGACGGCGGCGCGGGCGCGCAGGAGGGTGGTGGCGCGGGCGCACAGGCGGCGGCGTGGGCGCGTGGGAGAGAGGAAGAGAGAAAAAAAAAGAAGAGAGGGAAAGAGAGAAGAAAAAGAAAAAGAAAAAGAAAATGACGTGGCATCCGATGTGGGACCCACCTCGCCACGTAGGACAAAACCGCTCTCAAAACCGCCCAGGGACGTAAGTTGCACCTGGGTCATGAGTTCAGGGTATCAGATATCCGGTTTTATAATTGAGGGTGAAAATTGCGCTACCCCCAATAGTTAAGGGAGGCAAATTAGACTTTTCTCAAAGAAAAAAAAAATGAGAGAGAACCTGTTGTAGCGAGTGGTGTACGGGTGTAGCAGAGAATTCTATCGCCCAGCCCGCGACAAAGCAGCTGCCGGCCTGCAGCGCACAGCCCGAAGTCTGGAACCGGGTTCAAACTGTGGATGGGAGTTTTGGGCTGGTTTAGTTTGGGCCTAATTTTCCTTCAGTTTGGTTTGATTCGGTTTAAAACTAGGGAAAAGTCCATTTGACCTCCCTAAATTATTATAGGAGTTGCAACTTTTCTCCTGAACTACAAAACCGGGTAACCAGACTTCCTCAACTCATCTAGTCAGTCCAAGTTTCCTCCCTCGGCGGTTTTCAGAGTGGTTTTGTCCGACGTGGCACAGTGGGTGGCACCTGTCAGATGCCACGTCACCTTTTTCTTTTCTTTTTCTTTTTTCCCTCTCTTCTTTTCTTTCTCCCCGACGGCGCGCCCTTCCTCTCCGACCCTTAAAACTATACTCCCTCCGTTTTTTAATATATGACGCCGTTGACTTTTTTCGTTACGTTGACCGTTCGTCTTATTCAAAATATTTGTGTAAATAGCTAAGTGTATAGGTTAATCTTAAAGTGCTTTTGATGATGAATCCAATAATATTCATTTCACATTCAAAAAGTAATTATTTAAATCTATATTGTTGGTCAAAGTTTAACGAAAAAGTCAACGGTGTCATATAATTAAAAACGGAGGGAGTAGCTTAGTTCGGGCTTTGGGTCGGTTTCCGACCCATTCTCAGGCTTAGCGGGCGGAAGACGAGGTAGAAAGGGACGTCTCACGACGGAGAAGGCAGGCAACGTTCACTCTGCACGCATCACCGTTTCGTCGTTACCCCCGGCTCAGAAAGGGACGCACGCGGGAATAAACGGTCGTCTCACGATGTTCATACACACAAGGTGATGCTGATGGTGCCTTGGTCATAGTTTTTTTTTAACATGACATCCAGAGTTGAATTTGTGCACACTGATATTCATATACAAGCAAATGGAAAGGCAAATTCTCATCATAGCCCTTAAGAAAGCACAATATACTGACAAAAGCTCTAAAAATAACCATCCTCGGATGCCATATTGAGATTTTCTTTTTCCTGAAGACAATACTTTTTTTTTAAGACACTACTTGACTGAGTTCTTTTCAGACATTCTCATGCACAGCCAACTAGCTGCTTCGTTTGCATTGAGTACATTTGGAAGCAACTTCTTCTTGATGCACTGCCAACTAGCTGTTTTGTTGAAGTGCTATTTGCGTGCTGCCAGCTCGTGGTCACCTTATTTTAGTTTGCGTCTGATGGAAATCGGCGATTCCAACATCGGGGGCAAGGTTTAGAAACGGACAAATTCTCTTGTTTCATGTTTGTAGAACCAGCTGCTTTATTTGCATCGAGCACATTTGGAAAGAAACTTACATTGACGCATTCTCTTGGTGGTAAGAGGAGTGCCTGCGAAGTTTGTACCATGTCTAGTTTTTTTTTTTTTGACTGATCAAAGGGGGGGAAGGCTCCCCACCTGATTTTCCATTATATTAATGGTGGCCCAAATGGCCCATAATTACATTGAGATGTGTTTATATTGGGAGCTACAATTTACATATTTGCCAAAAACAAAGAGCACTAGGTGTGGGTTACAGGGGCATCATCGCGTGGGAGACGGCAACGCCATATTTGCGCTTCCTCCCTGCAGTTCCGCAGCAACCGAGGTAGAGAGATTTGTTCACCTTGAAATATGAATTCGTTGCGGTGCTTCCACATCATCCAGCAGCACAGTTGCACGAAATAGTTGTAGTGTCGTTCCGGGATGGAGGTGGGGCGGGGGATGAGCCATGGGCGGCGCGTGGAGACGTCGGCCGGCAGGTCGACCCCAATTGCCTGCCAGAAGGATGCAGCGACAGGACACTTGAAGATGAGGTGGTCAGCAAATTCGGCGGCGGCAGAGCATAGTTCACAGACATCTGTCCACGACGTGCTTGGTAAGCAGAGTAGTCCGGCACTTGATGCGGCCTTGAACCAGCAACCAAGTGAAGTACTGAATAGGTTCAGCACAAAGGCGTGCAACCATTGGAAACACGCACGCGTAGCCGATCTACTACATACACGCAGGCAATTCATGTGGTGCCCGCTAGGAGCAACGAATTGGTAAACTGTCGGTTAAGCTCCATCTGCACTTGATTATGTAAAGATAAAAGCAGAGAGGCTTTGTTCAACCAGATTAGGTAGTGGCCCCATTAACCAACCAATCAGCCCTGCATTTTCAGTTCTGAAACCTTGTGCTTCAGTACTCTTAATACATCTGCTAGATCATCTTGTGCTCTTCTTATGGATGACTGCACAACTATACATCATCCTTTTAAGAACACAATATTACCTCCAATTCCAAAAAGTCTTGCCCATGGAAAATAAACATCACTGTAAAATCAAATAAAAAGAAGACTCTGCTACTTTTGATAAGCAGCTGTTTTGTCCTGGAATTGGAAACTGTAGGTTAGGTGTGCAACATGAAGTACCTGGTTTGCTCACTATCAGCACAAAAAAAAAACCGACTTCACTCATATGGGAAACAGAAAAAGATGCCGATCGAAAATAGCCCCAACGGCAACATGATTATGTGCTAGGAGCTCCAAAGTTCTATCTGGTGAATTTCTCAAAAAAAAGAAGTGTTCTGTCTGGTGAATTTCTCAAAAAAAGTGTTCTATCTGGTGAATTTCCCCAAAAAAAGTGTTTTATTTCATATTGTTACAATGACAAAGAAAATTTTGGCTTAAGAATGTGAAGGTGCTACCGTAAAAGTAAATCCCGCCATTTGGGTGACGCAAGAAAATACACTACTTTTCTATTAAATCTCTCTTTTCCTTGGTGAATGAAATATGATTTGACATCCTTTAGCCAAGACTAGCTTCTTCCTTTGACGTCACGTTGGATACCATGCTGACTTGGAGCAGGTTTGTGCATGCCCAAGGATGTGGCTGACAAAAGCTATCTCCTTCGGTCCTTCTCGAAAATCTTCCATCAAAAGGCACCTAAAGCATAATCTCACACAAGAGACAAACACAAGAGCTATGAGTTCACTACCATCAGATCCTTCAGCGGGACTAACCTCGTCCATGCACTATAATTGTTGATATTAACAGTTACTACAAACTAATGGACCAAAAATAAAGCATAATCCCCATGTAACTATTGGACTCATATGCCCACAACCAAGAATTAATGATGCAACATTACTCCATTTACTGAATTCTAGCACTATAATTTAGTTGAACATAGGTTTTAGATCATATCCAATTTTTGAAAGACCAAACTCCCCATGATTTTTTTACACTGTTTTCCCTTGTATCGGGAGATATAATCAACACATGCTAGCTGAGAATTAAAAAAAAACTTTTACATTTGATGCCGGAAGTAATTGTTGTGTTATACAATCCGAATGTCCTGGTGCTTGTAGAATTTATATGAATACACACAAATTTAAACCCATAAATTCTTCCTGTAAGGGATTTTGGACTTAGGATATTTTTTTAAAAAAGGTGACTTTTCACAAAACATAGGCGCATGAAGTGAGGACAAATGTCATGTGACGGTCCGTTAGATGATTTGTGGTAGCTGACACTCGGTCACATGAGTTAAGGGATTATACATGGGTTGGATATCTTGAGCGATAAAATAATTAAAGGTTCGGATGTTTGGCTTATGAGAAACATAAATTGTTTCTTCTTTTCAAGCTACGATGGCATGCAGGAGGATTATCAGTCATCTCAAATCTAGGATGCCTCTGTAAGCGCGCACCGCAAACGCAATGCCTTGCCCAGCAGCACGTACCGCCTCATGATGATGCTGTGACCACTCCTCCGTCCGCTGTCTGTTGGAGGTTCAATATGCATCATGAACAGCCGGAGTCTCCATGAAACGCCACACCATCTCCTGGCATGGCTCCCACACGAGCGGCTGCCAGGTCTGCTGCCGCTGGTGCCTGGTGGGATGTGTCGTCCGCTATTCATGCGAACACGCGGGACAGAGTGACGTCCAGCCGTCGATCCCGCTGAGCCCCCGCCGCCGCCGACGATTACAGCTACATCCGTTGTGATCATGGCCGAGCCAACAAGCGCACTCGCGTCCTCATAGACCGTCTGCCTCAAGGGCTTCCACGCCGACGACAAGCTCAGCGCCATGCCCTCGACCACGCCTTCCATCACGTCCCCTGGCTCCGCCGCAACGCCGTGTGCCCGCTTCTAGCTTCCTCCGATCCAGGCGGAGGACTAGGACCAAACTGCTTTCAACATGCCGGCGCCGTCGTTCCCGTCTCTGTTACGCTGATGCCGAACACAGCACTACAAGTTAGTCATGTAACTGAACATTGTGATAACAAGTCGGTCCAGATCATGCTAATTTATTTTCCCTCCCCTTTGTACATACTGCGTTACTGAAAAAAATGTACATTCGTGAAATCATCTACAAGAATTTCACCTCCTTGAATGGAAAATCAATCAGCCTTTTTGCATCCGTCTCTTTCCACAATATACAGATTTAGTACATGTTTTTTGCACGGCCAACTGTATTGGCTAATATACAGATTTTAACATCTCTTTATGAGATCATGCTACAGAGGGGAGGGGGGGAAGAAAAACATCAGAAGCTGAATCTCTCTCCTTAATCTGTCTGCACTGACTACTATAAGACTTCCTTGACAGAAACATTCTAAACCTCATCAAACGAACATCACTTAGATTAAACTGACCCACAGCTTGTTGCTCCTCCAAGTTTCCTCCCGAACCCCTGGAGCACTTGGTTCACCACAACTCGAAACTGCTCCAAGAAGAAATGTGGTTCACTCTAAACTCTACATTGCCGGATTAGGATTTATTTCACCATTTTGGAACATGTCATGACCATTGCTTAACTGCTCAAAAGCAGAAGTGATATCTTCTTCAGTAGACTATGGTTCAAGAACTAGCATGCCAGAAGAAGTCTCTCCTTCATCTCGACCAAACTTATGCACTGGGCTTGGATAAATCTGTTCAACTGAGACTGCTTCTAGAACAGGAAGCTCACCATGGTCAGTTAACAGCTCATTTACAAACTTCACGGCTATTGACCCATCCTTAATCGGCAATTGTGAAGAATGCCCATTTTCTGCAAGTAATGCTTCACTCCATCTGTTTTGAACCAACTCATCATCACAAGGATGGTCAGAAGCAGCACTTGTCAGTGTTTCATTAGTGAGTAGAGAAATTCTTGAATTCAATTCCTCAACTGAACTTGCTTCAACAACCGGCATCCCACAATCTGCAGATAGTGTGCCATCCAATTCATCTTCAAGTTTAACCGTCAAAGGTTGACTGATACTGGATTCTGAAATGGACCGCACTAGTACTTCCTCCATGCGACACTTAAATAACGAGTTAACTTCACTGATGGAGTCTGCTTCAACAATATGTTGGCCGGAATCAGTTTCTTTGGATAGAGCACACACTGCAGATTGATCTTTACCTACAAAATGTAAGACTCAACTGAGCAAATGTTTCAAATAATATTTTTTTCGAACAGCGTGAAAATGAACAATCTTACCTGCATAAACTGAATCCTTCTTTTCTGGACTGCTAGATACAGATTCTTGGACAAAAAATGAATATGCATCATCACTGAAATTAGAATTTTTACCATCTTCGTCACCTTCATAATTTGCTTCTAACACACATGCATCTGAAATTGCTGCGCTTACTATTTTCATCTCCTCACTCATATGAGCTTCCAGTGAACCAAACAACTTTCCACTGTTCCCAGCCTGCTCAGAATCACTACCCGATCGACCACCACTAGCATTTGTTCCAATGAGTTCAGATTTTTCTGCCGTGACGTCGTTGTGTTGTCTCAGATATATAGACTTATAAAAGTTTCCATTCTTCCTATGCCGGGTTGATGGGAAGTACGAGCGAGGAGTCCAAGTTTCCAGCAATTTCCTCTCACTGTCCACAATTTGGTCAAATGGTTTTCTCCATGGAAGGAGAACCGATGGTGCTGAACCAGGAATTTGTGGCAAATCTACTGTTTTCTCTGAACCATTTGAAAGAACAAATGGTTTAGGCCTTGGTGTGGAAATGGAGGGTACTTGAACACGGAAGCGTGATGCCTCCTCCATTTTCTGAATTGTGTCAGCAGCTTGCATGTCCATTAACTTCTTGTCAAGTTCGAGCTTCAAAATGTTCTTCGCTCTTCGACGTTCCATCAAGCTATCCACGTCACTATGCTTTTCTGCATCAGAAGAATCTACATCATTAATATCCTCTGAGTTATTTCCATCATCTTTCTTCTCTTCTGCTCCATCTTTGTTTGAGTCAAGGTCACCATCCTCCTCTGAGTCATCTTCTTCATCTGATGAGGAATTCAGGCTGTCTCTGAAGGTTAAGGAAGGGTGGCCAGTCCCAAGGTTTACAGGAGGGTTCAATTCATCAAGCATTGGAAGAATGTCAGTCATTGATGCATCAGACGAACTGCCGCTAATATCAGATTCAGAATCAGAGAAAGGATCTTGCCTAATAACTGGTTGCCAGCATGAGCTCATGAGTTCACCAAGCTGATACTTATTATTCACTTCATAGTTGTACCGTTCAGTATTGGTACTCTCAAATTCCTGAAGCTCAACTTGCTCGCAGATTTCTGTAGTTTGCTCTTCTCTTTGCACAACAACATTGCTCTCAGAAAATTCAGCAGATTCTTCTGCACATAGAACAATATCGGTTGATGTGGCATTTTCTACATCACAACGAGTTTCATGCAAAAGATCCTCACATGTTCTCTCTTTAGAATAGACGACTTGACTTTCAAATGCATTCTCCTCGGAAGTCTTGGCAGAAACAATTTCAACCTCCTCCGTTGAAAAATCAGTAGCAGAAATTTTGGATTTGTTGGAACAAACCTGTTGCCTCTCCAATGTTACCTCACCAATCACAGGAGCATTTGGTTCACCATAACTCAAAAGTGCTCCAAGCAGAAGTGCAGTTAACAGGAACACAGGAGAGGAAGAAAGCAGGAGGTTGAACAGGGAAGGACAAAGTTTGTGCAGGAACAGCAACAAAATGCCAGCGCCGAGTACTGCAGGATACTCGCAAGCAGATTGATAGCCAAGTCTGATAGAAGAATACGCTATTCTCTTGATGTGCAGCACCAAATTAGTTGCATCACAAGCCATATTTGTATCTCTGAGAATTCAGCCTGAAGCACAATCGTAGCCTGGTTATAGGAAGGAAGCAGATCAGGTATATACTATGGAAATAGTAAAAAAAATTAGCATGATAGCATGAAATGGCTCCCATGATATGAGATGGTCAAGCCATTGTCATTCTAATCACATATCAAGAGAAATACGATAAATGTATTCATGTGACACTTCTTGTTGGAAAAGAATTATCTCTACCGTTGGAAAATTGGTCGGGAGATTGCCTAACATTGACATCAGTAAAAAAAAAAAAGAAAACAGCTCTACAAGACAAGCATGCCACTTTTCTTGGGAGAACAATAAAACACATCATTCACACAGGCAGTGACTAAAGAGCGAGACAATCCATTTCTGAACCCACTAGCACTATTGAGTTTTATGTCACCGGTAGCAACTCAAAAGATAGGACACCCAATTCTAACGGAGGAACTGAAAGCTAAACAAATTTACAGATCAAAGGCACCAACATCAGGCAGACGAAAAGAAAGAGATTTAGCATACGGATGTTGAGTGCAGAAGAATCCAGCAATGGCACAAAGAGTTCGGAAATGACGGACGCGCACCTGCTGCAGACGGCCGCAAGAAGCAGAAACCCTTCGAACGCCGAATCTGGTGGATTCAACAGACAGGCAACGGAGATGATGGGCGAAAACAAGGGGATGGACAAGTGCTAGGAGGGAGGGAATAAAGCAAGCGCGATGGTGCAGTGCGGTCGGAGCCTCTTTTTTCTCTCTGTACAGGATTCTTTGCTTTGCAGCCCCAGCTAAAATCAGCTGCAGGATTGGTAGTTTGGTCGGCAGGGAAAGGCGAGACCATGACCTGATGGGTGATGGCCTCTCTCTTTCTCTCTGCTGATGTGCTGGGATGTGAGGAAAGTGTGCGACAATCATGGCGTCCCTTGATCCGTAGCTGTCGTGCTCACCTCACCTCATTTGCTCCAAACAGCCTTCCCATGGAAGTAGGACCATCCAGTCCATCTGACCTGGCTCTGCAGATTGGACTAGTTTAGTAGTTACGGCCATACCCTGCAGCTCCACTTGCCTTCGCGAAGAAACATATTTTCAGTAAAATGCGCCATTCTTGCTTCGGGCAGCCGTGACCCATTCCTGCATCGTATTGAACTCACGTTACTCCATCCATCGGAGCTAGTTGCAAAGCAGATGCTAAAAAAGCATGCTAATTTCTGTAACAACATTTTATTTTCATTAACAGTGAGATTTTTTTTCAACCTGCTCTGAGAGGGTACAGTCTACAATGATGGCGCATCATGTGGCCACCTTTTCCTTTAGGCGTGCTATGTCATGAATCAATGCTTACTAATCAACAGCCATAAATGATAAACAAAGTTAGAGGGAAGGGGAAAGGAAGAACCGAGATCAACTAGCAGCTCCTCTTTTTTTTTTTCTTTTTTGGAAGCAACAGCAGCTCCTCTTTTTACTGATCCGCTGTGCGAAGATTGAGCTTGCTCTTCCGCCAAAATCTGCATGGCACTGGCCCAAGACACACTGAACTGATAGACGGCAGGCCTGAACAAGCAGTTAACATATCATTGCGCGCAAATCAAACGATTTAGCAATCAGAACTTCAACGTTGAGAAAGCAGAGAGCAGACAACCGTTGATCTATTGCAGAGGAGTTCTCATTACAGTCGTACAGCAGTCGAACCAGCGAGTCGTATGTCCGTACTCCAAAAAAAAAAGCCCAACCAAATTACAGGCGCCACGCGGCAGGGGCAAAAAGGTCAACTTCTCGTACGGTGTCGCCGGAATTTGTTCGGATTCCTGTGTTGCGTGCGCGGCGGCGGGAGCCGGGTCGCCGGGTCGGAGTTGGATCTCAAAAATCCGTCCGCCGATAAAGCCGGATCGAGGGAGAGCAGAAGGGCCAAACCCAACCTGATGAACCCTAAAAAGGTCGAGGGGATGGAGAACGACGCAGCCGATTGCCGGGACTCCACCATAGAGGAGGAGGAGGAGGAGGCTTGGGAGAATTGCAGCAAGCATCGTGATGGTTCCATCAACAGGGGAGCCTCGTTTTGGCACTTGCTTTACCGCGTCGCCGATACCAGAGAGAGTACGCCTCCTCCCATCTCCCTCCCCTGGCTTAATTTCTGTCTCCCTTCACACCTGCAGGCGCATTTTTTTTACGCTCCTATTTTTCAATCTTCTAAACAATCAACTTTGTTGCTGTATTGCCATGTTCTAGATTTATAACCTTTATCTATACAAGTCGATTGTTTTGTATGTTGTGAATTGTGCTTAGGATATGATCATTCACCTGAACTTTAGGCTTATTGTCTTTTGTATCACCAAGCTTTTTCCCCTAATTTTTTCGACTATGTGCTTATTGCATTACGATATTAATATCAAAATTAACCTTTCATACAAATACCAGGTATCTCTACAATGAACACTTTTTTTTACAGTGAACAGCACCTTGAGTTTTCTGCCTTTGATTCATAGCTGGGTTTAATTTTAATTCTTTTCCATGTCCTGATGAATGCATTGCTTCTTTGTTGCTACTCAGCATGTCTGGAGCCTATGATGCTGTCGAATCCAACCGATTGTTGGCCAAAAAAGATTGCTTGCAAAACGCATCGCGAGTGCCACATGGTGCAGATCTTCTCACTGAAGCTAGCTCATACTACTGAGGCTAATATCCATGTGCTCTTTGCGTGTGATGCTAATGCCTTTTCATTGCTGGAGTTATGTGTAGCAGGCAGGGTGTACAATGCACCTAAATTTTTGCTAACATATTTGAAAATATTGTATACACAACACTGCTTTATTTTAAATCCGGCTTCTTGTTTGCTAGTAGATAATTGATCAAATGAATGCAAAAGAGCATGTGATGTCTGAAACTGATTCAGAGGAGGAAGAAGACGAGGAACTCATGATGCTAGTATTCCCTGCATTGTATGTAGCTTCTATGAGAACTAAATCACCATGTCATACGTCAAAGCTTACTAGTGCTGAGTACACGTCTGGGCTTCTTGAAGGCCATCGGCGTAGATGCTACACCAATCTTCGAATGGAGCCTCATATTTTTCTGAAACTCACAAATTACCTTAGTTCAAAAAAACTTTTGCGGAGTACAAGAGGTGTTACAGTAGAAGAACAATTGGCCATTTTCATGTACATGCTCGCACGAAATGCGAGTTTTACAGCACATTGTGATAGGTTTCAGCATAGCTCAGAGACTATACATAGGCATCTTGGAGCTTGTTTTGATGCTATCGCTTCATTGAGATTTGATTTTGTGAAGCCTCCATCAACTGAGCCACATTGGAAAATATCATCAGATCCACAATTTGGACCTTACTTTCAGGTAGATGTCACTTAGAGTTGTACAATTTAGAAATTCTATCCTTTTATAATATATCTGAATTAGTAATAGCCTTTCTTCCCTTGCAGAACTGTTTAGGAGCGATAGATGGGACTCATGTTCCAGTCACCATTTGTGAGAGTAAAGCAGCACCATATCGTAACAGAAAAGGAACTCTCTCCCAAAATGTGTTGCTTGCTTGTGATTTTGATTTGAACTTCGTGTATGTTTCTACTGGTTGGGAAGGATCTGCCTCTGATGCAGGGGTTTTACATTATGCTATCAATTCTGGTTTTCAAGTGCCAAGAGGAAAGTATTATCTAGGTGATGGGGGGGTATGCAAACACACCATACGTTCTTACTCCTTATAGAGGAGTCCGTTACCATGTCAAGGAGCAAGGGCAAAGTCGTCGTCGACCAAGGGATTACAAGGAACTGTTCAATCTTCGCCATGCTCGCCTACGCAATCACATAGAGCGTGCTATTGGCATCCTGAAGATGAGATTTCCTATATTGAAAGTTGCCACATACTATCCCATGGAAACTCAAGTAAAAATTCCAGCAGTAGCAGTTGTGTTGCATAATATCATTCGAAGCCATAATGATGATGAAGAGTGGCTAAATAACCAAGAAACTCTGATTAACCCCGTAAGTTTGTGGCACTTCCTACTGATAATGAGAGCTACGGAGATGATGTTGTACCACTCAGCAATCAGAGAAATGAAGGGAATGCAATGAGAGATGAAATTGCAAAGAGGATGTGGGCAGATTATGAAAGAACTAGAACGCGAAGAGGACAACGTCGAACAGCTAGTTCGTAGGGCATTTCTAGTTAGCAATTATGTAATCAATTCTGTAATAAGAACTTGCAAGTTTGTAACTCTGAATATTTTTTAATTGTATTATGAATCTGCAACCATGGTATATCTAATATATTTTGTCTTGTGCTTTTCACGCATGCTCTTATGTCCTGTTTCCTGAATTATGTACCAATGCTACTTGAGCTTATATTTCTATGTTCTTTTGAGATAACTGTATATCTATAACATGATCCATTTTTTACTTTTTATCTTTTATCAGATATAATGTCTCAACAAAGAGCAAAGTGGACCTCAAGATATGAAAAGGGGCTTGTTGATATTCTTACAGAATACAGGCTCTCCCATTATCGAGGACAAAATGGGTGGTGCTCTGAAGGTTGGAACAAAATGGCCAAGGATTTCAATAGGCACTTTCCAGAAGCCAAGTTTACTAAAGGTCAAATTCAAGATAAGGAGGCACAATTGAAGAGGGATTATAAAGCAATCAAATCCATTAGGAGACGCAGTGGGGTCAATCGGAATGGTGATGCTTCAATGATCAACACGACATCTGATGTTTGGGAAGAAATCATACGAGTAAGAATAACTTGGAACCCTTTTCTTTCAGAACCTGCAATTCTATAAACTACTTTCTGATGTGCTATTAAAATTGCTAGGATGATTCGAAGTTAGCAAGGTATGAGAAAAAGAGCTTTCCATTGCTTGAGCAACTGGACTTGCTGTATGAAGGTTAGTTATGCAGATTTTTTTAATGAAGGCAAATTTAAATTTTGTTGAGCGATCTTTAATTTGAGGGTCACTTAATGTTCTGAATAGGACAATTTGCAGAAGGAAAGCACTGCTTCACTTCTAGCAGACCTCAGAATCTTAGGAGCAAAAGTTTTGATAGTAGTGGGATAAAAGCGTAGTAAAATGGCAGAGGATAAATATTCAATGACTAGGTGCTTAGAAGTGTTGCGGGACACCAGGGACGTGTCCGATGAGATACAGATCCTCGTCTCTGATGTTTTCAAGGATGCGTTGAACCAAGAGATATTTCTAGGCTATGAACCAAGACTTCGTGGTTTATGGCTGAAGAAAGAAGTTAACAAGTTGAGCACAAGTAAGTTATGATTTTCTCATTGCAATCTTCTCATGTGTCCAGTTTAGCTACATTGCAGTTTTTAGTAATATTCGTCATATAATGTATCCCATTAAAATCATTTCTGTTGTATTATTGACCTTGACAGCTTTGTGTGTTTCTACTCTATTCTTATTTCATGATTATTGGGTTGTTGCAGATTAGTGGTGACAAGCTGACAAGGATGGCACAATTCTGGTGCAAGCCATGCATCTACAAGTATGGCAAAACTCTGATGCAAGGGACTTGTAATCATGTTAGTGTCTTTAGATTTGCCAATACGGCTGAGCTTTGAACCATTCATGTGCTGTAATATAAAGTAAATTGTATTTATGTATCTATCTTATGATGCAATTCCAGAATATGGGCGCATAAGTTTTATTTGATCAATACCATGATGTTTGAACCAGCTTGCCTGCAGCATATGCCAGTTATTTTGGATTCGGCGTGTTTACAGACTTGTTTTTGTGCCTTTACCCAAACACCCATTTCCGAGTGTAGTAAAATACGATGCATTACAGGGGTTTCTTAGTGCACAAAGAATTACAGGTGTAACCTGTTTACCGGTCTGAATGATTACAAGACTTCCAAACACGCCCTAAGGCTTAATGTACATTTGACACATTCTCTTGTTTGCAGTGCAGTACCTGAATATGTGCTGTTCAAAGCTTGGGCAGCACAAAAGCGTGCAACGATTGGAAAGACGCACGCGTAACCGTTCTACTACATACATGCAGGCAATTCATGTGGTGCACGCGACGAGCAAGGAATTGGTAAACTGTCGGTCTAGGGTCCATCTGCACTTGATTGTTTGACTATGGGCGCGTTCGTTGCACCCCTCTCTAAAGTTTAGACCTGTCACATCGAAAAAAATCTTACTATTTAAGAATATTTTTATTCATTTAATGACAAAACCTATGTCACGACCCTCCTCTAAATCACAAGACGAATCTAATGAGCCTAATTAATTTATGTTTTGCTATAGTGATGCTACAGTAACTATCTTCTAATCACACCTTAATTACCCTCATTAGATTCGTCTCGCGAATTTGAGCGGAGTCCTGAAAAGTTTTGTCATTAAATTTTATTTGTAATTACAATATTCGTTACAAAAACCCTCTAAAGTTTAGACCCCATGCAACGAACACACCCTATAATATGTAAAAAGCGAGCCTCTGCTCCAGCCGGATTAGGTAGAGGGGCAAATCCACCAACCAATGAGCCGCAACAGGCCCTGAACTATTTCACTCCTGGTGGCAACAGAAATCTACTACTACCATTTGTGATCTAGCTGATGCATAAACATAAGTGCGCAATACATATATTAGTCGTATTCGATCTGCTGTAACATAATATGCTTCCTTTAAGTTGGCGCTGATGGTGCCTTGGTCTTAAAATTATTTGTTTTTTGCTTAACATGCCATCCAGAGTTGAGTTGTACCCAATGATATCAACCTAACTGACGATATACATATACAAGCAAATGGAAACACAAATTATCGTCGTAGCCCTGTGGCAAACTGAACATATTGACAAAAAAGCCCTAAAACCTTTTGTCAGAAAAAAGAAAACGGCCATTCTCGGATGCCATATTGAATTTCTTTTTCTGAAGACAGTGCTCGACTAATTTCCTGTCATACATGCTTGTTCAATCTTGCATGCACTGCCAACTGAAGTAGCTGCTTCGTTTGCATTGAGTACATTTGGCAGCAAATTCTTCTTGATGCGGAGATGCCCTGCCAACTAGCTGCTTTGTTGCAGTGCTATTTGCTTCCTGCCGGATCGTGGCCACCTGCGCATTTTTATTTTAGTTCGCGTATGACTGAAATTGGCTATTCCAACGTTGGGGTCAAGGTTTAGAAACCGACGAATTCTCTTGTTTGCAGTACCAGCTGGCTTTATTTACATTCATTGGTGTGTTCGTTGCATGAGGTCTAAACTTTAGAGGGTTCTTGCTACGAATATTCTAATTACAAATAAAGTTTAATTACAAAACTAATTTCAGGACTCCGCTCGAATTCGCTAGACGAATCTAATGAGAGTAATTAAGTTGTGATTAGAAGATAGTTACTGTAACATCACTGTAGCAAAATATAGATTAGTTCTCGCGATTTAGAGGGGGGTCGTAAAATAGGTTTTGTCATTAAATTAATAAAAATATTTTTAAATAGTAAGATTCTTTTGTTCGTAAGAGGAGTACCTCCCTGTGAAGTTTGTGAACTTCGTACCACGCCTGAGTAGGTCTTGTTCAAATCTTGGGCAGCACAAAAGTGCGTAAAGATTGCAAACACGCACGCGTAACCGGTCTATGCATATTGGAAGGCAGTGCATGTGGTACACGCGAGGAGCAAGAAATTGGAAACTGTCGGTTTAGGCTCCATCTGCACTACTACTTGATTATGCGAAGGTAAAAAGCAGAGCGCCTCTGTTCAACCGGACGAATTAGGTAGTGGCCCAATTGACCAACCAACCGGCCCTGCATTTTTCAGTTCTAAAATTTGTGCTTCACACAGTCACACTAGTAGATCAGCTTATGCGCTTCTCGTGGATGACTGCACAAGATCTTTTTTTTTTAACCTCTCAAATCTGAATATAAATGTATTATCTGTTCGTAAAACACGCCGACTCACGCCGACGCACTTCAACGCACAGAACACCCCTACATCTATACCCAGTAAAGCAAAACGCGTCCATCGAAAGATCATCAGGACCACCAGGCCCCGATGCACGACGAAGGACGTCGCACTCCTTTTGTGTCCCCACGCGATGAGAGGTACCTACAGAAGAAGGTCCTAGAAGGAAACAAAAGACAACTGCCACTTCACACAAAAGCCCCTAAAAAAAACTAAAGAAAAGACGAAAACACCCTCCGAGCCCTGTGCGCTCCGGCACCACTGGACCAACGCCGCCCCGCCAGCAGAGGTGGCACGCAGGACGCACCGCCGCCGCAACCAGCCTCGCAAACGAGCCTCAGCCGGACACTCCGCCCCGCCAACGCTAGTCATGGCGAAACCAGAGCAGACAGCCACGCTACTGCTCCCTCGGACCGAAGCCAGCGACCCTCACCAGAGCCGCCGACGAGCTCCCCGAACGTAGGGCCCATCCGGACCCCAAACTCCGCAAGCTCAACGATGGCACCGGAGAGGAACGCGCCATCGAGACGGAGGAAGCTCGGGAGAAGTTATTCCAGACACGCGCCGTCGCCTCCGCAACAAAACGACGCCGGAAACACCAGCTCCAACCAACAACTCCAGCCCGGACCGAGAAGCTGCCATCAGGGACGAAGAAGGAGAAGAAACTCAGCCACCTCCTTCGCACCGACGCCGTCGCTGAGACCGGAGACGTCGAGGAGAGAACGTAATCTACCTAAACAGCTAAACCTAGACTAAATAGGTAGGCTATACAGGCCGGACGCCGATTCCGTCGCCTCCATCCACCTCCCGCCCAGGAAGGACGACGGAGGCAAACGGACAACGGCGGAATCGACGCCGGAGAGCGAATCGCCCTCGAAGTCGCCTCTGGCTACTGTAGCAGGACGAGAGAGTTCGAGGAGATAAGGTTCTTGCACAGGATCCTTTTTACACGGTGAAAACAAATGTCACTGTAAAAGTAAAACCAAAGGTTTTGCCTTGCCGGCGTCGTGGGCTCCCGGTCTCCTTCCTCTCTCTCGTTTTTTTTTTGAGATTACACAGTACAACTCAGACACTCACAACGCACGCACACTCACCCCTATGAACACACGTACGCAAACCCTACCCCTATGAGCATCTTCGAAGACTGAGCCGACAAATCTAGAGATACGAAGTCACCACTGGCGCCTCGCTGTCGACGGGAGCGTCGCCTACCACTGAAAGCACAAATACCGTTAAATCTTTAAAAATTCGCTCCCACGAGGAGTCAAACCCAGAACCTGAGAGGTGTTACTCGGATGTCTTGACCACTAGGCCAAGACCCCTTTCACTCCTTCCTCTCTCTCGTGGGGCGGCGCGAGCGACGGTGTGCCAGCAAACCTCACCACGTAGATGGGCCTCCGGTGCCGGGCTGTGCCTTCGCTAATTCCTAAGACATGTGTCGAAGGCTCATTGGCCCTGCAGACAATCCGTGCGGGGCGCCCAGAACCAGAGCGAAACTCGTGCGCTGGTCCAACGTGTGCAGAGGGAGGGAGGTCGGAAATGAGAAGATTTTTTAGTTAGTAAACAAAGGGACAGCTGTCCCTCATTACAGGGAGCCCGACACAAGCTGAACTCTAGCTAGCAGCAGGCCCAAGCATTCTCAGGAATTAAGCCACCGAGATTGAGTGAGGCAGGAGTCGCGAGCAGGAGACGAACTCGCATCGCAGATCCATCCATCCATCGACGACCGGTAAGGTCATCCGTGCTTTCCCCATTCTTCTCCTCCCCTGTCCTGTTGTTGTTGTTGTTGATCGATCCGCAGCACTCCAACTCTTTGGTCTCAGGGATGGATGACCGCGAGCTCCCAAGCAGAAGTCGTCGTCGTCGTCGTCATGCTACTGAGGAGGAGGAATTTGAGCGGCATGACATCGTTGTTGATGGGCGGAGGTACGTGGTCTCGCGGCGGCGGCGGGTCAGCAGGAGATTCCCCGACGACGACGACGACGATACCTACTACAACAACAACAACAACAGCCGGGGCTCAACTACCGTCCTCCTCCGTCAGCAATACACGATTCAAGACCCACCCAGCAGCAAGCGCGCCCGCGTCGTCCTCATCACCGACGCCGCCATCCGTCGGGGCCTGCGGCAGGTGACGCCCGGCGGCGCCGAGCAGCTGCTGCAGACGGATCAGTGCGCCGTCTGCCTCGGGGACTTGGACGCCGACGACGACGACAGGCCCATCAGCGCCATGCCATGCGCCCACGCCTTCCACGAGCAGTGCATCTTCCCCTGGCTCCGCAGCAACGCCGTCTGCCCGCTCTGCCGCAGCCCGCTTCTTCCTCCTCCTCCCACCACCCAGGAGGAGGAGGACCAGGACCAATCTGCTGCTTTCAACGTGCCGGCGCCGGAGGATAATCCCTAACATCTCTGTCTTCATCAGCAACCAAACAAGTTAATTAGTCATGTAACTGACCGTTGTGACGACAAGTCGGTCGACATCGTGCTAATTTATTTTCCCTCCTCTTTGTATGCAATCATCAACAAGAATTTCAGCTCCTTCAATGGAAAATCAGTCAGCCTTTTTCATCTGTCTGTCTCCACAAATATATGACAGTTGCTTACATGTTCTTGCACAGCCAACTGTACTGGGTAATATACACATTTTAACATCTCTTCATGAGGATCATGCTAAAGAGCAAATGGTATCAAAGAAAACATCTACAGACCGTCATGCCCAAGTTCTTTCAAAAAGAAAACATCCTCTACTTAATTTTGCATACAATGGATATTGGTAAAACCTCTGTTAAAAGCATAAAACCATATAGTAGCTGTAGTGTAACGGCATCTGCCCTTTGTGTCCCCACGAGCTGCGCAGCAGCAGCAGCAGCAGAAGGAAGCTGCTTGTTAGCAATCGAGGACGCCGAGGTCAGAGGATCAATGACACTCTCAAAAGCAGAAGTGATATTCTCATTATTTTGGATCCAGATTTATTTCACCATTTTGGAACACGTCATGACCGTTACTTAACTGCCCAAAAGCAGAAGTGATGTCTTCAGTAGAATCTGATTCAAGAAATAGCATGCCAGAAGATGTCTCTCGTTCATCTTGACCAAACGTATGGACTGAGCTTGGATAAATCTGTTCGTGCGCCTCGTCTTCAGTTTTCTTGAATGATGAATTCAGCTCTACAACAGGAAGCTCGCCATAGTCAGTTAACAGCTCATTTGGCTTGCATTCAAACTTCATGGCCATTGCCCCATCTTCAATCGGCAATTGTGAAGAATGCCCATTTTCTGCAGGTAATGTTTCACTCGATCTGTTTTGAACCAACTCGTTATCACAAGTGTGGTCAGAAGCAGCATCTGTCAGCCGTGTTTCTTCAGTGAGTTGTGAAATTCTTGAATTCAATTCTTCAACTGAACTAGCTTCAACGACTGGCATCCCTGACCCTGAATCGGCAGAAAATGTGCCATTCAATTCATCTTCAAGTTCAACCGTCAAAGGTTGACCAATCCCGGATTCTGAAATGGACTGCACTAGTACTTCATCCATGCGATACTTAAACAACGAGTTAACTTCACTGATAGAGTCTGCTTCAACAACTTGTTGCTCGGAAGTATTTTCTTTGGATAGAAAACACAGTGCCGATTGATCATTACCTACAGAATGTAAGATTCGACTGAGCAAATGGTACAAACAGTAACCTTTACATAATAATGAACTACCTTACCAGCAGGAACAAAATCTGCTTTTTCAGAAGTGCCCGATGCAAATTCTTTTATACAAAATGAATATGTATCATCACTGCTGCCTTGATCAACTTCATAATTTGCTTCTAACACACACGCGTCTGAAATTGCTGCACTTAGTATTTTAATCTCTTCACCCATACGAGCTTCCAGTGAACCAAACAACTTTCCATTGTTCCCTGCTTGCTCAGAATCACTATCTGATCTACTGTCACGAGAATCTTTTCCACTGAGTTCAGCCTTTTCTGCATTCATGCCGTTGTGCTGTTGCAGATTGGTAGGCTTCCGTACATATAAATTTCCATTCTTCCGATGCCGGGTTGATGGAAAGTACGAGCGAGGAGTCCAAGTTTCCTGAAATTTCCTCTCACTGTCCACTATTTGGTCAAAGGAAATGTCAAATGGTTTTCTCCATGGAAGGAGAACAGATGGTGCTGAACCAGGAATTTGTGGCAACTCTACTGTTTCCTCTGAACCATTTGAAAGAACAAATGGTTTAGGCCTTGGTGCAGAAATGGAGGGTACTTGAACACGGAAGCGTGATGCCTCCTCCATTTTCTGAATTGTGTCAGCAGCTTGCATGTCCATTAACTTCTTGTCAAGTTCGAGCTTCAAAATGTTCTTTGCTCTTCGCTGTTCCATCAAGCTATCCGCGTCACTGTCCTTTTCTGCATCAGAAGAATCTACATCATTAATATCCTCTGAGTTATTTCCATCATCTTTCTTCTCTTCTGCTCCATCTTTGTCTGAGTCAAGTTCACCATCCTCCTCTGAATCATCTTCGTCATCTGAAGAGGAATTCAGGCTGTCTCTGAAGGTTAAGGAAGGGTGGCCAGTCCCCAGGTTTACAGGATGGTTCAGTTCATCAAGCATTGGTAGAATGTCAGTCACTGATGCATCAGACGAACTGCCGCTAATATCAGATTCAGAATCAGAGATTCAGAATCAGAGCAGGTATCCTGCCTCGTAACTGGTTGCCAGCATGAGCTCATAAGTTCACCGAGCTGATACTTATTATTCACTTCATAGTTGTACTCTCCAGTATTGGTTCTCTCGAATTCTTGCATCTTAACCTTCTTGCAGATTTCCATAGTTTGGTCCTCTCTTTGCACAATGACATTGCTCTCGGCAAATTCAGCAGATTCTTCTCCACATAGAACAGTATTGGTTGATGTGGCATTTTCTACAGCACAACGAGTACCATGCAAAATGCCATCACATGTTCTCGCTTCAGAACAGACAACTTGACTTTCAAATCTCTTCTCCTCGTAAGTCCCGGTGGACGCATTCTCAACCTCCGTTGAAAAATCAATAGCAGAAATTTTGGATGTGTTGGAACAATTCTGTTGCCTCTCCAATGTTACCTCACCAATCACAGGAGCATTTGGTTTACCATAACTCAAAAGAGCCCCAAGCAGAAGTGCAGTTAACAGGAACACCGGAGAGGAAGACAAAAGGAGGTTGAACAGGGAAGGGCAAAGTTTGTGCAGGAACAGCAACAAAATGCCAGCGCCAAGTACTGCAGGATACTCACAAGCGAATTGATAGCCAATTCTGATACAAGAATATGCTTTTGTCTTAATGTGCAGCACAAGATTGGTTGCATCAAAATCCATATTTATCACTCTGAATTCAACCCAGAGGCACAATCCTAGCCTGTTTATAGGAAGGAAGCAGATCAGGTATATGCTATGGAAATATGCAAGATTAGCATGGTACCCAAAGCATGAAAGGGATCAGATGATATGAGGTGGTCCAGCCATAGTCATTTTAATCACATATCAAGAGAAATAGGGAATATGTATTCATGTGACGTTTCTTGTTGGAAAAGAATTAACCCTGCCATTGGAAACATGGTCGGGAGATTGCTTAACATTGATATCAATGAGAAAGTGCTCTACTTTACAAGATAAACATGTCACTTTTCTTGGGTGAACAATAAAACACATCATTGACACAGGCAGTGACTAAAGAGCAAAACAATTGATTTCTGAACCTACTAGTACTACTGAGTTATATGTCACCAATAGCAACTCAAACGATAGGACACCAAATTCTAATGGAGTTACCTAGGAACTGAAAGCTAAACAAATTTACAGATCAAAGCGAGGCACCAATATCAGGCAGAAGAAAAGAAAGAGTGAAGTCTTAGAATGGTTGGAAAAAAGGAGAACCGTCCATTCCCAAAGATCCAATGGTGGTAAGGTAGCCGGTACCAGGAGGTACCCAAAGAAAAGTACCAGGAGGTACCAACTAAAAATAATTTTTTGTATTAATGAAAAGGGTAAATAGGTAATTTTAGAAGAGAAGTAATACTACCGGATATTTTGTTCGTCTCGCTTTCCTTTCCCTCCTGCCGGATCCACGCTCCGCCCTGCGCTCGCGGCATCTCCGGCGGCTCCACGCTCCACCCTACCTGTGCTCGCTCTTCCCTCCCCGGGGACGCACGCTCCGGCCTACCCTCTGCTCGCGCTTCTCTCCCCGCCGCTGCACACTCCGGCCTCCCCTCGTGCTCGCGCTTCCCTCCCCGGGGGCCGCACGCTCCGGCCTCCCCTCTGCTCGCGCTCCCCTTCCTGCGGCTCCAACAAAGCACCCCTAAATCGTTCCCTGCCGACGCAGATCCCCACTGGCGGCACATCGAGCTTGCCGATGCGGAATCGAATCGACCGGCGGCAAATCGAGTTTGCCGTCGCGGAATCGAATCGACCGGCGGCTGTGCGGGTGTAAGAGGAGGCGCACGGCAGCCGCGTCGCGCGGATCTCTTCAAATTGCAGTGGCGCAAGTGGTCGCCTCTCTCGCGAGCGCGTCAGTGTTACAGGTGAACTTTTCTCTCAACGCATTGGCTCCTGTCTCAGTACCAATCTACTCAAATTCTGCTAAGTGCCGATTAAGCAACTGTTTGATCTCATGTCCTGTGTGGTAGTATGATATTCAATCATATTGATGCACTTGCAGGTTAGATACTTCCACGCATAATGCTAATCTACAGCAGACCAATTTTGGCCTTGTTTAGATGAAAATTATTGTGGAGTTCTGGATGTAAACTGTGATTTCAAAAGAATACCAAATACTTTATGGTGTTAGGGTACACGCTTTAGGCTTTGTTTCTAAACTCTGTTCCCAGTTTTAAGACATATACTTTTTTCCAAAACTGAATTTGTGGAAGTGTGTTTGTTATTCACTCAATGCATCCTGGTGGATTCATTGTTTCTTCCTAGTACTTTTATCCTTTCTTTTGACTCCCCATGTTATGGGTATAAGTTGAACTTGTTGATACCCTTGAGTTCATCAATGGCTATGTCTACTGTAGGTTATATGTTTTTGGCTAATTGACCCTAATAGCAAAGAGGTAAAGTTGGATGATTTTTCTAATTGAATGTTGATATTTAGATTGGAACCACACTAAATACTGCAATCCCCAGACACTTTTTAGTTTCTATTGAAACTGAAAAGAAAACTGCAGTCTAGTAAACTGTAGTATTTTATCCCCTCCTCTCCAAACACTGTGGTAGAGATACTGCGGTTTATGAAAACTTTAACATCCAAACTACTCTTAATGCATTTTTCTAGCTTTTTACAAATTTGTACTAGTAGCCCCTATGCTCACTTTCTATCTGTCAGAATTAAATTAGTGCCAAGCTTCACTTAAAACAACACGCCTGCTGAAAGAGTATTTGTTTAAAACTGAATACTTGTTTCTCAGGACATTGATATGTACCGATATAAAGAGGAGCTGCAGTTTTATCCAGAAACTTTGACAAGAAGTTCAGGGATCATCGATATCATCTCCATAAAAGACATGGTAATTCTAAGATCAGACACATGTTTTCTTAATGAAAGTAGTTCTGAATTAATAGAATATTTTTTCTACAACAAGCACAAAGATTTCTTATGATTATTGTATCAACTTTTGTCTTGTGACTTTTTATTATTTGCCAAGTATTCACTCTTCTATTTTTATTCAGAGACATAGCTCTTGCTGATGCTGAGAAAAAGCTAAACGCCCTGTTCGGCTGCTATTAACTGCAGGTACTGCTGCTGTCAAGCAGCCAGCAGCCCACATCAGAACAGCAGCCCAGCAAGCAGCAGCAGCCGGCAGCCCAGCAGGCAGCAGCAGCTGGCAGCCCACCGAACAGCGCCAAAGAATTTAATGACCAGGTGCTTGGTCTTTGACCTTTACAAAACAGGGATCTTCACCATTCTTTAGAGGCTAAACCAGCAGTAAGTCATATCGTTGATTGTATTGATGTCCACAATATCATAAATTACTTCGTTTTGGCACTCGCTTTACAGCCTCGCCGATACAAGAGAGAGTACGCCGCCTCCCATCTCCCAGCCTTAATTTCGGTCTCCCTTCACACCTGTAGCATTTTTTTAGACAGCCTAAACAATACTTTTGTTACTGTATTGCCATGTTCTAAATTGTTTATAAACCTTATATCTATACAAGTACTAACTAAGAGTCGGTTGTTTTCTATGTTGTGGATTGTGCTTAGGATATGATCATGCACCTGAACTTTAGGCTTATTGTCTTATTGTATCACCAAGCTTTTTTCCCTAATTTTTTCGACTATGTGCTTAATGCATTACGATATTAATATCAAAATTAACCTTTCATACAAATACCAAGTATCTGTGCAGTGAAAACTTATTTAAAAAGTATAAGTAAAAGTAGCTTTTGCTATTGAAAACCTTGTTTGTATCTATTTATCTCTTTTTGATTTGGGATTTTTGTCTATAGGACACTAAAAAAACATGGTTTTGTCTGTGGGACATTGTTACTTTCTAATTTGTTTCTCGAACACTGAGAAATTGTGCCTTTTGTCTACAGGACACTATAGCAGGTGAAGTGACTATTTTAAAAACTTTTATCTCAATGCACAAAATAGATTTTAACTTGAAATTTGGCACATAGATACATTGTTGAATTTTCTGCCCATGTGATTTTTTCTTGATTTTTCTCCAATTATTTGCATAGTTTGATTTTGAAAATCAATATTTTCTTAGTTAAAAATTAATGCAAACAATCAACTATCAATTTAAAAAAAATGTGTAGGGAATATAGTAATGTATGTTTGTGCTAAATTTCAAGTTACAATGTATTTTGTGCATTGAGATTAAAAAGTTGAAAATTGTCATTTCTCCTGCTATAGTGTCCTGCAGACAAAAGCCTCAATTTCTCAGTGTCCGGGAGGCAAATTTGAAAGCAACGGTGTCCCACAGACAAAATCATGTTTTTTTTGTGTCTCACAGACAAAATTCCCTTTTGATTTTTCTGCCTTTGATTCATAGATGTGTTTAAAATTTAATTTATTTTCATGTCCTGATGCATTGCTTCGTTGTTGCTGCTCAGCATGTCTAGAGCTATGATGCTGTCGAATCCAACCGATTGTAGGCCAAACAAGCTTGCTTGCGAAACGCATCGCGAGTGCCACATGATGCAGATGTTCTCGCTGAAGCTAGCTCATACCGCTGAGGCTATTGACGGCCCGATTCAGCTGTATGGATTCGTGGCTGTCCGTGATCTTTTGAATCCGTTACGTAATTATATCTTCAATCGCACCAGGGATGATCCTTTTGTTGTCGAGCAGCAAAGTGATGGTTCTGGCTCGTATATACAGATGGCTGGCCCCAAGAGAGGCATTGAGATGAAAGCCCAGGTGCTCACTGAGTACGACATGAAGATCAAGAAAGGAGAGACACAAGAAGATGATTTGCAGCTCATCGATGGGGCGGCATTCTTCAGCGAACTGGCCACACTGCCCGCTAGAGTATTTACCCGACGGATTCAGGGTGATTCTGGTGCAGTTGACCTAAGTTTAGCTCTTCTCCACCGTGCGGTGGAGGCCACGGTACAAGTCAGGGTCTCACAAGTGCATGGCAGTGGCTTAAACTTATCTATAAGTTCTCTTGTTGGTCGGATATCCCCAAAAATTCAGCTCTTTCAAGGTGTTATTGCTGAGCCATGTGATCTAAACAGGTTTGTGATTGCTGTGGTTAAGGGTTCTACATTGATTATAGACTTAACAGTTGACCAGAGAGACGGCTCAGGTCATGCTCATCCATCCATGCTATGCGTTCAAAGCTAGACTGCATGGAGATAACATCCAAGAGTTCGAACTTGATTTTGCCACTATAGTGGTGAAGGTGTCTTGGTCAACTTTGGTCCCATATAGAGTAGCCCATGAGCCTTGTAACACTCTCTGCGGATAAAACAATGGTATTTTGTGATTTATTGTTTGGCAATTGCTTATGGCAGTCATAACACCTAAGAAGAAGACAGCATGAAGACAAAGTGTGTGCATGCAAAGCAACGAGATGTTACTAGTAGACCCGAAGTTTAAACAGACAGACTGTTACAAAAAAAAAAAAAAAACAAATTTCTGGAAGGGATAATCCGCCAGCTCCACTTGATCACCAGTACTATCTTGTTTAATATTCACATACTCGCTGTATACCTGGAAGTGATAACATTTTACACCACCAAGTTGATTTACTGATTTACTAATATCAACAAAAGAGAAATATTAACTCTCCTCTAGCGTGAAAATAGAATGGCGCCTGTTAAAAAATAGCACCAAAGCACATCTGCGCTAAACTCGATTTTAACTCTAAAATTAACATCCGGGTCCAATCAGTCAACTAGAAATGTATTGTTGAGACTGTATGATCGTTGTCAGCTGCTTCAGGTTAGCTAGTACATGTCTCGGCCCAAGACTTTCAGCACCAATGTAATTCAGAAGTTGTTCAATATCCTGCCAAGAACCACATGGGACAATTTACTATTGAGGAACAAACAAAAGATGGAATCAAATGTAACTTTTGGCTTCAAAAGATGGAGCAATCCTACATTTGTCAGTTTGCAGTTTGGGTAACATAGAAGAGGAGAACCAGTTACTTATTAATCGCAATTTCAGGTTCCAGGCATCACTAAATTCTTTAATGGATTATTTGTTCCTCAGCTTCATAAGTTTTTGGGTTCAAGGAAAAAAATACTTCATATGTTACTTTTGGTACTTCATTTTTATAGGGCAATGATTACAACCACAACATGCTGTCAAATTCACTAAAGATGTTTACTTTATCCTTAACAGAGCTATTTCAACTCAATATCCCACTCAAGTACCTAAAGACAATGTATTCTGCTCGGATAAGCAAAACTGCTTATTTGTCTAGTTGAAACTGAACCAAGATTTTAGGAGAAGCAAACAGACATAGCCAGAATTTGAAATCATCTTTGACTGCACTGAAAAAGGTTTCTACCTTCTAAAGACCTGATGATACATTTCTAGATTGGGCGAATGGGGTGACAAGGGAGAGAAAAAAAAGAAATGTCTCCTCTTATCTATTTCATTTTACACAATCATGGTTCCATGATCAACAGTGCTAAATGCAAGGAAGTTCTCACTTTGCAATTTGCAGTAAGTAAATACGAAATAGCAAGGAGAATAACCTTATTCAACAAGAATATAGCATATGCTGATCTCGTTGTCTCTGGGCCATCAAAAAACAGAGGGAATTCCATTGTCCTCATGCCTGTACTTGAAGATACAGAACTTGCTGCCGCGGTTATAGACGAAAGCTCAACCGAGGGTGCATGATCAAGAACATATGATCGTGAACCTCCAAAGCGCAAAGGATATCGAAGAGGAATATTGAGGTACGAGGCAATGAGGGAGACTGCCTATGATTCAAAACAAATGAACAGTTAAGTGTGTCATCGTAATCGTAATATAGTAAAAACTGAAGATCAAGGTTTAGTTACATGCCCAATTAATCTGAACATCTCTTTGTTTGAGAACTGAACAAAATATAAACATAAAAAAAATTCAAAATCCTATATAAACAGAAGTAGAAACACAAATGGTGAACTCAATTTTCATTCGACAATAAGTAAAAATTAATCAAGTTAGATTATACATACATGTGCGGCATATCCCAGAACAGTAGAAGATTTCTGAAACTCTGTCTTGTCACTGAAGTAGCCAGTCTTTTTCACTTGCTTTGATAACTGTAGACCCAAGATGGCCAATGGTCTGTTTGTGGAACCATTTGGTAAAACTGATTCACCACCGCCTGAAAAAAAAAATCAATAGCATTTGAGTTTAGACTAAAATACTATTTCAGAATAAAGAACCATAAGACAAATGAACTAGTGGCAATGGTGATACAGATCATCAAGCCTGATAAGAACAAGTCTTCATATTTTGCCTTTAAGTCTATGCGTCTATGCCTGTAACCATAATTATTATCCGGACATTCGCTGGCCTTCTTTTATTTTCAGTTTAAGTCTGCCACTAGTCTACACCAGTTATAGGATACTTTGATTAGTTAAAACATAAGCACATCATTTATAGCGAGCACCGAAACAAATTCTTGAGAGTTGTGACAAGAAAAATGGCATACTTGTTTTGACGATGTTGGAGGTTAAACCCCGCTTGACAGCTGGAGATTGTTCATCCAAAGGCCTCACAGGATAAACGAGAGCAACTTGCGTTATCATATATTGTTGTCTCATTCGCAACTTCTGTTCAAGATTTTTAAGGCGCCCATGACCATTTTCCCCTGATAGCAACTTATTAGCCTCCTACAACCACAGAGTTCTACGAACGTTAGTGGAGGAGAACAGATGTGTAATATCCAGTATGAAAGATAAGAAAAATTATTCTCTAAAGGAATACACAGAGCAAGAAACTTCAAAGAAGAGTGTATATTACACATGTTTAGACAGATACAATAGCAACAATATAACTTGAACTAGATACTGTCTTATCTATTGGCACAGTATCCTGTAAATTCCTGTAGCTTTTTGGTTTTGGTACTGACTATTGAGAGGATTGTTAGAGCTTGAAAGGGAATGAAAATTGATTAACCAGTTTCAATAATCTCATGGATAGAGGTATTGCAGCTCGACACTTCATAATATGTTGAGCTACAGTCAGAATTCTGACAAGACATTTATGATTTTAATGGAGGCTAAAAAGGCAGCAATAACAGATAGAAATGTAGACCAAGTAAACTGCGGCTTTATAAAGTCAGTATCGAGGCAATTATGCACTCCACAATGAGGGGGAAATGTGCAACCATGTAATCATGTAGTGTGCAAATATCAATTACCTCCAGTTTACCGTATGCTGCACAAGAAGTTCTGCTAGCCACTGACAACGTTCTGATCTTGACACAAAGCTGTTCCCTTTGATTCTCAACATCCTCGGACATTTTCTTGGTGCGAATCTTCAAATCCCCCATGTGATCAGAATGCTCTTGCAGTTTTTGTCTCATTTCAGCCAACTCATTGTCCTGCTGAAGAAACGCCCTTCTTGCCTGCAAGAGCATTCAATCGGTCCAAAAACATATTAACACCACAAATCAGATACCAGAATAAGTCCCTAGATACAATTCAATCGGTCGCAGGGCAAGCTGACGAACTGGGAATGTTGGGTTTCCTTGTAAACACATTGAATTAAATTCACTAATAGAATCTTAATTCTTAATTCAAGAGCCAAAGTATGCAGGATCCAAATCCGACCATCCCACTGGGTAGCGACTCCGGAACCGAGCAAGGAGCACCGCCCGAATCGACCCCTAAACTTTAGTTACCTCTAGGGCGGACTCGAGGCGCGCGGCGAGGTTGGCCTTGCGGTCCCTGGCGGAGGACAGCGCGGAGGAGAGGCTCCAGAGGCGCGCGAGCTCCTGCTGCAGGTCCTCCCAGTGGAAGACCTTGGGCGCGTCGGCGCCCTCGACCTCGCTGGCCGGCACGAGCACCCACCTGTCCCCCTCCTCGTCTGCCGGAGGGGAATCAGTGGCGGCGGACGACGGGCCCGGATCCTCCATCGCCGATGATCATGTCCGCGGGCAGAAGATCCGGAGAAGCGGGTACGGCATGGGTTGGAGGACGTGGGTTGTGGGTTTCGTAGGGTTCGGACTCCGGAGGCCTAGCGGCAGCAGGATATGCTTCTTCTCCGGCGACGGTGCCGGTGCGCCGCTGTGCTGCTCTCGGTTTTGGGGATCGTATGTTTTTGACACGTTGGGGGAGTCCGTCTCATATGAAGCAGGCCACCGGTCCATTTGTACTTTGAGCCGAAGAGTTTTCATACACTGGGCTGGGCCACATTTTCCCTTGTGACAGCGGTTGCCACGAGTCGTTGAGCTTGCATGGAGCAATTTGTCACATTGGCGAAGTTCATGCGTATGCGATGCAATTTTTGTCACATTCTCACTGACGAGGCACTGAGGGAGAAACGTGGCACCTGTGCTTCTGTTTCTTTCGAGGCCAATGCCATCTGGGCTTCTCGAAGAACAGAGTGAACCGTAATCCATTACACGTGACAGCTTGCAATGCTGCCCTCGACAGCATGCCAGTAACACTTGTATGGTCGGTGCGTCACATTCAGCAGTGCGGGGCATTACCTACCTGAGCCTTTTCTTTCCTCTCTTCTTCTCAGGCAGCTCACAGATGTATCGTCGCTTGATTTTATTGCTGTCTCAGAAAAAGGAAAATGGGTCGACCTTGACTTGAACGCTTGAACAATGCCCGGTTAGTTTACTGCAGTTGACAGTTAACCTTGCGTTGACATTACTTGTACTGAATCCCATCCGTTTCTCTCCGCGTACACTACGCTTGACGACCAACAAAATGGACATCACTCAGCCAGCAGTTCGGAGCATATCAATTCAGGCAGCCTTTTCTTGACACTATCGCTTAATACTAGTACTGTTTTTGCACAATCATTGCGCACTCACTGTCAGGGGCCATTTTGAGAAAAGGAGATAGGAGAAAAACGATCAAAGGAACGGGAGGGAAAAACGCAGCGCGGGTATAACGCAAGGTTGATCATCAGCCAAAGCAAAGGAAGGAGGGAATCCTTGTGCCTGAAGACGGAAAAAGATGGCACAAGTCGTCAGTCAAAGTTTACTCTGATGCAGTCAAGTGAAGCCGCAAAACCAAGGACCTGACATTGACCCTGCCCAAAACTGTGGTGGTGTTCGGTTCACTTTAGAGGGGTATAAAAGGGTCATATCAAAGATACCGGCCATATTTATGTGTACTAAACAAAGTCAAATTACAAAACTAAGTTCAGGACCCCCATCTATTTCGCGAGACGAACGTAATGAGGGTAATTAAGCGGCGATTAGACGATGGTTACTGTAGCATCACTGTGTCAAAACATTGATTAATTAGGCTCATTAGATTCGTCTCGAAAAATAACGCCCGTCTGCAGAAAGGTTTTGTAATTAAATTTTATTTAGTACCCCTAAATAGTAAGATTTTTTTTTAGAGGGCTATAAACATTAGAGGGGTTTTAGAGGGGGGATCCGAACGGGACCTGTGTCTATTTATACCACACCCTTTTCACACACCACTAATAGATTGAAGGATCGAATGCACGCTAATGCAGCGAGTCATCTGTCATTTGTTTTTTTTTCTTTTGAAGAGGAAGAAGTGTCATCTATCAAATTGTTCAATTTAAAATAACCGGGAAGTACTAGCTCTTTTTTTTCCCTGGGAAATCTGTGATGACCTTGATGGTGTTCTGGTTTGATTTTTCTATCTACGTTCGACCGTATGTTGAAAACGGCTCTCGCATTGACAGTTGACTAGTGGTCAACGGCTACCTAGCTATGATGTGTACGTTACCCCTTCAAAATCCATGGCCAAAGCTTGCACGCCGAATTATACAGTAACAATCTCTCAATATGATTGGCGGTCTCTCTGTTTTCGCATCCGTGCACGGTTTTTGAATGAACTTGCCACGCAACACAATCACTATATGTGTGTTTTTTTTTTTGCGAGGAATCACTATATGTGTTAATCAGATAGATTTGCTCTCGTTGACATTGTTCGGAAAACAAAAATTAAGATTTGTTCTCGTTGAATGCTATAATAATTCCCGTCAAAAGCGCATACTAGACTCCAGAAGAGCATTATTGTATGTAATAGTATTTTAAAAACAGTTTATTTGGCAACTAGTGGGATGAAGTAGCTTTGGAGCAGTACTACATTGGTCTGCACGTCGTACGGGATCGAGAGAAGTCATGACAGTGGCAGAAAGTGGTTTCAAATCACATTGGACCGAAATCAAACTATATGGAGTATTCACGCCAGCTAATTAATCGTGCAATTTGGAACATGCGTTTTCATTGTTCAAGTCAAAGCAAAACTTGCTGGATCAACTAGGACAGTACTCTAAACAGGAGGTGCTATACACGGAGCAAGGTTTTCCTTACCGACCGAGCAGGACTGGATTGGACCGGTAAGTCCGGTTACCAGTCAAAACCGACAAAAACCGGATAAATTTTATCGAATTTTCAAATTCATTTTAAATTCAAAATTGAATCCGGTAAACTGAGGTAACCGGTCCGGACCGGTAAGTCCAGTTACCGTGAAAACCGGACCGGTTACCAACGGTTTTGCAATACCTTGACACACGGAGACCTCATCCCTTGGGAACCACTGGTATTGTACGGCCGGGATTTCAACTTGAACGTACTTCTACATCTGTACATGTATTCATACTTGAATTGATCGACCGGTCAGTTGTACGCCCACAAGCTAGTTGTAAAGGACAAAATAAGAGCAAGAAGAACGCGTGTACTTGATCGAATTTGCTGGCTGTCACGATAAGTGCATGACATGCATGCGTGGTGCAGCAAGACCGTTGACTGAAGTTGTACGTATACGAGTATATTGTGTGTCGAATTAATGTGTATTGCTAAAATAGGCAAGCATTTACGAATACGATGCGACAGATTGTTGAGTGGTCGGCTACAAGTACGGCACTGGCCGGTGCCGCTGTCCACAATCAAACACAAGCAAGCTTCGTCGTCGTCCAGCCTCCTGTCACTGTCAGCGCGGGACCCACGACTCGCGGGCGCTGCTGCTGCTGATCGTCTGCGTGCTCTCGGCTCCATATATGGCCACGCCCCTTCCTCTGTTTCGCTCATCTCCTTCCTCCTCTGCAGCGGGCGGCCGTCTCCTGCTCTGCTCCTCTTCCACCATAATACTTCCAAGCAAAACAGCAGGGATGCTCATGGCCGCCGCCACGCACATGATGGACTCTTCCTCCTCCGGCTCGCCGCCGCCGTGGCTCCCCGCCCTCGCCGACCACCACCACCACCATCATCAACTCCTCCACGACTTCACGGCCTCTGCTCCCTCCCGCTCCCCGCCACCGCCACCACCGTCGCACCACCACTACTTACCACGCGCTGCTCCTGCTGCGGCCCACCGGCGCGTGGCCAACAAGCGCCGCCCGCGGCCGTCGCGGAGGCTGCCGATCACCTACATCAGCGCCGACCCCGCCAGCTTCCGCCGCATGGTCCAACAGGTCACCGGCGCAGATGACTTGCTTCCGCCGCCGCTTGCGCCTGAAATCCTGTGCCGCCCGGGGCCCGCTCGCGCCGGTGCCACGTACACCGGCTCCGCCGCGCTGAACAACGCGCTGCTTCCCACGCTGGACACGTCGGCGTTCCTGGTCGGCGCGGCCGGTGCGCTCGCCCGCACGTCCGACGGCTCGGCGGCAGGATTGCCGGCGGCGCCGGCGCCAACGCTGGCGGCGGAGGCAGAGAACAACAGTGCTAGCAGCAGCAGCTCTGGCTTATTGTTCCCCACCTTGGAGTCGTGGGATCATGCTGATCTCTTCTGAAACCTGAATTCTTCCTCCTCTGCAGCCTGCGCGGTGCTGTTTCTGCCTGTAAGCTAAGCTACAGTAGTATTTGGGTTGATCAGATTTCAGACCATCGATCAACAAGCATCCTTTCATTGCTAATCTGCTATTGGTTCTCGTACGAATGGATTTGATCAGCTGGCTCCTGGAGCAATCACATCTTTGATTTCTTTCCCTGTGTCTTCTAAACTCGATGTGCTTTTGTGGTTCCAGTAACCAGATAGTACTGCATCCATCCATAGTATACATCTCTAATTACTCCCTGACAAGGGGCACTTTCGTTTGGCCGCCGGCCACTTTCATATCTTGCTTTTCCTTGGCATCAATGGACCGTGAAATGAAAACAAACAAATTGATAATTTGATTGTATTTCCATGCATTCTCTAAATAAAACTGATGGGGGATTAAAGTTGCAGAGTTTAATGATTTTGTTTTTGTCAGGTGCTCACCAAATTGTTGTGTGTGTGTGTGTCCTCATTGTCTAATAAAGTAGAGATATAGGGTTGGTAATAGCAGGATGTGCATGTATTGCAACTTAGACCCTACGATACGTTAAGATGAAGCCAAGGTCGACAGGGACTGAGGGACAGAGCATATCAGGTGATGTGTGCGTCCTTCAGTATTACTCGTAGTATGAAAAATATCTTGGCGTCCTATTACATGCCGCTTCTTCAGAAACTTATTCACACCAAGTAGCATGTCTACTCTGTTCATCAGAAACATTGGGGCAAACCTTTTTTCTTCTATCTATTATCTAAGTATTTGAAGAGAAAAAGAAGCCACCACGTGCGCTCTCAAGGCCACGAAATTACCACGTTAATCGGAAAAAAGAAAAGCTACGAGCCGTTGGATTTTATGAAGATCTAACGGTCTAGATTAAACAGGATATAAAAATCAAAATAATGCATAATAGAAATAGAAAAAAGATTCAACCGTTAAATGTTATGATAATCCAATGGTCGCGATTAGAGAGAGAGAGTCCATATCAAATACTGGGAAAATAGGGATTGAGAATCAGATGGAAAAAGTAATCCAAGATTTCCATATCAAAGCACGTAAGAAAAAGTAATCAGGAAAAAAAGAAAGATGTGCACCGTTGGATTTTATGATGATTTAACGGCCTAGATTAATCAAGTAAAGTAGTCCATGTAGAAAATACGAAATAAATAACATAATTCGGAATAAAAGAAAAGGTTTCCTAATTCGGTATATTTGATATGTGGAATCCGACATGGAAAATACGAAATAAATAGAATAATTCGAAATAAAAAAGGTTTCTTAATTCGGTATATTTGATACTATGGAATCTGACATGAATACAATTAGTTTGGAACGTTCGTTTGTTTAGGGGCAAAAGAGAGTCCTTACGTGGCAACTAAAGAAAAGGAAAAAAAAAATCACGTAGCGTGCCAAATAAGGAAAAAATAAAATGGAAGGGGCAAAAAAGAGTCTTGACGTTAGGAAAAAATTGGAAAATAAAGATTACGTTACAGGAAACGACCAAGCCATGCACTACCATCTCATGCATGCTTGACGTGGGAAAATATGCTAGGGAAAGAAATAGACCAGAGCAATACGCTTTCAAGAACTACTCGACCCCCACAAAAACAATAAAGAGGCGGCATTGGCAAGCTACTAGATAAAGTCGATCGGCAGCTAGAACAAGAATTAGCAGTGGCGAAACACTGTTTTTTTGGGCTACCGAACATGAATGACATGCCCAAGGCAGGCAGAAGGTCTGACAGGATGATCGTAAGGGATAAGAGGTGTAAGTTTGTCATGGATAAGATTAATACATTTTGAGTCGACGCACGATGGTAATACGACATTTTGTAGTGTTACCTGCTCGACCAACTCCAAAGTCAATTAATGTGAGAAATTTACAAGTATAATATCACATTATTGATCTAGCCGCACTATTAGCATGGGCCATCTTGCTAGGATTTTATGATAATCTAATAGTCAGAATTAAAGCAAGAATCCAGATAAAATACTATTGAAATTCGGACTGAAAATAAAAAGGAAGAAAACTAACTACAAAACACTATATATAACATTTCGAACTTGAAAATAAAAAGGAAGACCAAATATTCGATCTGCCGTCGTGGTCCATCACGGTTGTGGAGCTCCACGAGCGCTACTAGTGACATTATGATCGCGGCCATGAAAGGTTTCGAGTACGCCGACGACATGCTCTGGACCACCGACATGACGAGCGTCCTACTACCTAGGACGAGCTTCCACAGCCACGAACTGAATTTATTGGCAGGAGCCGCTACCCAAGAAGATCCTCGACCATGAGTAGGTCGTCTGGGTTCTAGACATCATGTCATGGCAGCAAATTGCCAACATCTCACTGATGGAATGCTCGCCGTGCAGTTGCGTGGTGCTGCTAGGCGACCTCAACAACCGGATCGCCATGGACGCTGCGGTGGCGCATCAGCTGGTGCGGGCCAAGACTTGGAGCAAGCTGCTGGAGTAGGAAGAGCTGCTTCTAGAGCTCTGCAAGGGCTGGCAGTTCAATGGCTGCTGCGCGGGCGCCGTCACATATACCCACCAACCTCTAAGTATCACCGGGATTCGAACCAGTTCTACTGGTAGCGCCGACAATGGCAATGCCACCGGCGGCGACAAGCATCGTCGGGGCGCCTGCATGGTATGAGACTATGACGCCCGACACTAGCACATGTATCTCCCGGCTTGAATCGATCTTAAAACACGTCGATGCAAGCTCACAGAGCACAACCCATGAACGTGTGATATTTATCTCTTTTTTTTCGTTTGAACTTTGGATCCCTTGGAATCTTGCATGCTGCTTATGGATGGACATATGGCCTGCCCCAAATCTCGAAAAATATTTACGTATCAAAGTTAAGGAGTGGAGAAGAATCACCCATTCAGTATCATCAGTTTTGTTGAGCGTAAATTGAATCATCAGGTTTCAGTTTAACAATTTCGCCGGAAGTCTTCCTGTTAATAGCGACGACCTAAGATGATTTTTCGAACAAAAGTTTCATAGTTTGGGACGCTGATACATGCTCCAAGGAAGCATGCTCGACGGCCAGGTGCATTGCATATCACGTTATTCATGAGGATGAACATGATTATTGCAAGTTGCAACCAAGACGCTAATGATGCTTTTTCTGTGATAATCCCATAGGTGACATAGGCGTCTTCTGCCTGTAGGTACAACCAGGCAGATCGGCAGGATGTTTATGACATGGCACATGACAGCAACAAGTATGGTAGATGAGCGGTCCATTACATAATAAAAAAACAAAAAGATGAGCGCTCCATCAGTATCAGGAGGACGTGATGATCAGCCAAGAAAAAAAGGCACAGTAAAGTATGTGGTTTTTTTTTCTTATCTTAGTTTTTTGAGAAGATAAGTAAAGGCATGTGGAGAGGCAAATAGACACATGCCACATGATACATTTTGGGCTAGGATTTGATTTTGGAGCACGGAATGTGAGTTTAAAAGAACATCATCTCTCTTAAGCTAAAAGAGACATGCAATATTTTCATGCATAGAGAAGAATCCAGCTTCGCTCTTGGTGAACATCATACAGTAAGTTATTACCTGGTCATCCTAAATTGAACAATTTATCATCAATTCGATATAAACAACCTAACTAATCTCTTAGTTCTCAAAAGCTTAGTGGTTCTAACCAGTTGGCATACCCTACTTAGGGTTTATAATATAGGCCTAGAACAAAGAAAAAACTTATAATGATATTGGCATGTGCAATTAGAAGGTGTCTTTCAGAAAATTCTAGCTGAGATTGGAAAGGTGATGATAATGTGCAGATGAAATTTGGTAAGTGCATGTTTTTGGACATATGAAGTGCCTTCATGTTGCCATTTCATATTACTTTATTTAAAATAACATAACTATGACATATTCTTTCATCTCACTCCTCGGGCTTCTGCCGTCAACTCAATTAGTTAAATAAGGTGTCAAAAATACATAACACATCAATAATATCTACAGGAGTATCAAATTAATGATTTCGTATGTACGAAGTCTTAGATACATACTCCCTCTCAATTTAAAAATATTGTCTTATATCATCACTTTTCTCTTATATCGTCACTTTTCTCCAATATATTGTTGTGCCATATATAAACCTTATAAAAGACCAAAAATATTTTAATAGTCAGCCCAACATCCTAAACACAAATCAAGATTAAGAATAATTAAGAATGTAGAGTAAGAAAATGTTTTTTTTTCAATTTGAGGGTTTATGAAAAAGTTAGAATTTTTGGAAGTTCTTAGAACACAAATAAAAAACTCCAAAATCAATTAAATAGCGCTAGAACAAAAAATAGGCCTAACGAAATTGTGTAAATTGATAAATTCTCGACGAACCTTGGACTAAAGTAAAAAGTCTAGTCGCGTAACGTGCGCGGGTCATCTTGTTAGTTTTTTTTCTTAAAAAAAAAAGTCAGGGAAGACTAATGAGGATGACGAGCTGGCATGTCATTTTCTGAGGTGTCACTTATGACTTACATGTAACTATCGCCAAATAGTGTCTACTCCCGGTGCATTGAAAAAGAAGAAAGTCTAAATATACCAACTGACGAAGCTCGTCATGTAGTAGTATGTCTACTGCTGTACTGACAGAGACGGAGAAGATAAAGACCTGATTTTTTTTTTCCAACAATGATAAAGACCGGATTAACTTAGCGGATGAACGGGCTTCAAGTAGTCACTTTCATTTACCTTTCGCCATAATGAATGTCTACTCCCAGTGCATTGAAGGAGAAGAAAGTCTAAATACAATCTGATGACTATACTACGTATCAAAGCTTCGTCGTCGTTATCCACTGCTTTACTGACAGACAAGAAGAAGAAGATAAAAGACACAGGATTAACTTAGGGGATTAACGGGGTTCGAGTAGTCAAAAGTAGCGGCTCAAGAGGAGATGTACCGGGGTCGAGACAGCGTCACAGCACGGGCCGCGGTCGGAGTTCGTACAAGCAGCCGGAGACCGGAACGAATGAACGATTCTTCCAAAGCAGCCAGCTGAGGGAGGGACAGGGATACCGACGGCCATCGATTCCATGTGGTAACAGCCGCATCACGAGCTCTGTTGACTGATCGCCTCGCTTCCACGGAGAAGACGACCATGCTCTTGTCCGGACCCACACACAAACACGTGCTTCCTCGCGGCCAACCTGCCGGCCGCCGGCCTTTCACTCTTCTACTACTTCGAACCCGGCCAGCCACACCAGACGCCATCCTCGAGTCATGCTCCTGTCATCAACTTCTAGACTACTAGAAATGTTTCTTTTATTATCTTCTTTTGTCTAAAAAAGAGCACTTTGACGGTGCCCAAAACCACTGATATAATACCAGTGGTATCTCTTGGGGTACTTTTGTAATTGGCACATATGTTAACGGGCGTGACTAATTCACGCGCGCGCGCGGAGCCGCGGGCGCGAACGAATTCCGACAGCGACCCGACAAAGAAACAACCGCACCCAGCCTTCCTCGTTCAGCCGCGTCCGTTTGCTTTTTGGTGCGCCCCGCGCCTGATGCTCAGCCAGTTTGTCCGCGCGTCACGTCTATAGTGGGCCCCAACACGTAGAGTACTAGTAGAAGGCAGCGGGGAGCATGCGAGGTGGTGCAGGTGCACTGCATGCGCATGGGCAGCGGGACCCGTCCAAAAGGTGCACAAGATCCAGCAGTTAGATGGGAAAAAAAATACCAGAATTTGTATGATAACGGTAATTTACTGGACAACTTTTTTACAGTAACTTATATGATAACTTTTTCACGGTAACTTATGTGACAACTTTTTCACGGTAACTTATAGGACAACTTTTTTATAGTAACTTATGGGACAACTTTTATACGGTAACTTATGGGAACTTTTTCGCCGTAACTTATGGGACAACTTTTATATGGTAACTTATGAGACAACTTTTCTACGATAACATATGAGATATTATTATTTTTACACTTACGGCAACTTTTTTTAAACTTATTGAAAGTTTAGACTGCTAGTAAAATATTATAAGAGAGGAATCATATAAAAAAGAAAAAAAGAAGCTTCACGTGTGTGCATGCAGCACAGAGATAACCATTCACGTCATGCACTGGTCCCAGCTGGCCCCTCTGCACAACGCTTCCCCATGCGCTGGCCCCACTAGCATTCGAATCAACAGGCTCCCACGCGCTGGCCTCCGCGCGCGAGCGCGAATGCGCGCGAGCGGCAACGCGCGGACGCGCGTGGTACAGCCTTTTCGTATGTTAACTGAATTAATTAAGTCTGTCAAGGAAACACGATACAATTATCATTCTGCCGCACAACAATTTCGCATCAGAGTTTCACAACCGCCGGCTGCCGCCGCCGAAACAAAATCACGTTCCACGCTGCAGACGTCCTTCGCCGGAGCGATCATGGCCAGCAAGGAGCTGGTGCACGGCGGCCCTTGTTCGCCGTCCTGCGCCTAGCCTCCGTAGTGAATCATCGTAACCGCCGATCCCGTAATCACAGCCTTAACCTCGCGCCTGGAACTGGCCACCCGCTTCGGATCTGGCTACAATTGCAGCGGCAACTCACCAAGAACACGTCGTTCCAGTCTATTTTTATAACACTTTATTTATTCAAGGATTTTATTCTGCAGTAACGGCTTTCCTAGCTAAAGCACTGTCATTTGTGTTTGATTTGGCCGCTATGAATATTCATTTCTCATACAGAGACCAAGGATCACATTCTCAACCAATGATTGCCGAAGCATTACGGTTCATCACTTGAACGAGCAGGGACAGGCAGAGGAATTCTGCACGTACAAGCAAGGCAAGCGAATTGCGTTCGTTCTCCATGGACCTGGATCACGGTGACGCTCTGTTCTCCATCGCTCATCGCCGGATCTCGGTGAGCCAGGAGGTAGATGACGTCCCAACGCCCGGATCTCCTTTGCCGCAGCAGCCGCCGCCGCCGCCGTCATTCCTTCGGATCGAACCCTAGCGGACAGAGAAAAAAAGGACAAATGAACTTGACGACGTTTCCTTTCATTTGGAAAAAGATTTCGTCCTTAAACAATTACAATGTTGCCGTTTCCTTTCATTTGGAAAAAGATTTCGCCCTTAACAATTACAATGTTGCCATTAGTTTCTCTTACCTAAAATGCCCTGGTATTATAAAAATACTAGTGGTATTGGAGGTGGGAGAGGAAACCAATCTAAACCGTCGGATCAAAAATATCACTAGATACCAGTGACATTATATCACTAGTACAGGGCACCGTAAAACTCCTCCTAAAAAAAGGGCAGCAATTGCAAGATTGCAGGGAGTCTGAAACATGCTAGCCTCTAGCGAGTGAATCTTGTGTTTGTGTCGGGCGTACTCTTTTTTTACTTCATTTTGCTCCTTTTTAATACAAAGACACGCTGTGTGTTCGAGAAAAAAGAATGCAGTGAGTCCACACATGGACAACAGCCATTAGTGTCCCCTTATCTGTAATCTTTGCTGACTTCATTGGGTTCATGATCTAACTGTGTGTGGAGCTTGAATCTGAAGGGAGCATATACTCTGCCTTCCCGATGTTGACAAGATAAACAGTAGCTTTGCCACTTCAGAGTAACAACTCTGCTCATCCAGCAACCCAACCAAAATTAGACCCAATTTTCGAACAAATTGTCTTCTCAAAAATCCCTCGGTGATGCAAACAAATCCTCACACCTGCGACGGTGCTCTCACAAGGCATAATCCCATCATCGCCCTGTTCGGCAGGCTGAACCGCAGTTGTTATACTATAGCGGCTGCTGAAGAAATGACTGCGAACATTGTAGCGGATGCTGAAGAAATAACTGGAATACTGTAGCTGCTGAATCACAGCTGCTGCAATGCAGCCACCGAACAAGCTGCATAATGAAAGTTTTGTTTATGGAAGAAAAACAGAGGTACGATATAGTAACACCAACACACATGGATCATGACAAAATGTTGCCTCCATCTGATCCTCCAGCAGATATACAAGCAAGCCAAAACAACGAATTGTCCAGTTCCAACTTTGATAACAATGAGGCATGCACAGGATAATTTACAATCTAACTTCTACCAAAAAAGAAAAAACTGCCACAAGATGGCTATCCCTGTTAGACTTCACTCTTCAAGGAATATACTTCTACGGCTTGATGTCGCACTCTTGTCAGCAGCTAAATTTAACGAAACCTACAACAGTTACATGGAGCAGGAGATCAGTGTGATCAAGTAAAATGAGTTACTAACTGTGAAGAAAAAGAAAAATTTAAATACTACAAGAAAATTGAGTTCAAATCTAAAGTATGTGCACGCTAACACTCATGCCAAAATAAGATCCAGAACAACAATATGTTGACCAGATATGCAGTGCACACCCCCCCCCCCCCCCCCCCCCCCCCCCCTTGATTTTAGTGACCTCATTGTAGCAAAAGAATATAAAGTACCTTTAGCATCAGTCAGGATCATGATAAATTCCAAAAGATGGAAGCTGTCAGCTCTGACTTTAGGGAGGTCAAGTGACAACGAGTCATAAGTCGTCCATAGTGTTGCTTTCAGGGGTGGCAGAAAATAAGCTGAGGAGCGAAAGCTTATTGACATGGACAAAAGCACGCAGAAACAGATCAATGTAGCTCACATGGCAAGTCAAACGAAAATGAAAGGGAAAGCTCGGAGGCATAAATAATGCCCAGCGACTGATTCTCCTTTACATGTTGTTTTTGACGTCAATCAGAATTGGAGAAACTATTGCCTACTGGAACATGATGATACTGAGAAAAAATTGCATAGCATTTTCTCTAGTGTTTTTTTGATGGGACATTTTCTCTAGTTATTGTGTAGATAAAGTAAAAGTTCACGAAGCCACATAATCTGAATTTCCAACAAAAGCACACCGGCTGACAAGTCGAGCACAAAGCCTAGAACACTAAAAGTAACAAAATGACATCACAACATGAACCTTTGTTTAGGACAGACGACTGTGTAATGAATCAACTGACAGATGTCAAGTTGGCCCAATTCATTAACCATTTTTGGTTATAAACGCTAGTAACTGCTGGCACAATCACATCAACAAACCAGCATAATGGAATGAAACCAAAGTTGTTGTATTGACCTGATGAGTTTTCATACCTATTTTGTTACTATCTCCTTGTGAGCTATAAATGACAATCACATTCCATTCAAGGACTACGAAATTGGTGGCAAGAACCTGAATTCGGGAATATTTCTGTGAGATCAGCTTTTTTTTTTCCTCTCAGAATACCAAATAACATATTTTAAGGAAATATTGATGGGCATTTTGAAATACCTGAAGCTTTTGCGGAACAAGTAAAAATTCAAAAACTGAATGGAACTATACAGGACATGCATGTAAGAGACATAATTGAAAATCCAAAACTGGATGCTATACTTCTCTATACATATTTTTCTCACAAATTGCTCCATGTAGGTGTAGCACATCGAGCAGCCAACAATCCAAATTGGAGAGTATTAGTAGACAACACAGTCGACCTTTTTAGTCAACAGATTGAAGAGAAAATCAGAGCATGCACAAGTGCTTCTATCAATGATCAAAGTAGAGTGGTTAACACACGAACTTCAAAGCGACAGAAACTTTGGTTGAAGGCAAGCCTAAGGGAAGAAAAAAAATGCCAAAGCAAAACTCATGGCAAGGAAAAGCATCAATGGTATGTATCTCTGAACCTTTTCATTTTCTCTTGATGTCATGTATCTCTGAACTTTTTCATTTTGATTTCTTGAAAAGGTACAAGAGGTACATGAAGAAGCAAGAGGTACGGGCAGTTTGGTCTTTCCGCCAGCACCTAGCGTCGGCTCCTTGAGATCGTCTGTGCTAGGCTCGCCGCGGCAGCCGAGAACGCCAAGCATATCGGCGGGCTCGGGCCTAGGAAAAATATTTCGGAAACAAAAAAATTTTGGAGGTCACCGATAAACACGAAATTTCGGGAATTTCAGAAATTCCGGAGAACAAAATTTGATTTTTTTTTCAAAAAGTTTTCACATGATTTCATAAGAGACGGTCTCAAATCTATACAACATCACGGCTGCATATATAAACAAGACAATTTGGACTCGTGTAGAGGGTCAAAGATAGAATTTTGTTGTTACTGTTCATTTCGGCAATTTCGGTCCCCACCGGGAAAAAGCGAAATTTAAAATATTTTAATAAAATTTCACCGAAATTGTTTTCCTAGGCTCGGCCCAGCCAGCCGCTCTCTCTCTCAAACGGCGCTCCTCGCCTCCATTGTAATGGAGCTGGAGCTGGGCCAGACTTGGGCCGCACAAACACACCGCGGATGAGCAAGTGGACGGACGGGCCCACCGGCGCGATCATCTCCTTCCTTCAGTACTTCTTCCCCCCTCCCGTTCCTCTTCTCGAACCTTCCTTCCTCATCGAATCAAATCGAACAGAAGCGGTTTCAAAAAATAAAAAACAAAAATAAGAAAATCGAACACAAGTCACAAGCTGCTCGTTCTTTCTCCCGTTCCTCTGCTCGAACTGGTCGAGCGCGACCAGGCCGCCGGCCGTCCCCAGGTGAGAACCGAGATCTCCTCCTTCCCCATCCTCTAGAAAATCCTCGCCCTATTGCTCGGTCCGCCTCTGGTACTGACCCGAATTCCATAATTTTGCGGGGTACTTCTTGTGTCCACGCAGCCATGGACGAGTGGGTTCGCCAAGCTCAGGTCTGGGCTGGCCAAGCCGAGAGCTGGGTCCGTCAGCAGCCCCCGGAGCAGATCTACGTCGCCGCCGCTGTGGTCGCCTTCACTATCCTGGTCCTCATCGCAGGTGCCGAATCCAACCCAAGTCCTCTCGCCCTGCATTGTGTTTAGATCCCCAGTTTTGAATTGCCTTCAATTCATATATCACGAGACCCTAGTAAAAAAACAGAAACATGGAACGATGCCTTTTATTTTTGGTAAATTTAATGGTCGCGGGTATGCTAGTTGTGGATCTGGATGGGCAGTTGCAGCATAGTTTACTCTAGTACATTGTGCCAAACCTAAAGTGTGATTAAGTGTAGCCCTGCTTAGGTCTTATACACACCGAGCTGCAAAAAGGAAAGTCTACTCTGTAATTTAGCAACTGTGAATAGGCAAGCAAACCACTGTATGTATGCACTATATTTAGTAAGTGGAGTATTATAATACTTTCCCTGATTCAAAACTTCAAATTTGTCGGTTTAGGAACTGTGCTGGTCAATCATTTTAAACTTTAACCATCAATATGTAATTGGCAGTACCCATTGGGAGCAAAAAATTGATACAAACAGACTCATCCTTTAAAATGTTTTCATCTTGTATAATTTGTTGTGTGTGAAGTAATTTATATTGGTATAAATTATTAGTCAAAGTTTCGTCTTAGAGACCATGTCGATGACCTAAACGACATCTTTGGTATCAGGGAGAGTAGTATGTATGCGCCAGCCCATCTGGAAATTATTGGTAGTCGTGAATCTTTATTACCTTAGTAATTATAACTCTGCTCAGAGAGGAAGCAGACATTTGAATTGTCATCTTTTGTTGATTCAGACTTACTTTTGTCGTGCCATTGTGTTACGAGTTGCCACCAGGGTACTTATAAAGTGCTATTGATTGAACAAATAAAGATTAGAAATTTAGAATGTGGTTTCAGTAGTATGTGCAAGCATGCCTTGATTGTTGATGCCCTTAGATTATACATATTCTTCAACTTCGTAGCACCTGCTGACGATATTTGTGGTGCTATGAAACAAAGAGGACGTTTTTTCCTTTCCAAATTTAGAGGTACCTCATGCTATGAAGCAGCATTCTTTATATTGAAACTTGTTGCCTTGCTTGTTAACATACATTTCATGATTTTTGAGTCGTTGATTGATAAGCATTACTAGGCTAGCTCACATTTTCTTTTTCCCTCAGCTTCTTGTCTGAAATCCTCTAAAGCAAACACGATCGTGCTATCTGGGCTCAATGGCAGTGGTAAAACTACTCTTTTCTACCAGGTAATTGACTCATTTTTCCTTCTATGATGTGTAGGTTCATACAAGTGAATAAATTGGTCAGTTGTATCTAGTTTGCAAAATAATGTTGTCGGAAACTGTTTTCCTGGATTCTGGTTAAATAGGACCATTTTAGCTGGATATAGGTTCTGTTTGCTATAGTGCTGTCTATGTGATTTTTTCCCCTCTTTCCTATTTGGTTTGGTCGTATTGCCTCGAGAATATCCGGCTTTCCTCAACAGAGTGTGCCATTATCTTAGTTCTACCACTAAGAAATGCAATTACAATGGTTAGCTTTTGTTTGTCCTCCCCTTTTCTTCATTGGGATTTTCTTGGCATTTGTACCAATGTAATAAGGTATACTTCTTACCATACTGTATCGTTCTCCTGATGTCAGCTTCGGGATGGATCGTCACACCAAGGAACTGTAACTTCTATGGAAGAAAACGATGATATATTTGTGCTGCACTCAGAGCAAGAAAGGGTAATGGGACTTTCAAAGTTTTATCAAAGTCAGCAGTGTCGTTTCTTACATAGAAGCAGGCGTTTGTTGACTACAATATTTTTACCAACCTTCCACATATTCTTTCTGCAGAAAGGCAAAGTAAAGCCTGTGCATTGTGTCGATGTTCCTGGCCACGCAAGGCTTAAACCCAAGCTTGATGAAGTCCTTCCTAAAGCAGCTGGGGTGGTTTTTGTCGTTGATGCTCAAGACTTTTTGTCTAGCATGCAAGCTGCTGCAGAGTAATTTTCTTGGCTTCTATTTTTAGCAAACATTGATCCGTCGATTTCAACTAGCGTACTGGACTGAAACTAGCATTATGACTCAGAGATTTCCTCATATCCTGACATTTAGATATCGCTTTGTTTTCTTAATGTGGCTTGTATCATGGTCTTCTTGCAGGTACCTGTATGACATTCTGACAAAGGCTACTGTAGTGAAGAAAAAGGTTCCTGTGCTGATATTCTGCAACAAGACAGATAAAGTTACTGCTCACTCAAAGGAATTCATCAAGAAGCAGTTGGAAAAAGAAATGTAAGGACTACTTTCAGATTTAACTTGCTAGCATTGTTGATTGTGTTGGCATGGAATTCACTTGGCTGTGTAGGAGCGTAACACTTGTTTAACTTTTTTAAATTTTATTATGAAATAACTGTGGTCTCCTATATCTCATAGCCACCTGTCATGGTTTGTAGAGCATGTGAACTTGTCAGCTCAAGTGAAATCTGAGATTCAAGAGTCCGTAACATCTCCTCACTTTACCATGTTTCAGAAACAAGCTTCGGGAGTCAAGGAATGCCATATCATCAGCTGACATCTCTGATGAAGTCAAGCTTGGGGTTCCTGGAGAGGCATTTAACTTCAGTCAGTGCCAGAACAAAGTGACAGTTGCAGAAGGGGCTGGTTTGACTGGTAATGTTTCAGCTGTCGAGGAATTCATTCGGGAGTATGTTAAGGCATAGGTTTTGTCCGATTGTTACTTGAGCTGAAAATGAGTCACCCTGTGGAGCAAGACCATTCATTCACCATTATGTATGTGGTTAATTTTTTTGCGTATAACTTGATAGAGTTTGCTGACCTTGTGTAGAGGTTTTACAGTATGCGTTGCTAACTCCTGATAGACATTGGGTATGGATATAGTTTGTCAAGAAGTATTGTTCTTGTTGTTCTCAACTTTCAAGTTGGCTTCGTGGGTAATCTGCGATGCCGGTGTTATATGTTGAGAAGAAAGCAATTTTCTACAGTGTTCGGTTTGCAATCCGAGGGTTACCTGAAGTCTAGAACATAGGGCATGAAAGCGCAGCAGGCTCTTGGAGCCTTGGTGCAGTCTTTGAGTGTTCACAAGATATACGGTAGCTTTGCGACATCAGAATAACAAATTGCACATGAACCAGAATGGTAGAGAGTAGGCTTCAATCTGGTTCAGGTATACTCTACCATCGCCATGCGCAGCAGCCGGACGGTGAAGTCGCAAGTTGCACATGAAGATGTATGACAGCGTGTGCCAGTGGTTACTACTACACATCGATATATGGTTTCATTCTAGTTCAGGTCCCACACTGTCTGTTGAGAGATGACACATGACGCTTGAGTGTTTCTGTCTGCGAGATCACAAATGGCAAGTAAGAATTAAATTCTAATTGTTCCTAAAAGGGATTTCTGGATAGTTGTATACCTGTTGTAGAATGAAGCCTATACTCTACCATCCGATGCTCAGATATACGGTAGCTTTGCGAAATCAGAATAACAACCCGTCCTTCAACAACGCAACCAATTAAACCCCGTTTCGAACAAAACCTCCCCTCCAAAATCCCACAGAAGCGACACCCCGCTTCGAACAAACCATCCCCTCCAAAATCCCACGGAAGCGACACCCCGCTTCGAACAAACCATCCCCTCCAAAATCCCACGGAGGCGACAGTGCTAACCACAAGGCATAAACTCATCATCCGAGGTACAATATTAACATGCACATGGCCAAACATGCATTCATGGATCATGACAAAGTGTTGCCTCCATCTGACTCCCCAGCAGATATACAAGCATGCCAAAACAACGGCATGTTCAGTTTCAACTTTGATCACGACCAACCATGAGAGGGTAATTTACAGCCTAACAACAGCCTAACAACTTCTACATATAACTGCCACAAAGATCCTGTTATCCTGGCCAGGAATTCACTCTTCAAGGAATATCCTACTCCGGGATGATGCTGCACTCCTCATCAGCGGCTAAATTTACTGAAACCTATGACAGTTACAAGAAGCAGGGGATCAGTGGGATCAAGTAATAATTCACAGCATAATCGGTGGGAATGAAATGAGTTACTAACTGTGACGAAAAGTAAAAAGTTTAAACACTGCAAGGAAATCAAAGTATATGCACGCTGCTAACGGTCATGCCAAAATATGATCCAGAACAACAATATGTTGACCAGACCCGCCCGCTTTTGATTTTAGAAGCCTCCTTGTAGCAAAAGAACAAAGTACCTATAGCATCAGTCAGGATCAAGATAAATTCCAAAAGGTGGAAGCTGTCAGGTCTGATTTCAGGGAGGTCAAGTGATAACAAGTCACAGGTCGTCCATAGTGTTGCTTTCAGGGGGTGGCAGAAAGCCAGAAAATAAGCTGAGGAGCGAAAGCTTATTGACATGGGCAAAAGCACAGAGACAGATCAATCTAGCTCACATGGCTAGTCAAACGGAAATGAAAGGGAAGCTCGGAGGCATAAATAATGCCCAACTACCGATTCTCCTTTAAATGTTGTTTTCGACATCAATCAGAGTTGGAGAGAGACAATGCCTAATGGGCATGATGATACTGGAAAATATAATATGCGAGCATTATCTCTAATTGTGTCGATCAAAGTTCTGTGATTCATGTCATCACAACATGTGTCATGGACCTAAACCAACGATCCGATGGGCGAAACACAATATCCTATGGATGCTCTGAGCGCTCAGCTCACCGACTTTCACGATCAGCTTACCAAGCTTTTCGACGAGCTCATCGGCCTCATGAAAGTCCGGGGGCAGCTGCTCGATCAGGTGTTTCCTTGTGAGGAGATCGCTGAGGCTGAGCAGCAGCAGATCGTCGAACATGTCCTCGTGAAGATGGATTTGACATTCTCATCCTGTGACGTGGTGGCTGAGCAGCAGCAGATCAAGAAGGTTGCCCCTGTGAAGATGATTACAACGACGCAAGCGTCGTTACTGGGCGAGTGGCCATGGCAGATTGTACGAGGTCATCATTGTGCCTGTCCTGGCTGCCGTGGCTGTTGGGATGGTGCAGCTCACCACCGTCCACATCGCAGCTGCTGGGTTTGTTGTCCGTGTAAGCTTGAAGCTTTGGACGTGGATCAAGATAGTGCAGCAGCCGCTCGTGGTGATCTGCAGATCAAGCAGGTTGTGCTAGACGGTGGCATACGTGGTAACACATACGAAATCGTCGCGGTGTTTCCATGGGAACCAGGGGGAGGAGCGCTGGGAGACCACGGTCGACGCCGGATCGCAGGACTTCGTAGGTGCAGGACGGCGGCGTCGGCGGTTGTGCGTGCAAGGCTCTTGGCTAGGGTAACGCAGGGTTCTTCACACGAGCAGGCCAGTCATGGGACATGCGCAGCTTCTTTTGGGCTGCCACTTGTGGGCCACTTTGATCTACCTTCGCACCAGCTTCCAGCCCAAGGAATAGGCTGATGATGGCAGTCATAGTTTGGGCCTGTTTTCAGCCTATTATTCAAGGCGGACTCTAGTAATTTTAGAAGAAAATACGATATTGAGTCGAGATGTAAAAGATTCAGTATCGAGTTTTGTTTTTAGCCTTGTCGCGTTGAGTCCTTAGTTGTCATGAAGTCAGTCCACAGCTCGAGGACGAGCAGTCTTCGAAGGAGGGGGGAAGTGTCATGGACCTAAACCAGGCCCATTAGTTGGTCCGATTAGAGTTAGGGTTAGTTAATTTAGGAATTATCAGATAAAAGATAGAGTCACAGTCCAATACGATTGTAAGCCTGGCTCTTATATAATAGAGGGCATGGCAACGTGAATCAATTAAGCAATAAAGAAAGATTATTAGGAGTCATCCTCCTCTACCCTGGGCGTTTGGAGTTGGGCAGCAGCGGCGGCGCCGGTGGTGCCCGACCTCAAGCGACCGGTTCGGCGGCGGCGTAAGGCCGTTTATGACAACATGCACATCTGTAGGCCAGATGACTATGCTGCATCAACTGGCAGATTTCAAAATAGCCCAAATCAAATAATAACCATTAAGCCTTCTGGGTTATAAACAGTGGTAAACTGCTGGCATGTGGTCACTGGAAATGGCACAATCATTTCAACAACTAACATAACAGAACGTTCCAACAACGGAACATAGGTTGTTGTATCTACCAGATGAGATTTCATACCTATTTCGCTACTATCTCCTTGTGAGCTTTAAATGACAAAATCACGTTCCATGCAAGGGCTACAAAATTGGCAGCAAGAACCTGAACATTTGGAAATAATTTAGGTGAGATCAACACATATATCAGGCAAATAAAGAAAAATTACTTTTCAGAAACCAGAATACCAAATACTATATCTTAAAAAATCATTCATATGCATTTTGAAATACCTGAAGCTTTTGCGGAACAAAGTAAAAATTCAAAAACTGAAATGGTATCCACAGTTGCCAATTTGCCATTAATGATGATAACCATTCCTGTAAATATGAAAACAAAAGCCAGATAATCAGATAGTAGTGAAATAGAGCCGGTGCATAGCAAGTACTGTGGTATGTGGGAATCTATAATACAGGATCATCTCACCTGCTTAAGCTTTGGTACTACAAGAGATGGCTTTCCCTCCAGTGTGACTAGTAAGCTCATAAATACTCCAATAAAAATCGGAGAGAAAATAAACTGAACAGGAGGAGCAGACAAAAATATGTCAAAAAATAACATAAATGTGAAACAAGGTACAGCAGTTAATACAAGAAAATAATGTCGCTATAACATCTACACTTGTGATTGTGAGAGATTAGGAACACGAACCGTACCTGGTCAAGTAAAAGACGAGCTATTGCACCTGATGCTCCGCTGATTGTCACTAATTTACTCAAATACAAGTACCTGCATGTGGGGACTAATTACTGAACAAACAGCAGTGGACAAAGAATACTATAAAGTGAATTGATAAGCAAACATAGATAAATAATAATGAATTTTTTTTGCAGCATAGACCAGATTACCAGACATGTAACGTTGGTCCAACGAGGACAAGTCCCAGGCATGTGAACACAAATGTTCTTTTTAAATCTAGCTTCGGTGCTCGATCGATAGCAAGCTGAAACATAAACAAAAGTAGGCGTGCATGAATAAACAACAGCAGTCAGTATCTACAAACGAAAAACAATCCAGTGACCCGTTCAATTTCGAGGAAGGTTTCATAGCAGAATTGCGCACGTTTATCCTCAACTAGAGGTTCAAACTTCACACAAATGCCGAATAAAACAACAATGGACTAATGGTAGATAGCGTGCAAAATTTACAAGGTTCAGTAGCACCCTGAGAAAACTTAAACGCCAAGCATAATTTTGGATTTCTAAAGAACTTATCTTTCCCTCAATCCTCAACAAGGCTTGGCAGTGGGTTAACCATTCATTGTGCAGGACTAGGAAGAATTTGAAAAGGGTAGCTAAACAATAGACTACCCCTTACAACCCACGAACTGAAAATTACAAAAATACAAATTGCATTACAAAAACTAACACAAACATAATTTGCAGTGAGAATCACCTGGCATATCAGGTCCCCTGCCAGAGTCAGGACAGCAGAAGTGACTGCCTTTGTCATCACGGGATTCTTATCAAGAGCCATCAAATACCTGTCATAACACATTGCAAATCCAAGATGAGAAGACCTGGATTCTTAATTCCTTCCATGGAGTCATCAGTCACACGCGAAGTATAAGAAATGGTGAAGCATAATCGAGTTACCAGGCCAACAGCCGCCAATCTTGTGCGCCGCCAGCGCCTCCTCCCGCAGTGCTTGTGGCCGCAGCAGAATTGGTGCAGCAGGATGCGGCATGGACCTGCTGGAGGCGTCCCCACTTGCGCGGGTGGGTGGCAGCTGGGACGGAGAAGGTGGTGGGTTGGGGAGGAAGCGCGAGGCCGCGGGAGTGGAAAGTAGCCGCGGTAATCCTCGCGGAGACGGGGCGGGGCACGAGGAGGAGAGGGAGCGCGGAAGCCATCGCCATGGCTCTGCCAACAACGGAGGACTGATGGAGAAAGGAGAGCTTGGGTTTTGCAAAGTTGCCTCTCACCATGGCTAGGTTTAAGCTCACGGCTGCACTAGTGTACGTGTTGTCTGTACTGAAGACGGAAACAACTGCAACAAACGAATGGGCTCATTTCGGCTCTTATTTGAGCGGCCCATTTAGATCCATATTTCTTGACCTAGCTAGAAAGGCCCGGATTCGTCGCTGCCTCGCCGGTGGTTCTCGTCTGATCTCTCGCCCTGGTTGCACGGCGGCGGCGGCGGCACGACCTCCATTTCCAGATCACTGGGGCGGGGTTCTTCCCTGCCGGGCGGAGATGTCGTACATGCGGGGAGACTTGCTGACGAGGACGAGGAAGCTGGTGAAGGGCCTCGCCAAACCAGCCCCCAGATGGCTCAAGGCCATGGAAGAGTCAGTGCTCTACTCACTCACTACCATTCCTAGCGGCGCACTCCCTTTTCCATTAAACCTTAATTGCTCGACTGCTCTACCCGGTTCAATTCAAGATCGATGTCGAGTGTTTTCGCTGTGCCCATTGCATATATAGGGTTATATTGCTTTATGACAGATGTGAGGCAATTACATATGTATGGTTTTACCCTCTGAATGGCACATGGAAAATCATATGCGGACGGTTGCTTATCTTATTGAATTTGACCTCTCTATTTTGCTTCATTTGTTTTGTCATCTTCGCAAACGAAAGAATACGATGCATTTTCTACAATTGCATTTTAATCTCAATTATATACACGGAAAGGTTTCATTTTGAATGCACACTTGTAGTAGCAACTGCGCAAATGTTTTGTCGAAGGCAGGTATCAAAGTTACTGCATCACATCCAAATGTCAAATCCATTCCCTCTTTGCTCATGTTTGACCCAAGCATCCTGCCTTGGCATAATTAAACTTCAGTGCCTATTTTTACAGTGCACAGTGCAGATAATCACACTCTTTAGTGCCTATTAGTTGTATTTGGTTCAATTGCACTCTACTGTTGATATTCGTAAACTGAAGATGCAACATTTAAGTAGTCTGCTTCATAATTATGTAGATGCTACATAAGCATGCATCATAATTCTTTCATGTAAATTGTTATTTTATAAGTATGCTTCATAATTCTTTTTGTTCTTCATGTTGCTTGTGATCTTTGAAACACATGAGGTTTATTGATCAGGGCACCTCCAGTTACTTTTCCTCGTACTGATGGGAAGATCAAGAAGATAGAAATGCCAGAAGATGTTTATGTTAAGAGGTTCTTCAAAAAGCACCCGGATTCGCTCTATCATGATGCAATCAAGTAATTTGCTTCCCTTTTGTTATTTGATCTCCGTACATTAATGTTTTTCTGTTTCCCAACCTCATGATTGCTCACAGATTCCTTTTGCTACTGGTGGCATTACCATTCCTGTTCATTTGTTACAATTTTTTTTATCTCTGTTTATTGGACTTGATTTTATTTGAATGTATCTCATTTTGAGCACAGTATTTAATATCTGTCCAACCTTTCAGGATAAGTGGATTTGATCCACCACCAGCACGAGTTTTTGCTTGGCGTGTCTTAGAGTTGAAAGAGGAAGGTGTCAGTGAAGATGATGCGATGGCTGTAGCTGATGTAATTATCCTCTTCTTAAGATAACCGTTTGTTTATTTTATCAAATACTCTTAACTGAAAAATCTTATTCTGATCCAACTCATTTTCCACTGAGCACTATAAGTGTAATTCGATATATGTTGTATGACCATCATCCTTTTTATAGATGGAGTACCGAACAGAAAAGAAAGCAAAAAAGAAAGCATACAAGGAGCTGAAAGAAATTGCCCGCAGTGAAGGAAAGAGACCACCTCCAAATCCATACCCGAGTGCCATCAAGGAAATACAAGCAGAAGAAAAGAAGTTTGTGATGGATCGTTTCAATAACCCAAAGATAATTGAGATTGCGAATAAGATGAAAGAAGAGAGAGATCAACTTCTTCAAGATAGAGGGGCACCAGGTCAGTGGCAGTAGGTGATATGAGTTGTACTAGCTGAGTAGGTATTGTTGCTTATGATAACTGCCAGCTGGTGTTATAAATAATGGATGCGTACGTAGCATATTGATCGGCAAACAGAAAGTTCATATGGTTTCTATACATTGTTTTTTGATTTGGTATCTGTGCTCATTAATGCAATATTTGTCCATACTCCATAGTACTTTGTTCCTCGATGACCTAGTTTTCCAGAATTTTTCAATATTTCCTCGTAACTATGTGAGTTCCTTATCCACCCTGCTATATTATTTAATGGCTTAAGCTTTATGGATGGTTGTGCTGCATTATGTACAAGCATGACTGCAAGGTAAAAACTGTGTTTTTTTAGGGTAACAGGCCTTTAATTAAAAGCTGTTGATGTTAAGGAGCATTTATATGCCCATACGATTTAAATCAAACATCAAGCACGAGTGTGTTGAGAGAAGGCATTGATGTTGAGTTGCCTTAATTTGTTCATGCTATTTATTTAAATGGTCAATTTCTATTCCGTGGCATATCTTGTCTACATTAGTGACTAGCCATAATCAGATTTCTCTGACCTATATCAGAAAAGGAGCATCAATATTTCCAGATGGGAAAAGGCTTCCCAGTAAACTGATAATTGAGATGCATTTGCTTCATTCAAAATGTTTTGCTGAACTGATACACCATGGTCAAATCAGTATTTGCAATGTAACATGTTGGTGGGGTTCCATTTTCTTTTTCCCCTTGTATGTTCGCGCAATTTCCATATATCCCTTTGATGAACATTTTAGTAATCCGAGTGCTCATTCGGTTGGTGCTCCCTCCTCATCATCCTGTTGGGAGGTTGAAGGAACCAATGCTTCATATGCACTGTTGAGATCTGGCGTTCTGAGGGATATGATTGTTTCTTTACTTTTCTTTTTTCTGTTTTCCCTTGTTGATTTTGTTTTCTAGGTCACCTTGATTTTGTTTTTCCCATTTTGATTTTGTTAGTCCTTTGGTGTTAATCGTTGTGCTGTGATATCTTCAGTGTTTTAGCTTGCAAATAATGGGCTCTACGAGCAGTATGATTTCGGTTTCATTGATTGGTGAGCTGATTGGTGCTATCGCAGCTGCCGTGATGGCTGCCAATTAACGCAATAACTTGAATGCTAGTTCCTTTCTCAGTGTGTTCTGTATACTGGTTTGTCTCTTATTTACAGTGTATATGTGCTTCCTGTACTGAACTATCTATGGTTCGACAATCTTCATGTAATATTTACTCGAAAGTTAGGCGCTTGTTAGAGTGTTTTGCTGTAGTATTTTTGTATTGGCCCTTCAGGATTTAGTTTCATTTTGTACTCCAGTCGTTCCAAACAGACCCTTACCGAGCAATGCTTTTGCTTGATTGCTGTTGATGCTGCGATGACGGCTTGATTTTGGTTGTAGGTTATATATCTGCTGGTCTAAGCAATTTGCCCCGTGAAACCGTACTCTTAAAGCATTCATTCATCAATGGTGCACTCAAAAGTTTTAAATGGTCCGATGCTTGTAAAACATGGACCTTATTAGCTGCATTGCACAGTAAAATGGCAAACAAAAGAGTAGGAAATTTTTGATTCAATGGCTAAATAATATATAACAGGTTGATGTAGACTGATGACGCTGTGGTTGCGTGGCTGGCCCCTCCGAGGTCCAAATATGGGAACCTCGAGCAAACAAGCAGGCCAGGTGGCATGGCAGGGAGATAGATACTGGACATGGTGGAACAGGCTGTGGCTGAGGAGAGAGAAGCTGGAGGCGTCAACACGCTGAGCTCATCCTCGTCTTGGAGGAGATGCACGCAACATGCGGCGGGAGTCGCCATCGCATAAACAAAGTGCCAGTACTAAGCAAACAAGCAGGCCATCAAATAAATGAGCTCTCTAAGGATGTCATGTTACTTGATCCAATGTATACTTATGCCTGTTAATAATATATTATTCATATCCAAGGTACAACACCTACGAGAAGTATCAATCTTTCTTACTGTCGATTCAGCAATTTCGTACAGAGCTCAGCACATGTCCCCATCGAACAGAGACGACAATGCTTTGCAGAAAACTACACTATATTTGACAAAAGCTGTCATCAAATCTTGTAACACATCTGTCATTTCCCTCACTAAGAACGTTTCCGAGAACCAAAAAATGAGCTTGTACTGTATACCTGTAACTGTAACAATGCTGGGTTTCTAGACGGGTTGAGTTCAGCCACTGTAGCAAACATGAGGCCTTCCACTTTTGTGATACATAGCATCACCAGAAACCATCTCACAGGAAAAAAATGCTTGTCTTGGTTATATTCTGTTTAACAGTAGTACTATTTTTCAGCACCGATCTTTTCTTCTGGATCCCCCTTGTGCTTCTCAGACCTCACCGGCAGGACGCTACGACGCTCTTTGCCACCTGGTTTAGCTGATGCGTTTCCGTACCATATCATTCCGAGAACAGCAAGAATCATCCCAAGGACCACCTGAAGGTTCAGACCCTCCTTGCCAAAGAAGAGAAACCCAAGGGACAGAACAAGCACCGTCTTCATGTGGCCCAGGACTTGGAATGATACAGCCGAGAACCGCCCGATGCAGATGAATTGGCTCAGATTTACGCCAATGGCAATGAAGCATGATAGTGTGAGGAAAAACTGCAGTCAGGGAAACACTATGGTCAGGATGACTCTCAAATCCAACACACTCTCCAGGATGACACTTGATGGAAGCTATAGTCGCCACAAGTTACTGCTAACAGGCTAACTAGTAAAATGAAGCCAATTAACCACAAAAATAGATGTAAATGCTGATCTAAGAAAAGAACAAATGCAAATGCATAGTAGTGAGAAAAGAAAATCTAAAATAGCATCCACAGTACGATAATGTAAAATATGATTTATACACCACTGTGCACATGCAATGCTGAAAATCTTAACCTGTTCAATGCTGCCTAATTGCCATTTTATCAAACAGATAAGGAATTATCTCTAAAGAAGCTGTGGCATAGATCATAAAATCATTGATACATAATCGCTGTTATGAGACTGCCCTTACCAGTGCAAGAGATGAAAAATTGAAGTGATCCACCCTTTTGCCTGTCAGCAAGAAATCCACAAACGGCCCCACTAGCAGGAGTGATCCTGCTTGAGCTGGAGCAGTGTGTCCCAGAAGGTTGAATGAGTTCAGTGAGTACTTCCGCTGGAGAAAATGAACATACTGCAGAAAAAAGCATAAATTACAAAAGGAAACAAAATTGCGCCCCTTGGATATATGATAGGAACAAATTCACTTGCAATGCTAATGCAAGATCACTAAAAATGTAGGGCAACAAGGGCAATCGATAATACAAAAATGAAAAAGTTGTGCTGTTAAACAAAATTATGCATTCCATGTTTGAGAAACGAAAAACAAATCTGCAAGGATTAAGTAATATCATGATGCCATTATATGAAAGTCTTATCACAAAAATTGTCAAATGTCAAATACTTGGAAGATGTTTCTTATCCGTGCTCAATAAAGTAAAACAGGAATGATCCACTAACTACAACAGTGCTGTCTTGTAATACTTTGTCCTTTAAAAGGGTTTGAGGTATATGAAAGAACTTGCAGTTAATTACAAATATAAGCAGATCATCAGTTACGGCAAGCAATCCTAATGGTGAGCACACATATGAGAAAAGAAATCATAATATGAAGGTGGTTAAACTCACATATTGTTGGAAAGCTGTGCTCCAAACAGCTATAACGGCCGCAATTAGACCTTTCGCATTCACACTGACATCAGTAACCGTGCAGACTGCAACACCTATAAGCACAACCATTATGCTCAACTTTGTGTCCCGGGAATAATGCACGTGATCAAAGACAACCTCCAGAAGACATGATGCAGGTATCATGCAGAGCTTTGCTATCTGCACAAGGCAAAGTAATGAATTCAGTTGTTAACAATTTAAAGTCAAAGAGTTTACCTGCTGGAAAAATCACTAACCTGATAAAAACCAACAGAGTTCCACATCAAGCTGACGTTCATACCAACAATTGACAAGTTTGAAAAGATCACAAATTTAATCAGATCCGGTAGCGGTAATTGGGAGGGTTGGCTCAGGCCTAACCATCGAAATACGACAGTCATCAATGTGGTAGTCACAAAATGAAGCCCAGTTAATGTCGTGGCTGCACAAAAGAAAATTTAATCAATGACATGGTACAAGGCATATCCAGATTGTAGAGATGGTGCAAAAATAAGGTAAAACTGCAAGGCTGCAACTACCAAATATATAGTAAGAACTTGCATAATTATAGCAATGTTTCTATTGCTTTACTAAGCCATTAACGTACACTGACACATTTATGCCATGGACGTTTTATGTTACCAGCTACAAGAGGGTATGTTTCAGGTTCAGTAGAAATCTCAGGTTCTCTAAGTGCTTTATGGAATTATTCTCTCAAGCACTAACAAAATGCAGATAACATTTTGGTATAAATTAGTATTTGTTTGCAAAAAGTTTATAAACAGAAGAACATACATCATTCAAATTCAGGTAGAAATCCCTTGTAAGAAATAGGTCGGGACTATAAAACTGCTATAAATGTGCATACTCCAAGGAGAATTCCACAGAAAATATGAGCCAAAATCACTTTGTTCGCAGAAAGACCCAACAAACAGGAAATATATGTGCAATTTTCAATTAAAGCACAAGGTAACACTACTCCATCGTCACAAATGCAAGAATTAGATGCCGATGGTGGGACTATGATATAGTAGTATGCCAGGAGAAAAAAAAGCTTCACTAAAGCACAGGCATACCAAAACTGAATCCATGTGTAGCCATTAAAGCTTTGTTGACCATGATGATTCCGACCGATGTAGTGATATTGAAACTCCATGCTGAGAAATCTAGAAGAGCTTTCTTGTCGGATTTCTTTAGAGAACTCATCTCTATTTTCACAACCTCAATTCGGGGCTTGCTGTATTATGATCCCCAAGGGACCAGTACCATTAAATTCAGGAATCTAAGCTTGACCTGCAGACAGTGAAGTGATCAAAAGTGAGCGAATGTGGCAGGAAAAACTACACCAGACAGCATCAGTGTGAAAAATGACCTGTTTATAGAGCAGAACAGTGTCTACAACTCATGAGGGCAGGTTGTCCCTGGGCCTGGGATTTACAAAAGCTGAGCAAAACATAAAATGTTTCTTTTCAGCTGATTACGGATACAGGTAATCTACTGCTTCACGTATCCACTAACCTCCAACAAGAAAATGAAAGAGACGAGTGCCGATACCAAGAATTAATACCTACCCAAACCATTTTCCACTCCTAACTGCATCTACTCCATTTCAGTATTCAATTCGAGAGAATACAAATCCAGGGCATAAAATGTGATCTAACTAAGCTCTTATTTCCGCAGTTCCAAAACCTAGAGGGAACCAAACGGCCATAGATCCGAATAAGCAACCAAAAACACTAGAACAAGGGACCCCATCATCATCAAAGAGATTGTGAGGAGAGGGGGGGTTAAAATACTTGCGATTGCTGGGCTCGCGCCGCGCTCGATTGGTAGAGACGGATCCTTTCTTCTCCGGCGATTTGATCTGGTTGAGATTTGGTTTGCTGGGGGCGGGGTGTTGTGTGTGAGTGCCCGTTCCCTCGCTCGCTGCCTCCATTTTTTTTCTGCTTCCAACGATCGCAACCGCTTCTTCGATCCCAGATCTGCCCCTCCTCTGCTATGTGCTTCACCTCGGGACTGTTTATATTTGGGGAACACAGTGTACTGATACTTCTCAAAATCATCCCTATGGAAACAATTTCCTCTGCTAAAATAATACGCCAAGGTTTCGTTCTCAGGTAAAGTGACAGGAAACTGCCGTCCCAACCTATTCGTCTGTCTGTCCAAATGTCCAGCGATGGAACTGGAACTGCAAAGCCCCCAAAAACTTAGTTTTGCAATGGAATATGTTCAATAAAATAACGTAGACCTTCTCCAAAATTGGAATTCAGTAGTATGAACTTTGTAGGAGTTGTTGTGCCAAATCAACTAAGTATAGAGTTGTGATGTAGTATGCTTTCAACAATTTAAAATAGATTCTGCACCAAATTGCCAACTCATAAATGGTCCTCCTTCCAATAATAAAATTTGGTGCGACCTTTTGTGAGATCGCAAGCCATCTCAATCAAATGGACATGACATACAAGCTTGCAGATCCTGCTTCATTTGCATAGAGTAGACGCAAAAGTGGTTTGCTTGTATATTCGTCTAAACCAGCGTGAAGTACACTCGGTGACCAGAAAAGGCGTGCATGCCCATATACGTACTCGCGTTAAAAGTACCAACACGTTGACCTCTTCAAGTTTGAACTATTTTTAAAATATTTTCCAATAAAAGGGTAGTTCCAAAAGCTTCGTGCAAGTAATTAAACAAAATGTTTGGTCATTTTTACAGTAATACACTGAGTGACTACCAAGACTGCCTTTAGAGCAACGTTGCGTCTGAGTCATTGTGACATTAAACTAGGTGCGTGTTCTCTCCTATGTGAAATGGATCAATTATCGGCATTACCATTATTTTAATTTGTCGGTGGGTGAACGTACTACGGTATCAATCCTTGATTGCACGTTAACTTCGCATGGCTTGACAGAAAAATGGACAACGTACGGCCGGCGCATGAGAAATTAGCAAGAGCAAAACCATAAGCATGGGCTGGCGTTTGGCAGGTCCAAGAAGAAAGACATCTTCACGTCAAAAGAACTTGGGCCGTGTTGCTTGGGTTGTCACGTTAGCTGGGTAACTATCAGCCCACTAACTCTTCAGCCCACATGACAAACAGTGTTGGCCCAGATCCATACGAGATGTCCCTCAAAAAAAGATCCATACGAGATACACTGTGCCGGGCTGCCGGCGCAGTGACGAGAACTTTGATAGCACGCGCGGCTGCGGCACCGAGGGGACGGGCCATGACGTTCGAGTTGCCGGCGAACGGCGGCAGGCAGAGGTGGCGCGGGAACGGGCGACGGAGGCGATGCAGCCGCGTCCCGCTGTCCCGCTGCTGCCCATGCTGCGCGCGCTCCAAGGCTCCTCACTCCCGCCGCGCGTCTTCGCGCAGCTCCACGCCCTCGTCCTCACATCCGGCCACGCGCTGCACTCCCCGCACCTCGCCCTCCTCCTCCGCCTCTGCGGGCCCCGTCGCTTCCCCCTCTCCCACCGCCTCCGCCTCCTCCTCCGCTCCCCGCTGCCCCCGACCGCCTTCCTCGCCAACTCCCTCCTCCTCGCCTCCGCTTCCCCGACGCCGCTCCACCTCCCCTCCGCGCTCGCGCTCTACTCCCTCCTCTTCCTCCTCCTGCCGCTGTCGGCCTCCTCCTCCTCCCCGCTCCGCCCCAACGCCTTCACCTACCCGCCCCTCCTCCGCGCCGCGCCGCCGGACGCCGCCCGCGCGCTCGCCACCCATTCGCTCAAATTCCTCGGCGCGGAAGCCGCCGCCCGCGACCGCGTCCTCGGCGCCGCGCTGCTCGACGTCTTCGCGCGGTGCGGGAGGATCGCCTCATGTCGCAGGGTGTTCGACCGGATCGAGCGCCCGGACCTGCCGGCGTGGAACGCGCTGCTCTCCGCCTACGCGCGCCGGGCCAGGGAGCTGGCGTGCGCGGACTCGGCTGCCGAGGTGCTCGACCTGTTCAAGCGGCTTATGTCGTCGTCGGTCAGCCCGAACGAGATCACCCTCGTTGCCGTCATTGGTGCTTGCGGCGAGCTCGGCGCTCTCGGGCACGGTGTCTGGGCGCACGCCTATGTCCTGCGGCGTCGGCTTGCCATGAACTGCTTCGTGGCCACCGTGCTTGTGGAGATGTACGCCAGGTGTGGGCGGCTTGACCTGGCCGAGCAGGTGTTCGCCGGTGTCACAGCCTGGGACACGCGCTGCTATAGCGCGATGCTCCATGGCCTGGCCGTCCACGGGCATGGTCGTGCTGCGCTAGCCTTGTTTGACAGTATGTGCCATGGCAAGGTGCCCGTGGACGGCGTCACTATGCTGGCTGTGATGTGCGCATGCGCCCATGCTGGATTGGTGGACGAGGGGCAACATTACTTTCATAGAATGGAGGCTGAATTCGGGATCGTGCCGAGGATCGAGCATTACGGATGCATGGTTGACATGCTGAGCCGGGCAGGCCGGCTTGATGATGCTGAGAAGGTGATTCAGGGCATGGATGCCGCGCCGAATGCCGCAATTTACAGGTCCCTGATCCAGGCTTGTGGAGTTCATGGCAAGCTGGAGCTGGGCGAGAAGATGGTTGCACTGTTGATGGAACTTGAGCCAGAGCACAGCGGAAATCACGTCATGTTGTCGAACTTCTATGCGAGAATGAATCGATGGGAGGATGCCAAGAATGCAAGGAAGGAGATGAAGGCCATGGGCATTGACAAGAGCCCCGGGTCCAGCATTCTGGACATTGACGGCGTTCTCCATGAGTTCTTGATGGGTGACGAGACACACCCTGCCTCCACGGAGATATACGCCATGGTTGAGGAGATTGAGTTCAGATTAAGCGAGCACGGGCGCCGGCCGAGCACTACTGCCATGCTGTTTGATGTCGAGGAGGAGGATAAGGCAGGAGCCCTGTCCTACCACAGCGAGAGGCTTGCCATTGCCTTTGCGCTGATCGCCTCAACTCCAGGCGCGCCCATCAGGATCATAAAGAACCTACGGGTCTGCAGCGATTGTCACGAGAGTGCAAAGCTTGTCTCTCTGGTGTACCGAAGAGAGATCATCATGAGGGATCGGACCCGATTCCATCACTTCAAAGATGGGAAATGTTCGTGCGGAGATTTTTGGTAAATATAGCTTTCAGTTAGCTTCTGTTGTACACTCGGACCTGTTTGTAGAAAATCACTTATTCGTTTGCGATTAGAGATCGTGCCCAACAGTTTTGTTCCGACGGATAACTCATCAGCTTGCAATAGTGCCAATTCATACACATGAGCTGTTGTTTTCGTTCTGATAGTTCTCCTAAAGTTTGTATAAAATGGTGTAGTGCAGTCTTTCTAACAAACTGTCTGGGTGGTGTAGTTGGTTATCACGTTAGTCTCACACACTAAAGGTCCCCAGTTCGAACCTGGGCTCAGACATTTATCCTATTTTTTTTGCCGTACTGAAAGCAGCATAAACATTCTAGTGCCACATCTCCATCTGCAAGTTGCATTTCATTTCAGGAACTAAGAGCGTGAGTGCTCGATTGTTTTTAACAGAGAACATGCTAGCCCAAGATTTACATGTCACATACTGGCATTCCCAAGTCTGGAAGCGCAACATTGTACATAAACAACAGCATATCAGTCATGCATTTCAGGACCAGAATACCAACTACTACAAAACCCACACAGCAGCGTCCAAAACATGAGCCTGGTGCCCCTCATACAAAACACTGTTGACACCAGCATGCATCAACACAAAAGCCTGAAAAAGAAAGATAACAGCATTAGGCAAACAAGGCCAATTTGGTCTCATGAAAACTAACTGTACAGTTCGTCAATATTTGGCACTGAGAAATGCAACATCAACAAAGCATGTTTAAGTCGCTGACGGATTTTTGGAGTCCTGATGAGAATTCTTGCCTGGGTCATGTCAAAAAACTTAGATACACAGTTTTTTTTTTGTTTGTTCGAGAGAAATAAGCAGCATGGGGGCTCAAATGCTAATGCATTGCTCAAATGGTCACCAAGCGAAGAGGCAAGCACCCTCATATAAGAGGTCATTCAGCTGTGCAGATAATGTACTGATACTGCTGAGCTTTATGGGATTGTAGCACTTACTAACTACTGAGGATCAGAGCACTGTTATTCAAGTTTAGATCGATCATATTGTTCGTTGATGTATTTTCCTAAAAGAAAAGAATATTAAAAAAAGGAACAGAATATCTATTTTTGGCAAAAATATGTGAGAATATTTTTCTTCCATACTCCACAGCAATATGCATAGTAACAGCAGGACTAAATCATAGTAGAAAGTAAATGTATGAAGAAGGTTTATCATTAACTAAAATTCGAGTCTAGTACATTTCCAATCAAGCATTATGGTTTTTCTTATCTTACCTGCTTTAGTACATTAGTTCACGCATGCCCAGCACGTCTTTTATTAGAAAGAATCTCTGCAGTTGGTAGAACCGCAGAGGCATGACTTGAGTTTGCACGCATTGGGAAATTCACCCTTGATGCCAGGAGGAGGTCCTCTTTACCATAATCATAGGTCAGTTCAGTCATGGGAGGAATGTGTTTCATGGCAAAGAACATGATATGTGGGTAACTTTCATCGCCATGGTCGTACTGTACGGGTTGCCACAGGAGATTAGGGGAACAGCTATGGTTCAGAAACCGAGCCACATTTCCAGAATCTTTTGCACTTATGACGATAGGTAATTTCTTTAAGCTCTCAGATGTGACATCACCACTTGCTTCTTCAAGTAATTCTGCTCCCAGGTTCCATCTTAAAACCTTATCACCAAGCCATGATGTGTGAAAGGCATATTCATGTTCCTTGTCATCCATGTTCATATGCATTTCATCAATGACTTCACCAGCATACTCACAAATGAATGTGCCGGCACGGATAGGGTCCCAAGACCGGAGACCCCATCCACGGTCCCCAGTCCAGAAGACCTCAAAGTTCAGATAAACACCCTTCTGAGAGACCCTGTTTCGGCAATTTTGAGAACACTGACAATTTGAAGAGCATTCATAAAGCATCGGAACATGCTTTACAAGCACTCCTGATGAGCTGTAAGGGAGATCACCACCATTCAGCTGTACACATGAACAATTAGGGTCACCAGGCAAGCACACACTAGGCAGTTGCAACTCTGTAATGGTTTCAAATTGCTAAGTGGTCTTGAATACTTCACTCCAGTAACATAGTTGAAGTAGCTTGGCCCTTCCTCGTCATCAGCATCATTAACGAGGCACACAGGTAGATTCTCAATCTTTGATGATAAGTCACGTTGTATAACCTTATCTCTTGTCAAGGGATTTTGTTTCCACTTCTGTGTCATCTTCCAGACTGTTATTCCATCACGCTGCCCTGGCTCCCTTCTCAGCTTGTACTTGAAAACACTAAAACCGTTCTTTGCTTTCTCCATCCAAGAATCTTCAATTCGATAGAGCCCATCGTAAATGTAAATTTTGCCCGAGTTGCAGAAGGGGTCCTGTGCGCTGCGCACAACCCTGATCAGGTTTTTCTTCTTCATGCTGTTCATGAGAGCCAGGTTACCTCTTTCAAGCTTCTGGTCATGCTTTTCCTTGTGTCGATTATTCCCTCCCTGTCCTGTGTACACCAAAACGTCTGTGTCATCGTCATCATTCTCGTAACCACCAGATGATATTATGCTGATGGCCAGAGTCTCATCTTTTCCGAAACGTTTAGCAGAAATGTAATCAATGCCAGCCATGACAGGTGCATGTAAACCTATAATGCACATTTCAATCCTATAGAAGAAAATATCTCCAATCTCAACTCCAGGCACAGGTCCTATAATCTTCAGATTATTGATTCTCAGGCCATTCTGTATCATGAGAGTACCAGCCTTCAAGTCAGCCCGCTTGCTTGCGTCTTCCTGTTCATCTAGTTGCAGTATACGGCGCCGGAGTGAATCAAACATCATCATGATAGCTTCTGCAGACTCATTAGGGTCGTCTGATGAGGATGGACAGGAGATGAGTTCTTTGTTGAGGCTTCTCCTTATTGACCGGCGCTTACTGTTGTCCTCATTGGAGCCCCCAACCATCCGTGTCCTCTTGGTTGGCTTCACCGCTGTTGGTTTTTTCTGTGCAGGAAAGGGCTCATAATCTTCATCTGATGATTCAGCTTCATGTTGTGGTGCGGGAATCGCCACTGAGATTGGAGTAGCCTTCAGAGGAACTGGTGACTTTGGTAAAGGTGTAACAAATGGGGCTGGTGATTGCTGAGGCTGTTCAGAGAAGGAGTTGGGCCTGAATGGTGGGACAAAAACTAACATCGAATCAGTTGGTTCAGTTTCCACATCATATCCAAAGGTAGCTGGGAATATTGGCGCTAATGATCGCAAGGGCTTCAGTTCCAGGGGGTTCTCCATGCTGAACTCTGAATTGTAGTACTGAAATGAAAAGAGTCACTGATCAGCTACGTTGACAGTACAAGAATGACATTTGAAATACCATAATCATATGAGATAATAGGAACAAGCAGGAAGAACAGTTGAAAAACTAAGAGCAGGATATATATAAGGGATCAGAGAAAAGCACAACAAATACATCTGTAGGCTCTGAAATTTCAACTACCAAAGTAGAGGAGCACAATATCTTAAGAAATGCGAAAAAAAAAAGAGAAATGCATATTATATGCATTAGGCTGAGATGTAACATTAGATATTTATATCAACTTTTTAAGGCACCTAAACCTGCAGATCGGAGTGGATATGATTTAATAAAAAAAAGATTGATTCAGAGTGCTATTGCTGCATGCTCCACTAGTCCACCTTATAGACAATAATGTGGATGAAAAAGAAACATGTTATCTGTAGTTTGAGAATGTGAGTACTACCAAAATATGATCGGCGCTTTCCTTTTCATTGCTCAGAAAGGCTGCTGTGTAGTGCTACCAGTAATTAACACTTAGTTTTTTTCAAAAAAAAAAAAGAGAAACAAAATACTCATGGCAGCGACACAAAGCGTCGAAGCAGTAGCTTTGCTTATGCATAGAAAAGGATGTGTCAATTAAAAAAGAATGGAAAAATATATACAGTAGGACCTCGAGGAGCTCGTCCAAGCAAACCAAAAAAGAACCGCTATTTCTTGCACAAAGATGATCTAAATCTGAAGTTATTCGAGACATCTATTCACACATACCAACATACACTAGAAGAATTGCAGGAAGTTGGAAAACAAGGATGATAAGCAACTAAAAATATAGCAGATTTGCAGTTAGGAAAGAGAGACAGAGGTACAAGCACCTCGAGGATGTCGGAGGAAGAAACAGTGTACAGTGGAGTCCTCAGAGTTCACTAGTAGCAGTGAGAGAAAAGCGGCATCAATGCAGTACTTGTAGTGTTGTTGCAGTAGCTCCTCGTCGAAGTCGCTCTGCAAAGTTTAACGTACTCCATACACGTATGTCAACAGGCGCTCGTGTCACTCACATCTGGCTCACCTAGTCACCTCACAACTGCATTTTTACCATCAGCCGTTCATCGATCTAGAGATTTGTGTCGGTTGAGCTAGCTGTAAACGACGGACAGAAGTGAACCAGCCATGCAGTCCATGTGGCCAACGCTCGGTAAACTTCGTGAGACGTGTTGCATCCCAGGCACATCTCATTTCAATTCGACACCACATTTTCTTCAGCCACAGCTTGTCTCAGCTTCCTTCCAAGTTATAGATGCAGCACCAAAATTACATCTTTCTATCATGTCACCAACGACATTATTACCACAAAAAGCAGCAAAACTCGTGAACAGTACAGCATTTGCCTCGCTTTAACTCCATAGATATAGCTACAATTTTTTGACGCTCAGTAAGGCCACCGTGTGTGATTCTAGCGACTGCTAGTCAACTTTTGCATGGTCAGCATCTTCAATTCGGCGTAACGCTTGGCGCAATTGGACAGGCATGAGGCTTCGCTCCTGCTGAAGCTGCTTCCAATGCTTCCAGTGATGCACTTGTCCCAGCAGACGTCGGTCATCTTTGCCACAAACTCGTTTGCCAAGGCCTTCGTCCTCTCCTCCTGCACCCAAGAAGGATGTCACTGAATATATGTAGAAGTTGCGTTAACCATTATATTTCATGTTCGAGAAAAGTTGCCATTCTAATTTAGTTACACAAAGTGTTCTCCCAAAAACAAAACAAACGGCATAAATTTTAAGTAGAAAAGATAAACGAGTCAAGTGATGCTTGCTCAATTTTCCAAAATCAAGATAAGGAAACATATCGGGCCAAATAACCACTTTTTGAGTACATAGCAATAAGGAGCAAGTAAATTTCTGCTCATGTTATATACAAAGAGAGATTCATGATGAAAAATTCAAGATTGCTGAAGAATGCAACTACTAGACCTAAAGCAGCATCGTCGCTTGCAATCATACACTTCAAATTTGAAGATCTCATGCTCAGGTAGGACCAACGAACTGCTAAGCACAAATCCTTTTTACCTAATATAACTTTCTTTTGCATATTATACCAGGGGAAGAACCTTCAGTAACCGGAAAAAATTGCACTTACAAATTTCCTCAACAAAAAGACCGGTTGTGATTCCCAGGCATTTAAATAAAATAAATGAATTTTATTAAGCCTCCCAGTGGCCCATTCTGTAACACTAGGGTTTATTAAGCAACTTCCATGCATACGCCGTCCTGCCGTTATCCCCCTGGTATTGGATTATGCAGATGTATGCATGTTCAGTTTGATGCTGCCTTAAACCAAAGCACTGTTTCACCAAGCAAAGATACATGCACAATACACAGATGGAATCTCTGAAGTATCACCGTCACAAACGTTTATGAAAATCATTCATCTCACTCACTAATACAATGTGCAGTAGAATTGGTTAGATCCATAGGAGGCATGGACTTCTGTCAAATACACAAAAGGTCAGCTTCGTCCTATTAATCAGACGCACTTGGGGACTTTCCGTCATGCCATTACACAGGCTCCTTTTACACCAGGAGGCTGGTTTTAACTTCCTTCTAGAACAAACGATGACCGTAAGCACAGGTTACAGGAAAACAAGTTGGGAAGCCTCCTACAGTCCTACATCTAGGTGATTGAAACACAGGAATCCCAGCCTTTCTTCTTTAGGAAAAGGATAATGAATCATTCTTCTTTCAGGAAAAAATTGCAGCTGGGATACGGTTCAGTCCAGTGTCAGAGCTTTGAGTTGTTCAACATAAGGACTAGGTGAGAATCAAAGTGCCAGCAGGTTGTACACAGAATTAGCATTAGGACCATGGAGAACCCCTATGTTGAATTGCATACATCTAAACCCCACCTTAGGAGAAATCTTGCCCTCAAGATTTGCTGGCTCCCTAAGTCAAGGAATTCTAGGACACCCACGATTGCTGCTAAATACTGAAAAAGAGCACAATAAACTCGAATTCCACATGTGAACTAACGCTTGAAGCATTACCTACCACTAAATCTACGCCCAAATTTTTCCAAATAAGGCTTTTGACGGTACGAAGGAATCGGGGGAATCGAGCAACACCTCCTATCAGACGAAAAAGGCATGGCTAGTAGTACTCCTAGATCGAAGGACGGGTACGGAACAAAAAGGCCGGCCGGACAGTATTAAGATTTGGTAGAACATGACTAGGTCGAGGGGAGCGGACCACTGTTCTCCGCATGAACAGTTACCTCCAAAAGCGCCTTGAGGCGCGGGTCGTTGAGGGCGGAAGGATCCATGGACGGTATCGCTCAAGCTCTACTCCGCAGCCTGAGCTACCTCGTCTTCCCGTGCCTTTGCTCGTGAGAGAGAAGAGGGCGGCGGCGGCGGCGTTGCTTCTTTCCCCTGCGACGTGCAAGAAGGGAAGAAGAGAAGAATCCTCGGAAGCAGCTCCTCTGCAGTACTGCCCTCTGCAGTCGGGTGGCTGCATGTGGGCCTCGCCCGCGCGCGACCCCGCACGGCAGCGAGAGCACCCGACTGCAGAGGATCTCAATCCGAATCGTGAGCAAGGGTGAGACGGTGTTGGGCCGATTTTTCTTGGAAGGGCATGGTCTGTGGCCCAGTCCCAAAGGTCGAAAATTGGACATCTGTTTGTGTTGGGCCTCGATTGGATCAGGCCACTACAAACGACCTTTTTTTCTTTACGGGAGGCCCAAACATGATTGTGGAAGGGAGAAGAAAAGCTAGTCTTGTGCATTTCGGGCAAGCGAAGCAAAGAGACGATGATGATGTGATTGATTGATGAAAAGCCATAACTGATGAAACAGCCACACGTCATCGATCGACCCGTTAACCGCATTATCTGTAACTGTAACACATCAGCGAGCAGCAAAGTGGCCTGCCGATGGCGAGATATGTATGAATCCACTACGATGACGTAAATCCAGACACGACGACACGAAGAAGAGTAGCATGCATGCCAAGGCAAAAGCATTACACATGCTAGCTAGTACTCAGTTCGGTGGAAGCAAAGTTAGCCCACATGGAAGCATCTCCTCCTTGCCAGGCCCTTTGTATCGATCGATGATCTGTGTGGCCAACCCAACCAACTAAAACACATGCTAAGTAGCGAGGCGAGTGATGCGTGCGCGTGCAGTTTTGTAAAGGGAAGAAAAAGCCAACCCCGGTAAGATTAGATCGATTTTGTCTTGTGTGTTTGCTTCTGCAATAGTAGATGGACGATGTGATCGATATTTTCCATGCGCCCCGGCGACGCAACACCACGATAGATGGCGATGCCATGCGTCCTGCACGAGGAAATGGCAGCCACTACGGCACATCTATAAGTCACACTAATCATATATCAGTGCCGCGCATGCACATCCATCCATTCGTATGTGCATTGACTGAAAAATGTTCCTTGCGTCAATTTAGAGCTAAGCAACTCCGTGACATATATTTAGTATAGATAAGATATGTATATGTATATGGTCAAGGGATCGAATTGTTTTTTTAAGGAACAAGGGATCGAATTGTTATCCTCAGCCCGTCCGTGATAGATAGAGTGCTCCCAATCCATGACGGTCGAGCCCATATATGCCATCTCCGACCACGATTCATGAGATGCTTTTTGTTTGCACGCTAGCTACCTTCCTAATTGTGTCACACACTGTCGCCGAGATGGTGCTACACGGTCGCGCCCCAATTCTGCTCAAGAACGCAACGGGCGTGACTGTCTTTTCTCTTTGCTCCATCTCCTGTCGACAGACAAGACAATCATTACTGTTGAGTGAGGGAATGACCAAGCTACCACATATATAGATGACGTAACCGGAGCATATATCTTAATTGAACAAGACTAGTATTGATCGATTGATTGATTACAGGATTTTTGTTGTTATTTTAGTTGGTCTGTTTGTTCTTGATTATTGTACCTGGATTTAATTTGTAAATAACACTTCCATGATGGTGGCACCATACCTACCCCCTTCCCTAATTTCTTGCGGACTTGCGGTGCCTATCAATGAGCCAAGACAGATTTGTTTGCCTTGCCGTGCTTTGTGCACCAAGTGGCTGCAAACCTTTTTGTTCCTACCAAATTAGCTAGTTTGCCGGTACATTATGTCTCCTCCGAGATGGAATTCTCTTTCTCAAGGTCAAGGGCACACAATTATTAAATCTAACTAAGTGAAAAGATGTGTTTTAATTCTGTGTATTCCAAATTTCTACTAGTAAACTTAGAGCAACCCCAACAGATGCTCTAAAAGTGGTGCTCTATAACCAATTATACAGCATCACTTTTGCCAAGTTATACAGATTCGGTGTCCTGTGTTCCAACAGATGCTGCAAAACTGGTGCTCTATATTAACCTTTCCCTTTGAAGCATTTCATCGAGCAACTTGAGGACGACGACGACGACGAGCGGCGCGGGGCATGACGACGACGACGACGCGCGGCGCGGGGGCATGACGACGACGGCGGCGGTGCGGCGCCCACTGGCGCGGGCGCGGGGCACGACGACGACGTGTGGCGCGCCCACCACGACGGCGCTGGGCACCACGACGACAACGACGTGTGGTGCGGGCGTGGCAGCTCGAGGAAGGCGCGGCATGCTCGAGCACGGCGCGCCGGCGTGGCCTCAAGTCCTTCGAGTCTAGCGTCGACCTCAGCCGCAAGGCCTTCCGCGTGGGGATGGCGGACCGGCGCGGCGCGGGCGCGGAGACACGACGACGACGACGCGCGGCGCGGCGTCCCCCACGACGGCGCGGACAACCGCTCCTCCGCCGCGCACAACCGCTCCTCGGCGCGCAGCTGCTCCTCTGCCTCTGCTCCTTGCCACGCGCCGGTGGCGTCGGGTCCAGCCGCGGCATCAATGTCGCGTCGGTGGCGTCGGGTCCAGCCGCGGCATCAAGGTCGTCCAAGCCTCGCCGACGCGGAGGCCGGGCGACACGACGCGTGACGGGGCGGGCCTCGCCGACGCGGAGGCCTGGTGACGTGAAGGCCAGGCGACGCGACGCGCGACGGGGCGGGCCTCGCCGACGGCAAGGCGTGGGCGACGCGAAGGTCGGGCGACGCGGCGCGCGACGCGGAGGCCGGGCCTCGCCGACGGCCAGGCGTGGGCGACGCGGAGGGGAGGGGCTGCGCTACCAGCTGCGGCGAGCGACGGGCGAAGCGGAGGCCGGGCGACGCGGCGCGCGACGGGGCGGGCTGCGCTACCAGCCGCCGACGAGGAGGGGCGATGCGGGGAAGGAGGCGGTCGATTCGACATCGTTCCGGTGAGGAATCGACCAAAATTTGATGGCAATCGAAGTGGGATGGCGTGAGGGAGGAGGAACAGGGGCAGGGTGGTCGTCTCCGGCGACGAGGGCGGCGGACCGGCGGCGGGGCGGGCGGCGGAACGGCGGCGGTTGGCTCCCGCCACGGGCTGTTGGTTTACAGCACGGGTATACAGCACCGGGTTCGGTGCTGCATATTTGCAGCACGAGGAGAGAGTTTTAGAGCATGCTGTAAAAATTTTAGAGCACCACCTCAGTTTACAGCATCTGTTGGAGAGAGTTGGTGCTCTATATTGCCAGATTTTAGAGCACCACCCCATTATACAGCATCTGTTGGGGTTGCTCTTATGTTTCTACACGAAAGTACTATCAATTTTGGCAAAGCAATGCTTCAGTAGAAGTATAGTATCATGAAAGAAAAAAGGTTTTCAATTGAAATGAAATTCTCCTTTCGCAAAAAGATATGATTTTAATTGATAGGTCACAGATATTTATTTGTTGCTTCCCTACAACAAACGCGCGAGCACTCGGGCAAACATCGTGCAGAATTTCTCATGAGACACCCCTCCTTGCGCTGTTAATAAGCACATCGTGCAGAAGCACACACGACTACACGGGTGGCAACAAAGATACGACCGCACCCAAATCAAGCCTCCAAGTCGTTCGACAACAACCCTTTGCTTGTCCCTTTCCATGATTAATGTACAAAATACGCTGGCCGAAAAAATCCAACGATAGATATGGATAATCACGAAGGGCCCCACATGTCAGTGTGGGCGCGCGCTGCCAACTGCCGCCGAAGTCCGCTCCGGCAAGCAACTGGCCGTGCCCCGCCCTGGCTCTCCCCCGTCGCCGGCACCCGATCAGCATCCTCACACCCCTTGCGTGGCTCCCGTAGGCCGTAGGCACACACTTCCCTTCAAAGCCACTGCTTGGTGTTCCTCTACTTAAGCACACGCCTCCCGGGCTCCTACTCTGCACTCGCAGCAGGGAGCTCGCCTCTTCTTCCCGAGGCGTTGGATGGTGGATGCATGGTGAGGAAATATCTTAAGACTCCATCTTCCGTCACTTTCTTGCTCTGGGACGCTTAGTTTCAGGCTCTTTTGGGTCGAATTGTGCAGAGAAGTTGTTTGATGTAATGCCCCAAGAGAAGGGAATTCGTTAACCTCTGTGTGCTTTTTTCTGATGAGTATGAAATGCTAAGATCGCCATTTGGAAAGTGATAAGATCGTTTTGGACCCAAACATGCCTGTTTAGCTGTATGTTTAAAAACAACTCTAATACTTGGACGATAGTTGTGCAGATGACTGTAAATTATCTAGGTGATGATACTGTATTGGGCATCTGTCAAGCTGTCCTTTATGTAACAGATGCATCCCCATTTGTTTTAGTTTCTTTTTGGATTCGAGCAGCACTAGAGTTCTCTAATCCGAAGCATCATCTTTTAGCAGCTTGTACCTATCAGTTTCCACCTAACTCAATTGATCACTAACATCTTATCTCCTCTGTTCAATAGACGCTCTAGCTGCATTAGTGTTTACAAGTTAAGCTTATGGGTTCCAAGGAAGCATCATCTCGTACCATCTTCTGCTTCTTGCTTCTGTTTTTCCTGAGCTGCAAATGTCTGGCATCAGAAATAGAAGCCACCCAGACGGCAACCCTCAAGGTTGATGCTTCACCACAGCTTGCTCGAAAGATCCCTGAAACACTATTTGGGATATTTTTTGAGGTGAGAGTAATTGCTTGCTCAGTTTCATGTGCTTCTCAAGTTTATTTCATATAACTGGAATAATGCAAATACTCTCCATGCTGCTCTTTTGTCATATGATAACTAGCTTAGTTAATACTGTAGGAAATCAACCATGCAGGAGCTGGTGGAATATGGGCCGAACTTGTTAATAACAGAGGTACTTCTATTATTCTTGATTGTTTATTTGTTTGAAAAGTGGTAAGATGCATTTATTTTGAGGTGAAGGGTAGCAAAAGGTGACAATATGCCATGCCCTCTGTTGACTCTCTTCTGTTGCCGCAGAATGTCGTTGAGCAGACCATGTGTCTTCTCAGCATTGATTAGTTCTGTAGAACAATAACACAGAAATCATTTTGAGCATATGCTGAATGCAACATAGCCTCTGTCTTTGGAAGTTCTCTCAAATGTTGGTGTTCAAGGGCTAGAATGAACAACTTCTGGATTTATGCTTCAGGTTTTGAAGCTGGAGGGCCCCATACTCCATCAAACATTGACCCATGGTCCATCATCGGAGATGACACTTCCATATTTGTGGCGACCGATCGTACATCATGTTTCACTCGAAACATTGTTGCTCTAAGGATGGAGGTCCTCTGTGATAACTGTCCAGCTGAGGGTGTTGGCATTTATAACCCAGGGTTCTGGGGTATGGTAAGATGTCATCACACATTGCTTATTCATATCAACATGAGAAATGGATAGACCGAAATTATTTAATTAATATCAATGATGTTTATGACAGCCTTGTAGCCAGATTCTATAATGCTTTGTGATTTCGAGTTTGTCACAAGAAAGTAGCCACATCATTGAGCTCCATGCGGTTTATGTTAGGACGATATTCAATATGTTTTACTTCCTACATTTTTTTACCTATTTTATATAATTTACCATTTCGACCTACAGAACATCGAAGATGGAAAGGCCTACAATCTCGTTATGTATGTTAAGGCACCGGAAACAACAGACTTGACAATTTCACTAACAAGCTCAGACGGGCAGCAAAATCTGGCTTCAGCCACAATAACGTTAGTATATTTTCTATCAATTATGGGTCCTGTGGAGAATATTTGATTGGTAGCATTTGTTGAGATGTTTGCATTCCTGCAGAGTTGATGGCACATCAAATTGGACAAAACTGGAGGAGAAGTTGGTCGCCAAAGGAACCAACAGAACCTCGAGGCTTCAAATAACAACTAACAAGAAAGGAATTGTATGGTTTGACCAAGTATCATTAATGCCTGAAGACACATACAAGGTATATTATATATTTTTCATTCTTCTGGATCCATGATGTTGAAATATAGATGTGGGTATTCCTAAAAAAATAAGCAGAGATGTTAGGCTGAAAACTAAAATCAAAATTTAAGTAGCACACAGATGTAGAGTGAACCACTTAATATGAAGGCATGAAGCAATGGTCAATTTTATTTGATTTGTTAACAATCTTGGGCTAGCCACCTTGTGACACAGATCTGGCTCCAACGATTTGGTTATGGTCTGTGCTGTGAGCCATACTATGGTTGGACACTTATAGCCCTTTACCTGAAGAAAGCAATAGCCAAAGTTCACATGTTTCTGATGGATACCCTGTTTTGCTGGACTTATCTATTGATTTATCTTTTAGCATATGCTGTATCATGATATATACTTTGTCTTGCCAGAACTTTGAAATAAATCGCATGGTCATTGTGATCCTGCAGTTTATCGAGTGTCTAATGATCAATTCGCTCTCTGCCAACACAGGGACATGGTTTTCGCCCAGAGCTTATATCCATGCTTTTGGATTTAAAACCACGCTTCTTGAGATTTCCTGGTATGCTCTTTGTTTTGTGACTGAAAATTAGATTATTGATATTTGGACAGACATGATATATGCTCAGATATTTTTTGGGGGAAATTGACTGCTTTTCCTTGGAACCATTGTAGGAGGTTGCTTTGTAGAAGGTGACTGGTTACGAAATGCATTCAGGTGGAGGGAATCTATTGGTCCATGGGAAGAGAGGCCTGGACACTTTGGGGATGTTTGGCATTACTGGACTGATGACGGCCTTGGATATTATGAATTTCTTCAGGTACCATTTTACACTTTCTCAGCATTTCCTTTGCTATTATCACCTCCTAATTTTTTCCTTTGAAATCCGCATCAAAGCTTGCTGAGGATCTGGGTGCTGCCCCAATCTGGGTATTCAACAATGGTAATTATTTTTAGATTGATTAAAAATATGATTACTATTGGCCTTCTAAACTGATGGAAATTCTCTCTTAATACTCAGGAGTCAGCCACCATGACGAAGTTGATACCGCTGTTATTGCTCCTTTTGTAAAGGTATGCTTTTTGTGCTCCTCCTTATTTCATGAGCAAAGTTAACATTTCGTGGTATAATGATATTATACTAACCTTCAATTTTTTAATGCACTGTGTTCGATATTTTTTTTAATGCACTGTACTGTATCAGCAGGCTGCACATTATCATCGTACACCAGAATACTAGATGTTGTAATATTTTTCCCTGTGGAAGAACATATCTGAAGATGTGTTTTGGCCCAAATGTTACGTGCTTTTGTTGTGGAGCTCAAACTGCTAAACTGTGCTGTAAACTTTCTGTTGATTGCAATGCAATTTAGACCGGGGCCGCTGTGCCCTGAAATGCTAAAATAATCTGAAGATTTGTAACATCACCCAGACTGTTATTGGCATACGATCAGTACGGTTGAATAACGCTTAAGTTCTTTTCTTCTTTATCATTACTGAAAAGATACGATGATGTGCTTGATTTTTTAGTCTTTACTTTCTTATTGATGTAGTTCACCTGCATGTGATGCTTTGCTTGAGATTTACATTTATATTTACCAAGATTGTTCATGAACGTCTTCCACTTAACTTGATAAGAGACCCTATATCTATTATGAACTTCTCTAATTTAGTACTCATAAATCCTAGCTTCATCATTATGGAAATGTTTATCTTTCAACAGGATGTACTGGACAGTCTAGAATTTGCAAGGGGCAGTGCAGATTCAAAATGGGGCTCTGTTAGGGCTGCAATGGGACACCCTGAGCCATTCCCAGTCAAATATGTTGCAATTGGAAACGAAGATTGCGGGAAAACATTTTACCGCGGTAAACTGATCATATGTTTATTATTGCATCCTTTTTAAGTATATAGGTCAAAAACATCTTGTGCACCAATGGCATTTCCTATCCGATGCACCTATCCTAACGAAGAACTAAAACTGATCCACAGATGAAATCAATAGTTAAATGATATGTTCTTGTTCTATTAAACAGGTAACTACCTCAAGTTCTACAATGCAATAAGACAGGCCTATCCAGACATTCAAATGATTTCAAATTGTGATGGTTCATCTCAACCTCTTGATCACCCTGCTGATTTGTACGACTTTCATGTAAAGTTCTTGCTCCAAGTCTGTTTCATTTCTCGCTTTTTAATTTTTATGGTTTTGTTTCATTATTCATCATCACGGTCCAATAATGCTTCCTTTTCTTTTAGGTATATACTGATTCTAAAACCTTGTTTTCCATGAGGAGTACATTTGACAGGACATCTCGTAATGGGCCCAAGGTAAGTCTCAGTTTTGACAAGGAAGATTCTTGAAACAGCCTACTTTCAGGATCTATATCATTTACATTGATTCTGGACTTCATGACATTAATCTTGGTGTTTTCTTTCATAAGAATTTGTGCAGAACTCTGGATATGTCAATTGATAATAACCTAACAATTTACAATACTAACAGCAATATTTAGGGAAGGAAAAAGGGAAGAATAGGGTAAAAGTTCTTTGGAACATTGTAATTCATAGGGCAATGGGAAATATATGTGGAGTCTAATTAGCAAGTGATGTGATGTTTCCTTTATTTGCATGTTCTGGAGACTGTCAAGAACTTCAGTGATTTCTTGCTTATTCAAATAATCATAATACACGCCTATTGGTATCAGCATATCCTGTTTAGTCAGTAAATATCTTTCTGAATGTTTGTTCAAATGCAGGCTTTTGTTAGTGAGTACGCTGTCTGGAGAAGCGATGCAGGTAGAGGAAGTCTTCTTGCTTCGTTGGCAGAAGCTGCTTTCCTTACCGGACTGGAAAAGAATAGGTAATCTCTCTTTTAACGAAATTGGTGGCTGTGGGTTGCTTGTTCCTCACACCTGAGTTTCCCTGGTTAAATTTTAGATGATGCGTTTGCTTATTGAGTCACCATGACCTGACGGACTTCGTCCTTACTGTTTGTTAGATTAACTGACCTTTTTTTGGTTCTTTGCAGCGACATTGTTCAGATGGCCAGTTATGCTCCGCTGTTTGTAAATGACAATGATCAAACGTTAGTATGCTAGGCGTTATGCTTTATCTATATTTTGTTCGTGTTAATTTACTAGTACTGTAATTTTGTGTTTGAATAAAACAATCAGGTGGAACCCGGATGCTATTGTCTTCAATTCCTGGCAAAATTATGGAACTCCTAGTTACTGGATGCAGACACTTTTCCGCGAGTCCAGTGGTGCTACGATTCATCCAACCACTATCAATTCCAGCTACTCTGGTTCGTTGGCAGCTTCTGCAATTACTTGGCAGGATTCAGATAATAGCTTCCTAAGAGTAAAGGCAAGTAAAATGTCTTGCATACAAGCTACTCTACTCTGTATATGGAGGATTATAAACCGTTGCTAACCTTGAAAAGCTCTTGTGCAGGTAGTAAACTTCGGGTCAGATCCTGTGAGCCTCACAATCTCCACAAGTGGACTTGAAGCCAGTGTCAACGCATTAGGTTCGACTGCCACTGTTATGACATCAAGCAATGTGATGGATGGGAACTCCTTCAGTAACCCAAACAAGGTATCTACCGTAGTTGTTTCCCTCTTGCTTCTAAATGAGCATATCGAATGTGTCATGATGGTTTTTTTATATTTGAAAGTGGCTTTGCAATGTTTAGAACTTTTTCTGAAATCCAATTGTTGCCGGTTTATAATGGTGCAGGTTGTGCCGGTTAAAAGCGAGCTGCGCAACGCTGCGGAGCAGATGAAAGTCACGCTGGCTCCTCACTCCTTTTCTTCCTTTGACCTCGCGCTGGCTCAGTCCAAACTTGTCGCGGAGATGTGAAGTAGTAACACCCACTGGAGACTGGCGGCAGACGCATCACAAAGAGTGTCGGTATCTTGATGAAGCAATGTATAGCAATAAACGTTGGTGATACTAAATAAAAATGACTCCAGGCTTTGTTTATGGTTATTTATTATTACTCTCTGTGGTCGCGTTCTACATATCAGCGTGGCTAGGATTTTCGACTCGTTTTGTTCAGAAACTTGGGACAAGTACAGTGAAAGACTCATAAAAGGGTTTCGTTAATATAAGCGATAGAGTGCAAAACTCGTCAAGGATCTCAACTCCACGAATACACATCAAAATACATCATAGTACCTGAAGAATCCACAATCGTTTCGTCCGATCACGCAAACGCCGGCGCCATCAGTCCCCTGCTTCCTGTATGCAAGACCGTAGGCGGTGTTCGTCGGCATCGACTTCTGCCTGGCAGCCCTGGGCTCCGACAGACGCCGAGAGCCACCGGAATTTCTCCATCATCGCCGTCGACCTGCTCACGGCCAACGTCACCAGCACCGCGGCAAAGAGAAGGCGCATGATGCCGCGACGGCGAGGTGCCTTGGCTCGTGCCAGGCGCTGTACAGAGGCATCGAGGCGAGGCAGCCTGGTTGTCAAGGGCACTAACTTTGCGTGCTTCAAATTCTGAATATGCAGCCATTAACAGATAATTTTGCAATATATATGTTCATACATAGTAATTGGGTTAAACATCTGAATATTCCTGTTAAAAAACCTGGATAGAATTAATTTTATTGTCACGTTGCATGTCATATCAACATGAATCAAAAGAAACTTTATGATGGCATCGTTCGTGTACTACAAGTATTGTTACCGTAATGTTTACCATTGTGAATTATTTCTGAAAGTGAGGTCTTAATTATTCTGTTTTGGACAGATCCTCTTGTCTTTCTATCCATGCAGAACACTGAAATCAGAACAAGTTGGGTTCATATTTCTGTTTTACGTACACCTGTGTAAATATTATAGGGTTATGTTGATTTCTTCAACTTTTTATTGTTTAAGAGGGCACAATGTTTTGTGTTGCTTATATATCAAGTAGGTTTGTCTCATTATTAGGTGATGGAGATTTTGCTAATCTTTCATTCACTGTTCCAATAATTAAATATGGATTCAATCATCTAGATCATCTTATTCTATTTGAACCTTAAGTAAATATGGATGCAACAACAGATGCTAAGTTACAAGATGTTATTTGTTGTGTACCTCAGCGGTAGCGTCTAGACACCACTACCCAATAACGGAGGTTGCACCCAAATCTTTAGGGGCCAGTAGAAAATGAGAGATGAATTAGCTTGAAAATATTACAGATTAATTAGTGAGCTGGATCAAATACCACCATTTTAGTGTAATTATTGCTCAAATGGTGTGGAGGGTGGGTGGGGGACCCACCTTAGTCTGAAAGTAGCTCCGTCCCTGCCACTAACACTACTGCTATATCTTCTTTTTATTTTTTATTTATTTTTCTTTGCAGCTTTAAATTATTCTTTCTATTCAAAAACACAGTACCACTACACTGATCATGCACCTGTTAAAAAAAAGAGTAAAATTCTCCCTAGTTAGCTTCCATCCACAGCTTTTCTCATTAACCACTGATCAATTTGCACGGCAAGCTTGGCCAGCCAGAAGGTGTTATTGTCCTTCGCCGTCAGCGGCTCTTCCCAAATCCGTTATCGCACTCTTTGGGCGACGCTCACAAATAATCATGTAGATTTTGTATCCAGGGGGCCCGTGCCCCCTCTGCCAGTGGCATACTGGCAAGGGGGCTAGCAGTTACCAACCACACATAATTGAGTTTTGTATCAATTTTTCTAGGAGGCTGCTTTGTTGAAGGCAACTGGTTAAAAAATGCTTTCAGATGGAAAGAAACTATTGGTCCATGGGAAAAGAGACCTGGACACTATGGTGATGTTTGGAACTACTGGACTAATGATGGCCTTGGATTTTATGAGTTTCTCCAGCTAAATGCCCATTAACATCATCTTATTTTTTTTTTCTCTCGAAAACATCATCTTAATTTGTCTCTTGATTTCACCATACTGATCATATGCCTATTTTGAAATCTTCACAAAAGCTTGCAGAAGACCTGGGAGCTCTTCCAGTCTAGGTCTTCAATGCAAGTCTGTTATTTGTAATTTTACATTTCTCCTTTTCATTGTATGTTTAATCCATCAGTAGAATATACAATTAAGTTATTTGCTATCCTGTCTGTTAGGGATCAGTCACAAGGACGGAGTTAACGCCACTCATCTCGCACCTTTTGTAAAGGTTATTTTTGGACTCCCTGGATCATTCATTGCCTTGATTTTGTAACAGGCAAAAATATATTTCTCATTAATGAAATGCTAGCAGCCGCTAAGCTTTAGCGGTACATATGGATTATGGATACTATACATAACATTTGATGTGTGGGTATTAGCTTTACTAGTGACTAAGCACTGAAACCTGCTTGCACCATCACCTAGTAGTGTGACTCCTTCACCAACCAAGCGAGTCGCTTAATACCTTAGCCGGTAAGTTAACTTAAGATAGCCAGTATCTAATGTCTCTACGTGAAGGAATTCGTATTCGTTAGTGGTGGACCTTGTGTTTTCTATATCTGCGATTATTTTAGTGGTGGACCTTGTATCTAGAGGGCTCGTGCCCCCTCTGCCACTCCCTCCCCCTGGATTTTGTATCGATGATGGAGAGACCTACAATCTCATTATGTATATGTTAAGGCATCGGACACAAAAGAATTGACAATTTCATTAACAAGCTCCGATGGGCAGCAAAATCTGGCCTCAACCACAATAACGTGAAGAATATTTGATTGTTAACATTTGTTGATATGTTTGCATTGCTGCAGAATTGATGGTGTATCAAATTGGACAAAACTGGAGGAGAAGTTGGTCGCTAAAGGAACCAACAAAATCTCGAGGCTTCAAATAACAACTAACAAGAAAGGAAGTGTATGGTTTTGATCAAGTATCATTAGTGCCTGCAGACACATACAAGGTATATTATTATTATTTTTCATTTATCTAGATCCTGATGTTGAAATATATGTGTGCGGATGAAAATTAAAATCAAAATTTGAGTAATGCACACAGATGATGATAAACCACTTAGTATGAATCCATGGTCAATTTTATTCGATCTATCAACAATGTGCTACTATGTGACGCTGAAGTCACAAATCTTCAGAAATGTTAATTTTGCTCGAGAAATAAACATTTCTGAAGATATAGTACAGTGCACTGAAAATATGCCATTTACGGCTGGGCAATAAAGTCACAAATCTTCAGAAATGTTCTTCCACAGGGAATGAAACATTATAACATCTAATATTTTGGTATACGATAGTAATGTGCAGCCGTTGATGATATAGTACAGTCCATATAAAAATATCGAACACGGTGCATTAAAAAATTAAAGGTTAATATATATATCATTATACCAGAAAATGTTTATTTTGCTCAAGAAATAAGGAGGAGCACAAAGCATACCTTTACAAAAGGAGCAATAACAGCGGGTATCAACTTCATCAATCGTCATGGTGGCTGACTCCTGAGTATTAAGAGGGAATCTCCGTCAGTTTAGAAGGCCAATAGTGATCATGTTTTTAACGAATGTGAAAAAAATTACCATTGTTGAATACCCAGATTGGTGCAGCACCCAGATCCTCAGCAAGCTTTGATGCATATTTCAAAGGAAAAAAATTAGGAAGTGATAATAGCAAAGGAAATGCTGAGAAAATGTAAAATAGTATCTGAAGAAATTCGTACTATTCAAGACCGTCATCAATCCAGTAATGCCAAACATCCTCAAAATGTCCAGGCTTCTCTTCCTATGGACTAATAGATTCCCTCCACCTGAATGCATTTTGTTGGAGTATAAGTTAATTGTCCATCTTTCTCCATCAGCTTAGGCTTTTGGGTGAGTTGGTTGGTACATGTAACTTAATATAGATGGTATCAGAGCCAGAAGTCTCGAGTTCGAATCCTGACTAGCGCGGTTTATTAAATAAATTGCAGTCCACTCTAATATTCCACGTTTGCAGCCTGAGAGAGCCTGCATGTGAGTTGTAGTGTTAGAGTATAAGTTAATTGCCCACCTTTCTCCATCAGCTTAGGCTTTTGGGTACGTTGGTTGGTGCATTGAATTCTTCGATCATAGCACTCTTCTAATGAGGATCAACAAGGGCACGCTGATATGAGGAGGGCACTGGATACGGATTAGACACATGAAGATCAAAAATATCTTTCGGAGTCCGAATACCAATCTTGCCACGAGTAGTCGTGATGTGCGGATTGTCCACTAGTGGAACATGCTCAATGCGAGTCCGAGAAGGGCCAGTGTTGAACGAGACCTGTGGAGGCTGATGCACTATCACTGGTGGCGCAGCAGGTTGTGGTAGTTGGTCGGCAACCTGCGGCGCTAGAGCTACATTGCTCAAAGAAACTCGGCGCGTGTAGACCTGCGAGACAGGAGGTTTGTCGCTGTAGATGGTGCCCGACGTAGAGGCGTCATGGCCGTCCGGGGATGGCACGGTCGACGAGCCACGCGTGGCATCACACGGCGAAGAAGGGCCGGGCGCGGAGGAAGAGTCGCACATGACCCTGTGCGATGGAGTGGAGCCGCGCGTGGCATTATGCATCGGAGACGTGCCGCGTTTGGTAGGGCGCGACATGCTGCTTGGCACAGCGCACCAGCTCCAACAGAGGAAACCTGAACATCTGCAATATCATCAAGAGAAGAGTACAATGAGGGAGTAACAGAGGATCGAGAAGCATATGGAAAAGTTAGTTCGTCAAAAACAATGTGGCGAGAGGTGATGACTTTATTTGTGACTAGGTCGGGACATTGATAACCCTTATGATATTGTGGATAACCAGGAAAGATAGACTCTGTGGATCGGGGTGCTAGTTTATGAGGAACCAAAAGATCGAAGATGAGAATAGGATGGTGGCGACCCAAAGAGTGCTTGGTGAGGTGTAAGATTATTGAGGGTTTTTGTTAGATGGAGATTGAATAGGTGCGTTGCAGTGTGGAGAGCATCGACCCAATAGGATGGAGGAAGTCCGGCTTGGATCAACAGGGTGCGAAGAATGTTGTTGATAGAGCGAATGACACGTTCAACTTTCCCATTCTGCTGAGACGTGTGTTGGCAAGAGAGCCGGAATTTGATGCCTTGAGCTGAAAAGAAAGTGTATGCGACACTGAAACATTATTATCAAACTCACGTCCATTGTTACATTGAACGAACTGTATGTGACACTGAAAATAAGTGTTAACATAGGCATGAAAATCGCGCAAAGTGGAGAAAGTGTTGGATTTGAGTTTCAAAGGGAACGTCCAAAGAAAATGGGTGAAATCATCGAGACACACCAAATAATATTTGCAACCCGTGATGCTAGAGAGGCGATGTCCAAAGATCACAATGAATTATTTCAAAAGGTTTACATGCTCTTGACAAGGAAGTAGCAAAAGGCAAACGAGTATGCCAACCTAATTGACACTCATGACAAAGGGTCATGGGAGACTTATTCTTTGAAATTGAAATTACATTGGAGAACTCAAACTAGAAAGCACTTTGGCGTCGGATGACCAAGACGCCGGTGCCAAATTGCTTCAGACAACGCGACGAGAGCACGATGGGCTGTGTTGCAGACGCCGGGAAGAACGGGTAAAGGTCGCCCGAACTGTCACACCTATAGATTACCTTCCTTGTTCGAAGGTCCTTCACAGATAAGCCAAAAGGGTCAAACTCCAGAGAAACCAGTCACCTTCTACATAAGCAACCTCCTACAATAGTTCCAAAGAAAATCAATCAATCTCCCCTAAAAAAAAATCTGAACTATATGTCCAAACATCAAGAATGTATTTTCAGTCAAGAAACAAAAAGCATACCAAGAAATCTCAAGAAGCGTCATTTTAAATCCAAAAGCATGGATATAAGGTCTGTGCGACCATGTCCCTGTGTAGGCAGAGACGAATTGGTCATTAGACACTCGAATATATTGCAGGATCACAATGACTATACAAGGGCGGGATTGAATTCATTTAAAAGTTTCTGGCAAGATAAAGTACATATCATGATACGGGATATGCTGAAGGATAAATTAATAGATAAGTCCAGCAAAACAAGCTAAGGTATCCATAAGAAACATGTGGACTGGGTGTTAGGTTATTGCTTTCTTGAGGTGAAGGGCTGTATGTGGCAAACCATAGGCTATTTTCACAAGGTCCTACCGATGTCTTGCTCTGGACCACGAAGTCCGCGACTGCCGTGACCCGGTCCGCTGCCGCAAATGCCGCGGCAGCGGTCACCGCCAGTGGGAGTGCAAGATACACCGCCAGTGGGTCCGCCGTGTCCAACCCCCATTGCACCCACCCTCGGTGCTGGCCACGCCGGGCTCGCTGCGCCTCATCGCCACCCCTCCACCGCCATCCACCTCCACCCCCACTTCCGCAGCTGCCGTCACCCCACCACTGCGACGCTCCGCCTCACCACAGCCTCAACCCGAGCAGCAGCCGAACCAGCCTGCCTTTGGTCCGGTGCCACCACCTCACGCAGCGCCGCCCGCCGCTGGCCACGCTCACGCTGATGACTACTTGCTAGCCGCCCTGCTCACTTGCATCGTCGATCCCATCCACGCATACCCCCTCGCCCCACTGCCAACCTTACCCATCATCATCAACCTTACACCGAACACGCCCACTGCGACACCTGCTTCTGCAACACGCACGCCACCGCTCCTGGCCCTCACCTGGCATGCCACCCCCGCTGCCGCTGCTGCTACAACTGAACCGCCAGCGCTTCACCAGTCACCACCTGCACGCTCTGCTTCTCCTGTGCAGGCTGTTGCCAATGGCCGTCGCCCCCGTGCTCGCGCTGCGGCTACTGCACGCTTGGTCGTGCCTCGCCGCCACAGTGAGAGGCTCGCGGCGAAGGAAACTGGTACCTTTGTGGACTCCACCGCGAAAGCATCTCAGCTGAAGACCCTGAAGAACAGCCTGGAGAACTGCTCCCGCGAGCTCAAGTAGTATGTCAACAGGAAGGGTCTCATTGGCCGGAACAAGCGGCCGATCTCAACCAAGGAGCTGCGCAAGCTCGTCTCGGTGGCAGACCTCGGCGAGAACGCCGTGCGCGCCATGGACTCGGTGCCCATCACTGAGGGATGATTGCTCAGATCGCTTGTGCTAGCGCCACTGTGATTGCTATGCCATGTAGTCACCGCAGTTGCGCTAATCTTCGTTGTGTTCGTCATCGTCCGTCGTGTCGTGAGTCCTGTTTGTGTCTCGTCTTGCGTCCTGTTACGCACTGTTATGTTCGGTGTGCGGCTGGTGCTGCGTCTGCGCCTGTAGTGCACTCCTGCTCGTCGTCCATGTGTGTCGTCGCCTCGTGCGCTCATGTGCACGCTTGGTGCCTGGTGCTGCGTCTTTCATCATGAGTAACAATGTTAGGCTTTTTCGCATCGTGTCTTGGAATGTTCGTGGGCTTGGCGAACGAGACAAGTGCAACAACGTCCGAAACACGCTCTCTTCCTGTAACCCTACCATCATCTGTATCCAAGAGAGTAAACTTGCCGCAACGGACAAGTTCAAGGCGGCCACCTTCCTGCCCGCTGGCTTCACCTCCTTCATGTGTGTCGACGCTAACGGTAGCCGGGGCGGGATCCTTACAGCCTGGAACCCGAGCTCTTTCTCACTCGTGTCGTTCGTCACCAGGGCTTACTCCCTAACTGTCACGTTAGCTAGCACCCATACTAACCTTGAGTTCTCTTTGACTAACGTGTACGCACCTTCCGACCACCGCGACTCTCCAGCCTTCCTCGACTCTCTCCTCGAGCTCCAGACGCATATTGACCGCGGCTGGATTCTCGTTGGAGACTTCAACCTAGTTCGCTCCAGCGAAGATAAAAGCAACGCCAACGCCGAACCTCGCTTATGCAACGCGTTTAATGATACAATTGACACTCTTGCCCTGATCGAGTTACCTTTAGCTGATAGGCTTTTTACTTGGTCAAACAAGCGTGCTCAACCTATGTTACCTAGACTCGATCGCGCGTTCTTCGACATCAACATGAGCTCTCAATTCCCAAACTCTTCCCTAACCTCCGCCATTCGCTCAAAATCTGACCACTCACCCATCATCCTAACTCTTTCCACAAATATCCCAAAACCTTCCACGTTCAGATTTGAAAATGCTTGGCTCCACCATGAGAACTTCCTTCCCACTGTTCTTTCTGCTTGGCACTCTGTCCCGGTCGATGGCGACGCTGCCGGTGCACTGGTAGCGAGCCTCAAGGCGGTTCGATGCACGGCAAAGGTATGGTCCAAGGTAAAACATGCCCCTCCTACCATCCAACAAAACTGCAAATTTCTTATTCAGTTGCTTGATGTTTTGGAAGAGTACCGTAATCTGTCTTCAGGAGAGATACTTCTGCGCCGTCTCAGCCAAGACAGGCTCGATCTCGCTATAAGAGTCAAGAGAACAAGCTGCATATTGGAAGCAAAGGGGTAAATTCCGCAGGCTGCGCGAAGATGATGCAAACACATCGTACCTGCATGCCCGTGCATCTCAGCGTCTGCGCCACAACCAAATTCGTGGTCTTGAGGTGAATGGCGTGATCGTGACAGGACAACAGGACAAAGTGCAAGCCCTCACTTCACACTTCTCAAGCATTCTTGGCATATCAGAACAGGTCACTTGGAACTTTGATTTGGCTGAAATATACAGAGGCAAAGCACGTGCTCATGAAGAAGAACTAACAGCTCCCTTCACCACCACTGATGCTCTCACGGCAATTCGGTCCATGAACAGAACAAGTGCGCCCGGACCGGACGGCTTTGGCCCTGGTTTTTATCAAGCAGCTTGGACAGATCTGGCACCAAAAGTGATGAACTTTGTGCAAGCATTCCAACAGGGCAATGCAGACCTTGAGAGAATAAATAGGGCATATGTCGTTCTCTTGCCAAAGAAAGCTGACGCTCGGACCGCGGATGCGTACAGACCAATTTGCCTACAGAACAGCTGCGTCAAGCTAGTTTCCAAGATCATGACCACTATGCTGCAGCGACAGATTGCGAGGCTGATTGATATAGACCAGACCGGATTTATTCGAGGCCGATCAATTTCAGAGAACTTCGTGTATGCGATGGAACTAGTACAGTGCTGTCATAAGAGGAAAGTGCCCACTCTCGTGCTGAAATTAGACTTCGCAAAGGCATTCGACTCGGTAAATTGGGACAGCTTGATGAAAATACTTGAGGTGCGAGGCTTTCCTGCTCAGTGGTGCTCATGGGTGCATTCCTTGCTGCAAACCTCAAGATCAGCCGTGTTAGTGAATGGATGCCCAGGTCCATGGATGCAGTGAAAACGGGGACTCCGGCAGGGCGACCCACTGTCACCATATCTCTTCTTACTTGTCGCTGATGTGTTACAAACTCTGATAAAAGCGGACGGGCAGGTCCGACACCCAATTGTCGACGATCATCCATGTCCCGTGCTGCAGTACGCGGATGACACATTGTTGTTACTGAGGGCTGATGTACATGATGTTGCCCGGCTCAAAATACTCCTTGATGACTTTGCAGCGGCTACGGGGTTGCGCATCAACTACAGCAAAAGTACAATGGTGCCGATGCATGTTGATGACTCCATCCTTCCTCAGTGCATATCTCTGCTTGGCTGCCGGCAAGAAGGTTTTCCTCAAACTTATCTAGGTCTTCCTTTGTCAAATGAGAAACTACGGTTGTCTGCGTTTGCACCCATTATGGCAAAATCTGACAAACACCTTGCTGGCTGGGAGGCCTCGTTGCTCAATCCATTGGCAAGAACAGTCCTAGTGAATGTTGTGCTAGATAGCATTCCCACATATGCTATGATGGCGATGCATCTGCCCCCGGGAACGATCACGAGAATGACTAGCAAGAAGAGAGCGTTCATCTGGTCTGGAGAAGAAAAAGCCAGCGGAGCCGACTGCTTGATTGCATGGGACAATGTAGCCAAACCAAGAGAGTGTGGCGGACTGGGAGTTCGCGATATGAATGTTCAGAACCGATGCTTGCTGTTAAAACTGATCCATCGTCTCCACACTGGTACTGACTCATCGTGGGCAGCCTGGGCGCAAGAGAATGCAGATATCACAACCATGGAGGGCGACATTTATGGAGATCACTGGGACTCCATGCGAGCCCTGCAGCCAGCCTATCAAGAACTCACAACAGTCCAGCTTGGAGATGGGCGAACAACATCCTTCTGGAATGATTCATGGCTCAACCACGGCAGAATTTCAGATAAGCTGCCTGCTCTGTTCAGTCACTCTCTCAAGCCTACTGCCTCTGTGCGCACTGTACTCACTGATGGACTGCATGCACATCTACAACCACGCTTGACACATGCCGCAGAAGCCGAGCTCACTCTTCTTTCTGAGTGGATCAATGGCGTCGTTCTGAACCAAACTCCGGATCGGCGATGCAGCTCCTTCCTTGACTCCGACGACCGATTACGCACTACACCAATCTACAAATTACTGATGGTTGGCACGGACCAAGCCTGCCAGTACGCCACGTACGTTTGGAATAACTATGCGCCTCCACGCGTCCAGTTCTTCACCTAGCTCCTGGTGCAAGAGAGAATCAAGTGCCGGACCACTCTTCTGACCAAACATGTCGTTACCAGTGCGACATGCGAGCTCTGCAGCTCCACTGATGAAACCCCGGACCATCTAATCTTCCATTGCCCTACGGCCGCATCTTTCTGGAATGCATTGCATGCCCAACTGCCTTCTGATGCCACGGTGAAACGGCCATGGGAGATAGAGCGACCACATGGCATCCCTGAAAAACACTACCACTGCTTCCTTCAGTTGTGTTGCTGGATGATATGGAAACACCGCAACGGATTCATCTTCCAAGCAGAACCTCTCTCACTCCAACTCCTTCTTCGTCAGTGCAAGGATGAAGCCTACCTGTGGCGATGCTGCCTACCCCGAGACGATGCTTATGTCTCGGACGCCTGGTGTTCTTTATTTTCCTCAATTATGTAGCCATGCAAAACCCATCTCATATACTGTAAAAATGCTGTAAACCTTTATGGGCCATTTCTAGGCCACCATTATTTTTAATGGAAATATCAGGTGGGGAAGCTCTCCCCTCCGTTGACCAGTCAAAAAAAAAAAAAAAGGTCCTATGCATAGCTCATGGTGACCTGAGGAAATTATTTTACCATTGAATGTACTAAACAAAAATGTCCACCTTTTGTGCTTGAAAAGGTACCCTTTTGTATACTGTTTTCAATCAAAATTGAGAATCAATCAAACTTTGTCCGAGAGCTCACCTGTACAGAAAGACGATGTTGATAATATATATACAATCACCTGTACTCCTGTATACGATCAAATTAGATAATATATGGGCGTGTTTGGTAGGGTGGATGGCCTTGGGCCAGGCTGAGGGTCGGATACAGGCTCGCATCAGCTAGGTTCCGTGGGTGCAGGCTTAAGTGATTGGTTGCCTGTTTTAGTGGTAGCCAGGCTCAACTGGGATATTGTTTGGTTGGCTGCAGCTGGAAGGTTGTGATTACCATGGCTCTAGGCAGGTGAGGTTACCTCAAGCTTTAACATACAACAAAACAAGAACCAAGAAATACTTCATCACAATTCATCAATCTGGAGCAATACTTTGAAATCAAATATAAACTCAATTGAATACGATGGGATTTACACCTGGCGACCCATGAATCGAACATCCGTCAATTGCAATGTTTCGAGTCAATGTGCACCAAAATGGGGACCAAGAAATACTAGTACTTTGAAATCAAAGAGAAACTCAATTGAAGATCCATGAATCGGTCCGCCAATGGCAATTACCGTGCGCCCATCCATCGACCAGACGCCGGCGGCCGCGCTCCTGCCAGTGCTTGTCGTCGAGCAGAAGTTGCGGATGTGGAAATCAAGAACTCTTGATGCCGTCGCAGTGGAGAAGAGGAACGGCGCCGTGGTGGAGAAGAGTAACAGCGCCACGGTGAAGAGGAACGACGCCACGGTGAATAGCGATACCACCGGCTCCGCCCCGCGCCATCGATTGAGCTGCTCCCACCTGCCCTCCGCCAGTGCCTCCGCCGCCGTGTACTGCGACTGCCCATCGCTGCAACATGCCCCCAGTCCCTGCCGCCACAGCAGCAGAATTGGAGTTGGGCGCCGCGGCGAGGGCGAGGGACGACGCCGGAGTTGGATCTGGGCGCCACGGCAGGGATGACGGCGGCGGAATTTGAGCTAGGCGCCGTGGCGGGGGACGGCGCCAGAGTTGGAGCTGGGCACCGAGGCGAGGGATGGCGGCGGAGTTCGAGCTGGGTGCCACGGTGGGGGACGGTGTCAGAAGCAGCAGCGGTGAAGAGCTTTGGCAGGGAGGTGACCAGAATGGTCACGTGAGAGCACGTGAGCGTGGGCGGAGCCTGGCTGGGGAGGAACGACCAAATCGGGCGTACGCGCTGGGCCTGGCCCGGAGGCACTGTTTGCACGAGCTCAGCCTGGCCCCGAGACGCGTACAGCCAACCAATCAAGCGCATAGCTAAAAGATTCTGCATGCGGTGAGCCTGGCCCAAGGCCATCCACCCTACCAAACACGCCCTATATTCATATGTACAGAACGACGATGTTGATAAGAGTTGCTAACTGCATTGTACTTTCTTCCAGAGAAAGGCCACCAGCACCGCGACTTCCGCGGCTTCATCAGAGAGCCGCCTCATCTCAGCATGGTTCAATGTTCCGCGGCTTCATCAGAGAGCAGCGGGGGCTCACGGGAGGACCGGATGATGGCGCGTAGCAGCGGGCGGGAACGTGGCGGCGGAGCTCTGGCGAAGCAGAGCAGAGAAGTGGTCGCTATTCGAAATAGCGTCCGCCCTGATCGTTATTTCGAACCATTGGATCCGTCATCGTGCGGCTCAGATTTTGCTGGGTAACTTGGTCCTTCCCTGTCGCAGACGAGGATGGTGGCAGTCGAGCAACTCGTGTCCAGTCTAGGCCTTCTCCATGGCATCCGTTGACCCCGCGCAGAGGTTCCCGGCAACCTCGCCACGTTGCCGTGTGATGGAGCCGAACATGACTGGCGAGCCTGCGTCGCCGCGCATTGCTGATCCATGCGAGCTGGAGTAGATCCCCATTAATTCTCCAGGACGACGACGTCCTCTGGTTAATGCTTATACGTACTCCGGGTAACCAACACGGCTCGGCTTGCTTCGACAGGCTCAAGTTACAAACCAACACCGCGAATCCAAACCAACAGGTTTGGTACGTAATATTTTTTTTTTTGAAATGGGCAAAGCCCCTTTCCATTCATTGCAAACGGTTCAGAGCATGTTACAAGACAAAGTTCAGCAAAGTAGAAAGACTAGGGACTAGACTGGACTAGAAACCAGAGAACAGCATAAGACTAGGATCGCCACCACCATAACATAGTCTTTTCTAACGTTGAACTTTAGACTAAGATGAGGATCTGGGACAGCAGTAGACTTCATTCTTCGCTTGGTGCGCTCTCCTCCTCCCTTGCCGCCGTGGTTCAATTTATCTGTGATGCTTACCATGACTGTGGTGCAAGGGTGGTTCCTGAGTCGCTTGAAATGAAAAGGGAAAGTTTCATCCACACAAGCCGTGATCTCAAAACGTATCACACAGAAAACAAGGTGTTCCGTGGGGATGATGACTGCGCTCATGTTTTGGACTGGATTAAGAGAACACAGTCGAAATGAGGTCTAGTTTTACTATCTTATCATGTATTTTCTTTTCCTTTTCCATCTGGAAATTGACTCGCTTTTAGATGTTGACCGAAAAACATAATAACACCTATAAAACTGAATTCCTACATTTTTTTAAGATTACACAGTACAACTCAGACACTCACAACGCACGCATACTCACCCCAATGAACACACGTACGCAAACCCTACCCCTATGAGCATCTTCGAAGACTGAGCCGGCAAATCTAGATATACGAAGTCACCACTGGCGCCTCGCTGTCGACGGGAGCGTCGCCTACCATTGAAAGCACAAATGCCGTTAAATCCTTGAAAATTCGCTCCCACGGGGAGTCGAACTCATGACCTAAGAGGTGTTACTCGGATGCCTTAACCACTAGGCCAAGACCCCTTTCACAACTGAATTACTACAGTTGAGCAGTAACCACAGGAAACTTTTGAGGCAGCATGCGCCCATACTATAGGAATTCAGTTTTATAGGTGTTATTATGTTTTTCCCCTTTTCTTTGATGGTCATAGTGCAAATGCCTTGTTAAAGTCCTCGCAAAAAAAAATGCAAACGGAATAGTTATTTGTGCTTCTTTGTCATCTCTCTTCTTTGCATTGTAAAAAGGATTTGGTCATTTCTGAGCTCGAAATGAATAAGATGGTCCTGCAAAATCGAGTTGAGATGTGTTGAGGGCATTACTATGGTGACATATCATCTCTCTTCTTTGTCATCTCTCTTTTTTTGTCTGCCATTGATATTATTGCCAATTGTGTACTCCAGTCCACCAATATATGTTTGGTTATATGTTTTGTATCTCTTGTACTCCTCAATTTTCCTACTAAATGCCATTTTCAAATAGCAGCAGAAAATGAAGGTTGCTTTCCACTGGCTAGAAGATGTCCACTGGCTAGAAGATGGAAATAAGGGTGGCCGATCTATCACTTGAACTGTCTAGGGGCATAATGTTTGTCATTTGACAATTACAAGGAAAAATCTTTTTGTCATATGAGGGTGCATTCTGCAGAAGGGGAGCCTTCGCGCAGCGGTAAAGCTGTTGCCTTGTGACCATGACGTCACGGCTTTGAGTTCTGGAAACAGCCTCTTGCAAAAATGCAGGGGAAGGCTGCGTATAGACCCAAACTGGTCGGACCTTTCCACACACACAAGCGGGAGCTACGTGCACCGGGCTGCTTTTTTTTAGGGTGCATTCTGCAGTGCACTGATTAACTATGGTGACATATCATGTCAACGTCTCTTTTCTAGCATGGTTCTGAAAAAAAAAAAGATGACTTCCGTTTAGTGGGTATCTTATCCCAAGCTAATATTCTTTAGCACCTCATATTTCGAACTTTGTTTCTTTCATAAAAACCAATGATGAAATTATATCTGCCATTACTTATCAGAGTATATAAGATAAGTCGGTTACTCTCAAGTTTTTCCATTTTCAGCAGAATAATATTTTCGTGAACATTATTTATTCACATTTTCACTGCATGGTGACAAAAATCTGAATATGCTATATTATCTGTTATTTTTTTTATAACTATAGATCATTGAATCTTCTTGGAAATCAATCATGCTGGAGCTGGTGGAATATGGCGGAGCTTGCTGGCGACAGAGGAACTACTACCATTACTCTTAGCTTCGATATATATAAACTTCCGAGAAAAATGGCTGGATGCAGTTGAACAGGTTGCTGATTCCAGGGGTATTTATAAATAGGCCCAAAATATAGGGAAAAAACTGCACCTTGTGCTGTTTGTGTTTTTGCAAGTGGGCATGTTTCAAAATCTGGAATTTTAGCAAGATATACGAAAATATTCCTTATAACAGTGGAAATTTAACGAAATATCTTTCTTAACCCTTTTATTCAAGTAAAGCAAACATATCTTATAAGATAATTCTTGAAAAAAAATCTGTTTTTTTGTCCTCATTTCATTATGATGCTAGTTGATTAACTCAATTATGTTGCTTTGACCATCCACTGTTTCATAATTAAATACAGCGATGTTTTGTATTAAATCAGTAACAGAATATAGATATTCACCAAGTTCAAATATCAATATACACACACAAAAAAATATATACACAAAAAAGTTCACTTTGAGTGCAATTCAACTATAGTTCAGACGTCAGTACAATCGTCACCGTTTGTTTTAGTTTCCTGCCTGATTGAAGCTCAAGATCAAAAATAAATCATGAAGGGTTATTTGTTATCCGGAGGAACCATCCCATCAGGGTGCTATCTATCATGAAGGTCGTGCTCGATCAAGTAAAGAGAGAAAGGGTCAGTTCTCTCTCAACAAGAGACGCAATAGGTGAGCAAAAGTGTAATGACTGGTGAAAACTAGTTGATCTATCACTTCACTATAAACCATTAACCCTAATGGCAAACAATAATATATTTTCTTACAGGAATGAAATATATATAATTGACCATGTATATGAAAATCACCTTCATTTGTCAAATTCATGCACAGAAGGCTAGGAAAAATGCTCAGCAATACCAGCAAATTGTGTTGTCGGAGTCCAAGCCTGCACAACAGCTTAGTTGCAACACATCCGCCATCACGAGGCGTTGATAAATCAGAAAACAATTATCGATCCATTTGTTTCAGAACAGTTTCCTTTATAGGGTTCTAACAGGGCAAAACACCAATTCATTATCAACAGCAGTATTGCTGACTGCCAAGGTCAGTTTCCTTTATAGGGTTCTAACATGACAAAACACCAATTCATTATCAACAGCAGTATTGCTGACTGCCAAGGTAAGTCACGTTACTTCACAAACATAAATACAGTCATGTTACTTGATCACAAACAAAGCTGTGAGAAATCTGCTGCACTTTTGTGCAACATGATGTTTGTTTCTGCATCTTGTTTCCAGAGTAGGTTAAAATCTAACATCTATCCAGGGGAATAGATTGTATTTCAAGTTGATGCCCCTCCTGATTCCAGCAGGAACAGCGCCGGCTCTACTTTGGCGGCGCAGCCAAACTTGTTGGTACTGTATTTCCTGTGGACGCCTGTAAGCCTCCCAGTTCCAGCCTTCTGGTGGAAATCTACCATCATCCTGGAGCACTCACTGAGAAGGAGAGCAGGAACAGGAATAAATTCAGTCAAGATACAGATGCTTCTCAACCCAGTCAGAAGGTTAACTGAACAGAAACTTACAGGAGTTGGTCACACGAGTATCTGCTGTGAAACTCGCTAGTCTTTGTCCAGTTTTGGCAGCGATTGATAGCACATTGTGCAGTATAGACCGCAGATGCAGCAAGAAGAGAAGGGCTGTATTTCAGCATTTGGTACTCAACCAGGCAGAGCTCCAGCATGAAAAAAGATACTAGTTCCAGCTGTGAAATAACACATATGTGGCACTGTGTCAATTATAAAGACTATTGGGAGCTTGCACTTTTGAAATTCAATTCTTAGTAACATAGTTGAGAAGGTTGTGATTCTTCACCTGTTTATCAGAGTCCGCTGCCTTCAGAAATCTCCTCATAAAGACGTACGGAGTGGGAACGGACATGTTAAACTGTAGGATGTTCAGAATCAATGTTTCCTGCTCAATCACAAGATTCAACTCTTAGTTAAGGTATTATATATGGATCTGATCTGTGATCAAATATGCCTCGATATAGTACTAAGTATGAATTATACGGAAGTAGGCTTACCATTTCTAGAATCTGCCCTTTTGTATATGCCCTATCAGAAATCAGCACTAGGTCTTCAACAACTGGAACGGAGACCTCCTCGTATTTACAAGCAAGAAGCATAGCTGTTACTCCAACCAGCTGCAGCTTTTTCCTTGGAATCACCTGCCTTTCCAAGAATCTATCTATTATGTTTACTGTAAGGAACAGTGTCTCGTCCAATAGCTCAAACTTATGATGGACCTGGCAAGGAACCAACACAAATATTAAAGTTCTATGAGGTGTCAAATCTGAACGTTTTATAAGGGCCAGCTTCAGAATGCAAGTACCTCAATTAGCCAATCAATTAAAATTGCCCTCATCTTTGCATTTATATCTTCTTGCCTGGACATGTAATCATGCTTGACACAACTTTTGGCCTGCATAAATCACCGTATTAGCAATACAGAGAAGATATAAAATTTCCATGTTCTGAATGTTTAAATTTAGGAGTATTGTTGCCAACAACTTCAATTCTAGTAGTGCACGGACAATATGTCTGATCTGAAGAACAATTATGGGAACCATGAAAGAAATTTGCTCCCTTTTAGAATATGGGAATTGGAATGTTCAAATGTAGTGTGTAGCTTCACAGTTGTAGTTAAGAGCATAGATAAAGCATTTTCAGTCATACATGTGTAATGAACTAATGATTGCAAGACCAAAACAAAGGGTCGATGTACCGATTTCCAGCGCACCCATGAACAAAAATACTATAATTCAACTTGTAACAGTGCTTCCAATATTTCATAAGAAATCATACATGCAGCAAACACATAGGGTTAAGTAACATGCAAAAAATTGGTTTTGAAATTAATCATCGATATCGGAATTCAAAAAACATGAGTGGTACCATTGGTACATGATGAACAAAGACAGTTTGATCTTGTCGGGTTTATCTCCTGATCTCTACAGTGAATTGGATGCTAAATTAATTTGAAGCGTTGCTTAACTTTATTATGCGTGATGTATAAATGATTTTCGGATGAATTTGTAAACAATACAGGACGATAAACTTGTTAACGTATACATGATTTCAATTTAGTTTCTTTAAGTGCTAAGCGATACCAATCCATGTCAGGAATGCACCACATTAATGCATATTGCAGATGCTGATTACACTTTAACTTGTTCAATATTGCAGAGACATTGGTTCGCTAGAACAGTATGCAATCTGTAGCTAGAGCATCTATCATTCTATAAAGGAGAAAGAATCAGCAATCAATTTTTGTCCTGATAAACTACGACTCAATTCAAGCATCGTCTCTCGTCTGTAACTAAGAGACAGGTGAGGAGATCACCTCATTTTCTCTGTAAAACTTGTAAAGCTCTTCAACATATTCTGATGCTGCAAGTGGATTCTTCGAGTCAGCGCTGTCAATATCCATGACTGATTCATCATTCACGCTGCCCTTGTCCTCATCCTACAGTGTCAAATGTAACAGTAAGCCATATGTCCCATCATAAAACTCCCCCAAACAGTCCACCCCCTCAAGAAAAAGAGTAAATCATCACAGTGCAAATACCATGTGATCCATATCATCGGCCGACTCATACAGGTACTCCTCGTCGAGGTCAATGATGCAGTCATAGATTGGTTCCTTGGGGGGATCTAGATCAATTACTGGTACTGGATCATCGGTTGCTGTCCCCTGATGTTCTGATTGCTTTTTGGTCGCTAAGGAGGCAGCCAGTTGCCTGAACCATCGAAGCAATAGCAGGTTAAATCAAGGGATCCTCCAAGAAAACGTCAGCGCGCAAGAAAAGGGCTGTCCTAAGTGAACCTGGTCATGGGGCGGCAGGTAGCTATTGCCGATTTCTGCTCATCACCCCGCCCACCCTTCCTGAAGAGACGCAAGGATTAATCAAGATTTGGACCCAAAAGAATTATTAAAAAGACGCGATCTTTGCAAGAAGAGTACTGCAACACGTGCTTCTTGGCGATGGCGCAGGGGACGAGGTTGTTGATCTCCCGGAGCGCCCGCCGGTTCCCACCCATCTCTGCACAAAATCACGAGACGTAAGGACGACGGAACGCTGCGCCGCAAAGCGAACACCATGGCACGCCACGCATCCGGGAACAGATCACGCACCTCGGACGCTGGGCACGAGCTTCCCCACCGCCACCGGCCTCCGGTTCTCGTCCGCCGCCGTCCTCCCAGCCATAGTCCACGACAGACACAGCGGCACGCGCCGCTGCGGCTCGGCTCAAGATTCGATCCAACTCCCCGATCCCCGACGGAGGAAATCGCGATTCGACTCGTGGAAACGCACCCGCGGGAGGAGGAAACGGATCGGGAGCGGCCTCTCCGATCCAGGCGAGGAGCGGCAGGCGGGCGGGCTAGCTATGCATTGCGCGTAGAAGAGACATAGGAGAGCGGCGGCGGCGGTGTTAATAATAACAACACTGGCAACCGCTTCAATCCCTCTCTCTTGCTGTCTCAGAGAGAGAGAGAGAAAGATTAAGGAGCGGATTTTATTTTAGCTTTTTGTTCGTTGATGAGAAACAGGTTGGGAGAGTGTGTGACGAACCAGAAAGAAAAGGGGGTGTTTGTCTGAGGGCTGGCCAGATTTGAACGGGTGAACGCCAACGGCTAGTGGGCCGCACGCGAGCCGTTGGATCGATCGGACGTGCATGTGACTTTCAAACGCATCCGTGCCCGCCCGACCGAGGTCATGAGTCATGACGGGTAGCTCCTTTCCAGGCCTTCACCCCCGCGGACCAAATGCACCCCATCCCAATTCCCATATGCATTCCCATCACAACGCCGCCGCAGTTCAATGCCATGCTTGAAACACACCCGATTGTGGCCTTGTGGGGATCCAGTCGGAGACAAACAAGCAGAAAGCTCACTACGATCTCATCGGCCACGCGATCGGCAACTCCCTGCAACGCGCGCACGCTGACGAGAAGGAAGGACGCGACTTGGAGACGGCACTGCTGCACGATTGAGTCTCCAAATCTCTGGTCCCCGAGACAGGGCCATATGTGGTAGGAGACCGCCCACAAGTGCTCTTCGCCGTGGATGGAGAAGTTGACAGTGGTAACGCGCTCTCTTACTGCTGATTGTTGTACCACCTCAAAATGTTTTTTCTGTGCTTGGATCTTGCAGCTCGTTGTGATCCTAATAACATGGTTCAAATTGCTGGCTTGATAGTCTCACGTAGAGAATGCTATCAGAAATGGCGTGAGGTGATTTTGTTTTGACGATTAAGCAGCTACCTATTATTCTCAGAAGGCACACACAACATGCTCGATGAAATGTCTATATATACATTATCTGGACGACATAAATCGTTACTGATTCAATTTGTAGAATAGTATGGTAGTTTGTTCTTTGCTGCATATGCAAATATAACTTTTTTTTTTTCCAACGGAAGGGCCCTTGCAGTTGTTTTTCTAGAATATTATAAAGATATTTAATGAAAAGAACTGCAATGTACAAGGAATCATCTATTGTAGTGGTACAACCTCTCCAGTTTTGTTTATTTGCACCACCTTATACAATGGTTCAGTTGACAAGTATCACCTGAAATGCTCGTTTGTGAGTGGTATGGATCATGCAGCTATTGAAGTTTCTTCGTATTCTGAACGTTGCAATAGTACTTCCTTTTAACAACACTTTGATTTCCGATATGTGAATTGTGATAGCATGTTGCATACGGATCAAATTCACTAACCTCAGAGCTTGATATAACCTCTGCGCTTATGTGGCTTACACAAAGAGCATCCTTAGTGTGAGACATGAATGGACCTAAGAGCTTTCCACTCATTTTTTGACCCTCACGTGGACTAATTGTAAAACCTATTGGTTTACCACCATAGCCAGTAGCAATATCATGTAAATGAGTTGCAATTTGAATCTGCAGGTTGGCATTATGCAAATCAATTTTTCACATATTTAAGAAGCTCATTAACACTGCTGCCTTATCAATATCATTTCCAGTAGTCAAAAGACTTGTTTCTTATGTCCTCCAATATCATAATGCAATTGCATCTTTCCCTGCTAGATTATGCCAGTAACCTAATCTGTTAATTAGTATGCAGTAGCTATAGACAAATGAATAGACTGGGAGAAATGCAGCAACTGCTCAGGTTCCTTCGCAGCATGTTAGTGTCTGCAGAATATATTACATACATTTGATCAATCACACAACTATTTAGATGCAAATCATAAGGCCTCCACCAACTCTTTTAATTTTGTCATGGGCAAACCGGTGCAAGGTGTTGGTCGCTAAAGAAATCTTATCAGAGACGAGGTGTTGCATATATCTATAAATGACTTGTTAATTTGTGTGGTATGCCTCAGTAGCTCATCATTTATGTTTCCTTTTTAAGCCAAACAAATTTTCTAATGCCGATACAGTAATCAGCTCACTTCAAGCAGGCAGAGAATTTTGATCTATATTACAATATTCGTGAGATCAAGACAAATAACAAGTCCAATATTTATATGATATGTGATGGGGCGCGCCAAATGGGGCGCCATTTTTCTAGTATCGTTCCATAACTGGTTAACTGCTTCGTCAGTTTGCTTCCGCAGCCTATCCCTTCAGTTCGCTTCTGTTTTGGGCCTTCGTGGATCCACTTCTTGGGCCGGCCTGCTACCATCGCCATGCGGAGCCGGTGGATCCTATATGTAGGGCGGGCTATGGTTAAACTTTGATAGAACAGTGTTTGAGATTCGTGCAACAGCTCAAATTCGCGCAGGTGGAGAAGGAGATGGCTGAGAAGCTGCCACGTGTCGCTCTCTGATTGGGGCGGGTGAGAGGTAGGAGAAAAAGAAACGAATTTCAAACTTTAAACGTATTTTTCTCCTAAACCGTAAGTCCGTTTTCGAATTCGTTTGAATACGTGTTTGTTACAATTAATTCTACAAAATGAGATCTAATATGAATATTTTTTAAATTTTTTAAAATTTAAAATTTTCATCAACATTTTAAATATACTATGTCAACATTTTGTTTATACTATGTCAACAATTTTTTTTTGTTTATGGTCAACATTTTTATAAAAATATTGATTTTATTTTAAAATATTAAAATAGAACTTAAAAAAATATTGACTCTTATGTTTCAAAATATCGACGCCTTGCATGCATGTAGGAGGTCCCTGCGGAGCCGCTTCGCTGACTTCCACGTCAGACCATCCCGCCCAATTCCCCCCACCTCACTCGCCTATCCGTCGGCCTTCCGCAGATTCCGCCGCCAAGCAGGAGGGGCGGCCGCCCTCCGTGTGCCGTCGCCGCCGCCAAGAAGGAGGTGCGCGCTGCCCTCCATCCGCAGCCGCCGCCAAGCTAGAGGTGCGCGCCGCCGCCCCCCCACGAGGGGGGCGCCGCTCTCCGTTCGCCGCGGCCGCCAAGCTAGAGGGGCGCGCGGCTCTCCGTTCACCGCCGCCGCCAAGCAGGAGGGGCGCGCCGCCCTCCGTTAGCCGTCGCCGCTAAGTAGGAGGGGCACGCTGCCCTCCATTCGCTTCCTTCCCCGGGCGGGCACGCGGCCCCGCCTCCAACCTGCTCCCCAACCTCGCCGTCGAGCTGCCTCCCTCTCTCTGTCCCGGCTCGCCGCCGCGTCGGGCACGCGGCCGGCCTCTCTCTTGATCCATTGCAGGTCCTCCTCCTCTTACCATGTGCTTGGAAATGAGGCCTCCTTTTGGGACTACGCGGCGTGTCATCTGGCCTGTCCTGTGTTCACAGCGGCAGGCGCCGGCATCTTTTCGCTCCGCCAGAAATGTCACGGCCGCATCTCTGCCGCCACCAAACGCAAGCAAGAAGAACACAGTCATTGTCATCTCAGGTCCTACTGGTGCCGGCAAGAGCAGACTAGCATTGGATGTCGCCAAGAGGCTCGGGGGAGAGATCATCAGTGCCGACTCCGTGCAAATCTACCCTTCAAAGGAAATTAAGCTGTCGGCTGGCCGCAGCACCTCTTGTCCAAAGGAAATACTAGCTAGCTTAATTTGCACTTGATGAATATAAAAGATAGTTTAATAAGTGAGTAAAATTTTGACGATACCAGCACAGCACCTGACCTGCTCAGCACCCCCTATTAGCCAATCCTGGCTCCGCCCCTGCTAACAGTAGTAATATATATAATTGACGAGAGTATAAAAAAGGGACATTCGAGGGTATAAGTGGATTGTAGTCAGGTCACTTGCTTCATGACAAGCTCCATCAGCACAGCAGGGCAGGTGGCTTTTATCTTGTCGAAACCTTGTGTCTCCATGACCGCCTTCAAGTTCCCGGGACGTCCAATGAACACGACGCACGCGGCTTTGAGAGCATGGCAACCATGCTGCTCAGCTACGGCCAATATGGCAGCCACCGTGCTCACGTCGATACGCTTGCACAAGGCCACTTCGCACATCAACTTCAGCCTATCCAGCTCATACCTCTGTGCGGCCGCAATTAAGTTCTGGACTACACTAGTGTCTTGGTTTTCCAGCAACATGTCATCAGGCAATGCGTCAGTGTACATGAAGTGGAGCATGGCCTTGAACACTTTAGGTTCAATGCCGTCGATCTTCAATTTGCAGACGTCCTTGGCGGAGGCAGCAACGGCAGCTTTGAAAACCGGAGATCGCGCCGCCAGCAACCACCTGTGCGCATGGAATTTCTCGCCGCCGACGTCAAAGGTCACATCCGTTCCATGCTTCTCCCAGAGGAGTTTGTTGAGGTGCTTGTGCAGATCGGACGGCGGCACCGTGACAGGACAGTTAGTAGTGCTGTCGACGACCTTCTCCGGCAAAATTCGGATGACGGAGATGTCACACCTGACCGTGAAACGGTCATCCTCGAGACACCCGGACTCCTCCAGGTCTTTATGGCTAATGAAGTCACGGAATCCTGCGCACCCCACGTATTTGAAGTTGCATCCTTCTTTGGAGCGGCTGTACTTGGGCACCGGGTTTCCGGCTTGATCGAGCAAGGTGAAGCTGAAGTGGAGATGAGGGTCGGTGTAATCGCCATCGGTGAGTTCGAGGAAGAGGGAGACGCAGTCGTATTCTCCCGACCAGTATCTGCTGTAGCCGTGTGGAGAGTATCGGATCCGCCAGCTGTAGTCCGCCGCCTCGAAAGTCGGCGATTTCTCCTGCCAAGTTTTGGGGATCTTCTTGGACAGCGTGTACCCGCCGATGGTGAACCTGTGAGATCCTTTGAGTTCTCGCGTGACAATGCCGCCGGAGGAGTGCGCGAACCGCCGGGACAAAGCTGCAGCAGCCGCCATTGATCGTGCACGAAACATGTCAGGCAGGCTTATGGATGTTGGCTGTCGGCGAACAGATGTGGAAGATCAGGAGGATCTGCGTGGCTGAATGACCGACCGGCTAATCTATCTAGCTTGTTAAACTATTCTTATGGTGATGTGTTTGCACACGATACGCACGCGTGACCAGCCTGGGCTCCAATCGACAGTATCGACGGGATATATTATATCTTTATAGTTGAGCAGGATATCTATTAATTATCTTACTCGTGTTTAAAAGGAGTCTCCATGTTTACTTTCATGGCTAGACAATTGCCATACTAATTGATGGGAAAAATACACATTCTTCTTCAATTCATGTTAGTTCAAAGTAGTTCTGTTATAAGAAAGAAATTTCACAAATATTTGTGATCTTCGATCGGAAGCCGTGATCTCAAAACCTTTCGCTCAGAAAACAAAGGTGTGTTCCTAGCTAGGGGATGATGACTGCGGACTGCCGTCATGTTTGCACTGACCCGCTTTTGGTTGTTGACTAATGACCAGCAGTAACCACAGGAATTTTTTGAGGCCGCAGGCAGCAATACCACGGCAATTCGTTTTTACAGGTGTTTTTATTACACGTTCGTACAGGTCGGTATCGTGCCGAACTCGGAGGGAACGTCGTTGAGCGTACGTTGGCGCGATTCCGAGGCGGGAGCAGAACCTCAAATTGATTGGACGGCCGGAAAGCTAGCTAGCGGAGCCGGATCGATCAGCAGACGATCGAGATCGATGGAGTTGCTGCCCGACGACTTGCTCGCTGCTGGCATCCTCCGCCGCCTGGCGCCGCGCGACCTGGCCATGGCGCTGGGCGTGTGCAGGGCATGGCGTGCAGTAATCGACGGGCGGCGCCTCCTGCGCACGGACCTCCTCCCTCTGTTGCTGGGAGGCATCTTCATCAACTTCCACGACCACAGCTTCTCCGAGTACTTCTTCCCAACAACCTCCACCAAAGCCGTGATCGCGGGCATGGCCGACTACGTGCCCTTTTATTCCGAAAAAAGGGATGATGATCATTGGAGATATGTCGAGGGCCACTGCAACGGCCTCCTCTTGCTCTGCGGAGACTACGTTGTTAACCCTGCCACACGCTGGTGGGCGCAGGTTCCCCCGCCGCCTTCACACACGCCACTCGACTATGGCTGCACTTATCTAGTGTTCGATCCCACCTTATCCTCGCACTACCAGTTGTTCTCCGTTCGACAATTAATTTACAGAAGAGATGTCAACTTTGTTGAGGATCGCCAGAGATTAATAATGGAGGAATCTGAATCTGAATGGCCACCATCATCATGCATCCTACACGTCTTCTCCTCAATGGCGAGCGTGTGGGAAGATAGGCTATTTGTCCGAGACGGAGAAGCTGCAGCAATAGTTACAAACATGCCAAGACGTATGGTTAAAGACTCTGCCGCCGTCTACTTCAAAAGAGCATCGTATATCAGTTGCGAAACAAATATTGTTCTAAGGTAAAAATATTTTTTTATCAGCATTAATTATTAGGTTTATTTTGATTTTGGTTTGACAAATAAAAGGCAAGTCTGTTTATCCACTAATCTGCTTTTCGTCAATTCCGATTTTGCAGAGTTTCATTATCAGACAGTAAATACCGGGCAATCAAACCACCGTGTGCTGCCGGCGATAAGGAAGTACTTGATCTAGGAAAATCAAAGGACGGGGTGTATTTTGCATCTCTTGGTGGCACCGAACGGAGTGGGGTTGAGCGACTCCGAATCTGGGTCCTTAGCGAATCATGTGGCCGAACAGAGTGGTTGTTAAAATATCGTGCTGACCTTTCGTGGGCGCTACGTGAGAATCTTGAATCATGGGTTTTGCAGGATGTCAACTACAATTACAAATATGGTCATTTGGCAAATGATTGCAACGATGAACGTCAAGTTCGTGCATATGGAACGTTTTTAATCCTGGGATTCCATCCATTAGAAGAAGTTGTCTTCTTAAGTCGAGGATTAAGGTGGGGACTAGCATATGATCTAACTACCTCAAAGCTTCAATACTTGGGTTACCTGTATCCCAAAGAATACAACAGATTTTCACAAGGTGAATATATATTGGAAGCTTATCCTTATACGCCCTGCCTGCTGGATGTGACAACGCCTAGAAGCGTTTGATTCAAAAGTGCATATGGAAGCTTATCCTTGTCATATTGAGTTCTTGTGTTTATTTATTCTCTTCTTTTTTCGATTAAGCAGCTAGCTAGCATGTTACCTACTACTGTTTTCCTCTTGTAATAATATACAATACATGCAAAGCCTTTTGTGCCGACGGCTTCAGTTACATTTTTTTTTCATCCACAAGAGGGTCTGGCGTGTCCACAGTTTTTATTATAGAAACCGTCAACTTATTTATTTTCTTTTTGTGCAGTCTTGTTTTTTGAAAGGAAACTTTGTGCAATCATGTTTTGTTCTCTAGTAAATATGTCGAGTACTATTGCAATTGAAAAAATGACTTACTTTTAGCGGATATCTTCACCATAGTTCAAAAATTTGGCTTGGCGTTTTAGGGCCTACAACTAAACAGTCCCATAGGTACTTGTACATTGTGAATCCGGAGGTACTTCCTCATACGGGACGCAAAAAAGTTTAGTTTCAGAGCAAGCAGCAAGTTGAAATGTACAACCGTCACAATAGTTTCCTTTTTCCCCCTGTTGGACTGAACGTCAAGATGAGTCATTCGGACCAACACTTCCATCAGAACGCTGTATCATGCAAGGATCGTTCAAGAAAATGCCAGTTTTCTCTCAACAAGCACCAACGCCTGTTCAAACATGCTCAGGCACGAAGTGAAACAAAAAAGCAACAACGCGATAGGTGAGCAAACACATAATTACTGAGCAGGGTGACATTAGTTAGTTGATACACCACTTCACTAGCTATAAACCATTGACCCTGATGACGAACAATATTGTATTGTCGAATTAACTCTACAGCAGTGTGAATATATATAATAATTGACGATAGACGTGCGGGAAAAAAAGACATTTGATGATATAATAAGTGGACAGTAGTCAGGCCAATTGCTTCATGACAAGCTCCGTCAGAACAGCAGGACAGTAGGCTTTTATCTTGTCAAAACCTTGTGTCTCCATGACCGCCTTCAGGATCCCGGGACGTCCAATAAACTCGACGCACGCGGCCTTGAGAGCATGACAGTGATGCTGCTCAGCTACGGCCAAGATGGCAGCCACGGTGCCCACGTCGATACGCTTGCACAAGGCCTCTTCGCACATCAGCTTCAGCCTCTCCAGCTCATACCTCTGTGCCGCAGCAATCAAGTTCTCAACTAAAGCAGTGTCTTGCCGTTCCAGCTGCAGCATGTCATCAGGCAGTGAGTCGGTGTACATGAAGTGGAGAATGGCTTTGAACACTTTAGGCTCAATGCCATCGATCTTCAATTTGCAGACGTCCTTGGCGGAGGCAATAACGGCAGCTTTAAAAGCCGGAGACCGCGCCGCCAGCAACCACATGTGCGCATGGAATGTCTCGCCGGCGACGTCGAAGGTCACATCCGTTCCATGCTTCTCCCAGAGGAGTTTGTTCAGGTGCTTGTGCAGATCAGACGGCGGCACCGTGATGGTGGGACAAGTGCTTTTGGTCGAGTCTCTGATGACGGAGATGTCACACCTGACGGTGAAGGAGTCGTCCTTGAGACACCCGGACTCCTCCAGATCTCTGTGCTTGATGAAGTCGGGGAACCCTGCCAGCCTCGACGATTCTTTGGAGTCGCGGTCTTTTTTCTTTCTGAAGACGCATTGCTTGGAGCGGGTGTACTTGGGCACCGGGTTCCCGGCCTGATCGAGCAAGGCGAAGCTGAAGTGGAGAGGGTCCGTGTGTTTGAGGTGGTCGCCGTCGACCAGCTCCAGGTAGAGGGACACGTAGTCGTCTCCCAGGCCCATCCAGCCGCGGTAGCCGTGGGGACAGTATTTGATCTGCCAGCTATAGCCGGCCACCTTGAAAGTCTGCGACGTCTCGCACCAAGTTCTGGGGATCTTCCTGGACTGCGTGTACCCGTCGATGGTGAGCTTGTGGGATCCGCTCACGTCTCGGGTGACGATGGCGGACGCGGAGTGCGCAAACCGCCGGGTTGCAGCCGCCATGATCGTCGGTCGACGTGCAACAAACTTATGGATCATCATGGTTGTTGGCGAACCGATCTAGCTAGAAGATGAGGAGGAGGGAGGCTCGATCTGATCTCTATGTATGTGCAGCACAGGAACGAGAGGATCCGAATGGTTGAATGACCGGCTTATATAACTAGCTTACACGGTATGCACTCGTGACCAGCCTGGACTCCAATTGACAGTATCGACGGCAGTTTTTATATGATCTTTTAGTTCGGTTGGATATCGATTGTCTTGCTGATCGTATTTAAAAGTATTACATCTCCATGTTTTGATTTCCTGAATAAATTAACACTTTGATTGACGGAAAAAAAATATCTATATGCATCTTCAGTTCAGCATATAGGTCAGAAATCTTCCTGTCAAAAAGGAAAGTCCAAATCAAATATTGATGCAGCATTGCTTGATTAGATTGCTTGGGATCCATTTCCACTCTTTTGACCGGATAAACATGTATCTGGCAGGTACAACTCTTCTGATATAGGGTGCGTTACGGTCGTAGTTGACGATGCCATGTTTCTTTTCACTAGGGTTTATATGTAATTTTGTTATACATCTTCGATATTATGTTAAACTATATGCATTTAGGAATTTCTAGTCAACGATATAATAGTTGATAATGCAATGTTTTTTTCCCCACAAGTGTTTCTAAGTAAAGGTTATATTCTGATTCGATCTTGTTTTCCATTATTTGCTAATAGATAGTTCAGATGTGCAGAAGCACTGGCATGATCAGAGCTTAAACTTGTCCAAAAACATTACGTAGACAACAATGTAGAGTTTCAGAAGTTCAATCAAAACACTTTTTTTTTTTGCTGCAAACTTGGTCTCTAGTATTGTGCACTAGTGAAAGGGTTGCCAAAGGGTTGCCAAAGAACACAGGGAAGGGTTAAAACTTAAAACTCCTTGATCATTCTTGGAGCTTGGACAATTTGGAAGCATAGAAATGCCGGTGTATTTGACGGAACCTCACCGAATGTCCAAGTCGCTTTGAGTACCTTGAAACTTGAAGCGCAACGCTGGACATTTGCTGGCGCTCGGGGCCTTAGAGAGCTTGGTCTAGGACGGTTGCAAAGCCAAGGCGGAGCACTGTTGTATTTGGGGTCATTTTTAGTTTGCGAGTGTTTAGTTAAAAGTTGGTGTGTGTGTGTGTGTGTTGAACCGCTCTTGCCATGGTCCTAGCTTGAGGGGTCAATGTATGAACCTTTCTTTTTCCCTATAATACAAAGATACACAGCTCTTCTGCGTGTTCTAGGAAAAAAAAATTGTTCTTCCAACATGCAGGTTATACCTATTACCAGGCAGGAGAAGAGATACGAGCCTTTCTCGGTCCTTGCTCGTTCAGCTCATTCGACCTAGTTCTGTGTCATACCCCATTTCTGGAGTGCTTAGTGTTTCCCGTATCAGTCCCTGGATCAGTAGCTGATACGACACTTTCACATAATGCTTCACAGCAAATACTTAATTTATATTACCGAGAGTCATTACAAGCCTTTGAATACATAAAGGTCTTTGTACAGATGAGGCGAGCAGCCTCAGCACACACAGACAGCACGCTCAAAGGCTGACGCAGCAGCCGGAGCTAACACTTAAACTAGCGGAAGACGACACGGCTCCACTCCTACAGGCACCGCTTGAGCGTAGGCCGAACTCTACTCTTCTTCACCATCAGCTTGAAAATCATACTCAGGCTCATCTTCTGAATGATTTAAGCAAGAGTGAGTACTTAAGGTACTCAGCAAGCCTAACACGAGGGTTATGATTATGCAAGGGGTTATCAAAGGATAGGCTGAGGTTTACCGACAAGGCGAGAAAGCCAAGTTTATGCAGAGTTGTTTTGAAAACAAAGCATTTCGCAATACTAAATCAAGTATCTGTAGAGATTAGTGGGGTTGGGCGGCCCTGGGGGAGATGCAATCCATCCCGCCAGTTCCTCAATTTTAGCACTGGCCGACAACCAGCACACGGCTCCAAACCGGCGTTTTCCAAAAACACACCAAGGGAACTCACGCGGAAAATCTAATCATAGTGTGGCCGATGCTTTCGCGTGTCCAATACCGTGGAACACGGCTTTCCAGAAAGTTTCTTAACCTTGGCCAAGGGTGCACAAATTTCCCCACAAGGTGGTCCAGTCCTCCCTATCGTCATAGTTTGGACTGTCTCACTAAAGGTTCCATACGTACTTGGTACCACCACGGCATCCCCCACGGACATCACCAGGGGCTTCACAATCATAAAATGGCCAGTCATAAATGCCGGATCTCGAACACCCACCAACGAACGAGTCTTCTCCTGGGACTCCGTTGCAATCTCCTGCCTCCGGGGGGTACCGGGTGAGTACTAGTAGGGTGTGGTTCCAATTCCGCGCCCATTCACGGCTTGTGGCTGCGCGAGGGGTGCTAGGCAAAGGCGGCACAAGAACCGGTCCTTATACGACCGAACCAGGCATCTTCAATAGCCAATCCACGAGTGGAAGGGCGTCCCAGAGATAGCCTCCCCACTGAGGACTACCTCGCCTGGTCCCACCAGAAAAACATCCCTCACTAGGGTTGCACTTATTATTAACCACCCAATTTCACATTTACACACACCACCAAGACACACGCATTTACACGAAAATCATGTGAGCAATATTAATTAAACACATGTGAAAGTCCTAAGCAGCGAGCATATCAACAACTCATTAATTAAATTAATGATGTTGATTCCTAGGGGTAACAAGGATACAGGATATAATCAAGTCAAGGCAGGCAATCAAATATTGCATAGGACCATTCTAGCATTTAAATTCATTTAAATACCATGCAATTTATTTATAAACAGCTCTAATTAGGATATTTGCAAACATAGGATCAATATGATCAATGGAAGTTAGACTTGCCTTCACCAAACTCTTCTTCCTCTAAATCCTCGTAATCAGGATCCTCAGCTTCTTCGTCTTGATTATCTATCGATTTAAAAGAATAAATCTACCGTTTGCAATCAAATTAACAAAGCAATAGATCCAAATAAAATCCAAATTAAACCGGATAAGAGTGGATTTTGGTGGCACTGCATAGATTAGGATTTTAGATGAATTTTGGCGCAAGTTTCGCCAAAATAGGAGTTAAAACGATGAAGATATTGATTTTTGATGTAAAAGAAAGGAAATTGATTAGGATGTGATTATCATAATTAAGTATAACCATCATCCTAATTTTCCAGTGGTTGACAAGGGTTGCAAAAATGGTTAGAATGAAATATCGGATTTTTGAGGATTTTTGGGAATTTTTCTGTTATTGGAAATGTGGTCGAAATGATTTTCTGTGTACGTTCTCGGGTGCGCGTAGCATTTTCCAGCGAATTGTTTCACTGACCGGTGGGCCAAAGGGCCCAGCGGGGTCCGCGCTTTACTGTTCGGTGAGCCGCGTCCACAGAACGGTGGACCGGCGGTGATAGAGCGGCGGTTCATGGTGCACCGGGTCTGCCACGCAAGCATGGCGACCCGGTCGTCGCGGGCCCGCGCGCCGACGTGGCGGCCACGTCGGACGGCGGCGCGTCGCGGTCAAGGCGCGGCGGCGCGCGGAGGCGCGCGGCGGCGGCCTCGCCGGAATCGTCGCCGGCGACTGCTACCGGCGGCGAGAGGGGGCAAGAAGCACACCCACGTGATCAGCGCGCTACGGCGAGTGTGATGGTGGGTGATGTCGTCGACGAGGACGACGGACGCGGCGGCGCGACGTCGCCGGAGTTGGCGGTGCGCCGGCGAGAAAAGGGAAAAAGGTGAGGGAGTGCGCGGGATCGAAGTGCGCGTGGTTGCGAGTATGCGCGGGGGTGCGGTGAATCACGCGGAGAGCTCGGCCGGGCCGGAGGAAACTCGCGGCGGCCGGCGGCGAGAGAGAAGGGCGGCGGCGGAGCTGGCGCTCGATGCGCGGGTGGCGCGGTGGTGCGAGGGAGAAAGAGAAAGAGCGCAAGAGAGAGAGAGGATCGCGGCGAACCTAAAGGTACTATATGTTGACGTGGAGAAGGGCCGGAGCGGCGGCACGAGCTCGCCGGAGCTCGGCGGCGCGCCGGGGTGCGCGGGGAAAAGAAGGAATGCGCACGCGCGAGAGCATGCTTGAGTGGGTGCGGACGTGCGTGCGAGTGCAAGGAAGTGGCTGATGGCCTCGGTGTGCTCGCGTGCGGCCGGGAGTGTGGCCGGCGGTGAGAAGGGCACGGCGGCTAGCCGGCGCTAGGGGAGATGGTACTTGCGCTAGCAAACAGTCGACGAGAGCATGCGCAAGAGAGAAAGAAGGGCTTGAGGGTGCTCACCGTGCTCTCAGTCGAGCAAGGGGAGGAGCGGAGCAGTACCGACGACGGAGACGGCGGTCGGCGGAGCTAGGGTTCCGACAAGCTTCACCTGCAAGTCACGGCTGCGCCAAAGGAGAGCACCAGCGTGTCAAGCAAGCGAAGGGGATGCTAGATGTGGAAGAAGTCGACGTCGGGACTCATTGAAGAAGAAGAGGGAGCTCACCGGAGTTCTTGCCGGAATTGAGCGAGAAAGAGGAAAAGAACAGTAGAGAGCTCGGAAGTGGATTTGGGTGGCAAATGACATGAGAGAGGGAAGGAGAGGGTCTGCCCCTTGCTTTATAGGCGGCAATGGCGGTTCGGAGATGGCGCAAGGTCGGTTTGCCGGCGAGAAAATATCTCGCCGGACTGGAGCTCGATTGACGCGCGAAGGCGGTTCGCGAGCTTCGATGGACGACGGTGACGCGCGAGAAGAGCTTGAGCAGTGTTCGGGACGCGATGGAGCGAGAGGAAGACGAACTGTGGCTGACGGGGGCGGAATGGAGCTCGTCGGGCTTCGGGAAGACGTAGGGCGCGCGTTAAGTAAGGGAAGGGGGGCGACGGGACGGGACGGAGAGGCGGTTCCGTGCGCGCACGTGCTCAACAAGTTCTTTGCTGTGGCTTGGATATGACAACGGCGGTTCGCCGGCAAGGAGGGATGGGCGGCGGCGCAAATCGCGCCGGGCGCGAGGAGGGAGACGACGCGGGCGTGGGCCCCACGCGTCAGCGAGAGAAGCGAGAGAGGGAGAGCAGGCCGGGCTGGTGCGGCGTTGCTGGGCCGGGAGCGGAGCGGCCCAGGCGGGAGAGAAAAGAGAGAAAGGAGAGAAGAGAGAGTGGGCCGGCCAGAAGGAAAAGAGAAGAGGGCGGCCCGATAGAAATAAGAGTTTTGATCTTTTGCTGGAATTTGATTTTGAATGAATTTCAAATTCATTCAAAAGGAAGGATTGAAACCAACACTCAAACAAAGCAGGAAAAACACGAAAATGCACATGGTGACTTTTATGCATCGTTTAAAAATTCAAAATCTTTTGGTTATGCTACTAACAAAAGCTAGCAAATTGCTTTTAATTGGAAAATTTTAAAAAGTTTAAATTTTTAGTGGTTTTTGACAACGGGCAGAAACGCGGGTCGCTACAACCTACCCCACTTAAAGAGAATCTCGTCCCCGAGATTCCGGCTCTTCCTCGAAAAGGTAAGGGAACTCTCGCTTGAGGTCATCTTCTCTTTCCCATGTTGCCTCTGCTTCGGTGTGATTACTCCATTGAACTCGACAAAACCTTATGGCGTTCCTCCTTGTTAGCCGAGTTGCCACATCTAAAATCCTAATTGGCCTTTCCTGATATCTGAGATCTGGCTGCAAGTCCATTACTTCTGGAGGGACTATTTCTTCTGGTTTTCTCAGACATTTCTTTAATTGTGACACATGAAAGACGTCGTGTACATCCGACATTTCTTCGGGAAGCTCGAGGCGATATGCCACGGCTCCTATTTTCTTAAGTACCTTGAAAGGTCCAATGTACCTCGGTGCTAACTTTCCTTTTATTTGGAATCTCCTGGTTCCTCGGATCGGTGACACTTTGAGATACACATAATCTCCAACTTCGAAACTCAAATCCCTGCGTCGGGTGTCTGCGTAACTTTTCTGTCTGCTTTGCGCTGCCTTTAAATTTTCTCTGACCAAAGCTACTTTTTCTTCTGCATCTCTGATAACTGCAGGTCCGAAGAAAGAACGTTCTCCAACTTCTGACCACATCAGCGGGGTTCTGCATTTCCTGCCATACAGTGCCTCAAATGGTGACATCTGTAAACTGGCCTGATAACTGTTGTTATATGAGAATTCTGCAAAGGACAAACTTTTCTCCCAGTCTTTTCCATAGGCTAGCACACATGCCCTTAACATGTCTTCCAGAATTTGATTTATTCTTTCTGTTTGACCATCGGTCTGTGGGTGATATGCTGAACTATAATCCAGTCTTGTTCCAAGCAGTTTATGTAAACTTTTCCAGAATATTGAGGTGAACTGTGTGCCTCGATCTGACACTATCCTGCGAGGAACTCCATGCAGTTTGAGCACATTGTCTATGTACAGCTGAGCATAATGATTTCCTCTGTACAATGTCTTCACAGGTATAAAGTGTGCCACTTTTGTCAGTCTATCCACAATAACCCATATGGAGTCATATCCTTTTTGGGTACGGGGTAACCCTACGATGAAATCCATACTGATCTCATCCCATTTCCACTCTGGAACATGGAGAGGTTGCAATAATCCTGCAGGTCTTTTATACTCTGCTTTTACTCTACTGCAAATATCATAACGAGCAACAAATTCTGCTATATCTCTTTTCATTCCTGACCACCAATATTTCTGCTTCAGATCCATATACATTTTAGTGCATCCCGGATGAATAGAATATGCTGAATTATGGGCTTCATCCATAATCAGTTTCTGATATTCACCATTTTTCGGCACACAAATTCTACCTTTGTACCATAAGGTGCCCTGATTATCCACCCGGAATCCAGGGGCTTTATCCATTCCTGTCATTTTCTTTAGTGCATTTATTTCCTCATCTGACTCCTGAGCTGTTCTGATTTGCTTTTCTAGAGTTGGTTCCACACATAAGGTATTCAGACGGCCTGACTTAGCAAAGTGGAGATTTAATTGTTTAAATTCTTCCACAAGCTCAGAGCTTCGTCTCCGCATTTTAATCCCATTATTCTGAGATTTGCGGCTTAAAGCATCTGCAACCACATTTGCCTTTCCAGGATGGTAGTGAATTTCTAGGTCATAATCCTTTATTAATTCCAACCATCTTCTCTGTCGAAGGTTTAAATCCGGTTGTGTGAAAATATATTTCAGACTCTTATGGTCCGTATATATTTCACATTTATTGCCAATCAGATAATGCCTCCAAATTTTGAGAGCATGCACAACTGCTGCTAGCTCCAAATCATGAGTGGGATAATTTTGCTCATGTGTTTTCAACTGCCTTGATGCGTATGCAATCACTCTGTCGTCCTGCATAAGCACACATCCCAATATTTGTCGAGATGCGTCGCAATATACGACAAAATCTCGGTGTATGTCTGGTAAGGCCAACACTGGGGCTGTGGTCAACTTTTTCTTTAATTCCTGAAAACTTCTCTCACAAGCTTCTGTCCATTTAAATTCTTTTCCCTTCTGTGTCAAAGTTGTCATTGGTCTTGCGATTTTTGAGAAACCTTCAATAAATTTGCGGTAATAACCAGCTAGACCAAGGAAACTCCGAACTTCTGTCACGGTGGTTGGTTGCTTCCAATTAAGAACTGCCTCAACCTTGGCTGGATCCACTGATATTCCTTCTTCTGTCAGTATGTGACCAAGAAATGCCACTTTATTTAACCAAAATTCACATTTACTGAACTTGGCATATAATTCATGAGCTCTCAATTTTTCTAACACAATCCTCAAATGCTGCTCATGCTCTTCTGCACTTTTGGAGTAGATAAGTATGTCGTCAATGAAGACAACGACAAACCGATCTAACTCCTCCATGAACACTTTATTCATCAAATTCATGAAGTATGCAGGTGCATTTGTTAATCCAAATGGCATCACTGTGAACTCATATTGACCATATCTGGTGACAAATGCTGTCTTGAGAATGTCACTTTCTCTGATCTTTAGCTGATAATACCCAGATCTTAAATCAATTTTGGAGAAATATTTGGCTCCTTTCAATTGATCAAATAAATCATCGATCCTGGGCAGTGGATATTTATTTTTGATGGTGACTTCATTCAAAGAGCGGTAGTCTATGCACATTCTGAGACTGCCATCTTTCTTTTTAACAAAAAGAACAGGTGATCCCCACGGTGATGAACTTGGTCTGATAAATCCTTTTTCCTGTAACTCTGCTATTTGTGCCTTCAATTCTGCTAGCTCAGTTGCTGCCATTCTATACGGTCTCTTTGCTATTGGGGCTGTGCCGGGAATGAGGTCAATGATGAACTCTATGTCTCGGTCAGGTGGCATGCCTGGCAACTCTTCTGGAAACACATCAGGATATTCACAGACCACTGGCACTTCCTCCAACGGTCTTGCTTCCATACTATGAACCATTGGTGCAACTTTTGACCTTTTTGGTTCACATACCACTTTAATTCTTTTGTGGTTTACCAGGGTAACTTTTCTGGTGTCACAGGCTATATTGCCTTGGTGTTTACTCAACCAGTCCATTCCGAGGATAACATCTATCCCTTCGGATTCTAGGACTACTAAGTTCGCTAGGAACTCTACCCCACTTAAAAGGATCTTAACCCGTGGGCATTCCAAATAACTTTTGGTCTCGGCCCCGGGAGTCCGTATTATCAGGGGTTGTTTTAGCATGACAGTTGGCAAACCATTTGCAGCAACAAACTTCGAAGAAACGAACGAATGCGAAGCTCCAGAATCAAACAAAACGGTTGCAAGGATGGAGTTGACAAGATACTCACCAAGAACAACATCAGGAGTGTCCTCAACTTCATCTGCATTAATATGATTGACTTTTCCTCGGCCAAAGGATTGATTATTCCTCCGCTGCTGTCCAGAGGGTTGCTGTCCACCACGACCATTTCCAGAAGCTGCAGTTCTGGCACTGTTTGGCTGATGCTGCTGAGTAGGAGCATTATTCTGACTCAAGTAAAGACATCTAGCAATCATGTGGCCAGGCTCACGGCAGTGAAAACAAGTCCTCTTGTCATTATTGTTGGGTTGAACAACACTGGAGCTGCTCCTCTGCTGGCTACCCGAATTTTGATTGCGATATGACGGTGCTGAGCTTGGTTGATTGGACGCTGAGGTCCTATACTGCATGGTAGACTGATATTTTGACTTCTGAAAATTATTATTAAACCTCGGCTTCTGATTTCTTTCCTGCTGCTTAAACTTTTGCGCATTGAATTTGCGCTTCCTATCATGATCAATGTTAGAGCGAGCATCCTCCAACAGAAGTGCACGGTTCATAAGAGTGTTGAAATCAGGATAAATATGAGTAACCAACTGCACTTTCAATCCAGGATTAAGTCCTTTTCTGAAGCGATCCTGCTTCTTCTTATCAGTATTAACATCATCAGGGGCATAACGAGCCAATTTCATGAATTTCCTGATATATTGATTTACTGTCATTGCTCCCTGCTTCAGAGAGCGAAATTCATCAGCCTTCATCTCAATCACACCTTCTGGAATGTGATACCTCCTGAACTCTTCCTGGAATTCCTCCCAGGTAATAGCATCTGCATTTTCTGCACCCTCACGGTAGTTATCCCACCATTCTCCTGCTGCTCCCTTGAGCTGGTGAGACGCCAAAAGAACTTTTTCTCTGTCATCAGCATTCACTAAGTGTAATTTCTTGGTGATATCACGCAGCCAATCATCAGCTGCCAGAGGATCCTCCTCAGTACCCTCGAAGGTCGGAGGCCTGAGTCTCATGAATTCTGACATTTTGCTCTGCTGGCCTGGAACTCTATCCATAAGTCCCTGTGCAATAATTTCCATCAGACGAGTCTGATTATCCATCACAGCAACTAGGTTGGTGACAGGTGCTGCAGGTATTCTTCCGCCTCTTCCACCACCTCTTCCACCACCTCGTCTACCACCTCTACCACGGTTCTGTTGTCCTTCACTCCTATTCTGGTCATTGTTTTTTCCAACCTCATTCTGCACTTCTTGCTCATTTTGACTTACTTCGTCCTCTTGGTGATCTTGCTCAATGTCATGTCTGCCTCCACCTCTACCTCCTCCCCTACCTCTGCCACGCTGATTATTATTTCTTCCTCTACCACGTCCACGCACTGCACTGTGGACGTCATCCTGATCATCATTTTGAGCGTTACGCTCTCGGCGTTGGCGCTGCTGAATTCTGGCCGATCTTTTGGGAGGCATCTGATGGAGAGATTAGCAAGAAGGTGAGATAAGACACTCAGGCGATTAACTAAACTATGAGGCGAAACTACAATCTACGAGGCAAAACAAACAAGATAAATGGAAAAGAAATTCCAAAGATCTTGCAAGCACACATACAAGTTAAAACCAGCACCATTACATCATTACAGCAAGGCTATTCACAATAACAAGGTTCGATCATACATACCCAAGTCCTTTTATTTATATACAAGGACTCGACGATCTACAACTCGACCACAGGGCGACCCTGACTCGCAACTACTAGGATACACTACTGACACACCTGACACTACTAGACACTACGACTCGTGGCAACGGCTGCCACTACAAGCTAGCAAAAGCTACTCCACGGCGCCAACTCTACTGCTCAGGCGTCGAAGCCACGGTCCTGGCGCCACTCGGCGTAGAGGTCGAACGGGTCCTGGGTGAGGTCGACGGTGCCAGTGCTGACCAGCCTGTAGTACTCGTCGAGGTCCACGTCTCCAACAAGGCGAGGTGCTGCTGGTGCCTCTGGTGCGGGCGAGTCGATCACCACAAACTCGTCCATATCCATCTCATCGTCAGTGCCAGTGAGATCGATGACGTTGTCCGCCACCGACTCACTCCCTGACGACACGTCCACAACGGGCTCGTCCTCCATCGGCTCCTCCTCGGAGTCTCCGACGGTCTCAAGGGCGGCCTCAAGCTCTGCTGCCCAACGGGCAAGCTCCTCGGAGTCGTCTGCCGGCTCAACCTCAGGGGAGTCCACGGTAGTGTCTGAACCTGTACGTGTAGTGGAGTCCTCCTCCGTGTCGGTCGGACAGGCGTAGTGGTAGTGTCCGTGCGGTCCTCCTGTCCTCACTGTGAAGTGGCGGCGGGGTCCTCCGTGCTCCTCGTGGCAGTACCTGTAGTGGCTGTTGAGCTTACGGATCAGGTACATCGCATCTTCCTCCCAGAAGCGACGAGTGTAGTCCAGGGCCCACTGCAGACGGTCTCTCTCAGCCTGACAGGCGGCAAGCTGAGCCTGCGCCTGCGCAAGCTGAGCTCGGGTCTCCGCAAGACGGCGCTGGTCCTCACCCCACATCTCGGCGGTCTGCTCGAGAACGCGGGCAGTCTGGGCGCGCTGCGCCTCCAGCTGGTCTAACTCCTGACGGAGGGTCTCCATCTGTTCAACAAAATGTTGAAAAGACAGGTAAGTACCGGCGAAAATAATTTTATAAATAGAAATAAGGTAAGGGAGATTTTTATAAAATAAATCTTTACAAAATATCGCACTCATCTCACTCGATCTCAACCTATGGTTTGGCCTACGGACAAGCATCGCTCTGATACCACTCTGTCATACCCCATTTCTGGAGTGCTTAGTGTTTCCCGTATCAGTCCCTGGATCAGTAGCTGATACGACACTTTCACAGAATGCTTCACAGCAAATACTTAATTTATATTACCGAGAGTCATTACAAGCCTTTGAATACATAAAGGTCTTTGTACAGATGAGGCGAGCAGCCTCAGCACACACAGACAGCACGCTCAAAGGCTGACGCAGCAGCCGGAGCTAACACTTAAACTAGCGGAAGACGACACGGCTCCCGCGTTTCTGCCCGTTGTCAAAAACCACTAAAAATTTAAACTTTTTAAAATTTTCCAATTAAAAGCAATTTGCTAGCTTTTGTTAGTAGCATAACCAAAAGATTTTGAATTTTTAAACGATGCATAAAAGTCACCATGTGCATTTTCGTGTTTTTCCTGCTTTGTTTGAGTGTTGGTTTCAATCCTTCCTTTTGAATGAATTTGAAATTCATTCAAAATCAAATTCCAGCAAAAGATCAAAACTCTTATTTCTATCGGGCCGCCCTCTTCTCTTTTCCTTCTGGCCGGCCCACTCTCTCTTCTCTCCTTTCTCTCTTTTCTCTCCCGCCTGGGCCGCTCCGCTCCCGGCCCAGCAACGCCGCGCCAGCCCGGCCTGCTCTCCCTCTCTCGCTTCTCTCGCTGACGCGTGGGGCCCACGCCCGCGTCGTCTCCCTCCTCGCGCCCGGCGCGATTTGCGCCGCCGCCCATCCCTCCTTGCCGGCGAACCGCCGTTGTCATATCCAAGCCACAGCAAAGAACTTGTTGAGCACGTGCGCGCACGGAACCGCCTCTCCGTCCCGTCCCGTCGCCCCCCTTCCCTTACTTAACGCGCGCCCTACGTCTTCCCGAAGCCCGACGAGCTCCATTCCGCCCCCGTCAGCCACAGTTCGTCTTCCTCTCGCTCCATCGCGTCCCGAACACTGCTCAAGCTCTTCTCGCGCGTCACCGTCGTCCATCGAAGCTCGCGAACCGCCTTCGCGCGTCAATCGAGCTCCAGTCCGGCGAGATATTTTCTCGCCGGCAAACCGACCTTGCGCCATCTCCGAACCGCCATTGCCGCCTATAAAGCAAGGGGCAGACCCTCTCCTTCCCTCTCTCATGTCATTTGCCACCCAAATCCACTTCCGAGCTCTCTACTGTTCTTTTCCTCTTTCTCGCTCAATTCCGGCAAGAACTCCGGTGAGCTCCCTCTTCTTCTTCAATGAGTCCCGACGTCGACTTCTTCCACATCTAGCATCCCCTTCGCTTGCTTGACACGCTGGTGCTCTCCTTTGGCGCAGCCGTGACTTGCAGGTGAAGCTTGTCGGAACCCTAGCTCCGCCGACCGCCGTCTCCGTCGTCGGTACTGCTCCGCTCCTCCCCTTGCTCGACTGAGAGCACGGTGAGCACCCTCAAGCCCTTCTTTCTCTCTTGCGCATGCTCTCGTCGACTGTTTGCTAGCGCAAGTACCATCTCCCCTAGCGCCGGCTAGCCGCCGTGCCCTTCTCGCCGCCGGCCACACTCCCGGCCGCACGCGAGCACACCGAGGCCATCAGCCACTTCCTTGCACTCGCACGCACGTCCGCACCCACTCAAGCATGCTCTCGCGCGTGCGCATTCCTTCTTTTCCCCGCGCACCCCGGCGCGCCGCTGAGCTCCGGCGAGCTCGTGCCGCCGCTCCGGCCCTTCTCCACGTCAACATATAGTACCTTTAGGTTCGCCGCGATCCTCTCTCTCTCTTGCGCTCTTTCTCTTTCTCCCTCGCACCACCGCGCCACCCGCGCATCGAGCGCCAGCTCCGCCGCCGCCCTTCTCTCTCGCCGCCGGCCGCCGCGAGTTTCCTCCGGCCCGGCCGAGCTCTCCGCGTGATTCACCGCACCCCCGCGCATACTCGCAACCACGCGCACTTCGATCCCGCGCACTCCCTCACCTTTTTCCCTTTTCTCGCCGGCGCACCGCCAACTCCGGCGACGTCGCGCCGCCGCGTCCGTCGTCCTCGTCGACGACATCACCCACCATCACACTCGCCGTAGCGCGCTGATCACGTGGGTGTGCTTCTTGCCCCCTCTCGCCGCCGGTAGCAGCCGCCGGCGACGATTCCGGCGAGGCCGCCGCCGCGCGCCTCCGCGCGCCGCCGCGCCTTGACCGCGACGCGCCGCCGTCCGACGTGGCCGCCACGTCGGCGCGCGGGCCCGCGACGACCGGGTCGCCCTGCTTGCGTGGCAGACCCGGTGCACCATGAACCGCCACTCTATCACCGCCGGTCCACCGTTCTGTGGACGCGGCTCACCGAACAGTAAAGCGCGGACCCCGCTGGGCCCTTTGGCCCACCGGTCAGTGAAACAATTCGCTGGAAAATGCTACGCGCACCCGAGAACGTACACAGAAAATCATTTTGACCACATTTCCAATAACAGAAAAATTCCCAAAAATCCTCAAAAATCCGATATTTCATTCTAACCATTTTTGCAACCCTTGTCAACCACTGGAAAATTAGGATGATGGTTATACTTAATTATGATAATCACATCCTAATCAATTTCCTTTCTTTTACATCAAAAATCAATATCTTCATCGTTTTAACTCCTATTTTGGCGAAACTTGCGCCAAAATTCATCTAAAATCCTAATCTATCCAGTGCCACCAAAATCCACTCTTATCCGGTTTAATTTGGATTTTATTTGGATCTATTGCTTTGTTAATTTGATTGCAAACGGTAGATTTATTCTTTTAAATCGATAGATAATCAAGACGAAGAAGCTGAGGATCCTGATTACGAGGATTTAGAGGAAGAAGAGTTTGGTGAAGGCAAGTCTAACTTCCATTGATCATATTGATCCTATGTTTGCAAATATCCTAATTAGAGCTGTTTATAAATAAATTGCATGGTATTTAAATGAATTTAAATGCTAGAATGGTCCTATGCAATATTTGATTGCCTGCCTTGACTTGATTATATCCTGTATCCTTGTTACCCCTAGGAATCAACATCATTAATTTAATTAATGAGTTGTTGATATGCTCGCTGCTTAGGACTTTCACATGTGTTTAATTAATATTGCTCACATGATTTTCGTGTAAATGCGTGTGTCTTGGTGGTGTGTGTAAATGTGAAATTGGGTAGTTAATAATAAGTGCAACCCTAGTGAGGGATGTTTTTCTGGCGGGACCAGGCGAGGTAGTCCTCAGTGGGGAGGCTATCTCTCGGACGCCCTTCCACTCGTGGATTGGCTATTGAAGATGCCTGGTTCGGTCGTATAAGGACCGGTTCTTGTGCCGCCTTTGCCTAGCACCCCTCGCGCAGCCACAAGCCGTGAATGGGCGCGGAATTGGAACCACACCCTACTAGTACTCACCAGGTACCCCCCGGAGGCAGGAGATTGCAACGGAGTCCCAGGAGAAGACTCGTTCGTTGGTGGGTGTTCGAGATCCGGCATTTATGACTGGCCATTTTATGATTGTGAAGCCCCTGGTGATGTCCGTGGGGGATGCCGTGGTGGTACCAAGTACGTATGGAACCTTTAGTGGGACAGTCCAAACTATGACGATAGGGAGGACTGGACCACCTTGTGGGAAAATTTGTGCACCCTTGGCCAAGGTTAAGAAACTTTCCGGAAAGCCATGTTCAACGGTATTGGACAACGCGAAAGCATCGGCCACACTATGATTAGATTTTCCGCGTGAGTTCCCTTGGTGTGTTTTTGGAAAACGCCGGTTTGGAGCCGTGTGCTGGTTGTCGGCCAGTGCTAAAATTGAGGAACTGGCGGGATGGATTGCATCTCCCCCAGGGCCGCCCAACCCCACTAATCTCTACAGATACTTGATTTAGTATTGCGAAATGCTTTGTTTTCAAAACAACTCTGCATAAACTTGGGTTTCTCGCCTTGTCGGTAAACCTCAGCCTATCCTTTGATAACCCCTTGCATAATCATAACCCTCGTGTTAGGCTTGCTGAGTACCTTAAGTACTCACTCTTGCTTAAATCATTCAGAAGATGAGCCTGAGTATGATTTTCAAGCTGATGGTGAAGAAGAGTAGAGTTCGGCCTACGCTCAAGCGGTGCCTGTAGGAGTGGAGCCGTGTCGTCTTCCGCTAGTTTAAGTGTTAGCTCCGGCTGCTGCGTCAGCCTTTGAGCGTGCTGTCTGTGTGTGCTGAGGCTGCTCGCCTCATCTGTACAAAGACCTTTATGTATTCAAAGGCTTGTAATGACTCTCGGTAATATAAATTAAGTATTTGCTGTGAAGCATTCTGTGAAAGTGTCGTATCAGCTACTGATCCAGGGACTGATACGGGAAACACTAAGCACTCCAGAAATGGGGTATGACATTCTGGATCAATACAGGCGTATGGCAGCGATGTCAACCAAAGATTTGCGAAAGGATTGGATGATTACATGATCTGTAGTTTGTAAATTGTGAGTGATTCGCGTTATGGTATCTGCCTATTATTAGTCCCCACGTTATCCTGGATCAAGTGCGCACTGCAAGTATACTGCTGATGAACAAGTGCTGATGGTGAAGGACTGACTTTGTGTTGCATCAATTTCACTTGATCAAACGGAATTCTAGCTTCTCAAGGTTCAACAAATGTGCAGTTATTCTGATTGTCATCCTTTATGGGCATCTTGTATGTTGACCATGGATTTGCATAGGTCATTGTGACTTTTTTGGTGTGTGGTTGAAATAAAGGGCTATTGCGTTTCTACCCTTATTTGACTCTCAATTATGATTTTACCCCTGAAATAATCGTGACTGCTGGATCCACAGGTCATTCCAAATTTGATGCAAGAACATAAAGCTGCAGGGGAAGAAATGCTCTGCTGGGGAAACTGTGGCATATTGGAACCAGGACAACTGACAAAGTTGAGGCATAGCTCCACATAAACCAAAACATTCACAATCTGACCAATGTGCAGACACATATTTTTCAATGAATAAATGATTAGGTGGAACCGAATGAACGATTGTTAGAGCTTTGCAGAAAATGAGTAGAATTTTTGTGTGCCACACACTCTGACGAAACATACAGACTCGCATGCACTGAACATGGTAAAGACGATGGACTGATGTTCTGACAGAAAGTAGTAAAAATTAAGATAAGCAAATATACATCTGAATACAACATCTGGAGCTGCATTTAACAGACACCCTTTCTCAAACCGAATTTTACATACATGATATTATTCACTCATTGCATTTCTCATCAGCACATAGAAAATATACCAAGTTGTCAACAGTTTTTCCGAAAAGTTCAGTCTTCCAAGTTGTCAACAGTTTTTCCGAAAAGTTCAGTCTTCCAAGTTATCAACAGCAATCTCATTCAGTCCTGAACCCAATGAGACACCACGCTAGACAACAGAAACGAGATTGATATTACCAAATTGTAGGCAAGCAAAAATAAATGAAAGAATCAGTCTTCTGTAGAAAACATACCTTCAACAAAGGATTTAGTGAGAACGTAGTATTAGTGGATATGTACAGCACCAGCCACTACTCCAACACTGCATGTGCAGTTGGGACAAAATGAGAACAGAACATGTTTGAATGCACAAGTATGCCAACTGTGCAGGATTAACGGGTATCTTACCACAGAAAGCAACGGTCCTTGCTTAAATTTGTTATGAAAAGCAAACGCAAGCGGTTTTGCTTCTTCTCCAGGTCCTCTAATGAATCCACTAGATATGCACACAGGATTTGATGATAGAACGGTTATGGAATGCCATCAGAATTAATGATCAAAAGAACACGTGTAACTCAGATGACTGCTCTTACACTAGTGATAATGAGACAAGTGGAGATCTCCTCACATCATATACAGCAACAAGACCACGGTACATTTCATTTCCATCTTTGAACGATACTGCCAGACGTTCCCCTGAAGCATCCCATGCCAATTTCTCTATTCCTCGGCTAGATGAAACAATTAAATCATAAATTATTCAACGGAAGTGAAGACTGTAGGCTATAATAATGAATGAACTTCATTAAGATAAAAGTGTCTACTAAATGAAAACATCTGTGACAGCATGAGGTCGATCCTAAACATTGACTTCTGAGCTAGATAAGATGAGAGCAGATTCATTTTTTCTAAAAAAAAAACTAAATGTTCCACACAGAATTACCAAATAATTGCAATTGACGTTAGCTGAAATACCATCAGCTAAAATTAGCAATCTGTAGCATATGGTGCATATGAGGTCAAGATTATAATTGTAGAACATCAGTTCTTACCTAACAATCAGAGAGGAAATTTCTGGAAGTTCAACTGGTAAAAGATGGGCATCTGATGATAAGGAACACAGAAGAAATTATCAGGATTCGTAAATAATAGAAAAGAATAGCTTTATAGCATCAAATTATCCGGAGGGAGGCGTAGGTCTGTATATACCCAAAGATGGTGGCTTAGATGAGAAGTGAATTGAGCCAAGTGTTGTTGAATTAGAAAAGGATAACAATGCAACCCGGCCTTCTGGGTCCCAATTCGCTCCCTGATCAGAACAAAAACATGAGAAACAGCTGTAGAGCCTCTCCTGTTTATGCGTTAAAAAGAAAAAAGATATCATCCGACATAGTGCATGAGGGGCCAATGGACACATTAGTGTGATACCAAATTGATTGGCCACAGAACTAAGGTTGGTAAACAAGCTTCAATATTCGAATCTAATTTCATCTGGAAAATCAATTAAACCATTTAGAGAGGTTGCATGTACAAATCATTCAGTAAAAATTAACAAGTCAAGAATAAACTTTGCAAGATTTTCATGATTAACAGATCCTACAGAAATTCTGAAGTAGCAATTAATCAATGAAATACAATGAGTTGTTTATTCCTTCTTCATTAAGGAGCAGTGTGCTCCATTAGTCCAATGTATTCTCTTTTTTTTTTTTAATTGAAACATTCCAACGTAAAATATTGCAAGGCAAACAAATAAGGTTGAATACTTAAGACACAGTTGTTCAGAGCTGATTTATTACATACAGACACATATCCATTGGATGAAGACCAGGGTTCTGAAGTCCAAGTGTTTGTCTCCCAGAAGTGAAAAGTTCCATCGCTAACATAGAAAAAAGTATGTAAATGTTCTGAAAGATTAGTTGGGAGGAAGCTAAAAGCGAAAGAAATGAAAATTTGACCATACTATTTAGCAGCTAGAAGGTAATCTCCGCTAGGTGACCACCGCACTAATGATATACTGCTTAATCCGCGCCGTATAGGAGTCCCCAACCCTGCAGAAAGGAAAGATGTCCAGATATGAGTATACAGTTCCATATAAAATGGGCGTGGTTGTCTACATTCAGGAAAAGAATGCTAAACATACCTTGAGAAACATCCCAAATTGTGAATGATGGACTATCACACGAGGCGGATGCCAGGTATGTGGAAATATGTCAAGGAAAAATTCCTGATTGATACTGATCTTTGATGTTATTTAGGTTTTCAAAATATAAATACAAGAGATGAAAACCAACAATAACATTTGCTAGACGCTAGTATGAAAAATAATCAAGGATATCTTCCATCAGGCTTCCAACAGAGTGCAGTAACTAGCTCAGTTGAAGAACCACGAAGAACATCCACGAGTATCCACTGACCACCAGAACCTCTAGGGAAGGAACTGAAGGAAGAAGAGGTGACTCCAGATTTCATGAACGGAACATTTGCAGGATACGATGCTGACCAGAGACATATGCCTCCCCTGAAAAGAATGTGAGTAACTCAATCAAAGTAAACTATGCAAGCTATTGTTTGACAAAAACTACTGTGCTGTGCCCAGTTGCCCACTTTAATTTTTCTCGCTGCTGAAAATAAAAGTATTACAAACTATGCAAGCAGTTGTTAAGACATTGCAAGAGTGTGGACTCGAGCTAGAGTACAACATGACCAGGTGGTAGTAATACGCACCTGCAGCCAACTGCAATCATCTTTCCACTGTTTGGCCTCCACTCCACAGCCTTAACATCCTTTTGATGGTCACTTGCTAAGATGCATGGTTCTTTACTGTCTGTTTAAATAACAACAAGCCATTATTGCCACTTGCAGCTATGTTGATGATCATAGTTTAGTTCATAAAACTAATACAACAAAACAAATAGGCAAATCGCACCTGAATCCTCAAAGTCATGTACTGTAACATGGTTCTTCCCAGACACAAATGCTAGACAGTGCTTGTGTGGATTCCAACTTACTTTCTGGGTGTCAAATTCTTCTAGCAGATTTGGCTGGTACACCACAACAATTATTTGTGAGTATGATTACAACATAAGGAGGGTGTTCACATAGATGATTCAATCAATTCAACAATTGGGACGCAAATGCAGAGTTCTGAGTGATTTTGACGAGGATAGATGCTTGAGGAAACACTTTTCAGAGAACTGGACAGTTGCAAAACATTAGAAAGTACCAGGAGGAAGTTGAATTAAGGACAATGGATTAAAGTCCAACTCACATCCAACGGAGGGAAGATCATCTTTTTGAAGAACTCAGACACGGTGGATACCAAACCAGCTGCTGGTGCGGTCTCAGCAGCAGGCTCGGCCTGGTCGGCAGCAGGAGGCTGGCGGTTGGGGAGAAGCGCATCGGGCTGGAAAGGGATAGGGCTGAAGACCATTCCCTGCAAATGCCAAACCCAACATCAATTGAAATTTCTCGTCAGGTAAGCGCAATGCGCTCTAAACATGAACAGTAAGGCGAAAGTTTTGCGGAGCGGACTGACGAGGACATTCCCATAGGCGTCCTTGGCGCGGTCATCGGACAGGGCATCCGCCGCAACTGCAAGGTCAGGCAGATCAAATCGAATGCGAATAACTGCAAATGCTAACTGTTTGGTAACGAGGGATTGATTGGGTGCGCACCGAGGTCGCGGTTGATCTCGCAGATGGTGACGGCGCCGGGCGGAGGGAAGCTCGGCATCGTCGATTCGCTTGGCCGTTGAAGCTAGGGTTGGGGGGTTGGGGCTCGCCGTACACAAGGCGGCGGAGGCAGTCACCGTCGCGGGGGACAGCTGCGGCGACGGCGAGACGAAGGATTTGGCTTAAACCCTTGCGCTTGCCACAAGATGGGTAACGGACGGAACGGTGGCTGCCACATGTTTAATCCAACGATCAAAAGGCAGTCAATCAACATCCCGACTTGTGTGCTGGTCTGGTCGTCTCCAAGTCCGACACCTCTCATTTCCGATTCTTCGGCTTCCCGCCCGCCGACCACCATCTGCCCTGCCTCTCGCTCGCGGTCGCAACAGCTGCTACCTCCAAGCTTGCAACCTCCCGCGCTCCACGATTTCTCGCCCTCCTCCGCATTTTCTCCGAGAACTGTCATAGCCTAGTGATCGCTTATCCACAGCTCAGGTTCTGCACGTGACATGTTCGATGAAATGCCTAGCAAGGTAGCTTGAGGTGCCTCAATTATTTCTTGCCTCCTATGCTACTTACCTGCCCTGTTCGTTTCACGTTTCTCACTAGGACAGTGTTTTATCAACTTTTGCTATCTCCTTTTATCTGTTCTCACTCACTTGTCATTCCTGGTTCATTTTCTCAATTTCTCTGATGCTTCACAGCGTGGTGTCTTGCTTTCCTCTAAATACCGACTTAAAACATGTAAACTGTATAGTTTCATTTACACTCTTTCCAGTTTCCAGTTTGATATCCCATTTGGCTGTTGTGGAAACTGACAATGCATTGAATCTCCTTCTTGCAGCTTGCACGAGATGCAGTTATCATAGAGATGTGGGTTTCGTTCTCAATGCAGTTTTACATATTCTTCTGATTGGATCTCTAAGATACAAGAAAATGGCATCTACCGTATTTAGTCCTAGAAACCTTAATGCATGCTCTTTGCGTCTGCACATATTGACTGAGGCATTTCAGTATGGTCCGTTTAACCGCAGCATGCAACGGAGGTGGAAAAAGCCAGTAGATTCAGCAAGAACACGTCTGGAGGGCAGAACGAGGGATCATAGACTGGACAAGCTTATGGTTCAGCTGAGAAACTTGAGGATGGCCTTGGCTTTACATGAGTTGATTTCTGAGCAAAGGAACGGATATGCATCGCTCCAGCTTCTTTCAAAGTGGAGACATGAGATCGGATTGAACATCGAGATTGGTGCGTTCCTGAAGAAGTATCCTCACATTTTTGAGATTTACATGCACCCAGTCAAGAAAACCCACTGCTGCAAGATCACGCAGAAGATGGCTGATTTGATTTTAGAAGAACATGCTGTAATCAGGGAAAATGAGACCGAAATAGTTCGACGCCTGAAGAAACTTCACATGCTCTCAAGAAACGGGACTCTGAATATGCATGCATTATGGCTCATGAGGAGGGAACTTGGGCTGCCTGATGATTACAGGTCTTCGATACTTCCAAACCATCAACATGTTTTATCTCTTGACTCCCCTGATTCTCCATCACTTGTCTCTTGGGATGAAGAATTAGCTGTAGCCAAGGTTGAAGAGTGGAGGGAGAAGGAGTACACAGAGAAATGGCTGGCTGAATCAGAGACAAAATATGCTTTTTCAATAAACTTCCCTACCGGCTTTAAGATTGAGAAAGGTTTCAGGGAAAAACTCAAAAACTGGCAGAGGCTTCCATACACAAAACCTTATGAGAAGGATGATTTGCATCCAATCCACAATGTGGAGCGGCTTGAGAAACGTGTTGTTGGTATTCTTCATGAGTTTTTAAGCCTGACAGTAGAAAAGATGATACCACTTGAGAGATTTTCACACTTCAGAAGAGTTTTCACTATGGAGGTAAACTTGCGGGAACTTCTTCTTAAGCACCCTGGCATTTTCTACGTCTCGACCAAAGGAAGCACACAGACAGTAATTCTGAGAGAGTGTTACAGTAAAGGATGCCTGATTGAGTCTAACCCTGTATACAATGTACGAAGGAAAATGCTTGATCTGATTTTGTTAGGATGTCGTCATATTGATGGAATGGAAAATGCAATTTTGCTTGACGAGGTGTATAATGCAAGAAGCAGTCAGGGAGTGCAGAATAAAACATCCGAAGTGAGTGCTATGAATTCCATAGTGGAACTTGGAACTGAAAACAATTCATTTGGAAAGGAACATTTTACTGAGGAGTATCCACAAAAAACCTTTCCGTGAGTCAAATGAAAATTAGTAAGCATTCTTCAACATAGCTTATGGCGATAGAGCGGGACTCCTTACTGGATGCAGACAAAGTTTCTGTGAATCAGTTGATGCTCTGATCCACCCATTACAATCAATCCCAGCTATTCATAATTATGGACACATCTATGGTTACCTGGCAAATCTATGGTTACCTGGCAAGGCACACCCACAGGCGAAGCCAATGGAATTCCTCCGAAATCCTAACCCCTGCATCTGGTTACTTAAGACCCAGATTTGTATAGTACGGTATTTGCATAAAATCACACATATGGACATATGGTTTCACACATGTCCTATCCCCTGCTTCTCTCACAACTATCTGAAGAGGATGCTGCCCAGCTTGCTCTAGCCTTGTGGAGAACTTGGCATGTCCACAATGAAGGTACTCACAATGGGAAACTGATTCTGTTGCCGGCCTTGGTTAACTTCCTCGTCAATTATTGGGACACTGTTCATGATCAGACAACAGGAGCTACAGCTGATCCAAAAGGCAAAGTGCCACTTCGAGCCTCAAAGATGGTGCCGGAGACATCTTCTGGATGGGAACCCCCTCCCCCGGGATGGGTTAAGATTAATGTCGATGGAGCTTTTTCACAGGATTCCTGAATGGTGAGAGTTTGAGACTTGGAGTTATCATCCAGGACGAACATGGTGTGATGCTTCTGTCAGCATGGCGTCTCCTCTCTAGAAGCTCAAGTCCTGAAGAGGTGGAAGGCTTTGATTCCTGGAAGGTGAGAGTTGGATTGTGAGGGAATATCGTGTCCGACATTTGAAGAAGGTGCTATGCCCAAGCTCCGTGTTTAGCATTCGAAGTGCATGGGATAAGGCTATCACCAAGGGGCTCCAGCACCTCTCAAGTCTCAAGCCCACGACAGGGTCTCCTGTCTTCTGAAGCCCCATCAACACCCATGTCGAAGACTGCAGTGATCAGGGGTGCATTCCAGGAAATTGCTGACACTTACCCAGGTAGCCCAGAATTTACCTTGAGCGAAGCATGGTTTAGATCATCTAATTACTGGATACTACATCTATCAGCAGTTCAGCACGCTTGTGTTTACTGCGTGCACATGCATAACTGCATAAGCTAGCTGCTTTGATTGTTTTATTGTGGCTCACATTTACTAATTGCTAATGAATGTGCATTCGCTAGCTACTGCAGAGCCATGGTGTCATGGACGAGTCTTTGAAGATGGAAGGATGGTAAAAAGCTGCGGCTCGCTGCAAAGTCTTTACATATGAAGTACGGATACTACCGTCTCCATTGTCTACCGCAGGCTGCGCATGCCACCTCAGATAGCATTTCAGCCTTTGTTCGGGGTGATATATCCTTGTTTGATGTATGGATATTGTGCCTCCTCAAGCTTCAACAAACTTATGTTAGTTTATGTTATTTTGTTCTGAACCTATATGCTACTAGCACTTTATTTCTAGTATCCCTTTCCTTTTCGCTCAGTTTCACATCTCGAATTCAAGATGAACACAGTTACTGCTTGTCTCTGCTTGTCTTTTGGCTCTCTGTAACCGAAAACTACTGGTTTATTTCAAGTTTCATGCCATGTCTCCTAGCTTATACTAATCTGTATCAACTCCAAAAGCGGGAAGTTTTTCACTATACATTTTTAGAAGTTTGCTATTTATTTGTATCTATTTGACACCTCAATTCTGGCAAATCCTTTCAAGGATCATATGTGTGGGTCCCCGTGGGTCGGACTTTGCAGTTTGCACACCTGCAGATACATTACCCCAAACAGCGTTGCGGCCATGGCAAGTCGCCCGGTAAGGTTTGCTGGATTAAAACGAATCACATCATCTCAAACTCATCAAGCAAAGTCCAACCCGTCCAAGAAAAGCAGACATCTTTTTATCTCTTAAAAAAAACAGAGCATATTATGTCTATACCAAAAGAACTGCATCTTCTCAGCGAGTTCATGCTACTTTGGAAGCATTAGCAGCCACCATAGCATAAACGTGTTGCATTGCACCGTCGGCCATGCAGTATGTATATCCGGGTTTTCTACTGCCATTATTTGGAGGAAAATGCGTTGATGGCCAAATTAGACAATGTTACAACTGAGGTCATGGCTGAGTTTGCATCTTCTCAGGCTGTCACTCCTCCACCTGAGGTCGTGGCTGAATTTGCATCAACGCCGGCTCACGACTTTAATTCGCAACCTTTAGAAATTTGGAGGAATACGTTGATGGTCAACACTGTCACTACTTAATTGTCACTACTCACTACTGAAGTCGTGACTCGCTTTCCATCTACAACACATCGTATCGATCTACTGCCAGCTGACGACTTTTAGTGCGCAACTTTTAGAAATTTGGAGGAATGAAGAGTAGATGTAACAGCAGTCGATGAAAAGTTAGTGTGAGTCACGACCGTGTCAAGCTGCCGCATAACCTTTTTGTTTCGGCTTACGGGCTCAGTAAAAAAAATGATGGCCGCCTGGTCAAAGATCAAGCCCGGTCGAAGATCATGTAAATCAACTACCCAACAAATGGTATTCCACTTTTCACCAACCGTGCAACCTTTTAGTTTTTTCTTCTCTTGCACTCGGTATGAATGGATGTGCAAACTAAGAATGACAGACAGAGTCGTCGCTCGAGGCAGCCAAATGCAGACGACGAGATTTAAGTGTGCTCCGACAAATAATATTTTAGAAAATGGCATGATAACGCCTTTTGTTACTAAGTTAACCAAATCTACTACGATGAAAAGTACACGTCCAATAAAGCATCGATTATGCTACACTTACTTCGTTATCTTAATCCGAGTGCACGCCTTACAACAGGAGATCGATGAAGGATGTAGCTTGTGTCTACTAAGAAGTTCTTAACAATGGCAGGCGGGAGAGCGTGGATAAACAGAGTAAATTTACACAAAATTACCAAGTTAGAATTTAGAAACAGTATCACACAACTACAGATTATTAAGATTTATATTGCAATATTAATTTTTCTTTTGCAAAAAAAAATAAGTTGCACAATAAAACTAACGTTCAGTATGCAACTTATCACAAAACTTTGCGAGGGAACACAAAATTACATATGTTATAATGCTAAAATCTAAAAAAAAAGAGAGAACTTTTCGAAACATGTGATGCTGACATGCATAGACGATTGCACTACCTCAATGGACACCTACTACTAAATACTAGACCAGCTCAACTTATAAGATTAACAAAGTTACCACAGACAATTGTTTGTTGATAGACACATCAGCTACCACAACAAGAATAATTAGCAGTAACTGTGATGCGAGCACCCATATATGTAGAGTCAGAGACGTGATCACAGGTGGGTAATAAGTTCTAATCTAATCACATGGGGATAATCTGATTGATGTGAGTAAAGATCTCTCTTTATAAATTTTCTCGCCATAAGAGGTCTAATCACACGGATGGATAAGCTGACCTATGTGAATAAAAATCTCTCTTTATAGATTTTCTCCGATGCGGATGGGTTTTCAATATGTCTCCTATTTATACACCCATGTGCTTGGTTTTTTCCAACTGACATGACCACCCAGCCAAAACGCCAAATTCAACTGATGGCGCTTCCAATTAATTCAAGCAGGTGGATGTCAATTGAATTAAGCATCAACTTTCAAGTGGCTATTGATGCATGCACCAAGCCGTTATTTTCACATGTGCATTTAGCGTTAATTAACCAACCCATGCGTTTTTAGTCCCACTCGTACGTACAAGGCACTAGCTAGTGCATCCATTGATAAAAGGCTAGAGAAACTTTCTATTCTGACACGCATGCATATTCCCATAGGCCTGGTAACTTACTTCATTTCAGTCTATTAAAATGACACCAGATATGTACGTTCAGTAACCTCATTTGGAAGGAAGACAGGAGGATGTTTCAATCCATTTATTCTTTATTTATCCTTCTCGCAACCATCTCATATATAGGTAGAGCCTTTATACAAGAATCAATTTTCCTGAAATACTTGAGCTACACTTCGTCGAACAATTCAAATACATTTTTTCTAGAACGTGCATTGCACGTATTTCATTAAGAGAACAACAATTGAAATACATAATACTACAACTTGGGTGGATTACAAGCCACTATAATTAGTCAAGCGGAAGCATAAGTCGAACGAGGAGCATTGTCCTTCTCATCACTAGTGACTAGATCAGCGAGCCTCTCCAAGAGCACATCGAAGTCGTCCTGCGTCTTGACGAGGCTGACCCTCGTGTACCGGGCGCTGCCCTCGCTGTCGACGCCGGACTGCGTGACGATGCCAGCCTTGAGCAGCGCCTTGTAGCAGTCCTTGTCTTGCTCTCTCTCGCACTTGACCCAGGCGAACGCGGGCGCCGGCTCCCTGACCCGTTCGAAGTAGGTGCAGTACTGCGGCGGGATCTTCCGCACCGACAGGACGTCGCTGCGGCCCCGCGCCAAGACGGCGCGGAGCCTGCGCCACCTGGCCGCCATGACGCCGTTGGCAAAGGCGAACATGTCGTCGTCGCCGCCGCGGTGGAGGTTGGCGAGGACGACCTTGAGGACGCGCAGGATGCGGAGCTGGGCGTCCCGGGAGTCGCCCATGCTGCTCTCCTCCAGGTAATCCTTGACCCTCTGGGCCACCGCGGCGTCCCGGATGAGCGCCCAGCCGAAGCGGCTGCCGGCGTGGCCGGAGAGCTTGGACGCCGAGAAGAGCATCACGTCCTCGTCGGCTGGCGCCGGGATGGGGGTGAAGTGCGGCCAGTAGTACACGTGGTCGGCGATGACTTTGGAGGAGCCGCCGAGAACGGGATGGCGGAGGAGGGAGTCCGGGTTGTTGGGCGACGTCACGAACTCCACGAAGCTCGTGTCGTTGCTTGACGCGTTGGCCGTGGTTCCCGCCCATGTGTAGTCACGCCCGTTGAACATCATGGTCTGCGTTCTGTACGACTGCAATCAACCGTTTGTTGTTCGTGGTTCAGATCATCAGAATAAACAGGCTTTGCTATTGCTAATAAGGGATCGCAAAATTAATGGAGAAATTAACTAAAAAGAGCTATTGTCGCAAAAAAAAAAAAAACAAACTAAAAAGAGCTAGCTCTGATCGATTCTGACTGACCGGGTAGTAGGGCGCGGTGGCGACCACGCTGGCGGGCGGCGTGGCGGTGGCGTCCGGGGACGAGGAGAGCGCGTGCACCAGCGCGTTGATGAGCTTCATGGAGCCGGTGCCGAAGACGACGTGCTTGTCGTCAACGACGGCGTTGCCGACGGCCTTGTGCAGCATCCGGATGTGCCTCTCCAGCTCCGCGGACTGGTACGCGCCGTCGTCCGTCGCGAAGTAGCTCATCCGGTGCCACCCGGACACCACCACGGCGCTGTCCGCCGCGTGACGCATCCAGTACGGCTCCATGAACATCTGGTCCGCGCTGCAGCACAGTAGTTGCACCTCTTTCTAAACATTGCATCCTTCCATCTCCTCCTCTCAGAATGATAGAATGGAAAGCAGAAATGTTACCTCTCGGCGTCGGCCGTGCAGTTGGGCGTCCGCCGCGAGCAGTCAGGCCCCACGAAGCACCGGTTGCACTCGCACGCCGGCCGCCCGTCCTCGCCGGGGACGCCGTCCAGGTACACGCGCCCGTGGCCGGAGCAGTCCGTGGCGGCCGCCGCCTCGGCCTCCACGGCGGCCTGCAGCGCCCAGCTCAGCTGATGGCGGCCACCGCCGCCTTCTCCAAGCCGGGACGGGGGCAGAAAGTGGTGCGCCAACAACAAGGCGTTGAGTAGCAACGATGACCAGACGAGGACGAGGCCGGCAGAACGCCACCTCCATGACGGCCCTGCTGACTCCATTGCTCGCCCCGTTTTGTTGGCTGTCAAGCACTCTGCTTAGCTATATGTGATTATGTGCTGCTCTTCAAGCTAGCCAGCAACTCCTACAAGCGAGGGAGGAGCTGAGGGAGATTCAGCAGCTCTTAGCTCATGGCTTGAGCTCCTAGCCGTGAGCTCTTTAGCTCTTAAGTCAGGATATGGCAGCTGCCAACCCAAGATGCATCAAATTCTATTTGTCTTCTTGGGTAGGACTACAACACGGTCTATTTGTGCACGAGGCGCAAATAAACTGCCTGCTAACCCAAAGGTGCGGACCTCTCCCGAAACTTTTCTGCAATTGTTAAGTTTTCATCCTCAGTGAGTACCACCCTTTACTTTACTAGCCCTCTTTTATCCCTTTTTTGACCAAATCCCTCTACAAATCCGCTTTTATATGCATGAGTTCGTGGCTAAACAAGCAGACTCATTGGTTATTAGATACTCCCTCCATTCTCAAAATCGCACTAGTAGGCCAATGTTGATCAGATATTCAGTTAATGCACTGGATTCCTTCTGTGATTAGCTTGAACAGATTATTATTGTTGTATCACCCATCCATAACATCTTGATCGGCGCAGGCGTGCTCATGAGCATCCCAGTGCCTCGGATTGGGATAAGGCAGGGTTGCTGATTTTGTGTGACTACTTCGTCCTATGAACATGATCATTTTGTGTGACTTCTTCGTCCTTGCCCCCCTTAGTTCATTGCCAGGAGGGTGTTGTAATATTCTGAGTTTGTTCTCTCTTCTTACTGAAATATACGTGCATTGCATGTTCTTCAAAATAAACTATCCATCTCCCTCCATACTGGTTCATGAAATTTTCTTAAGCCTTAAAGCCATGTGTTCTCACCGCACCCTTTATTTGATGTGATCAATACTTTAGCCATGTCAAAGATTTTGGAGCGACTGAGCTTCATGTAATCAGCTGGAGAGTCCACATTGGACAAATGGTAACACATGCACTCACTTTCTTGGATTTGGAAGACTAACAGATGACTATATCGGTAGTTCGTACAAGATTTGTGTGTACTTAAGTGCTTCTGCCTTTTAGCTTTAGCGGTGGGCCACCAAGTAAGAAATTAACTAGAGGTCGACGGTGACAATGTCTCCAGCATTCGTAGGGAAAGTTCTTCGTTAGTGGGAGAGAGGAAGAACAAGATAATTAAAGATAGCATTTTTGAGACAACATGGCCCATGTGAAAATAAGGAACGCCCAGATGCCTTGTATTACTACTGTTGTTGCCACTTAAATGCTCTTGATTAGCTACCGCCGCCTCATCACCTCCAAAGAGAGATGTGGGCAAGTCTGTTTCTGTATCCGAGTCGTCTAGCTAGAGTAGACTGCTTTGGCATGGCCATAAGCCCATTTGCTAAAGGCCAGCATGTGCATTTTATGTTTTCCTTTCATGTTAGCCAATGTGCCAACAAGTTTCATTCGAAAAAAACAAGATGTGCCAACAAGTTTATTAACAGATGGGAACATCTTATTTACCAACCTTTTTTATGGCAATGATTTATATTATGCATAGGTATCAAATTATGTATGAGATAAAACATATTTGAAACTTGTGTAGGTGAGTTTAATTTTATTCTTATCTTTGTGCAGATCACAACGGTACAAACAAAATCGAAAGAAAACAGACACTGCATTCATATGTTTAAAATAAAATGTGCTTTATTTTCTATTGATGATACTTATCAGCAGATATATAGTGACCCCAAGGTCGTCTCCGTGCATGCATTGTCTTTGCATCGGTCAAAAGGTGTGAGATTTTGCCGAGCGTGCAATCGGGAGAAGCTACCTATCCCGCACTGGGATAATCTCACGACCGGGTCACTGTTTCACCATATCTGGATTACAATTACTTGCTAATAGAGTCAAGCATACACAATTTCCTAGCTGCTTTACCAGGAACTTTTTTGAAACAACACGTGAGCAGCCAGGTGAAAACACGGAACTTCCACTTTCCTTCCTTAATTATATTTACTAATTCTTTCCACTTAATTGGTCTTGATTAGCTGCAGCTAGCCATCTCATCCTCCCAATGCAAGATGTGAAAGTCTGTTTCTGCACCCGAGCACTTTAGACAGCTTTGGCTTGAAGCCTATTTCCTGGAGGCCAGCTCGTGCATTTTCATGTTCCTTGTTTTTCTTTTTTCACTTTCATGTTAAGAGATATGCCAGCAAGTTGGTAATATGTGTGCATTTCATTCCAACTTTTTTGAATGAAAAGGATTGTGGTAAAATTGGCGAAGTACAAACCATTTACATCAAGACTCTAAAAGACGAATAAAACACAAAGAAAACATCTAAGTATTTTACTCATCTCTTCAGCATCACTTCTTTGATTGACACCGCCAAAAAGGATGAACCTAATCAATGCCACGTCTTCTCGAACCGACGACGAGATACACTAAACATTGTTAAAGACACAAGATTTATGCCTTAGAATATGGATCTAGTTCTATGAACGACGAGGTATGTCAGTGGACTTAGTTATTTCCTTCTCTCTTCGTGTAGGACACAACAGTGCAAGTGAAATCGGAAATGGTCACTGCACTCAGTAGGTGTGGAAGCGTTTTAAAATAACCGTGCTTCATTTTTCTCCTGCCGAACATGAGCACACCCCAAGGTCCGTGCATGCGTTGTGTTGCTCAGGTCAAAAAGCGGGAGGTATTGCAGCTTCGTGCAATGTTGTCGTCGCATTTCGTTTCATCTAACAACATTTTTGACATTATTGTTTTTTTATGTGACAAATGTATGTGATGCATACGACACGTATTGGGGTAAGACATACTCAAAACATATGTCAGTGGACTTAGTTATTTCCTTCTCTCTTCGTGTAAGACACAACAGTGCAAGTGAAATCGGAAATGGTCACTGCACTCAGTAGGTGTGGAAGCGTTTTATAAAATAACCGTGCTTCATTTTTCTCCTGCCGAGCATTAGCACACCCCAAGGTCCGTGCATGCGTTGTGTTGCTCTGGTCAAAAAGCGGGAGATTTTGCAGCTTCGTGCATGGTGAGAAGCGACTGATCGCACGACCGGGTCACTGGCTTCACCGGCCGGACAGTACTATAAGTAGCAGTAACCAATCCGAGCCGAGAGCACACAAACTTGCCCTTGCACAACATCCTAGCTACACAGCAATTAACCAGCGTTGGCGGTTAATTCATTAGATTCTAGCTAGTGTCATCGTCGATCAATGGCCGGCATGTCAAGAATGAGGCCAGGCTTGGCGAGCGACGCCGTGAACCTTGCGTTCATCGAGGAGATCACCACGAACGCGGACGCCGTGCAGGAGCGCGTGCTGTCCGAGATCCTGGGCCGCAACGCCGAGAGCGAGTACCTCACGGAGAAATGCGGCCTGATCGCCGGCGCCACAGACCGCGCCGCGTTCCGTGCCAAGGTGCCCATGACGACGTACGAGGACCTGCTTCCGTACATCCGCCGCATTGCCGACGGCGACCGGTCGCCGGTGCTTACGGGGGCGGCGAACCCCGTGTCGGAGCTCTTCACCAGCTCCGGCACGTCGGGCGGCGAGCGGAAGATGATCCCGACGGTGGAGGACGAGGTGGACCGGCGGTACCTGCTGGAAGGCCTCTTCACCACAGTCATGAACCAGTGAGTAATACTTCTATTTTTAATTTAGTTTGAGGATTCACTAACCAATTATCAGCGCTTAATTTAGTTTGAGTAGTACTTTTATTTTTATATAGTCCCCTTTGTGGATTAACCAACCAATTATCAGCCCTTAACCACTAACGGCTCTCAATTTGTGGATGCATGCAGGCACGTGCCTGGGATCGACAAGGGCAAGAGCATGTACTTTCTGTTCGTGAGCTCGCAGAGCAAGACGGCGGGCGGGCTGACGGCCGGGACGGTGATGACGAGCTACTACAAGAGCAAACAGTACGCGGCGCACGCGTACCCGCAGAACAACACGAGCCCCACGGCGGCGATCCTGTGCGAGGACGCGGCCCAGAGCACGTACGCGCAGGTGCTGTGCGGGCTGTGCCAGCGCTTGGAGGTGATGCACGTCGGCGCCGTCTTCGCCGTCGCGCTCGTCCGCGCCCTCCGCTTCCTGCAGGACAACTGGGAGCGCCTCGCCGCCGACATCGAGGCCGGCGAGCTCGGTCCGAGCAGCGGCGTGACGGACCCGGCGGTGCGCGCGGCGGTCGCGGCCGTGCTCCGGCGGCCGGACCCCGAGCTGGCGGCGTTCGTCCGCGCCGAGTGCGGCAAGGGCGAGTGGGCCGGCATCATCCCGCGCATCTGGCCCAACACCAGGTACCTGGGCACCGTGGTGACCGGGTCGATGGCGCAGTACGTGCAGACGCTGGACTACTACAGCGGCGGCCGCCTGCCGATGGCGTCCGACATCTGGGGCGCTTCGGAGGGCGACTTCGGGCTCAACCTCAGCCCGTTTAGCGACCCGTACGAGGCGTCCTACACCATCATGCCCAACATGGCATACTTCGAGTTCCTGCCCATAGAGAAGAAGGATGATGGCGACGAGCTGGTGGAGCTGGCGAAGGTGGAGGTTGGGAAAGAGTACGAGATGGTGATCACGACGTACGCGGGGCTGAACCGGTACAGGCTCGGCGACGTGCTGCGCGTCACGGGGTTCCACAACGCGGCGCCCATGGTGCGCTTCGTGCGGCGCAAGAACACGCTGCTGTCCGTGGACGTGGACAAGACCGACGAGGCCGAGCTGCAGGCCGCCGTGGAGCGCGCGTCGGCCCTACTCCGCCCGCACGGCGCCGCCGTCGTCGAGTACACCAGCCGGGCCTGCACCGCCGACATCCCCGGCCGCTACGTCGTCTACTGGGAGCTGCGGGCAGACAGGGAAGCTGAAGACAGTACAGCAGTCGACGTGCACAGCAACGACGTGCTGATGGAGAGCTGCTGCCTGGAGATGGAGGAGGCCCTGAACGCGGTGTACCGGCAGAAGCGGGTGGAGGACGGCTCCATCGCGCCGCTGCAGATCCGCGTCGTGCGGCCGGGCACGTTCGACAAGCTCCTGGACTACGCCATCTCCCGCGGCACCTCCATTGCGCAGTACAAGGTGCCCCGGTGCGTGACCGAGAACCCACCCATCATCGACCTCCTCGACTCGCGCGTCGTCTCCACCCACGCCAGCTCCGCCTTGCCGCACTGGGCACCAGATCAACCGTCCAAGCAGGATTATTAGAAAGGAGATCGGCGCGCCCTCGTGCGCCGGTTTGAAATAAATATGAGTGATCGATGCAGGTCACATGTAGAATATTTGGTTTTCATATGCTAGTACTAGATACACTATGTATCGTGAGCTCTATATGATATAAACAGTGTGCAATAAAAGTAATGTCTTTGCTTGTTGAGCTTATATTCATGTTCGTTACTATACTGGCCAGTACACGCGCGGTGTTATAACAAATTTGATGTCCGAGAGTAGCGACAAATGAAATCATTTTTTCCCTAACTGATAAACGCAGTGTGCCAGTGTCTTTACAGTGTCAAAACATACAACACTTCGCGTTAATATTATGAAATAGGATTTCGCAGTTGCTTTGAAGTGTGTACACAACATACATGCAACGGCTAAAATTATATTGACAGTGCGAATCATACATTAGTGTTCAACGGAAGATTTCAACCTGAATCGAATTAATAAACATACATTTACGTGGACTCACATTTATCGTTCACATACATTTACGTTGCACATGCTATAGGGTGCGGATGTCAATCACTGAAGGCCCTTCACTCTCAAATTATCTACTAAACAAGTTCCTACATAACTAGGTAGACATTTTTGCAAAGAAACATCACCATATATAAGAACAAGCTTCTGTGTCCACTACCCACAATGGGTCTGAGAAATATAACTTACAAACGAAACACACATATATTTTCACAGTACTGTATTAAGACATCGTAATTTGAACCTTCTCAATAGCCAAGGTCACAATCATCACTACTATCAGTGTCACAATCAGTGTCAGGCTCAAAAGGCCAAAATATATCCGCATCCCCTTCCTTGTAACCACCTATATTAGGATGTTGTAGGTCATACATGTCCTGGCTTTTGCATCCATAGCAGTGACCTTATCCAACAATAAAAGAGACAAAACTTTAAAAACTATTTCATCATGAAAAATATTGTTTTTTGTTTTATTCGAATAATCCGACAATAATTCAACCCAAAATTTCAACACGAAACTAACAGCCTGCTTTATGGTTCAGTTTAGTTGCTTTTATAAAAACTAGAAGATAATAAACATACCTTTGTCAGTAGGATCCAATAGGCGGCAAAAATAAAATTTGAGACCAGACACTTCCTTTACTTCAGCAATGTAAAGGTTGGAAGTCCAAACATTAGAACCTTCATGTTGTGCCTCAATTGTGAAGTTGAAATGATGAAAAATACTGTCATAAGCCTCAACACTTAAACACTGATGGCGAAGCTCACCAAACTTGTATTTAGCACCCTACAAAATCCATGAGAAAACAATCATTACATAATCTCAGTTAACCTACAAGAATGAAAAATAAATGAACAAGAGAATTGACGAACCTTAACATTCAAATTTTCAGCATATTTTGTAAAAGCGAGAAAGCATTCATCACTCATCCACTTCAATCCATTTTCAATTGTTTTTCTATAAGAAATTCTTTTCATGGTCTTAGGATAGTCTTTTGCTTCCTTGTACATGAGATAGTCATCTGATGGAACAGAAGGCACTGGAAGTTTCTCTTCTTGATCCACCTTATAAACGTAAGACATATTTGATGGATCAGAATGCACTGGATAATCCTCTTCTTGACCCACCTCATAAAGGTAAGAAGGATGTCCCAGCGATGGTTGCGGCGGCGGTGGCGATCGTTCTGCAAACGACGAGGGGATTGACGAAAGTCGTGCGAAGCGAGAGGTGAACGCGTTTAGTTTTGAGATCGGCTCAGTTTCAACTTTCAAGTTTCCCCGAGTTCCGACCAAGACAGACTCACGTACTCTTTTTTTTAGATCAAAAAGACTCACGTACTCTTAACCCAGAACTGAAATCAGCCGAACCAGCATAAACATAACGGGCCAAGTGACGTGCGTCTCGCAGTTAGTAGCAACCCGTAGCCCGTTTAGTAATCTGCAGCCCAGTGCACGAATGGTATCCGCAAGGGAAAAGTCCGTTTGACCTCCCTTAATTATTATAGGAGTTGCAACTTTTCCCTCGAACTATAAAACTGGATAACCAGACTCCCTCAACTCATCTAGTCGGTCCAAGTTTCCTCCCTCGGCGGTTTTCAGAGTGGTTTTGTCCGACGTGGCACAGTGGGTCCCACCTGTCGGATGCCACGTCACCTTTTTTTTCTTTTTTTTCCCCTTTCTTCTTCTCTTTCCCGGTGAGCTCTTTTCCCTACGGCTGGTCATCCCGCCCCGCCTCCCTCGCCGCGGTCCTCCACCTCCGCTCGCTCCTCGCCTCCTTGCCGTTGCCTGCCCCAAGCACCACCATGAAGACATGCGTCAAGAGCTCCTCCATCACTCGGTGCCAGCTGCATGTCCTCTCCCTCACCCAGAGTGTAAGATCGAGCAACTTCCTCAATCCCGGCCACTAGACCAAGCACCACGCGCAGGCAAAATTGATCCAATTAAAAATTGATCCAATCTTCGATTAACTAATTCCACAGCAAGCTCACCTAGTTAAGCTCATTCCTAATCCATCTTCTATGCGAATCAGCTGCTACACCGAGCGTCGTTGGCGATGGACTCGCGCAGCCGGGGTCCTGCTCGCTGCTGTGGCCTGCGCACGCGCATGGTGAAGCCTGGCGCGGGCGGTGCGTTGGCTAGCGGGTCGCGTTGCTCGTTGATGGGATGGAGCGGCAGCCGAGCGGTGGAGCGGCAGCGCAAGCTGGGCAGTGGAGGCGGCGCGGAGATGGGCGGTGGCGCGAGCTGACGGTGAAGGCGGCATGGGGCGGGGCAGCACGGGGAGAGACGGCGGTGTAGGGCGACGTGGGGAGGGGCGGCGGCGCAAGCCGGGCGGTGGGGGCAGCGCGGGGAGGGGCGGCGCGTCGGGTGGCGGCGGCCGGGGGCGCGGCGTCGCGTCGAGTGGCGGCAGTCGGGGGCGCGGGCCAGCCGGAGAGTGGCGGCGCGTCGGGCGGCGGCGGCCAGGGGCGCGACGTCGCATTGAGTGGCGGCGGCCAGGGGCGCGACGTCGCGTCGAGTGGCGGCGGCTGGGGGCGAGAGGCTAGTTGCGTCAGGTGGCGGCGGCGCGGCGGGCTTTGGAGGAAGAAGAGAGCAGGGCGCGGGCGTGGCGGTGCACGTAGCTGCTGCACGGAGTTTGGAACGAAGCCGCACGCAAGATGTTTGATGAAATGTCTCTTTGGACCAGCAGAGGAGGAAGAGGGGAAAAAAATAAAAAGAAAAAAAAGGTGACGTGGCATCCGACAGATGGGACCCACTGTGATGAGGACATCACTCTTTCGGATGCACACAACACTCCTCCACATGACATTGAAGGTCCTATAACTAGAGCTCGCGTGCGACAATTAAATTTAGAGGTGAGCTCGTTCCTAAGTACTTATTTATTTGATTTTGAGAATAGATTGCTACCTAATGAATGTATTATGATTAGGAACTATGGAGAGGACCAGGGGATGAGTGGAGAGGAGCTTGGAGGCGGAGAAGACCAGCAAGGACGTCCAAGTCAAGTTGGAGACCCAAGCGAAGTCGATTTCGGTTCTGTTTCGGAGTCCAGGAGCAGTCTGTACTAAAACGGCCGCCCAGGTCGCATACGGGCTCCGTTTTGGGCGAACCAGATATGGATAGAAAGATAATTCGACCACCTTTCCAATGGCACCGGTTTCAAGTCCAAATTCATCCAGAGTCGTCGGGAATCGTCGAAACAAGTGGACGTCCAGAATCTGTCTTGGCGCTGTGACGCCGTCTTTGGCCTTTGGGCTTTGTATCTTGTGTGAGCCCATTAGGGGTGTGTCCAGAGGATGTTGCACGCCCCTTAGACTATATTTACAGCCTCCGGCGCATGAGTTAGGGTGGGGTTTTGCTTAGATTAATCTGTCATTGAACAGTTTCGCCGCCGTCAGTTTGTGAGACCCCAACTTCGTGAGATTAAGTTGTCATCTGCAATTTGGTTGCAATCTTCTTTGTTCTTGTTTGTGTTCTTCGATTCGCTTGCAGGGATAAGCCTCTGGACGAGGTCAACCGTGCAACGCCGGTTGATAACCAGAGAAGACGTGGTGCTGCGATTGCGGGGTTTCGGACGTGTTGTTCGGAAGCCGGATCGACGTGTGTCACATCTTCGACCTAATCCTCGTTTACCACCGAACCTTTCGGAAGATCGGGCACCCTAGTCCACATCAGTTGGTATTCAGAGCTTCTGGTTTACCGTCAGGTTCGACCTTTACCTTAGTATTTGTTTCGCCATCATCCTAGAGTCTACAAAAAGCCAAAAAAAAATTTTAGTTGTTAGGTTTTTCCCCTTCCCAGACCACGTTAGCCTTTGCATAATTCAATTTCAGAGTTCGTAGTGTTGAGTTTGTGTTCTAGTTCGAGTTCTGTTGTTGGTTTAGTTCGTGTTTTAGTTCGGTCGTGTGATCCTTGGGAAACCCTAGCCGCCGCCTTTGATTTCGCCTTTTCTGTCAATTGTCGTCGCACCATCTAGTGTTAGGGTTTCATCGCTTGTGTTCGTTTCGCCATCACATACACCTCCACAGATCACCACACCACCACCAGACACCTTTCCATAATCCGCTGCCACCATATCACGAACTTTTCCAGAAACCGATTCGGTACCGATTTCAGTTTTGCCTTGCTATATACCCTAGCTCGACACACCTTCGACAAAATAGGCATAACTTTGCGTTCGGTGCTCTGTTTTGGTTGAAATTTTTACAGCAGGTTCCAAACTTGAAAAGAGCAGGACCAAATCGCCTTCGGGCCATTTGGCGCAGCCAAAAAAATTAAAAAAAATCAGGAAGATAATTTAAAAAATCATTGAAGTTGATTTCGGTCTTTTCACAGAATATCTCAGAATTTCTGTAGACCACATCCTTTCTCAGATTGAGCTGAAACTTTGAGTTTCTCCTATTCTTGTGCCTCTGGTTGCGAGAAAAATATCAGAAAAATAAAAGAAAAAAGAAAATTGAATAGCACTATGATTTCTACTAGTGCGTGCTATTTTGTCATGTAGTGCTAGAAGTGTTGATTGTTGCCTTGATCTCTGTCTTTGCTGTGTCCATCATTTTCATCTTTTGAATTGAGTTCATCACTGCTGTTCTAAGGACACGAGTAGGCCAACAACTAAGGATAAGTAATTTGGGACATATATTCAGCATTACTATCTGTCTTTGAATTGTGTTCCACTCACATATATTTGGCCTTCCTAGCTCCACATACTCCTTCTGGGCAGCACAGGTTCTTACCCTTGCAATCGCGGAACACGTCTTCCAGGTATTCCTTTGCTTTGCGTAGTGAGAACCTTGTAAGAACTTGTTAAGACGCGCCTTGTTGCTGTTTGAGAGGCACCACTTTTACCACCTGTAGTAGACATTTATTAGGGATAACCTTCACGGTTTGTTTCCTGTTTTGGTGTTTGCGATGACAGGTGACAACAATGGTGCTGATTCCCCCAACAATTTCAATGAGTGTGTCAGCCAAGGACAGCTGCAAGCTGCTCTTGAGAAGGCTCATGAAGTGATAAAAGAAGACATTGGCAAGCTCGTCACCGCCGAACTTTACTATTCGTTATCGTCATCCTATTCCTAGGTTAGACGACATGCTTGATGAGTTATGTGGTTCTATAATTTTCACAAAGATTGACTTGCGTAGTGGCTACCATCAAATTAGAATGAAACTTGGAGATGAATGGAAAACAGCTTTTAAAACCAAATTCGGGTTGTATGAGTGGTTAGTAATGCCTTTCGGTTTAACTAATGCACCTAGCAATTTCATGCGTTTGATGAATGAGGTTTTGAGGGCTTTTATTGGTCGATTTGTGGTGGTTTACTTTGATGATTTATTGATTTACAGCAAGTCTATGGATGAACATATGGGTCATTTACGTGCTGTTTTTGATGCTTTGAGAGATGCACGTTTGTTTGGTAACCTTGAGAAGTGCGATTTTTGCACCGATCGAGTTTCTTTCCTTGGCTATGTTGTTACTCCAAAGGGAATCGAGGTGGATAAGACAAAGATTGAAGCCATTGAGAGCTGGCCGCTGCCCCAAACCATCACGCAGGTGAGAAGTTTTCTTGGTCTTGCAGGATTCTATCGCCGCTTCGTCAAAGATTTCAGCACCATTGCTGCACGAGTTGACGAAGAAGGGAGTGGTGTTTCGTTGGGGAAAAGCACAAGAGGAGTCCTTTGCCACTTTGAAGGACAAGCTTACACACGCGCCTTTGCTGCAACTTCCAAACTTTGGTAAGATTTTTGAACTTGAATGTGATGCAAGTGGAGTTGGCATTGGTGGTGTTTTGATGCAAGATGGTAAACCCGTTGCATACTTTAGCGAAAAATTGAATGGCCCCGTTCTGAATTATTCTACGTATGATAAGGAATTGTATGCTCTTGTACGTTCTTTACAAACGTGGCGTCATTATTTGTGGCCTAAAGAATTTGTTATTCATTCGGATCATGAATCGCTTAAGTATCTTCGTTCACAAAATAATCTGAACCGTAGACATGCTAAATGGGTTGAATTTATTGAATCTTTTCCTTACATCATTAAACATAAGAAAGGGAAGAAAAATGTGATTGCCGATGCTTTGTCTAGACGATATGCTTTGCTGTCCCAACTTGATTGTCGCATTTTTGGACTTGAATCGATTAAAGAAACATATGCGCTTGATCCTGATTTTAAAGATGCTTTACTGAATTGTAAAGAGGGACGTTCATGGAACAAGTTTGTGCTGAATGATGGGTTTTTGTTTAGAGCTAACCGCCTATGCATTCCAGTTGGTTTCGTTCGTCTTTTGTTGATACAGGAAGCGCATGGAGGAGGATTGATGGGACATTTTGGTGCTAAAAAGACGGAGGATGTTTTGGCCGCACATTTCTTTTGGCCAAAGATGAAGAGAGACATTGAGCGGTTCGTGACTCGCTGCACTACATGTCAGAAAGCTAAGTCTCGCTTGAATCCACATAGTTTATACATGCCTCTTCCGGTTCCTTCTATTCCTTGGGCGGATATTTCTATGGATTTTGTTTTGGGATTGCCAAGGACTAAGAGGGGGAGGGATAGCATTTTTGTTGTGGTGGATCGTTTTTCGAAAATTGCACATTTTATACCATGTCATAAGAGTGATGATGCTATTCATATTGCTGACCTCTTTTTAAAAGAGATTGTATGGTTTGCCTTCTACTATTGTTTCATATCGTGATGCAAAATTCTTGAGTCACTTTTGGCGTACTTTGTGGAACAAGTTGGGTACAAAACTGTTAATTCTACCACTTGTCATCCACAAACCGATGGACAAACTGAGGTGGTGAACCGTACTTTGGGTACCATGTTGAGGGCTGTTTTGAAGAAAAATTTGAAGATGTGGGAAGAATGTTTGCCACATGTGGAGTTTGCATAAAAATCGGGCAACACATTCTACCACTAAGGTAAGTCTTTTTCAGGTAGTGTATGGTTTCAACCCCGTGCCCCCATTGATATTCTACCTTTGCCTACTAGTGAGAGGGTACATAATGATGCTAAAGATCGTGCTGATTTTATTTTGAAAATGCATGAAACAAGTAAGCACAACATTGAAAAGATGACTGAAAAATATAAAGTTGCCGGTAGTAAAGGAAAAAGAGAAGTTAAACTTGAACCGGGTGACTTAGTTTGGTTGCACTTTAGAAAGGATCGTTTTCCAGAATTGAGAAAGTCTAAGTTAATGCCTAGAGCTGATGGTCCTTTCAAAATACTTGAGAAGATTAATGATAATGCATATAAACTTCGGGGTTAGTCCTACATTTAACATTTCAGATTTGAGGCCTTACTTTGGAGAAGAAGATGAGCTTGAGTCGAGGACGACTCCAATTCAAAAGGGGGAGGATGATGAGGACATCACTCCTTCGGATGCACACAACACTCCTCCACATGACATTGAAGGTCCTATAACTAGAACTCGCGCGCGACAATTAAATTTAGAAGTGAGCTCGTTCTTACGTACTTATTTATTTGATTTTGAGAATAGATTGCTACCTAATGAATGTATTATGATTAGGAACTATGGAGAGGACCAGGGGATGAGTGGAGAGGAGCTTGGAGGCGGAGAAGACCAGCAAGGACGTCCAAGTCAAGTTGGAGACCCAAGCGAAGTCGATTTCGGTTCTGTTTCGGAGTCCAGGAGCAGTCTGTACTAAAACGGCCGCCCAGGTCGCATACGGGCTCCGTTTTGGGCGAACCAGATATGGATGGAAAGATAATTCGACCACCTTTCCAATGGCACCAGTTTCAAGTCCAAATTCATCCAGAGTCGTCAGGAAGCGTCGAAACAAGTGGACGTCCAGAATCTGTCTTGGCGCTGTGACGCCGTCTTTGGAATTTGGGCTTTGTATCTTGTGTGAGCCCATTAGGGGTGTGTCCAGGGGATGTTGCACGCCCCTTAGACTATATTTACAGCCGCCGGCGCATGAGTTAGGGTGGGGTTTTGCTTAAATTAATCTGTCATTGAACAGTTTCGCCGCCGTCGGTTTGTGAGACCCCAACTTCGTGAGATTAAGTTGTCATCTGCAATTTGGTTGCAATCTTCTTTGTTATTGCTTGTGTTCTTCGATTCGCTTGCAGGGATAAGCCTTCTGGGCGAGGTCAACCGTGCAACGCCGGTTGATAACCAGAGAAGACGTGGTACTGCGATTGCGGGGTTTCGGACGTGTTGTTCGGAAGCCGGATCGACGTGTGTCACATCTTCGACCTAATCGTCGTTTACCACCGAACCTTTCGGAAGATCGGGCACCCTAGTCCACATCACACTGTGCCACGTCGGACAAAACCACTCTGAAAACCGCCGAGGGAGGAAACTTGAACCGACTAGATGAGTTAAGGGAGTCTGGTACCCGGTTTTATAGTTCGAGGGAAAAGTTGCAACTCCTATAATAGTTTTTTTTTTTGAGATTACACAGTACAACTCAGACACTCACAACGCACTCACACTCACCCCTATGAGCACACGTACGCAAACCCTACCCCTATGAGCATCTTCGAAGACTGAGCCGGCAAATCCAGAGATACGAAGTCACCACTGGCGCCTCGCTGTCGACGGGAGCGTCGCCTACCACTGAAAGCACAAATGCCGTTAAATCCTTGAAAATTCGCTCCCACGGGGAGTCGAACCCAGGACCTAAGAGGTGTTACTCGGATGACTTAACCACTAGGCCATGACCCCTTTCACAACTCCTATAATAGTTGAGGGAGGTCAAACGGACTTTTCCCTATCCGCAACCCAGTTAGTACAAGATTAGAATCCGGCCCAGTTAAGAACTTGCAAGATATATACTCACGTAGAAGAGATGCTTAAAGTTTCTAGAAACAAAAGAAGAAATGCTTAAAAAAAAACTCACGTACAGGAACACAGTTCAAATTATGTACTGTCCCAAAAAAAAAGTTCAAATTGCGTACAGTAGACTCATGGGCACACGACTCCTCTGTAATTTTTTTATTTTGTATTATATAGTTATTAGATTAGATTTGGATTGGAAAAAAAAAATCATGTACGGGCAGATAAATCCTTTGTAAACTTTTGTTTAAAATACTATGCGAAACAAGAGAGATTTTTTAAAGCAACTTCTATGTTGCATCTCACTACCAGGAAAACCAGATATGCTCTCGGTGGCTCAAACCCTGGGCAGGTTGCCCCACGTCACTTCACGCTTGAGTCCAATGTATTGTGCAATACTGCAATGTGGTCATTTCGGTCGAAATTCCGAATGCTTGCATGAATGTTTGAATTGAACCGGGTTGGGCATCTGGATTTAAAATAGAACTAAATTTCGAATTGAATCGGATTGGGCAAGTGGATCGCAATTTGGGAGAAGCAGACACGTGGATCAACAAAGATATCTGAATCGGGTTTGGCTTCCTTTTGTTTTATTCTCTTCTTTTATAAAAAGACAACACTGGATATTAGTCAGTTTGCGTTAAAATGCCGACTATCGCAAAGTCATAGAGCCAGCCTTCGGACTCGAGCTCGCTAGACTGTGAATCCGCACTGTTATTCATCTTTTCTTGCATGTAAACATTTTAATAGAATCTTTTTTAAAGGCTTTACAGTATGAGCAGTTCATTCACATCAAAAGTTAGGTGGCCAGCGGAACAATCACAACAAGTAAACATGTGTGAACTGGTATATACATTTCTTTCAGATTATAGCGCCTGCATCATACATCCCATAATCACCATCAGACCTAGGCACCACAAGAATTATATTTATCTAGAACTATAGTTGCAACGGCTTAGCCAATAAGTATGAAACAACAGCTAGCCAGCCTGCTGCTCTGCAGAACCCTGATACAGATATCATATTTCTTTTTAGTAATTGATCTCTAATTATTGTGTGGTCACACTCTTCGCCAGATTTCTCGGTTGGTCAACATCGAATCCCCGAAGAACAGTAAGATGATATGCAAGCAGCTGAACACAAACATGACAACGGTGAATAAAATCGCAATAAAAGATTATGGAATGGTGCAAATTAAAATGTCACTCCGGAATATGGCAAACGATAATGAAGCAAAGCCTGGACGAACCTGTAATGGAATAATGTTAATAATTGGTTGGAGACAGTCTGCAATCTCTGGAACCTCAATAACTCTGCAAGATCCATTAGGGCAGACAACAGACGCATCTCCCTTTGAGCACATGACTATCAAGCGCCCCTTGCGTGAAAGGAGTTGTTGGATTACTGATTGTTGCTTTCTGCAATATGTGGAGAACTTGTTAGGCTGAGCCTAGCTAGTTATATATTGAGAAAAAAAAAGGTAATCTAGTTCATTTTCAAAATGCTCGATCACCTGAAGCATGCATCGCGTGTTGCGATCACAATGATCGAAAGGTTCTCGTCCACTAGGGCCAGTGGCCCATGTTTCATCTCACCAGAAAGCATGCCTTCACTATGCATCAGTGAAACCTCCTTAACTTTGAGAGCACCCTCTAAGGCAGTGGCATAGTTATAACCTCTTCCGAACACAAGGAGGGACTCCGAGTCAACTAAGAAAGAGGCAAGTTCCCTCATTTCAGTATCAAGTTTGAGAACTTCGCTAACATAGCCTGCATACACGATTGAAAATGTCAATGAACTCAAAACGCAACATTTTGTAAATAATATATTTTTTTATCTGCTACAACTTACTTGGAAGACAGGAAAGACCGTTGATGATGGCATCCCTTCTAACTTGAGTGGATATTTGATCAGATCCAATGGCCAAGGCTATCATCGCCATTACTACTATTTGACTTGTATATGCCTGCAAGGTTGTCAGGCATATTCTGTTAGGAAACAATAAGGGTAAAAATGGAAACCATTCCTGCATGGTAATGTACACAGAACAACCTTGGTGCTGGCAACACCAATTTCACAACCAGCATTGATATGAACTCCACAGTGTGTTCTCCGTGACAGTGAGCTTCCGACTGTATTGGTTATGCCAAGACAAAGTGCTCCATTTTCTAGTGCATATTCTAGAGCTTGGAGGGTATCTGCTGTCTCCCCTGACTGACTAACAAAAATAGCAGTGTCGGATCTATAGATGGGACCTTGTCTATCCAGCAAGTCACTTGCAACCTCCATGGTTACAGGAATACCTGTCATCCAAATAAAAGCAAGGAGAAAAAGAATGATTTCGGATACAGATCAACAGTTAATACTCACTCTTCTGAGATGAAACTAGTATTTCTTCATCAAGAAAATCCAGATGATGGACTGGTTGATATGACTAACCAATCAATTCTTCAAAGAAAGGTCTTGCAGCTAAGGCAGCATTATAACTTGTCCCACAACCAATAAAAACAACTCTTCTACTGTGCCTGATTGTTTTCATATGTTCCTTCAGTCCACCTAAAATAACTCTGCCATTCTTCAGTCGACCCCTCATCGTTGTTGTTAGAGAATGTGGCTGTTCATGGATCTCTTTCTGCATGAAGTGGTCATAGCTTCCTTTATTTATTTGCTCAACCTCCATCTCAAGAACTGACAATGCCCGTTGCACAGATCCTGGAGCTTCTATATCTTTGTCCAGTTTAAAGATAGACACGCTACCATCCTGAAATGCTCGGACTGTCAGAGTTTAGAATGAAAAAAAGATCACGTGTTTCTTTGACATCAAGTGGCAGTAGGAAACTACAAATAGTATTGACTGATTAATGCCAAATATGTTGAGCTCTACAAGGGAAGTTTATTCCCAAACAAAAAAAAACTTTATTTAAGTGAAGACACGTATTCCTTTTTAGTATATAAAAATAGAGAGAAGGGCCATAACAAATACCTTAATATGTAAGATTTCATTATCTTCAATAGCTAAGTAGTTCTTGGTATGCTCTACCACAGCAAATAAATCACTGGAGAAGAATAATTCTTTCGGCTTTCCATTTGAAGTTAAGGCTTTGACATCATGGCATGGTTTTCCGCTCAATTCCTAGAAGTTGATTGACCAGATCATAGTTCTATTAAATAAAACCAACCAAAAAACGAAAGGGACCAGATCATTGAATGATATTTGCTTACTTTGACACCAAGTATCAGTGTGCTGCCTCGCTTGCATGCAACCAACTCGTTGGGGTAGTGTGGACTCTTGAAGATAAGTGCATAGGCACCTTCAAGCTTTCTCATAACTTTCATAACAACTTGGCTAAATGTTATTACATCACCTAAGAAAATAAAATAGAAGTTAAAGAACTCATGTGGCATATCTTTCCAGTTTTTTCTTTGTTAAATTTCTTCATTAAGGATATAAATATTTATGAATGTACCTTCACAATCATGAGCCTTATCAAAGACAAACTTTGCTAATTTAGGTATGACTTCTGTGTCAGTATCGGAATCAAAGGTGAACTTGTGCCGAGTGAGTGTATCTTTTAGAGCCTGAACAAAAAAATGTCAATAAAATAAGTTAGAATACAATTTTATTATGCCACTGCATGATACCAAAACAGTGTTAGCTGGTACTGGGACCGTGGCACACGATCGCTGTTAGCAAAACTACAAGCCTACAACAACACCTACCCTACACTATCCAGCGCAAATAGTATTGTTTTTATGTTCATCGACCACAATTCGGTAGACACATATCAAATTCGGCATGTCAAAATTTCAAGCTAAATAGTTTACTAGTATACAAGCTTCAAAAGAAGGTTGGTTCTCTGTTTATGAGGAAATTCAAAGGAACCGTGCCCATATGGAGGGTCTCAAACATTAAAATATATATAACGCGCAAAACATGATACAAGTCACAGTTTATCTAATGAATCATGTGCGCCCTTGCACAACTATAGAAAAAATAATAGGGAAAAGAGAACAAGATTCTATATATGATATCACAACTGTAAAGGGACCTAACCTCATAGTTAGTGATGATTCCATTGTGGACGACCAAGAACTCATCACCGTCACCAGAAGATTGGGGATGGCTGTTCCTTGGAGCAGGCACACCATGGGTAGCCCACCTTGTGTGAGCAATTCCAGCATGGACACTAAATGCGGCATCCAAGTTCACATCCTTCTGATCAACCTCTGAAAAACAAACAAAAAAAAAAGTTCTATCAGGAACCCTGCAGTAGTTTACCTTTTTGTGCCTAGTTTATATGGGTTACATTTACCATATACGGAGCTCTAAATTTCAAACAGGACACACAGGATGCAGAATCAAGAGGAAATACGAAAAAATTATGATTTTTCAAAGCGCCAAATTGCATCAAAAAATTTATGCACGACATAAATCTAAAATGAGAAAGAAAGAACATTTCTTATTACTCCAACTTCTTAAGGAACATTTCTTATTACTCCAACTTCGTATCTCTGCGTCCTAAATGAGCTGGCTTGAAGCTCCAAAACTCAAACCAAACTGGATAAAGAAAGCACAGCAACGAGAGAAAAACTAACCAGAGTAGACGGATTGCACGAGGTTTTCGATCTTGCCCTGCTGCCGGAACACAAGCGGGGGCGCCCCTAGATACCGCGTCGATTGAGAAGCAGGGTGGTCGGCGTCGATAGCGATCCCCGAGGAGTCGTAGCCACGGTACTCCAGCCGACGGAGGCCATTGAAGAGGACATCCAGGATGTAGCGACGGTCCCGTGGCACATTGTAGTTGAGGTACGCGAAGATTCCGCACATCTTCCTTCCTTGTGTTCCAGAAGACTCCTGTAATGCTCGCAGCAACTGAGCGAGCGAGACAGGGAGCTGAGGAAGACAAACGTGATGTTTGAGGTTCAATGCCATAGTTTTGCCATGATAAAATGAAGCGAGTATATATGATCTAGCTATTGGTTTTGTCCAATGGATAACCAGGGCAAATTCTCTTGTGAACTTCATTTTGCTGATTACTACTGTGTTGGAGTTTCTTTGTCAAAGATTAACCGTTGTTCTTGCAGTCCATACTACCATTTCATGAGGATTAGTGTACAGAGGTTCCATTGTATGTAAAAAGAGAGAGAAGAACATTGTAATTAGTGCGTACGCATAGTTGATTGTAGGGGACTGACCTTGCGGGGTGTTTCCTGGTGCTGCGAGTTGAACTGATGAGGTTGCTTCAGTTTTCAGGTCGCAAGCATGACGACGAAGAAAGCTGCCTCGCTCTCCCATGGCTACAGGGATATTTATGCTTCAGAGAGGTAGTTAGCAGAGGGTCCTGCCATTTATTTATCAAAAAAGCCACGGCGTGTTCGGCACCAAGTTATTATTATATAATTATAAGGGCCCTAAACAAACTTATCAAGACTGCTAACTGGGCATTGTAAATGTCTTTCACGACGGTATGACACATGCAACGCGTCTTACCCGGAAATGGATACTTTGATATGCATGCAGCTGCTGTTAGCGCCACGCGGTTGCTTCATAAATATAATACCAGTTGAATTATTGCAAGAACAATCAAAGATTCTAAGCTAGGCTGCGCGTTATCTTCACGATTAATTAGACTGCATCTATATGGCCCTCCAAGTCGTTTTAATTTGGGAAAAGCTTTAGTCTCTAAAAGAATCATGTGGCTTCAGATTTATAATTAAAGATTTTATTGGAAACAAAGAGTTTTGAAACTCAAAGACTCAATGTTCTGACTTACATCCTAAAACATATGAGTAAAGGAAGCTGCATAATTCAGTCTTGATAATAATTCTCAGCACGCGCCGCACGCGAGCACATATGCATAAAGCAGCTACCTAATACTCTGGCCTGGCTCCTTGTGGTTTCAACTTCTCAATGCTGTATCCAGAAGCTATTTTGGATAAGCCTTAACTCAAAAGAATGCATGCAGTTCTTGTACATAAAGATCCAATAATCATTTCAAGGTTTAACCAAAGTCACACGTTTTTAACTTTGACTGTTGAAGTCATCATGAATTCTTCTATCATAATTCGTAACTCTCTCTATTTATAATTATTTATTTTTACATATATTATATTGGTCAGAGTTGAGAATGTTTGATTTTGACCAAACCTAAAAATGCTTACATTTCCGAATGTAAGGAGTATACAACTAAGCTAAAATTTGTTATCAGAGAAGTGATCCAGGCAGCATGAAACCCTTTAAGTATATGTAGACCCATGTGAAAAGGAAACAAAACTTTGGCCCTTATGTTGGCACAGCTGGCGAAGCCAACAACGCATTCGACAATGTGACTTTAGCAAGCCCCATGAGTATGTGCCAAGCAAATAGTTTCTCCAGACAAGCAAATCATGAAACAATTTAGCAAGGTAAAAATTCAGCATGTCAAAAAATTCACCTGATAACATGATGTAGATTCAGAGACAGCCGACGTAAAAACTGGATATTCATAGTTTTTACAATGCCCAAGTGAAACAGTCCTTCTAGACAAATTCTACCAGACTATTGTGCCGCAAGATAGTAGAAATGAACATGGAAGGAGCAACCTGGAAGTCTGGGAGGGAATTACTAGGTCCAGTGACAGCAATATCTCAGGCTGTAGCTGGATTCAAGTTCCAACCTTACACATCAGTGCTCCGAAATGCAACAAATATACATAGCATTTCTAATCAGTCCAACAACCATATGTAATGCTAGACACCTCAATAATCTTGGTAATCTAAAATAATTACAATGTGCCAATGGCTAGTCAACAAGTATGAAACAATCACTAGCCCGCCTGCTCTCTATAGAACCTTGATACAACATTTCAATAAAGTAATCAGACTTGATTCATTGTGTGGTCACACTCTTCGCTAGATTCCTTGGTTGGTCAACATTGAATCCACGAAGAACAGTAAGATGGTATGCAAGCAACTGGACAAAAACGTGACAAATACATTCTTCTGTCAGTATAATCGCAGTATAATATGGAAGGTGCAAAAGGAGATTTTAGGATTTGATAAAAATATAACAAATTAAAGCTTGGAGGAACCTGTAATGGAATTATATTGATCACTGGTTGGAGGCAGTCTGCAACCTCTGGAACTTCAATAACTCTGCAAGATCCACTAGGACATACAGCAGATGCATCCCCCTTTGAGCACATTACAATCAGTCGCCCTTTGCGTGAAAGCAGCTGCTGAATTACTGACTGTTGCTTGCTGCAACATATCCAAAACTTGTTTAGCGGAGCCCTGTTTTAAGTAAACAAAAGTTGACCTTGTTCCTTTTACAAAAGACTTACCTGAAGCATGCATCACGTGTTGCAATCACAATGATGGGAAGGTTTTCATCGACTAGTGCCAGCGGCCCATGTTTCATCTCACCAGCAAGCATGCCTTCACTGTGCATTAGTGCAACCTCCTTTACTTTGAGAGCACCCTCTAATGCTGTGGCATAGTCCTGGAAATGAAAGGCGCTGCTAGGCGCTCGCCTAGGCGCGCTGAAGCGCTAGGCGGAGGCCTTCCGCCTCGCCTTGCAGGGTAGGCGCTCCCTAGGCGCTCGGAGTGCTTCCGCGGGGAAAAGGCGGCCCTACGCGGTCGCCTAGGCGCGACGCAGGCAACAGCGGGAGTCGACAGCGCGGGAGAAGGGCGGCGAGAGCGCGATTTGGAGAGGATCTGACCTCGGTCGCCGTCGAATCCCTTGCCTCTGCCGAGTTGCTGTCGTCGCGCCGCCGGATTTGAGTTGGGAGAGAGAAGAACGAAGCGCTGGCGGCGGGGTAGGGGAAGGGATGCGTGGGGATGGGGTGCATGAGTGCATGACAAGGCTGATGGGCTTGGTGGTGCGTGAGTGGGCTGGGCCTGATGGGGAATGAGTTGCCTTTTCTCCTTTTTTTCCCTTCACTTTTTCTTCTTTTTAACATCAGATTAATGTATAATCACTACAGTAAGGTACGCCTAGGGAAACGATTAAACGCGCTGAGGCACGCTTAGGCGCTAGGCGGAGGGTCAGCGCCCGCCTAGCGCCTAGCGCCCTCCTGAATCAGGGGCATAGTTATAACCTCTTCCGAAAACAAGGAGTGACTCTGAGTCAATTAAGGAAGAAGCAAGTTCCTTCATTTCAACATCAAGTTTGAGAACTTCACTAACATTTTCTGCAATGTGGAAGATACCCGTTTGGAAATGTCAACAAACAACAATTTTCTTTCACTATATAATATATTTTTTGACCCAGTGCAACGTACTTGGGAGACTGGAAAGGCCACTGATGATAGCATCCCTTCTAGCTTGAGTGGATATTTGATCAGATCCAATAGCCAAGGCCATCATTGCCATGGCTACTATTTGACTTGTATATGCCTGCAAGATTATCAGATATTGTTAAGATTGGCTAAAAGGGGAAAATGTCTCAACATCAAAATGTATATAGACCAACCTTGGTACTGGCAACACCAATCTCACAACCAGCATTGATATGAACTCCGCAATGCGTTCTTCTTGACAGTGTGCTTCCAACGGTATTTGTTATGCCTAAACAAAGCGCTCCATTTGCTAGAGCATAATCAAGGGCAAGGAGGGTATCAGCAGTTTCCCCTGATTGACTAACAAAAACTGCAGTGTCTTCTCTATAGATGGGACCTTGTCTGTCCAGCAAGTCACTTGCAACCTCCATAGTCACAGGAATACCTATTATCAGAAACACTTGCATTAAAGATCGCTAGCTAAATATTAATTGGACTAACAATGCCTATCATTTCCACATCAGGACAACCAGATGAACTAATTCCACAGTGGGAGGCTCTCCTACTGTTTTCGCGTCAAAAAAAAGAAAAGACGATCTAATTCATTTGACTTACCAGTTAATTCTTCCACAAAAGGTCTTGCAGCTAAGGCAGCATTGTAGCTTGTACCACAGCCAATAAAGACTACCCTTCTACTTCTCCTAATTGTTTTGAGATGTTCCTTCAGTCCACCTAAAAGAATCCCACCATCCTTCAGTCTACCCCTCATTGTTGTTGTCAGTGAATGTGGCTGTTCGTGGATTTCTTTTTGCATGAAGTGGTCATAACTTCCTTTCTTTATTTGCTCTACTTCCATCTCAAGAACAGATAATGCCCGTTGCACAGATGCTGGCTTTTCTTTTCCTTGATCAAATTTAAGAACAGACACACTGCCATCCTGTAACGCTTAAAACAGTTAGACCTTAGGGGAAGTCTAAAGCATACTGGAACAGGGAAGAAATTTTTTGCATGTGGCATGTCTTCATTTTTAGAGGCAATAGGAAAAATGGATAAATATACCAATTGCTTTAGGTGGTTAATTGTTTCTTCAATAGCATGTTGGCAGGAAACAATGTATCGTGTCAGAAAAAAATAAATATATCAAGGTCTATAAAAAGAAGGTTATTGCCAAACGAGAAGCCCATTTATATAAAAGAAAGATGGGATAAAGAGTAATAGAGGACATCGATGTGAATTAACAGAACAAGACCTTGAAAAATACCTTAATGTGAACGATTTCATCGTCTTCAATAGCTAAATAGTTTTTGGTATGCTCTACAATAGCACATAAATCACTGGAGAAGAACAATTCTTTGGGCTTTCCATTTGTGGTCAAGGCTTTAACATCATGAAACGACTTCCCACTGTTTTGGCAACTCAATTCCTGAAACATGGAGATGATAGTCATGATATGCATATTACAGAAGGTTCAAATTCGACACAGACAAAGCATAATATCTGTATGATGACAATAATAAACAACGATGTGGGTAGCAATGCAAAATATGGCCAAAAAAAATACTGACCAACCAGTAGCAAAACACATGCCAGGTAGGCAGGTTATTCCAATAAAGGAACTTATAGGGTACATACAATGCAAGGAGATAGAATCAATGTCATGCTTTAATGCTTTGTTTTGGATTTTTTTTTTTCTTTTTGTTTCCTTGGCACGTATTTCTGAAGCAGATGATGGCAAGTGAAAGGTAGCTCTAGCATTTCATTAAACAGCAAAAAAACAACGTAAGCCAAATAACATATAGATTTCTTGTGCCACACAATTGAGCAGATTATTTTTCTCAAAGTAAACTTATCCAATGACCGAAAAAGAATAAGTAAGTCATCTTCTTACATTTACACCAAGTATAAGTGTACTGCCTCGCTTGCATGCGATCAACTCATTTGGATAGTGTGGACTTTTAAAGATAAGTGCATAAGCTCCTTCAAGTTGTCTCATAACTTCCATAACAACTTGGCTAAATGTCACATCGCCTGAGAAAAGAAAAGAAACAATAACACAAATATAGGTTTAACAAGAAATAAAGCAGATGTGTTTAGACGGTATTAATTTCTATGTGATGCAATGGTAAGTACTCATGGGAGCTCAAGGCAGTCTACTACCAAGTTATGTGTAATGACTTTCCTGACATGCTTTAGGTTACAGGTGTTGAACATAAATAGCATAACAGATGTATCATTTGTGATGCATGATATCCATTTTTTAGCCATAGTATATGCGCCAAAGAAAAACTTAAGAGCAATTATGGGACAATGGTATGGGTAAAGATCAAACTGTACAAAGACAGACATATACCTTTTTCATCGTGAGCCTTATCAAACACAAACTTTGCAAGCTTAGGGATAACTTCAGTATCGGTATCGGACTCAAAGGTGAAACCATGCCGAGTTAGCGTCTCTTTGAGAACCTGAGAAGATATTTACACACGAAAGTTAGAATAAAACCTTATCATATGGTCCCATGCTAATCTAAGATATTATTGGGAGGTTGCATATGATCACAACTCAAGCTTCAGAGGGGTCTATAGTCTATACTTGAGAGTCCCAGATGTTTGATAAACAAATGATCAACTTTCGAAAATCAGGCACAGCATATTGACAACTCTACAAATTATGCAAGAAAAATAAAAGAAATGCAACAAAAACCAATCTCACCGTGACAGAATAATAATTACTGGTATTCCGCCGACAAAATAATGTACTACTGATCTGCGATGCTACTACTATTGGTCTTAGTAATATGAGCTTGGAATGTAAAGGGAAGGTTCCCTCTTAAAATAAAACATAGGATAATGAGACATCCCATGTGGAGGGGCAAAAAACAATAGGCTTTAGCATGAGGTGCAAGTTAGTACAGGCATGTTGTCTCGATGATCCATGTGCACCCACAACTCAAAAGACTATAGAAACTAAACCATGCACAAGAACTCTATTATATAACAGTAATATGCCAGTGACAAAGTACACAGACCTCGTAGTTTGTGATGATGCCATTGTGGACGACCAAGAACTCATCCCCGGCGCCAGATGATTGGGGGTGGCTGTTCCTTGGAGCAGGTACACCATGAGTTGCCCACCTGGTGTGAGCAATCGCAGCATGAACACTGAATGTGGCATCCAAGTTCACATCCTTCTCATCAACCTCTGAATAACACAAACATTCGAGAAATCAAGAGAAGTGACGCTGAATTTTGAGACCTTGCAACTCCAAATATAAAATTGCGAAGTAAGAACCAAATCACTACACGACATAACGAAATTCCCCCAAACTGAATCGAAACCCGGTCAAAATCGAAGCTTTACCGCGTCAAACAGCCGACACAGACCCTCAAACGAAATGTCTCATATCGTAACAAAACAAAAATCTTTTCTTTGCACCACGATGCATCTCGGGAGCAAAAGATTGAATCGAACAAGGGGGAAGTCGGAAGGGAGAAGTACTGACCAGCGTAGACGGATCGCACGAGGTTCTCGATCTTGCCCTCCTGGCGGAACACAAGCGGAGGCGCCCCGGCATATGACGCCCCAGAAGAAGAGGAGGAGGAGGAGGAGGAGGAGGAGAGGTCGGCGTCGAGCGCGATCCCGGAGGAGTCGTAGCCGCGGTACTCGAGGCGGCGGAGGCCGTTGAAGAGGACCTCGAGGATGTAGCGGCGCTCCCGCGACACATTGTAGTTGAGGTAGGCGAAGATCCCGCACATCCTGAGCGAGCGCAAATGGATTGGGCTCGCAGTTGCAGCGGAGGAGACTCTACTATGAGAAGAGAAACGGTTGGGTTGAGACGAGGAGTTCCAGCCGAGAAGAGGAGTTGAGTCGAGGAAGAAGAGAAACACAGTCGCGTTGTTTGGGCGGCTTGGGTTTGGACTCGTGGGAGTGCGTCTTGTACTGACTCGGGCTACTTATGGATTTGAATTTTCTTTATTTTCTCTAAATTGAACTGATATTCACATGAAATTACTAGCTTGGTGCCTAATATTCTGTAGTTTGTATTGAAGCTTGTATTTCTTAAGCGAGATGCCTCATTTTACTATATTTAGGCCACACTGTATTAACTTTGGAGCGGCGAAAGAGAGATGAAAGGAGTATACATGACAACTTTATATTGTAAGAGGGTAACATTTCGAAATCACACCGCGGATATTGGTATCTACTCAGCAACGATGATAACATGATTGTTTTAAGCTTCAACAATTGATAGCAACTCACAAAAATTAGTACTATGGGTAACGCGTGGTCGTGGTGCGATTTGATTGGTGCGAGCACGTTGCCAAACTGCGCACAAGGCGCCACTTGTGAGGTCCGGTCAACCAAGGGCAGCGGAGAAAGATCTTGATTTCAGCGGGCTTTCTGCAGTCGTTTTCCCAACGGACCAACGTGCGTAAATGCTGCTGCTAGCTGGGTCGTGCCGGAGCCCGGAGGCTCTCAGCCGACCTGCTCCCTACTACTGGTTTGCTGCGCACCAATGACCGTAAACCGATCAGTCAGCCCGTCGCAGCTAACGTGATACGATGTTAGGTCAGTCTCAATGCATACTTTTATTTCACACTTTCCAAAAGTGCCACGTCAGATTTAGAGTTTTCATATGAGAAATGAAATGACCTATCTCAATGCATGATTTCATCTCACGATTTCATAGACAAAGCATAACATTAAATTGTTGCATTAAGATTGGTCAAGACACGTTGGGATGAAAGTTTTTGCTCTCAATGGGTGTTTCATTGAACTTTCATATATATGAAAGCGTGCCAAATGCCTTTCATAGGGATGAAAGGAACTTCTTCTCTTTCATCTTAATTGATGTGCCATGTCATCTATTTTGTTGATATGACACCTTATTTAATGTTGATGAAAGACCAATTAAGACTGGCCTTAACCAAGCTAACGTGATTCCAGGATACTATAATCACAGCTTTCTACTCCATTCCATTTCCACATACTATAATCCCCCTCCAAACAAACAGCAAGTACACCAAACAAAAGCTGGGACCGACGCTGTCATTTGTCAACACGCACCTAACCTAATTACCTAAACAAAGAGGACAAGATCAAGCACCCAAATCCCAATGCTTGTACTAGCACTAGTAAAAATGCACGTGCGTCACGCACGTGTTTAGAAAATTGTATCATTTGTCGGGACCATAAAACTTACGAACAACTTGACTACATGTTTATTTATTACTTTAGAAAAAAGTTAATTTGAAAAGAGTCACGTAAAATCATAAGACATCCAATTAAAATTACATTTGTTTTGTGCCAACTATGCCTCCAGAGCTGCAGTTGAGTCTCCTTGGACTCGACTCGGAAAAACAAAATTAGGCCCTATGTGAGAAATCGCAATAAACAATTGTTTCTCCTATTGTATGATGGTTTTTTCTCTATAAAGACTAAGAATTGCATTTAGGCATTTATTCTAAAAGATAAAAAGTTTTCAAACAACTCATGTCGTAAAGCATAATCCATCATCCAAAGTAATTTAAAAACCACCTGAGTCACATGTGTTTAAAAAGCTTAAAATGATATCAAAGATCCTGGTAATAATATATTTTATATGGATAACAAAAACTCAGATGTTTGAAATTCAGGATATTTGCAGTGCCAAAAATAAAGATTAGATCACAATAAAATTTACCGAGCGAGTTCAACATAAATCAACTACATACAGAGAATTGTATAGTCCATAAAGTGATGAACAACATGACAAGCAATCTCTCGCACACCCCTTGTTAAGAAGATGCGAAAATATAAACACACGAGGCTGCATACACTGGACAAAAGAAAGCTTCGAGGTGATTTCATTTTGCAGAGTTCGGATTTTTGGGCAGGTTGAAAATAAATAATAGATCAAGGGAATTGGTAAATTATAAAGGACAACAGCTTGTGGTAGGAATCTCAACAGCACAATTCCTTTTGAATCTCACATTAAAAAGTTCTTTTAAGAAAACTGACTATCACCACCAAGGATTTGGCACCATGGAATTCCATTAACTTGATTAATCATTTGGCAATCCTTTGATAGGCAAAATGTCATGGCTGGTGAGGCCTACTAATTTTTATCGAGATTTTGGACCATCACAATAAGCAGCTCGTAATTCTTGAGGATGCCCTTTTGTTGCCTCTGCACAGCTGCATCCCACTTCCGAAAAAGCTTATGCAACAATCTGTATGATCAAAGGCAAAGGGAATGTATACCTTTATTAGGAGCCTTGAACAAACTGGCAGTGTAGGCATTGACATAATTAATAATTTCACAAAAATAATGATACGTGGCAAGGAATTAATAAAGTTTATGATAAATGATCTTCTTAACACCACATATTGACACTGAAAAATACAAGGCACTACAATTTGTAATGCAGTGAATACCCTAAACCCCGCTACTGTTGTTCTAAATGAAAACAAACTCAAATATATGTATGCATCAAAAGATCAAAAATTTCTAGAAAATTTTCCAATGAGGCAGAGATAGAAAAATTTTGAAATAGGACTGTCCGAGTTGGATTGTATTAGAAGGCCAACTCACCACCTTTCTACCAAAAGCAAGAGGTTTATAGAACATCCACTGAAACTGTTTTAGCATAAGATCCAACCTGGATTCCTGATGTATTTCTTTGTCCACGACAATTCTATGAGCAAGGCACTAATGCACGATGGACGGGTTTTTTTTTTCAAGACTCATGACATTCACAATAATGGATAAGCAGACTATTGCATATCACTTTGCATCAAGATCTCTCTCGAGATGTTTGAAAATCCATTGATTAACAAACTCCACTCTCCAGATATTTCATTGCATAATTAAAAAACAAATTCTCAAATCAATCAACATTGTGCGAAGATCAAAGCAGTACCTGTTTGACTTTAATGCAAGTTGGAGCTGGTTCAATCAGCTGAAATTTGGAAGCCTGCATACACTTGGATCATAGAATCAACTTCAACCTGTGGCTCCTTTGAACGTTCCTGATCCCACTTTAATGTAAGAAAGGTGTCGTTTGGTTCATGTACATTTCCTATAGTCATTGAGGCTAAAATCATGCTAAAAGTTCAACGTTGGGAATTGTTTTATATGCATAACACAAAAAAAAAATCATTGTCAAAAGTTTCAGGTACAGTATATTTGAATATATCAAAATGTAAGGAATATTAAGGCCATATAGGGATAATTGAAAATGAAAATACAAAAGTTCAGGCAAAATTAAGGCATATGCAGAGATAATTATTGTAATAATAGATGTTGGGTCAGTGGCTAACATTTTGTTAGATCTACTCATCACTCTCATGGACTCTGCATACAGCTAGTATGAAATCCTTGTGGTGAAGCAGCATAAAAATAGAAATTAATTATACATGTCAATAATCAATATATAGTTACCCATGGAAAGTCTATGTGATCGCAATAGCTAAACATGTCCATTTTCAGATTTAGGATATTAAGCATACATTATCTATTAAAGGATATTCATATTGTCAATAATGATTAAGATTGACAAAGATGCATGTTACAAGGGTTTTGAAAGAGTTTTGAAATAAAAAAAATATAAAATTTACAAAAAAAGATGGGTTGGCAATCAGTATCGACCTGTTGAACAGTTTAGAAGTTCTGACCTTCGGTTTGCTACATAAGCACTGGACACGAGTCTCCATTTTCAGCAACAGATCATGGACCCAAGTCCCGTTAATGGGATCCTTGCGGGTGCCAAACTGGGAGCCTTGAAACCACATGCGGGGATCAATTTCACCGGAACAGAGGTAGGGGAGATGCCCGCTGCTTGGATCAGGATCAGTGAAGATAGGCTATGAGGCTGCATCGGCAATGGGACATCAATGAGGAGTTCATATGCAAAGGGGCAGACGATGACGCCGGCTTGGGACGAGGTGAGATTTATCGAAGCGGTCTCTATGATTGCGGCGAGCTGCGCCCCGTAGCCGCCACAGAGGGTATTCCGCCATCTGCAAAATGCACGGGTCGAACATGAAAAATTTAACAGAACTTAGCTGGATACCGTTGCGGGCAGTGCGTCGGGACGGCGGCGGCGCAGAGTCGCGGGGAGGAGCCTCGAGCTGCGATGTAATCCCCGGCGACGGCTCTCTCTCCCCACCGTTGATGCCAACGCCAGCCCGCACAATTCATTTTGTCTGCAATCGGATCGAGGCAGGGGGAGGGAAGGGTGGAGAGACTGAGAGTGGTGCCTACCTGCTCGCCGGCGAAGGTGCCGTCGACGGCGAAGGCGACGTATAGCTGCTCGCCGGCGAAGGTGCCGTCGACGGCGAAGGCGACGTATAGCTGCTCGCCGTCGCCGCACTGCCCGCGCAGCCGCAGCAAACTCGTCGTGGACGGGGGATGGCTCGGGTAGCCGCGCCACCAAGGCAGGTCGATCTGACATCAACAGCCAGGTCCTCCATGACTACGACACGGTCCCGAATCCCGATCCGCGACGGTGAGCTCTTGCTGCTCTTCCACCACCTCATCGGCGGTGCGGTGGCGGCGCGGGATGACTCTCATCGGGAAGGAGAGATCCCGAGTCGCTGCCGTCCATCGATATGGGGTGGGTGCGCGTGCCGCGTGGAGCACGAGCGGCAGCAAATCCCGACCTCCGGCTATGCGTCAGGGCGACGGCGAGAACGAGGTCCTCCTGTCCCGGTCCCCTCCCCACTCTCCGAGGACATCTTGTCGAGATCTCTCGCAGCAGGTGCATAGGAAGGAAATCGAATCGAAGGAAGGGAAGGAAAGAACACATGCCTAAACAAGGAAAGCGATAAAAATCACCGGTAATCATGGGACGTGGAAATTGGAATACCGGGCGGGGGTAGCAAAACGGCGGGTGGAAAAAAACTCACGATCGTCATCGCAATTGAACTGCCGATGACGTTTTGTCCACCTGCCGCGTCCTCCTTCAGTGGACCCGGGCCCAACATGGCATGATCAGATGGTAGATTAAATGGGTTCAGTTTTAATCAACAGTGGATACAAAGGCATGGTAGAATCTGGCAGGTCAAAAATATTTTTCTCCAAACTGGTTCTTTAAGGGTTTAGATATATGCTCACAGCAAGCACCGGCGGTCCTGGGGGGCTCCTTAAATTAAAAAGGGAAAATCCAGTTACAACCGAATGATCCCATCCCCTCCGGCAACAACGATGCGTCTGCTCCGCCCAGCCGTTCGAAGCAAAGCAGGCAAGTAGACCGTCATCGATCATGTCATGACTAGTGAGAAGACGAGAGCTTCTTCCTGAAGCAGCGGCGAGGAGAGGATAGCATCAATTCAAGACCATGAGGGCAGAGGACGACGAGCCGCTGCCGCAGCTGGACGCCAAGCCCAGGAAGCTCTACCAAGCATGGAAGGGGAACAACGTACGTGCGCTTCGTTCCTTGATTCCCCTCATCATCTTCGCCTCATCTCTGCAGATTAGCCTACGTGTCCATGTCAGCGCAGCAACAGCATCGCTTATCTTTCTCACCTCCAGCAATCTGTTACTCGCAAAAAGCGTTCTGACTCGAGCAACCTTCAACTGGCATGACGATTCTTGAATTGAGAACGCAAAGCTTACTGACATGCACCATGCTGAATCTGCAGATATTCCTGTGTGGTGGGAGGCTGATTCTTGGACCAGACGCCGCATCACTGCTGATTACCACGTTCCTCATCATCTGTCCAACCACCATCTTCTGCTACCAGATGAAATCCAAATTCTACCACTCTCAGGAGCGCACCCCAGGTCAACAGCATATGCATCGAGCAGCAGTGGTGATAGTGATCCTCACAACAATTATGGTCAGTGTCCAGCATGATGACATAACATGCTACTGCATACCTTTTAAGGCCGCCTTTGTCATCTCTATTGTCGTCCCGAGCAATCATCATGAATCCTACAATGAATGGAGCCTCAATATCTGAAACCCTTATAAACAGAATTCCAAGATTGAATATTATGACTGCCACTTAAGTAACACTGAAGAACCCCTGTCCATTTGGCCCAAAATGCAGGATCTAGTCTTCCTCTTCATTACATCCACAAGAGACCCGGGAATAGTACCAAGGAACACAAGAGCACCACCCGAAGCAGACGAATTGCTTGGCTCCAACACGCCGTCCATGGACTGGAGCAGCGGGAGAACCCCCCGGATGAGGTTCCGACGGACCAAGGACGTCATTGTGAATGGCTTCACAGTGAAGGTGAAGTTTTGCGAGACCTGCCTAAGGTACCGCCCGCCAAGATCCTCGCATTGCTCCATCTGCAATAACTGTGTCCAGAAGTTTGATCACCACTGCCCATGGGTCGGTCAGTGCATAGGACTTGTAAGTAACCAACTAATTACAATGTTGTTATTATTGCGGTTTCATTCTGATATTCTAGCCCCAGAACCGTTCTTGTAAAAAATAAATCTAGATGTGGACATCAGGTGAAAGACTATAGTCAGTTATTACTTACCCCAATTTTACTATGGATATCATTGGGACCAGACATAATTTTGGGTACAACTAATCTATGTGGAATGGGTTTTTCTTTTAGTAAGAGATAGCAAAGACGCAAATGGAACCTAATTTCCTTTAATCACCTCTGGTATTTTTCTGATCGTAAAGTGTTCCTGAAGTTCCAGAGGTTACCAAGCAATTTGTGCTTAGGTAAACAGGTTTATAGTTGTACTATTCAGCAAAAAGTACCAGTTAGTTGTGGGTTAGACCAAACAATTAATGGTAGCTTACCTTTTTAACAAAATCAGCAGGAAAGTTGCTACCTCCGACTGGATTCATTAATCAGATTAGACACCTAACTAGAAAAATAAACTTCTAAATTTGTATAAGAAATGCCAAGCCATACCTAACATGTCTCACTAGCTTACATTTGAGACTTGGAAGACATGTCATAGTTTGCATTAAAAACTGATAGTCAAAGCATAATCAAAATATATATGTCAGAATGTAATATTATTTTTGCGAATAAAAACTGGCAATTAAGTTCCATCGATATCTGTAATATTATTTTTGCGAATAAACACTGGAAAGTAAGTTCCATCAATATCTTCTTAAATTGTTTTCATTGGCCTAGAATAATCACCATTTTTTTATGCTCTATGCAGAGGAACTACCGCTACTTCTTTCTGTTCATAACAACATCAACATTCCTGTGCATATTCGTCTTTATTTTTGCATGGCTGAGTGTCTACAGCCAAATGGAAAACATTGGTGGCTCTATCTGGAAGGCTTTGCTCAAGGAAGGATACTCTTTTGCACTAATCATATATACCTCCATTGTGGTTTGGTTTGTTGGTGGCCTCACAGTATTTCATCTCTATCTAATCAGTACTAATCAGGTAATTTTACTTCCTTTTTAGAATATTTCAGAATTATGTTTCACGTATACCAGAATTTGAGTAATGCATTTGACTAGATTATACAATTACTATGAGGGTTTAGATCTCTCGATGTAGCAGTTTCACAGATTAAGATGATTATCAAGAAAGCAAAACTAATTAATTTCTCGCACTGGTACTGGTGGGCAATAAGATATTAGATATAGTATAAGCAGCAGGAATTCACACTGACAAAGTATTTTGATTGGATTTTCCTTTTTTTTTTTTGGTGGCATGGGGGAGATCTCTACTAAAATTTTACTGAAATGCAAATATCGGACAACCTACATATACAAACAACGCAGGAAGATAAATTTGGATCTCAATTTTCAGGAAATCGTAGCTTGCTTTGAATTCCCAATTCAATTTTTTTTTTTGTGTAAAGAATTCCCAAATCAAATGACTGGTACAAAATCTTAAAATGAAGGTTACGAACAATATTGTCTGCAATAGTGTAAGAGTTTCCAACATTTGCAACATATTAGTTCTTAAAACCTCGCATAGTTTACCTTATGCTACATATTCTGCAGACAACATATGAAAACTTCAGATACCATTACGACAAGAAGGAAAATCCCTACCGAAAGAGTATTGCAGAAAACTTTGCTGAAGTGTTTTTTACAAAGATACCTCATCCAATGAACAATTTCCACTCACGGGTAGGAGAGGGTGCACTTGAAGCCGGATTCTACACTCCATATATTGGACTGGATGTGAATACTCCAAGGGAAAAGATTGATGCAGGCACAGGGAACAAAGAAGTACTTATTGGGGGTATGCAGGTTCCAACAGTGCTACAGAACATAGATTATGGTTCCTTTGAAGATAGTTACGACAAGAATAGGAATGAGGGTGAAAAATCAGTGCATCTTTCTTCATCTTGGGCACAAGGAAATGAAGGTGCTGGAACATCTACAGGAGATACTACAGCATGCAATGATGAAACAAGCGAGGGCGATGCAGATGAAATCAACAGTTCGCATACAAGTTCCATCAGAACAGCAACAGAATCCTAATGCAGCATCTGTGGATGAAAATTTTTAGGATAGTACTAAAGAAGTAAAGATGCAAATAGAACGGACCACTGATCGAAGGACATGAGCTGATAGATCTCTGGTACTAGTGTATCTTTGAGAATTTGTTCATACATAGATATTATACTTTGTGAGTTGGCATGATTCTTTACAGTACATGATAACTCGAAAACAAAAACAGTAGTACTGAATAACTTTCTCTATCTACCATGCATTGTTCATAAACTTTTGCAATACATGTTTATATAGCATGTTGACCTTAGATGAGAAGTGGGCATAGCAAGAAAGTAGTACCATCACTGGATTGCTTTCCTTAAGTTCCTTTGTAATGCCAGGCCAGAGTAATATAAAGCAACATTAAAAAAGGAACAAGAATAACCAATTGTGTAACAGAAGTCAGATGCAGTCAAATAGAGCATGGAGGCGACTGATTCTCATATAGAGGAACTGATACAGCATGGAACAAGATATCATTATCAAACCAATACCAATACTCATTATTGGAAAAACATTACAAGTAGAAAGCTAAACTCTCCAGAACAACTGGAATGTGGGACACGAAAGACGAAACATATTATCACAGCTAAAAGACAGTACCATGGGCCGCACAAAAGTGCAGAAAAGAAGCTATCATGGCTGGTATACATCTGGAAGCTGAAGGCCTACGCTGGCAGCAGATTTGTTCAATATCTTCTTCATCTCATCAGATCTATCCACAGCAATATTATACGAGAATAGCAAGTCCTGGATACTCAAATACAAATATGATTGTCAATGGAGTACACGGTGCATTACAAGCGGGTGTTAACATGACTGAACTGATGCAGTGAAGCAAATAGGCAATTTAATAAGTATGTGTCATATTATGCATACTGACGCAGTTCAAAGGCTTGAGCCAGGCAACAATTAGCAATGCCTGCGTAAGAAAATTCCATATAGGACTCTGACGCAGTTCCTCTTGATTATAACCTTTTTTTTTTTAAACCCCACTCTAATCTTAGGCATTTCATCAAACACATGCCCTCCCGAAAGGAAAAAAACAAGTCATGGATCATTCTTCCTTCTAATTACAGCAAGCTAAAGGTTCCGCATCGAATCATTGCGGGTAAGCTCATACCTTGTGGTGGTGGACGCTGGTGAGGAGGTACGCGTAGTCCCCGGCGAACCGCAGCCTCGACCTGGCGTCGGCCTCCGAGCTGGCGGGGGCGCGGAACTCGGCGGCCACGAAGTCGCGGAAGTGCTGCTTGGAGGCGTCCCGTCCGACGTGCTTCTGCACCGCCTTGAGCACCCGCCGGTACACCGCAGCAGCGGCCGCCATCGATCCGTCTGAAGCGGCGTCAGGAGAGGCGACGGCCGGAGGGAAGGAGCAGCGATTCGTGTTCGCGTCACCCGCTTCAGTGCCTCGCTCGCTGAGGCAGCCGTTTGATCAAGCTTGTGCGGCCAGGATCGAGTCAACAAATGATGGCATTTTAGCACTTCTTTTCTGCTTTATTGTTTTAATTCCGTGGTTTGATTCATTTTATAATCGCCGTGGATTAAATCGAAGGGGTAAACGTAGAATCAGCATTCATGTTTGATTTCCTATATTTTTTTTAAAAAAAAAAAAAACTCTCTCCATTTGCAACTTGATGTCGCTAGGACAGGGAAGATCACTTCAATTTGAACTAATCCTGCTGTCTGAAAGACTTCATTTTACGAACGGAGCGAGTAATAAGCAGCTCATTGATGGACTTCATTCTCACCATTCAGTTCTGCAAACTGAAGCACATCGCAACAAATACAAATACAAAATCTGGACAAGCTTTGTCTTAAGAAACAAAGACCTTCCAGTTCAAAAAAAAAGAAACAAAGACCTTCCAGTCAAAAAAAAAAGAAAAAAAAAGGAAAAAGAAACAGGGACCTTCACGGCAACAGAATTTAGGAGCACGAGGCATCATCCAAGGAAAAAGATACAGTGATCGGACTATTCAATACTCAGTGCCACTATAACAATCAAATGAAACAGTCGCTGAATCTGACAAAGGAATCGTACAATCATCGCAATATTCCTTGTACAAACAAAAATCGTACCACCATCAGAAAACAGTTCGCACAAAGAAATGCCCAACAGTTGCTGGAACAGAAGTTTGAACCACTGAACCCGTAGACACCATTTACAGAAACTTGGGGCATTGCACCCAACAAATAATTTAGTCAGAACTCAGAACAAAATGCTAGTACGGCAGACCACATCTAATCACCAACCCATTCTGATGCACTTTAAAAAATTATTAACCTTTTTCTATTAGATGCCGCACACTGGAGATACACGTTTGCCTTCTGCTTAACAGTTAAAACACTAACCATGTGAAAAACAAAATCATCAGCAAGCCACGCTTACAGAATAACACAGACCCAGAATCTCGGAGGGCAACCAGTGCACAACTCACCAATTTACCAAAGACCAGTCAAAAAAATACTTCATGCTGCTGATATCCTCAAGGATCCGTACTTACATTCTTGTGTGAGGGGCTTAAGGCAAAACCACTGAACAGTGAACAATGACAGTGATCCAAGCTGAGGATAGCAGCAGCACGTTGCAATTTTGGAAATACCCTTGTCAAATAGTGCGAGACAAAGGGCAATACTATGAGCTATGGACCTTTCACAAATAAATTATCTACAACAACAACAAAAGGTAATGAAGCGACCATTCTTGATCTGCCACGTTTTGGATAAAATGTGCTGCATCATCAACTTGATGTATCGATCTCCTTTCCATGATCTTCATTGATTGTTCTTCGCAACCTTCTCAACCATATCTCATAGTCCATCGGGTATGGCGTCCCACAAAGGCTATCAACATAATCCGCGAAAGCTTTCAACACTGCTGAGACATCGCCTAACTTCTGTTGTATAACTCTCCTTGACCATGATGTCTCCCTCCACTGAAGTGCACTTTCGACTGAATCAAGCTCTGGGCAAACTCCACCACAAGAGAAGTATAGAAGATAAATTAAACTTTCTGCATCAGATGCTGCACATAGCTTGCCTTCCTGGAGTGCAAATGTAGAGGAGAAGAACAGATTCATTACAGGACGATCCCTATCTTCTAAGATAGCATGACCCCACCCAGTCAGTACAAAATACGGATGCCTTGAACTATTATTCACACGGATCACATTCTCTGGTCGGATATCGCCGTGACGGATTCCGGCAGATGCTGCAGCAGCAAGAGCAGACAAACAGTCGTGGCAACATCTCAGAGCCTCCTCAACGCCAAATAATCCATTTCGTATCAGGTTTGAACTGGTCTCACCAACTGGTGAGGTGACAAGGATTGGTGTACTGCACCATGGATGACCACAGCTCCCACTTGAGTTACGCTTGTTACATGGACCTGGATGTGCGACACGTCCAGAAGCTACCATCTGTGGTATATACCTGCTTGAAATGCCTCTTTGCTTCATCAAAGTCAGTACCTTTGTCTGCCTTTGTACTTGGTACCAGGAATTCATATCCTCCCATGCTGGCTCCAAATGAGAAGGGCTGGAACCTACATACAACAAATAGGTTTTGGTAGGTTCTTCTACAGGAGTGCAAGTGTAGATAGGAGGATCACTGTCTGCTAGAATATCATTGATTTGAAAACCCTTCTGGCAGTAAGCATCCTCCATCAATACTACAGATCCTATTTCAAGCTTTAAGGTTTCCTGTGGCTTCACATCAACAGTTGCTTCATCCTGTACTTCAACAATTTCAGGAGAATGACTTCGTTGTTGGGATCGAAACAAACCATTTCCATTAGCTTGCCTATCCAAATGCCTTTCTGATCTTCGACTTTGTAACCGGGAACTATGTTCAGTTGCTAATTCATCAAGAGAGTACTTAGGTTCCCCGCAAAATTGGATCATTGAGTGGAAAATTGCAAGGAGAACCTGAAGAGTCCCAACGTCGCCCCAGTTAGCATTCCCAAGTTTGTTCCACACCCGATCTACTGAAGAAACTGTAATTTTGGCATGGCTCTTTATCCACTCGGCAGCACAGTCGTAAACATTGTTCAGGTTGAAATCCAGCTTGTTCAGATCACCTTGTACCTTTACCACACCTCCAAACTGTGAATCAACAAGAAGCAAGTAAACACAATCTGAATTTCGAAGAACAGTGGATGATCTGCTAAGGCTTCGAGATAGTAGAACACGCAAGGCAAAGAATAGTGCCTCCCCCAACACAGCAGGAGATGGCTCCTGGTCACCTTGTGCAGAAACCATTCCGATATCAGGTCTCAACAAAGCCAATACAACAATATGGTCCCATCTCCCTTGTGTATGTTTTGAATTCTTCCGCAGTACAGCTGTCGCGCACACACCATCAAGTTTTCCACTACTAATAGCCTTCTCAGCAGGATAAAACTTGGAGCTTGTGCTGTGTATACAGGCAACTGAGAAAGGCATTGCTTCATCAGGACCCCAGAAAGTTTCCCACAATCCCTTAATGCCTGCATGTAGGAAATCCTCCAAAGCAAGATATGCAGTAGCTTCAAAAACTTCTGATGTTGATGCATGGAGAGCATTCGGCATTCGTACTAATTGCTGAAAAGTAACACCCTCCAGAGCATAATCGAACTTCTGTAATTCAGTAAGGTCAAAAGGAACATCAAAAGCTGGCTTCCTGAAACCACAATCTTCACTGTGACCAGAGAACCAATCCTCCAGGCTTGAAGTCAAAAGTTCATTGTCCACAAACTCTCGGAGAAAATCTTTACATGTCGACGAAGAGAAATTGCGCTGTCTACCTCGTGATGAAGAATTAGACTTTTTTGGTGCTGAACCAACTGATATGTGGTCAGGTGATGTGCCTGCAAAATGCCGTCTTTGTAATCACAAAATTTGAAGTTTCCATATAAAGGATGTTTCAGTAAATTGCATATGAGAGCGTAAAGATACAAAAAGAAGTAACAGATCAAGGCTAGTACCGAAGACAAAAGGTGAAGTATGAAGCCACAGTGCTACACACATGACAAAATATACAAACATCACCTAGGTTACAAAGATTGTCCACTAGGTTTAACCAATATTGACATGCCAAATACCAATAAAAAAAAACATGTTGTTCGTGCGTTTCTAGACACACCCAACAAGTCCAAATACGAGTAATGTACTCTGGACAACAGCAGAAGTACCAATATCTCGGCCTATTGGTATAACTGTGTAACTGAATGTAGTAACCCCATGTGCATTCATGCTTTCCTAGCAAAACTGCAGCGAACAAGACAACTAGACAGGCTGTTACTGAGAAATGGTAGTACAAGATCATGTATGCTCAGTCCTAGACTCTCAACCAAACAAGGCATAGTGAATCAGTGATCAGCAGGATGTTTCAAATGTATTGCAATTCCTTATTCGTCATTTGAAAAAGAAAAGGGAAACCTGGTAGTCTACCAGTGTTAGATTGCATCTTAGCCCCTGGACATGACTAGTAAAGTAAGAGACGCATAATAGTTTAGTAATTTCAATTATTGCAACTAAATTTCGGATATTTTATGATTCTCAAATGAACTGAATTGAGAAGTCATTGCAACACTTCATCAGTATTCTAGTCGAAATGAGGGATCCATACGTGTCATTGATGTTCACCAAACTATACATGGCATTTACAAGCGATTATCACAAAACTCAGAAATTTAGGCACCACAACTGTTAAATGCAATATTATTATTGTTGCTACAGTAATAAAACGTAGAAAGCTCAGCTGTACTTGCTCAATGCTCATGGCAATTTCTTTAACATATCGCTGCAAACTATTCACAGGATCGGAATTGGTCTCCTTTCTGTGTTGTAGTACAATTTGCTGCTACATAACTACATTAATTTTGTTCACCAATTGCACATATGGTCCTGGAATAATTGAGTGGCACAATATTCGAACTGAATTTATCCTACTTCTGAAAATAAAATACTGTCAACAAGCTCAAATCACCACACGTAAACACAAAAGCTTAACATCCCCTGTCATGTTCAATATTTTACTTCGTCCTACACCACACAAATACTAGCTAAGGCTCAAGGTTATTCACAATCACAAGACCTGTCCCAGCAAAATAGCCTCAATAGCAATGTGAGCAACCGGGCACTCTCCTGGGAGCTAGCTTCAATCAGACGCGGCATTTGAAGCTAAAAGTCCCAGAATGTCATCCAAATCCTAAAGGTCACAAGTTATGACTCCGCAAAGAAGAACATCGATTTTTGCCTTCTGACCCAGAATCCTACGCTCTCATAGAATCAAACCAAAAACAAGAAGCGGAACAAACAATCGACCTAAGAATTTGAACTACAGAGAACTAGCTCGGAATCGAAACAAAAATCAAGGAGAAAGAAAGCCGCCAAAATTCGTTCTTTCAGGAAGCTGCAGCCGCATGCAGATCTGAACAGAAGCTATCTACCTAGAATGGAAACCAAGTCCCCAAGCGAGATAAAGATAGTACCTTCCATGAGGAGGCCGTCCTGGTTCCCCACGGCCTGCGGCGGCGGGTGCTAGATTGGCGCACCTGGTGGACTGGCAGGACGACTACTCCCAACTGCCTCCGCTCTCCGTGGTCGCTGGACGGCCACCACAAGAAAAGACATGCGTCTCCCTCCGCCACCAGACGAAGAAAGGAAGAAAGTATTGACTTTTCGTAAAGAAAACCCGAGAAATTCTTCAGTTTCTACTGCCGATCCCCGAATTCCTGTGGTGAATGGTAAGCACAGCAGAGCAGAGAGGCGATTGACCGAGTGCCTTCCTTTCGTCCCTGCCGTCTCCCCCCGTACCCCGCCTCCTGCCTCGAACCCAAACTCAGGCCCGAGTGGACTTTTTTTATATACTATTTTATTTTGCTGGGAGGGAGCTCACCTTTTTGTGCGTTCAGTTCTTGCTTCGCTGTGGCTGCGCTGTGCTGTTTTGGCTTTTGCGCTTTCTTCTTCGTCCTTCTGCGTTTGTTGGTTGAGATGAGTTGAACGGATTGTTAACAACATTTCATACGGGAATTAACCTTTATGGCGCACTAGATTAATGATGCAGGCAATAGGGCTTTCTCTTGTGAGAGTTGAACAACCTCACTAGTACTAGTAGTACATCTCTCTCCATACAAGATTACTAATTCTTCTTTTATATAGAGAGAGAGAAAATAAAAAAGAAGAGAAGAGAATCGATAATGAACATCAAGGCAGGACTTGGAAATGGATGTTTATCTTCTTCTTGTACTTTTCAGGTGCTTCTTAACCACATGTTGACAATTGGAAGCATCCCAATTCCCAAGAAACTGACTAGAATGTCAGGATTCTAAATTTCTCTGCAGCTATAATAGTAGGACAACTACGTGAATCATGTTCAGCACTGATTTTTTTATAGCGTTTTTCTTTTAATGTTCAGCACTGATATGATATGGACCAGCAGTCCGTCCTACTCCTACATGCATTTTGGACTAGGAGAAGAAACAACCAGATACTGCATTTTGTCTTCTCCCAAATGTACGTAAACATAAGACGGAATAGTGAAGAAGTTTCGACGAATGGCTTTATTAATTAAATGCATGCAGCTTAATCACCTCATCGTCGTGCCAATATAATCCTCCCCAGGCTATTGTCTGAGTGCTGACCATTAATTGCGTGGTGACCGAATCAATGGACGTAGTTTTTTTTTTTTCGAACCAAATCAATGGACGTAGTCTCAGGAGGTAGTGACAAGCATGCCGTTCCAAGACGACAGCATGATAGGAGATGGCAAAAGCGAGGGGCACACTATCTTTGTTGCAAGGCATGCATGCATATGCTAACTAAAAGGTGACCTAAACTCAAAACCGATGCACGCATGCTCTTCTTCTACTACTGTCCGTCTCTTTTTGAGCAGTTCAACAGTGCATGCTCTCCTGGCTGAAGCAGCAGGAAATGGCACGTAGTGGTAGCAGTAGTATAGTGGTAATAGCTTATTCTTTTTTTTAAAGAAGAATGCAGTATATATTACTTATGCCCATCAATGTCACTGATGGATCTCTACTCTACTCTGTGTGCTGATTGGTTGGGACCATCATGATCGTGTTGGGCCGTGTCATGGGACCATGATCATTATGCTACAAAGTCATTAAGGGGGAATGCGACAGACAGGAATGGCGATATCACTTGGAGGTCACGCTAACTACAGCTCCGACCCTGTTTATTTGTTCCGTATCTGCCTGCGCAAAGTGCCTTAATGCATGGACAGCTTAACCCATCATCATCATCACTTAAAGCCTTCATCGGCATGAGAAGTAGCACCTCGATTAATGTATGGCCACAGACAAGGTGTTAATTCTGCTCTTTGCTGCAGCATGTTTCTTTTGTGACTGGAATTTGCATCAGCGTCAGCTCTACACCATTTTCGCCGTTGGGCCCTGACTCACGGTTCCACTACATGGGCTTGGCCCAAAGGAGGGCTCAGATTCGGCCCATTCTTAGGGTGCGTTTGGTACAGTTTCAGATTCTTTGAGAATCAGAAACGTTTCAGTTTCAACCCAGAAACGTTTCTCAACCTGAAACAGAATCACTTCAGAAACCGTTTGGCTTCTTGTTTAGTTTCAGATTCAGCAAAGAGAGGAAGAGAATCGAAATGACTCATTTACCCTTAGATGAACTATATTATTTTTGCCACATTATAATATGTAATAATGAAGTCTCATAATATAGTATATATAAGTGTCATTACAAAATATATGTCACAATTAATCTAAAAAAGAAAGTGTTTTTTCTAAAAAATAAAGTGTATATAAGTGTCATCATACAAAATACATGCCGCAATTATTTTTTTAAAAAAGAAAAAGAATTGCATTTGATGGGCTCATCATCCGAGCCCACCAGACCCACCCAGCCCACCACGTCGATCTCCTCCCTGTTCTTCTTCAACCTCAGGACGATGCAACACAGAGTCAGGGAAGAGAGAGAAAGATAGAAATAGGGATCGATTGACGCTGCTCCAGTGACGAATCGGAGGAGGATAGCTAGGGGAAATGATCTACGGACTAAGAGCAACCCATTTTTTATGTCGGATTTGAAGCATAAGACCGGGCGAGGCTCTTTGCGGCGGCGGTGAAGGATGAACAGGGGGCAAAGGGGTAATCGGAGGAGAGAATCGTAACGAATCGCTGCGGAACACCGATTTGAGTGATTCACGGGAGTAGTTCATTTTCACGAAACGATTCTCACCGATTCTCTCTTGGAACGATTCATCTTTTTGCTGTTTGGAACCGTTTCAAGTGATTCAAGGTCGAATCTGAAACGATTCACCCATCCAAACGGACCCTTATACATCTTTTAGTGCAGCAATAATTCCATCCCATTTCTGCAAAACTTTAGAAAATTGTAGTGTTACAATAGTAACTTTTGTTTCTCCCTTGCTACTGCTATTGCTAGGGCAGTCCAGTTTACTAGCTACAACAAACTACTGCTTTTGTGTATAAAGCCAGTAAATTAAATCTACTGAATTCCTAGTAAATAATACGACGATCATATATCATGCGCGTCGCTTCGGGTCTCGCCATGATCCGGCAGGCTCTTCTAGCCTGACGTAATCGTACATGACCCCGACGAATATGCTAAAGGCCCTCGTCTGCGTGATGGTGATGTTGTTCTCGCCTTCGTTGAGCAGGTACCCCTTGATTGGGAACTCAAAGTCCCACTGCACACCGTGGATGCCATGCCGTGCGATCGCGTTGCCGTCACCGAACTCCGGCGACCTGAACACGCCGCCTCTCCGCGCACCACCGTTCACGTGCACCTTCATTCAAAATAGAATGCAAACGTATTGAATTCAGCTCGTCATAAATAGAATTGTATGGCATGAACACTATTTCAATCGGTTGCTGGGGGTTGGTACCTGCAATATGGACATGTGAGCCGCGGCAAGAGAAATGCGCAGCGTGTACACGCCGTCTGGCACGACATGGTCCAGGTTGAACCGTATCTGCCGTGTCGTTGGCATGATGTTGCTGCCTACCTTCCTGCAAAATGTATTTTGGAACAAATTACTTTTCTCGTTTGCTGAAAATGCATAACGGGTTATGAAATTATGTAGTTCTTCAGAATGATTACCTTGTAACATGTGCAAAGAACCAATCCTTTTTTTTTTTTTTTTTTTTTGCGAAAACAAAGAACCAATCCTTTGAGGGATCACTCTCACCAACAGTGAAAACTGGATCGTTTTGAGGGTACAGGTCGGCGTACCTCTCCCACAAACCGTACTGCCTGTATCTGTCGGACCGAACAAGAACAGTCTGGTCAACCTCCTCATGGCATATATGTTTGTGTAGTATAAGATGGATACACCCATCTGGGATCAAGAGCTAACTTCTCTTTGTTTAGAAAGAGCTTGTTGGTGTATTTGGGGTCCGCGTCCGGGATGAAGAACTCAGCCGCACTCCGGTCCGGAACTCCAATCTCCCATAAAGTCGGGCCTGATCTTGGAGGCTCGAATACAAGATCACCGAGGTTGATGGAACAACCTACTCAATCGATCGAGTAGCACACTGGTCAAACACAGATCGAGCAACACAAAATGATTATTGATTCTGAACGGGCACCGTCTAGCAGTAGGACCAACCTGGCTTTACGGTCAGAGAAGAAGTGTACATGTAGTCGCCAAGAAACCCGGGAACCCATGCGTATAGGTTGTACACTCCTCCTCGGACATTGCCAATGGTGAAGCTGCCGCAAGATGTGGCCCTTGTCCAGAACTGATAGGTCTGCAGAATCATGTACACCAGAGCATTAGGATTTTTCTGATGTCAAGCCTTGTGAGACTTTCAGAAATGTGCCTATAGATGCGTATGCCTTGCTCTCAGTAGCCCATGAACCAGGTTGCCCAGGCGCGGCGAGCCCAATGTATGCGTTCCTGGCAGCCATGTCACTCTTGTTCATGAATCTGTCTCTGACCATGAGCCTGCCGGACACGGAGCCTCTCTCGCCGGCCTTGGCGAAGTCTTGGGACTTGGGAAAGCTGTACGGCCATTTGCTGACTTCGGCTTGTGCCTGCACTTTGGCGTCATCCCAGAGAGCACGAAGGTCGCCTCTCTTGGGGGCTCTTGTTCAGGTAGATGAACACCGGTCCTAGCACCTTCTTCCAGTACTCGCCATCGGCCAGGTTCAGAACTATATCGCTGCCAATGTAATGCGTCCCCAGAAACATCTGATGAAAAAACACAAAGATGTGTAAAAAGTTTCCAATTCAAATGTTGTGCATTTGTGATTTGGATTGGGCCTATTCGGAGGGTGATGAAAGAAGCTTACAACAAGGGAGGTCGGGCCGACATGAGAGGTGAGCTCGCGCTTGAGCGGACCACCGTTCTTGAACTCGTTGCTAGGAGTGATGATCCAGAAGCCCATGGGGTTTGGGTGGGTGCTGCTGATCCACCCATGAACAACGTTGTCCTTGTTATCCAGCGAGTACTCGTACTTGTCATCCACCTGAACAAAAATTCAGATTTGCAGGTGCAGGCTCTTCAGTCACTCTACGCCCGTCTCTGAACTCAAATTCGGAAAAAAGAACAATACTTTCCACTCATTTACTGATTTACCTCTCCTTTGAATTGTGGCTCCTTGGGATGAACGAGCAGAACAGCTTCCTTGTAGGCCAGTGGCAAACCATGAGGTGCATCTCTGTCTGCAGCGCTGGGCATGTACCTCTGTATGTCGTCTGAAACAGCCATGTAATTGAACCTGACACGCATTTGATGGTAGGCCAATGATCAGTTTGGTCAGTCACATGTCAAGAAAATCTCGCGAGAACTGCAAATACGTGACCAACATCTTAATGACAAATTTTGCACATATTATACTCACTTGCCTGTGTTGAGCTTGAAGGCGATCCGAGCCTCTGCAATGTTTAGAGCAGGCCAGTTGCTGGCGTGCTCAAAGATGGCATAGCAGTAGAACCCAGAGCTGCCTCTCAGCATCACTAGCCTGAAACAACATTTTTTGCACATTTCAGTGATATAGTTTGGTAACATATTGCTAGATAAAAAAACTCTTGAAATGGGGGCGCACCTCTTGTCGATGCTTAGGCGAACACTATTTGGAAGTGATGAATTGTATGTACTCCTGAAAGAAAGCTCCACTTGATCTTCGCTGGAGGAAACTACCTCGAACTCTGTGGCGTCCAACCTGTACAAATGCAGTTAGTTAAGTTCAGAATATATTTGTGCAAAAACCAAAATCTTGGTCTGCTGTACTATACAGTGAGACTAGAGCGCAAGGCAAACGAGGAATTTCTGAAAGTTATGTGTGGAAAAAAAAAAGATTCTTGGATATTATCTCAACCGAACAACAAATATAAATCCCCTTTTTGTGCAGCAATAATTTCTGACGGTGTTTAATATCACGCTTTTCAGAAATATTAAAGCCGGAGCAACGCTTTACACTCCAGTTCGTCCTTTTGCAGTTGGAAAAACATCTTTTCGGTGCACATTCATACTAGACCTAGCAATGACTGACAGTTATAGTTCGTTAAGTGTAACACGCAAAGAGAGGTCTGAAGTACATGTTAGTTGAGCGAACGATGCTTCTAAAACTGAGATAAGAAACAGTTCAGGCAACGGTGTCAACAGGACGGCGGCAGATTTACCGACAGAACACGCAGCATCCTTTTGAAGTAGTTATAGACTAACACTGATTTGACAAGGAAACATCACTCAACGACACACACCACCCCAAGGAGGTGAGGCAAAGTGGTTAAGCATTATACAATTATTAAAACCAGGTTGGTAATTAGCTAGCACTCACATATCGATCATCCCTCTGGGTGACCGGAGCCTGGATAGTTCCAAACCACATCCCAGTACCTGCATGCAAAATCAAGAATTCATATATTAACTAATAATATAGAGATATCTATTTTTAGCGTGAATTAATGATAGAGATCAATGCGACTTATTCATCTATAGTAGTATGACAGAGTGGTGCATGCATGGCTGCATGGAAAAAATATATTAAGATTGGATCAGCAGTACAGGCATCGTTTCGGCGGCCTTACCCTCCCGTGTTTTCCTCGCCGGAGTACAGCAGGAGGTTGCGCTCGCCGTTGTAGCGGACGCCGGTGATGTGGCCCTGCGGCCGGGACAGTGTCACCTGCACCAAGCCGTTGTCCACGAGCACCTGCTTGCACGTAGCGTACAAAATTGGAAACACTATCAGTAAGTGGAGTACTACTACGTAACGAAGCTACACAGATTTGGACCCATAAATAAATCAATCAATTAGTACTAGAGAAGGAATGAAACCCCGCGCGCATATATGGATACCAATAAATCACAAACTTATTAACTACTATAGATACGCACCTGACGGCCGCCGACGTGTAACGTCACAGCGGCAGCACCATGGCCGCCGCCCGATGGCGTGGCGGCGCCGGCGGCGAGGTGAATCAGCAGGGAGGACGACGGCGCTCCAACGGCGGCGACGAGCAGGATGATGAGAAACGGTAACCTGCCAGCTGCGCCATCAGTCACGGCCATGGAGGAATGAAGAGGCCTCTGTCCCACGAGCGGCTGCCTGATCCGGCCGGCCGGCGGCCGGCGGCGACGCAGACGCCGATCGAGCGCAGATGGTACGTGCAGTCCTAGCTTGGTTGTGGCGACCTGAAGAGAGACTATAGCTAGCTAGGCTGCATGCATGTGCACTAGCTCGCGGACTTTGGAAGAAGGCGGCGTTGGATGACTTGACAATTGAAGGGCCCAAATTAACCAGCGCATCTATCGATCGATGGAGCGAGCGAGGTGGGTATATATTATGCACCAACCGTACCGTACTGATCGGGTTGGTTTTCTAATAACTTTATTACTTGACGGAGGCACATAGATGGAGCTGGTACATGCATGGAGGAAAAATAACCTCAATTAATTAATGGGCATGCATCGCGTCACACATCTTTGGCTCCTCCGGTCTGCTCCACTAATTGGTTGGGTGGGGTCTTCTCCACTAATCTGTTGGCGTCTTTGACTCACCTCTGCACAACAATTCTTCTTCCACTAATAATTTTCCTAAATCCTTTGCGGCAGCTGACCTTACGTCGTCGTTGCAGAATGAACAACACGCTGCTCGGTAATTGTGCCGGATGATCGCGGCAGAACAAAAGAGACCAGTTTGTTGCTCCGGCATGGGCATCGCTAGCTTCGCACATTCTTTCGGCGTTTCTTTGAACGCCGGCGGAGGCGACACACGGCTCGATCAGTCGCGTACGTCATTGCAGATTTAACAAGCGGCTCGGCAATCGTGCCGGATTCGATCCTATCAATTCATGCTTCTTTTTATCTAAAAAAAATAAAAATAAATCAATGCATGCTTCAATGTCCGACCCGGATCATCTGATGCGGGGTCATCGTACGTCATCGTCCCAGATGAACTGCTACCACACGTTAAAGACCTGCTGATGTAGTACAACGGAAATACCGGTCGCTACATATGATGGCGCCTCATTTTACACGTGGGACTATACGAGCAGATGATCGAGAAGGCGGCCCAATAAATCCACATCCACCCATTTCCATTGGCCCAAAAACTCTCTGCAGACGACGGCCCATGCTGCCCATTCGTTTATACGTTATCCTGTTTTGTTCCTCTCTCCGCCCGAGAGGCCCCAGGGCGTTTGTAATTCGTACTCTATAAAAAAAGAAGGTGATTTTTTTCTAAAAAAATGTAAAATCTACAAAATTCCTCTTTTTCATAAAAAAAATGTAAAATCTGCAAAATTCCTAGCACATCTTCAATTGCTAATATAACTACGATATGCATATCCTGTAAAATCTACAAAATTCCTAGCAAAAAGTTGACGTTCTTCATGCGTGCGATTTTTCAGCATCTTATTCAGGTTCATGTACAACAACATCCGGATCGAAAGGCCTACCGGATCCTGGCTACATGAGATGTTGTGCATATATTGTACGCTTTGGACATTAGATGAGATGTTGTAAAAGTTGGCGTATGAATATATGAAACAATTTGGGGACCCTGGCTATTTGCTGCTGCACAGCCGCACCGGGTTCTCAACCATATTTTATCGCCGTGAGCTGCCATACCAACAAACTCTTCCGGCAACAGCTTAACACAGAAATATTTTGTCTTTCGCAAAAAAAAAAAAAGAAATATTTTTTCTCCTCTTCCACTGGATATTCCTCTCCCCTGTTTTTCTTTTCAAAACACACTCTCTATTTTTCTTCAAACATCTGACACAAAAATATTTTGTCACATGAGTATGATATCTTTTTCCGGAATACGGTAGCTCCATTTTGGCTTATATCATACATATGCCAGTTTTTTCTATAATTTTATTCTTAAAAATAAAGGTAGCATATATCTAGCTATATAAATTTGAGCCCTTGAGTTGATTATAGAAAAATTAGTAAAGCGCTGTCTTCATTTTAAAATATTTTTTATGTTTTCATGTCTCTTATGTGTGCATGCAGAGTCAACACACTGCTTGAATCACAAGTGCGGATTCATTCAGACCAGCGACCATTTTGCATTGAGGACAAGATTGTAGAACGGTAGTTCGGTCGGTGACAATCTCTCGTCATAGCTTCGCTATACATGGCAACGGGGACAGTGGCACTAGTGAAGCCAGGTTTATGTACCTTGGGGGCACATGCCCCATGGCACAAAATAATTTTCTCCTATCAATAGCACATATTTAGTTATTTAACTAAATATCAATTATGTACATTTGAAGGTGAAGGCGTCATGATCTTTGTAACACCCCCGTTTTCGGCATGGTAATCTTTTACTCTTAATCAACTTTATGGAGTGATCGAGAAATGCTAAGCTCAGTTTTCAAGCTAAAAGAATTCAAATTCTCCCAAATAAACTCAAAATGTAGTTGAATTTGAGGTCCACTTGAAGCTCCAAATTCTTGCACCTAAGTGGGACCAACCAAATCCATATCTGAGTTCCAGGTGCCAAGATAGAATTTTGGACTATTTTTCAGAATTTTATCAATGGTCTAAGCAATTCAAACAAATCAATAAGCTTTCAATTAATTTCTGTCTTTCCGGAAATTTCATCCCAAATCTGTTGAGAATTTTGAAAACTTCCAATAAGGAATTTGTTCTTGTAGAGTTGACCTCCAAGTCTACATTTTCTCAGTTTTTTATGAGCTTTGGAAGGTTGTGTTTGGCTCATCTCAAATCAGCAGGTCGTATTTACTTTTGAAAATGTGAAAAGTACTGTGGGACCCACCTGTTCATCTCTCTCTCCCACTCTGTTTTCTCTCGCTGCGCACAGCACCACACTGCTCCCGCCTCCCGCCGTCCTGCCGCCACTGCACCAGCGTGCGCGTGCGCGTTTGAGAGCGCTAAGCAGCACGCCGTCCTCGTCCCTACTAGTAGTATAGGGCCGTTTGATGACTTAGATACGTGATTCAAAATGCTGGTTAAGAAGCGGAGGTGGATTGGATCATCCGATAAAAATCAGGTTGTTAAATTAGCACTCACAGATCGATCATCCCTGCGGGGTGACCGGAGCCTGGATAGTTCCAAACCACATCCCACTACCTGCATGCAAAATCAAGAATTCATATATTAACTAATATAGAGATATCTATTTTTTGGCGTGAATTAATGATAGAGATCAATGCGACTTATTCATCTATAGTAGTATGACAGAGTGGTGCATGCATGGCTGCATGGAAAAAATATAGTACTAAGATTGGATCAGCAGTACTACAGGCGTCGTTTCGGCGGCCTTACCCTCCCGTGTTTTCCCCGCCAGAGTATTGCAGGAGGTTGCGCTCGCCGTGGTAGCGGACGCCGGTGATGTGGCCCTGCAGCCGGGACAGTGTCACCTGCACCAAGCCGTTGTCCACGAGCACCTGCTTACACGCAGCGTACAAATTTTTAGTCGGTCGAGAACATGGAGTTTTCGATCAGTTACGAGATCAGGTCTGTGACAAGAACAAACAAAACTGATGGCCGGCAGCCTTCCTAAAAAAGCAACTCGTGAATTTGGAAACACTATCAGTAAATGGAGTACTACTACGTAACGAAGCTACAAAGATTTGGACCTATAAATAAATCAATCAATTAGTACTAGAGAGAAGGAAACCCCGGCCGGGGCGCATATATGGATAGCAATAAATCACAAAGTTATTAACTACTATAGATACGCACCTGACGACGGTCGACGTGTAACGTCACAGCGGCAGCACCATGGCCGCCCGGCGGCGAGGGGGCGCCGGCGGTGAGGTTTAGCTGCAGGGACGGTCCAACGGCGGCGACGAGTAGGATGATGGCGGTAAATGGTGAACGGCAGCCTGTTGCACCAGCAGCCGCAGCCATGGACGACGAAGGCTCCGTCGGCGAAGCAGGCGTGTCGTACGTCTCTCTCACGAGGCAGGCCAGCGCAGAATGCTAGTGGTGTCGTAGCTAGCTTGTGGCGACCTCAAAGAGAGCAGCTAGTCTGCATGTACTATGTGCACTCGTGGACTTGAACGCCGGGCCGAGGCTGGTGGATCGATCGAACGAGCGAGCGAGATGGCTACATATATATATGTTAAGAAATTAGGCATTTTCCTACTTAATTTAATCCATAAATTCCTCAATAAGGTGATAAAAACGATGAACAAATTGATCAGAAAGACAAGAACGTACCCAGCGGAAGATCCTGCGCTGGAGGCGCTGGAAGATCCATTCCCAAGAACCATTGTTCTTGAGTTGTTCGATGTAGTCGATCAAAGTTGATGCAGGACGACGTTGAAGCAGTGCAGAACGCCGATCAGGGAGTCGAACGAGCAGTCGCGATGTCGCTCCCCAAAAACCTGATCGCCCGCACACCCGGCAGATGTCTCTTGCGGAACGGGGCTTCGGAGGCCTGCTCTCCCAGATTCTGTGCGCGCAGAAGTCCGGGACGGAGATGTCTTCTTTGTTGGCAACAGCGAGCAGAAGATCGATGCGTGCGCGAGTGGTGAGCGGGAACGAATGATCGATTATAGATCGTTCCCGGGAAGGCTTCTATATATAGGAACGGAACAGACGCGACTCCTTCGCGAAAGGACGCCCGTCTACGAACAGGTGCGACGCATTCACACCGTACGAACAGACGCGACGCCTTCACACCGTACGAACGGGCGCGACCCATTCGAACGTAAAGGCGCCGGTGCATCTGAACGCGCCGTTCCAATATACCAAAAAGTCCAAGACGGACGGACGGACGCGACGCGCCGCGCCCGCCCGCCACGCCACGCCACGCCTCGCCCGCCAGCCAGCCAGCCACGCCACGCCACGCCTCGCCACGGCACGGCTCGGCTCGGCGGCGGCGGCGGCGGCGCGCGCGCGCGCGTGTGGTTCACCACTAGCCTCTCTCAACTTCTCTAGGGGATCAACCGGAAATCCATTTAATAAGTCGAGTCTAATTATGGTAGGAATCCCATGTGGGACTAAACCATTAATGCACTAATTATGGGCCTAGACTAATTGATTATTATTATGGGCTAAAAGCCCATAATCTCAACAATCCCCACCAAGTCTAGAGCTCATAATGACTGCACACAAAATATCTTCCTTTCGTTTGATATACCGGTGTTTCGATGGAGACTGTTAAGTTGAACTTCCATCTAGAACAAAAGTTACGCCTTATTCACAACTGAGCAATGGACTAAGCCTTGAATTGTCAGTTTTGTGCGAAAGAGGTTTCACCTAAGTCCTTTACCGATACTAGGTTGCCACAAGCATCCCCTCTGTTTTGAAGCATATAAGTCATACTTCTGGCCCATTCATGAGTATCTAGAGATCCCCACCATCTCATAGACTGTGACTAGCAGTCGAACTCATATAGGTGTATTCCTTAAAGATATCCTGTAGGACGATATCTTTGCTTCTCATAAGCCACTCGGAACACATTAAGTTTAATAAACCAGCCTTCCATACAGTTTTCTAGGAAAGAAGTACATCTGAGATAGACCAGTCAAGCGTCTTTCCTCTCAAGTTGTCACTAGCTTGTTGCACCATTCTACTTCACGGGATCTCCGATCGCATAGAACAGGTTACCACTATGACAGCTTATCAAGTGGGTCTCAAGCCCATCTCACTCGATGCACTATGTATCACATTACGTGATAGTCCCTTGGTAAATTGATCTGCCAGATTCTTGGACGTATGTACATAGTCCAACGAAATAACTCCGGAGTTTCTCAGTTTTCTGACAGATTTTATTCGCCGTTTTACATGCCTTGTGGCCTTCATGTTAACCTTTGAACTGTTCACTTTGACTATCACAGTTTGATTGTCACAGTTCATGGAGATAGACGGTATTGGTTTGTCACCCACCGGTAAATCCATAAGGAAATCACGAAGCCACTCGGCCTCTAAGCCGGCTGTATCCAATGCTGTTAGTTCTGCTTCCATAGTTGACCTCGTTAAGATGGTCTGCTTGCAAGACTTCCAGGAAACAGCGCCACCTCCAAGTAGGAACACATATCCACTTGTGGCGTACATCTCATCAACATCAGATATCCAATTTGCATCACAATATCCCTCAAGTACTTTAGGGTACCCAGAATAGTGAATGCCATAGCTCATTGTACCTTTAAGATAGCGCATTACTCTCTCAAGAGCTCGCCAGTGATCATCTCCCGGTTTCGACGCAAACCGGCTCAACTTGCTCACAGCAAATGAGATATCAGGCCTCGTAGCACTAGCAAGGTACATAAGCGAACCAATGATTTGGGAATATCTCAACTGATCCCTTGCTATTCTTTGGTTCTTCCGTAATAGCACGCTAGGATCATAAGGCGTGGGAGCAGATTGACAATCGCTATACCCAAAGCGACTCAAGATCTTCTCCACGTAGTGAGATTGCAAGAGAGTAATCCCACCATTGCCTTCTCTTTGTAGCTTGATGTTAAGAATAACATCTGCTACTCCCAAATCCTTCATCTCAAAGTTGTTGGACAGAAAGTCCTTGACCTCCTTAATCACATTAAGATTGGTCCCAAAGATCAGTATGTCATCGACATATAGACACAGGATGACTCCTTCACCCCCACCATATCGATAATATACACATTTGTCGGCTTCGTTCACAACAAAGCCAGCCGATATCAGAGTCCTTTCGAACTTCTCGTGCCATTGCCTAGGAGCTTGTTTGAGGCCATACAGGGATTTCAACAATTTACACACTAAGCTCTTTTGACCTTCTATCACAAACCCATCAGGCTGATCCATATAGATCTCCTCGTCTAACTCTCCATAAAGGAAAGCTGTCTTAACGTCCATCTGATGGACGAGAAGACCATGTGAGGCTGCCAGGGAAAGTAATACTCGAATCGTTGTCAAACGAGCAACAGGTGAGTAGGTGTCAAAATAATCTTCACCCTCCTTTTGTGAATATCCCTTTACCACAAGCCTTGCCTTGTACCTCTCAATCGTACCATCAGGCCTAAGCTTTTTCTTGAACACCCATTTGCATCCTATGGGTTTGCACCCGTAAGGACGCTCGACCAACTCCCAAGTACCATTAGACATGATTGAATCCATTTCACTCCTTATTGCTTCCTTCCAAAGGTCAGCATCGGGAGATGAAAGTGCCTCTTCAATGGTTCTGGGAGTGTCATCCACGAGGTATACAATAAAGTCATTTCCAAAAGACTTTGCAGTCCTCTGTCTCTTACCCTTACGGGTGACTAGATTGTTATCCTCCTCAGGAATTTGCACAGGGGGTTCCTCATTTTGTGTTATCGGAATGAAATGCTCATGGGGTAATGTAAACTCATAATTAGATGTGCTAGGTGTATTTTTGAAAGGAAATTCACTCTCAAAGAATGTAGCATCTCTGGACTCCAAAATTGTACCGACCACCATGTCAGGTACTCCAGATTTTACTACTAAAAATCTATAGCCCACGCTGTTCATAGCATAACCCAGGAAGATACAATCAACAGTTTTAGGTCCAAGTTTGCGTTTCTTATTGATTGGCACATTCACCATGGCCAAACAACCCCAAGTACGCAAATATGAGAGATTTAATCTTTTCTTATGCCATTCCTCGAATGGTGTAATTTCTTTATCCTTTGTGGGAACTCTATTCAGGACATGACATGCTGTCAAGATCGCCTCACCCCACCATTCCTTAGAAAGACCCGCTGTCTCTAACATGGCGTTAACCAAATCAGTTAGAGTTCGGTTCTTTCTCTCAGCAATCCCATTGGATTGAGGTGAGTAAGGCGGTGTCCTCTCATGAATAATACCATGTTCCACGCAGAATTCAGAAAAATCATTAGAAAAGTATTCTCCACCACGGTCAGACCTTAAACGTTTAATCTTCCTCTCTAGTTGGTTTTCTACTTCAGCTTTATAGATTTTAAAGTAATGCAAAGCTTCATCTTTGGATTTCAGCAGATACACATAGCAATATCTAGTACAATCATCTATGAGAGTCATGAAGTATCTTTTATCACCTCTAGTCAATTCGCCATTCATCTCGCATAGATCGGAATGAACAAGTTCTAATGCCTCTAAGTTCCTCGCCTCCGCAGCCTTGTGAGGCTTGCGAGGTTGCTTAGATTGCATGCAAGCATGGCACTTAGAACTTTTGACCATGTCAAATTTCGGGATTAAATTCAGTTTTGCTAGCCGCGTCATACAACCAAAATTAATGTGACAAAGTCGTGAATGCCAAACATTCGACTCATTCGAAGTAAGAATATTATTCACAACCTTATTACAACCAATGTCAAGTAAAGAAAAGCGGAACAAGCCTCCGCAATCATAGCCTTTTCCAACAAATGTTCCATACTTAGAAAGTATACATTTATTAGACTCAAGAACTATTTTATAACCATCTCGACACAATTGAGAGCCACTAACAAGATTTCTTTTGATTGAGGGGACATGCTGCACGTGCTTCAATAGTACCGTCTTTCCCGAAGTAAACTTCAGAATGACCGTACCAACACCAAGAACACGAGCATGTGACCCATTTCCCATCAACAAGTCTCCTGTCACTCCGGCCTGATAAGAAGAAAACAAAGAGATATCAGCACACACATGTACATTAGCCCCAGTGTCAATCCACCACTCAGGTGTTTGACAGACAGAAAGGACAATGGGTGTTGGATTACCGTACCCAGGAGTCCCTCCAGTCTCGCTAATGACCACGTTTGCAGATTTCTTCTCCTGCTTAACTTTGCGGTCTGGGCACGCACTTGCCCAATGCTCAGTGCTCCCGCAAACAAAGCAGCCACTGTCTTTCTTTTTCTTCTTAAAAGTGGTCGTTTGCTTAGGCTTCTCAGCCCCCTTCTTCTTCTTCTTTGATGAGGTAACCTTTCGCACCATATTGGCACTAGAAGGTTCTCCTACGCTCTTTCCACGTGTGTCTTTTTCTTTCGCCCTTTCCTTTACATCAAGAGTCCCAATGAGTTCAGACACGCTAAACTCCTGTCTCTTATGTTTCAGTTGGGTAGCAAAATCCCTCCAAGTAGGTGGCAACTTAGCGATAATACCGCCAGCCACAAACTTGTCAGGCAACACACATGGAAACGGTTCGAGTTCTTTTGCCAGAGCCTGAATCTCATGAGCTTGTTCAACTACAGAACGGTTCTCAACCATCTTGTAGTCAAAAAGCTGCTCCATGATATACAGTTCACTACCGGCATCAGAAACACCGAACTTAGTGTCCAGAGCATCCCATAATTCTTTCACAGAGGTGCACGTGATATATGAATCCTTATACTTATCAGCAAGAGCGCTAATCACGGCGCCTCTGAACAGATTATCAGCCATATTGAACCGTTCCTCCTCCTCTGGAGTGAACTGTTCTGGCTTTCCGTTCGCGGCGTGATAGCAGTTCATTGCTGTAAGCCACAGGACCATCTGAGCACGCCATCTCTTATAGGATGACCCATCAAAAGCATTTGGTTTCAGTGCAGCAGCAAAACCGCTAACAGAAAATTGCCTAATATCAGGTTTTTGGATTGTTAAGAAATTAGGCATTTTCCTACTTAATTTAATCCATAAATTCCTCAATAAGGTGATAAAAACGATGAACAAATTGATCAGAAAGACAAGAACGTACCCAGCGGAAGATCCTGCGCTGGAGGCGCTGGAAGATCCATTCCCAAGAACCATTGTTCTTGAGTTGTTCGATGTAGTCGATCAAAGTTGATGCAGGACGACGTTGAAGCAGTGCAGAACGCCGATCAGGGAGTCGAACGAGCAGTCGCGATGTCGCTTCCCAAAAACCTGATCGCCCGCACACCCGGCAGATGTCTCTTGCGGAACGGGGCTTCGGAGGCCTGCTCTCCCAGATTCTGTGCGCGCAGAAGTCCGGGACGGAGATGTCTTCTTCGTTGGCAACAGCGAGCAGAAGATCGATGCGTGCGCGAGTGGTGAGCGGGAACGAATGATCGATTATAGATCGTTCCCGGGAAGGCTTCTATATATAGGAACGGAACAGACGCGACTCCTTCGCGAAAGGACGCCCGTCTACGAACAGGTGCGACGCATTCACACCGTACGAACGGGCGCGACCCATTCGAACGTAAAGGCGCCGGTGCATCTGAACGCGCCGTTCCAATATACCAAAAAGTCCAAGACGGACGGACGCGCCGCGCCCGCCCGCCACGCCACGCCACGCCACACGCGCGCGCGCGCGCGTGTGGTTCACCCCTAGCCTCTCTCAACTTCTCTAGGGGATCAACCGGAAATCCATCTAATAAGTCGAGTCTAATTATGGTAGGAATCCTATGTGGGACTAAACCATTAATGCACTAATTATGGGCCTAGACTAATTGATTATTATTATGGGCTAAAAGCCCATAATCTCAACAATATACACAAGCACGAACCGATGGATAGGCTGCTGGTGAAGGTACGGTTAATTTGGTTTTTAACTTTCTTAATTTCCACATCAGCGACAGACAGAGAGGTTGAAAGAGTTTGTTGCTCCGATCCGGCATGCGTCACACATCTTTCCACGGGCGATCGAGCGAGAATCGAAGCTAGGCCTAGGCGATCGTGCACTACACCATTGGGGGTCGGTCTTCACTACTACTAATATGGTGTGGTCTTCTCCACTTAATATGTTGGGTTCTTAATTTGACTACTCTGCACACCCATTTTTTTCCCACAAATTTTCCTCTCCGGTCCGCTGATTGACCCCGTCCGTTACGTCGTTGTTGCAGCCGGAGCATTCGATCGGTAATTTTGCCGGATCGATCATAGAAGATAGAGGTTGTTGCTCCGGCATGTGCATCACTTCACACATTCTTTTGGCGTTTCTCTGAATAAACGCCGGCGGAGGCGATCGAGACGCGGTTCGATCAGTTACGTCATTAATTGCAGATTTAAAACAAGTTGCTAGGTACTCGTGCCGGCCGGATCGAGCTGGATTTGATCGTATCAATGGTGCTTCAGTGTCCCACGACCCGGATCATCTGCTCTGCGGCGGCGGGACGTCGTTGTACGTCATGGTCCCAAATGGACTGCTAGCGCACGTCAAAGACCTGCTGGTGTAGTACAAGTACAACGGAAATACCGGCCGGTAGGCTTGATGGTCGCTCATGTCATTTTGCACGTGGTGGATATATATGCAGGCACATGGCATGAGTAGGAGGCCCAGTAAGCCCACATCCATTCCTGCGAATTACCTAGGACGGACAGCCCATTTGCATTAGCCTGGAAACACCCTGCAGCCTAGCTACGGCCCATGTTCATTCTATGTTATCATGTAAAATCTACAACAAAATTCATCTTCCTAAAGAACAAAAAAAAAAAAGTAAAATCAACAAAATTCCTAGCACACCTTCAGTTTGCTAACTACAAAGAGTTGGACTTTTGTGTTTGTGTATGTATGGGTGCAACATCGGAGCTAGCTCGGAGGGCCCTTCGAGCCGGATGTAGTCGTTCATGACCCCGAAGAAGATGCTGAATGCCCTCGTCTGCGTAATGCTGATGTTGTTCTCGCCTTGGTTCAACAGGGACCCTCTGATCGGGAACTCCAGGTCCCACTGCACGCCATGGATGCCATGTCGTGGGATTGCGTTCCCGTCGCCGAACTCCGGCGACGTGAACACGCCGCCTCTCCGCACGCCGCCGTTCACGCGCACCTTCAATTTTGAAAAGCAAAACGTATCGAATTCAGCTCACCACAATGAATAGATAGAACATGTGTTCAGTCGACGTATGCAAAAGGTATATATTTGTACATGTGAGCAGCGGCAAGAGAAACACGCAGCGTGTAGATGCCGTCTGGCATGACATGGTCCAGGTTGAATCGTATATGTCTTGTTGTTGGGACGACATTGTTTCCAACTGAAGATCAGGGATACTGAAATTTAAGCGCGCCAATGACAGTGAATGAGCAAAATGGATTCGCAACGACCTCCTCTTTCATTCCCGAGCGACAAACATTTGAAATCCGACTGGTCTTCAACCTCTCTTGCCTGCCACAAAAATGGAGGGGCTCTAGGGTCTTTTGGGGGGGGGGGGGGGGGGGGGGGCGGGCTCCACTGGTAGGCAAGTAGCTGGCGTACTGCATTATCTGCTTCTCTCCACTCGGGCCACTCGCATGCTGGCTGATGTATTTCCGAGTAGCTACCCAACTTCCTCTGTGCTATTTGCACCGCCAAGAGTACGTAGTAGTAGTAGTACCAATATTGGTGCGGCAGCAAACAGCTAGTGTGCCCAGTCAGTTGGCACTCGCATGTGGTCTTCGAGACTGCAAAAATGTTTCCACAGGACACGAACACGTTCTTTGGATTAACCTTCAATCCAAATGAGGATGATCAATTCAATTGCTCCATCGCAAAAAAAATAATAATAATAAAAATCAATTGCTTACTGCCTAGTACAACTGCTGCTTTTGTGTATGTATGTATCCTGTAAAATCTTGTGTATGTATGTATCCTGTAAAATCTACTAAATCTACTACAAAAATTCCAGCAAAAATTCAATGAACCCCAGGCTCAGGCGTCTCGCGTCGGGCATGATCCGGAGGGCCCTTCCAGCCGGATGTAGTCGTACATGACCCCGAAAAAGATGCTGAAGGCCCTGCTCTGCGTGATGCTGATGCTGTTCTCGCCCTGGTTCAACAGGGACCCTCGGATCGGGAACTCTAGGTCCCACTGCACGCCGTGGATGCCGTGTCGCGCGATTGCGTTGCCGTCGCCAAACTCCGGCGAAGTAAACACGCCGCCTCTCCGAGCTCCACCGTTCACACGCACCTTCATCAAATTTGAAAAGCAAGCGTATCGAGTTCAGCTCACCGTACAATGAACAGATAGAAACGTGCAACGTACATGCATTTTTCAGTCGGCTGCAAAAGGGATTTGTACCTGTAATCTGGACATGTGAGCAGCGGCAAGAGCAATGCGCAGCGTGTAGATGCCCTCTGGCACAACATGGTCCAGGTTGAATCGTATGTGTCTTGCTGTTGGCATGACGCTGTTGCCTACCTTCCTGCAGAAAAGAAATGTACATTTTTTTTAAGCTCAGATTAGTTTTCTCCTTTGTATATGCATGTTGCAATTTTTCTTTAAGTTCTTGACAATTAATACCTTGTGACATGCGCAAAAAACCAGTCCTTTGAGGGATCACTCTCACCGACAGTGAAAACAAGATCGTTTTGAGGGTACCTCTCCCACAGACCGTACTGCCTATACCTGTTGAGCCAAACCAGAACAATCAGATCAGAGCTGTTCAAAACTTCATGCCACAAGCTCAGATCCACAAGAGAACTATATGCACGAGGAAAGCTCAAGAACTCACTTGTCTTTTTCCAGAAAGAGCTTACTGGCATATTTGGGATCGGCGTCAGGGACGAAGAACTCCGCTGCACTCCGGTCCGGAACACCAATCTCCCACAGCGTCGGTCCTGATCTTGGAGGCTGGAACACAAGATCACCGAGGTTGATGGCACAACCTGCTCCAATTGATCGATCGAACAGTGGTCAAACACAGTAGCTCTGAAAATCAAATGCTGGAAAAACACTGATGATACTAGTACGAACCTGGCGTTACGGTCACAGACGAAGTCTGCATGTAGTCACCAAGAAACCCGGGAACCCAAGCGTAGAGATTGTACACCCCTGGTCGGACGTTGCCAATGGTGAAGCAGCCACTGGAGGTGGCCCTTGTCCAGAACTGATATCCCTGTAGAATCATGTGCACCAGCGCATTAGCATTTATTTCCTATGTCAAGGCTCGTGAAGAATTCAGAAATGAGCAAGTATTTACAGAGCAGATAGCCACCCATGCGTACCTTGCTATCAGTGGCCCATGATCCAGGCTCCCCGGGCGTGGCGAGCCCAATGTACGCGCTCCTGGCAGGAATGTCATTGTTGGCCATGTACCTGTCTCTGACCATGAGCCTGCCCATGACGGAGCCTCTTTCGGCGGCCTTGGTGAAGTCTTGGGACTTGGGGAAGCTGTACGGCCATTTCTTGACCTCGGCTTGTGCCTGCGCCTTGGCATCGTCCCAGAGAGCACGGAGGTTGCCTTTGTTCGGGCTCTTGTTCAGGTAGATGAACACAGGCCCCATCACTTTCTTCCAGTACTCGCCGTCCTTGATGTTGAGCACCATGTCATTTCCCATGTAATGCGTTCCAAAAAACACCTAATAATACAACATGTAAACAGTCAAAGTACATTTATGCTGATAGTGCAGACACGAGTTTTGGGAGCTTGCATTAACATGTTTCGAATGGAGGCTGAAGGAGGAAGAGGAAGAAGCTTACTGCAAGGGAGGTAGGGCCGACATGGGAGGTAAGCTCCCGCTTCGTAGGGCCGCCACTCTTGAATTCGTTGCTGGGGGTGATGACCCAGAAGCCCATGGGGTTGGGATGGTTGCTGCTGATCCACCCATGGACGATGTTGTCCTTGTTATCCAGCGTGTACGCGTACTTGTCATCCACCTGAACAATATTCAAAGAGTTGCAAGTTCATAGTTGTCAGTCTATGCTTGTCATCGAAATAAATTTGTAAACTTACGTTTTCAGGACATTTATAGCTAATTACCTCTCCTTTGAACTGTGGCTCCTTCGGGTCAACGAGCAGAACAGCTTCTTTGTACGCCAGAGGCTGTGCACGCGGCGGATTTCTGTCTGCGTCGCTGGGCATGTACCTCTGTATGTCGTCTGAAACCGCCATGTAATTGAACCTAGCAAACATCAGGTTACAGGCACATACTCGTTTCGGTTAGTGCAACATGTCAAGAATATCTTGTGAGAACTGCCAGAAGACAACAAATAAAAAAGGCAGGTACTCACCTGCCCGTGTTGAGTTTGAAGGCGATCCGAGTCTCTGAAATGTTCAGAGCAGGCCAATTACTGGCGTGCTCGTAGATGGAATAGCAGTAGAACCCAGAGCTGCCTTTCAGCATCACAAGCCTGAAACAATAATAGTCACATATTTCAGTTGTCGTTTGATGGGGGAAAACAAGTCACCACGTTTGTTGCTTGTGCAATCTGAACAACAATATGAAGAATGACTGACGCACCTCTTATCGATGTTTAGTCGGACGCTGTCTGGACGTGATGGATTATAAGTACCCTTGAAAGAAAGCTCCACTTGTTCATCACTGGAGGATACTACGCTGAATTCTGTACCATCCAACCTGCACAAATACATGCAGATAGTAGTTAGTATAGTGCAAACGTTCATCAGGGTTGTAGCACAGACATCAACACTTGAACAGTTCTAGACCGTTATATAGTATAGTGGAAAAATTCCTCCTTTTTGATGAAAAATACTCCTTGGATATCTTCTCAACCAATCAACCATTTCCATTTGTTGATGAATAATTACAGATGGTGTTAATTGCCATTGCTTTTAAGAAAAAGTAGATACGGAGTTAACAGTTTACAGATTGCATTATCTACTGTATTACCTCAGTTTCAAAACAATTGTAGCTCAGATTTGCCCAAAGTCAGACAACGCTATCTTTGACCATCAATTTGTAAAATTTCATATATGTTAACAACATGTGAAATATATATATCACGAAAGAATTTTTAAACATCATGCTACTACATGATCCAATTGTTTAAAAGTTGATGGCTAAAGATTACTTTGACTAAATCCAGAACTGCAATAAATTTGAAACAGAGGGGGTGCTTTGGTTAATCCTTTAGCAAATATTCATACTTGGTTGATCACGTCATAGTATTAATTAAACCTAAGTTTTAGTTAGTTGGTTTCAAGGAAAACTAAGTAACAGATGGAGCGCGTCGGCACCCTTTTGAACCAGCGTATAGGCTAATCGAGAACAAAGGTAAAAAACGTTGGACATGCACACACGAAGGTGATGGCCGGGGTGATAAAATTGTATATTAGATTGTTACATGACGATGGAGCACTTACGAATTGATCATCCCTCTTGGCTGACCTGACCCTGGATAGTTCCAGACCACATCCCAGTACCTGCATGCAAGAGAATCATTTATATAATCAAGAAGCAGAACATAAGAACAAATACATGCATGTTGTTCTAGTGTTCATTGATCATCAGAGTAGTGGTGCTGTGGTGCATGCAGTTGACATATATTGTTACGTACGGCGCCGTACGTGTACGTACCCTCCCGAGTTGCTGCCACCGGTGTAGTGCAGGAGGTTGCGCTCGCCGTTGTAGCGGACGCCGGTGATGTGACCCTGCGGCCGGGACATGGTCACTTGCACCACACCATTGTCCACCAGCACCTGAAATCCGCTCGCTGGTTAGCTAGATCGCTTTAATGTTAAGTTACCAACTTAATTACTATATATGCTGCGAGTAGGAAACACTGTATATTCAGATAAGACGCATTAACCTGGCGTTGGTCGACGCGTAACTTGACGCCACCATCGTCCGCGGCGGCGAGGGGCAGCAGGGACGCTGCGCCGGCGGCGAGCAGGACGAACAAGGCGAACCGTGCACCGGCGGCCATGGCTAAAGAGTCAAGAGAGGCTGGCCGGCCGGCGACTTGCGCATGCAGTCCGTGGTGTGTGCTCGTGCGACTTGAAGAAATTATTTGTTGGCTTCCATCAAGCATGTGCACTCGCCGATTTGTTAAGTTGGGCGACGACTTAAGGCCTCAAGCTAGGAAGCTGATTCATCAACGATTTCTCTTCCGATCGAGCTGACTTGTATATATACATGCACGAATTGAACCAAACCGGCCGGCCGGTGAAGAAGCTAGAGCAGAGGTACGGGCCGAGAGGTGTTTTATTTTACACGCAGAAGAGGCAGGAAGTTTGTTCTTGTTCCGGCGTGGGCGTCGCTCGTCTCCACGTCCATCGTTCGGCGTTTTATAAAGTCACATACGGTTCCGTTAATTACATCGTTGCAGAGATTAGTTGTCACGTCCCGTGTTTTTGCCCATGTTGAAAATTCACTAAAAATTTGAATTTTTCGAATTTAGAAGAAATTAAAAACAAGTGCGTGTTTAAGTTAGCCAAACCACCCCAATTTTAAAATTTCTATTTTGAAAACTTGCACAAAAACCTCATCATAAGCATTTTGAGGATTTATTGGGTTTATTTTGAATAATGTTTGTTTTTCTCTTTTGGTTTGAATTCGAAATCCTTCCTAATTCAAATTCTGGGAAAAGATCAAATCTTTTTCCTTCTCGGGCCGCTCTCTTTTCTTTCTATCCCGGCCGGCCCAAACCTCTCCTTCTCTTTTCTTTCCCTCCTGGGCCACAGCCGCCCGGCCCACCTTCTCTTTCCCGGCCCAGCCTGCCAGCCCGCCTCCGTGCCACTGACGCGTGGGCCCCACGCCCCGTCGTCTCTCACCTTCAGCCGGCGCGTTTTCCGCCGCCGCCCATACCGCCGCCGCGTGAAGCACGTGGAGCTTGCCGTCCCGTCGCGTCCGAGCTCCAGAGCTCCCGCGCGAAGCACGTGCCAGCGCGCCGCACCGCCTTTTCCCCTCCGCCTTGTCCCATCACGGACCCCGCCGCCCATCTCCATTTTCTTGCCGCACCCGCCAAGGACTCCGCCACCGCCTCATTGGCGCCACCGCCTCTCTGTGCCGCGCCGACCTCCTGTTGGCGGTTCTTATGCGATAAAATTAAATTCATTAATTCCGCAAGCGCACGGATCACCATTGTAGCATTTCACCTTGGAGTATTCCAGGGTTATCGTATTTATATTTCCGCAGGGAAGTAGAGCAAAAGAAAGCTGAATAATAGCTATGCATTGGATAATTTGGAGAAAGAAATAATGTATCAACTATACTTGAGACGGGGGTAAGATAGGCATGATAATTATGGGTGGCACACACATCCTCAAATCCAAGGTAATGAAATAAAAACGTAGTATACATTTGGGAGAGCAACGAGATAGAGTTAAGGCTACCTGTATGTTTATCTATTATTTACTCTTCCTAGTAATCCATTCTACAAAGGTTATTTACTCTAGCTAAGCTCATACACATACAAGTCATGTCGTTTCGGGGCACGGAAGTGCCAGGGCAACCGATGATGCTAGTTCACCCTGGGGATCCATCCGCTATAATTAAGACCCTGCTGAGTCCAACCCGGACGTGGTGGATTACAGAGACCGGTGCAGCTGTCACATACACTCGCGGCTACCATCCTCCGTGGGGTTGGGTGCCAAACGTGCATAGGCCAAGATCTAAGCGCCACGCTTACAACCCGCCTAGAGGAGCTACTCTTGATCAACGGAGCAGTCCTATCTAAGAATGAACAAGCACAGATTTCACACGACGTCATCCCCGACGACGGCACTCTCTCGTACTCGCTATTCCAACAATCACGAATCCCACAACAAGACTTCTACGAGCACTTACTCGGCAGAATAAATAACTAAATAGAAAAGAACTACTAAAAGAAATAAATAAAGATAAAACTAAATATTATATTAAATAAAATAATATCTCAAGAATAAGATACAAAGAACTATACCGAACTCCGAGAAGACTCCGGAAGCCCGAGAGAGCTCTCACTCTACTCTACTCTACTCTAACTCCCAAAGCTACTACTCAACTAAACTAATGAACACTTGGATGAAGTGTGATGGTGCACGTTGCTTCGGAGGCCGAGGGGTCCATTTTATAGGTCTCCAAGGCGGTTGAAGCTCCTCTGCCGACTTTGGAGAGGCGGCGCCGCCAAAGCCGGCCGGCCGGCCTAGGGGGGTGGCCGGCGGCCTTCCCCTGTGGCGGTTGGCCACCGCCTTCTGCCTCAACGCTCCAGATGCACTCCTGAAGGCGGTCTGAAGGTCGGTTTGTCCGTGGGGTCGGCAGGATTGAAGTAAGGGCCAAGTTAAGGCCCAAATGGCCCACCTTCTAGAATGACGGTGGAATTATGTTGGGCTGGCCTTCAATCACGTGTTGAGGATTAATTTGCAGCCCACTGGAGAGAGCCTGAGGCCTGTGGCCACCAGGTGGGGCCGGCCGGCCTAGGGTGGGGCCGGCCGGCCAGGGATTTTCCCTGGCTGGGCCCTCTTTTCTCCATTATTCACTCCTGCATCCAAATATTCACCAAAACTTGTGGAGTAGTGTTATTTCTAACTACTATGCACAAAATCTTGGTGTTATGCATTTATTTACCGGTAGGTTGGCGGTCAAATCATGGTTTAACGACCGCCAACAACCTCCCCAAGCTTAAACTTTGCTCGTCCCGAGCAAACTCAACTCAGGGTACCGGCGGATCAGGAGTTACAAAGAAGCGCCCCATGGGTAATAAAGATGCAACAACATACTCCCTAAACAGTGGTAAGTTTACGAGAGCACAAAATATTCATGAGTGTTGCAAAAATCGTGGGGCTTATATGTCACACCTTGTCATGCAGCATTGGAGACTAGAACGGCATTTTCGGACAAGTACACAATTCTAGCAGGTATGTATCCAGAGTTTTTATGTGCTGCAAGGTAAGGTGCAAAAATTCTCCTTTGTTTTGGTAGGCACTTCTCTTACCTACAATGTGAGTTCTATTCCTACAAGCTTCACTCATCCTACCTTCTACCAAATGAGGCTTTGTTTGTGGAGCTTGGTAAGGAATGCACAAATGTCATGCATATATTGTAAAGCTAAAGAATGAGTCTCAATCAACATAGCAACTCCATTTATTTTGGTCATAGGAAATGATGTGATGAAGGGGGAGAAAATGAACTCACACTTATGGAAGGGGGTTTTGAAAACATTGGTCCTTTTATTTTGCTCAAGATGTTTATGATAGGAACCATATGGCCATGCTTTTGTCATGCAACCATAGAGTTTTTTTTTTTTTTTTTTTTTTTTTTTTTTTACTATTCCATGGTGCAAGGGGCCATAAATTTTGAATGGTTCAATGAAACATTTTTAAATATTCTTGAGCATTTTTGATGGACCAAAAGTTTTGCAAACTCTGAAAAATGTTTGGTTGATTTATCCAAACATTCCCCTTTTTATTTGGTGGAGAGAAATTTTCGAAAACACACGCGAAGGAATTATGACCAAAATTAGGAGTGCTTAGTTTCAAGAGTACATCAAACCTTAACGAAACTCAATGCATAAACAAATGGCTATGAGTGGGGCTGTTTCGAATATTATGATACGGCTCTGGTAGGTTAATAAATCCTCACACTAAGAGAAGTGTGCCAAAACAGAAGGGTTTTAGGTACTTGCAGCAATTCTAGAAAAACATCTCTGAATGAAACCATACTAAGAAATTGCAACAAGTCCTAATCATGCCATATCACAATCCACAATGCTCAGACTTGGTGTAACAAATGCAACCCACGGAAATAAGCAAGACTCATGGTGTGATCATGCTCAAATAAAATAACACGTATGTCAGGAGTAGAGGTTGCATCTATGCGACACATGGGAAGCTAATTTGTAACTCGATCATCATTTCCTTTAAGTGCAGCATAACACCAAGATTCTAGCATTTATTCGAAACAGGGAGTTTATTTATTTATTGAGAAAGTTAGGAATACTTACCTGGGGGTCCTCCCCAAGCTTGAGTCTTTGCAAGACTCGAGCTTGTATTGAACTCCTTCTTACCTGGGGGTGCCCTCCCCAAGCTTGAGTCTTTGTAAGACTTAAGCTTGATTTAGGCTCTCCCTCCTCCTTCTTGATCTGCAAAAAAGAGTGAGGATGATACAAACGGTTGGCTCCTAACGAGCATCGCCGGGAATCCTATTATTTTTGTTATTTTTAAATTTTCTATATATATTTTTTTTTATTATTTTGTTTTTATGATTTATGGAAAGAAAAACGAGCGCTAGGCCTAGCTAGGATAACGATTGGGATGGCCTCCCCAATCGGAGGGCTCTCATTTTTTTACGTCTTTGAGCTAGACGTTCTCCAACTCTTCAACTTGTTTGGACCTCGCTCGCTGGAGAATCTGGCGAGGTAGAGGTTCCTTCTTTCTTCCGCCACACCTTGGTTGTCTTCTTTGTGTTGGTGGCGGCGACCTTTTCTTCATTAGGCGCCTTTGTTGTACTCTCCTCGGTCGATGCCGTAGCTGCCTTCTTCTTTCTTGAGCGCCTCGCTCTCCTCTTCTTAGGCGATTGTGATTCGCCCACTCCTTCTTGCGGTGGAGGAGCAAGAGGGGCTTGAGGTGTGTTTGGCGGCTGAGGCATCCTCCTTGGAGTCCTCCAGTATTTTGCTAGCCTTCTTGCATTCTCTCTTTCCAGATAGTCTCTCATATGTGCGATGAGCTTGTCTGGCTGTGGCATGGGTGGAGTAATTTCAATCTTCTCCACTCTCCTTGGGTTTAACTTCCGGTTGCCCAGGAAGTTTACCCGCACGAGGAGACTGCACAGCTGAAGCTATTTGCGCTATTTGTGTTTCTAGCATCTTGTTATGGCTTAGCTGATTCTGCAGAGCAGTGTTGAACGACTCTAACTTGGCATCTATGCTCTCCAAGGCTTTGTCCGTAGTAAGAAATTTCTTACTAATACTGTCATTGATCTTGACCTGGCCGAGAACTAGATCCTTGATAGAGGGCTCATAACGGGAAAGACTACCATTGTTACCTCCCTGATTTTTGTTGAAGGAGAGGTCGGGCCTGGAATTCCAGCCGTAGTTGTTCTGGGAGCGGAACCCATTGCCATTGTTGAGGAAATTGCATTCCTCTCTCACATTTGGGCAATTGATGCCCATATGCCCAACGTTGCCGCATTCCTCGCAAGTCATGCGGGAATCCGCAACCTGCAGGTCCTGTGGAGATTCCACCTTGCGGAGTAGCTGATCGAGCTTGATGGCGAGCATGTCCATTGTCTCCACTTGGTGCACTCCACGGGTCTTGGTGCTCGCCGCTTGGCGTTCACCATGAGTCTGGTTGGCCGCCACCTTCTCTATCAACTTCTTAGCGTTCTTCACGCTAAGGGAGAAGAAGGAGCCGCCTGCTGCGGCGTCGAGATGCTCTCGAGCGGACGGTCTCAAACCGTGGTAGAAACTCTGTATAAGGAGCCATTCCTCCATGCCATGGTGTGGGCATGAGAGAACGTACTCCTGCATCCTGTCCCAGGCTTCTGCGGTCGACTCATCTGCGAGCTGTTGGAAGCCCGATATCTTGTTTCGCAGGGCAGTCGTCTTGCCCGGCGGGAAGAACTTGGCGAGGAAGGCATTGGAGCATGCCGTCCACGTGTCGAGGGACTCTTGGTTCGCGTAGAACCACTGAAGAGCCTTCCCCAACAGAGAGAATGGGAAAAGCTGTAGTCGGATGGCGTCCTGAGGTGCATCCTTTATGACGAAAGTGTTGCACGTCATCAGGAACCTTTGGAGGTGAGCGTTTGCATCCTCCGACGGCTTCCCACAGAAAGGACTAGCCAAGATCATGTTGATCAAGGCTGGCTTGAGCTCGTAGTCCTTGTTGGTGAGGCGCGGGTTGGGACCCACACGAATGTTCTCCGTAGTTGGCGCGGAGAAGTCATTGATCGTCTTCTCAACAACGGGGTCGGCCATGGTGTTGTTCGTTGAGGAGGCCCTGACAACCGATGGAGGAGATGATTCGAGAGCCAGAGCGTTCTTGTGGATCTGTTTGGTGATTCTTGCTCGAACTTTCCTCAAGAACTGCTCTGGATCTGAGTGGAAGTTTTCTGGTAGGTCGAAACCAGTCATGCACAGTCCTGTTTCAAATTTCCACAACAAAGAAAGACAGGACAAGGGTAAGCCCGCAAAAGTAAGTGATAATTATTCTTCTCACAAACTTCAATGCATTTATTCAGTTTCTAGCTGCTACTTCCCCGGCAACGGCGCCAGAAATGCTTGTTGGCGGTTCTTATGCGATAAAATTAAATTCATTAATTCCGCAAGCGCACGGATCACCATTGTAGCATTTCACCTTGGAGTATTCCAGGGTTATCGTATTTATATTTCCGCAGGGAAGTAGAGCAAAAGAAAGCTGAATAATAGCTATGCATTGGATAATTTGGAGAAAGAAATAATGTATCAACTATACTTGAGACGGGGGTAAGATAGGCATGATAATTATGGGTGGCACACACATCCTCAAATCCAAGGTAATGAAATAAAAACGTAGTATACATTTGGGAGAGCAACGAGATAGAGTTAAGGCTACCTGTATGTTTATCTATTATTTACTCTTCCTAGTAATCCATTCTACAAAGGTTATTTACTCTAGCTAAGCTTATACACATACAAGTCATGTCGTTTCGGGGCACGGAAGTGCCAGGGCAACCGATGATGCTAGTTCACCCTGGGGATCCATCCGCTATAATTAAGACCCTGCTGAGTCCAACCCGGACGTGGTGGATTACAGAGACCGGTGCAGCTGTCACATACACTCGCGGCTACCATCCTCCGTGGGGTTGGGTGCCAAACGTGCATAGGCCAAGATCTAAGCGCCACGCTTACAACCCGCCTAGAGGAGCTACTCTTGATCAACGGAGCAGTCCTATCTAAGAATGAACAAGCACAAATTTCACACGACGTCATCCCCGACGACGGCACTCTCTCGTACTCGCTATTCCAACAATCACGAATCCCACAACAAGACTTCTACGAGCACTTACTCGGCAGAATAAATAAACTAAATAGAAAAGAACTACTAAAAGAAATAATAAAGATAAAACTAAATATTATATTAAATAAAATAATATCTCAAGAATAAGATACAAAGAACTATACCGAACTCCGAGAAGACTCCGGAAGCCCGAGAGAGCTCTCACTCTACTCTACTCTACTCTAACTCCCAAAGCTACTACTCAACTAAACTAATGAACACTTGGATGAAGTGTGATGGTGCACGTTGCTTCGGAGGCCGAGGGGTCCATTTTATAGGTCTCCAAGGCGGTTGAAGCTCCTCTGCCGACTTTGGAGAGGCGGCGCCGCCAAAGCCGGCCGGCCGGCCTAGGGGGTGGCCGGCCGGCCGTCCCCTGTGGCGGTTGGCCACCGCCTTCTGCCTCAACGCTCCAGATGCACTCCTGAAGGCGGTCTGAAGGTCGGTTTGTCCGTGGGGTCGGCAGGATTGAAGTAAGGGCCAAGTTAAGGCCCAAATGGCCCACCTTCTAGAATGACGGTGGAATTATGTTGGGCTGGCCTTCAATCACGTGTTGAGGATTAATTTGCAGCCCACTGGAGAGAGCCTGAGGCCTGTGGCCACCAGGTGGGGCCGGCCGGCCTAGGGTGGGGCCGGCCGGCCAGGGATTTTCCCTGGCTGGGCCCTCTTTTCTCCATTATTCACTCCTGCATCCAAATATTCACCAAAACTTGTGGAGTAGTGTTATTTCTAACTACTATGCACAAAATCTTGGTGTTATGCATTTATTTACCGGTAGGTTGGCGGTCAAATCATGGTTTAACGACCGCCAACACCTCCACGGTCTTTAAATCGCCGCCGCTTCTCCTCCTCTCCTCTCGAGCCCCATCTTCTTCTCTCTCTCTCTCTCTCATCTCTCTCCCCGAGCTTGAGATTCCGGCCACCGTTCCCCAGCGACGCAAGCTCGTCTCCGGCCCCCTCCGCCCTCTCGGGCCGCACGGTGAGCACCCCCGCTCCACCCTCTCTCTTCCGCAGCCGTCCTCTCCCTCTTTCCCCGCTCACACGAGCCACTTCACCTAGCGCCGCCGTCCGCCGCCGGTTGGCATCGTCGCCGGCCATCTTCCCAGCCTTCCCCAGCCACGCCGCTCCATCCAAACGATTCGCCACACTCCCGCGCACATCACCGTGAGCACACACTCGAGCTCAACCCATCGCCTAACCCTTTTCCCCTCGCTCGCCGACGCGCCGCCCAAGTCCGACGTCCACGCGCCGCCGCTCCGGTGGTCTCCGTCGTCGACATCACCCGCTCCCGAGTCCGCTGTCGCCCGTAGATGCCCTAGGGCCACCTCCCGTCGCCCCTCTGCCCCCCTAGCCGCCGCCGGCATCGATTCCGGCGACGCGCCGCCGCGCGCGACGCCACGGTCCACCATGGACCGGTGGACCGCCGCCCGATTCCGGTCCACGTCTCCCGTGGACCAATTCCACGAGTTTTCCAAAAGAAAAATAATTCCAGAAATCCCTGGAAATTCCTGGACCCTGTATTTTTGCAAATAAACCCCTGACCTTTCCGGTAATTCTGTCTTAGTCCTATCTTTTTGCAGAAAAGTCCCTATACTTTTCTGTATTTACAATTTGGTCCCTATCTTTTTACACCGAGACCCCTGAACTTCCCCAAAATTACGAATAGGTCCCTGTTATCTTTCTGTATTTACCAAAAAGTCCCCAGAATCTTTCCACACTTGCAAATAAACCCTCAAAGCACTTCTACTTTTGCAAACAAGCTCCCAGGTCCCCTGGACCCACATGTCAACCTCTCACACCTGCTGAAAACACTAAGTCCACACAGATAGTGTACACAGAATCCTATTTCGATCATTTTCCAACATCAGAAAAATCCCAGAAAATTCCCAAAAATACCTTGTTCGCTTCTAAACATTTTCCAACCCTTGATCACTCCAGATTAATTAGGATTATGGCAATGCCTTATTAAGTTGGCTTAATCCTGATTAATTTTCTTTCTCAAAAATTTAATAATTGATATCTCCTCCATTTCAACTCCGATTTTGGCGATCCTTTCGCCAAAATTTATCTAAAATCATCCTCTATTCATTACCACCAGATCCAATCTAACCTTGATCTCTATTTGGATTTATTTGATTTATTGCTCGTTCATTGCTTGAGCGGTAGATTTATTTTCTTTTAACGCTAGATAATCAAGTCGTTGAAGAACCCGAGGACCTGGAATACGAGGACTTAGAAGAAGAAGATCTTGTTGAAGGCAAGTCTAACTCCCTTTGATCATATTGATCCTATGTTTGCAAATATCCTAATTAGAGCTGTTTATAAATAAAGTGCATGGTATTTAAATGAATTTAAATGCTAGAATGGTCCTATGCAATATTTGATTGCCTGCCTTGACTTGATTATATCCTGTATCCTTGTTAACCCTAGGAACCAACGTCATTAAATTCCTTAATGATATGTTGGATTGCTTTGCCGCTTAGGACTCTCACCATATGTGTTTAATTAATACTGCTCACATGATTTTCGTGTAAAATGCGTGTGTCTTGGTGGTGTGTGTAAATGTGAAATTGGGTGGTATAATAATAAGTGCAACCCTAGTGGGGGATCTTTGTGACGGGATCAGGCGAGGTAGTCCTCAATGGGGAGGCTATCTCTGGGACGCCCTTCCACTTGTGGATTGGCTATTGAAGATGCCTGGTTCGGTCGTATAAGGACCGGTTCTTGTGCCGCCTTTGTTTAGCACCTTACGCGCAGCCACAAGCCGTATATGGGTACGGGATTGGAACCACACCCTACTAGTACTCACCCGGTACCCCCCGGAGGCAGGAGATTGCAACGGAGTCTCAGGAGAAGACTCGTTCGTTGGTGGGTGTTCGAGATCCGGCATTTATGACTGGCCATATTATGATTGTGAAGCCCCTGGTGATGTCCGTGGGGGATGCCGTGGTGGTACGAAGTAGGTATGGAACCTTTAGTGGGACAGTCCAAACTATGACGATAGGGAGGACTGGACCACCTTGTGGGGAAATTTGTGCACCCTTGGCCAAGGTTAAGAAACTTTCCGGAAAGCCGTGTTCCACGGTATTGGACAACGCGAAAGCATCGGCCACACTATGATTAGTCTTTTCTGTGTGAGTTATCCTTGGCGTGTTTTCGGAATACACCGGTTTGGAGCCGTGTGCTGGTTGACGGCCAGTGATAAAACTTGAGGCACTGGCGGGATGGACAGTAACTCCCCCAGGGCCGCCCAACCCCACTAATCTCTACAGATACTTGATTAGATTGCGAACTGCTTTGTTTTCAAAACAACCTTGCATAAACTTGGCTTTCTTGCCTCGTTGATATAAACCACAAGCCTATCCTTTGATGAACTCCCTTGCATAACTTACCCCTCGTGTTAGGCTTGCTGAGTACCTTAAGTACTCACTCTTGCTTCAATCATTCAGAAGGTGAGCCAGAGTTTGAAGCTGTTGAAGAGGAAGATTAGGGTTCAGCCTGCCCGCAAGTCTGCCTGTTGGAGTGGTGCACTTCCATCTTCCGCTGGAGTAGTAGTCTAGTGCTGCTGCTGTAGCAGCTAATCGGTGTGTTGTCTGTTTGGTCAGGCCGCTGGCCTTTGTTGTAAGACCTTTTGTATAATAAAAGGGCTTGTATGAGACTTGGTAATATTATAAAGGGTATGAGACTGTGATGTCATTCTGTGTAAGCGTCGTATCAGCGTCTGATCCAGGGACTGATACGGTAAGCGCTAGTGCTCCAGAAATGGGGTACGACATTAGTACTACGTACTACCAAGTTGTGCCCTGCCGCAGCCGGACTCTATCATGCATGTCAATGCTCGCGTATCCGATCCAAGCATCATGCAGGTCGTCCGTCGTGTACGTCATTGTCCCAAACCAACTGGCATACAGCACAAAGACCTGCAGACGTGCGTAGTACAACGGAAATACCGGTCGACAATAAAAAAATGGGTGGTGGGTTGATTGTGCATGTGGTGGATTTCCTACCAAGAGAAGCATACATGAAAGGCGCAGGGGACACCTTTGATCAATAAAAAAAAGCATGCATGAGCAATTCCACCAGTCCCAAATATTTGTAATTTTGGATTCTTATTTCAGTTTAAATGAGTTATGTATTATGAAAGCATTCTTGGCTATGAGTTATTTGGTAAGGATATCTTTGACGAGAACCTCAACAAAGGCCTCCCTTCGTACTGGAAGGTGAATAGCTTGGGATCATCGCTCTCGATCGTCTGCAGTGCTCTGCACATTTGCACTCGAACGATACTCATCCTTTTTAGAACACGAGGTATCTCTAGAGAGGTTATCACGCACAGTTGCAGAGATCCAGCCGCTCCAGAGCAAAGCAACGGGAAAGAAAGAACCATATATAGTTCCTCACCAGTGTGAGCTCGGCAGGGTGAGCTCGGCGAGTCCGGGCTTGACGAAGGCCCGGAGCCAGCCATCCAGAGAAATGCCACCATGCCCCCATCACAACATACATCAACCTTGAGAGGCAAACAGCCCAAGTGAGGCCCATTAACCTGTGAGGCCCAATGATCATTGAGTCGATAGAAAAGGCCCATGCGCGCACTAGCCCGACGTGCTGGTGTAGTTGCATGAATACACAGTTGACTGTCTGCTATGTCTTAAAAAAATAAAAAATTGACTGTGTGTCCCTATCTAGCGAGCTGTGCGCGCTCATCAGAGCTAGTAGTACAAATGAACATATGATGCACGTGGTATTAAGGCCGACCTGGACACACCACATACAGAAAATTAATGAGTTTATTTGGTCGTCGATTAGCCTGCTTAGCTATGTTAGGTGGACCATGCATTTTCCATATGCACCCCCTGATTTCAACTCTAAGGCCCCCTTTGGAACGCAAGATTTTCACAGGAATTGTACAGGAATTTCACAGGAATCAGTTGACTGTTCACAGGAAAAATGCAGGAACGGGAAAAATCCCGCGTTCCAAAGGCCCCCTAAGTTCTGTCGCAGACTAAGGGTATGCTTGGTTCGCTGCCACGGATGGCCACGCCGAAGGTACGGCGAGTTCGCTGGCTTTCTGCTTGGTTTGCGCCACAGCTTTTCTTCTTGTCGTTTCCTCGTGTACTATGTCGTCTAGCAGCTGCAAACTGTGGCTGATTTTGTGGCGAGTGTGGCGCCGTTTCTAGGCGCCACAGCCGCGGCGGCGCCACAGCATGGCGTGGCCAAGTGTGGCCATGAACCAAGCATGCCCTAAGCAACTGTTGTCACTTTGAAATAAAATAGAGTTGCACGAGTTAATTAATAAGAACGCTCACACGCTCTAGTTTGGACATACACGCTTGTCTTTGGAGGACGACTGACGACGCAAGTGTAGTGAAAAAAAATGAATAATTCAAAGTTAAGTGGAAAAATAACACTACGTCGCTGGTAGCTCTTGCATGTTGGTACGATAAAAATACACATGCAGATCAGGTATGCGAAAGAATATCTTGACGAATAGTATGTGTGATGGGGAAATCGAGTGACACGGATCGCTCGGCACCGGGCACGTTGAGACCTGGAGCATGCATAAGTGGATATATCGATGACGACATTCTCCTTTGAAACTTGCCCATAAAAAAAAAACTTGGGACATATGATCGACATGCATGAACCGCGTCGTTTTCATGTCCAAGCTTTTGCCTACATGCATGAATTTTTATTTTTTTATTTTTTATTATTATTATTTATTTTTTTTGCGCGCGGTGGATTGGCTCTGTAGGTTTGTGTAATGAGGATCAGATCGAGCTGACTTGGACTCAAACCCTGCCAAGGTAGCCATAGCTGAACCTAATATATATGAACACTGATTTTCGTGCAATTAGAATGTGCAAATGTTACGTACGTCGTCTAACGGAAACTTTTTTTTTGAGATTACACAGTACAACTCAGACATTCACAACGCACGCACACTCACCCCTATGAACACACGTACGCAAACCCTACCTCTATAAGCATCTTCGAAGACTGAGCCGGCAAATCTATAGATACGAAGTCACCGCTGGCGCCTCGCTGTCGACGGGAGCGTCGCCTACCACTGAAAGCACAAATGCCGTTAAATCCTTGGAAATTCGCTCCCACAGGGAGTCGAACCCAGGACTTGAGAGGTGTTACTCGGATGTCTTAACCATTAGGCCAAGACACCTTTCACCGTTGTCTAACGGAAACTGAAACGATCGCCTAAGTGATCATCATTGTTTAATTTGTCATAACAATCTTGGCCTTGATTTTATTAGCCGTATAGTTATTGTACGGCGCTGAATGATTAACGGATGATACAGCATATAGTAATGTTGCGGCCGCAAGACACAATAATTGGGTGACAAATTAATTCTAGGGTGTAGATTAATAATACAATCTAATTTAAGAAGTGGTTGTGGTTGCATTTTCATAGTTAATTATTATGTGTGTGAACTCAAATTCTCTCGTTTTGTTTTATTAACAGTCAGTAGAATATTTTCGCAAAAAAAAAGTAGAATATTTTTAGTCACACTGACCCTCTAAGCGCAAGAGTTACCCACCACAAACACGTTTAGTCTCACTGGACCCTCTAAGCGCAAGAGTTGCCCAAACTCTTAACTGATTGTCACTTCAAGTTTGAATTCACATTTCGAACTGGATTAGTCGCATTCAAAGTTTCCTATGGCCGTGCACGAGCACAGAATACAGATTATGGGCATGTTCGTTTCTTTAGACGTAAATTTAAGCCTGTTAGAATCTTGTCATTTAAGGATATTAAATAAAGTCTAATTAAAAAACTAACTGCAGGATTATGTGCTAATTCGCGAGACGAATCTAATGAGAGTAATTAAGACGTGATTAGACGATGGTTACTGTAGCATCACTATAGTAAAACATAAATTAATTAGGCTCGTTAGATTCATATAATAAATTAGCACACATCTGTAAAAAAGTTTTTTAATTAAATATTATTTAATACTCTAAGTAGTAAGATTTTTTTAATGTGACGTTTAGACCTAAAGAAGCAAAAACCACCTATCTCTGGCCGTGCAGTGCATGAATCAAAGTGAAGAGCATGTGCCACGAAGGACGCGTCCGTACCGTCGCGATCAGCGGACAGATTACCACGGAGGCGGAGTGATGAATGCCAGGCGCCGCCGATCGATCTCGATCACGAATTCCGGCCGGAATCTCAATCATGGAGCATGCTGCCGTACGAAATGGAATGGCGTACCTGTCGTCCTGCTCCGTGGGCCCAGCCTCTGACAGCCGTGTGTGCTCGTTTTTAATTGCCCATTCTTTCTCAGCTGCCTGCCTTCACGCAGTCCATGTGGAGCTGGATGATTCCAAGCTTCCATCGTCTCCTTCCTTCCTTCGCTTCCCCACCTCTCGCTGTTTCTCTTCTCGTCTCCCTCCGGAAAAACACACATGTTGCTCTGCTGCTGCATGTCACCGCCCCGAATGCGTACATAGGTAGAGCCAAGCAGGTAGCTGTATAATTCTCCATCGCAATCACAGAAGAGGAGCACCAAACAAGACAAAAGCGCGCCCCCTCACACCCCCCCCCCCCCCCCCCCCCCCCCCCCCCCCCCCCCAAGTTGAGCTGCCTCCTCTTCGGCTAGCTCTTCCTGCCAACAGCCATTTCCTCAGATCTTTTTCCATCTCTCCCAGCACACGAGAGCAGAGGAGAGGAGAGAGGGCACCTGCTCTGTCTGCATTTCTTGATCTGATCCAAGCGCCAGCACTCTGTAAGTTCTGCTGCTGCTGTTGCCTCTGCTCTTCCTTGTTTCTTCCCCCGGTTCTGTTTGGTTTTTGTTTCTTCTTCAGCTAAATTGATTGATGTTTCCTATGCTCCAAAGCTAGATTTTGGATTGCTCTGAATGTCTCCGTTAGTGCTAGTACTTCTGCTTTTTGCTAGGCCCTTTTTCATCTTACCAGTGATTCCCATCAATCTTATGATTCCCTATGAGCTTCTGCAACCTCCATTGTATTGTTCCTCCTAATAACTGATTTGTTCCCTCCTCCCTGAAAGATTGTTGCCTCAATTGGTGGAATATGCCCTCCCCTGCTATTAGAGGCTGTTGGCTTTTCTGAATATTCAATGGTTTATTTCCTTATTTAGTTGAAGACCCCCATGTGGTCGCTTGATAAATATTCTGTCCGGATCCCAAGAATGATCCAACACTCGGGAAAAAAAATAACTATTCTTTGATCATTGATTGAGTCGTTCACCAATTTTCTGAATTGCCTGGGTGGGTATGAATTCTAAACTGAATGCATTGTTGTTCTTGTTCATGAGTCCTAAATATGCATTTTCTCTAGCACTGTACAGGATCAAAATTTAACTAGTTGCAGGTCAATGTTCATCTATGATATGTAGGGGGAAAAGGAGATGTTAATGCATTACACATCCTAATCGAACTCGTGAAATGACTGGGATTAGTTGACTCAGGAAATTTATTTAGAAAGACAGTGCCAGCTAGCAAGTCATTGTTTCCATCATGATCTGTAACCATCTGATTAAACTTTTCCACAGAGGACAGTGAAACCGTTTGACTGCGCGCGGAAGCTTCTGAATATTCCAGAGGGGCATAAGGCAGGGAATGAGTACAACCAAGGTAAAGAGACGTGTGGGGAAGTATGAGCTTGGCCGAACCATAGGCGAGGGAACATTCGCAAAGGTCAGGTTTGCGCGTGACACTGAGACCGGCGACCCGGTGGCCATCAAGATCCTGGATAAGGAGAAGGTTCTCAAGCACAAGATGGTTGAGCAGGTCATTTTCAATGAATTGTTGTGCCATTTTTTTATTTTTAATTTGGTGATATTTCACATCTAGCCAGTAGGTTGTGGACCCGTCCTTCCAATTCTGTCCCCTCTTTTTAATAACCAATGATTTTGGCAACTTTCTGCAGTAAGAAGATCTTGGGGAAGTAATTTGTTGCTGATGAATTATTGCATTGTTGAAATGCAGATTAAGCGAGAAATTTCGACAATGAAGTTGATTAAGCATCCTAATGTTGTTCGCATATATGAGGTAATGTAAAGAATTATCATACCTTTGTTGATATTGCAGTTAATTTTAGAAAGCTGTTTTCCTTTTAAGGATACTACGCTCGCCTGATCTTAGGAAGATGTTGTTCAGAAAATAGCTGGCCTGCCTATTTTATTCCATTTGGGGACAATTCCATATCTTTGAAAAATCTTTTGTTCTTCTTTCATTAATCTTCAGGTGATGGGAAGTAAAACAAAAATCTACATTGTGTTAGAGTATGTCACCGGCGGCGAGCTCTTTGACACAATTGTAAGTGATATGCGACATTGTCCATTCCAATTAATGTTGTTTCTGCTATACCCACCACCTCACTGTTTAACAGTCCACAAAGTTCAATTTTCATTGACAGTTAATTTTATGTAATTTTCATCATAAAGGTTAACCATGGCCGAATGAGGGAAGATGAGGCAAGGAGATATTTCCAACAGTTAATCAATGCAGTTGATTATTGTCATAGCAGGGGCGTGTACCACCGGGATTTAAAAGTACGCTCATTTTCTTTGCATTCTCTTTTATTTCGTTAAGAGATTTATCTCAGAATCTAAAGTGCAGAACACTTGCAGCCAGAAAATTTACTGCTTGATTCATATGGAAATCTGAAGGTCTCTGACTTTGGGCTGAGTGCACTATCCCAACAAATCAAGGTAATAACTTGCTGCCTACATGCTTTCAAGTTACTGTTCTTGAGTTCTGACAGGTTACAAGTTCACACTTTGTGCACGAACATATAATCGTACATCCTTAATCCTTTGATGTGTTAGTTAAATCTCAGAGTCTCAACTTATTTTTGAGTATACTCCTAATCTTTTTTTCTTTCTTGTTCAGGATGATGGCTTGTTGCACACAACTTGTGGGACTCCAAACTATGTTGCACCAGAGGTGATGTCAAATTGCTGTAAACAACTTAACCATAATTCATTTTTTTTTGTAATTACGATACTGTTTGGTATACTATGACTTATTAATATTTCAGACACCTTTTATATAGGTACTTGAAGATCAAGGCTATGATGGTGCGATGGCTGATCTTTGGTCATGTGGAGTTATCCTGTTTGTTCTGCTAGCAGGGTATTTGCCTTTTGAGGACTCTAATCTTATGACACTGTATAAGAAAGTGAGCATTTCGTGGATGTCAAATAACTGCTGTTATCTTGCTTATCATGCTTATTTGACTTTATCCTGCCATTCCTTGCAGATATTAAATGCAGAATTTACATTTCCTCCTTGGACGTCATTTCCTGCCAAGAGGTTGTTAACAAGAATCCTTGATCCAAACCCAATGACGGTATGCCAGAGAACAAGAGCTGCCTGAAAAGAATTACCATAACAGAAGACAGATTCTTAACAAATTAAACACAATGGATTCATTCCCAGCATCAATGCATCCCTCGGTACTCCGTAGTCTACTATACCACATGATGACACTACCTGTGTCTTTGGATCAAACACCCGTTTAGAAAGAATTCTTCTGTTCCTACTAATCAAATAGCCATTGGAATTGAAAATTTTATACTGAGTTAGAATCTGTTATGAAAGTGCACATAAATGTATTAAAATTGAAACTTTTTGACCGAAAAGGAGAAGAGTTGTATGTGAATTATAGTTTCAAGTAGTCACATCTTTTTCCAATAATAGTATGCTCATATTTTGATGAACTACGACAGAGAATAACTATCCCAGAAATACTGGAGGATGAGTGGTTCAAAAAGGGCTACAAGCGCCCGGAGTTTGACGAGAAATACGACACGACATTGGATGATGTGGATGCTGTCTTCAATGATTCGGAAGTGAGTTACATACAACATATTATCTAGGTTATGCGGAATGTCTCTTATAGACTTTACTTACCAACTAGCTTTGCTATTGTTATTTGACCTTACCAGGAGCATCATGTGACAGAAAAGAAAGAAGAAGAACCAGTAACTCTGAATGCATTTGAACTAATTTCAATGTCAGAAGGCTTAAATCTTGGAAACTTATTCGATTCGGAGCAGGTACAGGATGCTCCTTATTCCTTTTAGTAACCTAGAAGATTAAAACAACATTCTATGGTTGTTTAAACCACCATGGTTTTTAAGATATTGCCTCATCCCTGAAATTTACAGGAATACAAAAGAGAAACAAGGTTCACTTCAAAATGTCCACCCAAAGAAATTGTCCGCAAGATTGAGGAAGCTGCAAAGCCTCTAGGATTTGATGTTCAGAAGAAAAATTACAAGGTTAGTTCCCATAACTCTATAAAAAATGGTTGTTTTAATATTTTCCTTAAGCTCTTACTTCTCAGTAATGAATTAAACTTCAATATATCCTTTTCATGCTGAAGTTTTCATCTATTGTGTGACCAGTTGAGGCTCGGAAAGGTAAAAGCAGGGAGAAAGGGAAACCTCAATGTAGCTGCCGAGGTAGCACTTGAAAAAAAAGTTCCACACTGCGATCTGCATTAAGTAAATTTCTTTCACCTAACATTTATTATGCATCTTCATTCAGATATTGCAAGTAGCACCCTCTCTTCATATGGTAGAAGTCCGAAAAGCAAAAGGTGACACTCTGGAATTCCATAAGGTAAGTGCTGGTCTACCATACGTGCAAAGATTGTGCTATAAAAGAAATGTGTGTTTTGGTGGACTATAATCGGATTGAGAAGCTGTTGCTCGTTGGAAAAGTGGCTAAATTCCTAACCATATGCCTCTCTAATCACCAGTAGTTACCGAAATTTATAATTTAGTATTGTTCAATCAGCACTTTTTGTTGTACAAGTATATGGTTTAATGTGTAAGCTGTAATTTTTCTGCAGTTCTACAAGAACCTTTCCAAGACCCTAAAAGACGTTGTCTGGAAATCTGATGACACGAAAATTCAACCTGCTTCTTAGTAGGCTTCGGGAACGAGGGATGGCAAACTATTTGTGCGTCCCATTCTTCCAAGTAGAATCCATATTCATAGTCTGGATCCGCATATCTGTCCACTGCATCTGTATGTAACGGTGGATGGCCTGGTAAAAAGTGCTTGCTTTCCACTGTTGTTGTAAATGCTGCATTTTGAGAGATTGCATTACTTGCTGTAGTTGAGGTGAGGCTCATTCAGCAGAGGTTTTTTTGAGTATTCTAGTTTTGTAAATCCATGTGCCTACGAGCCATGTTGAAACACTATGATCAGAATCTGCAAAATGTACCCAAGTATATTCTTGTTGTTACATGTCTCCTGATATCAGCTATGTTCAGAGGATTGTACAGCAGTTGCTGCCCCCTTGAGAGTGTGATTCGCCACCCTCCTCTTCCATCATCTGGTTTCTTCGTCTGCACATTGGTACAAGGGAAAAAGAAGGTTAAATGTTGCTCTGTTTCAGTTCAAGTTATGAACAAGATCGAGTGCACTGCTGCTGCTATTCGCGCCATGGAATTTCCAAGGTTCTATAATGCAGGCATGTGTTTGTGCAAACATGTATCGCCTTCTAAATGCAAAGAAGCCAGCGGCAGATGCGGTATCTTTTTTTCAGGCGGCACTGCCGGTTTTCCTGACGACAGACCTATCAATATCTATACAGTGATTTCGATCGTACGAACGGTTGATGCTACATGCATTTGCATGAGAACCGATCCGGAAGAAAGCATCCAATCAGTGAAATAAAGAAGAGCAACCAAATTAAGGAGAAATGGTAATGCCTTAAAATATGATCGATTACTCACTTGGCGATCATGACCTTTGCGAACTCGTTGTAGTTGATCTGTCCGTCGCCATCGACGTCGGCCTCGCGCAGCATCTCGGCGAGCTCCTCGTCGGAGAGGCGCTCGCCGAGGTTCTGGAGGACGTGGCGCAGCTCGTCGCGGGAGATGAAGCCGTTCTGGTCCTGGTCGAAGACGCGGAATGCCTCGCGGAGCTCGTCGTCGGCGCCGGCGTCGCGCATCTTGCGGGCGAGGAGGGTGAGGAATTCGTGGAAGTCGATGGCGCCGCTGCCGTCGGCGTCCACCTCGGCCACCATTTCCTGCAGCTCCGCCTCCGTCGGACTCTGCCCCAGCGACCGCATCACCGTGCCCAGCTCCTTGCTCGTGATCGTCCCTGCGTTGCGTTGCCGCCATTAATTGGTGAACGCTTTGCATCAATCAAGAATTGGAAAGAAAAAGAATGCACGATGACAGATGGGTGCGCGCACCGTCGCCATCTTTGTCGAAGAGGCTGAAGGCCTCCCGGAACTCTTGGATCTGCTCCTTAGACAGGATCTGCTCCGCCTCGTCCATTCTTCTCCTCCCGATTCAATCGATTGCTCTCTTGATTCCGTAGGAGGTATCATAAGATTTTGGATCGATTGATCGATCACAAATCCACAATCATAAATGGAGACGAAACGATTGAGCCAGCAGGGAAACTGAATCGCCGCCGAACGGCGAAATTGAATTCCCGTTCCCTTGGTACTCTGTTATCCTTCAAAATGGAAAATGTCGGTACTCTGTTCTTGTTGCTCTCGTGTCGCCTAAAATAAGGGGCCTTGGGCATGTTATATATACTAGGCGTACGTAACTGCACGTAACGACGTATCGCGGTCCTTTTGGTACTTTGCATAATCAAGTCAAAAAGTGACTTTACTTTCCGCCCTTCACCAAATAAAAAAGGCTCCAAATTGTTCCAATACTCTTCTCCATTTTGTCTTGCCAAAAGAAATTAGTGAGAATATGAACCGGCCATATATTCCATTTTCTCCAAAGTTAGCATATATGCCGCAGGCCAGCAGCATAATGGGCGGGGCGGCTGCCGAAATTTCTGAAACGAACAAAGCTGGCATCACCTAACTGACCATCCTTCATCCTTGCAGTGTTCCAGTTTCAGTCCCAGTTAGTAATTAAAAAAAAAAAGAGTAATTCATTGATGCTGCGACATGAGTGAAGTTCTGGATTCTTGTTGGCTTCAGACAATGCTATTGACACCAAAGTACTCTTGATTATTCGCGTTCTCTGAAACTAAACGGGATTCTTGGCGTTCTCTTGACAGTAGCATAATGGGCCAGTGGCATTGGCAATCGGTTCACTCGACCGCCGACGGCCTGAATGGAAGGCTTGAAGCAGAGGAGGCCAATGCAAAATGCCTGAATCGGTTCACCGTCCAAAGAAGCGGAGCTCGGGGGACGGGGTGGCATTTCGTCGAGCAGCCTGAGTGCGCCGCCTCCGAATTCTGTGGCGCCGCTCCCCACGACGGGAACTGCCGTCAAGCAGACCCAATGCGCGCGCGCGGGCATGGGCTCCGAACTCCAGACCACTGTAGTCATCGTCGGAGCGGAAGGAGCTGCAGCCGGATTCACTTGATTTTTGCGGCCTTCCCGGCGATCAGAGCATTGGGTTTGATCGTGCCGCATGTGGCTGCGTGCCTGCGTTCGGTGGAAGGACGGCTGAGCTGGTCGGGAAATCGTGATAGGTTAAGTTGGCGCTTGGCGACCGTCGCCGTCGCCGGCCATGTCGTGGCGATTTTTCACAGACTCCCCTGTTTTAGATAATCACGCTCTAATATTTTACATAAATACCTCTGATTTGAATCGCGGTTATTCATCACATCCAAAATAGGGGGTTTTGTGCAAAATATTGAATCGCGATTATTAACCGCAATCCAGAGTATTTTACAAATATGCCCTCTTCCTCCTCCGTCAATCTCCCTCCTCGTTCCTCTGTCTCTCTCCTCCACCAACGCCGCCAACGGCCGGCGGCACACTCCGTCAAGAGCAAGCACGAGGTCCACAGGCTCGTTGACTTCGCACGGCATGGGATGGCTCTCCTTCGCCTTCGGCGTGCGGAACGGCATGGGTGTCGCTCTGAATACTCTTCTTGCCGTTGGCTATGGTACAAGCTTGTGCGAACAAGCGTCTGCAAAATTTGTGCACTTTTAAAACGTTTTAAACAGATTTCTATCTGCGAGTAGCGTGTCATTGTGCCTGTGACAATATCATAGAGTACATTAATTTACAGGTCCATCATGCACTGTCCCAAGAAATAATGCCGAATGATTCCTGGGAACTAATTCTTCTTCGTGTTTTGCGTGGCATTTGTTTTTCACTGGATCCCTTTTATTTTTTTACATGAAAGTTAGGTCTTTTGAAGACCATGTCACTCTCATACATTCTCTCAGCTACGGCCTGAAATCTAAAACCTTGTTGCAAAGCTTGGAGGCCTTTTCCAAAAAGAAAAAAAAAACTTGGAGGCCATGGGTGCTTTCTGTTGTGGTCACCATATTCTCATGCTCTCTACGCACTGTAGATATGATGCCTCTGTTAGAGTACTGTTAGTCTGCTTGGTATTTAATCTTTCCATTTTTATTTTACACTAATTCAGCTGTCCTAACATCAACAAAACGAAGGTAAAATAAAAACATCAATGAAACGGAAACAGAGTACTATATACCAACATTAATTCAGCTGTCCTAACATCAACAAAACGAAGGTAAAAAAAAAAAACATCAATGAAACGAAAACAGAGTACTATATACCAACATCTTACGATGCACTGACGGGAGGGAATAGCAATGGAAGCTCCCGCTCCCATGAGCTGAATCAGCGGAGATGTCAGACCAAGCTCCATCGCCTCGAGTCAACGCACCGCGGGCCTGAAGAGAAGCTGCAGCGTTTATACGGGAGCGACTTGACGGAACTGTGGCTAATCTCTCCTGTCGTAGGCGTGCTGAGCAGAGAAAAAAGCCCTTTCCCCTTCACAATCCGATTTTACAGATAAGAGGCCGACATTCAACTGAATTCTCAGGAAGACAAAATTGGCATTTCAATCGACAAGAGAACCAAATACAACTATCATCATCCAGGATGCCAGCCCACACACCCAACCCCAAAAGAAAGACATGCCAAATACTGAGAATTGTAGTCGAACCAAATTCCGATCATCCATCAACCGAGGATCATAGTAACCAACATAAGATATGATAGCAAAACTGAGACTATACACACAGCTCCAAGTAGTGAGTCGGTGCTACCAAAGGCATCTAATCTTCATCAGATTGCATGGTTGTATCATTGTTGCTAGGCTCAGCACCTGGAATGGTTGTATCAATGTTGCTAGGCATCAGCACATTGAAGCCATCAGCTGCCGTTGATATAATCATCGAAGGTATCTGTGGGTGCCAGTGCAGTTCTTTCAAATCTTTCTGTCCCTGCACATACAAAATAAGTGATGTCAAGTATTCAACTCATTACAGTGACAACACTGCAGGGAAAAAGGAATCGGAGAAAAAGACAACACCAAAAAATATATCCATTTCAATGGGACCATAAATTGGTTAAATTCTAAAAGCATCAGAAGATTATTAGAGAAAGCGAAACATTGTTCCAAGATATGTTATAATACTACCTGATGAACAAAGAGAAGTTGAGGGGGTAAATCATCAGGTGCATTCGCCTGCTCTTTCATTTTCGCTCTGAATTCAGCTTCCTCCTCTGCATCTCTCTCCAAGGCAAGATCCCAAATTCTAAAGGTAAGCAATGCAGGAGAGGCGTCAGCTAATAGCAGGCAAAATATTTCCAGCAATTCGATGCTTCTAAAACATAAACTAGACTTAATTGAGAGGGGTAATTACGTGAGTTGATGATCTTCAGATGTAACGGCCAATGTCGACGCCTCATGTGGACTCCACTCAATAGATGTTATTGCTTTCTTGTGGTACTCAAAATGTGCTACCAAGGTGTCCATGTTTGCCTAGCAGTAGAATATAGAGCATAATAAGGGAAAAAGTTTCAGCAAGAATACATCATTCACAAGCAAATTCTAAAAAGAGACACAGAAAAAATATATCATTTGGTGGAATTTGTCAAATGTGATAAGAAAAAAAGGGTGTAATGAAGATATAGGTAGTAGGCAGCTTCACAGACAACACGCACAATGCATATGACATAGCATCTGTTAATTTGAAAATATAGTAGCAAAATCACTCCTGCCTATTTTCATCAACGGAAAGGTCTACTCACTAAATAACAGATGCAAAAAGCCCGAGTTAAAACAAAAGACAAAAACACTTATTCAGTAAAATACCACTAAGGTTAATTGGGTAACATATGGAAGTCACATGAAAAGAAAAGTGTGTTTTATATGGGGTACCTCATGGAGTCTAAGATCACGAATGGAGAAACTGCCATCATCACATCCTGAAGCTATCATGGAGGTTGCTAGCCTGAGAGTGAAAGCAAAAAACCATGGTTATGCTTTATGCCGCACACCATAAGTTATCATACTCATAAATAATAAAATAATTTTCCAATGAACATACCGATTCCATGAGATAACATTGACGTCAGAATTGTGAGCCTTAATAGTAATACATGGTTCCCCCCTCGTCCGTAGATCCCATATAGCTATCGTTTTATCCACTGAACAGGAGGCAAATATATGGGCTTGCGTAGGACTCCACTGCAAGAATACAATTACAATTTAAGACAATCACAATCTAGAAAATACAGATTAAGCCACACAATGCAACGTTTAGTAGGATACCTGTAGATCTTCAACACTTTTAGAGTGTCCAACAAATGGATTTGCATCTACATTCCAGTTACTCGAAGTTGGCTCCCACAGGTGAATGCAACCATTGCAGTCACCTGTGCAGACAGAAATAAATTAATCCATGCAAGCTTGCTAATATGCCAAATTTAATTAACGGACGGTTTAGAAAAAGGTATAGAGAAAATTATAGTGCATGGAAACATTTTGAACAAGATGAAAAACATTGTGAAACTGATAAGATCAGAAACACACCAGAAACAAGTCTTCCAGGAACAAGTGGACTCCAATCGATTGCATAACCCTCATCTTTATGGCCACTAAAAACTTTCAGAGGTAAGTGCTTGTGGATTATATCTTCATTTTGTGGACTTGTCCCTGAATCTGCTAATGAATTAAGAAAGGGGCTCATGTCCCACACCTGCATATTTCACAACAGTGCAAAAAATAGTCAGTCCATTCTGTTCCTGGATAAAGGCTTTTTTTAAAGGAATAAATCTTGTGTTCAGTTGCTAGGTAAACAGGAAAGGCGATTTAAATACAGTTTGAGTGAGCAAACATCATAGTGTACCAAAACAAGATGTGACGGAAGAACTGAATTACCTGAACATGACCAGTATCTCCCCATGTGGCACATATATGTGGTTTCTGAGTCATTGAACGTATCCTGTTTACACCCCCCGCGTGAGCCACCTTTTTTAACTGGTACATTCATATATAGCAACATAATACATCACAAGCTATGTAGGATGCATAGTGAAATAATTACTTTTATGGCAATGCCTAGATTTATGGACTTGAGGAAAAGAAAAATACATGTACGGTGGGCTTTGTATCTTCATTAATTTCTTCAGCTTCATCATCACTGCTGCTGTCACTATCCTCATCACTGTCACCATCGACTGCTGAAGCTGGTATAGGTTCTCGCTTCTTCCCGTTTATGTTGGAAAGCTTGAAAATGCCAATATAATTATATTGAGCCTTCTCAGCCTGAAGAAACAAAAATTCCATCTTTATGACCACTAAATTAAAGACACAAAAGTTTGATTATTTGGGTTAATGAGCGGAGGAAATACTGTTGAAAGGATACATAGCAGAGCAGGTAACATGAAACATTGCTTCTTATCGTAGCAAGCAACTCAAGTTTTGGCGGTACACTACACCATCAGCTGAACTAAATAGAAGTCAGTGTCTAGGTTTCAGTGGAGGAAAAGGGGCACATAACCTGAGTTCCAGCAACGCCATACAATGTGTGTGGAAACTCTGAACGGACAAGTCCAAGCTGATCGCGCACAATGTCAAAACTGCAATTAAAGATAATTTCATTGAGAAAAGACCATATATGATCCTCATTCCAGGACAAGCATATCAAGGTGGCAAAATGTTACCTCAAGCAAGGCCAACCAATGCTAAAACCTCTGAGATAATTGTAAGCCTCAGGGTCAAACTGCAGCTCCTCCCCATCTTCCAGCGCATCTACACCTGGTTGCCATACCTAAAAAGAGCTACCAGGTGAGTATAATCGGAACACACAAACACAATGAATAGTCTTGTACCAAATAACAGGCAAAAATAATATATTTTGAAGAGAAAAAAAGTGATTCATTTATGAGTCACTTGATGTGTAAGCAATTTAAACACCAGTATTTGGACGTACGGGGGATAAAAAAAACAGGGGGATTTGGTTACTTGTCTCTCACCTTAGCAGGGCCAGACGCAATAGCAGGATTAGATGACGACGAGGCTTCTTCTTTCTGCAGGCAGCCAGAAATACAGCAAGATTAGCAAAATGAAGCAAATAACAGACTGAAGGCATCCAGGAATAACATCAGGTACCTTGGTCTTATTCTTGGACTTGGACTTGATCTTCCTCTTTATGCCGCGGGGCATCCTCGGTTCAGAATAGCGGTGAGGGGATTGGCAGATTAGGGCGTCACCGAGGTGGGGCTGCGCCTGAGCCTGGGGGGCGTGGGGGAAGGAATAGGAGGAGGGGCGGTGGCCGGAGTAGGGGACAAGGAATTGGCGGTGGCGGCGGCTGTATTGCCCCTTCCTCAGGGTTTCGGTAGCAGTTTCAGCGACGCCCCTGCGAAGATGGTCGGGCCGAGAGGCTAAAGTGGGCCGTTCTTGTACAGTTTACAGAGATACAGTCCATGTAGCCGATTAAAAATAATCGAAACAAATTTGTATCCCACAAAGCAGACTGGGCTCTAAGGGCCGGCATGTCATTTATGTTCTTCTGAACTTTCACCAAAAAGCCCAAACAAAAACATTTTGTGAATTAATAACACATCGTAGGCAAAGACTAAGCTATACTCAGGTTTAGCTCAAAAAAAAAAGCTATACTCAGGTTGCTGAAAAAACATATGTTGTTCTGAACTTAATAAATTTTAAAAATATCACTATACTTATTAAATTGTGTATACTGTATATATTATTGTAAAAAAACTATATAATATATATTTCCAAAAAGACTATTATGGGTATTGGACGAATATTATTCTTTTATAAGGAAATCAAAATAAATATTTGCCTCAAGGTCCCATTGTGATGGAACATGGCCTGTTGGCAGGAAAATCTGAGAAGGATCAAACCAGAGAGTTGTAAATACGAACAGAAATTTTATTCTTCAGCGTGAAGAGTAGCAGGTAATCCGTCGTGGCATGGGCGCAAATTGACATGATCAAATTCTGAAGAACACAAATGTCGTGGGCGTAATCCGTATCGACACATAGTTAATCATACAAACACAAAGCATACTGAGTCGTCCGTCGTTGTAAATAATCAATCACAGGTCGTCGGTCGTGGCCGTCTCCTCCTGTCGGGCCTGCTGGCACAGGAAGGGCGCGTCCGCGTTGTCGTCGCTGCAGTAGAGGCAGGGGTGCTGCCGGAACCCCTGCTCGCTCAGCACCGCCCTGGCCCTGCTCACCACCTCTCGGTTGCTCAGCGCCGCCGGATGCGCCGCCAGCACGGTCTGCACGGCGTTGCTGAACGCGCCGCACGCCTTGCCTCGGAGGAGGGCGTCCGCGGAGGTCTCGTCCGTCTGGCACCCGCTCAGCAGGATCCCCTTGTCGTCGGCCCGCGGCGCCGGCGGCGTTATATCGTGGTGGTGCTTGTGGTGGTGGCGGAACTTGGCGCTGGCGTCGGCGCCGAAGAGCGCGACGAGGTGGTCGGCGGCGTGGTGGGACGCGTCGACGCCCGAGGCGCCGGCGAGGTGGTCGACGAGGGCGGCGTACGGGATGAACCGGGCGCTGGAATGTGGTGCTGTGCTGCCGGCGGCGAGGTGGTCGACGGAGGGGCCGATCTGCTCCTTCTCGTTGTCGATGAGGCCGCCGCTGTGGCACGAGTCAGACACCATGGTGAAGCTCGCGCCGCGCGGCACGCGGTCCACCATCTCCCGGAAGTCCACGTCCGTGATGAGGTTGAAGTCGCAGGGCACGATGGCCTCGTCGTGTCCGCGGCGGCCGCGGTGCTCCGGCACCACCGGCGGGACCAGCGTGCCGTGGCCGCTGTAGTGGAAAAAGAGCACGTCCCCCGGCGCCGCGCGCGCCACCATGTCCGCCAGCGCGCGCTTGATGTTGGCGCCCGTCGGCAGCACGCCCGTGCCGCGGCCGTCGTCCGTGAGCACGACCACGTCGGCGGCCGCGAAGCCGAAGCGGGCCACGAGGAGGTCGCGCATGCCCAGGACGTCGTTGATGCAGCCGCGCAGCTCGTGTGGCGTCCCCGCGTAGTTGCAGCCCACCAACGTGGCAAGCCGCTTCGGCGTCGTCGTCGTCGGCTTCCCCTCCATGGTCTGCTCGCTTTGTGTCTGTTTCAAACTTGTAATTCTTCCACTCAATTTTGGCGCGTAATTGAATCTGTGAAGAAACCCTCGGCTATCTTTGCAGCTTAAATAGACCAGAATTCTGCCTGCATGTTGTCCATGTTGCTTGCCTTGTGGACGCACGTAACATCTGTCTTCCGATGAGTTAAGCAAAGTGTAAAGATCTATCTGTTGGTAGCTTGTAGTAATGGGCACTTTCCCGTTCGAATCTGGTCGGCCTCATTCAGCTTCCATCAGTCATATCAGCGATGCAAGACCTCTTCGTCGCAGCTCGAGTCTTGATTCAATCAAGCTGATTTGGAGCAGGTACGTAATCTCAAGGTAATTTCTCATGTCAGCTGTCCAACAACGCCGTCCACAAGATCAAGGTAAAGGACGGAGGCCACTGGTTGGTCAGTCCCTCAAAACAGGGGAGGGGAAACAGAGCAGCAACCCAACAGGAGCCTGCGTGGAAGAAAACGTGTAAGCTAGCAGACTAGTCATTTATTTCCCGTTAGTTAAGTATGACATCCTCATGTCTGGAGCAATCTAGATCTAGCTACACGGATTCTACATATGTACGTATACGTACACGGAGTAATTTTCCATTAATTAATTTTCTCATTGGACGAACCTCCCCGCCAATAATCCACACTTCTTGGACCATCATCATCTTTAACTTCCTTCTACGCCTGGCTAACAGATCTCATGTTGCTAGTTTCTTGTAAGCGATGGCGGGCACCGTTCACATATGCGAGCTTTTTTATTGTACGGATGGTGATCAAAAGAATTACTTAGGAGTATCGTAAACATATCAAATGGACGGTGACATGTCAGATATCCATGCGTAGAATTGATCCATTCCTTCTTCGGCTTCGTCTTCTTCTTGTTCTTCTTTTTTTTTTTGAGCGGACTAGAATCCATTTTATGAACTAACCTTGAAAATACCATCTAGTAATAGTCACTAAAAAGTTGAAATTTTTGGTATCTACCTTTCTAAATTTTATGTTGCCCTGAAGTTGTCTTTGTTCTTCTTCAACCCACTGTTTGCCCTTAACTCTGTGGCAACAAAATTTTCAGTTGTGACTATTCAAATGGTGTTTTGCCCAAAATTGACTAGCTAGAGTGCAGCATTACTAATACCCAAAATTGGCTCCAACTTTTCTTGCTGTTTTTTTCCCTTTTTTCGTGATTAACTTTTCTTGCTGTTGGTGTGGCCCGCTCTAATGTTTAGAAGCATCCCATAAATTAAGGAGTGTTCTGGATTTCGATGCCTTGCGAACAGAGTTTGCACTATGCACTATGAAAATACAATGCCTCGAGTTTTCTAAACAAATCAAACATTTTCTTTATTTTTTTCTTGAAAAGTAAGACATAATTCCATCACATTGCAGAAAGGACAACAAAACCTCCATATATAATATGGTGTATACAGTAATTTTCACCATTTTAGCTTTGTTTTGGTTGCTGTTCACTTCAACCATGATAATGGATTTGACACATCACACCTACTTGATCAAAAGTGTTGGCCATTTTTATTGGTGCCAAAACATCTTTTGGACTTTTGATCTGGGTACATCCATGCAATTTAGCTAGGAAGTGTCCTATTTTTTACCAGAACAACCAGACAATGTTAAACACAAGTGATTGTCTTTGCTCTGAATTATATAATACTATTCTGGTAATGCAGGTAACACCAAAAAGGGCTTAAAGGTGGATATGAGCCCAAGGAGCTCCACCAAATTCAACATCACGAACACCAACTGATCACCTGCACATCCCATAAGCCAAATTTGTAATAAGCTAAGTATCCATTGCTCTCCACTGTCATAGACTAACAGTCTACACTGGGAATAAAGAATAGTAGAAATGGACAATTTACCTGGCAGGAAAGCAACATCTTGGCGTTTTTGTGCCCATGAAAATCTACAGTTTCAATATATGTCATGTTTCATCAGAAATATTTGGAATAATAATAATAATCTAACTGATCACTTCATCTAGTCTATACTTTTGATACTCCTTGGCCATACTAGGGATTAAGTGGCACAAAAGATCTTAACGAGATACTTACATAGCCCCTGCCCCTATTGGAGCAATTGCCTTGAAAAACGACATTGCAGTCATTGATATACCATTTGCTGTTCCTCTTTGCTCTTGACACTGAAATTGAATTTCATATATATTAGATTGTTTTATTGATTCACGTAAGCATACTCTCATTTGAATTCTTGCATACCACAGCATTATTCTGTAGAAGGGAAATTCCTGTGCTGATAGTAATCTGTGCATATTCCGGAAGAAAGATTAGATATACCTGGATATAGTAATTAAATTAAAAGGATGGACGATTTGTTATGCTTATTGCGTTAAGCTTTTGTAACCAATGGTCCAAAACATAATCCCCCTTCCTAATATAGTATTCGAAAATTTATTTATAGAAAGAAAAATGATACAAATGCTTACTGCAAGAGCACTTTTCAACATTGCTGCGGAACAAAGAGCCATTGAAAGTTTGATTCCAGATAGGTATGTCATAAAGGGATAGCTTGCAAGAACAAGTATAGACACAACCTGTAACACCAATGCTGAAATTTAAGTAGATCAATATGTATATTAGTTTTTAGTATGCTTGCATTCATCAAGAGAATACTCACAGATGCAATACGCGAAGAGTTGATTGTTCCAAGAATTTTATGAACCCAATGATAAATAAGAAGCTGATACACAAGAAGACCAGCACCTGTAAAAAAAGAGCGGGGCTCTCTCCATTAAAAGGAAAATGGAGGAACACGTAACTGTAAAATTCGATATGTGCACAGACATTACTACAACTAATACCATTTGAATGCATGAACAAATAATAATTCAGCAACATGGGAGGACCGTTCTTGATTATTATTATTTTTTTGGTGGTGGAAGGGATAGTGAGATGGAACAAAATACCTGCCATGGAAAGCACCTCGCCAATATCTTCAGTTGAGAAGCTAAGGCCACCGTACTTCCGATCGCTAACAGCCCATAAAGAGAGTATCTAGTATTGAAATGTTTACATAACACGTAAATTTTGGGTTCAAGATGTGAAAGATAAATTCAAATAGTAAAAAAGATAGAACTGTAGAAAAGATGTTGTATCATGAAGACCACCCTCTAAGTGGCAATATATGATTAAAAGGATATCGTTATGTATCTTACAGTTAACATTCTAAAGAAACCACTCTCTAAGTGGCAATATATGATTAAAAAGATACTAAGTAGGAAAGAGAGTGATATTCTACCTCACTATAGGCTGTATCATGAAGACCAAAGATGCAGTAAGGTAGCACAGTGGACATCCAAGGCCTATTCTGAAGCAAACTCTTCTTTCGAGGTGAATCCCAATAGCCTTCTTTTGATGACTTGGCATTGACTATGCTGATTTCCTTTCTAGAACATCTATGTGTATGTATAGTCTCCTGTGTAAATCAAATTTGAGAATATAACGACATAGAAAATAACATTGGAGAATCAATGCCATACGAGAAAACAGTGTGACATAGCGAAATTAAGTAAAACTCTAACTATTGTGTGTTTTTTGTAATAAAATATACCAAGATAATCATAGTTTCTATATAAGTGCAGAGCTATGCGGTCGTTTGTGCTTGCTGTGGCTCCAGCCACCAGTAGCCAAAACACTGCACGCAGCTGCAGCAAGCACATCCAACCAGGGCGCAGCAACTTATGTGTCATATGTTGCTTTCCTTCTCAATTGGAGCAATTTTGAAATACATTCCTACTTAAATAGACCTCAATAAAAGCCAAAATAAAGCACGACTTATATTTTTTTAAAGAATAAGTTTATATATGAGAGGTTTCGTTAGGTAAAATATTACATACCGGGAGCCATGTACAACTTATTAGAACAACAACTGAAAGTGATGATACACTTAGACAGGGTAAGAGGTATGGGAATCTGCAAATAAAAATAATTAATAAACTGACCAATCATGCGTAATGTTCAGGGTACATCGCAAGGATCTAACAAAATGGTGAAGGACTATATAACTTGCTCTTGGGTAACTTACCTACCGAACATAGAATCTTCAGAGAATATGTGAGGATATTTTTCAGCTGGCTGCGAAACAGAGGAATTCAGAGTAAGAAAACAAGTATTCATTTGTAATCTGTACATGGCCATTGAGGGGCCTCCTATTATCAATATTAATGGAATTCAGGTGGAGAGTTCTCCTTCCCCTTGTTGACCTTTTAAAAAAAAACAAGTATTCTTCGCCTCTTAATATGTGTTGAACTAAGTACCTGTGCAAGGTAACCTCCAAGTGCTGGACCAACAATAAGACCAAAACCCCATGCTGTGCTCACCTAGAATCAAATTAAAGTATATTATATATCATAGAATAATAATGTTACTGAGCAGGTTATTCAATAAAAATATAATATGTAGAGTTATGCTATGAGATAATTACAACAGAGAGTCCAAGTGCTTGATGCTGAGTTTGACAAACTTCACAACAATAAGCCTGCAATGTTCAACAATATAGTGTATAATTTAACGTAGTCCATTTTAAACACATGGATCTCAATCTAGATGGTCTTTTCTTGATACTGCTAATTTATAAATTACCTTTATTGGGGCAAGCAAGCCATTTAGAGCACCCAGCACAAGTCTTGTAGCAATCGCCATATAATATGTTGTGCTTAGACCAAATAGTGTGTTCAATACGACCCTACAGATTGCAAGGGGAACATCTAATACTTGTTATAACACATTGAAATTTTAAAATATAAAGTGTTTTAATGCTTGGTTAAAATCTCAGTGTTACTTACACAGACAACATTGAGAATACAATGACAGGCTTCCGTCCGATATGATCTGCTACAACACCCCAAAAAATTGCACCACAGGCTCTGCCAACCATGTATGATGCAGCTATACATTTAAGAACATTGCCATTAGGATTCACATGTATAATATGCAGCTACATTTGATACTAAAGATTGCTAACTTTCATGAGCTTGAAACCATACCAAGAAAACCAGCATAAAATCCAATATCTTCCTCTATTTTAGCAACATGGAAATCTCTTACCTATTAAAAGTGGGCAGGAGAGACTATACTAAGTATAAGTAGAAAAGTAATAGAATCACAAGCTAAAATAAATGACATACATAAATGATATTTGCTCATTAGACATATCTCTTGAACGTATATGCAGAGAGGCTTTATGATGTACATGTAGAAAACAAGGATTGGTGATTCGCTTGACTCTATGGAAGGAAGAAGGTTAAGTTATTAAACATAAAAAGAATATTTTGGATCAGCTCAACTGCATACACTATAACTGACATATAGATTGGAGTGCATTCAAAAATGGTAATCTCCATTAGGATGAAAGGTAAAGCACGGATTCTGCAGTATTGAAATATTGTTGGGTACATATGGATGCTTGAATCCATACAAACTTTGATGGGAGGATATCATGAGGTTAAATGATCTCTCTCTCTCTCTCTCTCTCTCTATCTCTCTCTCACACACACACACACACTCAGTAAATTCGTATGTTCTTAGTTTGTTGCATCCAAATGCCCCTTTGGATACTTCCCTATGCTCTGAATTCCTAATATAAATTGGCAGGCAAATCCATTTGAGCTTTTGTACTAGTCTTGCATTCCAATAATTAGGGGTACCCAAAGGGGCCCTTATAACAACAACAACAAAAAGGGACTGTTAGCGACATGTCCTAGTTAGTGGAAATAAAAGTCTCGTAAGTGTTTGGATCCGTATGGAAGGAAAAAAAACTACAGGTCCAAACAACTGAAGGCTAACGAGAGGTTGATATCCTGAGTAAAATTAATGTACTTGCTTATCTCATCTGTGGAACCTTTCTTTAGTGATGCTTGTACATGTTGACAGGAGAGGGCACAGCATGGCCAAAAAAAAAAAAGATTGACCTTGGCATGAATAGATGCTCAATCCACTAATTTATTGTTCTTGTGCGTTGTATGATCGTCGCCGGTAAGCAAAACACATAACTGTCCATAGGATTATTACACAAAGAGTATTGATTGGAAACTTTGAAACTACATACCATAAAATACATAAATGGGAAGAGGCACGTGATTGGTAAAGCTGAAAAACACAAGGAGAAAACATTAGTTCTCAGAGTCAGATATATATGAGAATGGATAGTAGAAATAACAATGGGAATAATGATCCATCACACATAAGCAAGCACAATATATAGTTATATATGCCAGCAGACTACCATGTGCAAGATCTGTCGTATTTTGAGGTTCAGGTTCTTATACAACCATAGAAAAGACGGGAACATCGTTCTTGTCCAATAATTGGGACTAGCACTGTAATATCTTCTCCTCAAGGGCATCTAACTATAACCCGATCCGGGGCTCATACCAGCTTGTAAGCCAGAATGAGTTCCCCCACATGCATGAACATGCATGATGCTCGATCACAAATGGCGTAGCGATATAAAAAACAAATATGAAAGAGAGCGCTTAATTTTCAAGCTACTAGAAATAGAAGAGTTTGTCCAACGGTGATCAATAATCTTTTTTCTTGAAGCGACAAGAAGGGAACTTCTCTCTTTCGTTGTGTTTAGGCTCGCGACGACGCCTTTTCTAACCTGCCACTGCGCTAGCTTGTCGATCATCTTGCCTCAGCCCTGGCACAAACCTAACCTGCAGCGATCCGACGTGTACCCCCGCCATCGCCACCACCTCCTAGTCCGGCCGGCTTACCTGACTCGAAGCGTAGCAAACACTGGTTTTTTTTTTTTCTCGCGTTCTTTTTAAACAACATCATCACAAGTGGTGTAGTACTAGTTTTAATAGACTGAGTCAGACGTGATGTAGGAGCAGCAAGCTGCAGAATGGAGAAAAGATTCCAAAAGGGGTCTTCGCCGGCCGCGACGGACACTAGCATTCCCTACGACGATACAATTAATCACAGGGCACGTACCAGAACGAGCACACAGCACGACGTACACGAGCAGCCTAATTAAGTGCCTGATGCTTAGATGTCCAACATGATGTTAGGATCGATATTGCAGCGCACGGATGAGATGAAGAACATCAATGGCTGGATGTATACCTGAGGCGAGGCTGGTGACGCCAACGAAGAAGAACTCCTTGTAGGGGATCCTCCCGTTGCTATTCGCCTTCCTCCAATCCATGGCGCACCCGGGGCAACCCTCTACCGCCGGTGCCGGTGCCGGTGCCGGCGGCAGAAGCGGCGCTTCCAAGCTGCCCATCACGTTCACCAGCAACTCGATCTGCAGCCAAACAGCTATTCCTGCTTCTCTATATATAATTTCCACTGCATCCGGGTGTGAGCATCTTTGCTAAAAAACAAGCTAGTTGGCCCCTCATGAATCATGACGCGAAGGATAAGCACCCTGTTAGAACGGAATAAAATCAACCTAACCTGATAAACAATGGATCGAGTAGAAATCTACTAACTTCATTGCCAACAAATAGCTTTGAGTCGTTGTCTCTTGCATTGCATTACTACCGTCCTGCTTATTTTGTGTAAATGCAGTAATTTTGCGTAAATGACTGCCTCATAAAATAAAACACATGATAGATTGTCCACAATATTTTATCAACTAGTAATATATGATAATTTTTAATTTTTTATAAGAGGAATGATCAAACATAACTCAACAAGTTAACGTGACAACAATTTAAGAGAGTAAATGAAAATGGTGGGGGGACAAAAATATAGCTTTTTCCTCTCCATCCCTATTTATGACTCGTCACATTCACGTCTCCCAAACAAAGTTGAGTTTAATATGCATGTTTTATTTCTCACGAGGATGTATATGAGCTTTAGACCTTCTAAATATGTTTTTTTTTGAGCTGTTTGACAATTCCACCCATGTGTACCAAGGCTAACCTTAGGCATATTGAAAAAAAATGAGTCTGGATAGTAACAGTGCAATGTTTTTATTAACAGCAGAAAAACACAACTTTGTCTTCAGACTGGACTAAGCTATTAACAATCACCATGTTCGCACTCAAGACATAGAATTGTCACATTAGTCGGAGGAAAAAAGAAAAAATACACATCAATAAATGCTCTTATGAAAAGAGATGCATACAGTCACAAAGCAGGAGTCATGCATGGTAATGACGATGACGTATAATTTCCTTGTAAGGGATGCGCTTTGTTGCTCTCTTTCCTCCTCTCCGTGGCGTAACCGTGGACCTACATCACCGGCGGCGATGATGGGCGTTCACCAAATGGTATCTTGTACTACGAATGATCACGAGCTTATGCTTGTTTGGCTGTGCACGCTAGCTTTGGGAGCGAACGAATTAAGCAAGAAATGTTGCTCTCTTATATATATGCATGCCCGGTATGACTCGATTAATCAGCGATTGATCTGTGTGCGTATGATCGTCGTAAAGCTAGCTGGCTATCTAGCTGTGTTCTTGGCTGGTGATGTGTCTCTGCGCCAAGCAAGCTAGGATGCGTGCCTGCATGGGCTGATGGACAGCATGCAACAGGCGGCTTTCCGAGTTACTCCTTGGGAGAGGGATTTCTAGAACGCATTTCGATCAAGTCCACCATGTCAAGGTGCTGATTAACAGCGTACAAGAAGCAGGATACAGATCATGGCGTGCGTACATGGTACATGTAAACTCGACCTGCCGGGGGAAGACCGCCCCCGACGGCATTTGCTAAGGAGAAGAGCCTTTCACGCAGGCCAAGAAAACTCCTGAACCCCCTCCCTGATCCTACATAGGGACTCAGCTGGCCGTTGTGAGCTCCTGTGCGAGTCTTAACCATGTGCTTTGACCTGGGAGGACGAGGGGATTTTTTTTACACTGCAGGTATTTCACTACAGTGCACACGAGGCACTGTAGCGAGCTACAGTACTGCGCGGGTGCCGCTGCTCGATCCCGGGCCGACAGGAGAGACTCCCGGAGCTGACCGCTCTGGCCACTCGGGCAACCGAGCTTTGGCTGGTACATGTAATTAAGTACTCCTAAGCAAATATAGTACTACCTCCGTCCCAGAATATAAGCATTCCTAGGTTTGTTGAAAATCAATCAGGTTCAACTTTGACTAGCAATAGCTATAAAAATAAAATATTTTAAATATGAAGAGTAGCATATTAGGATAGTTGATTTCACGATGAATCTAACAACATCAACTATATATAATAGAGTGCTATAAATATTTTGCTACTTATAGTCAAAGTTAAGGAAGCTTGACTTTGACCAAACCCTGGAATGCTTATATTCTGGGACAGAGGGAGTACAATACAAGTAAGGCGGTGCGTGTCAGCTCTGATAGATGTTCATCGGACAACCGGATGGTGTCAGATCAAAGTCAGAATCACTCATGGCCTCTCATGCACCCAACTGCTACCAATTATCTACGAGCGTCCGGCAACGTGAACTGTGCCGCTCCAGCGATCATTCCGTCAATTTTCTCGTCTCTTGGTCTCCATCCATAGCTGCATCGGTCACCCTGTTGCGACGTCGGTCTCATCATAATTGGAAGATGAAACATCAGCTCGTAAAAAAATAATCATAGAAGCGATGGTGAAGCTAAATAAGACCAGATAAGGTATATGTGTATATATCCAGATACGGTGGCAGGTGGCTCCAGACCCATTTGTCTTTAAGCTATAATCAGAGGCCTGACTGTGATAGGATCGAGACCAAACTATACACCATGCATGTAGTATGTTGGAACATAGATTTTTGAGAGGGCTTTTGTTAGTTCATGTTAATTAGAGCAGTTTTGGTAGAAGTTTAGTCTGGGCAAGGAAACAATATTGTCCGATGCTAATTAAAGTTGAAATTTCGATAGCGTACATGATTCTTGGAATTGCTTGTCGATCTGGTAACGCAGTGCGGATCTACATGACTGTTGCCGCATCCTCTAGTTGTTAATGATTGCTATTTTAAATGCTAAGTTTACAACTTGATGAAAGTGGTTTTTTTACAAGGCCGCATTTTTTTTTTAAACACAGTTAGAGCGACGATCGATGGGCTTGTATACCATAATTTGAAAACCTATGACGGCCCGCTTAGAGCTGTTTATTTTCGATCCGGACCGTACGGTTTCAGATCCCGGCCCGGGAAGGAGCAGCAGCACGATGGCGCAATATGTGAAAGTCTTCACCGCAGCCGCAATGGCTAGTTGGCTACCAAAGAACGATTCCAACAATGCAGAAACCCAATTTCCCAAGCGATTAAACTTGGTTTCCAGATACAAGGGTCCATGCGCTCCAACTAGAAGAACATGAACATCTGACCCCCACCCTGAATTGCATTGCATATGCGACTGTATTCAATGTCTTTCGCAACTGCAGCATGCTGCGCCAGCTTAGTTGGCACACTACCTCTAATGCTTTCCATCTTTCACTTGTACTGTTGAGGAACTGCCAGGAAAGGCTTGAAGGTCAGCATGAGTCCGATAACCTCAGTCAGATTCAGTAGCAGAAACACCATCTGATCGCCTGCATATAAATGTGGGATTTGTTCAAATACTGTTCGCGCGCCACACACAAAAACCCTTTATGTGATGGTACCAAGGTCATGTTGTAAATATTTCCTGTATGCAGTAATTGAGCGCACACATGTACATCGACTTTTGGCCAATAATGCAGTAGCATGGCAGCTTTTACAGTTCCCAGAACTCCCTGCATATTTTCCTGGAAAGAATGCTGCATGTTGGCGCTTTTGGGCCCAGGAGAATCTGCAATCAGAGGTTTCGGCATTGAGTCTCTTTTGCAAAATTGATACTTGTTAGAAGTGCTTCATACTTTCATCCTATCAGGCTACAAGCAATCGTTATGTTAAAAACGAATGGATAAAACTAGCACACTGCAATTGCACGTTACAAATATTTAGAGGTAGTGCATCTTGTTTGTACATGGGCCACAAGGAAAGTTCAAATAGATTGGGGTTACTCTTCTATTTTCTAAACCATAAGTGAACACTGTTTATACTTACATAACACCTGCCACAGCTGGAGCCAGAGCCTTGAAAAAGGACATTGCTGTTGTAGCTATTCCATTTGCAGCACCCCTCTGGTCTTGTGGCTATAAATTGCATTCAATAAAAATATCAGATTTATTTGACATTTACTTTGTCAATGTATCAAAGAAAATGATCGGTTGAACTGAGATGATATGTGGACATTTACCACAGCGTTGTTTTGCAGAAGTGAAGTGCCAGTTATTATAGTTATCTGATCAACATACTCAAACGTTAGAATCCTAAAAGATGGATATCTGAATAAAGTTCAGAGACAAAAAACTACATAACCAGAATATTCGTTTGTTTCTTTTTCTGAATTTCTGATGGTACACAAAAGTGAAGTATTTAGTTGTGTACCAGTGCTAAGTGGTGAAGTATTTTATAAAATATAAAGCACTTACAGCAAGAACACTTTTGATCATTGTTGCACTATACAGAGCCACACCAAGCCTTAGTCCTGATAAGTGTGTCATGAAGGGATAAGCAGCAATTATTGGTATAGATAGTGCCTGCAACGCTAAAGGTCAGTTGATAAGAATTGAAAATAGTTTTTTATAGACAACCCACAGGCAAAAAATAATAGTGAAATGGACTGCACCAAGAAAATTAGCAAGATTAGTAACTCACTGCAGCAACGCGGGTTGAGTAGATTGGTCCGAGGATTTTATCGACCCAGCGATAAACGAAGAGTTGATATACTAGTAGACTGGCACCTACAGTTCAACAAAAACATCGTATGATCAAATGACTCCCTAAGATTCTTTAAAGTTTCCAGAAAGCAGTTGCATGAACTAGAATTACCTGCGACAGTAAGAACTTGTCCAACATCTTTAGATGAAAAGCTAAGGCCACCAAATTTTCTGTTGCTTACAGTCCACAGAGAAAATATCTGACGTTCAAATGGAGCAAATGCTGTTCAGAACCATTGCATTTAAAGTAGAGAATTAGATGCTATTTTTGTATAAAAATGTTACCTCGCTATATGCAGTGTCATGAAGGGAGAAGACACAGTATGTGAGAATGGATGACATCAATGGCCAGTTTTTGAATAAGTTTTCCTTAGGTAATTCTTTACTTTCTTGAGTGTTAGCACCTTCAGCTGTTTCAACTACCCCCTCAAGGCCTTTGTGCTTATGCAGGGTCTCCTGTTTAGTTACTCAATGAATGATGAACATATAAATTCCAATTTGAAATAAGATCATGTTTTATTTCAAAACAATCTAGCAAAAATACTGTGTATTTAAAGGTAGAACGGAGTATTCTCATGGATCATGCAGTTAGTTTGGATATGTTTCTGGAATCTTTTAGTAATCTAACAGGACATAGTATATGAAGACATCCAAAATAATCTTCAAAATAAATGTAGCAGCATATCTAGAGAAATAGAACAATTCACTTACTGGGAGCCATGCACAGCTTATGAAGACCAAGGTCGCAAAAAGTGATATACAAAGGCATGGTAGAAGATATGGGAACCTACATGATTTTGCATTGAGCAGATAAAATAAAAATATTTATCTTGCTCAGTGTTAAATGAATTCAACTTCAGGTGTAAGTTATACCTTCCAAAAGCTGACTTCTCATGAAACCGATGTGGATATTGTTTCACAGGCTGGCAACAGAAGAGACACAAAGGTTCAAGGAGGGAAAAAGAAACACGAAATGTGAATAATAAACTAAAGAGTCCACAAAGAAATTATCATTGTGCGATACCTGTGCGAGGTAACCCCCAATTGCTGGTCCAAGTATAACGCCTAGTCCCCATGCTGTGCTGACCTGAATATTATGCACGTACTGGATCAAACTGAGTTCATAATATATATTACTATGGCATGTGGGTACTTGGTGGGTGCGAATCATTCCAGATGTATAATTGGAACTTACAACCGATAAACCCAAAGCTTGTTGTTCAGCTCGACAGACTTCGATGGAGTAAGCCTGTGATTGCAAGCAACGCTTCAGTGATTGATTATACATTTGCCAGAACTAGAACAGCAACTCTTAGGAATGATCACTTTTCTGTATCTCAAGTACCTTTATTGGTGCAAGAATTCCGTTTAGAGCACCAAGAAGTAACCTTGTAGTAATAGCCATCCAATATTTAACACTTAATCCAAACAGAGTGTTGAATATAATGCTGCAACGTAGATTTTGAGAATGGGTTAACTACGGTCATATATAGATTAAGAGCATGGAACAAAATGCAGGTCATTAAGCTTTCAGATGCATTTTGTTCAGTTTCTTAATTAGGTAAAAATACTGTGAGCACTTACACCGAGAATATCGAGAATGCAATGACAGGCTTTCGTCCAATGCGATCTGCCACCATGCCCCAAAACACTGACGCAAAACCTCTGCCGATCATGTATGACGCACCTAGAGAAAACCAGAAGGAATACGACATGAACCATGCCCACGCTCTGAATATTGATGTAACAATTTGCGATACAGAAGTGCGCACGAGGTTTGCAACTCATATATCGACAGTTCCATACGGCAAATCGATCTTACCAAGAAACCCGGCATAGAATCCAATGTCTTCTTCTCTTTGAGCAACATGCAGGTCCCTTATCTGTTTTACACATGAGCATTTTTGTTTGTATTTCGATCGGCACAGTTTTCACTTTTCAGACTTAGAAGAAAATTTGTGAAAGAAAGAGTGGCATGGGAGCGTACCATGAAGTAGAGGAACGGGAACAACGACGATATCGGCAGAGCTAGGGGCAAGAAAACAAATAAGGGCGGTGTTCAGAACTAAGTGGAATATGTCGTTTCTAGAAGAAGAATACTCTGAAGCTGACACAAGACAACCGGCCGAGAAGAAAGAATATCCAAATCCAACATAGTAGGCCGCAGTATATAGTAAAAGACCATGAAGATCAGTACTAGATTAACAAATGAGTACCGAGTACGTACAGGAGGCGAGTGTGGTGACGCCAGCGAAGAGGAGCTCCTTGTATGGAACGCCCTTGTGGCTCTCCTTCCTCCTCTCCATGGCGCACCCGGGGCAGCCGTCGTAGTACACCTTCGCCGGAGCCGATGGCGGCGAGTCTCCCATCTCAGCTCCGCGGCGACTAGCTCGACGGTGTGCGGCGCAGCTTACGAATGAGTACGTAGGACGAGCGAGGTGCAGAGAATCGAAGGAGCGACGTCAGTTGACGACCATGGCTCGAGGATGAATGGAAAGGAACAGATGGAAGTGGAAAGAAACGGGACGGAGGGCAGCGGCATGCACTCTAGCATTACTCAGTGCATTGATGCTGCTCTGGTCTGGTCCCTTGCTATACCGTTACACAAACCGATGGTGCCTATAGCGACTGACAGATGGATGGGCTACGATCGATGCTAGTGACACGTCTGCAATCTGCATGCAGCCTCTGAAACTAAAGTGTGAACGGCCAAGGGGAAAGTGAGGCGAGCCGCGAGCAAGACGATGGACGGACGCCTGTTGGCAAGGTGAGGAGGCTTCTGCACGGCGCGACAAGACATCGAGGACGACTGATCTCAATCTCTGGTTGTTGTTGTCTAATGGAGTGGCCCGCGCACGTACGTGTCCTCCATCCTAGGCCAGCCAGCAAGAGGCGCGTGTGTAGGTAGTAGCTAGATCCTCCGAGAGTCAGATTGACCTTGGAATTAAACGACTATCAAGTGACTGCTACTAATTAAGTGATTACGATGTCCTAGCTACCGGGCGTCTGGATTCTGCCTCGTCAAGACCAAGCTGGAGTAGCACGGCTCCATCCATCTCTTTCATGCACGGGAATCGATCGTCCGACAGGCTACATTTGTGTGAAAATTGACCTGCCACTTTAGAAAGGCAGAATTTGTAGCTTGGAAGGTATTGACTACTACAAAAAAGAAAAGAAAAAAAAAACGTTGCACCTTCAATTGTTTTGGCAGACCGCAGAATCATCGCTGGCTCCGACCAACAAGAGGTCCCTGTAGGGAAACGAAAGCCCTTCTTTCACCTGCTCCTAAACTGATGGAGCGAGTAGACAGACAGACCGTCGCCGTCAAAACAGAGGAGACAGCAAGCCAGCGTGATTTGAGCAGCTGCTTCCTTGCTTGCTTCCACGAAACGGCCAAGGAGGGCGGCGTTGACACGCTGCTCTGCTCTCTGATGGCCCCTTGTTGTGCGTGCCCTCCTCTTCCGTCCACAAACTGATGAGCGGCCGCCGGCAGAGAGACGTCCACGTCATTGGGTGTCAACCCTTGAGCTGCGACAAGAGGTCCAGAATTAAGAGACCAAGACGGCAACGAAGAAGAAAGAGAGAGAGAGAGCCACACATTTGCCATGGGAATTAAGGCGCCACAACTCGTAATGAACAAGCCACTTGATATGAGGACGACGTCGCAACACCCAGGCGACTCCGCCGTCTACACTTGTGCCGAGGGACCCAGCTACCACGCCATCCACATCTGAACCCCCGTGCTTGCTTGCTGTCACTGTCAGGACACAATATTTTTTTTTCCTGAAACATCATGGATCGCTTTGCTTCAACATATATAGGCATATTTCGAGGGTAGACGTGCACCGTTGTTTCTAGCTAAGCGAGCAGCCTCCATCAACAGATGGGGCGAGGAACTGAAGAAGGCGGCAAAACAACCTGAAAATGAAGGAAGCTGAAGCGACCCCACTGCACCCATGTCAGCAGAAAACATATGTCATCATCTCAGCATGCTTTGTTTTGCTTTTATTCAGATTTGCTTTTTTTTTTCCCTTCTCCTTTTTGATTCAAAGGGAGGGATCGGAGCAGCACTGCCTGATTTCCCCCGTGGTGCTGCTTCTCCCTTCACGCGTGACTTCTTTGGTGTATATTTTCCCCAGTGCGCGCTCATCCTCTCCCTAGTGCAGACAGTGCATGCGAAGCCCGCACTAACCTCACTGCACTAGTATATTTCTAGTAGCACGCTACCACTCATATATAGCACTACTTGTATTGTAGCACCAGTTTAAAGTGGTACTAGTATAGTAGAGCTTGTCACCGCCTACTGGATAATCTTGCCAGCAACCATAGGTTTGAAAACCGGTGGGCAGGCGCACAAACTGTTGTATCCTTGTGGATCTTAAAAATGATATGTATAATGTAGTAACTGGGGATATGCCGCCATTGTATTCATGATTCTGTCAAAATTGGAACCAGGATGCTGATCCAGAGCCGTGTCATCATCCAGATGAGGATGCAGCACACAGCGAGGGAGCATAGCAGAGTTGGAGGTGTGGGGCTGAAAACAGGGGTGCGAACCGAGCAGCACCTGCCTGAGGAAGTCCTTTTGACTGGATGCTGCTGCTGGCGTTCCGTCTCCTCCATAAACGGAACTAACTTGATCGATAATGCACCTGCGCAACTGCAGTGCAAGTTTTTCTTCTTTTACTAGCTACCTACATACAGGCATCATTTCACCCAGACATCGTTACTGATTCCCGGGACGAGTGAAGCTATCCTACTAATGTTACAAAACTGGCCAGTGACACTCTAGCCTTAATCGAACTATTTTGGTGACGCCGGTAACCAAAGAAACGGTTCAAATGTGGAAATGAGCCCAAGGAGCTGGACCAAATTCAGCATCATGAACACCACCTGATCACCTGCACATTTAACAACCCAAATAAGTATACATACAAGTTTTTACTCACTGCTGGCGCAGTGAAATAGGCTGAATGCCGAGTATCTAGTTTACCATGGAAAGAAAATGAAACATGGTGCAAACGTATAGCAGGAAATTGATAGTTAAGTTTACCTGGCAGGAAAGCAGCATTACAATGCTTTTGTGCCCATGAGAATCTGCAGTTGGCGGCATGTGTTCAGAGTTTACGACACAGATGGAATACTAATCTACCTTATCACGTGTTGTCTGTGTTAGTAATACTCTTTTTGTATTATGCAGCATAATGTTCTCAAACTCGAATGTTGGGTTCCCCATTTTTTTCCAGACAATTAAAATCGGCGAGGAGATTGGTGTATGAAATTCAGCTAGGACTTATCGGAACGGTGGATAACACATGCAGATTGTTCATTGTTACAGATGATCAATTCTATATGCAGAATTATTGTGCTCTTCAGACTGGGCTAAAGGGTGCATACACATTCCTGCGTTTAAATTCTCCATAAATCAAATGTACAAAGAATATCAACAAAAACTCTGTATTAAATGCGTCAAGAAGAAAAATCTCCATACAGAGATAATTGGCTAGCCAAAAACAACATACATACAAACAAACATGTGTAACTCAACATAAGCATTTTTCTCTAAGTATTGTGTGGGGGGAAAAAGAGATATATAAAGAGATACTTACAGGGCCCCTGCCCCAATCGGAGCTATTGCTTTAAAAAATGACATTGCGGTTGTTGATATACCATTTGCAGTTCCTCTCTGTTCTTGGCACTAAAATTAAATATAAATATATTACATTGTTTATTCGGTTCATGTAAGCATACGATCCAATGTATTCACTCGAGTTCATACATACCACAGCATTGTTTTGTAGAAGGCAAATTCCTGTACTGGTGGTAATCTGTACATGTTGTAAAAATGAAGATTACAAAGGAGTATGGAAAATCACCTCCTAGTTATTACATCACCCCTTGATCCCTAGAAAAGAATCCAGTGCACTATGAACCAAGTCCATACTTCCCCAAAAAGTAAGTACTATTGAATTTTTCCAAACTGAATTAATCTCATATTTTTCTTTTTTAACTATTGATCAACAAATGGACGAAAAAATAGTACAAAGGACTGAATTGTCGTGTCAATAAAGTACTTTGCAATTTTTCTAGACATAGACTTTGCATGCAGTTATTGACTTATCAGCCACACATTGTGTCGCGTGTTAACATAGCAATCTGAACTTCAAAGAATGAAAGAGGTTAGGAAATTCTTACTGATAGAGCACTTTTCAGCATGGCTACAGAATAAACAGCGACAGAAAGTTTAACTCCATATAGGTATGTCATAAAAGGATAAGTTGCAAGAACAGGTATAGATGCAGCCTGCACAGTTGAAGTTGAAACTTAAGAAATGATCATGGAATATTATTTTTGTGGTTTCTGAAGTCACGGTAGGAGATTACTCACAGAAGCAATACGAGATGAGTTCACTGTTCCAAGAATTTTATGTACCCAGGGATAAATGATAAGCTGAGATACAAGAAGGCTAGCTCCTAAAATGGATGGGGAGCAATATAAGTCTATGTAACATGCAAATGAATATCTGCTTTTTAAAATGCATGAACAGATACATTCATCCAATAAAGGGAGAACAACATTTTTTATGGGTATAGAAGGGCAACGGCAGAGGGGTGGTATACCTGCCATAGCAAGAACCACACCAATGTCGTCAGTTGAGAAGCTAAGACCACCATGCTCCCGATCGCTCACAGCCCACAAAGATATTATCTAGTATTGAAAATTATATAATATAAATATATAACCTTTGAATTCTATTTGTGAAATAAGAATTTTAATAGTTAAGTGGGCACTAAATAATCATGCAAATATATCAAATATATGTAGGCATACTTAATGTAATTCCCTTTTTAAAGAAGGACACCTGAGTAGCAACATTTAGAATGGACATGAATTTTGAAAAAGTATGACTTGTTACCTCACTATATGCTGTCTCATGAAGGCCAAAGAGACAGTACGGTATCATAGTTGACATCCAAGACCTATTTTGGAGTAAATTCTTCTTGCATGGTGAATCCCAGTTGCCCTCATATACTGGGGACAAGGCTTTGACTATTTTGGTATCCTTTTCAGGAAATTTATGTTTGTGTATAGTCTCCTGTAAGAACCATTGAAAATAGCCACATTAACACAAGAGAATCTTTTTTTGTGTAATATATCAACAATATGTTAGAACTAAGATATTTAAAAGTCTTTTTCTTTGTGAGGAGTGATGGAAATATCTATTCATCATGTGGTCAGCATGTATAACAAGCACGGAGCAAGAGATGAACACAGTTTCAACAAAATGACACAGCTTCAAGAGTTGATTTGTGAAATGCAACTTATGTAGCATGTGCTTCTTGTTATGCTTATTTGGAGCATATATGGAAAATATGATTTCACCAGAGCGCAAGGCCAAAATAAAACAAATATTAGTGTTATTTTTTGATAACAAATTATACCATGAGGGCTTTGGGTAAGTAAAGTTTACGTACCGGAAGCCATGTACAGCCTATTAGGACAATGGCAGCAAATAACGATATAACTAGACAAGGTAAGAAATATGGAAATCTGCAAAACCATAAGAATTCAGCTATGATAATATGCAAGGAACATCACTAAATTTCTATATATCTTGTGCTTCGATCATTACCTGCTAAAAAAACAATCCTTTGAGAATATCTCAGGATATTTCTCAGTAGGCTGGGACATAAGGAGAAAAGAGTAAGAAATTGAGTAGACATTCTCTGACAAAAAGGGTATGGGTAATATTTGTTGAATTAGTACCTGTGCAAGGTAGCCCCCAAGAGCTGGACCAACAATAAGACCCAAACCCCATGATGTGTTCACCTATGATTACATCAAATTCAATCAAAATATTTTGGTAATGAAAAGGTTATGTAATAAAATACAATGCATTTAAACATTGTAGAGTTCTGTTCATGAGATTACAACTGAGAGACCAAGTGCTTGATGTTCAGTATGACAAACTTCAACACAGTAGGCCTGCAATTATAGATAAATGTTATATGTATTTTAGCATAGACCTTTTGGTGAATATGAGTTATAATCGTTACAATTTTATCTTGAAACTGCTAATTTAAAAGTACCTTCATTGGGGCAAGCAAACCATTTAGAGAACCCATCACAATTCTTGTAGCAATTGCCACCCAATACGTTGTACTCAGACCAAAGAGTGTGTTAAATATGACCCTATAAAATGCAAGTGGGGACGGTAATTGAGTATGGCATCAATATTGAAATCCAATATTATCTGAAACCTAGAGGTTTTCTGTAATACATACACAGACAGGATTGAGAATGCAATGACAGGCTTCCGCCCAATACGATCTGCGACAACACCCCAAAAAATTGCAGCAAAGCCTCTGCCGACCATGTATGACGCGGCTACATTTCAAGCCCATACACACAAGAATCGCACATTTACATTCTAATAATGTGTAATATGTTTTTTTTTATGATAGCTTAACAGTGAATCGATGAGCCAAAAACTATACCAAGAAAACCAGCATAAAATCCAATATCTTCCTCTTTTTCAGCAATATTGAAGTCCCTTACCTAAGACAAATAAATGAGGAGACGTTACTAAATGAGCGCAAGCTGGACCAAATAATCTGGTAAAATGATATCATAAGACACTGTTTTGTTAAATTAGTAGCGACCCTTGTTAACAAATGTTCTCCCTTGATTTCTGATCTATTCTCTAAAAAACGATAATTTAGTGGACCAGGCGTTAGAACCGAAGATTACGAGCGAACAAATAACTATACAATATATAGACATGCCTAGATTCTTATACATTCCCTGCAAGCCCGGAGGGACACCTCGTCCTCAATGGCCTCGAATTCTTCTAGTTTACAGATGGACGATAGTAAAACCAAGAGGACAAAAGGCACTCTTGGAACAAACCAAAGTACAGATGTTAGGAAATTCGGTACAGTTAAGAGGAGAACAGAGCAACAAAAGATCCTTTGATAGCTGGAAGATTACAACCAACAGAAATCTATAAAACTTTTGAAGGCTCCTGCATAAGTCAAAACTACTACTCTAGACAATCAAACGCATCACAAATCTGATACAGCAAAAGGATTAAATCCAAAATAAGAATAGTGTAATTGATGTTATCTGTCACTTCCTATCTTTGATGATGCGTCTCCATTAAAAGAATATGAGACTGATATGACGGATTTTTCCTATCACGGCGTGAATATGTCAAGTGAACAAAATGGATGGGCCAACCACTAGTTCTTATGAGTAAAGGTTTTATGTTTCCCACAGATTAATGATGCATGCACATGGAGAGTATTGGCTGAGAGTGCATACCATGAAATAAAGGAACGGGTAGAAGCATGAGATTGGTAATGCTGAAAAACACAACAGGGAAAAAAAAGTGTTAGTCAAATATGAGAATGGGAATCGATTGATCGATCAACAATGCAGCAGATGGACATAATAATCAGTGCACACATAACACGCGATCAAATGCTGCTGCTGCAGTGCAACAGCTTCCTTGGTTAATCTCAATTTGAATTAACTGTCTATATGCCATTAGGCTGCTGTCATGTGCAGTATATGCCTTATTTTAAAGCTCAGGTCTTATACTAGCATAAAAGAAGAGGGAGACCGAACAGCACGCAGCAGCGTTCTGACCAAATCAGGGCTGGCATTGAATATTTTAATTTGTTCTTGAAGAGCACAAAGACACAGTTTCATGTCGACCGCCTGTTGTTGGATCTCCATGAGTCCCTCAGTTGATAGAGCTAACATTTGTATCTTTGAGTTGCAGATTTGCTAAGCATTGGCTGGTTATTCTTTTCATATTAGCTCCATGTAGCAGTGGTGGTAGCAGACAATACAAGAGTCTGAGATTAAAGAGCAGATGCGGCATTGAGTCTGCGGAAGATGGACACCCTACAATCTGCCCTGTCCCCGCCGGCCAGCCGGCTACAAGACGTTTGCCACTCATATCTCCGGCGGGTCAGAGGGACACTAACGGCAATGCTCTGCAGGCACAGGCGCACAGCATAATCAGGCTTGAGCTGGCAGCAAGATGGCAAGAGGTGTGCTTGTCGAACATACTAGCGATTCAGAAGCGGAATGTACATTTGCTATTACAATACAAATGCAGAGGTGGGAAGCAGAGAGAAAATAGTTTGGTATGTACCTGAGGCGAGGGTGGCGACGCCGACCAAGAAGAACTCCTTGTAGGGGATCCTCCCGTCAGTGTCCGCCTTCCTCCGCTCCAGCGCGCAGCCAGGACAGCCCTCCACCGCCGGCACTGGCAGCAGAAGCGGCGCTTCCTCGCTGCCCATCTCGATATGCCTCAGTCACCTCTCAACTTGTAGCCCTGCTACAAAATCACCAAATAAGCTGAAGCTGTGAAACAGCTGAAGCTGTGAAACGCTGTGTCTGCTTCTATAGAGTTAAGTATAGCCTGGTGCAAAGCACGTGGTGATATAATATAATAATGTACTCGATCGATGTCAATGACATGTCACACGGTTCGCACAAATGAAGAGTCTTTATCATCGAGCAGCATTTATTAAACTATAAGATTGCTTGCTGGCAATAAAATGTTCAGCATCCAGAAGTGAAGAACACTAAGCGCATGCCAATGAATGGCAAATTACCTTCAGAGTTACAGAACCAATTTGCAAATGCGAAATCAACTGACTGAAATTCTGCTGATCGCCGACCACCTTATCCGCTGGAGCATCCACGCAGTAGCATATCCAGGACGCCCCAACACCTACACGGCCAAGTCGATGTTTGTTGCAGCATTACATCGAACACCTTGCGGGGGCGCGTGCAGTGAGTCAGTGATGGCACAATGTGGAGTAGAGCTGGGGCGGGAGGCTTAGATCGGGCCGTGGGGATGGATGTAGGCCACGGTGGAGCGCAAAAGCAGAGGTCGAGCTGAGCTTGAGTACTCGCAGTCGCAGCCGTTGTTCTGGGATCTGGGGGCAGGTTTGGAGGGAGGGAGCTTTGCTTCGGAAAGGTGACGGAGGAGGAGGACGCTGCCGGATTTTACCGAGGTCGAGAGCTTGCCTCACTCACTCTAGCACTTTTGGCCGTTACCGTGGGGAAAAAGTGTGGTCTCGCTGGACTTGCTGGTTGCAAACCTCGGCTACTTCTGATGGCGTCGCGCAATCGGAAGGTGGCATGACACAATACTCACAAGATGACATAGCTCATCACCTTTTAGTGATCTTTTTTCTAGTGAATGTTTAGAAAGAAAAAAAAATCGATGAACCTTCCAAAATGAAGAAGTTTCTACAAGTTGTACTATGAATTTTTGACGTTACCACCTGCTACAGTCACAAAAAATCAATGAACCTTCCAAAATAAAGTTTCTACAAGTTATTCCTGTTTCTCCTCTTCAAACGAAATCGACAAAACTCCTGCCGTTATTTGGGAACAAAAGGAAAGAACGAAACGAGTTTAAGATGCTATTGATACAATTTGATAAGAGACACAACTCGATTGTTTACCCTTAATAACACAATTATGGTGATGCCGGTAACACCAAGAAAGGTTCAAATGTGGATATGAGCCCAAGGAGCTGCAACAGAATTAGCAGCGCGAAGACCACTTGATCACCTACACATCCAACAAATTAGATGAGTATATGCATGTTCATTTTCTCTACTCTTGTAGAGAAATCAAAGCATATGGTAGAAATTGATGTTTAACCTGGCAGAAAAGCTGCATCTCGACGTTTTTGTGCCCATGAAAGTCTGTACGAATTAATACAATCACTTAAGAAGCATAACTGAAATTTACGGTAAGGAAACACATGTAACAAAATTCAGCCTACATAGTATTTGGTTTGTGTTAGAGGTAGTTTTTAGATATTATAGTAGAAGACATAAACACAAGTTAACATTGCCTCCTTATTAGTCTCAAAATACTTTTATTTTCTAAACTAAATAAATTATCTATACTTCTGCATTTGAAGGTCCATAACTTTAAGTCTCGGTGGAAGTCATCCCTTAATTGTGGGCCTTCAACCAACAAAAAACACGTTAATGTAGGACCTTTGTTAAATTTAATGTGCATCAACATCTGATCTACTGAACAAATATATAGGTAGTTGTAATCGTTTTTATAATAAATACTTAGCCAATTTTTCCATTCAGATAGTATCCTTGCAAGTCGTAGTTACTTACATGCCACAAGCTACGCATGGAAACCTCAGTCAACATGTTTTCCATGCATTGTAGTAATATGAAAAAAAAAGGATATGGAAAAAGATACTTACAGAGCTCCTGCACCTATTGGAGCAGTTGCCTTGAAAAATGACATTGCTGTTGTTGATATGCCATTAGCGGTGCCTCTTTGTTCTTGGCACTACCATTGAATTTTAATATGTTACATAGTTTTATTTAATTCATAGATGCACACACAACATCTCAACAAATACACTTGAGATCATACATACCATAGAATTATTCTGTAGAAGGCAAATTCCTGTGGTGACAGTAATCTGTAGATGTTGAACAAAAGGAAAATTAGAAGAATGTTTGTTCACTTATACTGACTTATTAGCTTTTTACAAATAAAGCATGTCGAGTGTAAATAATAGAGATTGTGAATACTTACTGCAAGAGCACTTTTCATCATTGCCGCAGAATAAAGAGCAAAAGAAAGGCTGACTCCATGTAGGTATGTCATAAAAGGATAAATAGAAAGAACAATTATAGACAAAGCCTGCAATATCGAATTTATAATAAGCTTAATGACGATTATGTAATTAATTTTATTTTTTAAGGCGCTATCAAAGATGAACCACTCACAGAAGCAATGCGTGATGAGTTGACTGTTCCAAGAATTTTATGAACCCAACGATAGATGATAAGCTGGTATATAAGAAGACTAGCACCTAAAATATAGAAAGGCCCCACTTGATCAATAAAATGACCAAGAAATTAATATCACTTTTCACACATACATGCATATACAATGTTGTAAATATCAGTTTTTGAAGTGTTGCATATGAATGGATAAAATTTTGAAAAATGAAGAGAGCCCACTTCTGGAAATACCTGCGATAGCAAGAACTTCACCAATATCTTTTGTTGAGAAGCTAAGGCCACCATACTTTCGATCACTCACAGCCCACAAGGAAAGTATCTAGTATCAAAAGAGTTTTTTTTTTAGGAGAATAGTATCAAAAGAGTTGACACATTATTCAGTTATATACCAGAAAGATGATTTCGTGTCATAATTAAGATAGTACTAGATTGCATTTCTGGACTCACAAGGCATGACAAAAAAGAAATGAATGACAACATTTATCTAAGTTGTGTAGTTCTTATTATGCTTCTAATATAAGGGTGGTAAAAGTAACTCTTCTTTTAAAAAGAAGAAGACATGCTTACTAAAAACACACTAAAATGACCAACGTGTTAAAGTAGTTTGATATTTACCTCACTATATGCTCCATCATGAAGGCTAAAGACACAATATGGTAGCATGGTTGACATCCAAGGCCTGTTCTGGAACAAACTCTTTGTGCGAGATAAATTATTCCAATAACGACACTCTTCTTTTGTCAATAAGGATTTGACTTCTTTAGTATCCTTTTCAGGAAGTTTATGCCTATGTATAGTCTCCTGGAAGAATGGTTGACAATATATTCACATTATTGAGAATGTACATAAGACAATATTGTTTTAATACATTATATTATTTTAGAACAAGTTCTTTAAAAGTCTTTTTATTGTGTTTTCAGTAAACACATAAAAACAAGCATGGAAGGAGAGAAATGCATACTTTCAACATCTCAGCTTCAATAGTTCATCTGTTGATTACAACTTGTGTAGCATGTTGAGCTAGTTATGTTTTTGTGGGCCACTTGTGGAATCAAGATGGCACCAGAGCACAAAAAGGGCAAAAACAAAACAAACTTCTTTTTAAAATGATGAAGATAATGTTAAGTGCACTGGTACGTACCGGAAGCATTGTACATCCTACTAGGATAATGGCAGCAAATGATGATACACTTAGACAAGGCAAGAGGTATGGGAATCTGTAAAATCCAATGAATTGAGCTATGATGATGCGCAGGGTAAATAATAATTGCTAATGTATGGTAAGAACTATCTATCTTGCACTTGGATAATTTACCTGCCAAAAATAGAGTTCTTGGGGAACATGTGAGGATATTTATCCACGGGCTGGAGAAAAAAATTGTTAGAAAATGAGAAAGTTTTTCATTTTTCATTTTCATCGAACCATATAGTGATGAGTCCGGCCCAGGTGGGTTTGGACGAAAGCCCGACACACCGATCCGGATTCCCCGAATCCCGCAATCTTAGCACCGACACTTGAAAGCCCGACACACCGATCCGGATTCCCCGAATCTTACAATCTTAGCACCGCAACTCCAGTGCCCCCACTCGGGGAAAGGCCCAATCGCCCTAAAAGACTAGTCTGATAGGGGAAGGGTGGCTCTCCCTTTTAAGGTGGCTTCCTCCTCCTAAGCTAAGCAAGGTGGGATTATTCAAAGGCTCACACGGTCGCCGCCCGACTACAACTAAGCCACTAGGGCTCTTTTTTTGTTGCGTCTTTGCCAGCGGGTAATAGTGGAGGATGTCCTCATCATTCTCACCCCCTTAAACAAGGGCCCAGCTCTGATACCAAATGATGTGGACTAGGGTGCCTGATCTTCCTGATTTTTTTTAATTTTTTTGGCTGCACCAAATGGCCTAAAGGCTATTTGGTCCTGCTCTTTTCAAGTTTGGAACCTGCTGTAAAAATTTCAACCAAAACAGAGCACCGAGCGCAAAGTTATGCCTGTTTTGTCGAAGGTGTGTCGAGCTAGGGTATGTAGCAAGGCAAAACTGAAATCGGTACCGAATCGGTTTCTGGAAAAGTTCGTGATATGGTGGCAGCGGAGTATGGATAGGTGTCTGGTGGTGGTGTGGTGATCTGTGGAGGTGTATGTGATGGCGAAACGAACACAACCGATGAAACCCTAACACTGGATGGTGCGACGACAAATGACAGAAAAGGCGAAATCAAAGGCGGCGGCTAGGGTTTCCCAAGGATCACACGACCGAACTAAAACACGAACTAAACCAGCAACAGAAACTCGAACTAGGACACAAACTCAACACTACGAACTCTGAAATTGAATTATGGCTAACGTGGTCTGGGAAGGGGAAAAACCTAACAACTAAATTTTTTTTTGGCTTTTTGTAGACTCTAGGACGATGGCGAAACAAATACTAAGGTAAAGGTCAAACCTGACGGTAAACCAGAAGCTCTGATACCAACTGATGTGGCCGGCCCAGGTGGGTTTGGACGAAAGCCCGACACACCGATCCGGATTCCCCGAATCCCGCAATCTTAGCACCGACACTTGAAAGCCCGACACACCGATCCGGATTCCCCGAATCCTACAATCTTAGCACCGCAACTCCAGTGCCCCCACTCGGGGAAAGGCCCAATCGCCCTAAAAGACTAGTCTGATAGGGGAAGGGTGGCTCTCACTTTTAAGGTGGCTTCCTCCTCCTAAGCTAAGCAAGGTGGGATTATTCAAAGGCTCACACGGTCGCCGCCCGACTACAACTAAGCCACTAGGGCTCTTTTTTTGTTGCGTCTTTGCCAGCGGGTAATAGTGGAGGATGTCCTCATCATATAGTACCTGTGCAAGGTAGCCTCCAAGAGCTGGACCAACAATAACACCCAAACCCCATGCTGTGTTGACCTAGAAAAAGTTATTTTGATTGTACCAAATTCAGTAATCTAAGGACTGTGTAGTTAAATATATAGCATTCACAAAAAAAAATACATATATATAGCATCTAGAGATATGTAGAGGTTTTTCATGGGATTACAACTGAGATTCCAAGTGCTTGGTGTTCAGTCTGACAGACTTCAACACAATAAGCCTGCAGTAGTTGATAAATATAACATTTTTAGCATACACCTTTAAAAGACATGGGTCACAGTCAAAATGGATTTGCGTTGACACTGCTAACATATTGTAGATGTACCTTCATTGGGGCAAGTAAACCATTTAAAGCACCGAGCACAAGTCTTATAGCAATTGCCATCCAATATGTTGTACTTAGACCGAATAGCGTGTTAATATGACCCTACAAGATGCAGAATGCAAGTGGGATAGCTAATTGAATACTGCACATGTATTGAAATCCAAAATGGTCTGACACTTGGTTAGAATTTCGTAATACTTACACGGACAATATTGAGAATGCAATGACAGGCTTTCGACCAATACGGTCTGCAACAATACCCCAAAAGATTGCAGAAAATCCTCTGCCAACCATGTACGATGCAGCTACATTTGAAAACGTCGACATTTCACATTATTATTTTTATGTTGAATGATGTCTGTAATTCAATTTTTGTATTATAGTTGAATTCTGAGTTGGTGAAGGAAAAACATACCAAGAAAACCAGCATAAAATCCAATATCTTCCTCTGTTTTAGCAATGTGGAAGTCCCTTACCTATATATGAATGGTGGGACAAGATTGATTATCATATCAATATATAAGCATGAGCCAGACAACTGAGTATTCTGATAAAAAGAATGATAGGAACATATGTTTAAACTAGTAGCGATCTTTAATTTGCACAAAACTGCAGCAGGTGCTTCCTTGGATCCCTTACATTTCACGAAAAATAGCATTTTCTAGGAGCAGGACGCTTGATTAATGACGAAGCGGTTAAAATAAAGAAATGGCACTCTTGGATATGTGTGGAGAGCGAAAATACTACTTATACAAGATACTAGAACTTTTATATAACTAGCATGTAGGTTTCAGCGCCGAGTTAACACAGGGTTACAGCAAGTTGCATGATCAGGCAAAAACGCTCTCTCATAGCTAGGGAAAAATATTGGAACTATGTATGCACAATTATCTGGCAAAACTTCATCTCGCACCAAGTCTAGATCAGAACAAATTCAATATAGAATGCAAATAACAAAAAAAAAATTCAGCGACAAGATTATTGGAACTGAACATTAGAGAGCTTCAAACCTCCTGCTTATATTGTTTGCGTCAAGCAACAAAAAAAAATGACACCGACACGTGGGTACTTTTTATTGTGATAATGGCTAAGTGGAAATGCATATCGTTCATATGTTCCCCCATAAAAATTATAGTTCTATAGCTGTTGTATGATGGTTAGATTATAAGGTATGAAATGGAACACAACTATTTTCATCAAGATTAAGTGGCCTTGTGAGGCGCACAGCTGATAGCATTTTATTTTATTTATTTTTGAGAGTAAGAGAGTATTGATTGAGAGTGCATACCATGAAATAGATGAATGGGAAGAGAGACGTGATTGGCAAAGCTGAAAATACAGAGAGGAAAAAATTAGGATTTGTCAGAGCCAGATGTGAGAATTGGACCAGTCGTCTATGACAATGCGGCAGGTTGACAGTAGTAATCCATGTACACACACGTAAGCATGCGGGCAAATTATGTTGGTGCAGGTACAACAGCTTCCTTTGTTTTTCTCAAGTTGAACTCTCTGTGGCCTTAGCGTCGGTCTTATGTTACATTAGATAAAACGGAGAAACTGATAAACAGCAAGTGTTCCGATCATCCAACCGGAACTAGATATACATATACTCACTCTGGTTATTAACTAATAACGTAAGGACAAATTTAAAAGCTCAAGATTGTGTAACACCATCATCAATCACAACCAAAGGGAGTGTTTCTGCTGTCAAGGGGAGTAGGGAGGTTGATTCCAAGTTTAGATCTTGATTTGCAGCTTTTAGTGCTTGTCGGTTGTGTGCACTCCTTTCTGTTTCAAGTAGTTGGATCACTAGTGACAGTAGTTAATATATGCCGTAAGCAGAGTCGTGACAATGATATAAGTTAGGAACAGCTAACGCATCTTGGCACACATGGGCAACTTTCTACACCTGCCTTGTCTGATCTTCTGTCACGGATAGACCCCGGAGGGACGTGCAACCTGCTCTATTCTAGTTGGGCACCATCTCTAGCCTGCTTCCGCATTGGGATCTTCAGTAGTTGCAAGCTGCAATGTGTGCCTCTTGGCATTCAGTAGTCTTTTCGTTTGCTAGTTGAGCTGATGCTAGTGCTGATTGCTAACAGATCTACGTACTTGCAGTCTAATACGTCATGAAAACTTTGCATGGAGGAAGAGGGCTGGATCCATTGCTGCTGCCGGCGAGCTGGCATCCGCGACGGCCACCAAATCATAATTAAGCTTTCCCTAACTTCCAAGGCCAAATAAACTAGCTAGGCGCAATGGAACAGTGAAATCGAGCTAGCTCAGGCACACAACACTCCCGTGATCTGTGCGTGTCCAGCACAGGAGATGTAGCGAAGAACTAAACCCAGTTGCAGCTAGCTAGGGAACATCAACTGCGCGCACAAGGCATTGTCCGAATGGAATTGAAATGAACAGAGATGCAGAACACATATCATGAGGTTACCGCAAGCATTACGTACATGAGGCGAGGGTGGTGACGCCGACGAAGAAGAATTCCTTGTAGGGGATCCTCCCGTTGCTGCGCGCCTTCCTCCGCTCCATCGCGCACCCGGGGCACCCCTCCACCACCGGCGCCGGCAGCAGCAGCGGCGCTTCCTCGCTGCCCATCGCTGATGATGTCTTATTCTTAGTTAACCACTTGCTTCAGTCACCTGCTGATGACCACCAGCTCAGATCGGCAGCAAAACCAGCAGCCACGCAACACAAGCTGAAGCCGTGACAAGCTCCGTCTGGTTCTCTCTATATATATGCGCTGCGAGCGGGGACGTGGGCGACGGTGCCGCGGAAGAAGAGCAGGATACGGGTTCTCCACCAGCGTCCAATCTATGATCAACGCCAAGGATTGAACTGCTCAGCCTAAACGGCCAAAAGATTTCAGTTCCCTTCGTTGAACCACCTGACTTAATTACCTTAAAAGGAAGGCTGCTCTCTCATTGCCACATGCTGCCGATAAACTAGCCCACAAAAATCTGCACCATGTTTAATTTTCAGAGAGCAAAGAAACAAAAACACAGTTTGCATATGTATGTTTTTGACACGATCCTTACGGAAAGCAGGGTAAGCAATGGCTACCCTTTTCATTTCTAAAAAAATAATTTCAATTTGCTATCCTTTACATCACTAATTTACAAGTTGCCATGCTGCAACTCGGCTTATTAGTCCAATCAGAACAAAGGATTGATTGGCCGCTATTTACCATCTATACATTCCTTTACTCAGATGCTGCTACCACATACATCACCTACAACTGATAACACGTATACGAGCCTAGATTGCGTTTTCAGGTCTTTGTAGACCCGCCTGGTGTAAGGCAACGCTCAAGCCCTTTGCCTCACTTGTGAAGGACAAAATGTAATTTGAATATCTCAAACATGTAAGAGTTGGAACATTAATGTTCATCGTATTGCTCCGGCACAGCCAGAAAGGGTTTGAATAAGAGGATAAGTCCGAGCAATTCGATCACATTCAGAAGGAAGAATACCATCTGGTCACCTGTATGGATGGAAATAAAATGAGGAATGTTACGCAACTGAATATATATCTGTAAAATAAAACAAGGTATCTGGAATTTTCACAAAAAGATAAAAAATTTTACCTGGAAAGAAATACGCATGCTGGCGTTTCTGTGCCCATGAGAACCTGAAATTGATACCCAAAAAGATGATCAGATACAAAATCCAAGTTTCACGTAGAGCAGATACACTGCAGGTTTAGCAGAAACAGGGCAATGCATATTACATCTCAGCCTTCCTTCTTTTGAAGCTTAAATTTAGCACTAGAGCACTAGTAATAAATCGAAAGTACACTACACCTCAGCTTCCTACTTCTGAAGATTCAAAGCTTCAGACACATTTCAAATCCACTTAAACATAGTTGTCAAGTATATTAACTTGGAACTCGGAATTATTTCAGAGTAGCTATGAGGAACAGATTGTACTCACACAATGCCTGCTCCAGCTGGAGCAACTGCCTTGAAAAAGGACATGCCTGTCATGGACAATCCATTTGCAGCACCTCTTTGGTCCTGAGGCTGTTAGTAATTGCAAAGTTATCAGTCAGTTGCAGAATGACAACATGGATTTTAATGGTATGTGTTGAATGAACTTATGATGCCTACCACAGCATTGTTCTGAAGGAGGAAAGTTCCCGTAATGATGGTAACCTGATATAGTATATCGTTCATAGTGAGTTAATTGATGGACTTTAGTTACACCAAGAAAATAATCAGTGCTTACAATTAACTGATTGACTAGCGCACATGATCAATACATACAAAATGTGCCAAATATCTGCAGTAGCTGCAAACGTTCTAATAGTATCAAAATTGCCATCTATGTACTTATTTTATTCTAAAAGTTCAATTAACAAGGATTCAAAATGGTATGGGAATATACTCACAGCAAGATTATTTTTTATCACCGATGCAATATTCAGAAGGATTGATAATCCTGGTTCTGACAGGTATGTCAAATAAGGGTAGGCAAATAGGATAGGTATGCATAGGATCTGCAATGTCGAGCACAATGGTTAAGATATGGAGAAAGAAGACAAAAGAACTGCAGCAATTAAATAACAGCACTTTTACTCACAGCTGCAATTCGAGAAGACTTGATAGGCCCGAGAGTTTTATTGATACGCGGGTATAAAAAGAGTTGATACACTAGAAGACTCAGACCTGAAATGCAAGATATAAATACCGTCAGTGTAGTTATCGCAAATAAGTAAAAGGAAGTTGGTGCACGAACCAATGAGAACAACAATGATTTTCCTTTTCCATGTACAGGTGAAAGTAGTGGCAACAATGGGTAACTACCTGTAACTGCAAGCACTTGGCCTACATTCTCAGAAGATAAACTTAGCCCACCATACTTCCTGTCACTTTCAGCCCAAAGAGAGAACACCTGGAGTTCATTTTCATTAGCGCTCTTAAACAACCAACCATTGTTGTCATGCCTTAGACTACCAGTTATCATTAGCTGCTTGATGACAAATAGTGTCCGAAAAGTTAAGCCACATGCTGAGCTTTTTAACGCATAACTGTCCGAAAAGTTTTACTATTTCAGAGTCATAAATAACAAAAGAAAATAATACACGACATACCTCTGTATAAGCCATGTCATGAAAGGAGAATACACAATAGATAATTATTGATGACATCAATGGCCAATTCCTGAATAAGCTCTTCTTGCACTCCAAGCTACCACTTTGTTCAACCTTCTCTTTAGGATCAATCAGAGGAGCCTCCAAAGATTCAATGCTTCCAGTTTCACTAACTTTATGTTTGTGCAAAGTCTCCTACAATACATTTGAGATGCTTTACAGTGTGTCGGGGAAGAATTAAATTAAGTTCATGAGGCTCGTATAACAACTGAAAAAATGCAAAGCAGGATCACATACCGGCAACCATATGCAACTAATGAGAACAGCAGCGGCAAAGACTGATGTGCATAAGCATGGTAAGAGATATGGGAACCTGACAAGTTTTTTACATACAAATGTAAGTACTGTGTAAATCTATTTCCTGTGAATATAATTTTCTGTGTGAGAACATACCTTCCAAAGAGCGAATCAGGTGAAAAGACATTAGGAAACTTTTCGGCAGGCTGCCATTAAGTTAATCAGGTTAGCATTTATGGTAAATAAGCAGCCTTAAAAACTATTAAATTTTCTCTGATGTACCAGTGCAAGGTAGCCTCCTAGAGCAGGACCAATGATCAGGCCTATTCCCCAAGCAGTGCTAACCTGAAATTAGGAGGTGAATTTGAAAATCAAAATAATTGAGCAACAACAATAACAATAATAGTAATAACAATGTATTAGTAAGAAATTTGTATTTACCAGTGATAATGCTAGAGCTTCATGTTCAGGTCGGCAAACTTCAATAGCATACGCCTGCAAATTAAAGAGTGACGTCATCAACTTTATCACATTTGACCTAAAAGAGCTTACAGATTCACCATACCTTTATTGGTCCGAGTAAACCATTTAATGCACCAAGCAGAAATCGTGTAGCTATTGCCATCCAATAGCTGACACTAAGCCCAAACAAAGTATTGAATACAACCCTGACATATAACAAAAACTAAATTAGAGACTCAAATAGTGAAGAAAGAAAAGTACAGAACTAAACAAACACGCCTTAATCAACATAGGTTTCATAAAGTGGAGGGAAAATGTTACTAACACAGAGAAAATGCCAAACACAATAACTGGTTTCCTCCCAATGCGGTCTGCCGCTATTCCCCAAGCTGTTGACGTCAAGCATCTACCAAACATAAATGAAGCACCTGAAAGCATCCAGAATATGGAACAGCTCGATCAAAAAATATTCACCGTTTGTAAATACTGAGTTAAACAACACCGGATTGAATGAGCTATTCATGAACAAACCTACGAAACCAGCATAGAACCCGATATCTTCTGTTCTTTTAGCAATATGCAAGTCTCTTATCTGCGGAGAAGTAAGTTACAATATTAACAAATATTAGCTAAAGGTAGTTGACAGATGCCCTTGTGCAAAGTGTAGAAGGACAAAAGGTACAGGTCAGGTTATCCAAAAATGCACAATTTTATACTGGCTAATTATTGGTTATAAAAGCACCTGAATAACCAGAAAAAAGAAAACTGAAGGTATACGTACCATAAAATACAAGAAGGGGAACAACGATGATATCGGCAAGGCTGAAAGAAAAAATCAAAGAAAATTAGGAACAGTAAATATGCAAGGGATAATAGTTGTGGAAGAAAAGGAAAAGAATATGAGTTCACAGTATGATTATAAGCACAGAAAAATAGCAATCATTTTGTAAATCAAGAACTGCTGATAACCAATATGAGTTCACAGTACTATGTGTCATACGGGTACTCTTCATGATTACAGGTTGGGAATGAATGGGGCAAGTCAAGTATCAGTATAAACGTCTTAAATCCTAACTGCTGCTGATAAATCTGGAAACTCTACGGTAAATAGACACAGCAAAACTAAGCAGACTGAGTAATGGAACTTTCACAAATCATTATTCTTGAAGCAGTATAGCAGGGGCTCAGGGAAATACTGCAACAACCGAAATGTCCTAAATTTCTTGCAAAGTCAGTATCGCCAACATCCTTTAGTAGAAAGTTTGTCAAGGCACGGACAGCTTCTACTTTATACCGTATATAAGACATTCATGAATTCATCTTAGATCAGCAGTTCCTCGAACAGTAATCCCGCAACCAATAAAAGTAGCAGCAGCGTCAGCCTACCCACAAGAATCACTATCAGGAATAAGGGGCACTAATTTCCATCTCATTCCAACAAAAATTCTGGTCATACAAATTCTCCATGGTTATGAGATCTTGGAAGAAAACAATGCTTCCTGCAGAACCTCAAGGTATAAGATTTCGAGTATAGATTTCCGTACCAGCCGTGAGACAAATCATCCAGACATACAAGAACTCCTTGTAAGGCATCCCGCTTTGCAGGTCCTTCTTCCTGTCGTAGGCACAGCCGGGGCAATCTGGGTGGTACTTCTCCTTCAGCAACGGCGAAGTGCCCTCCTCCGCCATCGGGAGCTGACGAATCCCTCACCCAACTCAATGCTCAGAACAACAATCGGGGCCTCAAAACCAGAGGGGAGACCGGCGAATGCGCAATGCGGCCTCTTCCTCGGTGAGACGAGATTATCTAGTGGCCTCAAGAACCGAATCGAGAAATGCCAAATCCAAATCTTCCACTGCCACCCAGATGCCAGGACCAAGAAATGCCCGAAATGGGATGTGCCGCAGCGAGGACCGGCCCAGATGGACACCGGAACCAAAAACAGGATTCTCTCTTTCCACTCTCGAAAACTCTCGAAATGTCCTGAAAGGGAGCAATGCCGAGTTCCGTCTATGGCGTTCCAACCTGACAACGGCGCGGCAGGGAGAAGACAGAAGACAAAGGAGAGGAAGCCAAGATGGACTGGAGTGGACCGCGATGTCCGATGGGGATGTCGCTTGCACGGCGCCAAGCGAACTAGATTAAATGAGCTCCATGTGAGTGGCTTCGTTAATTAAATATCATCAAATGAATGGATGGATCAAAGACCGTTCATAGTATTGAAGGACTGGATCTTATAAGTCCAAAAATTGTCTTTAGGAAAAACAAGTCCCAAAACACATGCATCCATGTGCGTCTAAAGTCAAGTCGCCCAATTGTTGTGCCTCGCTCAAAAAAAAAAAGTACCTACCGTATATACTAAGGGATATTTTATTTGAAATATATACCAAGGGATATTACGGTTTTGTTAGCTGAAAGTTAATTTATAAGTTGATTATAAATACTTAGATCACATCTTGAGACTTCCTGATATAATGCTACCGTAATCTACCTGCTTATGACTAAAGAAACATAAACTATACTGAGGTTTATTTTGAGGCGTAGAGTTGGCACAATGCTCTAACGTCGAATGAGCATGAAGATAATTTTTTAGATAACGATTAATAGTCAATGATTCTAGTCCATGGAATATTCTATGTTTCTTCTTGGCTCAAATACTAGCGATTGCTCCGCACCTATCACCATCCTCCGATTGTCAAGTCCGTTGCCGCGCACCTCACCCATGCTAATAAGTCACTATCCCAATGCTAGCCCATCGGTTGTGTATCCTCGTTTCTGCCTCGAGCCTAACAAGTCTCCCACCCCCAACCCACCTAACCGATAGTCTTCATTAGTAAAGTAACATCAATGAATCGAAGCCCATAGTTTAACCAGTTGCAACAGAGTAAATAAGAACTATTTATAGGTAGTTTTGTAGTGGTTGCTCAAGTCACAAGAAGCAGAGAGCAAATAGAGAAAGAAGAAGAAGAAGAAGAAGAAGAAGAAGAAGAAGAAGCAGAGAGCAATACATAATATATTGACAAATTAGCATTGTTGACTTAAAGAATAAATGTATAAAGTCAATGTAATGGGGGATTTTAGTTAATAGTTTAAAATGTAAAGAATAAATTCAAAGTAACACACTGCAAAATGTAGAGAACGAAAACAAATGGTTAGGCCCACTTTAGGAGTGATGCTTTGTCCGTAATGTATTGGACTATTTTGGGCGACGGTGGTAGGCCACATCTTGTTTGAACTCATGAACATCATACGAACTGTACAAAAAAAAATATATCCCGTATTCCGATGAAGTAGAGATAAATTATGGGTGCGTTTGTTGCACCCCCTCTAAACTTTAGACCTGTCACATTAAAGAGAATCTTACTATTTAAACATATTTTTATTAATTTAATGACAAAACCTATATCACGACCCCCCTCTAAATCGCGAAACGAATCTAATGAGCCTAATTAATCTATATTTTACTACAATGATGTTACAGTAACTATCTTCTAATTACACCTTAATTACCCTTATTAGATTCGTCTCGCGAATTTGAGCGGAGTCTTGAAATTAATTTTGTAATCAAACTTTATTTGTAAATAGAATATTCGAACCCTCTAAAGTTTAGACCTCATGCAACGAACACCCAGACAAAAGAGAGCGCGGACTGTACAGGCAACATACGACAATCAAGAAGCTCCACGATGCATCTGTGGTAGGCAACGTTGATGTGATTAAGAAATATTGCAGCATGCGCTTATGAGATCCTGTTGACGATTAAGAAATATGAACGATGCATCGCTGTACTGTACTCACAAGGAAGACGACGAGATTGGAGCGAGGAGAATGATGAAGGTGCCGTGCCGTGCATACGTACCGGTGCAGAGGGTGACGACCCAGACGTAGAGGAAGTTGCCGTAGGGGATGCCCGGGGTCGCCGCCTTCCGCCGGTCCACGGCACACCCGGGGCACCCCTCAAAGTACACGACGCCGCCACCATTGCCGCCGGCAGTGGGCTTCGTCTCCAGCAGCGGCGAAGACGACTGCTCCGCCTCCTCCTCCATTACTTAATTTCTTGTCGCTGGAGAGATCGAGATCTATCTGCAATGATTTAAGCTCTCTGGATCCGATCGGTTGGATGGTCAGCTCCTTCTTTATTCTCGTACTATCGCCACTGCAACCGGAGCTGCTGATTGTGTGTGAATAAAACAGCGCTAAAGGCCACGTGCTTTTTGGTTGGTTTCCGTAGTGGTCAAGAAGTTATGAGACGGCAACAGGGGGAGCCAGCCTCATGCATGTGCACTTCTCAGAGACAAAATTGGAATTGGCCCTTGGTACCTCCTCATAGCTACTCCAAATTCGCCTCCGTGTAATTCCTGAGGTCGTTGCGTAAGCATGAATTAATACAGGAAGAGCGAACTTGCAATTGGATTGCTACTACACTATACGCAACCGAGCGATCTATACTAGTACAAATCCCATATACTACACTATACGCAACCGAGGAGTATTATATGGGATATGCATGCGCCGGACAGGATCCCCGGCAGCTTCGCATAGTAAGCCCTTGTTTGCGTCAGGGTGTGCGCAAGCATACATGACAACCGGTTTGTTGCGTGCTGCTCCTGCTCCCTCATTATTAGCCGCTGGCTGCTCCTGCCGGGCGGTGCTCAAATGCTATCATTAATCTGTGTGTGATCTTTCAGTTTCTGTCAGTACTATTCGGAGGATTGGAGGCCCTACGACATCATGGAATGTCGATTATTGGCTCTTTCTTTCCTTTTCCCTCGGTCTGAACCACTTAATCAGAGAACGAGATGTCATTGTTTTTATTAATTACAACATTCGAATTACTGGACTGAAAGCCAAGCCAATCCCAAGCGACACTGACGTTTTTGTCCCGCTCTTGATCTATGTTTATTCTCTGATTTCTTGAGTTCTATAGCTACTAGTGTACGTACGCCATCATCCGTTTTCAAATCAAAGTCAACCGCGGACTTTTTTTTTTTTGAAAGTTGTTGCCTGTCTTTGCGTAAATACATTGCACTTCGGATCGTTACGTTTTGTTTAGTAATATATACTATTCTCAGATTACTAAACATGAGTGGCCGCCGTTGCATCTTTTCAACGCATGTGGATTGCCGCATGCCACGTAAGAGCAGGTTAACTAAAAAGCCAAACTGACAGCAAACGAATCCATCCTCGATAGTATTTTTTTTTAAAAAAGGAATATATTAAATCAATATTTCAGCCTCTGCTCCTCAATAGTATGTGTGTATTCAAACAACACTGCTTTCGATCCCACTGAAGAAGAGAGAAAACGGAACGGCGTATATATACAAGTCTAGCAAAATTCAAACAAACCACAGGGACTCAATGTAGCTAGCTACCGAGCAGTCTGAGCTGCAGATCAATATGGTGGTACTAATAGTCTAAAGCTGAAAGCGCGTAGCTTCCGCCTCTCCACAGCATTTGGGACAACGTGGCCATGCACAGGAAGCAACACGTTACCTTCTAGATGGCGTGGCCACCCTTACAGCTGAACGCGTCGCCTCACCCCTCTGCTTGGTCGGTTGGCACCAACGGGCTGTGGGCTAGACAGCAGAAGGAATCCATTGTGAAGCCTCTCCCCTCTGACTTCGCCCGGCCTGTACACCTCCCGCAACCAGCATGCATGTCGGCGCTGATGCTGGGCCGTGGGCCGCGACAGCTTTCTCCGCACAAGCGTTGCGTTAACCACCTTGGCAGCTGGAAGCCTACGCGGAGGTCGACCCGTGTCTGGCCATGATTTCCATGCCCGGACATTCGCCGGCGTCGACGAAGTGCCCACGGCCCGACGGCCGACGCACTCCTGCTCTAGCTAGACTTATGGCCCGGTGTGGCCGCCTCCCGCCGCGGCTGCCGTGACGCCTCCATACGTCGGTGAACCGCGATGGGCGCTAGTGGATGGATGGCGACCAACGGCGGCGGCAATGGGCCGGCGTCGACCTTGCCCTCGAGCGGCGACCCGTGCGCAGCTACAAGCCTGCCTTCCACCCATGCCGTGGTCGGCCCGGTGGCTGGATCTGCTTTTGCTGCCAGGCCCTTCATCGGCTGCAGCAAGGCCGGTGACAGGCCGGACGACGCGTTGGCCTCGCGTGGGGCCGCTTCGCCTCTGGCACGGCGTGGCCGCCTCCTCCGCACGCCACGTCGAGCTCCGTACGTCGGTCCGGCGACCGTGGGCCGCAACCGCGAAGTGTGCGGGCGCGCAGGAGCGCATCCGTCGAGCATGGCCTCTGCACGACGCCGACGCGACCTCTCCTCGCCACGCCCTCCGTGGATGACATGGAGGTCGCCGGACGGCCCAGCGACGCCGCCGACGGAGCGCATAGTGGTGGATGAGGAATAAACGAGACTCCGAGCTGTGGACCATGAGGGCCGTCCTTATGCGGGGCCACAGCCTTCCCGACCAGCGGCGTCGGCCGTAGTGGCACCGGCACGGCTGCAGTGCACAGGCATGGATGCAACCACGCAAGCATCATGAAGATGGGAGTGGGGAGGTGGGGATGGATTTGTGGACGGGAGAGGGGGGGCGGTGCTTGGGTAAGGAGATCTTGCAGCAGGAGATAGCCATGGAAGGTTGAGCAATTTCGTGATGGCCGGTGGAGTTGCTCTAGCAGGAAACAGAACTCGAACCGGTTGCATAGGAAGAAATTGGGTGAATCTCACAAGGATTGAAACTAGCCGGCAGTCAATATAAGCTTGAATGTGGGCTAGCAGATGATGTGAACACTTAATTTGAGCGACTGTGCAAAATGGCAACGGATTTGAGAGAGGAGCATGAGCAGCGAGGAGGAGAAATGGGGAAGACAGGGATGCATTTGCTCTGGGGAGGAGAAGCCGAGGATCATGCATCGATTTCACGAATGCGCTAGAGAAGTCAATATGCCATGCGTGGGTCCATTCTTCAGCGAGGACAGACGATGATGCGTAAATCCGTTGGCTGCCTGTCGTTGGGCCGTGTGGTGGCTCGACCACGTGGTCCTGCTCTCCGTGCATGCCTGCCAACGACGGAATGTGTAAAATAGAGGGAGGTGAGGTGAGTGGAACCCATGGCTGGTGCGATTCCAATTTTCAGCAGAGCTAAGAGAGCCAATTAATAAAATAAAGCCACTTCATGTTTTCCAATAGTTTAATATTGATTCTCTTACCATTCCAAAAATAAATAAATACTGATTCTATTAACGGGCGCAGCGGAGCGCGCCACTCTGTCTAGTACATACAGTGAAGTGAAACATTAAAGGCGTACTTACTAGTATGCAAACGAGTTGGCCACCACGACCATCGTCCCCATCTCTCGCTGCCAACGTCGGCAACATCCAAAAACCAAAGGAATTATGATTTTTTTTCATAAAAAAAACCAAAGGAATTAACGCGTTCTCTCGACATGGCCGGCCGAGCTTCTCGTGGTGGCATGGCATCCCTTGCACGCGCAATGGGGATGGAGGTTGACCCGCTGGTGCCGATGCGAGCCATGCATGAGCAGCGCCGTAGCCATCTGATCTGATCTCTCTTGACGGATGCACTATACCAGACTGAGAGCACGATCGAGAGTGCCGGCGCCGGCCGTCGTCCACAAGCAACGCAGTCGCCGTCGAGGTCCACCATGCCATCCACCCTCTGCTTCGCAAGAGCGCCGCCCACCCTGCAGCTCGCTCGCTTTGAGATGAGACAGGAAAGGACCAAGTCCCCCGTCGCTATTCCTCCGCCGAATCCTAGCCAAACATGTCCCCGATCGAATGGCATCTAAGGCACCAAGGGGTGGTCGCTGTTCTAAACAAGCCGACCGGGCGGACGCTATTTCGAATAGCGACCACCCCCGGCCACCAGAGCGCCACCGGCCCACCGCGTTCCCGCTTCTACTCGCCATCATCCGGTGTTTCCGTGAGCTCCCACCACCCTGTCTGTTCCCCTGCCTCCACGACGTCAAACTCTGCGCTCGCTCGCTGATCATGTCGTCCCCGCGCGCTCAGAGTCAGAGCTCGCCGGCTGTCGAGCAACCATGAAGGCTGATCGATGCGGGCTGGTCATGGTGCCTTGCCTTCTTCGCAAAACGCTATTTAAACGGGGGCGGGCCGCCAACGCGGGGCAGCCCGACTGGTCAGAGCCAGAGGGCTCCGGGAGCGTGAGCTCCTGTCGACCGGGGTTCGATCCCCCGCCGCGCGCGCACTGTAGCATATGTGGCTGAAATATGCCACGCTGCAGTGCAGAGTAAAAAAATCCCCTCGTCCTCCCCGGGTCAAAGCACATGGTAAAGACTCGCGCCGCAGCTCACAACGGCCAGCTGAGTCCCTGTGTAGGATCGGGGAGGGGGTTTGGAGGTTTTCTCGACCTGCGTGAGAGGTTGTTCTCCTTAATTAAATGCCGTTGGGGACGGTCTTCTCCCGACAGGTCGAGTTTTTTTAAACGGGGACGGGCCGTGGCATTATAGACAACACACGACCCGGCTAGCATGTCCGTCCTCAGCACCGATAGGAAAACAAACGACGCCTTCGGCCGGGCCTGCCAATACGTGGTTTGGACATCGACGACATGCCAAAAGCCTCCGACCCGCCAGTGTTTGACGTCATACCGCGGGCATGATCGAGGCGCTTCAGTCCGCCACATCGGCTCTCCGGTGACAGCGACGTCAAGGTCAACCGGAGCTAGCTTCAACTTTTGCTTGCGCTTGTGAATGCATCCTCGTCACTCGCCATCGTCACAGTGCTCACTCGTCGAATGCACAGTGAATTATATTCGCAAAAAAAAAAATATTAGTGATCTTCCCCCAACTCTAAACCTTTCCGATTCTTCAATATTATTCATAGCTAATTACTCAGCGCATTTTTTTTTGAGATTACACAGTACAACTCAGACACTCACAACGCACACACACTCACCCCTATGAACACACGTACGCAAACCCTACCCCTATGAGCATCGTCGAAGACTGAGCCGGCAAATCCAGAGTCCAGAGATACAAAGTCACCACTGGCGCCTCGCTGTCGACGGGAGCGTCGCCACAAATGCCGTTAAATCCTTAAAAATTCGCTCCCACGGAGAGTCGAACCTAAGACATAAGAGGTGTTACTCGGATGACTTAACCACTAGGCCAAGGCCCTCTCACGTTACTCAGCGCATCTGGTGACTGATTCGACGGCATTTCCACTGCGTCTGGTTCAAGCCTTTTCGGCTTCCACATGGGCTGGGCTCATTTCCTTTCTTCATTTCCGCACAGAACAATGGGCTTCCGTCATAAGGCCCATCCATCCCGTCGATGTCACCCCGCCGGCCACCATAAGCTGCCACCTTCCTCTCAAAAAAAAAAAAAAAAAGCTGCCACCTCGGCCCCGGCCATGGCAGAATGAATAGAAGCCTGCCTGCCGGCCTGACTGGGTCCCAAACAAAGCCATGACGGAGGAGGAGGAGACCGGGGCGCGGCGGTGGCTCGTTGACATCAGCCGCTGGTGCCCCTCCCCCGCCCAGTTCGAGGCAGCCACCGCCCTGCTGCCGCCGCACGACCGACCCGCCATCGTTAGGTTAGGTACCTTACCTATCCCCTGCTCCGCCCCGTGAACTATATATCATTCCCAGTTCCCACTCTGTTCACCACCTGCTCCTTGCCTCAATCGGTAGATTCGGTACCATGGCTGATTTTGTTTACTCAAAGTCACTCCATGCCTCCATCGACCTCCAACAGTTGCAGTTTGACGAAATCAGACAAGAACAGAATAGCGTCGAAATAGCAATGTTTCTTCGGGTCAAATTGATCCATCTCCTTTTATCACCATCAGGTTTGTCAAAGACGACGACAGGAAACGCGCTCTTGTCAGTCGCCTGCTGCAGTACTCACTCGTGCACCAGGTTCTCGGCATTCCGTTTCGCCAGATAACCATACGCCGCACCGCTGAAGGGAAACCGTACCTGGTACGCACGCTTGACCTGTCCAATCTTCATTGCTCCTTTCATTTGTGCCATTATTACACCCTTTGCTCTCCAAAATGCATCAACGGATGATGAGCATCTCTCATCAGTTCCATAGCTCCTGCAGCACTGCACATGCCTACTACTTAACTGACTGAGAATAGTCCTGCCCCTGCTATTTTGCAGCAGAACGAAAATTCAACATTCCGAAATTTCAACTTCAACACTTCGCATCAGGGGAGCTACGTCGGCATAGCATCCGAGCCGTTTTGCCTTGTTGGCCTGGACATCGTGTCCATCTCCAAGCCCCAGGGAGAAACCGTCACCGAATTCATCAACAACTTCTCTTCGTACCTCACCGATCACGAGTCGAACTGCATTGTTCGTGCTGGCAATCCTGATGAAGTGCTGACAGAGTTCTACAGGTATGACATTTCATTCAGGGGGTTTCTTTCGTAGATGATGTGTAACATTGAGACTGCTGCTTGTCAAACCGTACCAAGTACAATGAACACTAAAAACCAAGGACAGATAGGGCACTCAAATTTCTTGCTAAGACATCAGTAGCACCCTCTATGCTGGAATGTGCGATAGTAAGTTCTACAGTGGTAACATTCTATTCAGGTGTTTGTTGATACATGGTGAATACACACAGAATCAGCATTTCTTATGCGGACTAGGAGCTCATTCTTAGACCACCAACACTTTGCGTATATTTCACAGCTTCCCGTTCAGTTAGTTGTATTACGTCTGGAAAGCACGAACAAAATATCTTCCGTATTTAATTATAAAAGAAATATGCAGAGAGTTTCTTCTTTACTGGATGATCTGCAGACCTAAATTTAATAATATATTGTGGCACATTTTTATCTTTATTTTGTAGGTACTGGTGCCTTAAAGAAGCATACGTCAAAGCTATAGGTTCTGGTGTCGGATTTGGATTGCGTCGATTGGAATTCCGCCATGTAGACTGGACTAATATCTCTATCTGTATAGATGGCAAGGAGTCTAGGAGATGGAAATTTTGGCTTTTCAAGCTTGATGAGATGCATTTGGTATGTATGAATTGTTCACATAGGGAGGAAATCTACTTCAGCACTAATCTGGTGATATCTACAAATGTGACTGTTTATTTACTTATCATCAAATACTATGAAATCATAGGCATCTGTTGCTAAAGGGCACCCAGAAGATGCTGTAAACAGCTACAAGAAAACACTATCCAATATGATCATAGAGGAGGAACAACTACATGCTACACTTGAGAGTCCAGAAGGAGGTTTTCTTTTGCAAACAGTAGAACAACTTGAACGGTTGCACGATTAACCGGCGTTCTTGAAACATGCAGTGAGCCTATGACATTAGCAGTTGGATAAATGAAGAGAATTTTTAGTTTGTGCCATCAATTCAGAGATCCTATACGCTCAGTTGTTAGTTCATCATGAAGTTCAGGACAAATGAATCAGCGCTGTTGCAGGTAGAGAAAACATATGGGCTTTGATTTTCCATCAGAAGGCAACATAAGGAGCAAAAGAGGCTTTGCAAGAGCATCTTCTCATCCTGCATTTCTGCGTCTGTGGATGGCTATGTGGCCAATAGGCATTGGCTCTGATTTCCTATTTTTGTACGAGCACTTCCCATAAAAATCAGATCATTATCTATTTTTTTGAAGGAAAAATGGCAGGTGCTCTGCTGTTTCATTAAGAAGATACAAGTAGTCCAAACAGGCTGCACAAAGATGATCCGGAAAAAAAAATCAGAGCATTATCTGTAGAGAGATTAAAGAGATAAGCACGGGGAGCAATTCAGATGAAATTCAGTCTGGAAATGAAGAGAATGGTGTTCAATTGTTTGCAATTCCTTAAGTTTTGCTGATATGTAAACTTGCACTTGACCAGTTGGTATATGGATACATGTCATGACTCATCACTCATGGCAATTATTCTTGTACAACAGACTCCCGAGATGTTCGGTTAGATATGCATAACATCCACTGCTTCAAACATGTCAACAGAATGTTGTTGAACTTCTTTTTTTTTTTTTGCTAGTAGAATGTTGTTGAACTTCGATTGAATTGTCAAATGGAGTTATGTTTGCTTACTTCATCATAAACTAACAGATGTAAAACCATTCATCAGTCAACTGCTGGATGACACGTTTGAACAAAATTTTCGTAATGAGCGCTTGGCGGCGGCATTGTTCAGGGTTGCGCCATTGCTAAGCTACGGATCCCGACTCTGAAACGGGAAACAAAACGCGCGTGGTTGGGACTCCGACCTGCACTCAGTCAGGCAATAAAAGGAAAGGAAACCCCCTGCACACCTCGCCCTTCCGCATCAGATCCTCCTCCCCTGCTCTCATCTCGTGCCCTGCGCTCCTCATAATTCGTTCGTCACGATGGCGCCGCCACCGATCGAGATCGAGAGCTTGCTCCATCTAGGTTTCCGCTTCAACCAGACGCCCAAGGACGTGGTCACCTACTACATGCCGCGCCTCCTCGCCGGCGAGCCGATGCACGCGGCCATCGCCCACTTCATCCACGACACCAACATCTACGCCTGCGCGCCGGGCGTCCTCGCCGCCCAGTTCCGTGCCACGCCGCGCAAGGATGACCGCTTCTTCTTCACGACCGTCGAGCGGCAGAGGAGCAAGGCCGGGAAGGACGTCGTCCGGTACGTGCGCGTCGCCGGCGCCGGGTCCTGGAGCTTCCAGAAGAGCGAGGACGTCAAGGACGGGGACGTCAAGGTCGGCGAGGTCAGGAAGCTCCGCTACAAGTTCAAGAACGGCGCGTACTCGGACTGGCTCATGGAGGAGTACTCGTGCACGTGCAGCGTCACGGGCGCCGTCGTTGGCTACAGGGAGCGCGTGTTCTGCAGGATCTACGTCTCCCCGAACGCCGGTGCCAACTCCGCGGCGCGCCAAGAATCCGCCGCGTTCGCCGAGCAACCCGCGCCGACCCCTGAGCCCGTCTCGGTCGCACACGCACCGGCGAGGTACAAGAGGTCAGCGCCGCCGCCGATCATGAAGCCGCCGTGCCCCAAGCGGATCAGGGGTGCTCCCATCTCCCCGATCCGTCCGCCTCCGCCATTTCCATCGCCACGGCCGTGCGTGCCTCCGAACGGCGTGGCTCCTCCCTCGGCTTTGCCGTCTCAGCAGCAGGCACGCGCTCACCACGTTCCAGAGGCAGCAGCGGCACGCCATTTGCCGCCACGGGCACCTCCGGTGGAACAATTGCCGCTCACGCCACGGCCTGCACCGGCGGCTCGCGTGCCGGATCCGTTTGCACCACCTCAGCACCCCATGTTTATGTTTGCACCGCTTGACAAAACACCGACGGAACAAGCAGAGGATACGCCCATGGCAAGTCAAGCTGGTGTGGTCAAACAAGAAGCCAATGATGATGATATGGAGCAGTATGCAGGTTTTTTGGATGATATGCTTGATGCTGTGGACGAAGAACCGAAACAAGTGCGCAAGCAAATCGACCCGTTTGATGCTGCATTCGCAGATTTGCTGTATCAATAGAAGCGGTAGCAGCTGTCAACGAGCTACAGTAGGATGGCAACGCCTGTAATGTTTTCACGGATGATAATCTGTCCACAATCGGCATACGACACACGTTGTATGTTTACTTTGATTCGGGGATAAATTTCCTGTCCAAACGCAAACATGAACAATATATACTGCCACTGAAGTTTGGTGGTGATGTTCTGAATTGTTGTATGTTTCTTTTTTGAATTGTTGTATGTTTCTATAACAGCAGTGTCTACTAACTAGGCCATCTGGAGTGGCACCGGTTCGAATTTAACATGTTTCTACGAAAATAATATCTGACAAAGATACAAATCTCTACCAGTATTTAAGATTACACATGTAAAGAATACGAAATTTTGCTGCTGCATTTGCAGACGAAGCAGAGTTCATGTGACAGAAGCAGTAGCAGCTGCCGATCGAAGAGTCCCTGAACTTGGCTTAGGAATCATTTCTGTCAGCAGGACGCAACACTTGTAAAATGTCCAGGGTCGAAATCTTGTTTTGTAAAATGTCCAGGGTCGAAATCTTGCCCATAGTGTTCCGGCGTTGCATGTTTACTTCGATTCGGGCACAGATCTCCTGTCCAAAATGCTAAACAACACATTACCACTGAAGTTTGGTGGTGATGCTCTGAATTGTTGCACGTTTGATCACACCTTATTTAGCTCTGAAGCCCTTGTTCCATAAAACTTATTTATGCAATTAGTATTGTAATGAAAACAACCGCAGCACGTTCAGTTCTAGTGTGCTTCTGAGAATGTTTCTGAAAGCAAAAGGTTATAATCTGTAGATAATTTTCCTAAAAGGACAACTAGTATCAAGTATGAGGCCAGAAACAGCAGGCAACCTATATCTGTCATGCATGAGACACCTCCACGCGGATGACTACTACTCCTCATTCCCGCCATTCTCTCCCTGCCTTGCGAACGCCAGTACAATTTTGTAAGAAAAAATTTGACAACCATTTCCAAACCAAGCAAAATATTTGTGCCTCGTCCTCTCGTCGTCCAAGAAGTTTCTTGATGTCTGTGGCTGCCTGCCCTCCGTCATCGGAGCAGGCAGCGCGCGTACCCCGCAGCCATGGGCCAATGCTGCTCCAAGGGCGCCGAGCAGGCCGCCGCCGCCGACGCGGACGCCGCGGTGGAGCCGAAGCCGGAGGGGCCGAGCGGCGGCGAACCATCATCATCAGCGAACAACGCCGGCCCGCGGCCGTCGTCCGGAGGGGACAAGCCGGCCGACGGCAAGCCGGTGGGCCCGGTGCTGGGCCGGGCGATGGAGGACGTGCGCGCGTCCTACTTGGTGGGCAAGGAGCTGGGCCGCGGTCAGTTCGGCGTGACGCACCTGTGCACGCACAAGGCGACGGGGGAGAAGCTGGCGTGCAAGACGATCGCGAAGCGGAAGCTGGCGAGCAAGGAGGACGTGGAGGACGTGCGGCGCGAGGTGCAGATCATGCACCACCTCTCCGGCCAGCCCAACGTCGTCGCCCTCCGCGGCGCCTACGAGGACAAGCACAACGTCCACCTCGTCATGGAGCTCTGCGCCGGCGGCGAGCTCTTCGACCGCATCATCGCCAGGGGCCAGTACACCGAGCGCGCCGCGGCGTCGCTGCTGCGCACCATCGTGCAGATCGTCCACGCGTGCCACGCCATGGGGGTCATGCACCGGGACATCAAGCCCGAGAACTTCCTGCTGCAAAGCAAGGCCGAGGACGCGCCGCTCAAGGCCACCGATTTTGGGCTCTCCGTCTTCTTCAAGGAGGGCGAGGTGTTCAGGGACATCGTCGGCAGCGCCTACTACATCGCGCCGGAGGTGCTCAAGAGGAAGTACGGGCCCGAGGCCGATATCTGGAGCGTCGGCGTCATGCTCTACATCTTCCTCGCCGGCGTCCCACCCTTCTGGGCAGAGAATGAGAATGGCATCTTCACCGCGATCCTGCGTGGGCAGCTTGACCTGGCCAGCGATCCATGGCCGAAAATTTCGTCAGGGGCCAAGGATCTTGTCAAGAAGATGCTCAACATCAACCCCAAGGAGCGGCTTACGGCGTTCCAGGTCCTCAGTAAGTTCTGAGATCCATAAAAGTGTTGTCATCGTATTTTCTCATTACTGGAACACATGAACGTATCATCACTCTTGCAATGACGTAGCAAATTGAACATGCAGATCACCCGTGGATCAAAGAAGACGGCGATGCACCTGATACACCGCTTGATAATGTTGTTCTCAACAGGCTCAAGCAGTTCAGGGCCATGAACCAGTTCAAGAAAGCGGCATTAAGGGTACGTACATATTTGGCATGTATTCCACATACAGAATTGCTGAACAATAGCTTGCATTAAACTTCAATTCTGTCTTGGACCTAATGTAGATCATAGCTGGGTGCCTATCGGAAGAGGAAATCACCGGGCTCAAGGAGATGTTTAAGAACATCGACAAGGATAACAGTGGGACCATTACGCTTGAAGAACTCAAGAATGGGTTGGCAAAACATGGACCCAAGCTGTCAGACAGTGAAATTCAGCAACTGATGGATGCAGTGAGTTTTCTGAGCACAAATAAGAACATGGAGCTATTCAATAGGAAATTAAAAGTCAAACAGAGAGACCCTTTTAAAAACCTTTTTATACATTTTCCAGGCTGACGCTGATGGCAATGGACTGATCGACTACGATGAGTTTGTCACCGCGACAGTGCATATGAACAAACTGGATAGAGAGGAGCACCTCTACACTGCATTCCAGTATTTCGACAAGGACAACAGTGGGTAAGTTAAGAACCAAAATCAATAAAGCTGCCGCACCAGAATTTTGGACTTTGAATGCTGAGGTACAATGCGAAATTTATTACATTATCTCACAGGTACATTACAAAAGAAGAGCTTGAGCAAGCTCTGAAGGAGCAAGGGTTGTATGATGCCGAGGAGATTAAGGAGGTCATCTCAGATGCTGACTCTGACAATGTGAGAAACACATATACCTGAAATTTAGTTGACATAAGATGAATATAATACACGATAAAAGATACCATATCATCAACACTAGGCATATTAAGGATGATGAGTTATGCAGAAATACTAGTAGGGTCTAGTAGAAGAAATTGCTTAAACTGTCATGATTAAATGTTCCTCATATTGATAGTCTATGATTTTTCATATCTTGATTGAAGAGAAACTGAAACATACTTTGCATGTGCAGGACGGGAGGATAGATTATTCGGAGTTTGTGGCGATGATGAGGAAAGGAACAGGTGGTGCTGAGACAACAAACCCCAAGAAAAGGCGCGACCTAGTCTTAGAGTGAAGCAGCAAGTGTGTAACGAGTACAACAGCCCAAACAAGAAAATTAATTTGCACAAATGTACAAAAAGTCAGTGGAGCTACCTCTGGAATTTAGTCCATGGATGGTGGTGTACATTTTGCAAATGATTGCAAGGGATTTGAATGGAATACATACTCAACAACGGTTTGGAACTTCAGACAATCTGTGGTGAAAACAATAGTCTAGGCTGCTGACAAGGAGATATTCTAGTTCAATTATTTCACCAGAAGGTATTTCCTGCATGACACAACGTGTAAAAATGTGAAACACTAGAATGTGGAAGCATCTGTTGTTACCTAAGAAAATTCAGTTAGTAGTTTCTTAAGAACCCTTCGCTTGCAGAGCTTCAAGATCCCTCTGGCAGTGTTCTCTCTACAAAATTGGACATAACGTAACAGGATATACTACTAGGATAATAATGGCATTTGATTGAGTGTATCAGAAATAGGATCAGGTTGTGGATAACACAGTTTCGTAACATGCATATATGAAGGGGAAGGGCCTGTTTGGTATGGAAGGAAAACGCAAAAGCGTATTATCGAAGGAAAACAATATGGGCTCGTCATAAGGATATGGCCCAACACGATGAGGCAATAGGCCCACCAGGCATCGAATGAGATGAACCGGAAGCGTTGCGGCCGCCGCCTCAGAGTAACTTCCCCTTTCCTCGAGCTAGCCGAAGATGGCGCCCAAGAGGAAGAAGCTTGGCGACGGCGAGGTGAAATCGCAAGACGAGTCGGAAAATCCGGACGAAGGGGCGTCAGCCGAGTTCTCCAGGTCAATCTACCTTGTGGCGGAGCAAGAAGGCGAGCAGTCGGCCTACTCCGTTTTCAAGATCAACACCACTGCCGGCAGCAGGAAAAAGCGGCGGCGCGCCCACACCGTTGCCGTGCTGCCTGGCACGGCGCATGGCATGTCCTTCGTCGCCGTGCATTTGAAGCACGGCTCCTGGATCGTCGGCGTCGGGGGTGGGCTAAGAGCGGGCACCGTCATCTTCGACCCGAGCACATCGAAGACATACCGGGGTCCACGGTTCTTGAACCCCAAGTGCGACCCCGTCGTCATCTCGCACGGCGGTGAGGTGTACGCCCTCTCACGCCGGCCCCGGGTGGTGCCGCCCTACGTCGATTTCCAGCCTTGGTTCCAATCTCTGAGCTTCAATGAGGGGCTCCCCTACTCCAGCGGCTGCGGGTGTCCGGCCTACTGGCGTCAGCTGCCGCCGCCACCCTTCTTCCCTTCAAAGATGAACCCCTTTCAGTTTCGTAATCCACCCGAAATTTCAGTCACATCCTATGCTGCATTGGACTTCCACATCTTGCTTTCCACACAGCAAGAATCGATCGTGGGCACTTACGCTTTTCATGTGGTGAACAAGACTTGGGAGAAGGTCCACGCCAAAAATCTGCCTTTTGTTGGCCAGGCGACACCCCTTGGTGGCAGCCTCTTCGTCGCCTGCTCCATATCCAGCAATGCCTCGGCATCGCTGTTCCACATGTCCATCAAGGTCTCCTCATCCACCCGGAAGCTGGCTTCCTCATTATCAATCCAAGAGTTTCCACTTACAGCATCAGAGGGCAAGATCCCCAAGCCACTCTTCTGTCCCCTGGGAAACGCAAGTTTCTGTGCCATCATGTTGGGATCCTCTCGTCGAAGACGCAGCAAACACAATTCCTTGGAGGAAGACCAGCTTATCTTGACTTCCTTTCAAATCGAGGACATTGACACTATCTCGACAGCTTGTCAGTCCATGGGCAGGGATGCTAAGTGTCGAGGTGTGGAAACCACGGCAAATGGGGGCCTGGCACGGCCTCCCTTTGAGATTCGGAGGGGAGCGAACGGTTCTAAGTGTTGGAATCGTGCACGAGAGGGAGGAAGAGCGCAAGCAGTTTACCCAGGTTCGGGCCACCAGAGGTGTAAAACCCTACGTCCTGCTTGTCTGATATTGCTCAAGTGTTGTGTGTTGGTTTCACGTACAAGGCACTCCCTTTTATAGCGCAAGGTGAGGCCAGTCCCGTTCATGGGCCGCTATGGGGGTGCCGGCTGGCGACCCCCCCTCCACCCGAGATGCCGGGCGTCTTTTCTGGTGTCAGCGGGCTTCGCTCGCCTGCCATCATCACTCGATTGACTCCCGTCGTCTTGTCCCATCGCTCGTACCGCACGCGCGCCGCACCCGGGGCGGTGAGGCGCGGAAAGGGGGCCGGATGCGCCGGATGACCCCCCGGCCCAAGCGATGCACCGTACGGTGGCAGGCGGCGCTCGTCAGCCCACGCCCCCCTGCCCGCCGAACAGTGCGCTACAGGGCTACGACTGGACGGGTCACGTCCATCGGTCGCGGCCCTGCGCGACGTGCGCGCATTGAAGTCCAGCGACACGCCCGCGCGGCCGCGCGGGCTGTCGCTGGCAGGTGGGACCCCTTCGGGAGGAAATCCCCGCGCCCCGGATCCGCGCGCACTGTAGCCGCACAGAATCCGGGACGGCTCATCGAGGCGCGGCGCGGTTAAGGCGCCCCGAACCTCCGCCGCCACGTGCCGGGCTCCCACAGGCTCGCGGGGCCCCGCCTTTGTCCGCGTCACGCGGCGGGTCGCGGAGGCGGCAGGGTGTAGCCACGTGGCAACGCCCCACGGCTCGCGGCTGCGAGCCGTGCGGGAGCCCGACGCTCCGCGCACCCTTGCCGGGCCGCTTCGGCCCACTTGGCGCGTGGTTGTCTTCCTTGGCCCAAGACGGACTTGGGCCGGCCTTTTGACGGGGGAGTGGGGACCCTGGTTCCCAGTACACCGACAGGAGCCCCCGCCCCGGTGGACGCCACGCGGGACGCTGGGGTCGATCGGGGCCCATTTGTCTGCCTCGTTGGGTAGGTTCTCGTGCGCGCGCCGTTTTTCCCTTGGGAGGCGAAACGCCGCGGCCCTGGCAGTTGCGCGGCGCTCGCTCGCGCAGATAGTGGCGGGGCCCACGCAGACTTCTGTCGTCTACGGGGCGTCGTTTCGCCTGCCGCGTCCTGATAAAGGGACTGGCGCAGCGTTCCGACTTCTCCACTTCCACACCCTTCTGCTGCGGTTGCACTTCTCGCGCTCTCCGCCTTCTTGCTCCCTTGCATTCCAGGGTTTTTGTGAGTTCTTGCTCTTCCCGCTCCCGTCGCTGATGGCCGGAGACAAGAGAGCTCGCCGCCGCCACCGCTCGACGTCGGCGCATCCGGTCCCTCCGCCGGTTCCTCCGCCGGTTCCTCCGCCTGCGGCTGCAGCGCCGGAGGAGCCGGCTCTGCCGGTGTCGAAGTTTCTGGAGGAGGGGATCTAGAGCAGGTGCGGCTGCACCTGCCGGACCCCGAGGGGCAGGATCGCGTCACGGTGCGCGCGGCGACCGCCGACGTCAACCCGGACCATGATGGAGGGGAGATCGTTTCCTTCCTCTCCTTCGTTCTCGCCGGGGCGATTCCGCCGTTCTCCCTCTTCTTGATGGAGGTGCTGCTGCAGTACAAGATCAAGCTGGCGCACCTTACGCCCAACTCCATCCTGATCCTGTCCGTGTTCGCGCATCTCTGCGAATCTTTCGTGGGAGTGCGCCCTTGCGTCGAGCTTTTCCGGCGCTACTACCGGCTTCGCCCGATGGGGAGGGACGATCCCGTGGGGAGTGTCCGCTTCAGCCGCCGGCCCGAGGGCGAGTCCGAGTCGTACATCGACTTCACGCCCAGGGCGCGGTTCGACAATTGGCGTAGGGATTGGTTCTACCTCCGTAGCGGCCAACCCTTCCGTCGCCTCTCCTTCCCGCGGTCCGCGCCAACCGAGTCATCGGAGTACTGGGAGAGCTGCCCTCGCCTCCCCTCATGGCTTGAGCGGGTGACCAACCGCATTGCCATTCTCGCTGCCGCCGGCCTCCACGGGGGGATCGTGATCCATGACTTCTTGCGGAGGCGGATCGCCCCGCTGCGGGATCGCCCCCAGCTGACGTGGAGGTATTCCGACTTCAACTTCGTTGGTCGGACCCGCCGGGGACCCAACTCCGATCTGACGCCGTCGGAGGAGCGGGCGGCGTACAATGCGCTGACGGATACCAATCCCCCGGATACCCTGAGGTATCCGGATGACGCGCAGCCGCTGCACCTGGACCCCCGGCGCCGTGACATCTTGGCGGCGATGCCTAACCTCAACCACGCCGGGCGGATTGAGACCGCGGCGCCGCAGCAAGCCTTCCGGGTCCGCGACGCCGCCGGCCCTCCGCAGGGTTCGACGGCGCGCCCGGAGCCCCAAGGGCCCGCTCCGGCCGCCGGCAACAAGGGGAAGAAACCCGCCGTGCCGAGCCCGCCGTCCTCGACCACCACCGGTCCGGTCGCCGCCCGTGGCGACGCTGGCGACACCGGGTGCTCGAAGAGGGACCGGAGCCCGACGCCTCCTGCTGTCGTGCTGCAGGTGCCGGACATCGGAGTCCGGCCGCAGTACAAGCGCCTTCGCCGGTAAGCGTTGCATGCTTGTTCCGGGTTTCTCCTTTGCCCTAAGTCTGGTGTGCATTGGGTTTGAATTTTTTCTGCATCTGTGTCAGGGGACCGCGCCCGACCCCTGCGACTGCCGATGGCGCGCCCCGCTCCGAGGGCAACGGCCAGGCGGAGGCCGCGGATGCCCCTCGTGTGGAGCCCACCTCTCGCGCCGAGGCGGAGCCTCAGTCCGAAGCGCGTTCTGGTGCCCCCAGGCCGTCGGAGCCGGAGGAACGTCGTGCCGCTTCACCCGCGGCACGGCGTGAGGAGGAGAGGGTACCGTCGCCGCTTCGTCCCGCCTCGCCGCCTGCGTCCAGTTCTGGGCCGGGGGTCCAGGGCTCGGAGGCGCGGCCGTCTGCCCCGGCGCGCCCGATCCCGGCACCCGTCCGCGGCTCCCGCGGGCTGCCGTCGTCCGACAGCGTTCCGGGCCCGGCGGTGCCTTCTTCCGAGGCGCGCTCGCCCGACCAAACGCCGCCGTCGTCAGCTCCTGGTGGTGGCCCGCGCCCATCGCGCGCGGCGCATGGCGCTCGTGGCTTGGGGTTCGCCACGACCTCCGCAGCGGCCGTCGTTGAGGAGGTGATTGCTGGCGGGGGCAGGCCGGTGCCGCCCATGACCCGCGTCGTGGCCGAGGCGCTGCGCATGGCCGAGTCCCTCCGCGACGCCGCCGAGAACGAGAGCAGGAAGCTGGCCGAGCGCGAGGCCGCAGTCGCCGCCGCCGAGGAGGACCTCCGCCGTGCCGTGCGTGCGGCCCAGTTCCAGCACCGGGAGAGCATGGAGGAGCTGTCCCATGACCGTGCCGCCACCGAGGAGCTACTGCGGGAAAACAGCCGGCGGGCGACCCGCCTCGACAACCGCGAGCAAGTCGTGAAGCTCTGCGAGGAGAAGGTGCGGCGCCGCGAGGACCGCGCCCGGGAGCGCGAGCAGCAACTGGACGCCCGATCCGCCGCCCTGGATGCGCGCGAGGGGACGCTGGCCGCGCGCGAGCAAGCCATCGCGCGGCGCGAGTAGGGGCTGGACATTGCCGAGGCCGGCCTCGAGAGCCGTCGAGAGGAGCTGCAGCGCGAGGATGATCGACTGGCCGCCAAGGCGCAGGACCTGGGAACCCGCGAGCACGCCCATGCTGCCGCCGTCCGAGCCCATGAGGAGTCGATGAAGGCCAGGGAGGACCGCGCGCAGGCGACGTTGGAGGAAGCCCGCGGATTGGCCAGCACGCAAGCCGTCAGGATCCGTGCGGAGATGCGGGAGGAGATGCAGGGCTCGATCGACCAGCGCGACGAGATCATCCGCCGGTCGGCCGACCGCATCAAGGAGTTGGAGGATCGCGCCAAAGGCTGGGCGGAGCGGGAGAAGAAACAGCTGGAGCGGATTCGCGAACTCGAGGCGAAGGTGGGAGCGCTCTTCGACGCTCAAATCAAGATCCGCGACCTCACGGCGATGGTCCAGGACTTGAACCAGAAGCTGCGCGAGTCCGGCGCTGCCCCTAGTGAAGCCGCTCCTCCAGGGACCCTCGCCGACCCCGAGTGGGACTCGGAGCGCCGACGGCTCTCGGCCATGGCGCACGACATCTTCCGCCGCATCAACGACGGCCTGGAGAGGGCGAACATGGCTCGGCTCCGAACCGGCAACCAGGAGCCCTCCCTCGGCCAGATCATCCTTGCGCTTATGCCGCTCGAGCAATTCTTCGAGGGGCTTGGTGATGATGTCCGCGGGCGGCTTGCGCGGCAGGGAGAGGCCGCCATTCGGGCCGTCGCCTCCGACCTTGTCACCGTCGTCCTGGAGCGCGTCCCCGACTTCCCGACTGATCTGCTTCTGAACGGATCCTTGGGGCACGCCTTGTTGAGGTCGGTGTAGTCGACGCACATGCGGAGCTTGCCGTTGCTCTTGGGGACGACCACCGGGTTCGCCAACCAGGTGGGGTGTAGGACTTCTCGTATGAAGCCGGCCTCGAGGAGCCGGCGGATCTCCTCCCGGATGAACATCTCTCGTTCCGGGGCTTGGCGCCGAGCCTTTTGCTTCACCGGCCGAGCGGCCGGGTTGACCTTCAACTCGTGCTCGATCACCTCCCTTGGTATGCCGGGCATATCGGACGGCTCCCAAGCGAAGACGTCCGCATTCTCCCGAAGGAAGGCGACGAGCGCGAGTTCCTATTTGGGGTCGAGCTCGGCCCCAATGGTGACGGTCTTGGAGCCGTGCGCGTTGACGGCGACCTGCTTGGTCTTCACCGGCTCGCCGGCCGTCATCTTGGAGCGCTTGGGGGCGGACTTGACTGCCTCCGGGATGCCACCAAGCTCCGGCTCCGCATCCGCCGCCTTCTCGGCCGCCAGGATCAGCTCAGTGCACGCGATGGCACTCTTGTAGTCGGCACGGACGGTGATTACGCCCTTGGGCCCCGGCATCTTCAAGGTGAGGTAGGCGTAGTGGTCGCACGCCATGAACTTGGTAAGGGCCGGGCGCCCGATGATGGCGTTGTACGGGAGGTCGATGTCCGCCACGTCAAACACCACCTTCTCCGTGCGGAAGTTGTCCTTGGTGCCGAACGTGACCGGGAGCGTGACCCGCCCCAGGGGTTGGGCGCGTCCCGGAAGGACCCCGTGGAAGGGCCTTGAGGGCTCCAGGTCAGTTTTGCTGCCCTGGAGCATCTCGTACACCTGCGGGGTGATGAGGTTGATGCTCGCGCCGCCGTCGACCAGCGTGCGAGCGATCCTCTTGTTGCACACCGTCGGCGCGACGATGAGCGGGAGTCGGCCGTCCGAGTTGTCGGGGCCGACCAAGTCGCTTCGGTCGAAGGTGATCGGGACCTCTGACCACTTGACAGGGCGGGCGAGAGCCGTCCCCGTGCTCAGCGCGCACACTTCGCGGCGCAGGAGTTTCACCTGCCGCTTGGAGGTGATGGGCGCGGAGCCGCCGCAGATGACCGCGACGGTGTCCTCGTGGTCCTGGAAGAGGAGAGCCTCCCCGTCCTCCTGGGACCCCTTCTCGTTTCCCGCGCGCTCCTCTCTGCGCTTCTTGCGCTTTTCCGCGTTGGCGAGGATATACTTGCACTCCGTTTGGTCGTGCCACGTGGAATCGTGGAACGCGCAGAACTTCCCCGTGGGGGGAGACTTCTCGCCGCCTTTTGCCGCTTTCGGAGCCGCGGGGGGTTTGCCCCCCTTGGCACCCGTCGGCGCGGTGGCCAGGACCTCGCCCGCCTTCCGCTTCTTGGCGAGCTTCTTCTTCTGTTTCCGGGACAGAGGACGGTCGTCATCCTCGTCCTCCTTCTCCGGGTCGGAGTCGTGCCAGGCCTGCGCTTCCTGCCGGCGCGCGCACCGGTCCACCAACCCGAAGAGCTCCACGACGGTTTGGGGCTCGTGGACCCCGAGCTCGCCCAACACGTCCTTGTCGCGCACGCCGTGGGCGAACGCCGATATGACCCGCGCCGGGTCAATGTTGGGGATGGTGTTGCGGACGTGGCTGAAACGCTGCACGAACTTGCGCAGCGGCTCGTCCTTCCGCTGTATGACCTTGTCCAGGTCGATTTGCGTGCCAGGGCGCTTGGCGGTGCCCTGAAAGTTGACGATGAAGTCGCGGCACAACCCCTTCCAAGACTTGACTGACTCGGGCGGCAGGTTCATGAACCAAGACCGCGCCGAGTCCTTGAGCGCGAGGTGGAAGTAGTTGGCCATCACGTCCTCCGAGCCCCCGGCCGCCCGCACCGCGGTGGAGTAGATCTGCAGGAACTCGGAGGGAGGCGCCGTCCCGTCGTACCGCTCCGGTATGTCGGGGCGGAACTTGTTGGGCCACGTCACGGCGCGCAGCCTCTTGGAGAGGGCCGCGCATCCACCGGAGTACGCGACGCGGCGACTTTCGCTCTCCGCGCGCCGCCTCCTGTCCGGAGACGGTGAGGCGGACGAGCCGGACGACGGCGCGCGCGTCGAGCGGGACGACTGTGCGCGGTGCCTTTCGTGGCGCCGCTCCCGGGAGCGCTCGATGCTGATGCGAGCGTCTTCCCCGTCGCGGCGGCGTCCCCCCAGCTTCCGCCGGAGGTCGTCCGGGCCACGACGGGGAGTCGTCACGGAGAAAGAGTAGTCCTCCGTGCCCGTGTGCGTGCGTTCAGTAGGCACGTACGTGGGGCCCTCCGAAGAGGAGTTTGTGCGCGAGCGCGACGGACCCGACCTGGATCTCGCCTGCCGCCGCGCCGTGTCCACCATTTTGGCGACATCCCGGAGCCAGGGCCCAGCTGGCGAGCCCTCCGCCAGCTCCGGCGGTGGGTTGCGCAGCAGGTCCCTCGCCCGGTCTAGTGCCGCTGGTGGGGTCAGGCTGTCGAAGGAGAGGCGCCGCGCCGGAGCGCGGCGCTGCTCATGCTCGGGTGAAGCGGTCCGTCCGCTGGGCGGCCGCTGGGAACCCGTCTGCGAGCGAGTGCGGCGTTGGGGCTGCGCGCCCTCCGCCCCGCTCAGCCGAGCAGGTCGGGGAGGACGCGAGCCCTTGGCCGCCTTCACCGTAGGCGGCTGGTCCGCCATGATCTCCTCGTCCACCGACTCCGAGACGGAGCGGCGTCGAGGGTGCACGTCCTCGCTGCTCGAGGATCTGCGACTGACTCGCCCAGTCATGGCGAGGAAGAGCGAGCGCGAAGAAGAACACAGGAACTACGACGCCCCCCTACCTGGCGCGCCAAATGTCGAGGTGTGGAAACCACGGCAAATGGGGCCCTGGCACGGCCTCCCTTTGAGATTCGGAGGGGAGCGAACGGTTCTAAGTGTTGGAATCGTGCACGAGAGGGAGGAAGAGCGCAAGCAGTTTACCCAGGTTCGGGCCACCAGAGGTGTAAAACCCTACGTCCTGCTTGTCTGATATTGCTCAAGTGTTGTGTGTTGGTTTCACGTACAAGGCACTCCCTTTTATAGCGCAAGGTGAGGCCAGTCCCGTTCATGGGCCGCTATGGGGGTGCCGGCTGGCGACCCCCCCTCCACCCGAGATGCCGGGCGTCTTTTCTGGTGTCAGCGGGCTTCGCTCGCCTGCCATCATCACTCGATTGACTCCCGTCGTCTTGTCCCATCGCTCGTACCGCACGCGCACCGCACCCGGGGCGGTGAGGCGCGGAAAGGGGGCCGGATGCGCCGGATGACCCCCCGGCCCAAGCGATGCACCGTACGGTGGCAGGCGGCGCTCGTCAGCCCACGCCCCCCTGCCCGCCGAACAGTGCGCTACAGGGCTACGACTGGACGGGTCACGTCCATCGGTCGCGGCCCTGCGCGACGTGCGCGCATTGAAGTCCAGCGACACGCCCGCGCGGCCGCGCGGGCTGTCGCTGGCAGGTGGGACCCCTTCGGGAGGAAATCCCCGCGCCCCGGATCCGCGCGCACTGTAGCCGCACAGAATCCGGGGCGGCTCATCGAGGCGCGGCGCGGTTAAGGCGCCCCGAACCTCCGCCGCCACGTGCCGGGCTCCCACAGGCTCGCGGGGCCCCGCCTTTGTCCGCGTCACGCGGCGGGTCGCGGAGGCGGCAGGGTGTAGCCACGTGGCAACGCCCCACGGCTCGCAGCCGCGAGCCGTGCGGGAGCCCGACGCTCCGCGCACCCTTGCCGGGCCGCTTCGGCCCACTTGGCGCGTGGTTGTCTTCCTTGGCCCAAGACGGACTTGGGCCGGCCTTTTGACGGGGGAGTGGGGACCCTGGTTCCCAGTACACCGACACTAAGAGTCTTCAAGTTTCAGCACAAATGAGGGAACAGGGGCATATCTACAAATCCAAAGGGCGATCTCGTGTGCTTGATTCTGACATGCCTGTGGTTGCTGCACTGTCCATGTAAGCTTCCTCTGGTGTTACTAGAAATCTGCTACTAATTGAAAAGGCATTTTAATGAAGTGTTCTACATAAATCCTGCATTGGCAGCTTATGTGCCTGCCGAAGGTTTAGTGATCTACTAGACTATCTCCTAAAAAAAACTATGATTTATGCATCAATTGTATGATACATTGCTTGATTTGATTAATTTTCATGCACTGCATATACTTTTTTTTATGTTGGCACCGTGACCTACGGCTACGGATGCCATTTCAGGATTGTGTTTAACACAGAGTTTTGCTACTGTCAAATTTTGTGTCTTTCATGTTCTAGGTGTATTGTCAGTACTTATTGTATGTCACGGAGGTAGTGCTAATTTGCAAATGTTTCCTAAGTTGTGTTATATAGTGTTACTGGAATTTTGCTTACAAGAAGTTCGTTCTTTGTGTAATATATCTTCCTCAAATTTCTAAAATTTTGTATGTCCCAATCACTTCAAATTAGTTTTTTTTAATATTACAGTGCTATAAATGTGTAATTAAATTGCTAGTATAATTTTAAGTTGCCTTTGGAAATAGCACCCATGAGCTGTTGGATGTGGATCTTATTGCAGTGAGTTCCAGGGAGTACTATTTCTTTAGGCATTTAGGAACGAGTCACTCTCATCCTAAATTTCAGATTACACTCACTACATTTTGAATGTTTGCGTATGTTACAGTGGGACAAAAATAATGATCACTACTTCCTGTGGCAGGGAACAGGCGGTGCATCGGAAGAGGAAGACGCATGGCCGTCATGGACGAAGTGCCAGCTCTACTTCTGACAAGCCCGAGGCATCCGTTAAAGATTTGGAGCTAGAAGAAAGGGAAGACCGCAATCAGAATGAGGCACGGGATCAAGAGATTGTCAAGGATGACTCGGATGAGGGCCTAGCGGATGCAGATCAACCAATAGACGAAGTAGAAGGCCTCAATCCGGCGATGATTGGCCACGGTGACTCCAATGACAATGAGAGCCAGGATCGGTCGATCTACCTTGTGGCTCGCCATTGGGACTGGGATACGTCTTCCCGACCCTACAGTGTGTACAAGATGGTGGACGCCGCCCGCTCCGACGCTTCCTCTACGTTGGTGGCGAGTCGAAAGCGTCTGAAACGGCTTGCCGGCCTAAAGACTGATGCCAGTAAGGTATTCACCACCGTGTGCTCAAGGCACCGTGCATGGGTCATCGGCGTAGGGGGCGCTCACGGTGATACCGTCATCTTCGACATCAGCAACAACAAGAAGGTAATCCGGGGGCCGAATCTCAATTCGGCAAAATGTTCTCCTGTCCTGACGGTGGTGGGGGACAAGGTATATGCCATGTCCAAGACTCCTTCTTGGGTTTCAGAGCCCGATTTCCCGCCCTGGTTCGAGGTGTTGGATCTTTCCAAAGCAAAAGTCATCACCGTCGCTGGCAGGCTTCACCTGGAGGGGTGCTCCTGGACTCCCCTGCCGAATCCACCTTGCTGGCCTTGGGAGCTCAGCCCGACGGGATACACCAGACTGCCCATTGTAATTGTCATGGCCTATGTGGTGGTCGGCCCCTACATACTGGTATCGTTCAATAAACTGTGGGGCACATATGCATTTGACACCAACGCGCAAGAACCATACCAGTGGCACAAGGTCGACGAGAACAGTCTGCCTTTCATCGGCTGCGCCACCCCGTTGGGGCGGCTCGGCTCCATCTTCCTTGGCTTATCACAAAAGGGTGGGCCCATCAATGCATATCACATCTGTGTTGCAACATCTGACGAGGATAATGCTCATAAGCTGTCCATCACTGTGCTCCCTGTAAAATACATGGATAATGAAGTTAATGTAGGCCCCTGCTTCGCTTCCGTGGACAGTGAAAGCTTCTGCTCATTGAGTCTTTCGGTTGACAACCACAGCTTGATTCTTAAAGCCGGCTCTGATGAATGGTTTCCAACAAAGGTCCATGTAAACTTGACAACATATCAACTAGAGAACCCTTCAGTCCTGGAAAATCTAGATGAAACCATGCTACCGATGGAACCAGAGATTGTAGTTTCCAGCCAACAGACGCATGCCTCATATATTGCCAGTTCACATGGGTTCTCTCCCTTTGTCTTCAGTCTTTTATCCATCTAAGTAGTAGGTCCAGGTGAAACCTTTTAGCTTAAGAACCTCCTTTCTATGTGCAAATTAACATGAATGCAACGTACCTGATGCATGCATGTTCATTTCTCAGTCTTACATTTCATATCGGATGTTTTCCCTGTACTGTGATATTATTAGCCCTCCTACGTTTCTTGCATTGTCAAAAGCTCTTTCTTTGTTTCTTTTGCCATGCTTACATTACATGTATCAGGATTCTTATAACTTCTAAACTTGGTGGCCACCTCTGTTCTTCTCTCCTCGGCCATACATGATTTTATCTTATATTTTTTAGAAAATTATACTTTTTATCCTTTTTAGTGGAATCTGGTTCTATTCTTTATTTTGGATCCTGGAAAATTTTCCATATAGGTGCCTTTCAGAAGGCACAAATTTGTTGGAATGTGTATCACTTAAAAACGCTTCTTGGGATGTTGATATACAGTGGCTCTTTTGGTGTCTTTCAATGTTGGGATTAAACATGTCAAGATGATGGAAAGCAGCCTGACTGCCTAATTGACAAATGATGAAATAAGGCTTGCTCCCTCTGTTTCCAATTATAAGTTGTTTTACACTTGTCAACATGAAATAAGAAAGTAGACCAATTTACTTTGTTGCCATACATGTAGGACTCACATTTGAAAATTTTCATTGTTTTGTAATTGCGGCTGATGTACTTGGAGAAAACTTGGACTATTCCATACTGCTAGACACTAGAAACTATGTGGAGTTTTCTCATGAAAAGGTATTGGTGAATAAAGTCCCAGCATTGGTTGTGAATTGAGGGCAACATAGGTTGTAAATTGAGCTACATAGAGAGGAACACCTTTACACACCGCATTCCAGTTTTCCAATAAGGACACAGTTAAGCAACAATTTCCTGCAGCTGAAATTCCTGAATTTTGTCAGAGGCAACTTCATTTACGCTGACATCATGAGGCAAACCAGTCACAGACATGTGTGTTGGAAACAAATCAACCGTCTGGAAATTTTTGCTATCTTTCTACTACATAAGCTGATAACGTTAGAAGAGATTTTCTGACATGTACTCAGAAGATTTTTGGCGTATTTTCTCCTCTCTTTTCTGCTTTATATAGCCCTTTGTTTGTGTTGTTGACTTCTTGTAATGTGGACGGACCATGAATATCTGGTGCCTGAAATACTTCTTTCTCAAGTGCCAATGTCATCTCTTCAACTGAATAACCTTCATTTTTACCTGACGCGTTGTTCTTTAAAAGGCATACAAGAATGTAAACAGCATAACTTTCTTTATACCAGCCACCATCAAACACTATACTAAACATCATATATTAAACAAGATGAAGGGGGGTAAATCTGTGCCCTCAAATGAATAACGAATACACCCAATATATATTAATGAAATCATTCCAATCGGATTAACACATAAATACTGCCAACATAAATGGTGTACTTCTGTACACTTTTTGTACAAATATGTTAGTGCTTCACTATGTACACAGGGTATACATTTTATATGAAATCTTGAACTGACAAGCTCCAGTTCTGTCACATGCCTCGAAACCTCAAAACTACCCGGTGGTCGTTCAGGATTGCAACCAAGGAGGACATTACTATAGTCAAAAAGATCTCAGGTTCAATACAAGATACAGTGTCAAACCTTTACCGACCGTGGAGAATTCAATTAGTTTATAGAGAACCCTCGCTTGCATCTCTCTGTAAATTTGAGCATAGTAAGTTTACTAAACATACGAAAGTTTTGTACTATCTGGTATCTGCGACAGGAGAACAGACCCAGCAGAAAAGAAAACGAATCGAAGGATTGCACTGTTATGGGACTCCAATTGTACTAGCTGCAATTAAAGGATTGCACCGTTATGGCATCCCAATTGTGGGAAAATCCGGTAAGTCCACTCGCCCACAGATCAGAAAGCCATTTCCACGAGCAACTGACGCGCACACTTCAAACGACAGCGCGAGAGGCAACAGTGCAGCTAGTGAAAGAGGATTAAAGAATGTCGCTGGCCTTTGCAGTGAAAAGGAGAAGAAAACGAAAGAGGACGACAAGTACCTTGCACTCCCAGTCGGGGATGAAGCAGAGGAAATCGTAGACGAGGGAGAGTGGTGTTGACGACCAGTTGGCTGACGGCCATGGACGCCGGGAGCCAAGTCATCGGCCGCGCGCGGTGAGTCGTCTCTCATGGCTCACTCTGTCCCGCAGTCGTCTCATTGCCTGCCCGCCTTCCTCGTCGACGACGGGCGCCGCCGCGGCTGCTTCGTCGAAGCGGCGGCGGAGGTGGAAATGCTCTGAACTCTGCTCTGTCCGATCTGAATCCAACAGTAAAACTTGGTTCGCATATTATCAGATAGCCCCCTTAGTTGGTTCGCGACTAATAACCGTGATCTAAAAATTTTTATATAAGCCCCTAGTTTGGATCGCGACTATTAATCGCGATCCAAATATTTGCAAAACGCCCCCTACAGATTGCAGAAAGCGCCCTCGTTAGGGTCGCGATACTCGGCGGCTAATTCAAGCAGAGGGACGCCGATTCAGACCGCCGGCGCACGCCCACGGCGGATGAACGGCGGCGAAGACGTCGTATACCGGTGGCGGAAACTCGTTGATCGCGGATGTGTTGTGTTGATGGCCGCTGGAAAAGCCATCACGACGCGGAGGAATTGAGTCGACTTGAGATCCCGGTGGTGGCAGGAAGTTGCCGTAGGAGGAGCAGAGGAGCTGGACGGCCGTGTTTCGTCGGAGACAGCGGTGGATCGAATCGGCAATTCGCCGCGCGGATAAATGACGGCAGCTGGTAGTCAGACAAGTTGCTCGGAAGATTTGGGAGAAGACTACTGCGACGAGAATTCGAGGAAACCGGGGTTTGGCGGTGGCGAATTTGAGATGGATCGGCAGCGGTGGTCTTCGCCATGGTGGAAGACGAAGGCACCACTGTCCTGTTCTAATGATTCTGTCAGCACTTCTGCAGTCCTGCTGTTCAAGGCAGCTGGATGCATAATTCAGAAACACGTGCTCGTTAGTTTCAGACATGAACGCAGAAAAACAGCGGCGTTGGTGTTTATACTGTAATCCGTTCGCTTTAGAAATCTGGTACTGATCCACCTCCACGGCGTTCCGAATAGTAGCAACATTTCAGTATTGTAAGGAGCAGGAAACCTTTTTTGGTGAGACAAAGATCAGGAAGTCCTTACCAGGTAATGCTAGTGCAGAAATTAAACGACATTTTTGTTAGACGATTTTCTCACATTACATGAACAGGCGCCCAATTGTATCATCAGCTGCTTTCTGCTGACGAGAACAGGCCGGAGTATTGTTTCACCTCCTTTATCATATTAAGGTATACTCAGCGATAACAGTACAAACATCGCGAGCGTTGCAAGTTGCTCGCTACAAGTGTTAGATGTTAGCATCGAAATAAGCCATCTCTACGCTTTACACTTACATGAGCTCCTTACCGACCATCTCAAACTCGCCACAAATATTCTGAGATTAATCATCCGAATGGAAGACCCAACCTAAGGAAGAGGCAAGATGTAAAAACTTTCTACTCATGCTATAGTACAAAATGGCAACCAACCAAAATCCTCAATTGACCGACTCCCTACGTGGACTCTAACTCTTCTCCAAATCGATCTAGCCTTGACACCTCCGCATCATAATCACGTATCAGAGTATGGTTAATGGAACCATCATCTTCACTTGCATGGACTTGCCGCCCACCAAACCTGCAAAATAAGGATGATTTTCTTTTATTGTAGTTCATATCCATCCACGAAACTAACTAAACAAGAGGTAGTTAATATTCAGATTACTGCTTTTTTTTTTGTTAACTCTCCTGAATAATCAGTGAGGCATCTGACACAATCAAGGTTCATGGGCTGCGAACAAACGGGACATGCAAGCCAATAATTCCATTTCAACATTATGCTAACATCCTACACTTAAAAGAGAAGGAAAATGAATAAACATACCATCTTCCATTCATCTTCTCTATGCATTTGGCAGCATCTTTCCGGTCTTTGAATTTCACCAATATGACACCCTGTGGATGATTTTCACAAATCTGCATGCAGAAACATGTACATTTAACAGCAGTCAATGGGTGACAAAGGCAAGGACATGATAGGAAGAATTTGGTGAGTTATAGCAGATCCAGCGGGTCAGATTCTGGAGAATTTCTTTAAATAAAATAGGTATACAATCACTACTGAAATGACAAAAAGTTTGTTTTGGAAAGTTTTGCTAGAATATGTTTTCCTGGCAAATCCAATCCGTGGGTGGTAGGAAAAGCTCCTCACCAGGAGGCATGTGTCTATTCTATGAAAATCTATAACTGCAAACAAGGTTGAATCAATCATTACCTTGACATTATCCACAGGGCCAAACTTGATGCATTCCTCTCCGACATCTGCTTCCAGATCTTGAAGAAGTTCTTCATCAGCCTGCAAGGTTGGGATATTCTTAGCTTACCCGATAAAAACGAAATGAAAGTTGCTATGAAGCATGAACATCAGGAGAGCAATCTGAAATGATTAATATGCAATAAAGTGCAAGTAAACCCAGTCTCAGATCAAAAGACCACATATTTTCGGAGGCATCAAGAATTCCTCAGCTACTTACTCTCAACTCAGCAGGAGTGAACATATGCCGTAAAATCACCGTAGTAGGAATTGTCAACTTCTTATCATCATGCCCACCTGATAGAGGAAATTGTTCAGAGAACAAATGAAGTTAGATCAAACTTTATCCAATGCTCTCTCCAGTTAATCAGACAGTATAGTCATAGAAAGTGTCATATGATAAATTATGTCAAATCATTTAACCTGTCCCACAAGATCTTTAGATCATTTACTTCAGATATATGAAAAATAATATGGACAGATTATTTTACAGACTAAACTGTTCCTGAGTGAATAATGTGGCAAACAAATCATATATCGGTTTAACTACAAAAGAAAACATGAACTTACCCCATCCAAGCATTTTGTATTCAACCTTCTTGGTCTTTCTTTTCTTCTGCTTATCGGTTTTCTTTGGAATGAAAACATCACCTGAAACACATGTGAAGCATCAGTAAGAATTTTTGCAGCTGTTTGAACATAAAGTATTTGGTTTAAATAGAATCACAAAATTACTACCTTTCTGCTCAAATTTGGCAGGACTTACAGACATCATTGTCTTACCACCAGGGCGGAACGATGTCCCATCTAACAGTTGAACTGCTAAAGCTACAGAAGGCTCCTGGATGATCAGGAGTAAGAGACAGCCATATGAATATGAAATGCATATCGAGTCATTTTGAGTCCATATACTCTGTATGATAAATGGAAAAAGGAGATACCTTGAGATAGGTGACCAACGCATCACCCTTTTTTCTGCCTGTTTCCTTGTCAGTATAGATCTTCACCCGTGGCTTTTTAGTCTCTGGGTCCTGTATTTTCATTTATGAACATGCATGTGTCTCATTTTTTTGAACGGGTGCATGTGTCTCATGATTAGGAAAGAAATATGAATGCAATATCACAGCCACATCAATAGTTATTTAATTAAGGAACAAACAGCACTTCATTACTAATTTTACAAGGAACCATCTAAGATAATCTATAGGAAGCTATGCCAACATCTCGTGATATAATGCACGCTGGAAGTGCATAACAGCTGAAATTTGCTAATTTCTTGATTTTAACAGCTTGCAAAGGTGAACAGCCTTTTTTTCGGACAATGAGCAGGAGCACTGCTATTTAATTCAAGTAGGAGAAAAATGAACAGCCTTGCCATGACAAATTAAAGATACCAAGACTACGACTTGTCAATCTAAATTTTTTTTCCAGCATTTTGATTAATTGAATTCACATAAAATTCCTGTATGTTCATCTAAGTACTGACAAAACTAAATCTTGTCAGAGGTGCAGAAAATCAAATATAAAAAAGAGTGGAGAACAAAGGGTGCAACATTTGTCTCAGCTACATAAAAAATTGAAAGCATACCTCCTTTATTATTCCGCATTTGGAAAATACCTCCACAATCTGCAAGGAAATCCAGAATCAGAACCAAGCATTTTTTTAGAATATCCAGCCAGTCAAGGATGTGTTAGACTAGATAGGCAGTTCAACAAAATTATCTCCCAAAGAAAGAAATGAAATGTGATTACAAAATTAGTTGATAGGGGTAACTAACCTCCTCCACTGTGACATCATCAGGCAAACCAGTTACATAGACATGTGTGTTGACTTTGAGAGCAAACCAACTGTCTGGAGGTTTGTTAGCTTCCTACGAAAGAGGTCAAAAAAAGGTCAGAATAAGTAGCCTGCGCAAACTTATCAAGAACTCCCAGGATACTTGGAAATATACCCTTTTTTCATCTGGTTTCTCAGATGATTTCCTCTTCTTTTCTCCTCTCTTATCTGCTTTATCTGATTCTTTGTTTTTGTTTTCAGCTGGAGAGTTGATTTCTTGTAATGCGGATGGACCAGGAATTTCTGGAGCCTGAAATACTTCTTCCTCAAGTGCAAAAGTCATCTCTTCAACAGCATAGTCTTCATTTTTACCTTGTACATCGTTCTATAAAAGCACACAAATTAAGAAAAACTGAGTGAGTGGGAATATCACACAAGATAAAATGGGGAGTTTTTTTCCTCAAAGGAATAAGCTGAATGTGTTCCAAAGTATGTACCATAACTAGGTAAACATAAAGCAACGGGAGAAACTAAGGGATACCAGGATTTTAAATATAGTTGATTTTTCCTGGAAATAAATCTTCCAGAAACATAAAATTTTATTAACACACTTCGAGAACAAACCATGCATGGCAAGAAAGATTACAACAAGGCGCACAAAATTGACAAGAATGTGAGTTCTAGAGTTGATTCATACGAATATATATGCTTCTCTAAATTTTTAATACGACATTTAAGAAAAAATGTGTGTGTGTGTGTGTGTGTTTTGTGGTGGGGGGGGGGGGGGGGGGGGGGGGGGGGGGGTTGTTAGGAAATTGGCTTCAGTCCTGAAGGCTATTAGGCAGGTCGTTCGGGAGACATATCTTGAAATCTTCCACCAACACAGGTAGCTATAGCAACAACAACAAAGCCTTTTTATCCCAAGCAAGTTGGGGTAGGCTACAGATGAAACCTGCAGGAACCAACAAGAGAGGCAAAACCAACCAAAACGAGAAAGGGTAAAACAGGATAAAAGAAAAGGAAGAGGAAAAAAGGAAAAAAAAAGAGTGAAAAAAAGACAAACCAAACCTCTTATGAGGTGCTACAAACATTAACTCCAACCAAGTACAATCCTTTTATGAATCGATGATTGGTAGCAGAGATTTCCTTCCAAATAATATTATTTTATCCGGCTATTACAGAAATAATATGTATATTTACCAAATTGCAAGAAAAATAATATTCTAGCGCACTATGGACACATGAAAATGAGTAAATTTCACAAAACAACAACTATTTGTGCTCTTTTATCGGGAAACTACAACTCTTGGTGCTAGTTTCAGAAAAATACAACAACTTTGACAGTGTTTCAGAATACTACAACTTATGTGCCCGGTCCCACAAACCCGCCTCACGAAGATAGAAAATCGTACTGTGGGCACATGAAAACTGGTATTTTCGAGCAACCACGATACAAAAACTGGAAGACCACCATAGGTCGAACAACCACGGTTCGAAAATATATTTTTCGTGGCCTCAACACACAAAAATTCAATTTCGCTTTACCAAGTGCGACACGCAAGGCTACATGCAATGCATGCCATTAATTAGTTCCTAAATATACTCGTTTACAGTTAAGTCATCACTGCAGGGCTGCATGCACATATGCAACAGTGGATTCGTTATCATCACTTCGTTGCCAGTTTCAACTCTTCGTTTTCTGCATGCACGCAAGCGGTGGCATTAATAGCAATCCTCATTAATTGGCTGGCTCCGGTTTAATCGAAGATTCCATGCATTTCTTGTCGTGGAGTCGCGAGAATGATGTTTTGTGGCATGGGTGTACAAAAATAGTTATTTCATGCTTTGGTTGCACGGAAATTGGTATTTTAGCATATTTCATACCTTGGTGACTCGAAAATTTGTATTTTCGCATCTTGGTAGTATGATTTCTTTTTTTTCGTAAGACCATAATACAACACTGTATTATTTCAGAAATATTCCTGGGTTGAGTATTATTTTTGTAATAGCTGAAGAACATAATATTATTTAGAAAAGTACAGAAGAATTATTCTTGGTATAGTGACAAGATTTTTATCAGATGCTGATAATTCATAACAAAAGTACAGAAGATCAATAGCTCTAAAATCAGGAGAATGTATTTCACTTCAATGGTGGTAAGTCAAGATTCAAAAAGCAAGTGGTACAGCAAGGCAGTGTATCTGAACCCACAATGGTAAGGGTAGGTTAGCAATACTTACTTGAGGAACCCATGCCCTCAGGGTACGGTTCCATTTGTAAATGGTGCCATCATCATCAGTAAATTCTTCCTCGCCATCTGGTGGGGTTGCTGGCCGCTCATCAAGCTCTTGTTTTACATCTCCATCTTCAGCACTGCCTTTCATGGCCTCCACCTCAGCCTCGGCTTCTGTAACCTCCTGCTGAAATTTTTCAAAATCATCTTCCAGAACTGGAGCAGCTGCACACAAATTCAAAGAACGCAACTATGAGATAATAGAACCTTACAGGATTTCGTCAAAGGTACAGTACAAGGCAAAAGCATTAACCTTGTCCAGGTTGATCCTTTGCTGTGAGAACAGAGTGTAACTCAGGAATGGAAGAGAGCGGCATCCAGTCACTCCTCCCTTCTGCCCAGAGCATTGTTCCCTCGTTGAGGTACCCGTGTGCAACATGTTCTGCAAAGGAGGCAAAATATTCTAGTTCAATAGCGTGGAAATGAAACATTCTTCCAGGGATCATCAACAAATCTTCAGAAAACAATAAATTAAATACGAAAGCAGCTATATTCAGGAACGCAAACAGCGAGACAGCAGGCAATCAGCTCCCGCCTCGTGGACTAAACCCTAAGCCGGACCTCACACAATCAGAGCAACTCAAAACGTAAAATGCACTAAATTGCTAGGAGGAAGCGGGAGAAGATCACCTCGTAACTCGGCTAGCGCGTAGGGGCCTACGCTCTCCTGGTTCGGACCAAGCACGTACCAGCCGACCTCGCCGGCGGCCGCGCCGCTTGTCTCCATGGACCTCTAAGCAGAAAGGGAAGGGAGGATGAAGACCGTTGGTACTCCGAGGAGGCAGGATGCTAGTTCGCGGAACAGGTTGCCGGCGGCGAGGGGAAGAACCGACTACCGAGGAAGGCGGCTGGCCGGAGGAACAGCGCCCACACTGCGAGCGCGGCGGAGGAGAGGCGGCGTTGTTCGGAGGGACGGGGAAGATTCGAGAATAGTCGTAGAGAAGAGCCTATCTGACGGCTGAGATAGCACTATACTTGCGATCCAACGATCCTTTTCCTCTGATACATCGGCTCGCATGTGTCAGCAGTAACACCTTCCCATATCCTAATCCATATTTTTTCATCGAATTCGAAGCGAAGTGGATAATATGCGGATACGGTTATGGATACGGATTTTTTCGGATGTCGGAAATAGGACGGATTCGGACCGAAAGCGGATTGGAAGCGGATATTTAAATATCGGATTTAATATGTCTATCAGTAGAGAATTATATGTTAATACATAGTTCATCAAAGCATGTAAAATAGCTAGTAGCAATATTACACTAGCCAAAGAAATCCCACCACCTGAACTACAAATTCTCAGTTTAAAATATTATGAAAACATGTAAAACAAACACAAATTGACTAATATTATCAGATAATCCTATTCTGAGCTTCGGATAATCCGCTTTGATATCTCGGATAATTCATATCCGTCGGATTTCGCTAATCCCATATCCTAATCCGTATCCGCACGTAATCGGATCGGATTCTTTAGAATATATAAAATGTCACACCAAATCCTCAAAAATCGGATTCGGACTGGATCGGATCGGATAATTATCCACACCACTTTCACCCTGGTCAGCACCGCCTGTACAACTATGGTAACAAATCATTCCACCGGATTCAAGTGTCTTTTTGAGTGCTTAAAGTCATATTACGTATAGACATTTCTCCAAGCTAATCATCTGGTTTTGACAAAGCAATATGCAAATTTCTTTGCAATATGTCTTAATAGATGGACAGAATTCAAATTCAGAGATAATTTGTGTTTGGACACTAAATTTGCTCCGGTTTGATCTAAGAAAGTCCCCCGACATCATCAAATAAAACTAGGCAGAGTATTTATCACAACATACATTGTGTGCTTATAGTCGAGCACACTAGTCACTTGCTCTATATTTGTATACGCTGAAACAACATTGACAAATTTGGCCGATTGTATTGTATCGGACGGATCCATTTCCATCCCTACATGCCACTGGTCACAGGTTCAGTCACAGCACTTCAACATAACATCAGCTCATGCGTAATTTTGAACAAACATTTCAATGCACAGCTTCTGAATAGCAATGGTGAAAATTCATATGCCATAGCTTCTACGTGTGGAGTACACAATGTACACAACCTTAAGTCACCAGGCGCCAGTTGCAACCCTTCCCAGCTTCCCCAAAGTTTGCCCATTCCAGGCTATTTCCAGGAACTGGTGAGCGGGTTTACAGAAGACGACAGCAACGAACTTCGCTAGGTGGTGCTAACATCAACTTTGCTCTTCGAAATTTGGAAGGCAGGGGTAATCCAGCTGCCACAGTTGCACTGTATCCCTGACCAGTTGAAGTATCCTAACCGTGCACCGCAGTGAATGCATGATAGTTTCCCCTCCAAAGCACCTTCTTCTACTGCAAGATGAACAATAGCACAGGTGAAAACATGTAACGCAGGGGCATATAAGTAGCTCATAATCCATCATAAGTTATGTATATCTGTACAAGTCTATCAGATAATCCAAGAGAGATTACAACAACAGACTACCTGGAGTCATCCACTTCAGAGGTTCAATAAATAAAGATGAACATTCTTGTTCCTTGTCATTGTATGGACGACCACTCTTCCTTTGGTTCCAATTAAAACATGATTCACCCTCGCCAGGAACATGACTGATAACATTGTCCTGCACGGCGATAATTCTCCTGCATTTCCTGCAGCGGTAAGCTGTTTTATGTTCATCATTCTTTGAAGGATCATGACGCGAGCCAGATTGTGGAGAAAGGCCAGGGTCATCTTCAAATACATGACTATCTATCTTCTCCCCAAATTTGTAAGACTGGCCTGCAAGAGGGAACACAGGTTAACTTAGAATGCAGAGTATTAGACCAAGAAAAACTATCTAAAGACAGCAAAATATTCTCACAACAGATGTAAGAAAAATGACAAATGTTTGCAACAACACTGAAAAAAAACAGATGTGTAATCCACATTTCACATAGAAAAGAAATCAGTAAGGATATTTACACACTGAACAACAGGGTTTATTTATTACTTACAACTATGTCAATAAGATGGACCAGCAGAACAGTTGGATCCGGCAAAACTTTTACAGGACAATATTCAGAACTGACAAATAGCTAATAGATGTAAAGTGTTTGGAGAAACAAATAAAGAGGACTGAAGAGGAAAGATATTTCCACTTATTTCAGGTATAGCTTGTATTCGAACAATACATGACTTTCAATGGAAAGATACAAATACAAATCTGAAGGGGGGTATGTTACTCGCAAGACAAACTGGAAAGGATCCTAACACTCTGGACCTCCCATCTGTGATTTACTTGCCATAATCTCATATATCACCGTAAGCATGCTAAATATCATAACAAAAACTGTTTGTTTACAAACTAACCAACTATGCAGCAACAAATTTCACAGACGTACAACATTAACTATTGATTATCAGTGAATACTATGTGCATTTTGAAACCATAAATACACTGCCACATGCACAAATTAAGGCGCATTAATGGGTTGTGCGCTGGATGAGAGATGTTTAAAATAGAGAACCAATATAAAGGCATGGAAAAGGCAGTAAACAATCCAGGTGTGTGTAAACATAAGCACTGTTGAACAGGCTGCAAAAACTATGCCCAACAATAGTTTGGACTCAGCTTAAGTCAGGACAACTAGTCAGCCCAAATATAGATCAAGACTAACCTAACAATTTTAAGCGGAAGCGCTTGTACAATGGACTTGAAGTATCAACTTTGAATCCCATTTCTTCAAACAATTTTAACTGCAAGGCGTGGAATATTCAACTAATCAACACGCATTCTTAGAGCTCAATGCTGCAAACAGATCATAATCGAATCTCACCTGGTCAAGAAAACCATCATTTGGGCAAGCCGATTCAGAGACTTCCTTCAAAGATTCCAGCGCTTCTGGAAGAAAATAGAAAGCAAGGCACACACTAAATGAGTAACATTCAATTAGAGTAGATGAAAAGATTACTGGTTCTCTTCCCAACAAGAATATTCAGACCTTCAAGTGATTTCTGTTCTGTTCTCATAAGATAAGCCACAATGATGGAAGCACTGCAACAAGTCGGAAAGAAATTCTGAGCACCATAAAGACGAGAAAGGAGCTAAGACCTAACAGTATCGAAAATGAGCATGCTTGCGCTATGCTAAAAGGTAAGTTTGATTCCAATTTGCAAATATCCTGCAGCCTACTCTAGTTGGTCAGCATCACAGCCCCACAAGCAGTCGTCTCCCTCGAGTGTCCGCTAGTTTAAGTTAAAATATCTTTAGCCCAAATACAGAGTTTGTGTTACTAGCAAGTCTGCATTCTATGAACAAACCAATAAAACAGTTTGATCCTAACACGCTGAATGATATTCCATTGCTTAACATGATTACTGAAAAATGACAGGTCTTAATCTTAACTTTATCCCCAAAACGAAAACGACCATGATGATGCTTCAGATACCAGAAGTGTACCTCCGGGAGACCCCAGCGAAGCAATGAACAAGGACATTGCCCACCTTCCTGCCCTCATCGACGAAATCAAGGCACGGCTCGAGGTGGTCGAGCAGGTTCTCCTCCTCCGTGTCCCGCAGCGGCACGGCCATCCGCGTCACCCGCAGCCCATCCCCGGCGCGCTCCACCACCCGCAATAGACGCCCGTGGGCCACCGCTGATACCGGCGGCGCGCCCTCCTCTCCGGCGACCACCCGGCTGACTTCCTCGGTGGGGATGGTGAGGCCAGGGCGGCAGTCGGTAATGAAGGAGATGGAGGCGGAGCTGACGACGGAGAGGACGTGGGTGAAGTCGGTGGAGGAGGCGCCGGTGAGGGCGGCGATGGCGTCGTTGATGTCGCCGACGAAGAGACGCTCGCGGACGAGGTGCGGCATGGCGGCGGGCGGCGGCGCTGGGGAAAGAATCAGTGGAAGTCCGACACTCCGACGGGCGGGGAAAGCCCTATCTATTTACAGAGTAGTCCTGATTATTTACAAAGTAGTCCTGATTATTTACAAAGAAACCTCTATTTTGCGCGATCAATTGTCGCGATCTAATATTTTGCATAAAGACCCTATTATTTTTCAAACGGACCCTTAAACTGGATCGCGACTAATAGTCGCGATAGTCGCGATCCAATATTTTGCAGTAATCCCCTCGTCTTTTGCAAACTGACCCCTAAACTGGATCGTGACTATTAGTCGCGATCCAATCTTTTGCAGAAATCCCCTCGTGTTTTGCAAAAAGGCCTCGTCGGTATCCGCGGACATGTGGCGGACTTCGTCGAGGAAACGGCGAGGCCCGGCGGTCGGTGATGAAGGAGACGGAGGCGGAGATGCCGTAGAGGGTGTGCGTAAGCGAAAATGGCGGCATCAGGTCTGAATGGCGGCAGTCAGGACGTCCATGGCGTAGTTAACGTCGCCGAGAAGGAGAGGCTCATGCTTCAAAAAGAGGAGGGGCTCACCGACGCGCGAGATGAAATGCCCGATCTGCATACAAGATGATGAATTCTTCCATGACGTCTGCCGAGCAATGTCAATCGATCCTGTCGCCCGTATGATCTCTTCCAGCCTCGCCTAACAAGGACATGGCTTTGATTTGGGAGGACGCCAGCCTGCTTACACGTATGTACTTTCTGTTACCTACGCTAATTTCATCTTGTAGTGCGAGAAAAAAATCCCCTCGCTCCTCCGCACGCCAAAGCTCAGGTTAAGAACTCGCGCCGATTCTCACCGACCAGCTGAGTCCCTGTGTACGGATGCGGAGGAGGGTTCGACGGTTTTCTCGCTCTGTGTGAGAAGATCATTCTCCTTAAAAAAATGCCCGGGGACCGTCATTCCCCCGCAGGTCGAGTTTTTTATCTTATGTCATCGGCATAGGGTTTCTGGTATTTGCAACAGATATTCGTATCGTATGATTTCTTCCAAGTGGCAGCATTGCTACTTCATCAAGTGCGCATGCCAAAAGCCATTGCTTTTAGAGAATCTGAACCCCAAGTTCCAACACACATCATTCTGCAGTATCCCCACAGATCCAACATCACTCATCAAGCATTGTACTACTCCGTTGGCCTTTACAAGTCATGGTACCCATCGAGGAAATCTTTTTTTTTCATGAATCAAAATCGATCTAATCGAATAATGCCCTGCAAATTCCACCATAAATATCCTCTGTTTAAATAGTACAATGCCGATCAGAATCCTAATGTTCAATCTGATATAGTTATCACCTAGACATCAGAGGTGCTATTACTATGGGCCTTACTATGGATGGTAGGATTAGTTACTGCTGACCTATGATCCTACTAGGATTATCCAAACAAAAGGCAGCAACAGTCATGGATCCTAAACAAGACCGTCAGTAGCCCCAACCCCCAAGCTTCTGCGCACTTGAGAGGCGGAAGTTCAGAGCCCCAGCAGAATGTAGTAGACAAGGGTTATGGGTAGAGCAATCAGCATCCCGAAGATCACACTGCAGCAAAGAGAGATTTATATTTGTCAGGACTCATTTAGATCTATTGTAGCATGATATTTATTGAGCTCAATGAATTGTACAAACAAGAGATTTAGAATGCAGTAGTTGGGTAGTCTGAAACATGATCATTAGGAATCATTGAAAACATTCAGTGCATGATGATTTCCCGAGTTCTGATTATATAACCGGAAAGGGAACCAGGAAACATGGCCCTGGATTCCTAATTATAAGCCGAAAAGGACACCAATAAACAGGGCAGAATCTTGGCAACAATAAGCTGATATTATATGGGAAATGAGTATGTTAGGAGATGATCATACGCCGTGCTCAGTATGTTAGGATGAACATTGTACTCCTTGGCAAACACAAATGGCACAATTCCTTGAGGTAGGGCAGCCTGAAATTAAAACACCGAATTGAATTTTCAGTAGTGTGACAACAAACATGACTGTTACGTTGCATCAGCAGCCACTTAAATGGTGGTATACCTGAACGATTGCAATGTGCAGAAGAACTCCGCGCAGCCCTATGGCAATGGAGGCAGCAGCCATGACAGCCGGACCAACCAGAAACCTGACGGCCATTGCAAATGCAGCAAGGGAGTTCCCACAGGCAATGATCCGTGGTTGCAAAGCCATGAACAAGCCTGAAAAAGGAGAGCAAGCAAATAGTTAGGGTCCTTAAGGAGCTATACATGATACAACAACAGAAGCACCACCCAATGCAATATCAGAGATGTACAGACCTAGACTGAACATAGCCATCCCAAGACCAGCATCAGACAGGATTGAGATTGAGCGGGCGATGATTGCAGGCATTTCAATTCCCCACCTGAAGAAATAGCACATAACACGCAGATTAACGAAAATGCATGGATGGAGTGATTGATGGAAAAAGATGACATTGTGATATGCTGGTTGACCTGTACGAGACCAGGGACCAGATGACTCCCAGGAGGCTGGAGTAAGTGTTGGGGTTCCTGATAAGCTTCCTCCAGACCATGATCAGGATGAGCCTTGTCATCACACTTGCCGGAGGCATCGTTGCCGGTCTCTCCACGCCGTCATCCTTGGGGTGAAGCTGGGTGGTCGAGTTGGACCCCAGCTTGGACAGCGTCGGTCCGCCCTTCTCCTCACCATTGTTGTTCCGGCTGAAATCATCACGGCCATACTCGTCATAGGCTTGGGCTCCTGTCCAAGGATGCGTCAAAATTGAAATTTTGGTTAGTTAGCACAACTTCAACAGTACATGCAGATCACTGGCCAACAGTCCAACTTCAACAATTCACAAATATCAGAAAAATCAGTTACTGATCAGTGGAGAACAGTTCAACTTCGCCAATTCACAAAATCTCATAAAAAATGAGTGACAAATTTTGAAAGCACGAGATGCTAAACAAATTACAGAACAATAGGGTGCACATAAAAATTCACTCTTTTTTTCTAGGGCACAAGCAAGCCATAGTGATTTGAACCATTGATGCTTTGTTCGGACGGTCGATAGCACTCCACAAGTAATAGGAGAGAACACTTCAACTACCCTCTCAGATTATCATTGAGCATAAGTAAGGCTAAGAGCAAAAGATGCTAAGCAAATTAAAAGTAAGGCGAAGACGAAATTCAGTTTTTTTCCCCTCAGATCAGGAAGCATATGTGACCTGAACCATTGATGCTTTGATCAGATGGCCAATAGCACCGGACAATAGCTAGGAACCAGAAACAAGTGTGCTTTCTTAGTCAGTTTGTTACTGGACATTCGATTTTGAGCAAGATATTCAAACTTTTGTTTTTTTTTATCTTAGACATGGCATTCAAAGTATTGATTTGATCGATAGGAAAGCCAAAAATATGGGTCGGGTACTCTGTTTCCTTTCTTAAATTTTTCATCATGCATGCATGATTAAGCTTAAGGAAGAAAATTATACGCATGAATAACTTTCCCTCTAGCTTCTACGTATAATTAGAAGGTGCAAATATACGGCAAGAATTGTATACGCTCTTACTAGCATTCCTATTCAGTGTGCCACTCGAAAAAAAAGGAAAAAAAGATCAACCTTTGGCGAGAACGTCGCCATGGTCGCCGGCGCCGAAGACGTGAAGCGCGCCGCCGGCAGCCCGGTCCGACACCGGCGATGCGCTGGAGCTCCAGACGAACATGTGCAGGTCCTTTCTCTTGGCGGCTAACGCCTGTGGCAGCGGTTGCGGCGAGTGTCCGCCGGCGCCTTTCTCCTCGTCCGTCCCCGGTCCCTTGACGATGTTGAAGAACTCGGCGTGGTTGAAGCTTGACCCGCGCGGCGTGGGGTTGCGCGACGACTGCAGCGAGTAGATCTCGACGCCGGAGAGGTTGGAGACGCGCGGCTGCTGCTGCATTGAGTGGGAGTGGGAGTGGGAGTGGGAGCAGGCGGCCTCGGAGCGCGAGCTGGTGGACTTGCGCACGGTGACCCGCATCCTGCCGTCGTCGGCGACCTCGACGACCTCGGCCTGGGCCTCGCCGGCGGCGAGCGAGACGACGTCGGAGTCGACGCGGAAGGAGACGATGGAGGCGGCGGCGTCGCCGGGGAACTGGTCGGCGATGAGGATCCTTGCGGCGCGGAACTCGAAGAGGAAGAGCATGAGCGTGTACCAGATGATGCACTGGAGCACGACGACCTGCACCATGAGCGTCCCCGCGGAGTCGGGCCCGTACATGCCGCGGAGCAGCGGGATGCCCATGACGAGCGTGTTGGGCAGCGTGGCGAGGGAGAAGAGCGTGATGACCCAGTCGAGGGAAAGGAAGCGTCTTAGGGGCGAGACGCGGGAGGCGGCGAGGAAGAGGAGGGCGAGGACGATGAGCTTCTGCAGCGTGTCGGCGGCGAGGAAGCGGAGGTTCATGGCGAAGGGGTTGTTTGAGGAGATGAAGTGGAAGGAGAGGAGCGGGACGGCGAAGAGCGCGACGAAGCGGTTGATGCCGGCGCACTGGTCGGGCGTGAAGATGCGCCACCACCGGACGGAGCCGTAGGCGAGGGTCATGGCCACGTACAGCGGCACCACCGCCGTCAGGACGTGGTACAGGTCCACCGCCGTGATCATGGCGGTTGGCGGAGGTGTTCTCGGCGATGCTCTGCTTCTTCGGCAATGCTCTGCTCTGCGTGCACCCGCGTTGGCTTGGTCAATGGAGCGAGGAACTGGAGTTCTTGGTTGGCAGGGAGAAACGAGCAATGTGGGTGGGAGTAGAGGGAGAAGAAATTAATGGAGGTGGTGGTCTTCCGTGTTCCCGAGCAAGACGAGGAGAGGGAGTGGAGCACGAAAGAGAGGAGAGCAGGAGGAGACACAGATGAGGCAAGCGGGTCAGGGGAAGCAGGTGCAGGGGAGCGTTGCTTTGTGCGAAAGCAGTGCAGGGGAGCGTTGCTTTGTGCGAAAGCAGCAGAGCTAGTGCACTCGATGTATTATTACCAGGAACCAGCACTCCAGCAGAGGGAAGCACGGCATTGCGCAAGGGTTCTTTTGCAGCGGCGAGTGTTTTGCGTGCAACGACAACGGAACAGTGCAGTTTCAACGGCGGGCTCGCATTGCAGCCGCAGGTGCTATAGGAGGAAGGGAGCATGGGATGGGCGGAGTAGAGTAGGTACGCGCGCGCGGCGTGGGAAAGGCAAAGAATTGAAGGGGGGCCGGCATTGTTGGGGTAATGGCAGACAAGTAAGGCGGCATCGGGAGCTGTGGCTGTGACAACAAGCAGAGGGCCCCGGCTGCGGCTGGGTAGGGGAGAGAGAGAGGTTCGGAGGTTCGGAGGAGCAAGACGTTGTCCCTGGTAGTAGCAGCAGTAGCCCTGGGACTAGGACTGCACTGCCATTGCATGCATCATCATTTGCAGAGAGAATCTCTGTCATAAAATCGAGATCACTTTATGCAGACTACTTCAGCTTGGACTTTCAAGCTCGCTTGCTTGCTCTGTCTCGGCGTTACACGGACCTGATGGTGCCCAAAAGTTCATCTTACCTTTCCAATCGTTCCAACCGAACCAGACCGATAAGACAGGTTACCGGTCTGTAACCGGTCAAACGATCAAAATTGATAAAAACCAAACAAAATTCGTCAAATTTTTAAATTTCAAACTCAAAAACGGGTAAACCGAGCAAACTAACCGGACCGGTAAGGCTAGTTACCGCGATAACCGATCGGTTACCAACAGTTTTGCAAACCCAAATTCGAGTAGTATGCTCCTTCAAAACTGGCTAAACAGCCGTGATCAGTCTCGAGGATTGGCAATGGCACTGGTCGTTTGAGTGCGTGTTTTGATAGAGCGGCATCATCAAGATAAAAAGGTGATTGAGCTTAGCGCTCGTTCCCTTTCTTCAGTTTGTCAGCCCAGCTCGGGTCTCTTCTTTCTTCCGTTGCGACTTGCGAGCTCACGGTGGTCACTTTACTGTTGGGGACGGAGACAGTTTCGTTTGACCAGCAGCGTCAGCATCGGTCAGCGGCCTTGCCTTGCTACCCATCCATCCATCCATCCATCCATGTGATCGATCAACTGTTCTTCTTGGCGTGCCGTTGCTGCATTGCGTTTCCTGCAACCATCTCCTGCACAGCAGCAGCAGACGTGTTGGACTTTTGGTGCCTCTTCCTCCCGTTTATCCAACGGACTGAATGAAGGCCTGTGAGTCCGTGACCGTGGAGATGGTGCCGGACACGGCAGAAGGCCAGGAAATGGGGAGCACACCGGTAAACATCCTCACCTCACCTCACCGCCCAACGGATAATATAGCATTTCAATTCAATTGGTGCGTCGTGGCCGTCGCAGTTGGCTTCGCTGCTCCCAAGCCTGCAACCCAAACCTGTTGTGCTGCGCACTGCTTGTATGAAGCTGCTTCATGATACTACTCCAGATGACAGTGCTGCATTTGCGTTTTTAGTTCATCTAGTATTATGGAAAAGATACAATTGTTGGTCTTTATGTCATCATTAGCAAGCGAATCTTTCATCATGTAAGGTAAACAATAGTTGCAATCATTAGACAATATAAAAAGTGTGTAATATTTGTCGCATAATACTTACATTTTGGGGTTTTTTTTTTTGAGATCAATACTTACATTTTGGTACTATAGCAAAACTAAAAGCACACCATTGAGGGCCATACATGGGCCGGCACATACAACGGTGGCAAGATGTCTGTGCGTTTTTAGGGGAACATGGGCTGTGTGTGGGTTTGACATTCTGCTCTGATGGGCCATTTTTGCACCAGGTCCAGGCCAGTTACTGTTGGCATGGTCGAGGCCATTGTGCACGAAGCAGCGTCCAGTGTTCTTAAAAAAAAAAAAACCAAGCAGCGTGCAGTTGTCCTAAGAAAAAAACAAGGAGCGTGCAGTGTGTGCTCTCTCTCCCTCCTCTGTGTGCTACATTATCCCTGGATCTGGTGCAGTACTGCAGTAGTGTTTGTTACTCTTACCGTCTGAGCTGATGAATGAGCCATTGCTTGTGCAGTGCACCTGCATTCGCATTGTAGTACTAGTACTTCTAGAAGGGCACATTTTATTTTCTGGTCACGCACTACTTCTCGTGTGGACTCGTGTAAAGAAAGTAGTACTACATCCAATTCAAGTTCCTTGCCTTCACGTTGACGTGCAGCTCCAAGGTGTACATTTGACTACTGTTAGTAGGCACAAGTTTTTCACTACTCCACTCTTTTCCTTTTTTACTATTTGATCGGAGGATTACCAGCTTAACTCTTAAAGCACCCCTATACAAAATCCTACTAGTCACTGTCTATCGCAAGTTGAGATAATGTAGAGAGAGAGAGAGAGTCTTGGCAAACAGACGAATAATCCTTGTCGTCGATTCCACTTGCAACGGGCCCACACTGCGAGTTGACTCGTTGACTTCTTCTTTGTCCTCACCCCACGTCACCCCATTTGACTATCCTTCCATCCATGATGTCTGTGTCTCAAGCGCAGCCAGCGTCTTCCTGCCGGCGGCACTGCCACTGAAGCCGGAGACCGAGCAAAAGACACGCCGCAAGCTACCATGACCTGGAACAAGCCCCCGGCCGGCGCCGTCGACGCCTCCGACGCCGACCACGCCCGCCTCCGCGAGCTCGGATACAAGCAGGAGCTCAGGCGCCACCTCTCGTACGTAACTAATTAAGCTCGTGCTGATCCTCTTCTCGACTGCTCCGTCGATCGACTTTGACCAACTTACTTACATGAGCAGGGTGCTGTCCAACTTCTCCATCTCCTTCTCCATCATCTCGGTGCTGACGGGGGTCACCACGCTCTACAACACCGGCCTCGCCTTCGGCGGCCCGGCCACCATGACCCTCGGCTGGTTCGTCGCCGGAGCCTTCACCATGGCCGTCGGACTCTCCATGGCCGAGATCTGCTCCGCCTTCCCCACCTCCGGCGGCCTCTACTACTGGAGCGCGCGCCTCTCCGGCCATCGATGGGCGCCCTTCGCTTCCTGGATCACCGGATGGTAATTTAGACTCACCGGTTTCAGTTTTTGTTATGTATCCCTTTTTCTAGGTGTGCAAATCCAGTCCTCGTTCATTGAATTTGTAGTATGTAGTATGCCTTTTTGTTGTGTCTATGGGGCGTCTGACTTTTCTGATAGTCTTAGCACTGAATTTTGCTGATTGCTCACTGCAATTTTATCGTATATCCAGTGTGCAAATCAATGGTATGATAAATCATCTGGTGTTACCTGTGGCGTTCTTCAGTGTGCATTTATAGCACTGTAAAATGCATGCCAATTTTCTTTCCTATTTGGGACAAGAACGTTACCAATAAACCACTCTCCTAATTGGTTATAGGTCTATATCTATTCATTAAGACACCGATTAGTACTCTGCATTCATGTTATTCAATTTACTCTGAAACTATATACAGCCCATAACTTTCAATTTTGATAGTGAACTACTGACCTATAATGTAGAAAAACAAATCAGTGATTTTTTGTTCACTTCCACGTTTGCAATTCAATAATTCGTTGCCTCTAATACCATGTGTTGCCTTATTTCTGTTCCTTACAGGTTTAACATTGTTGGTCAGGTAACGAGCCATTTTTCTGAGCCTCGATCTGTCAGTCCTAGCCAATTGCTAATTTCACCTCCTTTTTCGCTACAGTGGGCAGGCATCGCTAGCATTGACTTCTCGCTAGCACAGCTTATTCAGGTTATCATCTTGCTTAGCACCGGGGGAAACAATGGTGGGGGGTACTTAGCGTCGAAATATGTTGTCATTGCCATACACGCTGGGATTCTGCTGAGCCATGCCATCATTAACAGCCTCTCCATCACTTGGCTTTCTTTCATCGGGCAGTTTGCTGCTGCTTGGAATATGTTGGGTAATGTCTCTCTACTTGAGTTGGGTCTCTTTCACTTACAAAAATGCAGGGAAGGCTAATCAAAGGTATTTGTCCTATGCAGGTGTCTTTGCTCTGATGTTTGCAGTTCCTGTTGCTGCTACTGAGAGGGCCAGCGCTAAATTTGTCTTCAGCCATTTCAACACTGATAACAGTGCTGGCATTCATAGTAACCTTTACATCTTTGTGCTCGGGCTCTTGATGAGCCAATACACACTTACAGGATACGACTCGTCTGCCCATTTGGTACCTCCACCCCCCTCCACCCAAAAAAAAGAGATTAAGTTCATTTTTTTGCCAAACAACACTGTTGTAATAAGTTCGTTCTAAATTTATTCATGCAGACTGAAGAAACAAAAAATGCAGACTGGAATGGCCCTATTGGTATAATCAGTGCTATCGGTATATCGTTAATAGTAGGCTGGGGCTACATACTTGGCATCACATTTGCAGTAAAGGATGTTCCCTACCTCTTGAGCCCTGACAATGACGCGGGAGGGTATGCCATTGCTGAAGTGTTTTACCTCGCCTTCAAAAGCCGATACGGGAGCGGTGTTGTAGGAATCATTTGCCTGGGAATTGTTGCTGTCGCCATATACTTCTGTGGTATGAGTTCAGTGACTAGCAACTCGAGGTGATCCTCTGCTTACTTCTGTTTGAGATTTTTAGTACAGTGGTTATTCACTCCTGACTTTGTTCTTTTGATTAGGATGACATATGCGTTCTCAAGAGATGGGGCAATGCCATTTTCATCTGTCTGGCACAAAGTTAACAAGCAAGAAGTGCCGATAAATGCTGTCTGGCTCTCAGCTTTCATTTCCTTTTGCATGGCCTTGCCGGTAATTGACTTGAAAACACCAAACATTTCTCAGTTTCAGATATCTGGATTTCAATCCTATTCTACCATGACATTTGATAGAAGCATGACTCTCCTTGTTTCCACCAAATGCAGTCACTGGGCAGCCTCGTCGCATTCCAGGCAATGGCGTCGGTATCCACAACTGCCCTTTGCATCGCCTACGCACTACCAACCCTCTTCAGAGTAACGCTGGCACGCAAGTTCTTCGTGCCAGGCCCGTTCAACCTTGGTCGGTATGGCGTGCTCGTAGGCTGGATTGCCGTCCTCTGGGTGGCAACCATCACCGTCCTCTTCTCTCTGCCGGTCGCGTACCCGGTGACCAAGAACACCCTCAACTACACTCCAGTCGCTGTTGGTGGTCTGTTCACTCTCGTGCTGTCGTCGTGGATCGTCAGTGCCAGGCACTGGTTCAAGGGACCCGTCACAAACTTGGGAGCATAGGGTGGTGTGGCAATGTTATTGTGATTTCAGTGTTGATGTTCGCACGATTTCAAGTGGCCTAGTAAGTAGACACTAATGTTATAGGACTTATGTTTGTAGTGCAAAGCTTGTGGTGTCTGATTTGAATCATAGCTAGTTTAAGATCGGAGATTGACCAGATACTGTCATGCTTCCCTTGTAATTATAAGCAGAGGCACGTCAGACATATGGTTGTCTTTCTACTTTCTTTCCTCAAAATTTCTAATTCTTGACAAATGTAATCTTAGATATTGGTAGAGATTTGTTTGTATCTTGCTCACATATCGTTTTCATAGAAACCTGTTAACTTTGAACTGGTTCCACTCCAAAATGGCCAAATAAGTAGACACTGGTGTTATAGAAACATGCAACAATTCATAACATCACCACAAAACTTCAGTGGTAGTACATGTTTGCGTTTGGACAGGAAACTTGTCCCCGAATCAAAGAAAACATACAACGTGTGTCGTGTGCGGATTGTGGACAAATTATCATCCGTGAAAACATTACAGGCGTTGCCATCCTAGTGTAGCTCGTTGACAGCTACTACCGCTTCTGTTGATACAGCAAATCTGCGAATGCAGCATCAAACGGGTCCATTTGCTTGCGCACTTGTTTCGGTTCTTCGTCCACAGCATCAAGCATATCATCCAAAAAACCTGCATACTGCTCCATATCATCATCATTGGCTTCTTGTTTGACCACACCAGCTTGACTTGCCAAGGGCGGATCCTCTGCTTGTTCCATCGGTATTTTGTCAAGTGATGGAAAATTAAACATGGGGTGATGAGGTGGTGCAAACGGATCAGGCACGCGAGCCGCCGGTGCAGGCCGTGGCGTGAGCGGCAATGGTTCCACCGGAGGTGACCGTGGCGGCAAGTGACGTGCCGCTGCTGGATCCGGAACGTGGTGAGCGCGTGCCTGCTGCTGAGACGATGGCACACAAGGCAAAGCTGAAGTAGGCGGTGGCGCGCACGGCCGTGGCGATGGAAACGACGGAGGCGGACGGATCGGGGAGATGGGAGCACCCTGATCCGCTTGGGGCACGGCGGCTTCATGATCAGCGGCGGCGCTGACCTCTTGTACTTCGCCGGTGCGTGTGCGACCGCAACTGGCTCAGGCGGCGGAGCGGGTTGCTCGGCGAACGCGGCGAATTCTTGGCGCGCCGCGGAGTTGGCACCGGCGTTGGGGGACACGTAGATCCTGCAGAAGACGCGCTCCCTGTAGCCAACGACGGCGCCCGTGACGCTGCAGGCGCACGAGTACTCCTCCATGAGCCAGTCCGAGTACGCGCCGTTCTTGAACTTGTAGCGGAGCTTCCTGACCTCGCCGACCTTGACGTCCCCGTCCTTGACGTCCTCGCTCTTCTGGAAGCTCCAGGACCCGGCGCCAGCGACGCGCACGTACCGGACTTCTTTCTTCCCGGGCTTGCTCCTCTGCCGCTCGACGGTGGTGAAGAAGAAGCGGTCGTCCTTGCGCGGCGTGGCGCAGAACTGGGCGGCGAGGACGCCCGGCGCGCAGGCGTAGATGTTGGTGTCGTGGATGAAGTGGGCGATGGCGGCGTGCATGGGCTCGCGGGCGAGGAGGCGCGGCATGTAGTAGGTGATGACATCCTTGGGCGAGGGGTTGAAGCGGAAGCCTAGATGGAGCAAGGTGTCGATCTCGATCGGTGGCGGCGCCATCGTGGACGAACGAACGAATTGATCCGAGGCCGAAGGCCGAGAGGTTTGCAGGGGAGTTTTATAGACGAGGAGAAGCAGTACGTCGAGTCGGACTGGTGTTGGTGGTTGCCTGCCTGCCTGCCTGACTGCAGGTCGGAGTCGTTTCCCCGGCCGTTTCAGAGTCGAGCTCGGTACTCGGTAGCGGTGCGTTCCTCGTCTACGTACCTTGAGTCGACGGCCATGCATCACCCACCGTGGGCCGTCGCTGGTGCTGGTCGGCATGATGAATGAGGCCCTAGCTCGATCCCGGCGTTCGTCACCATGCACGCATGCCGCTGTCCTGTCCATCGCGAGCCTTGGTCACCATGCCTGGGCGTTGCACTGGTACCAACCACTGGGCCGCCGGCTCAAGATCGATCATCCAGGTGCTGGACGGACGACCGCCGTAACCAGCAGGACCCGACGTGGTTTGACGGGGACCTCCTACGGTCGTGCGATGGAGCGGTCACGAGGCAAGATACTTAGCACTTCTTTAAGTTCATTGAAGCCACGCCCTTCCGGTCAGTAGTCATCAGCACTCTTCCCTGATGTAGTATTTCTTGCCTACATCCTTTAGTTATGACTTTGATTACTTAAAAGTTTCTCCATCAGGCTCTCACTTACTAATTAACTCTTTTGTCTCTTTGATTCCCTGTTTGATATCTGATACGATTTTCCCCAAGTGATATATAATAATTTAGTTCACTGATCTTTATGTTTTGGTTGTTTTGGCATCGTTGGAGCCGGCACAGTAGTGATGAAGAGTGGTGGAGAGCCTCAAACGAATGGATGCCGTCGACACCGTCAGGCAAGAAACTGATCGACGACGATATGATGCCTCATGCATGACAATGCAGACATCAAATTGGTATGATTCATGTCCTGTTATAACTGCTATAATGATCTTCCAATAATCTAGCTTGTACAATGTAAGATAGCTGTGAAGTTCTAAGATTTCGTCTAATTACTAGCATCATGTCATGAAAGTTTCAACCCCCCGTTGCTAGTACTGTAGATAAGCCGTAGAACGGGCAAGGCAAATTTACACCTTCTTAATCAGAAATTCATTTATGATACGAGATGGAACGTACAACTAGGCTTCTGAAGCAGGGCCTTTTAAAAGGTGGAAACCTTTAACAATTCATTTCTAATCACTAGGTGTGCGACCTGTGCGCTTGCACAGCAGCGGCGGAGCTAGGATTTTGAATATGGGTGTTCGAAGTTATCGATACAGCTCCAAAATCTGAGAAATTATCAATGATGCCTCGTCCAAATTTCTAAACCATTTTTTTCTAGGCTGGAAAATAATATCTGCCCTCAATTACCTTTGGTTTCTCTTTGCTTTTGAGTGTATATATGCAGTACAGCTAAGACTTGACGTATGTGTGCAAAAAATCATGGGTGTTCAAGTGAACACCCATGAACCATGCTAGTTCTGCCCATGTTGCAAAGGCCCCCGAAGCTACAGCCCCCCTTAATCCCATACACTTAGTATTAACGATGTGTATTTTTTTTGTAAATAAACTAATGGAATGAAACACTATGAGGTATTAAACCAGTAGGTAATTTTTATAACCACTCTCAAATCAGTCGACGACTTTTACAATGACTCCCTCCTACTTTTAATTGATGCCCGTTAGGTTAATTCTTTTTCTGAAGTAAAAATATTATATTAACGACATCGATTTAAAATTGTAGGGAGTATATTTAATTAAGTGTTAGTGATGTCAAATAAAAATGCTTCTAAAATCAAGCCGTCAATGTTGCTTTGTCCCCGTAGTTTTTCCTGAAGTTTATCACCATTTAACATCATAAAAGTTTCAAGTTCAATGAATAATTTGCATAGGATTAAATCTAAAAGTATGATTTAGGGACTACATTTGACGTTTGCACAGGACCGACTGAATTCTTGGGACGGCCCTGACGGCTCCCCCCATCAGGTTCAGGTGTGGACTAAGCCCTTGCAGTGTTGTCGCACCGGCACCGCTCCCTGCACCGGGTTTATAATTCTTGTGACTTGCCGCCCATTAAAATTAGGTTTGTAGCGGTACATGTGCACATGTGTGCAATATATAGGAGGGTTGGAGTTTAGTTTTACCTTGCTAGTCTTGTGACAGAAATGCCAACATCACCAACTCTGAATTAACTTTTTTATGCAAAGTGAGGACGAAAACGTAAATAAATTGGTGTGAACGTGGGGTTCACCTAGTGTGCCCAATTCCGTACAAGCAATGAATAATTAAAAACCTAAAATCGACAGATATAGAAGAGAACTAAGAAAGTGGTATATATTTGTAAAAATGCAGAATAGTTTGTATAGTTGTAAACATAAAACAATCTATATTTCTACAAGTAAATAATAAGATATGTCTTTGAACCTAAACCATCTACTACCTCCATCCATAAATACATGGGTTTTGGTTTTGAAGTTAAATTCGTAGTTTTTGACTGTGGACGGTAATGGACATCTTTACAGTTTTATTCAAATCCAATTATATTATTGAAAGTCAACTGTGCCGTGTGGAGGAGTAGCCGAATTGGAATGGAGGGAAACTAAAGTTTCATTCAAAGTGGTGCGTTTTGTAGTTTTGAGATAAACTTACACGTTATTCTACAATACAGTATCAAGTAATTAAGTTGTATTATGATAACTTGCCATACTAATATGTAGGCATGTGATATCACATCTGGTTCTGTGAGAGTTTTGTATTACTATATGTCATCTAGTGAATTTTTTACTTTGTTTCTTTAATTAGGTCCAAAAACAATTATCGGGGTCACTGTTTCACGTGGACATGCCTGGCTGTACTTGCCGACCATCTGCCAGCCTAAAAATTGATAAACTTTTAAGCTAAGCGATCGTTTGTTTTCCCGGAGATGAGCATCCAGGCGGGGCATCAATACAAGGCCACAAAATATATGCATATAGTGAGACCTCGCGCTGGCATCCACAACTTGCGACATGCGGTTTCACGTGGTCGCCAGGCAGAAACGTCGGTAATGAGCATGTTACAACTTGCAGTTAAGATCGATCGCTCCGTGCTAGAAACACATAGTATGTTAAAAAAAATCAAATAAACAATCATACATAGTATGGGGGCATAATTAACATACCATTCTCTCTCAAATTCCATGTTGGAAGGGCCAAGCTGCAAGGCAAACATGTGCAATTGCTCTCCAAATTCTGAGTGGAGCTGCTCTATGGAATTGGTGGAGTGGAGCCAAATTTTGTTAAATCAATGAGACTCTTAGTCCCACATTGCTAGTTTAGTGACAGAAATACCAACACCACCAATTATGAAAGCATAAATAAATTGGTGTGAAAGTGGGGTTCACCTAGTGTGCGCAACTCCGTAGAAGCAACGAATAATTAAAAAAATCTAAAGTCAACTAATGTATCTTAGAACTAGGGAAGTAGTATATTTGTAAAAAATGCAGAATAGTGTGTATAGTTGTAAAGCTAAAACAATCCATATTCTAGAAATAAATAATAAGATATGTCTTTAAACTTAAACCATTTATACTATCTCCATCCACAAATATATGGATTTTGGTTCAAAGTTAAATTCGTAGTTTTTGAATGTCGATGGTAATGGATAAATTTTTGGGTTTAAGTCAAATCCAGTTATATTATTGGAAGCCAACCATGCCATGCGGATCGATGACCTGAACCGGAATGGAGGGAAACTAAAGTGTCATTTACATTTTGTAGTTTTGAGATAAATTTACACATTATTATACAATACACGCCTGGAGTCATTAGTATTCTGATAATTTGTCATACTAATATGTAGGCATGTGATATCACATCTGGTTTTGTGAGAGTTTTGTCTTACTATATGTGGTCTAGTGAATTTTTTACCCTGTTTATTTGATTAGGTCCTAAACAATCGTTTCGGGATCACTGTTTCACATGCAAATGTCTGGCCGCACATGCCGACCACCTGCCAGCCCAAGAATAGATAAACTTTTAACCAAGGGATCGTACTGTTTGTTTCCCGGAGATAAGCGTTTGCTTGCATCCACAAATTATACTCACTCCGTTCAAAATTACATATGTCATTCTAGACTTCTCCAGTTTTCTTAAATTATATGTCATTCTCATTTCTTAATATGCATATTTTTCTCTTCTAAGTACAGATTTCTCTCTTTCTATTACATCTTCTATCTATATTTCTCTTCTCTTTGTTTTCTGTGCACATAACTTTTTCACCTCTTATAAATTTTCATACTCAGAATTAGAATGACATCCATGTTTCTGAACGGAGGTAGCAGTACTCCATGTACAGATAGGAGCACGTGGCCACGCAATGAGCATGTTACAACTTGCAATTAAGATGGACCGCTCCGTGCTAGAAATACGAGAACTCAGCTTAGTCCCCCATCCCAAGAGAAACCATCCGTCCGAGCCACAGCCACGCGTATGCTCTACAGCTAGCCATACACGCACTTCGCAGTTAGCGTCTGGAAGAGTAGTACTCCTAGCCAATGTCGCCCGTCGCTGCGTCGTCGCCGGCCAAGCCCAAGGAGACATTAACCGATGCCGAGAAGCTTGGGTTCATCGAGGAGATCACCATCGATGCGGACGCCGTGCAGGAGCGCGTGCTGGCGGAGATCCTCCGCCGCAACGGCGACTCCGAGTACCTCACCGACAAATGCGGCCTCGCCGGCGCCACAGATCGTGCTACTTTCCGTGCCAAGGTGCCCATGGTGTCATATGAAGATCTGCGGCCGTACATCCGGCGGATTGCCGACGGAGATCGGTCGCCCATCCTCACCGGGGCGGCGCACCCTGTCTCCGAGTTCCTCACCAGCACCGGCACATCGGGCGGCGAGCGCAAGCTGCTGCCCAATGTAGACGACGAGATGGAGCGCCGGATGCCGATGGCCATCCTGGCTGGGGCAATCATAAGCCAGTAAGTTTAATTTAGCGACTAGCGCCAGTTGATGATTTACTAACATACATTATGGGTGTATACAAAAAACTGACGACGATGATATTGGTTGGCACAGGTACAATATTCCAGGAGCAGGGCTCGATAAGACTGACTCCAACAACAAGAGCTATTTTTGAGAGGCAATCGGCTCACTGCATCGTGTCTACAGTACTTTACATTCGCTTCGCTTCGCATCATCTCCAACAGCCATTGCAATTCTTGCCCCACCTACTTCGCCCCGCATCGCCAGCGCGCCCGCGCCGCCCTCCCCCGCCGACCTCCTCCACGCCGCCCTCCCCATCGAGCACCGTCCCCGTCGGCCGCCGACACGCGGAGCTCCCCCGCGCGCGCCGCAGCAGCAGCAGCCACGCCTTCCGCGGCGCGTCGCGGTACCGAGCCCGGTGCCCGGAGTGGAGCGCGCGGCGTCGGCGTCCTCGGTGCTGTCGGTGACTAAGGCGGTGGCAGTGCCGGAGCCGGAGCCGGAGTTGAGCGCGAGGAGAGGCCGAAGCAGAGCACCGCGACCTCCTTGGCGGCCAGCGCGCCCCTGCCAGCGCGAGGCGCGAGGAGCTCACGCAGGACACCCATTGCCGCAGCAGCCCTGACACCGCATCCACCCCTGCTTCGCAGCCTCAAATCGATCCGCCATGGGTGCCCCACGAATTCAATCGAATTGGTTTATCCAGAGGCCGCAGGACACCAAAGCCCAACTGAATTCAAGAAAAAATCCACCACAGCAAGCAACTTCTCCCAAACCAATTTAATAGTCCGCTGGACTCTTGACGGCGCGGCCGGAGCATCCGCCCCTGCTTTCGCGGTGGGAGCGGCGGAGGAGGCGAGGACGTAGCATCCGGAGCCCTCGTGCGCGACGGCTGCGGTGAGGTCGATGCCGTCGTCGAGGGGCACGCGGCGCGCGTGGTCGTGCGCCTCGCTGTCCAGGCACAAGGACCCCTGGCAGGTCGCCGCTCAGCAGCACGTCGCTGCGGCGCACTCGCCAGCGAGTCCACGCACGCCACGCTGCCTCCACCCGCATCCTCCGCCGGAGAAGTACTTTCCGTCTTTCCCTCGACGGCGAGGATGAGCGCGCCGGCTCCCGCGGACGCCGCGACGGTGGAGCGGATAGCAGAGAGGAGGGCCGGGCTGAGGTGGTGCATGCCGGTGCAAGATCGACGGCGAGGTCGGCATCGCAAGGGGCGAGCTCGTCGCGCTGCTGGGCGAGAACTGGGCCCCGTGCTCCTCGCGTCGTTGCTCGGCGGCGCCGATTTTGAAGCGGTAGGGCAGCAGCAGGAGGCCGGCGCGGGGGACGGCGGATGGAGAAGCAGGGGCACCGCCTCTACAGGACTGGCCGCCTCCATGGCCTGCGTGACGCTTGCGCTCGGTGGCGCAGGTACGCGCGGCGCCGTCGCTCGGTGAACCAGGCCCCTCGCGCCTCGCGCTGGCAGGGGCGCGCTGGCCGCCAAGGAGGTCGCGCTGCTCTGCTTCGGCCTCTCCTCTGCGCCGCCACCGCCTCTCCCGCGCGCGCCACCGCCTCCGGGGCCCACCTCCGCGCACGCCGCAGCGAATGCATCGGAGGAGAGAGGGGAGCCAAGTTTGGCTTCCCTCTCTCCTCCGATGCAAAAATGCATCGGATGATGCCTCATCTGTTGGAGGGTGAACAGTAGCACTAGAGGAGCCAAAATGGGTTTGCCTCCCCCAATGCCTCACCTGTTGGAGTCGGTCTAAGGGGACTGCTCTCTGCTTCCACTTCGTCAGATCGGAGACGACGACGCCCGGCGGTCTGCCAGCGCGGACCGTCCTGACCAGTTTCTACAAGAAGTGCACAGGTGGCGACATGTTCAGCACCTACACGAGCCCAGTGGCAGCCATCCTCTGCGAGGACACGTTCCAGAGCATGTACGCGCAGATGTTGTGCGGCCTGTGCCGGCGCCGCGACGTGGTGCGCGTCGGCGCCATGTTTGCCTCCGGCCTCCTCCGGGCCGTCCGCTTCTTGCAGACGAACTGGGAGCAGCTCGTCTCCGACATCGAGGCCGGAATCCTGAGCCAGCGCGTCACCGAGCAGTCCGTGCGCGAGGCGGTCGCCGACATCCTACGGCCGGACCCGGACCTTGCTCAGCTCATCCGCGCCGAGTGCTCCAACAAAGATTGGGCAGGCATTATCCCTCGCATCTGGCCCAACGCCAAGTACCTGGACACCGTAGTCACTGGTTCCATGGCACAGTATGTCCCGACCCTCCACTACTACAGCGGTGGCTTGCCGGTGGCCTCCACCCTGTACGCGTCGTCGGAGTGCCCCTTCGGCCTCAACCTCAGCCCCTTGTGTAGTGACCCGTCAGAGGTGTCCTATACCATCATGCCCAACATGGCCTACTTCGAGTTCCTCCCCGTGGACGGTGATGGCGATGATCAGGAGCTGGTGGAGCTCACTCGCGTGGAGGTTGGACGTGAGTACGAGATGGTGATCACGACGTACGCCGGGCTGAACCGGTACCGCATCGGCGACGTCGTCCGCGTCACGGGCTTCCACAACGCCGCGCCGCAGCTCAGCTTCGTGCGGCGCCAGAACGTGCTTCTCTCCATCGATCTCGACAAGACCGACGAGGCCGAGCTGCAGCGCGCGGTGGAGCGCGCGTCCCTTCACGGCGGCGCCGCCGTGCTGGACTACACGAGCCGGGCGTGCACCGACAGCATCCCGGGGCACTACGTCATCTACTGGGAGCTCCTGCTGCTGACCACCGACAAGAGTGATCAGGAGGTGATCAATGGCGACGTGCTGGAGAGATGCTGCCTGGAGATGGAGGAGGCCCTGAACCCGATGTATCGAGAGAACCGGGTGGTCGACCGCTCCATCGGGCCGCTCGAGATCCGCGTCGTTCGGCCGGGCACTTTCGAGGCGCTCACGGACCACGCCGTTTCACGCGGCACGTCGATTGGCCAGTACAAGGTACCCCGCTGCATCACCAATCTTCCGTGGGCCATCGAGCTGCTCGACTCGAGCGTCGCCTCATGCCACTTCAGCCCAGCGTTGCCGCACTGGGCACCAGGTCAGCCCCCCCCAAGCATGAAGGAATGCTTGCTTATAACATTGCACTGCCTGTAATCAATCCCTCAAGGCTTCTTGATGCACCTTCCTACTTGCCCCAGGATATTAGGAAAACTGCCGCTTCCTGAAACGTCTTGTTTATCAGAGAAACCAGAAGCAGCTAGAGGAATTGGAGTTATTAGTTGCAAAAAAATGTACTGGATGCTTCTTCGTTCCGCCATTTTAACTGTATTTTTTTTTCTGAATCATCATGTTTATTGGAGAATTATATTGAGAAAAACCTTACGATAGCTTTCAGAGCATTTCATTTGAACTGAACACTGCACTTTAGACTCTGAAACTGAAACGTTCAAGTTGCAACACTGCATACCATTAATTTATGCCCCAATCTATGCTGAGTATAGTTGCCACCGCCAAAGCAATCGGCAAACTTTTGTTTGACAAGTACTACTCCTTTATTAGCTTCATCAACTTTTTTATTACTTGAAAATCTCTGGATAATTTTTTCCTAACTTTAACATCCCTTTCATTGCAAACTGCAACGCTGCACTTTCACTAGTGAAACCGCAACTCTGCATTCCTAGCAGTCCAAGTCCTACATTGTTTTACTTGCACTGTAATCAGATACATGATACATTGATCACCATGAGCAGTTAGCAGTTTGTACATTGAACTCCTAGCTGTTTTGTATATAGATTAGAAAAGCTCCACCGATAACATTTCCCATTAAACATTCGGAGTTGGAGTAGTTGTACAAAATGTACTGAAAGCCTGAAACAACTTTCTTGACACCATTTCCTGTTAATTAAGAAACTAGTTTAACTGCAGATAAAGCACTTGTTGACAGCACTAGGATATCTTCAGAGAAACCACTTCCTGTTAATTAAGCTCTTGGAATTGGAGTTCTAAGTTGCAAGAAAATGAAGTGTACTGGATGCTTCATCTTGACACCATATAACTGTGAATCATGTTGTTGATTGGAGAATGGAGAAAAACCTTACGCTAGTTTTCAATGCATTTCATGTTAACTGAAACTCTGAATTTAGATTCTGAAACTGCAATTCTAAGTTGCAGCAGTGCATGTCATTTAGTATTAACAAATCATGTGTTTAGAGTTAGATATTGTTTTACTTGAATCTCTTGATAATTTTGCATAGTACGTTTGTTATCTGCAACTCTGCATTCATATTACTCCTGAATTGTTTTACTTGGACTGTAATCAGGCACATGATACATCAATCAACATCAGCCAGCCGTCAGCAGTTTGTACTTGGAGCTGTTTTGCATATATATGAAAAATAAAAATAAAAGTACAAAGACAATAATTCCCATTAAGTTTTCAGAGTTGAATAAGATGTACTGAAGACATGAAACATTACTCACAGACATCAACAGCAAATTTGAGTGGCCTTGTAATGCATTACATATTAGCATTCGGACAGGAGATTTCTGCTGCAGCTCTGCCTTGTAATGCATTATATATAGAAACATGTTAAATTTGAACCGGCCCCACTCTAAATGGCCAAGTAAGTAGACACAGCTGTTATAGTAACATGCAACAATTCATTTAACATCACCACCAAACTTCAGTGGTAGTACATGTTTGCGTTTAGACAGGAAATTTATTCCCGTATAAAAGTAAACATACAACGTGGCTTGCGGACAAATTTTCATCCGTGAAAACATTACAGGCGTTACCATCCTACTGTAGCTCATTGACAGCTGCTACCGCTTCTGTTGATACAGCAAATCTGCGAATGCAGCATCAAACGGGTCCATTTGCTTGCGCACTTGTTTCGGTTCTTCGTCCATGGCATCAAGCATATCATCCAAAAAACCTGCATACTGCTCCATATCATCATCATTGGCTTCTTGTTTGACCACACCAACTTGACTTGCCAAGGGCGTATCCTCTGCTTGTTCCGTCGGTGTTTTGTCAAGTGATGCAAACATAAACATGGGGTGATGAGGTGGTGCAAACGGATCCGGCACGCGAGCCGCGGGTGCAGGCCGTGGCGTGAGCGGCAATGGTTCCACCGGAGGTGACCGTGGCGGCAAGTGACGTGCCGCTTCTGCCGAAGTAGGAGGAGCCACGCCGCTCGGAGGCGTGCACGGCCGTGGCGATGGAAACGACGGAGGCGGACGGATTGGGGAGATGGGAGCACCCCTGATCCGCTTGGGGCACGGCGACTTGATGATCGGCGGCGGCGCTGACCTCTTGTACTTCGCTGGTGCGTGTGCGACCGCAACGGGCTCAGGCGGCGGCGCGGGTTGCTCGGCGAACGCGGCGGATTCCAGACGCGCTGCGGAGGCGGCGCCGGCGTTGGGGGACACGTAGATCCTGCAGAAGACGCGCTCCTTGTCGCCGACGACGGCGTTCTTGCAGCTGCACGCGCACGAGTACTCCTCCATGAGCCAGTCCGAGTACGCGCCGTTCTTGAACTTGTAGCGGAGCTTCCTGACCTCGCCGACCTCGAAGCCCCCGTTGTCCTTGACGTCCTCGCTCTTCTGGAAGCTCCAGGACCCGGCGCCGGCGACGCGCACGTACCGGACTTCTTTCTTCCCGGGCTTGCTCCTCTGGTGCACGACGGTGGTGAAGAAGAAGCGGTCGTCCTTCCGCGGCGTGGCGCGGAACTGGGCGGCGAGGACGCCCGGCGCGCAGGCGTAGACGTTGGTGTCGTGGATGAAGGAACGGATGGCGGCGTGCATGGGCTCGCCGGCGAGGAGGCGCGGCATGTAGTAGGTGACCACGTCCTTGGGCGTCGGGTTGAAGCGGAAACCTAGATGAAGCAAGCTCTCGATCTCGATCGGTGGTGGCGCCATCGCGACGAACTAAGATGGAGGAGCGCAGGGCACGAGATGAGAGCAGGGGAGGACGATCTGATGCGGAAGGCCGAGGTGTGCAGGGGGTTTCCTTTTATTGACAAGAAGAAGCAGTCCGATTGGTTGGTTGCCTGACTACAACAGGTCGGAGCGCGAACTTCGTTTTGTTTCCCCTTTTCAGAGTCGGGATCGGTAGCAGGGCAACCCTGAAGACGTCTCTGAGTCTCGACAGCAGGTGGCTATCGAGAGTTTCGTGACGAACAAATAGGAGCAGGGGAAGGTTATTTGATGCCGATTGTGCGAGGGTGCAGGCAGGGGGTTTCACTTTCATAGACCGGAGATGTCAGTCGGACTCGTATTGATTGTTTGCCGGACTGCAGATCGGAATCCTAACTGCGCTTAATTTGTTCCGCATTTCAAAGTCGGGATCGGCACTTCAGCAGCTTAGCAATGGCGCAACTCTGAACGCCCGGACGTCTCTCTCCACTGCAGGGTCATGGTCGAAGCTGACAGGCCTCGCGAAGTGGAAGCACCTGTGGCGTGTTCCTGGCGTGAGAACTCTGGAGCTTTGTTGACTGACAGTAAAACTTCTCTTCAGCGAATGTGTGGCCTGAACATTTGCAGCTTCAGACGATGCTAAGGATGATACAACTTGGGGATTTCTAAAGCTAGAATAGCAGTGCTTTTGATTAAGTTATGTGAACGAATGGCTACTGTCAGTTCAGAGCTTCTCATGTTTATAGGATGCAGAAAAGTTCAGTAGTAAGACAAAGTGCTCGGCTATGTTCAGTAATAATAAGAACTGCTCGTGTGTTCGGTACAGTAAAAAAACTGTTGTTTCAATTGAAAACAAACATTGTGCAATTTGGGCTAACAATGCTGAACTAGATAATTGTTGTCCAAGTAAAGGCAAACTGAACAGCAGTACTTCACCAGCTCAATTCATTCAACTACTTGAAATCTTTTGATGATTTGTCCCAAGTTTACATCCCTTTCATCCAAAAGGAAAATGGTGCTCACTTCCGTACATGTCGCTTTGTTGAACCATCACATGCTAAGGAAAATAGTGTTCTATCTCTATTTCTACCACAGTAGTGACTCGAAAAATCTGATTCATATGCTCCTCTGTAATTCCCTTACGTACTACTTAATCGTTGTTGTTGTTATTTGTATATGTGGCTGCCACCTTTTCCGAAATTCCTGTGCTTTCATGAGGGTGTTCCACAACTCAGGGAGCCTAGGCTGCAAATACTGTGCGGTGTCATCTGCAGTTGCTTGCTTCGTAATCTACTGTTGAGGATCCGACAATTTATCAGAGAATGCCGGCCTTTGAGAGCTGCAGGAATCATATCAGAGAATGGTGGCCTTTGAGAGCTGCAGGAATCCATATCAATCTACTAACTCTATCATCGTTTCACACACAGATTACCATCACCATTTGGCACTTTATATCTAGTTATTGTACATAGATTAGAGTTACAGAGACTACAGTTCGCATATTTAAGCTTATGGAACAGGAATTCTTTGTTTTACTGCACGAAGTGTATCAGATCCTATGCAGCTACCATTCTTTCTTCACAGTAATCATGTGATTCCTGCCATGTATGTTGTAATTCTATCAGAGTTTCCAATTCTTCAGAAGTGTACCTTCTTAATCAGGAATCCCATTTATGAAATACGATCCAGTAATCTGTTTGTTTCAGAATTCAAAATGCAGTTTGTTAAGGGTGCTTGATGTAGCGCTTTTTCAGATTTTACACCTTCTGCAGGTCAGCAAATTATGAAGGCAAAAGAAACTAGTACATGTGCCATGTGTAATTCATGTTCATCACCAGTTCTACATGAGAATTAAGCACACAACCTGGTTACCACCATCACGAAATTTCATACTACCACAGCATGATGAGAAATAATACACAGTACTTCACATACAACTGCAAAATGTCCTGAACGCCTGAAACAACTGAAAGACATCAACAGAAAACTTCAGTGACCTTGTCATTCATATATATCGCATTTGGACAGGAATTTCTGCCCTAGTTAAAGTAAACATACACCGTGGTTACATTCATGAATCAGGATTACAATGTGCTCCGATCCGACTACATGATATGATCGTTTAACTGTCATGTGAAGTTCTCGGTCTGCTGCTATCTAAGCACACATCATCTGATTCGCTGGCATGAATATTGCAGCAAACCAGTCCATATCATCTCGAGCTTCGTCCTCCTCTGCATGCTCTGTCTCCAAGGTGCCATCAAGCAAATTGACCAAGTCAAAGTCGTCGTCGTCTTGAGCCGCAGCAGAGGACTCCGCGCAGAAAGGATCACGAGCTGCAACCGGCGAGCAAGCTGCTTGCGCCACCGTGGAGGCCTGGACTGGAAGTGTCGGGGCGAGCGTCGGAGGCAGAGTCGACGATGGAGCCATACCGTGGCCAGGAGCACACGGTGGAGGGGTCTGGACGACTGCGTGTCGCGGCCGTTTGGTGCACGGCTGCTCGGCGATCGACGGCGCTGGCCTCTTGTTGGGCGTGGCGGCGGCCTCCTCTGGCACCGGTGGCGCGAAGGCAGCGGCGGCGGCAGCATCTTCTTGGCGTGCGGCGGAGTCTGGACCAGCCCTGGGCGAGACGTAGATTTTGCAGAGCACGCGCTGCCGATCGCCGACGACGGCGTCCTCGGAGCAGCAGGAGAACTCGTCCATGAGCCAGTCCGTGAACTTGCCGCCCTTCTTGTAGCGGAGCTTCTTGACCTCGCCGATCTTGACGTCGGAGCCGTCCTTGACTTCCGTGGTGTTGCCCTGCGAGTGCCACGATCCCGGGCCGGCGGCGCGCACAGCCTTGCTGGACTTGCCGGCCTTGTGCGGCTGCAGCTTGCAGGTGGTGAAGAAGAAGCGGTCCCCTGTTCTCGGCGTGGGGCGGAACTGGGCGGCGAGGACGCCGGGCTCGCAGGCGTAGATGTCGGCGTCGTGGAGGTAGGGACGGATGGCGGGGTGGACGGGCTCGCCGGCGATGAGGCGCGGCAGGGTGTAGGCGACCGCCTCCTGCGGCGTGGGGTTGAAGCGGAACCCCAACTGGAGCAGCCTCTCGCGCAGCGCCGCCATCTTCTCCATGGACGCGGAGAGAGGGAGCGGCGTGGCCGTGGCGGAAGAAGGAAGAGAGGGTGTGGGTGGTGTGGTTAGGGCACGACGGAAGGGGAGTGGTGCCCGTGGATTTATAGGGCGTTCTCGCAGGTATCCGACACGAATTCCGGTTAGTTTGCAAAGTTTCCTAAAACGAAACCAATTGTGGCGTCGGGGGCAAGCTATCCTCCCTCCTGGGACACGCCGACGGCAAATTGAGCTTTACATTGCTTCGGACACGGATTCGGGCGTTCCTGTATTGGGATCTTCTACTTTAGGCATTGCCGTAACCAGCGAAGAAGAAAGAGTTTCACTTTAGGCAGCAAAACAATGAAGCTCATTGCCTTTTTTTTGGCAATTTTTAATGCTGTTATTCGGAATTTATATGTTACTAGTGTAATGCAATGTTTACATTCAAGTAAGGAGATCGACAGGCTTCTGTTTGGGATTCTGATAATATTTTTGACATGGGATCCTGACAATTCGAGGCCTATCAAATTTGCAAAGCCAGTACTAGCTATGATTAGCAATCGCGGAAGATAATTAAGCGAAGTAGTAGCGATTCCTCAGCGGCAACGGCAGTTCAGTAACTTCAGTTTGTGAGGAAGATGAGAGAACAGAGCAGCAGAGTGCGGATGGGTTGATGGCCCAGATTGTAAAGCCCACTTAAGTACCCCTTTTTTATCAGCCACTTGAGAGCAATTTTTGATTATTTGATAATTTTATGAACTTTTTTTTGCGAGGATATAATTTTATGAACTTTCGCTAAAAGAATGATTATTTGATGGACTCAGGAAAACAAATTGACTAAACATAATTTTCAGAAAAAATGGAAAACTTTTGCAAGCTGTGACCAGACGTCAGGGAAGCCATGACCCGATTGCGGCGCCGGCGCGTGCCTTTAAAACTCAACGCACTTCTGACCATCTAAAATGAACACACCATTCTCTCCGGGGAAAAAAAAAAAAACCGCACCAAAGACAAAAAAATGAATGTAACCAATGAACTCCTGCTTCATTTTGATTCATTGAATACAAGAATTATTTTACATGCACAAAAGCTCAAATCATTAAACGGAGTGGGACAAATCAAACTATTATTGCACGCAGATACCAAACACGATACAGATCACCTTTCTTCCTTTTGAGTTAGGGACGTGCGCGCCCCTTCAGCACGTTCAAAATTGCACGCCCCTTCCGCCTGCAGATCCTACTATTATCTTGTGTGCTTCTTACCTCTGATGTCTATAAAAGCTCACAATGATTCATCAGGCTGCAGATTTGTACCATGATTTTAGTGCAAAGGAGCTGTGTCGATATCAGAACCGGTACATCTGCATTGCCGGGCCCCTTGCCATCAAAACTTTGCGATTTAGAACAGCAGGCAAACAGAACTGTAAGTGCTTCCATGAAATTAAGCTTCTTTCTGCAACTTGGTTGGCCTCTCCTTGTGTGATTCTGTATTGCAAAAAACGAGGGGGAATTATTCCATATCTGCTTCAATTGTTACAGTTGACAGAGAAGTAAATATCACTATCCAACGTTTCACTGAAGGTTTCTACCAAGAGACATAGGGTGGATGGGAGCGTTCAAAGTAAGAAAATTACCTGCATATCTCCTTTTCTTGTTAGCTCGCCTCCTCTTACGCTCAGCTTGTGTAAGTTCTGCCTCTTCTTTAACATCACCTTTCCCATCAAAAATTTCTTCAGGAGCAAGCATTGCAGCATCCGAAACAGCTACAGGTGCAACCTGCAAGACATAGAAATCATTACTTGAAATGCTCAAAGAGAGAAACATTGTGACAAAAGACACAAGGGATTTTGTACCTCTTCCATTGCCAGAGCAGGTACATTCGCTTGAATAGACATATCCTCAATGACCTGAAAAAAATATTCCACTGTAATCAGAAATGCGCACATTGTAGAAAAATAAATCAAACTATGAAGTAACTTTACCGGCTTTGGAGCAAAGTGGAAATGTGATAGTGCATCCAACTTCAAGCATATCCTCTTAAATAAAGTATTTGCCTGGGTAGAAGTAAACAGTACATATCACTTAGCTAACAGCATACCAATGTAGGATAAACAAAGTGATGGAACAAACATATAAACAAGAGGCGAAGGGCCAAGGTAATCATTCTCCCAAAATGGTCCATGTAAAGCATGACTTTATCTGTATACAACTCTATATGATAGTTCAAAGAAAACCATGGTAAAATGACTAAAGACATCCAATTCATTTCATTTATCAAAAAAGTAACTCTAAATCAATCGAAATAGTCGAATAGCCCTGGTGATCAATTGCATCTCCAGGGCCGAAAAAGCATGGCCAATCATCATTGTCAAAAGTTCTCTTTCTTGATATTGTGGAAATCGTCAAGCATACTAACCACAAAACGTAACACGAAAATCAGTGACAGTGCAGTGTTTAAATAATAGCATCTGCCACGAATTCAAAGATAAGAAACAGAGAGGCTGATAAGACTATATAAAAAAAAGGACAAATAAGAAACTGAGGACGAATATATTCAGAATTAAAAAAAACAACGTATTCCCTGGATTCTAGTACGCAGGGAACAATTACACACCTCTTTCTTCAGCTCATCTGAAATAGAAAGTGGGGCAGGTGCAAGGCCAGTTTTTTGTGCATAATCTTCCTGGACGAAAAAATCATCAACAGTAAATGGACTTGCGTGTGTAAACTAACACTAATCACAAATGTATCTGTTGGCAAAAAAAATAAATGTATGACAGTGCAAACCTCATAAAGTTCAGCAAGTCCCTTCTTGCTCTTACTCTCATCCTGTTGCAACAATACTCACAATTGTAAGATATCAGTTGTGGTCATCTTACGGTTACCATGAAAAGTTCTATTTGATGCACAAAAGTAAAACCATACCAGCTCCTTATGCTCCTTTGGAGCTTTAGTTGGCAAGAGTGAAGGCTTCTCGACATCATCAAAATGACCCTGTAAAAAAACCAGGAAATCAAATAAAAAATATTAGTGACAGCCAATCTAAAAGAAACAAAGAAATCGGTGCAAAACTGTTCCTCAGAATTTACTCAATGCAGCTTATGCTCTGCAATACGACCGTCGCTTGAGAACACATGATCAGATCAAAAGGCAAAAAGATAACATGTACCTCTGCAATTCTTTTCTTTATCATATCTTCAAGAGAAGCAGTGACTTCCTCAGTTATTACAGGTGCAGGTCTTACATTGTGCTCAAAATCAAGGTCCACTTCTAATGCACTATTTTTGGGCCTTTTGGAAGCAGTAACCTGCCCAAAAAAGACTGTTCAGTATATTAAGAATTCAATTTTGGTAATAAAGTATCATCAACGATTGTCAAAGTCAGAAATCTGTGTCGTTATGAAAAGTTGTATAGGATGCTGTTCATCACCTCTCCCTGCATGGTCCATGTGTTGGGTTCAAGAATAGCTTTCTCCATTTGTTCTATTTCAGCATGCTTCTTTAGACGCTCCTTTTCATGAGTTGAGAGAACCTGTTCATCCTGCTCCTGCAGACAGGGAAAAATATTGATAATTAGTATATGTGCATACTTCAAGTTGATGAAGTAGATCTAATGCTGGACTGACATTTCTATCATCATCCTCATCACTATCATCGAGTTCAATTTCTTGTGCTTCATCCTTGAACTGAACTTTCTTTGTGGAACTGTCTCTCTTCTTGACTTGTTTATGTCCTTTCTCAAAAAAATCCTTGTACCTGACAAAGCAACCCTTGATGGTTAAAGCATTGTACAATATATGTCATAGTTCGTAAAGAAATGTCATGATACTGCAGATGCATGACTATAACCAAAGGCTGCGCGTACTGGCTAAGATTTGGTCGATTTTCAACCTAACAAAGCTTTGTTGCCCAAAAAAAAGAGTTAAAAATGAAAAAAATAAGATCTTTCATGATGATTAGCAACTGTCCAGTTAAAACCGCTTAGTCTTTAAGGGATTTTTTTAAGAACTGTTAGGGATAGTTGCATTTGAACCGTCAGGGATAAAATGGCATCTGCAAACAAGTTGGCAGAACATACAGCTTAATTTCCTTCCCAAACACTCCGAGTTGTTATGCAAAAAAGGAGCACAACTTTTCCATGCAAAAAACATTTGTTTTTTGAGCAATCATCCAAAACTTGTTTCAATGGATCCTAAGGAAGGTGGTCGAATATAGCTATTTTTCTCTCGGTGAAAGTTTCTTGTCTCGTTGAAGGTAGAGATGAGGTTTTATGTCAATGGAACCTAACTTTACCATAGGTTATATATTTATACACATTACAAATGATGCATTTAGAATGCAACTTCCCCGGTTTTGATGCACTCCCAGTTCCCCCACACATGCTAATGTATATATGGAGTAGGTGTTTTCCTATCTTAGTGAAAGTGGCAGCAAGCTTCATACTGAAGCAAACTTAGGCCAATTCATTCTGTTGTCATCAATTCTTCAACTGTCATTGCACAGATTGAACACCTAATTTGCTTTGTTTTCAAATTCGAGTACCAACCTCACGTAAGCATTTGGATTATGTCATCACCTCAAGAAATTCAGATATCTATGTATTCGTAGCATGAAAAAGAAAAGCCATATGTCGCGAAGGTTGCACATATATAAATGGTAAATTCGGGGGAAATTAATGGAACATTATTCGGGCTATTTCAAATTTTAAATGAGTAACATCACCAACTCTATGAACTAAACATACAAGCGTCATAAAAGTGATCCCACGAATAAAAATGCTATTAATAGATAGCTAATACCAGTATTCAAACAATCAAAACTTCAAATCAAATAAGTATATTATCAGAACTGATTTGTACTCATCATAATAGTACAGTTGAACTTGAAAGTGCCATACAAGACTTACATTATATCACCACCAGTTTTTCCTTCATCTTCTTCATCATCATCCTCAAAATCTTCCAACTACAGTTAAGAAATAAATAATGAAGCTAATGAACACAAATCTGTGTACCTACTCAAATAAAGAAAACACAATCTAACTGCCAAAACAATTCCATTAATTCAGGCAGCAATGTAACTTCAAAATGTGTACTATCTGGCATCGTGGCACATTTACTGAGCTAGCTCACAATACTGAGTTATTTCGCTCTGGCATTTAACAGAAACTATGGCTTGAATTCCTAAACTAAGTCCTGCTTACGGACGTATATCTTTGTTTTGTATACGAGCTAAAGCTTATCTCCCTGAATGTAATGAGAGTATGGGCAAGAAGTTCTTACAGTCAAATCTTCATCCTCCTCATCTTCTTCATCTTCATCCTCATCCATGTCCTCATCATCACTATCCTCCATCCAGTTTTTCATTGCCTTCTTCTCTTTTGCTCGCTTTGCGCCCCCACCGTACTCCTCTTCCTCAGCCTGCTCCAGAAACTCCTCCAGGTGCTTTCTCTTCAGGAACTTGTCCTCCACTCCATTCCCCTCCAATTCATCTTCATCTTCCTCATCATCCTCTGCCATTTCATCTTCATCATCTGTGCCATCCAGCTCCTCTTCTTCGTCCTCCTCCAACTCCTCCGATTCGCTGTCTTCTTCGCCCTCCTCTGATTGCTCCTCCTCGGCGCCTGCAGGCGTCTCTAGACGAGGCGCCGGCTGCGGTTGCGACGGGGGTTGCTGCTCGAGGCGGCGGAGCTGGCGGTGCAGATGGGGGAGGAGGGGGCGGGTGAGCAGCTCAATCTGGGACCAAATCTGCTCGACGTCGAAGGCGGGGCCCGCCAGGAGGCTGGAGAGCGGCGGCGGCTGCGCGGGGGAGAGCGGCGCCAGCGAGGAGTAGATGTGCTGCGAGGCAGCGCGGGCGGCGGCGGCGAGGTCGGCGGAAGGGGAGAGGAAGAGAGCTGGGTCAGCATCACTCAACCGCCGCAGCGCCGCCACGCCCTTCTCCGCGGCCGCCGACGCGTCGAGCGGCTCGTCCAGGTCCATCGCCATTGTAACGCGGGGAGTGGTGGAGGTCGAGGAGGACGGCGGGGCCGGGGGAGGCGCGGCGGGGAAGGTCTTTGCTAGGGTTTTGGAAGAAACAAGATTAATTCTCGGGAAAATTTGCAAAACTGTTCCTCAGACACAAAAACAATGTCCAATGGGATTTCCACCTCCCCCCTTTTTCCTCCAACACAGAAGCAGATGTTAGAAGAACACTTTTATTCATTTTTAAATAGAAAACATTATGCTAACATCGTTTGCGGAGGTAATATTTACTAAAAAAATGCTATTATTAATACCGTTTAAGTATCACTTGAAATTTAGACATAATTCCGAGGAAATAATTACATAAATATGCTATCATTAACCATATGTTTCACTTGACATTTTGATAAATTTTGGACTTATAAGGTGATAGGGAGACATATTTTAATCATTCACCGGTTGGGTGAGTTCTTCTAGAAGAAATGCAGGTTATGTCATAGCTTTTAGAATGTATATATCGCCAAAATTATGAGGAATACGAGGTTGTATGTTTAAGAAATCAAACGTAAAATTTTGAATGATGAAGGGACAAAAAAAGAACTTTGTGCCAGTCCACCAGTCACTAAGAATAATGAGATGAGTACTAATATGGTGTTGGGCTCGAAGAGATTACAAATTTGCCATCGCTTTCACACTCTTTAACACTTTATTACTTGCATCACTCCCGCGATCAATTCCAATCATATTCTCCGCGTGGTTGCGGCCTAAGTCAACCAATGCTAATTAACAAAATTATATCCACTAATAATAAAAAAGGTGGAACTAAGCCGGCCACAGATTCCTTCACTCTTCTGGCACCTCCCCGTCAAAAAAAAAAACTCTTCTGGCACCACGAGTGAGATTTGGTCTTCTAGAGTCCAATTATCAATTGAGCTCGTTTTCGTCCCTTGCAATATAAATATAGGGTGTGATCGGAAAATGATTTGCAAATCGGGTCTCCTCATCTCAATGCGAACGATGGCGTGCCTGAAAAATTGGGCAACATTGAGACCTGGGCTTCATTTTGATCTTTTTGGATGAGATAACCTTTGATTATAGCCACGTGACATTAGCGAATTCTTCCTATGGCAAGCTATTTCACTGGTTTTGCCATTCTTTCGATGAAAAATTTTGAACCGGTAGTTATTTCTTAATCCGACCGAGTTAGGTTGCGCCTGTGGTGTCCGTCGCTCACCCAAGTCCCAAGTGCTGAAAAAGGACCTCGCCTGCCTACCAATGCCACTTCCCACGCGGCCGGGCGCACAGCCACTCCCTGCGCCGGGGCTCATAACTCCACAGCCGCCGACACTCTGGGCCCGTAGGATGTTGAGATGTGGACCAGGCCCACGCGGTGCCGTGGCCACGGGTTCTTTGCTTCCCACGCGGGAGAGAGAGAGAGAGAGAGAGAGACGGGAAGCTGCAGCTGCGACCTCTCTCTCCAGCTCCGTCCAACTTCCACCATACAAAAGATTTGCGTCAAATTCGAGCAACACACACCGCGAGTCTTCAATCGTACCGGCGATTTATCGACTCGCGCCCATCAACCGGGTTCAGCAAGCTTCGTTTTCATCGATCGATTGAGGTATGCAGCATGCGCCTTTCGCGGCCGGTTCGTTGTTCGTTCTTGTTTGCTTTCCCCTTCTCCCCTCCCTTTCTGCTGCCGCCTAGGCTTGTTCTCGATGTCATGCATGATTTGGTGTCTTGGAGCGTCTGCAGCTGCTAATCGCGAATGCTTGCTCAAACATTTTTCTTCAGCTCTGTTCCAGGAACTTCATTAGGACATAAACACCTGGGTGAACTTTTGTGCAAGTGCAGCAGCTCTATTGCCTCAATTAAGAGAACAGTATTTGCATGCCAAAATTGTTGTTGACCAAAATTTTCCCTGTAGCTGTAAGGCATTGAGCATCAGATTTTATAACATCATTTTTGCTCCTTGCAAACGAAGTATATGATCCATTTCCTGAGGGATATAAACTGCTGATAGCGTTTGATCCCAACCTGAGTTCTTTATACAAGTCAGAACATAAGTTCAGCATGCAGTGCAGATCATAAAATTTTCTGTGGCAATTTCCTTTTTGCAGAATGTCAAGCCTCGAGGAGCCACTTGGTCTCGGAGACCTGCCAAAGTTGAGTATTAACAGACTTGAAAGGTTCTCTTCTTCGCCAAGTGCTTATCGCAGGACAACAACTGATGATCGCAATACTAACAAGTAAGATATACTATTATGAACATAGTTTCTTTGCCAAATGAAAATGGGTATGGAAAAGAAAAATGTTCCTCGTTTGTGTCTGGAAGGTTTCAAATGATTAGTAAGAACAACTGAAATGCTCAACATCAGAGAGTTCTAAAAAAATGTTCAACATCAACAAAATGGACAATCAGTGTCACTTTACTAATTGTTTAAATTTCAGGTACAGCAACTCCTGCAATGGTAACAGCCAGATGATCTTCCATGGAATTTCTCATCCGTGGCAAACACAATGCCGTAATGCCAATTCATCCTGTGATGGTGGAGTGGAGCTTAGAGATCTTCCTCGAAAGGTAGTTTAAATTGCACATAGAACTGATATGATAATACTTTTTTGCCCATCATAATCGTTATGCCTTGCTATAAATCCAGTTTTCCATCATAAGCTAAACAGGTGTCATGATAGTAGCTACTGGACCAGTACTGTACTGGACTTCCCTTTAATCCGTTTGACCAACAATCTGTCTTCAGGTTCTGAGGGATCTACCGAGGTTTGTGAAGATAGTTGAAGTGGGACCACGAGATGGTCTGCAGAATGAGAAAAGCAATGTACCGACATCTGTAAAGATCCAGCTGATACACAAGTTAGTGGCGGCAGGCTTGTCAGTAGTTGAAGCCACAAGTTTTGTTTCCCCCAAATGGGTCCCGCAGGTAATGTATTCAGACCATAGGAAGGATACAGCAGGCTTATAGTCCATTAGATGGTCGTGAGTATCTTATTTAGCTGGGTTTGGAAACTGCAGTTAGCTGACGCAAAGGATGTACTCAGTGGGATCCCGCAAGTGCCTAATGTGCGGTTTCCAGTGCTAACTCCTAACCTCAGAGTAAGTTGTATATTTTTTTCTGTGTTTACTTTACAGAGACAGCAACACTTCCCCTATTTTCTACTGAAGAATCTGATGTAAAGCAATGGAATGTATTTTACAGGGATTTGAGGCTGCTGTTGCAGCTGGTGCAAAAGAAATTGCAGTTTTTGCATCTGCCTCTGAATCCTTCTCTAAGTCCAACATTAACTGTACCATTGAGGAAAGCCTTGTTCGGTACCGTGAAGTCACTGCCGCAGCCAAGAGACATGGACTGCGTATCCGTGGGTAGGTTAATAAACTGTTAGCCTCTTGATGAAGCCTGGGACAAGTATAAGCAAATACTTGAAATACGAAAGCTATTTGGCTGCATTCTGATCTGAATTTCACTTCCTCTGTTTGTAGGTATGTTTCATGTGTGATTGCTTCCCCTGTTGAAGGCGCAATCCATCCGTCGAAGGTGGCGTATGTTGCTAAGGAGCTCTATAACATGGGCTGCTCAGAGATTTCACTTGGCGATACAATTGGTGTAGGTACACCAGGTACTGATTCTTATTGCCTGTGTGCTCACCCTTTTTCTCTTTTTGGTTTTACTTGAATTGTATTCGGAAACTGACCAAAGTAGCAATGTTCTACTTTTTGTACAATTTTGACAAACTTTTACTCTGCTGGTGACAACATGGGCTGAATATCAACTCTTGGCCTCACAAATAATATACATGAGTTCTAATATCTCACATCATATCTCTTATTCTGGTGTCTGTTTCAGGTAGTGTAGTTCCTATGCTTGAAGCTGTCATGTCCTTTGTTCCCGTAGATAAGATTGCTGTTCATTTCCACGATACGTACGGCCAAGCCCTTTCCAACATCCTAGTCTCCCTTCAGGTAAGCAAAGATATATTTCGATATATTTATTCTGTCTTGTCACCACAAGTCCATAACAATTCCGGAAATCTCACCATAACCTTCTTTGCTTCGTCAGATGGGGATCAGCATTGTGGACTCATCCGTGTCGGGCCTGGGAGGCTGCCCGTACGCGAAGGGTGCCACTGGCAATGTTGCCACGGAGGACGTGGTGTACATGCTCCATGGCCTGGGGATGGAGACCAACGTTGATCTCAACAAGCTCATGGAAGCTGGCGATTACATCTCCGATCATCTGGGAAGGCCATTGGGCTCCAAGACTGCTACTGCTCTGCGGAAGCTAACCTACTGATGGAGGATCACTTTTGGGACCCCAAATAGAAACTTCTGTTGGTATCGTCACACGTTGCTTAAGCGGCAAATAACATGAATGTCTATCATCTCCCGTTTTAGTTTGCATTTGGGTGAAAATATATAGAAAACACACTCTTGAAAAAATTCACAGAAACACATATTTGTATACACGTATTTGTATCGCCATTCGACTTTCCTGAATAAACATCGTCATTGCGGAACGAAAATGCTAAATGTTTTTTTGGGCAAGCCGCGAGTCTTGGCATTTTTTAACATATATGTTATCAGTGCTCCATCAATTGCGTACCCATTGGATCAGGAATCTGATCTTTAGTATAGCTTCCATCTTTGCCAGCCTATGACTATGTCCATATGCAGTTAAACCGAAAATATACAGATACGTTGAGGTAGTATTTAAGCAGACTTGTGCTGTGCCCTGCTAATAATAATATATTTCGGCCTGAAACAATCCTCACGCACGTCCCATTACTGGCAACAGGGGATCATAGTTTACGGAAAGCTAAGGGAAAAAACTCACATGACAAGAAAGAGACCAACTTATTTAAGCTCAATCATTTACCTTGGGGACATTGTTATAGAAGACATCTGCTACCTAATACTACAGATTATATCCTCGCAAAAAATAATACTGCAGATTATATAATGCCACGTTTTCCCATCAAGTGCCTGCACCGACCAGAACTACAGATTTTATAACCTTAATCATTAAGTACTTTTAACCTCTCATGTTAGCATCTGGGAAGGCCATCGGGATCCAAAACTGCTACCGCGCTCTGCGCAAGCTAACCGCCTGAGCACCTGAAGATGACTTTAGATACCCCAAATAGATATACTTCTGCTGGTGTTGTCACACACGTTTCGGAGTCAAATTATATGGATATCTATCATCTCTCGTTTTAGTTTGCATTTGCGTGAAAAATATACAGAAAAATTGTTTGGGATTCCATCAGACAGACATATAACAGAATGTCGTGCAAAATGAGCAACGAAATGCCCTTCAAGAAAAAGCATGTGGTGTTTGTCCTGCCCTCGTAATAAAAGGGAGCGAGAACTTGCCGCATTTGTCACTATTTTGCACATCTGAATGAATGTAGAATTATCACCTCAAATTTCAGGAGGCTCATCGCTTTGGCTACATTACATATTTCACTGAGCTGCATTAATCCGTCGCCATGCTCACACCAGGCAGATTTTTTAGAATGGCTAGACTTTGCTTCAAATGCGCCTTGGCTTGTTCGCTCTTTTCAGACTCGCATAGTTCGGCAAGCTCATCCTCGAACTTGGCCTCTGTTCTGCCTATCAATGGAAAATCTCTATACAACTTGCTCAACTCAAGAAGGCACTCCGAAGCAGCAGTATGAAACTGAGAGAACAGGAGCAATTGGTGAGAAACAAGGCTGCTCTAGGCACCAAGTGATAATCACAAACTCAACGGAATTTCAAGAACCATTATTGGTTTGCAAAATTACAATGTCTATTTAAATTTACATGGATATATTATTAAATTTATAAAAGGAAGTACATATACAACTAAAACAATAACATAGCCTTTTGTCCCAAGCAAGTTGGGGTAGGCTAGAGATGAAACCCACAAGAAACATAAAGGAAGTACATATAATATATTTAAATCATGTGCCACCTATAATTTATAAGCAGGAAGATGGCAGATTATGTTCATGTAATGTATTGCCATGAGAAGGTAACAAAAACAAATATCTCATGTCACCAGCTGTTCAGGCTAGGTATATACAAAAAATTACCTGAACAATTTTAACTAGGCGTATGGATTCTACTACTTTTGGTGACACCAAATGAAATAGCTGAAAAAGGAAAATAACAAGCTTGTCAGAAGCAATGAAGAATAATGTCAACTGCAGAATAGAGTCAAACTAATTTAGTATAGACCTCCTGAACCAAGTAAGGTGCGTCTTGAGGCCATGCGTTACTATCATCAGAATTGTGAAACTTGTTGCACAACTCTCTGATGCACAAGAAGGATGACAACTTAACTGCTCATGGAAAAAGGTGCATATGCATTAATATGGCATTTTGAAGCATTAAGGATAAGTAGCAAAAAAGTTTGTTTATAATATATTACAAGTCCGTATTTGAGATCATACCCTGCCAACTCTCCTCAGTTGAAAGAGAGTTTAATATTACTTCTAAAACATTTTTCTTTTGGTCGATAATATCCTGTGGAAAAGCAATACTGATGCAGGACGTGACACAATTGAGCACTTTATCAAGAGAAACAGAAGCACCTTCACTTTCATCTTGTTCTGCAGAAAAGAAGTCATAAAACTACAAGAGTGAAGGAAATATTAAACGAAATAAATTAGATAGATTAAAGATCCTCGCATGTCTACTACACAATTATACTAGAATTGTCTATCAAAGGAAGTATTACAGTTCTGTGTGTGCAACTCTCCACAATCATTAGAACACATTACAGAACATCAACATTGATAATTATATATGTCAGAACATAACTTGAGGCTTCACTTTCAGATTCAAAAAGACAAACCAATCAATGATACCAACTAAATTTTACCAATTAGCATGATCACTTTTCAAAATATACATGAGCATTTAGATCCTACAACCCTTTGTTAAGGTCATGCAAAAGGAGGATATCAATGCATCGTTCTGAAGTTCCACATCAAGTTACTCTTGAAATGGTATTTTAATCTTAAAAGTGTGTTGCGGAAAATAACAACAAATTTTATAAAAGGTGACAGAAAAGGGATAATCTTGTATCCAAATACAAGAAGATTAGTTAGGCACAGTCACTAGTTGAATGCATTAAGGGGCTCAAGATAATGACTGACCAGCAGTACTGGATGAGGTAGCTGAAGATGGACCCTTAGCCTTACGAATGACAGATTGGTTAGAAACATCGTACAACATAGGAAAAATACTATTGAAAAATCCCGGATCTCTGAACGCTGTAATGACCTGAAAAGTTATGAAATAAAAGAAGGGAAGAACATAAGTTAATGGTATTATTTGTAAAATCTACAAGAATTGCCGAAAGGCCATCTCACTGCAAAACCTGTGCCAATAAAATGGAGAAATAAGAGGATGTCAACCTTCTGTAGTTCATTAGTTTATGTATATAGCCAAGGTCCCAAAATCTTTAAACGGATTAAATTCCCATATAATAAGGTTCATCAAGGAATATAACATCTCTTCCTGTAGTATCATTGACAGAAGTGTTCTTCAAATTATTTTCTAAAGGCTTTTTTCTGAGACACCTATCGAGTAAATATGCTTGAAAGGCAAAAGGACAGTTATCTATTTGCAGGACAGTTGACAATCATGTTGATAAGAAAGGGGATTTCTGGCCCAGTGGTTCTCGCGTACCACAAATCAGATCCACAAGTGTCCTCCTTTGCGATTCGTGCACTGAAGGAGAGGTGACGGCCCATTAATATCGCCCAGCCCACTCGCTCCCTATCTCCGCTTCTTTCTCCCCTACACCGGCAGAGACGCGACGCTCCCAGCAGGGTGGAACTCGGCGGGGCGCGCGCGACGGGTTTCGGCGACCTCCACAGCGACGCGAAGATCCCTACCTCGCCGCCTCCCTGCCGCGGCAGGGCAGGGTATCGCCGGAGGTCCACACCAGGCGATAACCTGCGCGCCCAGCAGGGTGGAGCTCAGCGGCGGCGCGCGCGACGGGTTTCAGCAACCTCCACAGCGACACGAAGATCCCTACCTCGCCGCCTCCCTGCCGTGGCAGGGAAGGGTATCGCCGGAGGTCCACGCCCGGCGATAACCTACCACGCCAGCGGCAGCCGCATGACCACCACCGCCCCAGCCTCCTCTAAGGCCCACGGATATCGTTAAGCTCCCCGATCCAAACCCTAAAACTTTGGCTGTAGATTGCTCATCGGAGACGGGAAACTCCGGCGAGGTCTGCACCCACCAGCGATGCTCCTCCCCATTTTTCTTTATTCTCTCAGTTGATGGTGATAACGGAATCCATTGCTACAGATTGTGGTATGCAAGCCATAGAGGGCACCATTGAATTTCTCTTTTGATAAAGAGAGTGTTGAACCATTCAAAAGAAGAAAAGGAAATGTTTGTCAACAGAACAATAAGACTTCCCTCAAAAAAAAAAAAAAAAAACAGAACAATAAGACTATAGCCTCTGTTAGTGGCCACAGGTCCAATATTTAGATGAAGATTGAAGGGAAAAGGGGGATTACTTTGTCTAAACACAAGAAAGCTGCTTCACGGTACACTTTTGACCTCCTACTGCATGCCGCACAAACAGCATTCTGTATAACACTTGGCAAGGTGGAGTCTTCTGCAGTTATAGCAGCATGGCAGCTAGAACACAATGAAGCTAGTGCATCCAAAATAGCTTCTTTTCCCTATTGAAAAATGTAAACAGACAAAATTAATTGTGTTCCAAGTCATGGGAAAAGATTTAAGATAGTGCTTAAGAAGTCCATCCAATTTCTGTTCCATGAAAATATGAAGAATAGTATGAGTTACCTCCCAAAATCGACCCGGTAGTTCTTTCAAAAGTGATTTGAGAATATTATGGTGGTGCACTGAAAGGGATTCTCCCAAAGTATTGCACAGCATCTTTATGGCTTTGGCTGACTGCAAGTAGAAGCTGTACAATAAGTATATTACAAGCTACAAGACCTTTTACTGCTACCAGTGTGATACATATGAACAGGAAAATTATGAAACAGATACTGCACCTTTCTTTTGCCAGACCATGATGACGATGACATGCAATCACACAGAAGAGATACAGTTTCTGGTAGATACAGTGATAAGGTTACTCTTTCACTACTAGGAATATCCTCCCAAAGTTCTTCATATAAGGCACTGGTGTCTTTGTCATCATCAAATCTAAAATGAAAGTTTTGTTTATACAAATGGAAAGGCTTTGTCTTTCAAAGATACTGAATTCAACATCATGAGTATCTGGAAAATTAATATTACAAGTCAAGAAAATGCAATGTTAAAATATGCCTTTCACATACCTTGAAGCAAAAATTACAGGGATAATCGCTGCATTGTACCCACTAAGAACATCTCCTGCATTGCTTAAGTAGGCTTTAATAAGAATCGCACCAGATAACTGATCGCTCTTCCCACCTAAATGCAGAGCTGTAGTATCTTCAATAAGCTTCTGAGCCTGAGGGGGGCTGGCATATTTCAAAACTGTAGCACAAGAAGAAGCAAAGGCCCTTTTTGCTGCATAACTCCTTTCCTCCAGAACAGCACTAAACAGCAACTTCAGTAACATTGTTGTGAATGGTTTGATGTCGATCATGACCTTCTGTACCAACAAGGTGATAAAGCTAGCAACACCGACCCTGAAATCAGGCAAGAAATGAATGGCGCATATGAGAAGTGCAGCATTTAATATCATATCGAGTAAGGTTTACAATAGAAGAAACCGTAACCTTGTATTAAGACCAACAGCTGATCTAATCATTTGAGCCAGGCGAGGAACTAATAGATCAAGTGAATTCTTGTCAACAACTTTTATACAGATATCAAGAGTTTCCCACATTGGAGAATCTTTAGCCACAGCTATACGCAGGCTTTCAAGCTTTTCAGTTTTGATGCCAACATTCCCTGCATGCATCTTTGATCCAAATACAGGAGAGAGTAAAGCGTTGCATCGATGGGGTATACTACTGCTGAAGCATCATCATCTATTGTTACAGAGAAGAAACAAAATTAGCATACCTCAACATAGTTCAGCCTTTGATCCTCAAGACTTGACAAGCATTCAAGCATACAGCTGACAAGTTCTGGAAGATGTGGCCGAAGGGCAGGACCAGCACCCTATAGACAAAAGGAAGACATAAGCCGAGGATGTTCTCTTTAGTCATTTTCTTATGTAAATCTATTCCTAAAACTTTTTTCCTTTGAGGAATGTATTCCTAATAAATATCATTTGGTCTCTCTATTTTATTTCCCTTTCAAAAAGAAGTTAAAATACTTGAGGCATTTTGCGCACAAAATAAAACTATATATTCAAATCTCTTTATTGTACAACGAGAACATTATAGTATTTCAAAAAAAAAGTTGGTAAAACAAACAATATAGTATTTGCCTATTGCCATCCAAATTAGTAAGAAAATGGAGGAATTGCAGTCTATCTTAGTGGAAATAGCATATGAAACTGCTTTAGACAATAAAATAATATGAAGTTTCTCTTCAACACCACCATGAGAAGGCATCCAATTGATTAGGGCATAAATGCATTAATAGTACTATGATAATTTTCTCACTCATGTTAAAGAGAAAAAAACAGGAGTCAAGAAAAATACCACGAAATTTTGCTAAATGCATGAATCTGTTTCGCAGTACATATAGACGTGAAGTTGTAAGGTCAAAATACCTTAGCAAGCTTCATGACCAAACTAATAGAGGCTTTTTGAACACTTGAAACTTTACTGAGTATGCCTTCAGAAAGCAAGTATGGCAGTACAATGTTCATTGTTTCATTTGCATCAGAAGTAGAAGTTAGTGACACATCACATAGCCTAATCGTCAATGAGCTTACAGCTCGACACAAACTGTCACCAGCATTCCGCACAGTCTCCTTTATGTCATCCATTGCTCGGAAGGTGGTTATCCATATACTCCTCAAATGCTTAGAAACCTTAAAGAAGAACAAAGAAAAAGGTAAGTAACTTAGTACAAAGTCAGATCCATATAAGAACTTTAGTACAATTTGTGTCAATTGAAGTAATGGGCAGCCCGGTGCACGTAGCTCCCGCTTGCGCAGGGTCCGGGGAAGGGTCCGACCACTTTGGGTCTTTTGTACGCAGCCTTACCCTGCATTTCTGCAAGAGGCTGTTTCCAGGACTTGAACCCATGACCTCATGGTCACAAGGCAACAGCTTTACCGCTGCGCCAGGGCTCCCCTTCTGTCAATTGAAGTAGTGAACTAATTAAAAATTCCATAGCGCCAGGACTAATTGATCGTGTACCTGATTGTATCTTCGACCTTGGATGATATCTGCAAGTGCAAGACAGGACGCTTCACGTGAGCGCCAAAGCCTTGATCCAGATTGAACCAACAAATCCTCCACTATGACATCGTAATGCTCATCTATTGCTTTTTTTGGATCTGTGACAATTAACTTCCAGATGTGTGCCATTGAATCCTAGAACGCAATTGGAATTATCAGCTCACAGGAAAGATTTTTTGAGCTTATTAAGCAATATACAAAAATCAGAAAACAGTGCAGGAAACAAATTTCCCTTATTTAGATTAGACTCTTTCCTTGAAAAAAGAACTGATGTGTATAGCATCGACTCAGTTGAATTTGTTTAGTCTATATCTCAGGAACCAAGTTCCAAAGCCATATCTACTTAATTCCATTCACTAAGTCTAGTTGTATGATGTTGCTTATGTAAAAGCTAGGAAAGGGTGTTTGGAAATGATCTCAAGAGCTGGGATGGTACAACGGAATAAATATTTAGTTTTAGTAGAAAGCTAATCTTAGTGAGTCATGCAATATTTAATTAAAATTGATGAAAATTTGCTAGACAACTGCAAATCCTATCCGCGATCTGATTAAGATAAATATACATCAGTACAACTACGATATACACAATGCTGAAACATATAGTTATAATACTATACTTATCAAAGTGTCTTATAGGATGTGACTATGGATAGCATTAATTGTAACAAGCTGAGGAAATCAATGTGGATATAGGAGTGATTAACTAATTGGGCTATTTGACACATTATCCTTACTTGCTTGGTATCTCAGTTTCTTTACTTATACGAAATAAGAGCACATGATACTTACTTGATTACTTGGTTACATGCAGTTATGTACCATTACTCAATGAAGCAGTTTAATTCTGGTCCATGAGAAAAAAAAAAGAAAATGGCAGAGATGGTAATGGGAGTGCACACTTTGATACCTGAATGTTCTTATCAGGGTCATATTGGTAACGAACAAGCCTAGGAATTAAGGTATTCAAGTGAGGTTGTAGTGCCTCGCCAGCTTGTTTGGCTATCTTGGAAAACCCAAAAGCAGCACCCCTCTTGGAATTGAGAGCGGCCTGATAATTAGCTAGATCCATGAACTTGTATATCAAGTCAGGTTGCCCCATCTCATTGGCAAGATTGCACAGCTCCTTATATGTGCTAAGTTTTCCTCCAGTAGGATTATTTCCAATTGTGCCTTCTTGAAAGACCTCAGAATCCTCCATCAACTGACGCAAGCACATTAAAAGAAAATCTCCATGGTTAAAATAGAAATTGGATGCACTAGTTAGTGTGCACGAGAAATTGAGAAAACAGTATGCACCTTAATGGCTTTTTTCTTTCTTGCAGCTCCAGTTAGTGTGTTAACAAGAGCATGAACCAGCTTCTCTTTCATAGATGCATCACCAAGCTCATACACAATACTCATGCCTTGGGATGCCAAATCTTGTGTAAGCTCATTCGAGTCCCCAAGAAGATGCGAAAGGGCTTCCTGTGAAAGAAAATGGAATCCCCAAGAATGGAGTTTAAAGGTGTCAACTAGATGAAAGACACTCTGAAGAGGACAATACATGAATAGTTGACTACATTGAACAAAGAAAACTATTACAAATATGGTTTGTGTTAGATGAAGAAAACACCAACATTTTAGCAGTATATTCAAAAACAGTTCAACTTGCTTCAATCAAAATGTGTTACAATAAGAGATGTTTTTTGGATCCACATTACAGAGCAATTTGAAACTTATATAAACCATATTAAGAACTTTTAAACATTATGCATCAGAAAAAAACTTTTAAACATCAAAAGCTACTGCAGGAATGACGCATCCATTATACTACTTCAAGTGGGCTCACATGACACAGCACCTGTTGATTGCTGGCACTACAAATATCGTGCAATTCATTAAGCACATATCCATCCACAGATTCGAATGCATTGTGGCATAGTTTAAAGTTAGAAAAATCTATAATAATTTAGGTATCTTATTACAAAGTTATTTCATGCTGACAAACCTGAATTCGTGGAAGCAGTTCTAGAATCTTTGGATGTCGACCACAGTACATTGTCAGTGAGACCAACCAGACTGTACCTGCACAACGTTCTTCTTTTCTACTGCTGTATATTAGTGTATCAAACAACTTTGTAATAATTTCTTCTTGAGCCATAGCATGCGCTTCTTCGCAACCACTTCTTTCATAGGAGTTACTCGAGACAAGCGGTGCATCACCAGTAAGGTAATTTGTGGCCTGGGAAAGGGAAACAAAGTTCGTCTCCAGTATCACATTGGCAGTCACAGGAACCTCTCCCCATATGAAAGATAGAGCCTCCCCGGCAGCAAAAAGCACATCTTCTACCTGAAAAAGGCATAATTGAAGCATATGTTTCATAGAAGAATGGTCAACTGGGTGGGTGTTTGTGGTGGGGGGTTATACCTTGGAACGTGAAAGACTAAAAATCAAATCCAAGGCATTATTCAGGTGAGAAAAGGACATCTCATTCCAAGATATATGCCCCAGTGACACCAAAATCTTCTGTAAAGCTTTGTTATCGTTTTCAGAAAGCAGCTTAGACAACCTCCCGTGCAGAACGTTTAATAGTGGACCTGCAGATAAGGAAGAACAAATAAATAGCAGTATGGGTGTGGATAGCACAGCTCACATGTTTTAGAGGCTTGAGCAATAAGTGCAACCTGCCGAAGAATTCTGACTGGTGGAAGGCAATGAACAACGCAGACCAATATGACCAAGAGATTCCATGGCAACGGATGCTAATGTTGAACCTTCAGAATCAACAACTTTTACAAGAATATCAACTACACTTTTTACCATTTCTTCAGGTATCTGCACACACAGTCACATGTACAGAAAATAAAATCTTTCCAAAAAACATGGCAGCCAAATTAGTTTTTTTTTTAATTATTTTTGGGACAAGCAGCCAAATTAGTTGCATTCATATATTTGTAAAGAAAATTTATAAGCCATACGATGGATGCCAAATTAATTTTATCACTAGCATTCAAAATTGTGGAATGGGCACAACTTCAGACAGGTTGAGTTGTAGTTTCGGATCACTGACAAATCTAGTTGTCATGGAATGCATCTCTGGGAAAGAACCGGTAACTTTCAAAGTGGGTTTCAAGGAAAAGTAATTAATAAAATGTGCTGGGTTTCATATAAACCAATTGATCCAGATTTCAGAAATGAATCGGTAACAACCTGAAACAATTAGAAGATGAAAGCAGATGAGCTTACATAAGATTGCTTCAAACAGCCAGCTGTTAGATACCCGACTGCACACAACATTCCATGGCAATTTTCAAATCTGAAACAATTCAATAAATATTTGCATGAATCAGATGTGGTCTGACGCTACAAAGGAAAATTCAGTGTTGAAGTTTCATTTGCATACCTGGATGGACGATGTTTATCAAGTGTCGAAGTGAGCTCAGACAGAAGATTTAATGCAGCAGAGCTTGAAAGGGAAGCAGAAGCAATGCCAAGCAGGCGTGAGGCAGCTTCACGAGCATCGGAATCAATATGACCCAGTAAAGTTTTTAGCCAATGTACACGGTCCGCATAACGAGATGAAACCAGCTGCAACAAAGGTTAGAGTTAAAACAACAGAACAAATCATAAAGTTTATTTTTAATAACACACAGCATAAACCTTTTGTTCACGCGAGGAAAGATCAACCAATGACTTCAAGGCAAGTGCGTGCAGTTCACTAGATCCTTCATAAGACATGGCGTGTTCTAAGATGACACACATTCTTGCTACTGGAGAATGAGATAGATCTTCTTGCACAACATCTGAACTATCAGTAGCCTCAAAGCACTTCATCAGAAACTTGATCATCGCAAGAAATGTATTTGAAGGAAAAAGCAATTTTTGATTTCCCTGTTCATCTGAATGCAACAGCTGAGGTCGCTGAAGGCAAATATAATTCAGCATCTCTGCAACGTCAGGATAGTTGAATTCAATATCTCCTGCAGATGATTGCCTTTCGTCATTTAACAGATTCAGACCAGCTAGAGCCATTTCCCTGGAACAACAGAACGACATAAGAGCGAAATACATGCATAGCTGAACATGAACAATTGAAGAAAAGCATGCCGTGAAGAAATGCACCAACATGTCAGCTTCATAATCGAAAAGTTTTGTTACATTACATGTGTCATATTAAAATGTCAAAGCAAGATCACCAAACGTTTTCAAGTCATCTGACAAGGTCAAAACTCAAGGATGGACCGGGCAAACACTTCTTGAAAGCAGAAGAAATGGTTCACCGCAATCTCCAAAACAAACAAACAAAAAAAGGGCGTCAAAAGAAAAAGGGATCTTTCATTCAGGCGGATAGTTTTCAATTCAGCAGGTTTACATTCCATATAGAGGTGCCACTGGCTGTCTTATAATTCAACCTAGCAGTTCAACTAACTGGCCAAAATAGATGAAAATGGTAACTGCATGCATACTGCTATATTGGAAACGTGAAGAATGACACCACAGGCTATAACAGTAATGATAAAATGTTAGGCATAGGCAAGAAACAGGAAGACTTTTACAGATGATGAGCCTCATTGCGATAAAGATATTATGAGCAGGTACACTAGGTACAAACGTCAACTACAAAACTAGAGCATTACGCCAAAATAATTTCTATCTGGTATCTTTAGTAACCAACCTTATGTCCAATTTTACATCTGAAGCTCCAATCATGCAAATGTACCGGCTTGGGCAGTGCTGCAGATCATATAGTGTTGTTGCCCATCTTACAGCAGAAAATCGGACCTCACTTTGCTCCTTCAAAGAAATGTAAGGAACAAATGTCATATCAGACAATCATGTAATATCCAAACAAAGAGCATCGAAATTCCTTGGATAAGATCCTAAGAGATAACAAGATATTAATTTGGAATAGTTAGTCCATAGACACACATGTTTATTCCAGAGGAGTTTCAAACTTCAACAATCAAAACCAAGAGAGTAAATATTGTGTCAAATTAAGGGTATGGCCCAAAGAATCAATCAGTGATAAATGTGGGCCATGTCCTCCCTTCGTCATTTTATATAATTTTTAAAATATTAGTTGCATGAATAAATGTGAATCCTGATGAAGAAAAAGTCAGATAATCCTGATTTGGTGAAACGGAGGTGCTTCTGTATTCGAGTTAGCTGGTCGAGCTACTGGAACCCTGAACAAAATTACCTGGTCTTTCTGCAACATTATTCGCAGTGTTATATTCTGTAATGAGCAACAAACTGTATTGAGTTATTTTTCTTTTATAATTAATCTCTTGGGAAAGCAAGACCTCATGTTTGCTCTTGCAAACCTCATACTATAACTGAATGTCTTGCAGAGCTGCTATCACAAAACTGCTACTGCTATCACCAACTATATGATATCTTCTAATCTTGATAATAAAGGGTAGACATGAGAGTGATCTGAGAATCTACAATGAATAGAATAACAATTTTACCGCTTCGCAATGCTCCAGAAGAAGTGCCTCAAGATCCTTCAGTACTACCATCGAAGCACCCTGATATCAAGGCCAACAAGATAACAGTAACTAACCAAATTAAGTTGGAAAATAGTAAGATGCGAAGGTATAATGGTGTCATGCACCAAATAAGATAACAAATTATGAAGCCATGAGAACATCAACTAATCGCAATATATGGAACAGGAATTACAATTTGCCAAAAACAAAATAATTTTCAATTGAAATGATCAACTAATCGCAATATATGAGATCATCTCTGCAGTACCAACATATTCAGCAGGTCATGAGAGCACAGATTGGAGAAGCATGCCCTCTGCAGTTACCTTATATGCTGTAGCAAGAGAGGTAGCTGCCTCCTGAATTGTCAAACGAAGAGATTGGTCCTCCAATCTCAAAGCAGTAAAGAGTCGTATAGCCATATCCGTTTTATCACTGCAACATGATGGAGGTAGAAAAGTCATTCCTCGTAACATAAATCAAACATCAGCCATAGGAGTGTAGAAAAGATCATACCTAAACAAATTAGGCATGCGAGAGGCAAGCAAACCGATAGCCTGGTACGAAAATATTTTGATATCCCTACTAGAGGAATCTGGAGATGAAGAAAATCGATCATTCAATGCTTCTCAAACTATCAAATATGCCAAACTTGGCTATCAAAAAGATGTCAACTCCAGTGATTTTATGAACAAGGAATTCAGATCCAAATAAGTAAAGCAGATAAGTAGATGAAAGACCTGTTTGTGTAGTGAAGGAACCATCAAGGGAGGGCAATATTCCACTAAGGATAATTGGACCAACTAACTTTAACTGGTCTGTTACTGCCTAAATTTACAACAACAACAACATAATTCATATCAATTTAAGAAATACGTAATACAATTGAAAAGGAAAACAGCAAAAGAATCACCACGGGTAGCAAAACTGAGAGCTAATCGCTACTGCTTGAAGCTAAGCTATATGTGGTTAGAACATGAAAAGTTCACATACATGTTTGAAAACCCAGACAGTGAATTCCATTCCTAACTGCTTCAGCCTTATGGTAGTTCCTCTTCCTGGCATAGAAATACAGCAAAAGTTAAGATGGATCATGGATGTACTAAGCATACATCAATCATTGATGGAGTTAAGTTATTTCCTTGTTTGACCAGCAAAAGGATGATTCTAAAAGTAAGTTGAAGGATATAAAGGGAGCAGATATAATAATAGGTTCACAAACATATTAGTTTGAAATGTCATAGAGAAAAGTGCTTGATCGCTATAAGAGAAAAGACCAGTTATTCATACATCAAGGCCAACAGCATTCCTTTTGAAAACCAAGATCGCATCATTCTAGAGTTGAAGTGTAGTTTCTGAATCTAAATTTAAACATGATCAAGTTGTGCAAGAAAATGAAGATAACTTCATATAACTAGAGTAGACAAAAAGAAAGGGTACGGGCCTGTTAAGCAATGAGTATCTATGCTGAAAAACACAAAAACTACTAGATCATATTTTAATCGTATTCCTTTTCCATCAACTACTAGACTAATGTGTAGCCTAACATGAGATATTCGCAGCGATAAATGAACAGAATTAAAGTTCATTGGCCTACATATAGATGTGGCTCATTAATGAAAAAAATACATTTTCTACCAACAGAGCTTATAAAACAAATGAAACAAAGTGCGACTGGACAGCCTAAGTTTCCTTTTTCTTGTTAATTAAATTTTGGCAGTAGGAGCCTCCCCCTGTAATTACGGTAAAAAAACAAACAAAGTGAGACTGGATACAAATAGAATACCATTGATGCAGTCAAAGATGCATGGAAGTGTGTATGGAAATGCATTTGCTGCAGCAATTGATCGGCAGAAAACACTCATAAGCCGGACACGCAATGAAGTATGTGCTGGCGATACTATCAGCTCTTCAGCTATACTTTGTGTGACTACAGTACCTGAGACAACAGTGAACATTATCATAGATCATACAAAAGCCACGAGAAGAGCAGTTTGAATTCTGCTTAAAATGAAAAACACACTGATCATAATTGTATGAATAAAATGCAGACCACTGAACAGTGTGAACAATCTCTTGATGAGGTTGGAATCTTCTAAATTTACTGTCGAAGCTTTGCGCTTTAATAACTCCTCTCCTTTCTTAGAAACTGGCTCTTGACTTTATTAAAAGAATAGTTAGCATGATTATCCATGTATGTAAAAAATTCCAGTAGACTGCAGATGAAATTTTGAAATAGATTACCTATCTGAAGCAGCAGATAAATAAAGAGGGTAGACAATCTCAGGGGCCAAGTTCATAGCCTCAATTACATTCAAGATTCCTAGCTGAAGAGATGGAAGAGAAGTTCAAGCGTAAGGAGGCAAGTGCACTGTGCAGGTTGTATACTCAACAGTTAAACTGTCGGAATACATGTGCAGACATGGTTAGTCATGTTCGTCAGAAAACCAAATTCATTTTTGTATTACCTTCCTTGATGTAAGCATGTCGCCTTTTAGCGGTTGTTTTCCAGTAACACGGTCTGACTGGGCAACTGAAAGCCCTGCTGGACATGCAACACTGGAGAATATGACAGCATCAAATATCTAAAATTCAAAAATATATCTATGCTCCTACCTAATATGGCAAAGAAAACATACCCCTGCGGTGGTGCTTGATATAATAATGTGTGAAAACAAAATTCAACAAATACCAGACCATCATTAGATCCACTTATTGCTCGATATTTTGAAGCAACAGTGTCGTCCACCTTATGTTTGTTGCATTCACCAATAGCCTGCCAAGCAATAGCAGTATTTTTGGGGGGAAAAATACATGTCATAAAATGGTGTGTGCAGAAGACACTTTATAGATTATTCTTATGAAAATGAAATCACTCCAGTAGGGGCATGACTGACCTTTGATACAAGTCTCAAGATGACCCCTTGATGCTGAGGTGGAGCAGTTGATACACTAACCAGAAGATCAGGTGCAATGCTTCCCTTCTCCTGTTACAAAGTGGTAAGTTTCACACAAGTAATTTTGAAGAAAAGGTGAGGCGGATCAAGAGTAAAATGAAGGAATACCTCAGTTGGCAGGCGCTCAAACGCCATCTCAATATACACGACACAAAAGTTCCGAACAATTGCTGAAGAAACCGATTCAGTATAAATCTTCCACAGATCCAACATTGGCAGCTGAATATCAGGCCTGTGCTTCACCCTTTTGTTAATGTGACTGAGAATATCCATAACCTAATCAAATGCAAAACAACAGCAAAAAATTGTGGTCATGCTTAATGACAACAAGCCAGAAAGCCCATATAAAGCATCAAAATTGAGCCACCCATCCACCAGAAAGCAGCCATAGGTGGCACTGAGTAGCAGGGGAGCACTTGAACGGGTGTAAGATACTACTAATATACGCATAGTTACTTCTCAAGTGCCAGATATTCAAAAGGCAGTGCAGAACACCATCATAGCATTTTTTTTTAATTTTATTTACTAGGTAAATAGTATCTATAAACAACAGAGTGTGTTGATTCTGCCAACTACTAATAGAAGCAATTTCGCACCCTTCAAAAGATGATAGAAGCAATCTACGCAGAGCAAGAAGTAGGAGCACTTGGTCTCAGAACCCAGCAGACTAAAATTCAGTCACTGAATTTTCATCAGCATGAGACATAAATAATCACGACGGGGCCCTCTAAACCAACTGAAGAGGAAGAGTAGCAACCACACCTCATACTAAAATTCGAACCGAATACAGGGTTAGAGGAGAAGGGGTGTGGTCTCCTTACGAGCTTGCGGACGGCAGGCGCGGGGGAGGCGAGCGAGGTGATGGCGTAGGGGAGGACGCGGGCGAGCAGCGGAGCGAGGCGGGCGTCGTCGGCGAGGGCCAGCCGCGTGAGAATCCGGTCCAGGGCCTCCTCCCTCTCCGCGTCCGTCTGCGCCGCGGCCGGCGCCGACGGCCCCGCCATTTCGCCTCGGTGCTTTTTTTTTTTTTTTTTTTTTTGATACGTAAGGAGCTTTATTAAAGTCAACGACAGATAATGTTTACCGGGGTGCAAGATCCCCAGTTTACAAGAGCTAATGCCTCCAAGATGGGGCATTGATCATGGTGTGCCAAGTGTTGGCAGCTAGAGTTACAAGCAGTTGAGTTGTTTGTCATATAAGCTTGTCTAGCTAGGTTGTGTGCTGCTTCATTGTTCCTTCTCCTAATGTGCTGCACCTGCACGCTTCCTCCCTGTGTGGTTGCTGTGAACTCAGCCAACAGGGGCCTGAGTCTCCAGTGACCCGGCTGTTCACCGGAGTTGGCTCTGCCGAGCGTGTTGGCAAGGACCTGTGAGTCGGTGTAGTAGTTCACCCCCGCCGGATTGAGCACCATGTTGACTCTCGCTGCCAGGAGCAGAGCAGTAGCTTCAGCCTGGAGAACGTCATGTACCTGCGAGGCTCTGGCCTGGATCTGCAGCGCCGGCTGGATGGGACCTGAAGTGGCACAGATGACTATACCAATCCCTGCATCGACCGGAGCGGTCGGTGTCGGGTGAGGGAAAGCAGCATCAGTGAAGCACTTGAGGCCCTGCTGTGGTTGCGGTTCCTGCTGTTGAGGGTCTTCCCTGTGTGGCTGCTGATGGGAGTCGTCCATTGCTTGTTGCCTTGTTTCCGCCGCCGTCGTCATGTTCACCTGCAAAACCGACCACCTTCTCCGATTGAAGCGGTAATCATTCCTTGCTGTCCAAATATGCCACAAGGTGATGATGATGTGCACTATTGCTTGGTCAGTGGATCCCGGGGGTAGCAGAGCAGCAAGCTGCGTCTGAACTCCCTGCTGACCTTGAGGCAGAGCATGTGCTCTGATGGGCATCGAACCTGAGTACCAGACTGCACGAGCAAATGGGCAGAGGAAGAACAGATGAGCATCTGTTTCCACCTGGCCACATGTCCTGCAGTTTTGGTCAATGTGCTGTGAGAAGCCTCCAGCTCTCTGTCCTGTCGGAAGTGCCTGTCGAAGCAAGCGCCATGCAAAAGTTTTATACCTTGGCTGTAATATTTTGTTCCTCCAGATTGTGGTGATGAGGTTGAGTATGTCCGGCGGTAGAGCCCTGCTTCCTTGGTGTGGGATGGGTGTTTGGTGTGCTGTTGCCAGCATCTTGTATGCCTCCTTGGATGTACATACTCCTTTGGCCGCCGGCTCCCAAATCAGTATGTCCTGTTCATCAGTGTGGGTTACAGGTACCTGCAAGATAGTCTGCAAAGCTTGGTGGCCAAATATATCAATAATTTTCTGTATGTCCCATGATTTGGTGCCCGGTTTCCAAAGTTCATTGACCAGATTAGGAAGGGTAGGCTGCGGATTAGGATAGATGAGAAGATCATGCATTCTTTGCCACAGGGAGCACCAGGGTTCGTTCCAAATATTTGTGTTACCAGCTGAGATTTGGTAGGAGCAGTTAGCCTGGAACTCTGGCTTGATCGCCAGGATAGAAGACCAAAACACCGATTTAGGTATGTTTTTGTTGGCTGTCCAGAAAGAATTGTGTGGGTAGTACTTTGCTTTGATGACAGCAGCCAGAAGGGTGTCTTGGTTTGAAGCAATTCGCCAGGCAGAGTTGAGGAGGAGACTTTTGTTGACCAAAGCAAGATTTCTGATGCCTAAACCTCCCCTATCCTTGGGTTGGGTGATGTCATCCCAAGCTCTGAAGTGGAAGGGGTTAGTAGCTCCATCTTCCTGGTGACCAGCCCACCAGAAGCGCCGGATGATTGCATTGAGATTAGCAATGAATTTCTTGGTGAAGAGAACGTTTGCCATGTAGTAAATCGGGATAGAAGCAAAGACTGAGTTGATGTACGCCAGGCGGCCAGCATGGTTGAGCTTATTGGCTTTAAGGGTAGTTAACTTGGCTCTGAACTTGTTAATGATGAAGGAGTAAGCTTGGGCTCTAGCCGGGTGGGCCAGGATGAGAGGGTGCCCGAGATGGATAGTGGAGGTGTCAATGGGCTGAACCGGGAAGATGTTGGCTATCTGGGCTTGGAGATTAGGATCCACCATCCTACTAAACATAATAGAAGATTTGGCCCAATTCGGAGTCTGGCCCGACTGGAGACAGAAGGAGTCAATGATTTGTCTGGTGGTGTTGACCTCGCTGAGGTCAGCTTTGCCACATATGATGAGATCATCTGCAAAAAGCAGGGAGTGAATTGGAGGACAACTGGGACCGAGAGACACACCTGTGAGAGCATTGTCTTGTAGAGCGTGTTGTAGTTGCAGAGACAGTTCATTAATGGCAAGGACAAAAAGGTACGGCGAGAGGGGACAACCTTGTCGGATTCCTCGTTGTGATCGAAAGCGACCATGTGCCTGCCCATTGATTAGCACAGAAAAACATGGAGCATTTATGCATGCATGGACAAGGTGAATAAAATGACCATGAAACCCCTGACGTCGAAGAGCCTTGGCAATGAAAGGCCATTCAATTCTATCAAAAGCTTTCGCTAAATCTATTTTGAGCATAAAACCTTTGTTCTTCCAAGTACTGAGCCTAAAAGAGTGTGCAATTTCCTGAGCAAGAATGATATTCGTAGTAATTCTTCTACCTTTAATAAAAGCATTTTGGGAAGCATGAATGTAATCAGGAAGGTGATCTTTGATTCTCTGAGCTAAAGATTTTGCAATAATTTTGTAAATGACATTGCACAAACTAATGGGTCTGAAGTCCTGGGGTACTACTGAGTGAGATTTCTTCGGAATGAGCACAATACAGGTGGCTTTGAGTTCAGTGTGTAAGTAACCTGTTTGGTAGAAGTCCTTGACAAGTGCTGTGACATCGTCTTTAATCCATGGCCATGCAGCTCGATAGAAGGCCACGTTCAGTCCATCCGGCCCCGGAGATGCTCCTTTCTTCATCTGTTTGATGATTCCTAGAATTTCCTGCTCATCTGGTGTAGACATAGTATACTCATCTTGTATGGTTACTTCAAAATGATCATCATATATGTGATCAGTATTAGGTAATTGAGTACTAAAAAGTTGCTGGAAATAAGTGATGAAAATATTCGCTATGTCTTCAGGTGTTGCTACTGGGTTACCGTTGTGATCATTGATGAAGTTGATTCTGTTTTTTCTTGCCCTTTTGAGTATCGATTGTTGAAAGAAGTTTGTATTCCTGTCTCCTTTGGTCACCCATTCTTTCTTGACTCTTTGTCTATGGTATTCAGCATTCTTTGTGAGCAGGTCGGCATGGTTTTGTTGCAGGGTGGCTTGAAGGCTGTAGTTTTGATTCTGGGGTGGGCGAGCTTGTTGCTGGAGAAGGTCATGCTCTATTGTCTCAAGTTGAGTATGGATGGGCTGTTTCTTTTTGCTCCAGATTTTGAGGTCGCGGCCTAGGTTTTTAGTGCGGCGATGGAACGGTTGGTTATCGGTTTGATGCCAGCTTTGCATGGCGGTAGGAGAGAAGTCGTCCTCCAAAAGCCACCAGTTCTCAAATCTGAAGGGCTTTTTTGCTTTGGCCGAGGGAGAGTCTAAGATGGCTAGGATGGGAGCATGATCGCTGTACATCATTGGTAGGTGCATAACTGCAGTCCGAGGGAAAACTGTACACCATTCTGCATTTGCCAAACATCGATCGAGTCTTTGAAAAGTAGGATTAGTCGTGAAACGTTTATTAGACCAAGTGTAAGCAGGACCACTATAACCCAAATCAAAGAAGCCACAGTTCTTTACTAAACAACAGAAGTTTCTTATACGAGCAGCATTAGCAGGATTCGGACCACATTTCTCGGTAGCATGCATAATATCATTCAGATCACCCATACAAAAGGTGGGAATTCCGGGATTCCCCAACACAAAATCTGCTACTTCCTGCCAGATACTAGAAGTCTTAACATGATGCGGGTCCCCATACATACAAACTAGGTTATAGTGCTGACTGCTAGGTTTATACACACCAGAAGCTAAGATTAAGTGATGGCTAGACTGCACTATGCACAGATCAACATCATCATGCCACATAAGCCAAAGGCCACCAGACTGGCCTTCTGCTGGAACCACATGAGCATCAACGACGGAGAAGCGATTAATAAGATGAGTTCGATTGATTTTAGAGTTCCTAGTTTCTGAAACAAAAATTACCTGCGCTTTAGTAGAGGCAATGATGCGGGCCAGATGAGTTGCTGTCGGACTGCTAAGGCTCCGGCCCGAGCCTTGGCAGTTCCAGCTGAGATGACTCATGGCTCACCCGACGCCCTTGAGGCTGGCGCCCTAGCCTGTGAAGAAGGTCCATGAACCGTTGTCGTATCGCCGTTGCCACCGCCGTCATGGCCCAGACTAGGCTCACCATTCTCAGCCTGGGATGGAACGCCGGCTGCAGTGCCGGAAACGAAGTGTAGAGGTCTAGGAGGGCCAGCCATCTGCTGGAGGTGGGCGTCCTGAGTGACGCCACAGCCCTCCTGCGCAGGCACCTGCCCATCCTGTTGCGCCATGAGCTGCTTTCCATTTGCTTCATGTCGACAAGGGCAGGGTCTTGCTGGAGAGGAAGCTGTGATGTCAGTGGCGTGGTCGGGGGAGCCAGCTTGGCGTTGTTTCACAGTCGTGCTCGGTGGAGGCTTCAGAGGAGCCGCGGCCTTCTCGCCGGCCTGCACCACCACCTTGAGGACGCCAGTGTGGATACTGAGGGTGCGCACCCGCACGACATCGGCGCCGCGCGTGCCGGTCGTGGCGAAGAGGAAGGCGTCGGGGCCCTCAAGCACAGCGACATCCGACTGGAGCAGCAGCTCCAGTACCTTGCTGTACACGTGCAGCAGCCGCCAAAGGTCCTTCTTGCTGGAGCCGCCATCAGTGGGCGCCGCTACTGCCTGGGGAATCCCTTTCTCAGCTGCACTTGGGGACTGCGACCAAGCAAGGTGAGGAGGAGCTGGATTCGGTGGATGTGGTTCGGGCTGGATTGATGGGATTTGTGATGGAGGCTGAGGTAGCGATGGTTGCGATGGATTTTCCCCCATGTTTTCCATGGATCTAGCTCTGGTTGTCAGGTGCAAAGAGATGGGGAAAACGATGGTGTGGGTGGATGCAGGAGCTAAATCAGTGGCCGCGACATGAATCGGTGGGTGGAATCTGCAAGGCACTGGAGGAGTTGCCTGTGGAGGGAGATTAATCGGTGGATTTTGGAAGAAATCGCAGGAACAGGGGATTGGGGAACGAATAGGAAGAATAGGGGCTGGAAAGAGGAGATAGCTTTGCGTCGTTGGATTGATGAGCTGCGAGGAGGGATCGATACGGCACGCGGCCGACAGCCACACAGGGCGAAGTAGACTTCGGACGGATCCGAAAACAACGGCGGCGGCGGTGGCGGCGCGCGGCGGTATGAATGCGAGTTGCCTCGGTGCTTTGGGTGTTTGGTTTGGACTCACGCAGTCGCCGGTGTTTCCTTCCTTCTTCGGGCGCAAGAAGGTGCGGAGTCCAGCCGTTTTGGTGCGAGTCGGAACTCATTTGTAGCCGAGGCGTTCCGACCGGCCTTGCTGAAGCCAGCTTCTTCTTCAAGTTGGCCGTTTTTTCTTGAGATTGTAAATTTGATTGTATTTTTTTAATACAGACATACTTCCTCCGGTTCTAAATTATTGACGTTTGACTATTTTTAAGTTTCGTTTGACTGTTCATCTTATTCAAAATATTAGCTTAAATATGCAAAATTATAATTATATTTTAATTTTCTTTAGTGATGATCTATGATAAATTTTTAAATATTTTGAATAAGACGAATGGTCAAACGTAACTCAAAAATAGTCAAACGTCAACAATTTAAAACCGGAGGGAGTATACAATTACAAATGGAGTATTCAACTTTATAAATACACGCACGTATATCCTTATCTTTGTGAGCACTTTTGAAAAATGAGCTGACTGATCTTGAGATTTACGAAGTCGCCACGGGCGTGTGGTTGTCGATGGAGACGTCGCCTTCGACTGAAAATAAATAGCTGTAAAAATACAACATTCATGCCAAGTCTAATCATTTGTCGAGTTTTTTTTTTGTGTAAATTTGTCGAGTTTCAGATTGTGTTAACTGAGTTTTCAAAGCTGCGTCTTATGGAATTTGGAGGAATTCGAACGCTAAACTACACCAAAATGACAATATGATCTACTAATGAAACAATGATGATCGTCTTAGGGATTTATTTCTCCATCGTCTTAGACGAAAGCTTTATTTGAACGCCAAGTGAAACAAAAACGAGAGGATGATCAGTGATCCTCGAATGAAACGAGATGATCGTCGTAGGGATTTATTTCTACATCATTTCAAACAAAACCGATCTATTCATACATGCCGTGTATAGTTTGGTCTGTGGTTGCTTCGACTCTGTTCATGCATGCCGTCACATATGTCCAGGATGGTCAGTCCATGGTGTAAGCGATCCTACTGAGCTCCTTGGCGTGCTTGTCGTAGAGCGCCACGAAGACGTCCACCCCGCCCTCTTTCTGCAGGCTGGGCATGAGCACCACGACGCCATCCAGCGGCACCGTCGCCGGCAGGACCCCGACGAGCCGCCCGCCGCACCCGAAGTCCAGCTTGTGCAGCTCCAGGTGCAGCCAGCTGTCCGAGGCCACGTCCGGCAGCAGCACGTAGTCCTCGTCCCCGACGGAGGGCTCCAGCTCCTCGTCCTCGCCGCCGTGCAGCTCCCCGAAGTCGATGAACGACTGGAAGTAGCGCCGGTCGACGGCGCGGACGCCCGCGCGGACCCTCGCCGCCGCGTCGGCTAGGGTGCCGCGCGCCAGTTCCCCGGCGCTGGTCGCCCCGGCCGAGTCCGACCTCGCCGTGAGCACGACGTTGCCGAAGAACCGGCGCGGCACGGCGTCGGGGCCCAGCCGCGCGCGGCCGTTCACGGACACGTTGAGGGACGTGCGCGTGGAGTCGTCGGCGCCGCGCGCCGCGGTGATCTTCCGCCACAGGTGCGCGGAGACGGTCTCGAAGGTGGTGTACTTGTTGTGCGCGGCGGCCTTGAGCTCCGCCACGAACTCGCGCGTGTAGTGCAGCGTCATGTTGGCGATCTCCGACATCGCGACGCGGACGGGCTCCGGCCGCTGTCGGTCGCTGCTTGCGTCGCCGTCGTCCTTCTTCGACACGGGCAGGGGCAGGAACTGGGCGCCGCGGTGCTCGAACTCGCACCGCGGCGGGCGGCGCGGGACGAGAGCGCCCGGCCCGTACGGCACGGGGCTGCCGGGCTGCGGCGGCGCGCCGGAGCGGACGGCGTCGACCCAGGCGTGGAAGAAGGTGGACATGGAGTACCCGTCGGCGGCCTGGTGGTACGCCGAGGAGGCGACGACGAGGCCGCCGCACGCGAAGTGGTTGATCTGGACCAGGAGCAGGTGCGGCGACGTCGAGCCGCCGTCGTCGAGCGGCGCGTGCAGGCGCGCCAGGCACGGCGACGGCGCTAGCGGGAGGTGGTCCGCGAGCGGCGTGAGCACCTCGGCCTCCACGACGAGCGCGCCCGCGCCGCCGCTGCCCGTGACGAAGAACGGGCGGCCGTTATGGCGCTTCTCGAGGCGGGCGGTGAGGAGCGGGAAGCGCGGCAGGGTGCCGGCGAGCGCGTCCAGGAGGGCGGCGTTGGTGGGGTTGGGCGCGGTGAAGGCGAAGAGGACGGTGACGTGGTAGGGCGGCGCGACGAGGTCGAACACGGTGAAGGGCACCTCCTCCGACGCCTGCGACGGCGGCGCGGGGATGACGTGGCTCCGCTGCACCTTCACGTCCATGGTCTCCATGCAGGGGGTTGGCTTGCTGGCGCGTGTTGTGATCTGAAACACTGAGGCCGTGTGCACGTAGGTGTGTTGCGTTTGTGTCAGTGCTGCAGATGATATCGATAACGATGGCATCTTCATGTATATATAGTGCACGTGATCGATCGATCGAGTGAGCGAGCGAGTACATCTTTGCACTTGCACCCGTTCTGATCTCTTATGAGTGTCAAGCTCGGCACGCATCGATTTGCGGATCTCGTGGTCGTAGGTTCCCTGCATGCAATGGTTGACTCGTTGACATGCTGTTGTTAACAGAAAGGGATAGTGAGAGAGGATGAGAGAAGAGACGTCACCTGCTGACTCGAGTGTTTGTTGTATGGCCGTATGTGCCGTGGTCCACGCACATCTACAAGGCCATAGCTCGATACGACTTGATGGCAGTCTCATTTGTACGGAGGACAAAGATACCTACCGCACCGCTCCTACGTATACGTAGCTGCGTCAAAATTGTGGGCGGGTGAGGAGAGTTGCGTCCACGAACCGGCTGGCTTGGTTGTTGGTCTGGACTCGGAACTGAAACTCAAACTGATGAAAGGCCGCAAGAGCAGCAAAGCGTTGAGCTGCGCGGTGAATGCAGTCCTCTGGCCCATCATGAACTTTACTTCTCGGGGTCTCGCAGTTGCGTAACTTGCGTTGCCCTGCATCACAGCGCTACTGCTACGTGGCAGATTGTTCTAACAGATTGAGCATGCACGTACACATTATCGATCGCAACAAATGATTTTTGTCACATGGGCGACGCTTGCTAAGGTTTTACGTATCTGAGATCCGTGCGTGCGTAGCCAGGTTACCTCCAGAAGAAAAAAGCATAAATATTCGTCCGCTACTTACGACGGACCTGCTGCAAGCAAGACACGCTGCATCGACGGGGATGACACCAGGCAGCTTTGGCGGGATTCCAGGCCGGCGCCGGGAACGCCGCCGCCGCGGCGAGAGCCGGCGACCAGGATCCCTTGGGCGCGCGCGGCGGTTCACGAGCAGCTGGGACGCTGTGAGTTGGGCGGTGCGAAGGCCTTGCGGTGGCGGCGGTGGCCGAAGAGAGAACAGTGGGGGCGCGCGTCGTCCATCATCGACGATCGCGGCCGAGCCGTAGTCTGGAGCAGAGCAGAGAGCGTAGAGAAGCATTCGCACTCTAGCTACTAGGAGCTCTATAGCGGTTTACGGCGCCGGAACGCGCACGTCATAGCTTCCCGAGCTCGCGGCGGAAGCCATGGCCGCGCGGTTCTCGTCGGCAAGACAGGGGGTGGTTGTTATTCGAAATAGCGACCAGGGGACGCTATTTCGAATAGCGACCACCCCTGGGTCTCTCATGGCCGTTGGATGGGACGTGCACGGGCGCGATCGACGCGGATTTTTCCCGCCTTTCTCCCTCCACCGTCGCTCTCCTCGACAAGACGACGACGGGAGCGGGCTGGCTGAGCGCCAGTGACTCGGGGATCGGAGCAGCGCGCCGCCCGAGAAGACAGCGGGCTGTGGACAAAACGATCTCCGCCGAGTCAGAGAGCAGAGTACTACGTGCTCCGGCCAGCGTGCGCGGCGCGGCATTCCGCGTTCTCGCCAAGCGCTCGGAGTCGCTCCCCAGCCGTATTCTGCCGATCGAAGCGAGCGGTGGTGGATGCCGACGCCGCGCGGCATGAAACGCGTTCGTGCGAGTTCATAGTCCGCTGGCACGGCGACGGGCGTGTTGTCCTTCTCCGGCGAGGAGGCACGGCGGCATCAGGTTCCTTGGCGCCAGTAGTCGTCGCGGACACCGGCAGGTGTCGCCGTGTCCACCGACCGGAGGACGACGGCGACGCGGCAGGCTCCTGCGTTTGGATGGATGGGGAGAGCCAGCACGACGGAAGGACGCACCTGTTCATACATCGGTACATGTGCAGCTGCATAACAACTAGAGATGGTATTATGGATCGAATTGGTGAAACCAACAGCTGCGGGAAAAAAAAGAAAAGAAAACGCATTGCCTTATTTTGCAGGAAAAAAAAAACAATTTCGCTCCCGTTACAAGCCGTTCTGTACTAGAGTAGTGTGGGTAGTGGCTGAAACTATCAGAATTAGAAATGTGTCTGACCAAGATCTCTCCGTCTCATTCCGTGACGCCGTCGGGAAGGATGCCGACGGCGGTGCGCCCGAGCACGTGCTCTCCGTGACGCTCAGAAAGAAGGGTGGCTTGCCTGTGCAAGTACGGAGAAGGGTGGCGACGGGAACTGCAAGTGCTAATTGACCAGAGCATCGGTTTCATACTTTGCCTCTTTTGGGTTGACGATAACGTTTGTAAATTGGTTATGCTATTATTTTTCTACTACTTTTATTTTCGAGCTTCATCTCCCTTTTTTTTTGAGATTATCGAGCTTCATCTCCTGTAAGGCAAAAGTTTCAAATGAATATGTCTATGTGCACATCTTCAAATGAGATAGACCCACAAAATTTCATGGGCCAGGTTCCGAGTACTTACGACGGCCCTGCTGCAAGGACACGCTGCTTGGACGGGGATGACACCGGGCAGCTTTGCAGCCCGGCCGGATTCCATGGGCGCCGGGAAACGCCGCGGCGGCGAGAGTCGGCGACCACGATCCCTTGGCGCGCGAGCCGGACGTTCATGAGCAGCTGGAACGCCGTGGCGTTGGGCGGCGCGAAGGCCTCACGGTGGCGGCGGCAGTGTGCAACGAGCAATCCATCATCGAGCTAGGTAGTCCGGGGCAGAGCGCCGACGAGCGTAGCAACAAAGCGTCCGCACTTGACGAGGACCTCGTTCGCGGTTGACGGGGCCGGGACGGGCACGTGGTAGCTTCCGGAGCTCGCGGCCGAGGCCATGGCCGCGCGAGGAGGGCATGGGGTGGTCGCTATGAGAGCGTCCCCAATAGTGGAGTTAGCTAAGAGGTAGCAGCCATCTCTTACAGAGAATAAATAAAGGATGGGTCCCATGTTTTATTCTCTCATTTTGCTTAGAGACTATCTCTTAAAGAAGAGTTAGCAGCCTTCTCTCTCTTCTTTTTCTCAAATAAATAATTCTAAGAGTCAGCTAAGAGTTACCCATTGGGAACGCTCTGACCGGGGGGTCGTTATTTCGAATACCGACCACCCCTGGGTCTCTCGCGGCCGTTGGATGGGACATGTGCGTTCGCGATCAACACGGATTCTTTCCGCCGTCGCTCTCCTCGACGAGAGTAGAGTGCTGCGTGCTCGTGCCAGTGTGCGCCGTGCAGCTTCTCGCGTTCTCGTCAACCTCGGCGCGCGCCCTCGTGCTCGGAGTGCTATCTGGAAAGACGCGTTCTTCGTCTAGCTCCCTCCATTACCGGCGGCGTTCGACTCTCACCATGGCGTCCCCTGTATCCTGCCGAATCGGGACGAGCGGTGATGCGGACGCCGCACGGCCTGAAACATGTTTGTGCGGCTTCAGTTCAGTGTTCGCTGCCACGGCGACAGGAGGGTTGTCGAGGCACGCAGTGGTCGTCGCGGACACCAGCGCGGCCGGTGCCTCCGTCTCCATCGATAGCCTTGGCTGCCGCGACCGGACGACAATGGCGATGTCTGTTCAGGCGACGCGGTCGGCTCCTGCGCTTGGATAAATGGGGAAAGGCAACACGACGCAAGGACTCACCTGGACGTATGCAGCTGCATATATTAACAGCTATATAAAGATGATATTATGAATCAAATCGGTGAAACTAGTGTATTACAAGGGATTTGAACTGTTCATTTGAAATCTCAGCGCCTTCGGTGAAATCAAAAATTCTTTACAGGGTTAGGCTGATGAGTACGTTGGAATTTATTGAGTGAGTTTTGCGGTTTGGCTTATACAGAGATGAAAGTCGAAAATAAAAGGGGTAAAAAAATTAATAATATAACTAATTTACAAAAGTTAATTATTGTCAACCCCCAAATAGAGACATGAAGGTATGACACCCCGGTGCTATAATCACTCAGCACTTGCTGTTCCAGCCGCCACCCTTCTCCGTACTTGCACCGGCAATCCACCCTTCATTCTGAGCGTCACGGAGAGCACGTGCTCGGGCACACCGCCGCTGGCATCCTTCCCGACGACGTCGACCTCAAATTCTTCAAGCACGCTTGCGGCAATGGACTTCATCTGCACGTAGGCCATTTCCTTTCCAAGGCACATCCTGGGCCCGGCGTGGAACACGGTGTACCGGAACGGGCTCGCCGGCTGGAACGCGCCGTCGTCCCCGAGCCACCGCTCCGGCTTGTACTCCATGCAGTCCTCGCCCCAGATGGCCGCGAGCCGTCCCATGGCGTACGCGCTGTACGTGACGGTCCAGCCGGCGCCGACGTGCGTGCCGTCGGGCAGCGTGTCGTCCGCGGCGCACGACAGCGAGTCGAGGGGCACCGGCGGGTACAGCCGCATGGACTCGGTGATCGCGGCGTGGAGGTAGTGCATGTCGCGGAGCGCGTCGAACCCGAACGGCTCGCCGGGGCCCCCGCCGGTGGACTCGCGCACGGCGCGGACCTCGCCGGCGATGCGCGCCGCCACGTCCGGCCGCGACGAGACGAGCCAGAAGAACCACGTCAGCGCCGAGGACGTCGTCTCGCGCCCGGCGATGAGGAAGCTGAGCACGATGTCCCTGAGGACCTCGTCGCTGTGCTCGTCGCTCGCCACGAACCGTGACAGGACGTCGTCTCTGTCTTCCACCGCCGCGCTCTGGCGCCGGGCGCGGACGATGTCCATGGCGAACCCGTGGACGTCTGCGAGGGCCTTCTTCAGGCGGCGCTCGGTGCCGACGTTGAGCCACTTCTTGATCTTCCACGAGACCTCGACGGGGTCCAGGAGTCGGCCAATGATGAGGTCCTGCGCCTCGCCGAACGAGCGCATGAAGTCCGACCTCGCCTCGGTCAGGACCCCGCCGTCGGCGAGGCAGCACGGGTCGTGACCGAACGCCACCATGCAGATGGTGTCGAAGGCGAACCGCTCGAGCACGTCCTGCATGTCGAGGACGCAGCCGCCGCCGGAGCTCCGGAGCAGCGGGAGCAGCCTGTCGGCGACCTCGGCCTGCACGACGTCGACGACGAACTTGCGGAGCGATCGCTTGGTGAACTCGAGGCTGGCGTTCTTGCGCTGCCAGAGCCACTGCTCGCCGTCGGAGTTGAAGATGCCGTGGCCGAGGAAGTCCCGGAACATGGAGATGGCGTGCTCGCCCTTGGGGTAGTTGCTGAAGTTGGCGCGCAGGACGTGCTCCACGTCGGCCGGGTTGCCGGTCACGATGCCGGTGCGCATCCCGGGGATCCAGAACCCCATCCGCAGGTCAGGGCTGCCGACGATGAGCTCGGTCGACCAGTCGAGGAAGCGGTGGCGGTTCTTGACGAACGCCGGGAGGTGGCCGAGGAGCGGGTGCGATTTGAAGCCATGGGTGGTGGGTTTCTTCTTCGTCAGTGTTCTTGCGAGGTAGTAGGAGATGCAGATGACAGGAAGCAGGAAGAAAAGGAAGGGGAATGCACTGTTTTTCGACTCAGGGAAGCTCATTGTTGCTACGGAAATGCTACTTTTGTGTTTACCTGTTGAAGGAGGGAGGGAAAGAGGAGCGTGACTCGTTTATATACACGCTGCATCCCTTGATTGGAAGTTGCCCGCAGTGTTCAATCCAAACTTGTTTACTTTGAAGACCCAAGAGCTAAAATATTTAGAAGATTGTATCTGCCATGCTAGTATTGGCCGGCCATGGAAGAGCACATGGCGAGTCATTTGTGGTTGCTGACCAAGACATTGCCTTGCATTGCAGGCCAAAGACCGGCCAGCTGGGCACTTGTTTAATCCGAGTGAGGACAGGAAATGTTTCAGTACGAAGCTTCAGAAGACCTGCACCTCTAATTTAAAACTCATTTTCTTTACGAAAATGGTTAACGGACGCTCGAGTGTTTCAGCGCCGCCGGACACTCGATTAAAATATCCGTCCAATGGCCATGTGATTTCTTCTTGGTCCAGTCGTCCGGCCTTCTCTTTATTTACCGCAATAGACGAACACTTTAGATTTTAATGTTCTGAATTTATATCAAGATTTTTTTTACGCTATAGTTACCGTTTGTATACACTAGAATTACAATCATGTTACATTAAAATTAATCACTTTTTGGTTTAACTTTTGAGTAGTGATTGGGACAATAAAAAACCAGCTTTACAAACCATGAAACACTTGAATCTTTTTGTCAGTATAAAGTTAGGTATACTCTTAGCCCCAGATCTTAAAATTCAATGGCTGAAAAATCAGCATTGGAAGACCCTAAAACACCCAGGCGTTGTATATACAGCCCCACAATTCTGTACCACAAGAGCAAAAGATTGAATATACTACAGAGCTTCTACGTCTGTCATAGCACCTTGTAAGCTGTGACACTGGGTCATACAGTCGGTAATTAAGTGCGGTCCATAACTCAGTATATTCTGCAACTATGTACACATGGGAATATCATAATCTAATGACAGGTATCTTCAAATTGTGCTATGCTAATTTCCTATAGGGAAAAATACCTAGTCCTAATTCCTGAATGGTATGTGCAAGCATCCCAGCTTACCTGCAAGATAATCCATGAGTTAGCTGGTATCTTAGAGAGAAACAAAAGCAGAAATCTAATGCATCCATACCAACAACAGTACAGAGTTGCTTGGATTTGGCACATCAAGGTGTAATCCGATGTTCTTGAGATTTACATTGCAATCATGATCCCCCACCAACCGATCACTACGTGATATGCCTGTGTTACTATGGAAGAGATGTAACTATTTTTTTTAAAAAAAAAAACTATTTTAACATTAGAGATTGGCCAACACTATGAGAAAAAAAATGTAGGGATTGGAAGGAGAAAAGCTACTCAGAGAAAAGTTGTCCCAGATAGTCTACAATCTCGTATTTCTCCAGAATTCCAGATCTTGCATTGTATAAGACAATGCTGTAACTATGATGGGTGATAAGCAGCCCACAGTACAGTGATATCTATAGAGAAGCAGAATCAATGTATGCTAGAAGACATTGGGCAATTATGACAAATCTGATAGTTAATACTGTAAACAGTGCATGAAACATTTGGTAATAAGCAATGAATTTTTATCAAGCATTGTCAAAACTTTTGTTAAAACTATGTATATTAAGATTATTACCTCCAAGGAAGATCTCAACTAAATATATTGTCTTGCTAGTTGCTAACACAACAGCCAGTCTTGAAATTCAGTGCTGCAGGAATCCTCGGCTAGCAACAGAGAATAGACCAGTCTGTTCTTCCGAAGTCGAAATTCAAATAACAGCTAGATGTTGTTTCAAATGGCAGGCAAAACATGACTCCGTGAGTTAAGAACCAGCAAATCTCTGCTCTGGTTGTTGTGTATACTGAAACTCCTCAGCATATAACTGTACAACCCTAGAGACTTCAGAGCTAACTGAGACAACAACATGCTGGTGTAATAATGTCTTGTACTTCAACATTATCTCGAAGTCACCCTTTTGAAATTCATTGGGAAGGATGCTCCTCCAGTTCCTTGGTTTTCCAACAGAACAGAAGCCATAAAGAAGTGAAAGGAAAGTGATAGGGTCTGGTGAGTATCCTTTATCAGCCACTTGATCTTTCAAGTTCAGTGCCTTCCCAAGCATATTATGCCTACAAAGGCTGAAGATAATAGCATTGTATGCTGAAATCCTTGGGTCCTGTCCGTCAGAAACCAATCCCTTGAAAACATCTAACAGAGCATTCTTGTCATGAAACTTAACAGTGCTGTTGCAGTTTGAGTTGATGATCCAGGTTGTACTGTGTGTAAGCCCATTAACTAAATAATGTGATGTAACATCATTAGGGGAACAATGGTTAAGCAGCATGTGCTCAAAATATGCAGCAGCTTTGCTTACTTTATCTTTCTTAAACAGACTACCTATTAGAATTGTATAGTGTACAACATTAGGAACGAGACCTTCAGATTGCATATTTTCAAATAAATCTTCTGCAGTGTCTGTATCACCTATCTTGCAGTATCCACTTATTAATGACGAGTATGTAACAACATTTGGTTTGCATCTCCGCTTCAACATATCACACAATAACCTTAAAGCTGCACATATGTTACCTTTTTTAGCATAACCGTCTATAACTGTAGTATATGTATACTCATCTGGGATATGGCCAGCCTTTTTCATGCTGCTCATGCATAGAATTGCCTCGTTCATCATTCCAGACTGACAATATCCTTTTAGCATAGCATTGTAGCCAACAACATCAGGACAAACTCCCTTTTGTTCCATGAATTCGAATATTTTCTTTGCGTCACTGAGATTCCCACTCCTGATGAAACCATCAATCAACGTGGTATACACATACTTATCAGGCTGGACATCATGCTCGAGCATCTCTGCAAGAAGGTTCTTAGCTGCAGGAAGCATTTGTTTCTTGCACAGACCACTAATCAATACATTGTATATGTTGACATCAGGCATCACCTGTTTCTCTATCATCTTATCCCGGACAATCAAGGCCTCAGTGACCTGACCAGCAACAACAAGGCCATGAATCAAGGCTCCAAATGTAACCACGTCTGGAGTATGTTCCTGTTCCATCATTTCCACAAGCAAATCAGATGCAACCATCACTTCTCCTCTGATGCAGAAACCATGAATCAAAGGAGTATAACTAAATTTAGTTGGTTTCAGATACATCCTAATGGCCTTCCTCAACAGTCGCTCGGCCTCTCGAACACAGCCTTCCCGGCAAAATGCTGCTATCAAAGTATTAAACGTAACGATATCCGGATCACACCCACTTGCAAACATTTGCTTCAGAACAGCCATTGCCTGCGATGCTGAGCGGCATTGGCACAATGCATCAATCACATTGTTATAAACCTGAACATTGGGTGACAGTCCTCTCACCCTCATTTCACCAAGCAAACTCCCAATCATCTCCAAATCACCTTTCCTCCCGAGCCAATTAATGATGACTCCATACGTCACCACGGTAGGCAAGAACCCCTTCGTCTCCATATCACCCAACAGCAACAATCCCCTCCGGATGTTCCCCCGCCGGCAATACCCATCAATCAGTACATTGTAGAACACAGTGTGCGGAATGCACCCCGCTCCCCACCTGGCCTCAACCAGCTTCCCACCCTCCTCCACTCGCCCTTCCAGGCACAGCCCTCGGACCATGACGCAGGTGCTGTAGTTATCCGCGCCGCCTTCCTCGGCGAGCATTTCGTCGTACAGCTTCCGGGCGTCGTCCCAGCGCCGGCGCTCCACGAGGAGCCTGAGCAGGCGGTTGCAGTGGGCCGCCGCGGGGAGCGTTCCGTACAGCTCACTTGCGCGCGCGCACATCTCCGCGGCCTTCCCGTCCATCCCGGCTTCGGCGTACGCGGCGACGAGCGCGCCGAGGCAGGAGCGCGTGGGTGCCGCCGCGGCGCCGTAGCCCGCGCGGGACATGGACTGGAGCGTGGCGTCCACGGCGTCGAAGCGGCCGGCGCGGGCGAGTAGGCGGAGCAGCGCGGAGTGGGCGAGCGGGGTGGCGGCGGGGTCCGAGGGCGAGTCATGGTGGTGGTGGGTCTGCGACCAGGAGAGGAGCGCGAGCCCGAGGTCGGGGTCGTCGAGGGATGAGACCGCGGCGGCGAGGCGCGCGTCAGAGAGCGGGGCGGGGAGGAGCGCGGCGAGGGCGCGTGGCCAGGCCGGGTTGGTGGCGCGGGTGGCGAGGACGCGCGCGAGCGAGGCCGCGAGGGCCGGGCTGATCGGTGGGTTCGGGTTGCGGCGGCGCTGCGGGAGCGGGGGGATGCGGGGCAGGAGCCTTCTTGACATCAAACGCTCCCGTTGGCCACAGCTGCGGCGGCGGCGGGGCGAAGAGGGTGGAAGCAAAGCGGCGCGCCGGCGACGCCGCCACCCCACCACTTGACGGGCCACGAGCCCCCGAGACAAGAGGAACGCTTAATACAGCATCACGGCCGTTGAACGGCGATGTTGTATAGCATCCGACCGTCCACTGAGTCTAGGTGTTCAACTTGAAGGCCAAGAACTTGTGGAACAGAGGCGCCAAAACAAACCTGATGGCTGCTAGTTCAGTTAATGGCGATTCAAAAATTATACTTGATTCAGAAAATAAAATACATTATTGTTACACTGATAAGTGAGAGCGCGGTAGCAATGGAAGAACGGAGTCATACTTCAATGTAAGTACACTCTTCAGTAGCCGAGTGTACAGACTCATGAACAACCAGCATGTACTACTTTGTTTCAAGGCCGAGGTACTCACGCCGAGGCTCCATCGCCACCGAATGCATTCTGCAGAAAGCCGTCTTCGTTGAGGTGGCTGACGTCCCCAAATTTCTCGGGGATCCAATGGCCTTCTGCACCGGAAGTCCTGATGACACTGATTGAATCATCTTTGGGTGCCCCTTCGTCCAAGATTTCTGGAATGCACTTGGCATAATGACAGCAACACCACCACCACCCTCAGAATTCTGGAAACTGCCGAGGCCCTCAACTATCCCGGCACCCAACTTCATCACCTTCACCTTACTCTGCTGCTGGGAGCTGTGGAAACACAGGAATGACGTGGTCTTCAACTCCCTGCCTACATCAATGCGCCGTGTCATCACCCGATGCAAAGACGAAGCCCTCCTATGGCGCTGTAGGATGAAGAACGACGAAAGATTTATCGTTGATGCCTGGTGTTCTGCTTTTAATTCAATGGTGTAAAATGTTTTTCTGCTGATGATGTAAAACAAAACACTTGGCCTGTTGATGGTCGGTTTTAATGAAAATCTCAGGTGGGGATGCTCTCCCCCCGTCGACCTTCAAAAAAAAAAGTGTTGGGAATTCTCCTGCGCACCGAGCTTGTTGGATCGGCATGCCTGCAGATTTCCTCTATTGATGCACCGTGGGAGACCACAATCACCCGCTTCCCTGCCAATGCAACATTGCGGAACGGCCGCATAAGTGAACGATTGCAGTTAGTGACGAATAATTTGGAGTCGACAACCATGCGTGTACACATCAGATGCAAGTTTTAACATATTTCACAGTACTGTGCAGTTGTATTATATCTGCTTTACTATGTTGACTTCAGATAACAAACGTCATTATAAAAGTTCCTTAAAAATGTCTATTAGCAATAAAGAAAAAAAACTAATAGTGCAAATCTAAGTACGAAAACAGCTGTTAGAACATGTAAAAACCAAAAAAAAAAGTGTCATTACCCTTGTGCTTCACGGCTATGGCATTCAAGTAGGAAACACACCGCTCTGATAGTTGATTAAGGCTCTCCCCACCACCCTGTAAAAAAAAGAAGATAATGTTAGTCGGTAATAACTTAGTAGTAGTGATAGTAACTAACGTCAGAGGGTTCTTTCACTGAATGAATCAGGATAAAGGTCAACCCATAATTTTCGGTAAGCAGAGTGTGACTGTGTGAACAAGTGAAAAAGATGTATAATTTTGTATGTTTCATATACAGAACCCCAAACAATGGTTGATACTGCATTTTGCCAATGCGAGCGCTGCGGCCACATGCTACCGTTTAACCAAATAAAAAGAAAAAGATTAGGTGGAAGTAAGTTACAGGGATCTCTTGGTTTCTGTCATTAGATGAGAAAGCCTTGTAAGCTTCAGGCTTGATTCTGGCAGCATCGTCAAACTTCAAACCATGGAGATCTCCCATGTGCCTTTCTCTCAGTGCTGGATCCAACACCAGCTGAAACAAATAGCAACTCATCAAATGAGAAACATTACACTCTACCATGGAACTGGCTGTTCAGAATATCCATACATCTGATACATCACAAGCTGTTGCAATAGTTCGCGCGGTATCTGCAGCGCGCTTCAAATCTGATGAGTACACAGCAGCTGGTTTAGTTTCTATGGACAGCCGGCGGGCAACCTTCATGGTTCGTAGAAAGTCATGATCACACATAAAAGATGCCAAATCATAATTCATTAAAAAAAACATCGCATACCATGACAGCTTGCTGCCTACCGGTCTCATTTAGCTCCGGATCCATTTGCCCCTGTAAAGGAGATTCAGGTCTCTGTCTGAAGTCTGAACGGGGAAAAATAGTGGGGAAACGGTAAGAAGCTCCTAATGCACAGGAGGATTGAAGGATCAATTTCAATTTTCAAGTCACTGGCAGAACAAATCGCGTGGAAAAAGGAGGATTTTTTTTTTTTGGGCACAAGTTGCAGGTGGAGAAGCAAGTCGATCGGACGAGCATGAAAGAAAGACAAGAGAACCGACCTGGATGACGCGGGAGGCGTTCCAAGAGGTCTCGCCATGGCGGACCACCACAACCTCCGCCAAGTTCTCAGCCTGCGACGACGCCGGAGGCGGAGACATGAGTTGCTTGATTTGCGTCAACTGCTAGAGCTGGTAGGATGGGACAAGAATAACATATCTTTTCTGCTTCTGATGCCACCGGCCTTGTGGCTATTGGGGAATCTGTTGACTTGAGTCTAGGTCTTTTCTTAACTCTTGCAACGATGTTGACATCTTTAACCAACTACAAAGCTCTGATGATCAACAGCACACTCTATTTCTGCGCAGGATAAGACATCAATTTTGTTGAGCAGCATGCTGTCAGCCTGATGATACAAGCCTCCATCACCGGATCTACTAATCACAAAGCATGCATGAAAGGTATGAGAAAGTTTGTGTGACGTAGGGAAAGTTTGTGTTGTCAACAAGCTAATCCAAGAAAATAGTACTACTAGTAAAGAGGCTTTGAGAAGGAAGTCATACCACATATACAAGGTAAGAGCGAGCATTGTGTCACATCACTAACTCTAAGTTGCTACAGCTTAACCTAACAGTCATTCTTCACCCAATGGTCAAGCTAAACTAACATATAAACCACTGGGTCCTCTCCTCAGTGGTCATTGCACGGCTCGAACAAGAAGCCTTGAACTATTCCAAGTCCCGTGAGAATCCACGCTGTCTGGCCGTAAGTAGGGAGATGGATCCTGCGCTGCAGCAGACCTTTTCTTCGCCGGCGCCATGGAGCGAGGACGAGATACAGCTGCTGATCAACCTGCGAGCAGACATGCACGCCTCTTTCGTGTCAGCCAACAGCTACGGGAAGCAGGGACTCTGGGAGGAAGTCGCCAGGTGCGCATTTCATTTCAATCTCATACATACCACTGGCAAACATTGTTGCATTTGTTCAAATTTCTATGAGTTCACTTCATGGTTTACATGTTCCTTTGTTAATGGTTTCTTTTCAGGCGATTTGCCGCGTTGGGGCGTCGGAGGAGCCCTCAAGAATTGGAGGCCAAGTTCGAGCAGTACAAGGGGAGGAAGGTTTTCAAAGAAGCGCTGAAGCAGCGCAAGTACAGCCGGGCGCGGCAGCCGAAGAACCGGCAGAAGCCCAACGACGACGAGAGCGCGCGCACAGAGGCGGAACGAAAGAAGCTTCATGAGGAGCTCAACCTGAACGCCCCGCCGGCGGATCAGCAGGAGAAGCCCGGCGAGCAGAGCGCGCGGATGGAGGCAGCAAGGAAGAGGATTCGTGAGGAGCTCGACTTGAGTGCTTTCTTTCACGAGGAAAACAGCTGGCAAGCTGCTATTGCTTCCTTGAAGCAAGGCCTGTCTGAGAGTATCTTTTTGTTCAGTAAATTCTGACGATGTCTGAATCTCGAAAAATATGTGCGCCCTGTAATGATCTCATTGTTCATGACACCATCATAGCATTAGGAGAACAGAACATGCATCAGTTATTCGTGTCTAGACTATAATTTTTCACATAACTAGCAACACTCGATGGCAAATCGGTTACCAATCGAGGCTTCAGAATTCTGTTGCTCTTCAACTGCGGTGGAGTATCATACAGCATGATGGGCCACTGTCATGGGCAATATTTTGCTAGTTGCACGGGTTTCCTTGTCAGAACTGCCTTGGTCATTTCAAGTTTCTTTTTACACATGTACAGAGCAAAAATACAGTGAAGGAGATATTGGGCAACAGGCAAAAAGGGGGGAAAAAAAAGAGAAGACAAAGTAGCTACAAGCATCATGTGATTTGCTCCGCCCTCTAAACCCACAACTGAAAACTTTTACCCTTGATCTAGCATACTCCTATGTCATTAACCAGTTCGGCAACAACTTTATCTTTTCAGTTCTAGACTAGAATGCCTATTCCAGCTCTAGAATGCAGCAACAACCAAGTGATTGCTCTTTTCAAAACACAAAACATGCATCAGATTTCTGTTGATAAAAGTAAAATTACCTGGACGGTGGATCCAAATTCAGATACTCGGAGATCCTGCTGTGCACATACGTGAACTTATGCCAAGTGTTCTTTCAGCCCCAAATGTTGCCACTGCCTTCAGCTTTCCATTCTCGGTCATGTCAACAGCAAGCACCCAAGCATCGTCATCCAGAACTTTAGCCACGAGGTACACAACGGCATGATCGCCCTGCAAGCTGAGCGTGGGCTGGACTATGTGAAGCCTCTGCATGGTTGCCTCTGTAGTCACGCAGCTTAGGCAGCTGGTGATCAAGAATCACTGGGTCGGCAGAGACAAAGTCAGAATCAACACTGAAGTCTCTGCTCCATTCGTCCTCATCCCAAGGATTAGCAGCCGCCCAAAATAAGGAAACTGTGATGTCGCTGGGAGCAGCAGGAACGATGAGCAACTGAGCCTTCGATGTCTACCAACCGCCCAACGTTTTGTTATGATTTCTGCTGTTCATGATGATACTGGACTAGCAAGACACCCAAAAATAGCAGAAATCGTGCCTGGATCTCAGGCTGCATTGACTCCATGAACTGCTGCACTTGTTACGCGGATGGCAGATGCCCCGTCGCCCACAAATTCGCTGAGATGGCTGGTGTCTCCGCACCGCTCTAGGATCCACATTCCGAGCGAAGTGTTGGGGATGTTCCTGCGAATCCAGCAGTATGGCGGCGCCATGGGAGATCACCGCCACCCGTTCACCTGTCAGTGTTCAGAGCAGCCAATGAGCAGATGCTCACATGGAGCAGTTGGATATTTCGCGAACTTAACTGAAGTTTTGGAAAACTAAGGATGAGATTTGCTGCTTAGCAATGTGTACCGATCGGTGACAAAGAAGTGATTAAGAGCAGGATAACACGTCCAGTTCTTTCTGCAAGGAATCCTCAGAAGCCAAAGCGACTGTGAATAAACCAGTGCCGACGCCAAACAGGTCACTCTTCAACCGAAGTTGACATCGAAATGAACACAAAAAGGTCCCTTCTTGTTTTCATTTCTGCGTCTTCTAGATACAGAACATTTTCAAGCTTTGCATGACACTCCTTTCGGTGAAATGGGGAGCATCAGCCACCAAATGGACCATAATGCAGGCATGCATGCAGGGTCAAAAGTAGAAACTTTGAGTAGATCATCAGAGGATTTATTTGTCGAACTTTGGGTTGAAAGGGATCAAAAGAGCGCACAAATCCTTTTCTACTTTACATGAAGTACACAGCGGCCACATTCACACTGATTTATTCAAGATGACACCGGCAAAGTTCAGGATCTGATCATGACTCTGTCAGTGCTCGGAAATAATCAGTTTAGGCATTAGTAACTGAAGAATAGGGTGAGCTACTCCTGTACTCCTGCAAGATTTTTTTTTTGCGAAAAGGGGAATTTCATTAATATTGAAGCAAATTACATCCCCAGATTACAAGAGCATCCCAATCAAAGCCCACTCAATTGATGGGAGACAAGAAACCTTGAAAGAGCCGAAAATTCCACCATCTAGGATCATCATCCCAGACAGATATGCCACGGAAGAGAACTCCGATCTGAACGAACATGGCCATCTCACCATCCACCACCGCCATCCTCATCTCCGACGGGGGAAAACTGAAACCCAACCCTTTCGCAAAAGAGGGGTAGACCGATATTCCACATGCAAATACGATGAACTTGCCGCCGTCAAGCCCGTAGCCGAGCTCATCGTCGCCTCCTCCACCATATCCGTCATAGGAAAACACAAATCCGAGCGACATCCAGATGGATATCACCGAAAATCGAAGTCTCACTAGCCCACAGCTATGACCAAGAAGAACCATGACAAGACAAAGGAAGAGCCGGAGTACCTTATTCTTCATCGATGATGGCGCCTTCGACTCGCTACCACCGCGGAGACGCCTTGTCCTCCAGTGCTCCATGCCGACGAAGTTGATGACGCCGCACAACCGCCGCCACCTTCTTGGACCGAACCACTAGAGGAACCCTAACCCTAACAACCACCGTGGCCGCCGCCAAAAGCAACCACCACGGAAGACCTAACTCTATCTAAACTTAAGAGCGAACAAAGTAGACGTCAGATGCCGGGCCTCCCTCCTCCGCCAACGGCGAGGCCGCCGGAGGCGAGGGGGCCGGCAAGTTTTTCTTCAGGAGCCGCCGCCGCCGCCTGCCTCTGTCTTCCTAGAGTTTGATACTTTGGCGTCCGTGTCCCTACTTGTACTCCTGCAAGATTATGAACATTTCACTGTATAATAATGACCAAGTTGGCGCGTGGTCAAGGTAAGCTCTTGAGCGTAATTGCGGGGATAAAATGCGGTCAAACTCTAGCTGTCGGACTTGTTCTAGGTTAGCATGAACACCATCTTGTTCCTTCAAAAAAAAAAAAACACCATCTTGGCAGGCTCCAAAAAAACAAACTCCTCTTGTTGCTATGTACTACGTACTGCATTTGCTCGCACATGCGACTGAAATCTAGCAAGTAGGTTTCACCAGCTGATCCAAACCATTTCCCACATATCTCAGCGGGTCAACAGAATGCACAAGAACTACATTTCAGAATTTCAATTTCAGGTTCAGTTTCAATTTCAAAATTCCCTCACCTTCGGATGCGGGGGCACTGGCCCAATACTCAACGGCTTGTCCCCACCTCGCGCTCCTCCATGCCCAATGAGTCAACAACCCCGACGAATGAACACAACCAAATCCAAACAAATTCGCACGCTTAACCGAGCACGGGCCATTGCAGCAAGGCGAGCGTGACGCGATGCGGTTGTTGTGACAGGGACACTGAGCTCCGAGCTCCCGATCTGGCATGGCTGCCGAGAGCTGCCACTCTCGCAGCCTCTCCTGGCTCGCCAGGTCCTGCATCCCCGCCGACCCCGGCCGTCACATCGCCGTCCCCGTCCCCATCCCCGCCGTCACCAACCTCAGCTCCACCCACCCCATCCCCGACTCCGAGGAGTCCCCCATCTCCGCCCTGCCCGACGACCTCCTCCTCGAGTGCCTTGCCCGCGTCCCCCGCTCCTCCCTCCCGCCACTCCCCGCCGTCTGCCGCCGCTTCGCCTCCCTCCTCGCCTCCGACGCCTTCCTCCACCTCCGCCGCGCGCACGGCCTGCTCCGCCCAACCCTCCTCGCCGTCTCCGTCTCCTCCCAAGGCAGCACCTTTGCTCGCGCGCTGCTCCAGTTCGACGCGTCCCGGCCGGAGCTGGAGGTCGCCTCGCTGCCGCTGCCTCCGACCCTGCTGCATTGCCGAGGCGGCGGGTCAGCGTTCGCGCACGCGCGGGCGGTCGCGGTGGGCCGTGAGGTGTTCCTCATCGGGCGCGGCGCCACGCTGCGTGTGGACGCGCTCACCGGCGCGGGCCGAGCGTGCGCGCCCACGCTGTTCCCGCGCAAGAAGTTCGCGGCCGCGGCTGTGGGCGGGCGGATCTACGTCGCGGGGGGCTCGGCGCGGACCGCGGCGGTCGAGGAGTACGACCCGTCCGCCGACGCGTGGCGCGTGGTGACGGAGGCGCCGCGGCGGAGGTACGGGTGCGCCGGCGCCGCCGCGGGCGGCGTGTTCTACGTCGCCGGTGGGGTGGCCGTGTCCGCGCCCGGCGAGGACGGCGCGCGGGGGGTGCTCGAGGCGCGCGCGTGCGCCGGGTCGGTGGACGCGCTGCACGTCACGTCGGGCGCGCTGGCGTGGGCGCGGCCGCGGGCGGTGCCAGGCGGCGGGTGCGTCGTGGGCGCGTGCGGCGCCGGGGAGCACCTGTACGTCGTCGCGAGCCACGCGGTGGAGCTTTCGTTCTGGCGGTGGGCCGGTAATGGTGGCAGCAGAGGCGCCAGCGGGTGGGTGTCACTCGAGGCGCCGCCTGTGCCCAGGGGATCCGTAGGTCTGGGCATGGCGGTGCGCGTGGCGATGGCCAGCGTGGGCGGCGACTGGGTGGTGGCAGTGGTGAACGTCTCGGCCGTGAGGGGCCACTTTGTGGCGGCCGGCACGGCCGTCGCTGTGGAAGGACTGGTGCTGGTATACGACATCGCCGGCGGCAAGTGGAGCCGCGCGCCCGACCTTCCGCCCGGGTTCCGGCGGGCCGCGTGCGCTGCCGTCGAGTGCTGACGCTGCGTCGTGTCCCACGGTTTAGTGGCATTTTAGTTGATTAGATTGGTGCGATGTGAAGCAACATCGTGAATGTTTTGTTGAGCAAGCGATTGATGCTGCATTGGCTATTTGATTCGACATTTGAGTACAAAAGCATTCGGCGTGATTGTCTACTCCGTGCTGTCTTTGCGTGACCCCGACGGCCCGTCGCTAATGCTCATTAGATTCTGCTGCACGCTGCTGCTTGCTACGTCCATTGAATTGGGTACGTGCGTCGACAGGGATTCAGAAAAGCATAGATTAATTAGGCTAATTAGATTTGTTTCGTAAATTAGCGCACATCTGTAAAAAGGTTTTGTAATTAGACTTATTTAAAACACCTTAGCGAAGCCATGGAATGCAATGATGCGATTAGCGAAGCCATGGAATGCGATGATGCCTCGCCGCGCACGCCGCCACGTTCCTCGTCGACGCCCATGCGTCCCCGCCCGCAGCCGCCGCCGTCGACGCGCTGTACCCGAAATTCGTGCACGTCGGCTCTGGTGGCCACGGCGACGGCGGCACGCACCATCTGCCTCGGCGAGTTTGCGGCTGGCGCCGCGCTCCGGCGTGGCCTCGTGTGCGGTCATTCCTTCCACGCCGGCTGCGCCGAACGGTGGCTGCGGGTGAGCGCCACCTGCCCCGTGTGCCGCGACTCGCCGGTGCCGTCGCCGGTCGCCTCGCCGCTCACGGTCGCGGAGGCCGTGTGACAGTAGAGGAGCGTGCACCAGGGAGTAGTGCAGAAGACAGGAACTAGCTTAGCCTCCAGAGCACGTCAAGCTTGTTCAAGGAGAGCCGGAACTATAAGCAGCATTGACTGATTGTTGGAGCGTTCTAGGAACGAATGGAATTCACTGTATTGTGCTTTGATCTGTCTTTGCAAGATGCATCGTCATAAGCCTGAGAGGCCACAGCATTGGAAGCAGAGTTTGTTTCGTTTGCGCCGCAGGATAGATGGGACAGCCGCACCACCCCGTCGATTGGAGCGGTTTGCCGCCGCCCTGTATCACATGGAGTATATGCCTGATAGCTTCACCCTGACGCCATAATGCTTCTCCGTTTTTGGAAAATCGGAATTCGAGTCGGAGGCGGCAAACCGAAACCGAGTAGGGACGAGAGGAGGACGCAGCTCTCCCGCAGCGCGTCTATAAATCCAAGGCGCGCACTCCCTTCCCCGTGCCTCGTCTCGTCCACCTCCCGCCTCAATCTCGATCTTCCCTCTTCCGCCGCCACGCTCCCTCTCGCCGCGTCCATGGAGAAGATGGAGGCGTTGCGCGAGAGGCTGCTCCAGTTAGGGTTCCGCTTCAACCCGACGCCGCAGGAGGCGGTCACCTACACCCTGCCGCGCCTCATCGCCGGCGAGCCCCTTCACCCGGCCATCCGCCCCTATCTCCACGACGCGGACATCTACGCCTGCGAGCCCGGCGTCCTCGCCGCCCAGTTCCGCCCAACGCCGAGAACAGGGGACCGCTTCTTCTTCACCTCCTGCAAGCGCCAGCCGCAGAAGGCCGGCAAGTCCAGCAGAGCCGTGCGCGCCGCCGGCCCCGGGTCCTGGCACTCGCAGGGCAACACCACGGAAGTCAAGGACGGCGCGGACGTCAAGATCGGCGAGGTCAAGAAGCTTCGGTACAAGAAGGGCGGCAAGTTCACGGACTGGCTCATGGACGAGTTCTCCTGCTGCTCCGAGGACGCCGTCGTCGGCGACAGGCAGCGCGTGCTTTGCAAGATCTACGTGTCGCCCAGGGCCGGTCCAGACTCCGCCGCACGCCAAGAAGATGCTGCCGCCGCCGCCGCCTTCGCGCCACCGGTGCCTGTCGCCGCGTCCAAGAGACCAGCGCCGCAAGTGGCCGAGCCTCCGTGCCCCAAACGGCCTCGATGCGCTGTCGTCCCGACCCCTCCAGTACAAGCACCGGCACCACGTCGCTGCCCGCCGCCTCAGCTGTCCGTCCAGACCTCTACAGTGACGCGAGCAGCTTGCTCGCCAATTGCAGCACGCGATCCATTCTGCTGCACGGAAAACCCTGCTTCGGCTCAAGACGACGACGACTTCGGCTTGCTCAATTTGATTGAAGACACATTGGAGACAGAGCAAGCAGAGGAGTGCGAAGCTCAAGACGATACGGATTGGTTTGCTGCATTCACGCCAGCGAATCGGATGATGTGTGCTTAGACAGCAGCTGCCCAAGAGCTCCACATCAAGGCTAAACGATCATATCTTATAGTAGGATCGCAGGACCTTCTAATTTTCTGTGGACGAAACTTTAACAAGTCATGAATGTATGTAACCACGTTGTCTGTTTACTAATTTGGGCTGGAATCTCCTGTCCAAATGCTAATATACGTGCATTACAAGGTCATTGAAGTTTGCTGGTGATGTGTTTGAGTTTTTTTTTTCATGTTTTCAGTACATTTTATACAACTCCAACTCTGAAAGCTTAACGGTACTTGCTGTCTCTGCAGTTTCTCTGAAATATACAAAACTACTAGAAGTACAAACTGCGTAGATATAGATTAATAGCAGCCTTAGATATATATGAGATAGCATATGACCAAACTGTACAGTGAATGAAGTCTTGAGACGTCAACCATACAATACTATTAGATTAAGAAAATGTAAACAAGAGGTTATTAAGTGGCCAAAGGAGGTTACTTTCTTTATCAAAGTCAAAGCGACCATAAATGAATATGAGCTCACTCGATTTCTTTCCTCAACTAGTACTTAGTACCATTTTACGAATGCATGATTTATAGAGGGATGTTGGTTGTTGCAAAATCTGCGGGAGTGTCATCAGTCACCGGCACCTGTGGGTTTTTGGTACTCAATGTTTTCAGTACATTTTATACAACTCGAACTCTGAAAGCTAAACGGGAATTGCTGTCTCTGCAGTTTCTCTGAAATATACAAAACTACTAGAAGTACAAACTGCGTAGATATAGATTAATAGCAGCCTTAGATATATATGAGATAGCATATGACCAAACTGTACAGTGAATGAAGTCTTGAGAAGTCAACCATACAATACTATTAGATTAAGAAAATGTTAACAAGAGGTTATAAGTGGCCAAAGGAGGGGATAATAACAGTTTCTAGACAAAATATGGAGATTTGGAAGTATATAATACCTTGTAGAATAAAAATTTTCTTTGGATAATGTATGATAAAAAAAACTCTGACAAGGATATCGCTACATAGAAGGGGCTGGACAAGGGTGAAAAGATGTGAGCTTTCGTGACTAGGAGGAAACAAATGACCACTTGTTCTTTTCATGTCAGTAGCTATACATGGGTGATTGGCACTCAGAGTATATGTGTTTTGAGTGAGATTCTTACTGATCTAGAATCTTGGATCCCAGGGGAAGGGATAGTGAAGGACCAAGTAGGGAGAATTCGTGGTAGTGCTGTGATGTGGACAGTTTGGAAGTGGCAATAACATAACCTTCAAATAAAAGTTTTTATTACTCGGCATTGATCAATTTATTCAAACAACCATGGGGTTTCTGGCACAGTTGTGTTTGTTTTTGAAACCAGAGGAAAGGGAGCAGATCATGCAACATGGTGAGGAGGTGAAGCTATTCTTGAGAGGGCATAGCCGCATAGGGATGATTCATTGTTTTTACCAACATGCAAAGGTTAATACAAATCAAATGATGAAGTTGTCAGGAGTGATCTGACTGAGTTTCTGTGAAATGCAGGTGCTAGTTTTAACGAACTCTGTAATAACTAGGTTCTTTGCTGGTTTGCAAGACAATGATTTGAATAACTGTGATGAGAGGTTGCAATGCAAAAATAGTTCGATTCTGGGAATGTGTGTGATCAGTTTGATATACCATGGTAATATGGTATACAGCTCTGCAGGGGATCTTGAACGGGGAAGAGATAAGGGATTGTGAGTGTTTTTTACACAGGTATCAGGACGACGACAGGACTAGCATGCTGAAGAAAGGAGGACCTGAAGGAACAACTGAGAGAGGCATTTGCTGGACTGGATCAAGAGAAGCGGTATTATCGAAAGAAGAACTAAAGAGGAGTAGTTTGGTAGTGAAAACTAGTAGATTCAGACTTCCCAGATTGTGGAGGATAGCTTAGTGTTTTTATTTTGTTATTTCATTTTAAACTTTGTGTGCTTGGCTTCAGCAGAAGCCAGAGTTGATAAAATACCCTGTTTTGGGGAGGGAAAAAAATGCCAACTGCTGATGGTGACTAACGTATCATATGCCAGAACAAGTAAACCAATGTTGTTCGAAATGAGATGCAGTGTTGCAACTTCAGAATTTCAGTTTCAGAGTAATGTGCAGAGTTTCAGTTCACATGAAATATGCTCTGAAAACTAGGATAAGGAACAATTTTTCAAGAGATTTCAGGTAAGAAGGTCGAATGAAGCTGATGAAACAGTATTGCTCAAACAACAGTTTATTCTTTATTTGGGCAGCAGCTGTTTAGCTCAGCATATGTTTGCCCCAAATGACGTGCAGTGTTGCAACTTCAGAATTTCAGTTTCAGAGTAATGTGCAGAGTTCAAGTTCACATGAGATGCTGTGAAAACTAGTAAGAGATTTTCCTCCCTTTTTTTTCTCCAATAAAGACGGTGACGGGGAAAAGAAATCCCGTTAAAATGGTGGCAAGAAGAAGCATCATGTACATTTTTCTCTGCAGTTTTTTCCTAATATATTTGGATAATAACTAGCTACAAACGCGAACTTCTGGTGGTGCGCAGTGGCAAGTAAGAACGTGCTGAAGTATAAAACCTGACGCCCTGTACATCAAGAAGCCTTAACCAACTGCAGGGGTAGTAAGCTTTTGATGCTAATAAAAGAGGCACAAAATCAAATAGCATTGGTTACTGGGGGCTTCGATTTTCATTCCCTGCTCAACGACGCTGATCATGAAGCTCTGCTACTGTTGTATCGTGCCACACCAAGGCCTGACGCCCGCCGAGACGTAGAGGCGCCCGTCGGCAGGCAACGTGATCGCCTCGGCGTCGCTCTGTCGGCGACAGGGCTGATCGTGATTCCGCGTTGTCTTGTGCGGTGGTATGTAGAAGCGGCGGCGGAATCCGAGGGCACCATGACCGCGCGCAAGTTCTTCCACGGGGAGCTCAGCAGGGCGGCGACGACATCCTCGAGCATGGTCGGGGAGCTTTGGTGCCTTTGCACTGTGACGAGCCGCATGGTGCGATCTACGGCGACATAGAGGAGGCGGGTGACCAGGAAAGAATCAGGAGCTCCGCCAGCTCTTGTCAGATGTGGACAACGGCGAGCTGCGGCGGGAACGCGCCGGCGCTCCGGTCCCTGGCCAGAGTCAGGGGTGGACGCTATTCCAAATAGCGACCACCCCCTGGGTCGCTCTTAACCGTTGGATCAGACACCGTGCGGCTCGGATTCGGTAGGATAAGCAATCAGCTTACCTCGTTCCGGCTCCGGAGGCAGAGGACCGCGCCCCTGTTTCGGTGGCGCGCCAGAGCACGGCGCCGGCAGCGGCGAACTCACTCTACAAGCGCGTCGGGGCGATGGAAGCAGAAGGCAGGAACGTGGAACGCCAACGAAGATGCCCGTACGTACGCGATTGTCTCCTAGAGCAGACCGCATTCCATCCACGGCTGCGCCGTCGACGCCGTTTGGGTACACCCGACCGGATCGTCGTCGGTGTCAAGGTCCGGCACTCCGGCGTCCTTGCGCAGAGATCTCTATTAACGCTGGGATCCTCCTCGATGCTCATATGCTTGATTGCGTGCTGAAAATGTAACAGCTTACAACCAGTACATCAATCAAGAAGTTACATTGGCCTCACCCTCGCCACCTAGAATCCCAAAGCGCAGGGACAATCAACAGCTGAAGATCCCTCAAGGTGTAGACTGGGAGCGCTGACCTGGTGCCCAGTGCGGCAGCTTTGGGCTGAAGTGGCACGAGACGACGCGCGAATCGAGCAGTTCGATGACCGGCGGAAGAAGGGTGACGCACCGGGGCACCTTGTACTGGCCGATCGACGCGCCGCAGGAAACGGCGAAGTCCAAGAGCTTGTCGAACGTGCCCGTCCGCACGACCCGGATCTCAAGCGGCGCGATGGAGCCGTCCTCCACCCGCTTCTGGCGGTACACCGTGCTGAGACTGAGAGCCTCCTCCATCTCCAGGCAGCACCGCTCCATCAGCACGTCGCTGCTGTGCACGTCGACTGCTGTGTCTTCTTCCTTGTCGTCGGTGAGCAGGAGCTCCCAGTAGATGACGTAGTGCCCCGGGATGTTGTCGGTGCACGCCCGGCTCGTGTAGTCCAGCACGGCGGCGCCGGGCGGCCGGAGGAGCGCCGACGACGCGCGCTCCACCGCGCGTTGCAGCTCGGCCTCGTCGGTCTTGTCGGCCTCGATGGACAGAACCACGTTCCGGCGGCGCACGAAGCTGAACTGCGGCGCGGAGTTGTGGAAGCCCGTGACGCGGAGCACGTCGCCGACGCGGTACCGGTAAAGCCCCGCGTACGTGGTCACCACCAGCTCGTACTCCCGTCCAGCCTCCACGCGAGCGAGCTCCACGAGCTGGTCATGGCTCGCGTCGCCGTCACCATCGCCGTCCACGGGGACGGGGAGGAACTCGAAGTATGCCATGTTGGGCATGATGGTGTAGGACACCTCTGACGGGTCGCACAAGGGGCGGAGGTTGATGCCGAAGCTGCACTCGGACGATGCGTACCCGGTAGAGACCACCGGTAAGCCGCCGCTGTAGTAGTTGAGGGTCGGAACATACTGTGCCATGGACCAGTGACTACGGTCTCCATGTACTCGGCGTTGGGCCAAATGCGCTTGATAATGCCCGCCCAATCTTTGTTGGAGCACTCGGCGCGGATGAGCTGGGCAAGGTCCGGGTCCGGCCGCAGGATGCCGGCCACCGCCTCGCGCACCGACTGGTCGGTGACGTGGTGGTTCAGCACGCCGGCCTCGATGTCGGCGGCGAGCTGCTCCCAGTTCACCTGCAAGAAGCGGATGGCCCGGAGGAGGCTGGAGGCGAACACGGCGCCGACGCGCACCACGTCGCTTCGCCGGCACAGACCGCACAACATCTGCGCGTACATGCTCTGGAACGTGTCCTCGCAGAGAATGGCCGCCAGGGGGCTCGTCAAGGCACTGAACCTGTCGCTAGTAGTGTTGTTCTTGAAGTGGTTGCTCTTGTAGATGCTGCTCAGGGCGGTCCGCGCTGGCAGGCCGCCGGGCGTCGTCGTCTCCGATTTCACAAAGTGGAAGTAAAGGGCAGTCCCCTTATCGATCCCCGGAATGTACCTGAGCCAATATCGTGGTCAGTTAGTCCTGTTGGAAATGCATGTTAATCTCATCATGTGGTGTCGCTAAAGTAAAACTTACTGGCTTATGACTGCCATAGCCAAGCTGGGCATCAGCATCCGGCGGCCAGCCACATCGTCGACGTTGGGCAGTAGCTTGCGCTCGCCGCCCGAGGTGCCGGAGCTGGTGAGGAACTCGGAGACTGGGTGCGCCGCCCCGGTGAGGATGGGCGACCGGTCTCCGTCGGCAATCCGCCGGATGTACGGCTGCAAATCTTCGTATGACACCATGGGCACCTTGGCCCGGAAAGTGGCACGATCCGTGGGCGCCGGCGAGGCCGCATTTGTCGGTGAGGTACTCGGAGTCGCCGTTGCGGCCGAGGATCTCCGCCAGCACGCGCTCCTGCACGCCGTCCACATCGGTGGTCATCTCCTCGATGAATCTGAGCTTCTCGGCGTAGCTGCTCTCCTTGGCCATTGCCCTGATCCAACTGGGAACGCCACAAAGGCTTCGGTGGCGACGCACCAAAGAAAATGAACCGACAGTCGGTTCATTTTATACTGATTGGAACCAATAATTGATTTCATGATGCGACTGTTCCCAAACATCATTGTTGGGCCCAAGTGATTACGGTGTCGGTTCTCAAATGAATAATCTGTCACTGCCACCTCGTGTTTCATGCTTGTACAATTTTTTTTCATACCCTTAAATGGTGTTTACACGTCACAACAATCAGAAATAGCCAAACAAGTGTGCTGGAGCAGTGCACACGAATGACATATGAACTACTCCCAGTTTCATATGTAAACAACATCAATAAGCTGAATCAATAGATGGTTCAAACCGAGAAGTACAAAAGTCAATGTTTGCAGTACTTAAGCCGTTCTCAATGTCCATGTTTTCCATTAATAGTTTTTTGGTTAAGAAGAATCGTTTCTGACAAACTGAGCTGAGTAGACAGCGGAACAGCAGTTGCCCAAGAGCTCCAGATAGCAGTTACACATCAATAACCCTTAACAAATGCATTATGAATCAATAGATCTTGAAAAGTACAAAAACCAACACACTAGTTATTGGGAGTCAGCTCTAAAATTCCATCTCTTTCTTTTCATAAATAGATTTCTCATAAAAGTACACCAACCTTCACGAATGCATTTCCGACGAACAGAAACTTTAATCAAAGAAAGAGAGCATACATGTAGTTTATAGGCGATAATTATGAGGAATACAATGTACAACTGCAGCAAATGCAATCATCAACCCCTAATGACAACTTCACTAGGATCCGATCACTTCTATGGAACTTTCTCAACACGTCCACATGGCACCTATAGGTCAGGCATACCAAGTCCTGCCTTCTCGTCGTAGGTCTTCTCCAGCACAAGTTCAATTGGCGTGTCTTTTGGGCCAGCTGCGTGAGAGGAACGATGCAGTTAGCAGCTTTGCATCAGAAAATGGACATGTGAGCCAAACTCAACTAGGAACATAATGCATTTGTTTTGCATACATTTCAAAACAGAGCCTTGAAAAATGACAAAAGAGTATACGGAGATGGAGAAATGTCTGGATCGCCTTTTTGCTTCTGGTTTGACTTATTTATTCATTAAATCAATCATGCAAGTCTGCAACCTATATCATATTTGGAGTTTGTTCATAGCTAGCTAGTATCCATACTGAATCAGAGCTTTTACATTCCATACTTCATTTAATTACGATTTATTCTCATGCCTGAGCAGAAAAGGTACCCAAAAAGAATAGCATGTCAATAACGTCATCAACAACTGTTGACTACTTTTTTTTTTGCGAGGAACTGTTGACTACTTGGGAACCAGTTATCTAACATACAGTAAACATATACAATGTTCAGTGTCAATGAGATTATGAACGACAAAAACAAACATAAAATATGCTGTGGATCACCATATAATGGGCGTAACAAAGGTTTTAATGAGACATACGTGATGTTGGTCTCGGCTTTCTTCTCTCCTTCAGAATTTCTGGTCGGGGTATCACAGCGCCTGATGCATTCATTCCTCTAGCGAACCTGACTTTGGTCCCATCTTCCAAATACTTGTATCCGACCTTACATGCTTTCCTGCATAGACGGTGTTATCCAATCATTATGAAAGTGGATGTGAATAAAAGCTATGGCTCTCAAGTTACCAAACAATCTTCAAATGTCATATTTATACATACCCAGTGACCGGGTCAACTACTTGGACATTTGACACGTGAAGCGGAGCTTCAATAGAGAAAATACCACCTGTGTGCCCTTCCCCTTGCTTAATGTGTTTCTTAACCTGAAATGATGAGCGCGGTAATTTCTGTAACTTATGATTTCAAAGAGGACATGGCAAGTCACAAGAAGATAAAAAAGATATTGTGCCCTTTGTTAGTTAACCAAAAAAACAAGCCTGTAGCATTGTTCCAGCAATGCACAAAGGATTTAGAAAGATAAGAAAAACAGAGTAGAATCGCTCCTCTTTAGTATTCATGACAACCAATTTTTCAATACAAACCAAGCTGAACCATACTGTAAGCTTATTGAGTATATATCTATTGGTTACGGACTGATTGCAAATGTTAATGTAGCAAGAAACTAAGATGGTCTTATGCGAGTTTGTAGCTGACATATGTTAGGCAAGCATGCCCCAAAGAAAAACATGTTACGTGCAGTGCAATAATGTTTGTTACACTCCAGCATCAGTGTTATTCTTTGATCGCTAACAGATTTGTAAAGCTAGACGAGGAGGTAGCGCCCAGAGATGGAAGAAGCATCGGGAAGATGTTTGGAGAAAAAAAAAAGATTTCTCTCCATGGCAGAGGAGGAGAGATCGGATCAAGAGGCGAAGGGGCTGTCAAAGACATCACCTCACGGCTTTGTTACCATGAATGAGAGTGGAGAGAAATTGAGAAGCAACACCCACAGGTTCCATTGATCTCGGTGTGTTATGTAGTATACGTACAGGATGGAGATATAACTGACTAAGCCCTAACTGAATAGCTAACTAAAATCTACAAGAACATAGTCAAGGCTGAAGAATAGAATGACCAGGCTGTAGACTCCGTCAGGAAATTCTACCACTAACACTAAGGCCAAAATCCATCTAAAGACACAGCAAACGAGCACAAACATTCAGTTCCCCCATACTATTATTATGTCCTCTTCCTACTTTGCCATCTTTGTGCCATGATGGATGTGCGATGCTTTAAGGGGAAGTGTTAGATTTAGTTATTCAATGTTCACAGATCATAGTCATACGATTAACCTCGCAGTGCAATGGGGACAGAGGGATGGACAGTCATCTACAATACTACTAGCTCTAACCATGAGCGCATAGTCTGAATTCTGAAGAATCAACACACGCTTTATAACAGGGCCCCTTTGTAATGAGTTGGGAATTTCGACGAACACCTAGGCTGCGACGTTAGAGAGAGCATGTTTGATTCAATTAACTCAACCAAGCCTGCAGACAACTAGACTGCCATTTATACAACTGTGCGTGGTTCAATTGAACAACCAAATGCGGGACAGTAATAAGCTGATTTCGCCAAACAACCAGCAAGGACGGTGTAACAACAAATTACCAGGTTCTTGCCCTCCACGATGACTCGATTCTGCGACCGAATGACCCTCTTGATCAAGCCGGTCTCCCCCTTGTCCTTGCCTCTGATGATCATCACCTGGCAGTAGAAAACACAAAATGTGAACCGGAGATCTTGCAAAGGAAAGAGAGGACTAGCAGATGGAGCGGTGAAAGAGAGAGATTACGTTGTCACCGCGGAGAATCTTCCAGTGACGGATGAGCTTCTCCGCAGCTTTCCATCCCATCTTCCTTGGAGCTCGTCGCGCCCTTGGGTCTCTCGCAGCGGGCTGACTGCGGTGAGCAAGGCGCGGCCGGCTGCGGTGGAGGGGGGCACCGACCACCGAGTGGCGGCGCTCAGGAGTCAGAAGTGGGGGGCCCCGAGGGCGTTGGCTCGAGTGGGCTGGGACAGTGGAGAGGAACCCGTGGGCTGGAAAAATGCTGGGCTAAATGGTAGGGAAAAGGAATGATGGACTGGGCTGAGCAAAAGACGAACGACGGCCTGGAGAGACCTGGGCTAGCCCAATCTGATAAGGCTCGGTTCACAAATCACAATCTTGCAAGGACACGACAGCAAATTTTTTTGCCAACTCCAATTTCCAGTTTGCCGTGTGTTTTTAATCACGGTGATGCTACAGGATGCTATATGAGCTCAAATTACCGTGATTAATTTTCGTTATAATTCTAAATTATCATTCAAAGTGCTGCTCAACAAAGAAAACTTTGTGACACACAACATGGCCTCTCTTTTTCGTCGCAAAATGTTTTCCCCTCCGAGTTTTGCAAAAGCTTGCTTCAGCGTAAGTTACACTGCACTACCTGTACATTTTTTCACTACCTTACGGAATGCAAATATGGAGCAAGAATGTGCAGCTGACTCTAATCTCCACCTTGGATCCTGCGCTCAAACAACTGAACGTTTTGATGACCAGAGCAGCAGAGCAGAGACCCTTCGATTTCGAGCAATCATCCATGCCTGACATTTCAACTTCAGCAATATAATTCACACCACTTAAGATTGAAATGCTGTGTGACAAACAAGCTGTGGTGGTGAAAGACTAATTTATCACCGGTTCCTGTTTGAGCGCCGGACTATGGGTTTTTTTTTTATCACAACATACCTGTATTTAGATTAAGGAAAACAGTACAGAAATACATACGTACACAGGTATGGTGTACAAGGATACGGACAGCTGTCCACCCAAAGTGCAAAGAGACCCCTCAGAAAACAAGAAATTACAATCAGGTCCCTGGACCTCAAGCACCACGAAGACGGCGAGATCCACCACCACCGGCGACTGCCGGCGCCAGCAGAGACCGCCGCCCGCACCACAAGCCCAGCACCGGGAAGAACTCCAATCGCACAAAGGCTTTGAGAAGAACCGGGAAAGACACTCGCCAAGCGAGATGAGCAAAAGCTGACCGCATGTCCGGCCGGGGCCGCGCCCCGAGCTCCTCCCGGCATGGAACGTGGCTCGCCAACGACGGCCGCAGCCGCCGCGGAACCCTCGAGCACGCACCATCCACCCATCAACCGCCATACCGCAGCAACCTCCGTCTCCTTGAAGCAAAAAGCCGACGTCGTCGTCGCCGTGCCGAAGAGCTCGACGCAGATCCGCCGGACGACTCCTAAAAAGGAGCTCTTCATCGAGAGCTCCGCCCCCACGAGCTCGCCACCGGCGCCGGAGTAAAGCACCAGTGGGACGCGGCGGAGCTCGGAGGGACAGATCCGGACTTCCAGTCGACGCCGCCGCACCCTCGCCGCCAACCGCTGGAACCCTAACCCTAGACCTAAGAACACCTAGACTAGGACCTACCCTACCTTCCGCCGGCGAGAGCACAGCACTCTCCGCCACCTCGCGCAGCCCCGAGGGCCATCGGAGGCGAAGGAGAGTGCCGGCTCCGCCGGCGGGGAGGACCGACACCCTTATCGCCTCTCTCAACTGTAGCGGGCGAGAGAGAGAGGAGAAAGGGGAAAAAGGCGAGCTGTCCAGAAGAAGCTTATCGTTTAAACGCTAGCGGCCCGGACTATGGGGTTTACTTTGTCACATGATGTCCTTGTATGAAGCAACGTCGTCGAGCTAACTGATGAAGCACAGGATACGTAAAGTTCCATGACTCCATCACATACATACACAAAGGAGGAGAGCTTCAGTCCTTCACAGCTGCCGTGCTTACTAAAATTCTGGGCGCGTCTCCAAGCATAAGCAGAGCTCCCAAGCAGTCCACGCGTCGTTCTTCTCATCAGCAAGCAACCCACGCATCACTCCTCGTTAGCCTCGCTCGATCAGGCTAGTCTATTCTCCAAGTCCCGATGGGAGCCGGGGACGACGAGAACGCCGCGCCCGGCAACGGGAAGGTCGCCATGGAGGTGTCCGGCTCGTCGTCCTCTCCGGCGCCAGCGCCGGTGCCACAGCAGCAGTCGGTGCTCAGGTCCGTGCTGCTGTCTTATGCGTACGTGGGCATCTGGATCAGCCTGAGCTTCTCGGTGATCGTGTACAACAAGTACATCCTGGACCCCAAGATGTACGGGTGGCCGTTCCCCATCTCCCTCACCATGATCCACATGGCCTTCTGCGCCACCCTCGCCGCCTTGCTCGTCCGCGTCCTCCGCGTCGTCGACGTGCCCTCCTCGCCGCCCGTCACGCCGCAGTTCTACGCCGCCTCCGTCGTCCCCATCGGCGCGCTCTACGCGCTCTCGCTCTGGTTCTCCAACTCGGCGTACATCTACCTCTCCGTCTCCTTCATCCAGATGCTCAAGGCGCTCATGCCCGTCGCCGTCTACTCCCTCGCCGTCGCCTTCCGCACCGACTCCTTCCGCCGCGCCTCCATGCTCAACATGCTCGGCATCTCCGCGGGCGTCGCCGTCGCCGCATACGGCGAGGCGCGCTTCGACGTGTTCGGCGTCACGCTCCAGCTCGCCGCCGTCGCCGCCGAGGCCACGCGCCTCGTGCTCATCCAGATCCTGCTCACCTCCAAGGGCATGTCGCTCAACCCCATCACCTCGCTCTACTACATCGCGCCCTGCTGCCTCATCTTCCTCACCGTGCCGTGGTACTTCGTCGAGCTGCCGCGGCTGCGCGCCGTCGCCGCGGTGTCGGCGGCGGTGCGGCCCGACGTGTTCGTGTTTGGGACCAACTGCCTCTGCGCGTTCGCGCTCAACCTGGCCGTGTTCCTGCTGGTGGGGAAGACGTCGGCGCTGACGATGAACGTGGCGGGGGTGGTCAAGGACTGGCTCCTCATCGCCTTCTCCTGGACGGTGATCAAGGACACCGTCACGCCCATCAACCTCTTCGGCTACGGCATCGCCTTCCTCGGCGTCGCATACTACAACCACGCCAAGCTGCAGGGGCTCAAGGCCAAGGAGGCCCAGAGGAAGGCCGCATCAACCGCGGCTGTTGCCAAGGAGGATGACGCTGAGGCCGGCGCAAGGCTGTTGCCGCAGAAGGACGGCGAGGACGGTGGCCACAAAAACTGAAGATAAAGCGTTCGTCCGTGCATATGCATTACTGCATTTGTTCATTTCTTCAGCTAGCTACAGGACGTCTGAAACTTTGAGTGAATTTGTGATCGGATTTAAGTTGTTTACGCTATGATTCTTCATTTTTTTTTGAAAGTATGATTCTTCAATTCAATACAGGAAATGGAAAGTGATAAGTAATGTGGAAGGGTGTTTTTCGGTGAATGGTAAGTGACATGTTGTTGTTGGCTTGTTTGCTGTCGTTCTGAAAATTAATCCAATCAACTTCAAGTGATGTCCTTCAGAGCCACCCTTTGGTACCTACTTTCTGATTTTTTTTCTTTTCTTATATAATATGTTCCACTTTCGGGTCGATTATGATGAATCAAACTCTGTCCTACAAGCATATCACATGACTACTAGTAGCACTTGTTAGTTGATTTTCCCGCATCATGTCATTCAAATGGTGTGCTATTGGACTTTTGGTTCAGGAACTAGCGGAGTAATTGGACGCGTTTTTTATGAAAAGACTGATATGTTTATGCTTTATGCACCAAGCCACAACCTCCACTGCGCACCAAAAACCTTTAGGTTTACTCAAAGTGCCACAAGAAAAGGACTGCAGGTTGAAGTTTTGTGGTTAACGGATGTATCATCGAGTTGTTAGGCAGGCAACTGCCCTCCCTGGTACAAAATGTAGTAGTATGCTGCTAATCCACACAACTCACTGAAATTTCTTCAGCCTCACTCAAAGCTCACCCAGGACGAGCTCAAGTCCAAGAGTGTCCTAACGATCAGGGTTCAGACTTCAGTTGACTTCGATTGTAGTTTCTGTGCCACGAATGGATGAGAGGTTTTGTGCCATGCCCATGAACCAGGGACAGTGATGCACGAACCGCGGCGCAGGCGACCGAGGCGAGCGAATCAGGAGCGCGCGCTGCAGAGCAAAGCAGAGGATGTGGAGGTGGCCAAAAAAGCTGGAGACGAGTCAACGGTCGCAACGCCGTAGAGCGCCAGGGATGAAAATGAAATGGCGTAAGAACTGAGGGGCGAACTGCAAAATGAAACCTCTCGTTTTGGTTCCGTCCTCATCTATTCGCGTTCTTCCTCACAAAGGGTCTACAAGGCATTTTCTCCCTTTGAATTCCCACTTTCCTAGTCCCAAATTGCTCGGGGCAGCTCAGGATCTTCTGGTTGGCCAGGCTGCCCGTCTGCCCTAGTACTCGTCGCGCCCTCTCCACCAGCCGATGTAAGGATTTCCCACCCCCCTTCCTGAACCCTAGATGGTGATTTTTCGCATTGGTATTTCGAATGCATGTGAATGAACGCCGGAGGAATATGGATGCATCTGAATTTAGTTTCCCCTGCAAGTGTGGTGCAAGCATGTCCTACTTCAGATTGCTTTAGTCACAGTGATAGTAGAGGGAAGGGGATGTAATAGAGTGCTAGATGATGGAAAGGTGAGAGCTTTTGGTGGTGTTTCTCAGACCCTAGTCTTTTCGATGGTAGATCCCAAAATCTGTGGTCTTTAAATGCTAAAAATCGAATTTTGTTTTTTGTATAGGATGGTCCTCTACGGGTAAACATGCAAGTTTATTCGAGAATGCATAAAAGTATAACTTTTTAAGTTGGCAGTACCCAATAAGGAGTGTAATGTCTTGTATTGTATGTTAGGTTCAAGTTAGTTGCCAGCAGCATGGATTTTTTTTCGCCAGTCGTATTATGTTATGCTTTTGTTCAACCTTCTCCAGCGAGTATTTATCACTGTAGAATGATGATTTTCTCTGTGTGTCTTTTAGTCTTTTAGTTAGATTCTCCATTACTGCTATATTTTCTCATCTAGTTTTATTTTATATTCACATATTATGTACACTGTTCTCTAATTCTCATTTTTCTTTTTCTTTTCTTTTTTTTCTTGTTCTCCTTTCATTCCATTCATTTCATAGAATATTGATACCTTGCAACTATACCAGCTCGTTCAGTTATACTTCAGATAGCATATTCTTTTCTTGTCCCCTTTTGCATACTTGTGGCATCGTATTCCTGAAACCTTCCGTGATGTCCGCCTGAGCATACTGCTATTCTGACACTCGCTTTGTTTGAGGATCCATTTACCATTTGGATATCCATGGCTGAACCCAGTTTGATATCATCTCATGTCATTTGTTCTTGTTGTTTCTGTTGTTTTTCTTCCAATCCATATATCATCATTTTGCTCTCCCAATATTGTTGGTTCCTGTGCTCTTTCCAAAGTTTCCTTGGAACTTTGAGCTTTGGAAGATGCCAAGGGAGACAGAAAATGCTGCTTCCACCAACTCAGTTGAATCAGACGAACCAGAAGACCGTTTGGAATTTGATGATGATGAAGTAGATGAAGAGGAAGAAGTTGAGTATGAAGAGATTGAAGAGGAGGTTGAGGAGTACGAAGAAGTTGAGGAGGTAGATGAGGAGGAGGAAGAGGATCCAGAAGAAATTGAAGTTGTGCATGAAGCCGCCGATGATGAAAAAAATAAGCATGCTGAGCTCCTTGCTCTTCCTCCTCATGGATCTGAGGTGTACATTGGGGGCATCTCCAGTAACGTTTCTTCTGAAGATCTCAAGAAACTATGCGAATCAGTTGGAGAAGTTGTGGAAGTGAGTACTGTCAATTTCCTTATGGGTTCACTTTTGTATTTGCTTCTTCTGCAATTCAAAGCATCTCTTTTTTTCTTTCTTTCTGCAGGTGAGGATGCGAGGCAAGGGGGATAACAGGTTGTATGCTTTTGTTAATTTCAGAACTAAAGATTTGGCTTTAAAGGCCATCCAAAAGTTGAATAATAAAGACTTAAAGGTTCGTTACTCATCTTATCTGATGCCAATTATTTTTTCTGCCATATTTTACAGAAAGATTGGTATAGATGAAAAATCAAGTATTGAAATATGTTCCTTCCTAAATTGAATATTTGTGTCATAGATTCCTGATATTAAATTTTATGACTTTTTTGTCACATGCTTCGTAGCAAGTTACAAGGTTATACAGTTTGCACTCACATTGCTACTTTTTCCTAAAGAAATCTCAGTAGTGCATTTATAATCTCCAGTGTCGAGTTTAAAGTCCTGATCAATGTTTTCCTAAACGGGTTTAGACAGGCGTCTAAACGCGTATAGACGCTACCCGGCAGGGTGCCGTGGAATTTAGGGGATAATCGTTCATGTAAGCGCTTGACCCGTTTATACGGTCAAACACAGGTCAAAATGGGCAAAACGGGACGGGCTGGAGACATTCCTGGCCGGAGTTTTGGCCGTGTACTGCAGCATTTGCGTTATGGGAGAGTAGAAAGAAGCAGGCGGGAGCTGCTGGCAGGAAGGGAAAGAAGCAGCGGGAGATGCTGGCGCGAAGGGGAAGAAGCAGCAGCTCCAGCGCAGGTCGCCGCCTCCCAACTGCGACGCAGGTTGCCATCGCCCAGCTCGCATCGCTGCCACGGCCGTCTTCCAGTGCGGGGGATGTGCACCCAGGATCCTGCCTTCCAGTGTGGGAGGGGAGCACGCACGCGCCGCTTCAGGATCCGCTTGTCGGCACTACGTGAGGGAAAGAGAGGAAGAATGGGGAGGATGAGGTTGATAGGGTCACGGGAGCAGATAACGGGCAGGGGACGTGGGCTTGTTTGTGGGCTGGGCCAGCCCTGCCTTCTCTTTTTTCTTTTGCTTTTCCCTTCCTTTTTAAGCTGCTACAGTAGAAAACATTTGTTCCGTTTACATGACATTCCGCGTGTAAACAGATTAAATGATAAACACAGCCTCACTGAACATGTAGTGTTTAGCGTCTGCAAAAACGTGGGTCCTGATCCTTAGACTAGTTGCAAAGTCCTATGTTCAATTATACTTTCAGAAACAATCAAAATTAGTAATTGTAGAGAAATGGTGGGGAACTTTGCAGAAACACTTGCAATTTCATACTATAGTTGCCTAGTTTTGCCACCCGATTAACAACTTTTATATGGTATGAACCTAGTTTCCTGGTTCCTTGATGCGCGTGATGAACTCTTATATTTTGAAATTAACTGTAACAGGGAAAGAAGATAAAGGTCTCTTCCTCACAGGCTAAGAACAAGCTATTTATTGGAAATGTGCCGCGCAATTGGACACAGGATGATTTCAAAAAAGCTGTAGAAGAAGTTGGTCCTGGAGTTATAAAAGTTGATCTCTTGAAGGTATGGACCAGATACTAGGATGATTCAACAGCTTTACTGTGTGTCTTTGACAGTGGGTTTACACTCAATGCTTCCCTATATTGTAGGTACCTCATTCAGATCGCAATAAGGGTTTTGGCTTTATCGAATACTACAACCAGGCGTGCGCAGAGTATGCAAGGCAGAAAATGTCCATCCCAGAATTCAAGCTAGATACAAATTCTCCTACTGTCAGCTGGGCAGACCCTAAGAATAGTGACTCTGACTCTACCACGCAGGTTCATTCAAGCATCATATGACCAAATGTTACCTTTTTATATTTCTTCGATGACTATTGTATATTGATGTGCATTTATGTCTTCAGGTAAAGTCTCTATATGTCAAAAACCTTCCCAAGACTGTTACTCAAGAGCAGCTGAAAAAGCTGTTTGAGCACCTCGGAGAAATCACAAAAGTTGTTCTTCCTCCTGCAAAAGCTGGTCATGAAAATAGGTACGGTTTTGTTCACTTCAAGGAGCGGTCCATGGTCATGAAGGCTCTGAAGAACACTGAGAGATATGAGCTTGATGGTGAGCTTTCCTTCTTATAATGAAATGTCATTCCATAGCTAGTTTTCCTTGGGGCGTCCGAGGTCATACATTTTGCTCTTGCTGTATTGCAGGTCAGCTCCTGGATTGCTCTATTGCTAAACCTCCTGCTGATAAGAAGGATGATACGGTACCAGTATCCAAGGCACAAGCAGGTCCATTGCTCCATACTCCACTGGGATATGGACTGGCGGGTGCTTATACTCAACCTGGAAATGGGCTGGCGAGTGCTTATACTCAACCTGGAAATGGGCTGGCGAGTGCTTATGGTGTGCTTCCTGCTCGTCCTGCACAGGTACACACACATGCCACTTTATGGATACATAGACTGGAGGGTGATATCCTGCTAACTTCCGTGTATTTTGGCATCATTTGCTTTCCTGCAGCCAATGTTGTATGGTCCAGGTGCTCCTCCAGGTTCAACCATGGTTCCAATGCTTCTACCAGATGGCCGTATTGTATATGTTCTGTAAGTACTTCAGTCTGTAATGTACTATGCTTCTAGAAATCTGCAGCCACATTTGTATGCTCCCTCTTTTTTATCCTATAATTTTGAGAGCAATCCTAACATTTGTGTTGACATATTTTCATCGGCTAATATTTTCCTCCCTCTTTGGCAGACAACAAACTGCAGGGCAGCAGCCTGTGCCTGTGGCTTCGCCTCCACCACAGCTCGGTGGACGTCGCTACGGCGGCAGCAGTGGTAGCGGCAACGGCAGCGGCGGATCCAGCTACGGTGGAAGGCGGCAGAGAGGAGATGATCGTGGTAGTAACAGTAACAACAGCCGCAGGGGCCGTCACCGCCCCTATTGATGTTTGCAGATGTTCGTTTCTAGGCAGTTTGGCACTAGTAGAACCTAGTCAGGTACTGTAGTAACTTCGTTGTGGACTTGTAGCTGGGTCTGTTTATCGGTGCATCTGGTTCTGTAACACCGCTGTAGGACGTAACACTACTCTGTAAGTTGGTGAGGTAGTTCGTGATGCATCAGCAGCATATTTGTCGGTGTATCGTGGAGCTTCGATAATAATCATATTGCTGTGTCCGCGGCTATATTCTACAATTTCTCTGAAATTATAGCGTCGGATTCAATTGCTTTGGAGGGACGGAATGTGTTGGAATATTGTTCCTCTGGATGTAGGATGAACAACGAGAAATGTTCAGTTACAGAAACTGGAGCAGAGACAAGTCCAGAACTGAAAGGTGAGAGAGAAGAAATGTTCAACGCCACACGACTGTGTTAGTAAGCATGAGAGACGTGAGGTGAACTTTCCCATCGTCGTCGGATCATCGTCAAAGTTTGCGGATGAGATCACCTGCAGCAGCGTGGCACCGGTCAGCGCTGGCTCGACGGCGACGCGTGTGCTACCTGAAGCTACGCTACGAGAAGCGAACAAGCAAATGGAATTGCCGATTCCGCCACCGCCACGATTCATCCCGATACCAAAGGTCCAGAACATCCACGGCGGCTTCCCCTTGTTTACCTGCCGCGGATTCCCCTCGCCGCGCCGCTCTGCTGGGGCTAGCCACCACCGCTCCGGCCGAGGTGGGTGACCGTCCAGTCCGCAAGCCCTACTGCTCCACGGCTCAAGATTGGCCGGCGCCCCAACGATCTCGCCGCAGAAGAAGGTACGCGACTTGTCCATCCTCCCAGTCCCAGTTAATCTTGTAGGCATTCTGCTGCCTTTGTGGCGTGGGCAAATCCTAATCATCGCCATTGTGCTGCTACATAGTTGATGTATAATTTATCGCGTAGATTGTTTATGACATGAACCTTGTGGGTTACATCTTCGCATTCCATACAATCCAGTCACTTGATATTACTAGTTGCACATGTGATTAGTAAACTTCTAGGTTGTTAAACCTTGCTGTATTTCCACATTTGTCCTGCTCTGCTTTACAGGCTTAGTTATATGTGTGTATCCACTATCCCTAAAGAAAAAGTGCTGCAGAAGACAGTTTTTTTTTTTCTTTTAATTCATAAACTTTTGACATCTTAATTAGAGGAAGCTGAATGGTTAGAATATGTATTTAAACTGTTCTGGATTCATTACGAAATAACTCACACAATTTTAGAGCCTAAGTAGTTAGTAGAACCATCTATACATTACAACCTAAAAACAAGGATTAGTTAAGGGACATATACATTACAACCTATGAAAAATTATTATTAAGAGGGACCTGATGTCTGTAGCCAACTAGTATTACAAATGAGTTACATTTTGGTGCTTATGTTAACTTTTGAATGTTTGAGTTGAACAAAGTTATTGTCTATTCCATTTTATTATATTTTGCCAGCAGAAAGTAACATATACCTTATTTGCAATTGCGCTAAAGTTAACGGTCTCTGCAAATTTTCTCCATTGTTAATAGGGCTAATTTGGTAAAAATAAGTTCTGTTCCCGCAAGCTTATAACTCATTTGGTATTCCGCCATATTCAAGTCAGTGGAAAGACAAAATGGATGATGGAGAGGTGGACCTATCCAGTCAACTAAACTTCTCAAATCCAGATACTTCATCGAATCTTGATGATTTGCTGAAAACCATAACGACAACATGCACCCACACTCATACTTGCAACCCACCTGGTCCATCAGCGACAGCGCACACTCATACATGCTACCACACTCACACCCATGTCTTCAGCACGGATGAAGATAGCTGCAGCAGTGATAAACCCAAGTCAAAGAAACGCAAGCCAATGGGCAACCGCGAGGCTGTGCGCAAGTACAGGGAGAAGAAGAAGGCTCATACGGCGTATTTGGAAGAGGAGGTGAAGAAGCTCCGTGCCATAAACCAGCAGCTGGTGAAGAAGTTGCAGGGGCAGGCTGCACTTGAGGCAGAGGCGGCGCGGCTGAGGACTTTATTGGTGGACATACGAGCCAAAATTGATGGTGCATTAGGTAATTATCCTTGCGAAACGCAATATGGTCGTGGAAATGGTTTGAGATGCGATGAAATGGCACATTGTTTTGTTGGGAAGGGGTGAATGGCAGCTGTGAACCTGCTGTTACAAATTTCCATGTCCATTCAGATTCAGGTCAGAATTTAGGGGTGCAACTGCCACATTAAGCCGGGCGTTCTTACCAGAAGCTTGATGATCTGTCCCGCTGCCAATTTTCAATAGGTCTTGTAGATATATGTTACCTTGTTAGGTAGAAGAAGATGATACATTACAGTGCCAGGAATTGATGAGGCCAGTTGAAGTGTTGATGGGCACTTCCCCTGGTGTAGCTAGCTTTCAAGTTTACCAAGTTTACCTTGTTTGTTTGTTTTTACCGATGCGTGGTGTTCTTTCTTTTGAGTGCATAGTGTTGAGTTTGACATTTTAATCTTCTATATTATAATGCCGCACAATCCTCATCGTGAAAGAAAAAGATTTAGCGGTTATGTAGTTTCTTATGTACCCATGCTGGCCTATTTGTTCTTAATCTGCGTCATGGATGCTTGCGTGAAGGTAAAGTGTCAATTGCATGGCATTTTCGAGTCGACTCAAAGTGTGCCATGCATTTCTGTTTTCTACACCTGCAAATATGTTTCCACTCTAAACTCCAAACATAATTAATAGGCACAATAAATTACTAAATATAATGTCTATATAATATAGCATTCTTACAGATGCAGATTCATAAAAGAAATGTAAACTTAAACCGATACAACAAGATTCTAATCAGGACACAAGTACATAACTTCTGCTTATTGTCACTTATTTGTTTGGCAAATTATTATTGCTCTGTCTCGACGGAGCACCATGGCTATATCCAGCCTATGATTAACCAGTCTTCTTATTGCCTAGCTTCATTCAGATCAATGAATTGCGCTCTCCAACATTGGAACAACACCTTGTTACATGTTTCTGCTACGGAGAAGCGGAGTAATTTCAGGGACAACCCTGTAGATGTGAACTTTTATGTTGTCGTCTTTTAAAAGCTCAAAGACGCAAACATCAAACTTCTCCAAATTGTTGCCAACGGCGAATTTTCCCCAGCCCCCACTGAAAGCAGCAACAGATCGCTCATTATAGTACACATACTGAACTTCCCAAGGTTTTCCTTGCGGATCCCATAGTGTCATCTTCTTGCATGTCCGGGGTAGCCACTCTCTAACAAATTCACATGGGATATTCTGCAATATAAAGGGGATAGTCAGAAAAGAAATGATAGCTCAAATGAGCCACTGGTAAATCTGTCACATTGTGCTGTAAATTTTATTACAGATGAAAGAACATGTAATTTAATATTAGTTTTTTTTTAAAAAAATTATGCTTCTGGCAGTTTAATATTTAGAAGGCAATGCCAAACAGACTTGCATAACTAAATGTTCTTAGTACGATATGGGATCATAAAGCTAGCAAAGAAAGAGAAGTTTTTTTTCCCCCCCAAAATGATTAAATGAACTTAGCAAATTTTGCAAAGTTGTAAAAAACTTGATTGAAAACTATTTACTGATACAAACTTGTGCAATGCGAAGAATAAGAAGCACAATGATAAATATAATTGATACAAAGATATGTTAAGCTCACCATAAGAAAAATTCTAGAAATGGAATGTCAACGGTAATATAATCCATATGGCAAAAATGGACATGTAGCATCCGTACACATACCAGGTTAATATCTCAAACTGGTTTAACTGTGAAAACAGTTCCAATGGTCCAATAATTCTACCGTTTTTGCTACAATTTCCTAGAATCTAATGTGCATACAACATCTGATCTTTTCGTACCAGCTCAACCCAGATTTTGATCAGTAACAGCAGGATTTTCTGTTCCCTGATTCTAAGCTAGAGAGAGGAGGCTGGGACTTATAACAATTATCAGAATGTCTAGTCTTCCAATAACTAGAACTAGAATTGGTAAACTTTTTTCCAGCAAAAACCTAAATTAATACTTGAGATATCACACGATTCACTATACTTGAAACTTTTGTAAACTAAGATTATCCACAAAAGTAGTGATGCTTAGCTTGCTAAGAACATACTTCGAGTATTTATCATCGAGGGGCTTATATGCCAACCAAGGAAAACTCTAATTACAGCATGCATAAAGGAATCCACTTGACACATACAAATAAAAGGAGTGATTTCAAGCTCAATATAAATGAAATAGCACATGGGGAAAAAAGTTACATTACCATGAAAAATCCCACATACACATAAGATTCCATCATTACTTGCAGAGTGAAAGGATTCTTTGATTTAAATTCATTTGCCCTTTTAAGAGCATGAGCCTTGTCTTCTTCAGTTATTCGACGCCTTTGTGACATCACCACTGGTTGTCTCGATTTCTTTGACACGACTGAAAAATACCACAGAATCAAATTATCACATTGTTCGAGAAAAAAAGCATCAAATGCTGGATCTTTTGCTAATATCAGATTAGCGAAAATCGAATGCAAATGAAACAGTTCAAGGGAGGAACCGAGGAACGACTTACCTTTACCCACCCTAGGCAAATCCTTTGATCTGATCCGAGACTTGTTGTAACTTGAGTATTCGTCTAACATGCATGACAAATCTGTGAAATGCAAAAGTTTGGACAGATTAAAAGATGTTAGAATTACAACAATACAATATTCTGTTAGCTTAAAATGCTTCAAAAAATAATGGATCTTTTACCTTTGTTGCTCTCAGGGACTATCGATCCTGCCTTAGAAGCATCAACAAAAGCTTCAGGCTTCCTTTTCTCAGGTTTCTTCTGGACACTTAAGTGCCTCTTTGGTGCAGAGCTATTCACCACTCCTTGTCTTACCCTCTTCCTTGTTTTTCCATTACCCTCCACAAAGGGGAGAGCTGATGCTTCCTGTTCTGATGCACCAGCTGCATTAGCTTCCTGTGCGCCTTCTTCCTCTTTTGCTTTAATGAGTCTCTCTTCAGAAGGCTGAGCATCCAAAGCCGATTCGTACTCAACGCCTGATTTACATAACACCATCACAGAGAATTCCGAGTGTCCATCATAGGTGAAGAGCAAGAAGTGACCCTGCTGGAGGGAGTGGTCGCCAACAAATTCCTTCCACCCTTGACTGAAGCCTAGTCCTTCCTTGCCCGAAGTAAGCATCACTTGCCATGTGTTGCCACTCGGACCTTTCAGGGAAATTGGCCGGTTAGGCTCCTCCTTAAGGTACTTGCAGAATGGTTGGGGAATTTTCTACATAACATCAACACACAAGAGTTTGTCAGTTTTCCCTTTTAGAACACACATAGCAACTTGTGAATGCTACATGATACACCACATGAGAAAATATCGAATCATGAATAACGACAACAGACAAATGGTATATTGGCAGGTAATGTTCTTGTCAGTACGGAATCACGAATAACGACAAAAATAAACGGTATATAAATACACGTGATGTCTTATACCCCAGGAAGATGCAACCATAGACTAGAAGATGAAACAGTACCAAATCAAAGCTTATGTAAGCCTGGTAACAGAAGCACTCCTACTGTCCTACATGACTTGGCAGCAATCAGGCAAGCTCGAATCTACTCATATCAAGGGCATCAAGATGAACAATTCCAACTTTTTTTGGCCACTGCAAGCAACAGGATTCAGATTCCAGCTAAAAAATTTAGGTGTGGCGGACTAATTATTTATCGGCGCCACCTATCATTAAACCGCACGAACATGAATTATCCTCCATCCACAAATGGAAGCATTTTTAGGTCTATCTAGATTGATCAAGGTTGAAAGAAGGGACAACCCCATTAATTAGACATGCTTTCCCTTTTGAGAAGGCACTACTCTAAAAATATGTGGACAAATTTTAAACTCCGATATTGCTTACATTTGTGGAGAGTGAGTATTAATTGCTAAAACGCTTAGAGTTTCCGAAATTTAACAAAACTAATACTAGTCAGTGGATATTTCCAATATCTTTTTTTCCCCCTATGGACACTAGGATGAACATTTCTATGTTTTTCTAATCTTCTATGCTGTCGAGCAAAATAAAAGGAAAGAATGGGTGAGCGGCTCTACTAGCAGGCTCTTGCCATCTAACTTTGAGCTGCCGTATGGCCCAATCGGCCCATACCACTTCGTGCTCCTCATCTCTGCTTCTCCAAACAACAAGACAGTACGAGCAACAGTTCAGAAAAAAAAAAGAAAGGCAGTACGAGCAGATATACATCTCGCAGCAGGCCGGACGGTCGCCGAGCGTTAGAATTGTAGGAAATGAATGAAGGGCAGGGTCTCTCCACCAGCGGTAGGTATGGCGGCCGCCATAACTCGCCGTATTGGTGGATCCGCCTCTGTAAAAACTGCATCCCTCAATCAACCATGGGTGAACGAAACAGGGGACCTAAGAAGCTCACCAATCGCTCCCCAGATTGCTCGGGGAAGAAGACCTTGAAGAAGACCTTGCCGGCGCCCACGGCATCCCCTCTCCGCTTCTTCTCCTTCCTTCCCTCTCTCTCGTTGCCCTTCTCCTCTCTCCCCTTCTCCTTCCTCTCCGCTGTCCCCTTCTTCTGCTTCTTCATGCCGCTCTCCTTCTCCTTCCTCATGCTTCTCTCCTTCGCCGCCGCGGCTGCGCTGCTGATACCCGGCTGCTTCTGGCGGGCCATGACGTCCCTGAGCTCAGTGTAGTGTGTGTGGCACAGCTCACGTCTCTCCCCTGAATCGGGTTTAAGGAATGGCAATGGCGGGGACAGAAGTGTCGGTCTTTTCGGGAAAACGGGTGAGACTGACTCCAACGGGTCACCCATATGGTGACCCATACTCAAAATAGGTAGTAAAAAGGTAAAAACTACTCTCCAACAAGTGACCTAAAACACATACCTATTTTGGGATAGATGGAGATCGCACCCCACAAATAGATCAACCGACCACGCTACCCAGCCCCTGGCAGCAGCAACAGGTCATCTCTGCGATGACGCACCGCGAAGCCGCCGCACACCCCTCCCTCCCCTCCCTCCCCCCTCCCCGCAGGAGGAGCCGCACGCGAAGCAAGGGGGCGCGCCACCGCACACCCCTCCCCTCCTCCCCCCATCCCCACAGAAGGAGCCGCGCGCGAAGGAGCGGCGTGGGGGCAGAGCGACGCGCGGAGGAGCGGCGTGGGGGCGGAGCGGTGCGGGGGCAGCATCGCGCGGAGGAGCTGGACGCGGAGGAGCTGCGCTGGGCCGGCGCGGGGGCGGCGCGCGGAGGAGCTGCGCTGGGCCGGCGCGGGGGCAGCGCGCGGAGTGGCGCGGGAGTCGTCGGCCGCCTTCCTCCTTCCTCTGCTAGTGGCGCTGGGCTTCTGGGACTGCGGCAGCCGGGCGGCGTCGGCGGGCACGAAGGAGCTCGAAGATTGGGGCCGGCGGCCGGCGGCCGGCGTTGGCGACTAATTCATGGTGTCCCGTTGGAGATTCACATTTTTCGGTATCCTATCTTCAGTCTCATGGACACCTATTTGATGATTTGGGTCTCCAATTTGGGTATGCACCGTTGGAGTCAGTCTGAGGGGGGATGGAAAGTGGCTGACCTGACGGTCCTCTCTGGGAAGTGTGCTGCTGGCGTGAGGGGGGATATGTATACGCAACAGAGAGATGATCTGTTCGGATTTTGTTTCCTTCTTTTCATTTACAGCCACCTAATGATTAGTACCTGGGATGAGATAGTCACGATCTGGCAGATGGATACGGAATTAAATGGACGGCTGTATTTTTTTTTTTTTGCGAGGAACGGCTGTAATCATCTCAAGCTGGTGTGGATGAGAGAAATATGTCTTCCTCCAACGGCTAATAGTTGTGTGTGAAGGAGTTGTCAAAATATGAAAAATGAGAAAATCCCTCAGTTTTACCAATTTGTTTCATATCCGTTGAAATTTTGAATTTCCTTAGATGACACTAAAAATGAGAAAATCCCTCAGTTTTACCAATTTTTTTCATATCCGTTGAAATTTTGAATTTCCGTAGATGGCGCTAGTTAGTTAACTTATCACCGCTCATGAATTAGATCTGAGTATTGGATGAGCGACAATTAACTGCAATCTTCTCAAGCAAGTGTGAAATGTTCCATGTGTGTTATTGGACTTCCGAACGCATTCAGCGACACGGGTTGTGGAACAATGTGTTCAGTGCCCTTTGTTCTAAACACATGGAGTACCTCGACCATCTCCTCGTCGGTTGTGTTCATGGAGACATGGTTATGTCTACTCCACAAAGCTCATCTATAATGCTTCACACATTAATCGAGTTCAACCTTTGTTGAGTGGTAGCTCTGCAGTTGACTCCATGGTCTTCCTCTGCATTTGGAAGCTCAGGAATAAGAGGACCGTGCAGTTGTTTCGCAGCCAATACTTGGTGTTGGTTCAGCTTGTCCCGAGCATTATGGAGGAGGCGCAGATTTGGGACATGGCTGGTCTTCGGGTTTGATTTCTTTTCTAACGAGTAATCTAGGTAGAGAGTCTAGGTAAAAGGTAGAATCTTGTATCGACTAGTAATTTTTCTTTCGGGTATCTTACACCCTTACCCGTCTTCCCGAAAACTCAATCTTCTTCTTAATCAAGTAAATTTACATATTTTTGAAAAAAAGTTATATGAAACGTTTGTAGTTTTTCCTCAAGAGACTGAAATTAAATTGCCCGGTACAAATGAGGTGCCAGTAGGTAAGTGCATATTAGAAAATTCCTATTATTTTTTATTGTATTATATATATATATAGAGAGAAAATTTATTCTACTTAAAATTTAGAATTTCTATCGATGACACCATTTTAAACCTTTTTTTTAACCTTCTAGTGACTACCTTATGTCCACTCAGTGAGTCATTGGATCTTCTGCCCTTTGTCTCTTAGATCCTTAAGAGACAAAGCTTTCCCACTACTTTTCTTTTGTGTATGAAACATATGTAACTTTCTATTCCTAAAAAATACATATCAGTTTATGTTCTTAAAGAAATATATACAATATGTTTCTCTACCTATAAAAACTTATGTCAATTTATGTGTATGTTAGTTTTTATTCCTAAAGAACTATATGTAATCAAGTTCTCTTCTTAAAAACACATGACACAAACTTACATACGTTTTCTTTAAGGAGAGAAACTGACATAAGTTTCTACAAAAGAGAAACTTATTGCGTACATTTCTTTAAGCACATATGTAATGATTTTTTTCTCTTAACAAAACATATGTCAGATTCTGTTTCTAAAGAAATGTATGTAATTTTTAGTTCCTAAAAAATATACGTTAGTTTTTTTTTTCTAAAAGCGTACGGCAGTTTGTGTTCCTAAAAATGTATGTCAGTTTTTGTTTAAAAAAAACACATGCCAGTTTCTGTTCCTAAGAAACGTATGTTAGTTTTTGTTCTTAAAAAAACTCATGTCCTCAAGAATATATGCGTTTGTGTTCTCGAAAACGTATGTTTGTTTTTGTTCTTAATAAACACACACGTCAGTTTCTGTTCTTCAAGAACATATGTCAGTCAGTTTGTGTTCTCAAAAACGACACACACGTCAGTTTCTGTTCGTCAACAACATATGTCTGTCTCTGTTCTTCAAAAAAAAAATCACATGTCAGTTTCTGTCCTAGAGTAACACATGTAAGTTTTTCTTCCTCAATAATAAGTCAGTTTATGTTTCTAGAAGGACAACCTATCAGCATTAATCAACATGTAGTGTTTCAAGGACAACCAGCCAAAATTTGCTGGAAAATTCAACAAACATACTAAGTTGGCAAATATTGTCATAAGTAAGTATGAAATTATAGAGGCCACTTATTAAAAGCAATTGTGCTTACTCAAGTAGGTTGATCTAGGTGAAGGTTTTTTTTTTGATTACACGGTACAACTCAGAGCAACTCCAACAGTTATGTAAAACCAGTTCCTAAACATGAATTAGGAAGTCATTAGAAAAATCACCCCTCCAACCGTTTTGAAAACAGGTCCTTAAAATTTAGCTTTGGCCCATTTTACCCTAAACCATCGCCACATCTGGCGACAGTATACGCACTCCCGAAACTCCTCCCTCCCGCTCTTCCCGCCACGAATTAGACCTCGCGCAGTACAGTTGACGCCATCCTGAGTCCATTCGCGCCCACCTATTCTTTCTTCGTGCCGCCGCAGCCATGGCGTAGGTTTCGCCGCCGCCGCCTTTTGAGGACCGAACCACATCGGGCCGTCTCCGTCCGCTGGTGCGACGTCATCGGGGGCCGTCATCTACGGCGCCGCCGTCGTTGCCTCCACATAGGCCGTCGCCGTGTCCTGCTCCCCACCTCGGGCCTCCGCCGTGACGTGCCGCCGCTCCGCCGACTCTCCCATCGCTGTCGAAGTTAATCCGTGGTCCCTCGCTATTTGGAGCTGGCCTCCAACCACGCACCAGCGTGACCTCACGGTTTGCTTCACCACCTGCTCCTATTTCTTCCGCGATATTCAATACCTGAATTGGCTAGTCCATTCGCCATTCGATTTGCTAGTTCCAATCCTGTATCTGTTCCTTAAGATTTGGTAGTCCATTCGCAATTCGATTTGCTAGTTCCAATCCTGTACCTGAATTGATCGGTTTGGTAGTCCATTCGCCATTCGATTCGCACTCGTTTACAAATTTTAGGTATGCGTTGATTACTACATTTAATCAGGACCAGTAGCCGCTGGTGCTATGACGTTTAGTCACCATATCCTTGATCGCAATGGTTGATTCTGATGGTGGTTCAGTAGCCGCTGCGCTAGTCCATCATTACAAGAGTCAGAACACACGAAACAGAGCATGCCCGGTTCAGTTTTTGGATGCTCTGGTGGTATGCTAAAATATGCTTTGTTCTTCTCTTTAGAGAATGACCACACACTGCCAGGCATGTGTACAAGTGCAGGAATTAAGCTCAGTTTCAGCACACATGAAATAGAACATAGCATTTCTTCACCCAGGAACGATGCCTTCTTATCAGATCACAAAGCCTGAACATGTGCCTAGTTCTGTTCATACAAGCACATTAGAATGCTTAATAGTGCTAATAGTTCTCCGCGCTTTTGATCATCGTGGTCTCTTTCTTACAAGTTTTTTGGACAGCTGCAAATGTATGAAGTTTGTATACAGAGCAAGCATAACTTCTTGTTTCATTTGTAGGTTGTTTGGATAATGGAAGGGCATGTACCATTCACTGAGTTGTTGATGAGTGATGGCGATTATGATGGGCAGACACAAGACCTTGCTGCTAGATCAAGTGAGCCACATCAGTTACCCATAGTGGAGAATACTCCCTCATAGAAGCCCCCAAAGCAGAAAGGGAAAAACTTCAATGAGGATGAAGACCGACTTCTTGTTTCGGCATGGTTGAATATCAGTACTGATCCAAGACATGATTTGTGAACTGTGTAACTTGTATTATGCAGGTGGAGAAGGCTGAGAAGATGTTTAAGGCTCTAGATAAGCTGAACAAGTCATTTATATTCAAGCATTGTTGGAATATGTTGAGAAACCAACCAAAGTGGCATGAGAAGCTTGCACAGATAAAAGCTCTGAAAACAAGCAACAAGAAACAGAAGGTAGACAAAGAGTCAAAGTCCAGGAACATCCAACGCTGTAAATGGTGATCACAGTGACACTCAGGAAAGAAATGACCTTGTCCCAGCTGATGGCGTTTCTCCAGCTAGCAATGCACCAAGCAGACCAATTGGTAAGAAGAAGGCAAAAGAAATAGCGCGTCATGGTGGCAGTGATGCATACACTCAATCTTTGGACATCTTATGGGAAAAGAAGAAGGAATCAGATGCAGAAAAGGAGAGAAAGAAAGACGAGCGACATGCCAAGGCATATGCTTTAGATGCTGAAAGGTTATTGCTAGAGCAAAAGAGGCTTGACAACAACGAACAGCAGAGGCTTGCAAATGAAAAATTAGAGCAAAAGAGGCTTGACAACGAACAGCAGAGGCTTGCAAATGAAAAACTAGCGCTTCTAAATGAACAACAGAGGCTTACTAATGAGGCAAAAAAATTGCATTTACAGACTATTGCTGAAGAAGAGAGAATTTTGAGCCTGGACTTGAGTGCCATGAATCACTTACAAAAGGAGTACTACATGGCCAAGCAGGCTGACATCTTAGCCCGTCTCCACATGGCTGAAAATTAGTTTCCTGTAGAAATTTTCTTCTATAGAACATGGTTTGCTTTTTCTGAATTTGAGTATTCTAAAAAATTTATCAGTTTACATTCTCCTTGTGTAAGGTTTGTCAACCTGGTCCGTACTGGACTTTTTTATTATGGACAATTAGTTGATGATCCACTTTACAATGCATCATTGAACTACTGGCTTGTATACAAATGAAACTGAAGCGGGTGTCGTCGCCATTGTAGAACAGGACACAACAATCTGGTGTCGCTGCGGCAACGGCCGCCGCGCCGCCTCCCTCTCAAAGCAAAACGAACGAACGTCCTACCTGGAGCGGAAGCAACCAATGGATCGTGAACGCCGTCGCCCACGGATCGCCCACGCCGCAGTCCAGGATCGGAACTCCGTCGTCTAGGATAGCAGATCACGACCAGGTATCACGCCAACAAACAAACTGCTAGGACCCACATAATGGTGATGTGGCAACTTTTAAATTTATTTAGAAACCAAATTTCGGGAACGGTTGGAGGAGGCATTATTTTTCACTCCCAATAGCCATTTGGAAAGTCCCTAAATCAGCATTTAGGGAGTAATTTTTTACATAACTGTTGGAGTTGCTCTCAGACACTCACAACGCACGCACAGTCACCTCTATGAACACATTTTAATTGGTTGTAAATCGATCACCCAAGTTACGAAATTAGCAGGCAGTCAGGCATTCCTGAATACATCCAAAATAACCATACGGACCCAAAAGAAGTAGATCACAAGGAAAAATAGGATAAAATATTACCTTCTCTGCGGACGCAGGGACTAGCAGTGGTCGATCCACACGGACTCAAGATCCGCTATTGCTGTATGTATCCTTTCGCAGGTGCCGTTCCTCTGCTTCCACTGTGGAGGGTCATAGTAGCAACAGATGTACAGACGAGCGAAAAACCAAGGTCACCAGCTAGTGGTGGTGACGGGAGAGGAGGTACCGGTGAACCCAGCAAGCCCGACAGCGCGGGGGCCAGCCATGGAGGTAGTGTGGGAGAGAATGAAACGAGTTTGCGGTGAACTCAGGGCTAGCAGTGTCTTTATAGTGTTAGGTGGGAATTTTTGGCAGGCATTTGGCACACCACGCGTGGGGTGAGGTGTTATGGAAGCTGGTTTGGTGGAAACGTCGTTGCCCGTTCTGGATCGACATGCTCCATGTTATATAGGGAGGCAATAACAACCATTGTCATGGTTTACAAGATGAAAGATTAAAGGAGATTGTTGTCGAGATAAGCTATGATTACAACAGAAAATATCTACATCAAGATTAACAAACTACGTCAACAACCTATCGGTGTTTAGTAACCGGCCGACTAGTAAATTTGTAATTTGCGCTCGACTTTTCGGTGGGTTAGCGAATGAGACGGTGGATTATACTGGTTCAGGCACGAACGCCCTATGTCCAGTTCGAGATGGTTGGGATTGCTCGTAGTAAGGGTTACAAGTGATGCGAGAGAGGGAGAGGCTCTGTGTGTGAACTCAAGTGGTGTGCGTGAGTGATATCAAAGTGACAATGGGTCCGGTCCCCCTGTCCGTTGCCCGGCCTTCCTTTTTATATGTCAAGGGAGAGAAACTGGCTTACATGGGAAAGGAGAAGAAAACGAAAACAGAGAGATGGAGGACGGCACCGCGATCGGTGCCTTCTCCTTTGCTTCCCTGTCCGTGTGAACGACGACGCGGGGGCTCGTCTCGTCCTGTCGCCTACCCAGTCGCTGTCGGTTATTGTTGACCACTGTTGGGCTACTGTATCGCCCTGTAGCGCTCCTGTTCTGGGCCGGAGATGATGGCATGTGCCGCCCTCCCGGCGCGGCGCGTCTGACCCTAACCAACTGTAGCACCATGCCGGCTACAGTCCAGGCTGGCTTGTTGACTAATGTGCGCTGGCCGATGCGAAAGTCACCATGGTTATCCCAGGCAAGTGGACAAGTTGCCCTGCAACGCCACTGTGTACCTACTGCCGTGTGAGAGGCGTGGTGATAGGGGCAACCGTCCGCTCAGGCCACGCAGATCGTGGGGCCCCCAGTCGATTCTCGCGAGGGGTCGGATAGGATAAGAGCACGACCGCAGCTCCCGACCCCTACCGCAGGGGTCAGGTGAGGCGCGGTTGATACCCTGAGGCGCCCGGTCGGGCCGAACGTGGCGACCCGCGCGACGGGTCGGATGAACGAAGGGTCATACGAGGCGGAAACTCCTCGCAGGAATCGGGTGAGGCACAGGGGTCAAGCATGCGTCCCCTACGCCGTGGGTCCCACCGAGGGGTCGTACGAGGCAGAGATGTCCCGAGAGGGGTCAGTGCCCCTCTCAGGTCGTCAGTCTCACCTATGGGTCGGGCGAGAAGCGCGGGCCCACCGAGGGGTCGGACACCGCGCCCTTGATCGTGTTTTAGGTGCTAACTCGCGGATACCCAAAAATAGGTATCCGACACAACCTTACCCGGGCACTCTCGTACACATGTTACATTTAGTTTGTCTAACGACCCTCCTCAATCATACTCCCTCCGTTCTTAAAATGATGTCGCCATTGACTTTTTGAGTTATGTTTGACCGCTCGTCTTATTCAAAAAAGTTTAAAAATTATCAAATATTTTGGTATAATTTGTTTTATCACTAGAGAAATTTGAAACATAATTTATAATTTTGCATATTTGAGCTAATATTTTGAATAAGACGAAGGGTCAAACGTAACTCAAAAGTCAACGGCGATATCAATTAAAAAACGGAGAGAGTAACTTTCTTAAGGTAAGATTGTATTTAAAATTCTCGAGTTGTGTTAATGAAAGAGCCTTCATGAAGCCATCAACGACTTGATCTCTTGGAACACAATCATCTGAAGCAACTTGTGATTCACTCTTTCTCTTACAAAATGGAAGTCCACTTCGATGTGTTGCACCGTGGCATGAAAAACAGGATTACGTGACAAATATTTGGCTCCCATATTGTCACACCATAGCCGAGCCACAGAAGGACTAGGGACTCTCGGCTTCACTTTGTAATGAACTTGCTCATCACGCTTTTCGACTAATATAATTAGGTGAGAAAACTCTCCCTCTGAATTGCTCGGAAAAAAGTTACAGAGAACGCAGCACCGGCACGAAGAAACGCTGCAAGGGCGAACACGATGGTCACGCAAGAAAAGTAGCCTAAGGGCCGTCCCCGTGATCAAAAACTTAAAGATGGTTCAATGCTGTTCTGGAACAGAAGAGCATGACCTTGTTTAGAAACTGGACCACGTAAACAAGCCTGAGTGTCTAATAGCCATCATTCTGTACGGAACTCACAAATTATTTCTCAATTTCACAACTTTCAAACGACAAGCACGTCCAGAAGAGGAAGTACCTGACCTGAAAAGGTCAAGAACAGATTACAGCAAAGTCTCGCCGACCGATTCATTATTCGAAGGAAACGAAAGCCAGCATTACAATCGCAATTATTAGTCGTCATCGCTTCTTCACACATTATTCACGAATCATTTTCACCCGCAAATCACAAACCACCGTCCTAGCAACCAAGGCTGTTTTTCTTTTTCTTTTTTTTGAAAGGAAATGGACCAAGATTATGGAAAACACAGTGCAGAACTGACTTCAGCTCGATTCGTCAGGTCCAAACGAACGCTGCTACGGCGAGCACGGCGGCGGCGACGCCCATGAAGTAGCCCGCGCCATCGGCAGGAACCGTCCCCGCCGCGCCGCTGCTGTCGCCGTACTGGGCGCTCGCGGCCCCGAAATGGGCGGCGACGCAGGCGAGGAGCAGCAGGAGAGCAGCGACCAGCTTAGAACACGAATGCTGCTGATCCATTTTGCTGACTTAGCTCTGTTCTTCGGACACGCTTGCAACGCTCTCGCGCGGTGGGCTGGCTTTATACAGGAGCGCGCCGCGGCAACATCGAGAAATGGGGCAAGTGAGTTTGGAAGCATCGCTTGCTCGCGGCGGGTAGCGACGAGAGGCTTGCTGTTTCCAGGCGCTGGAGCTTCGTCTGCACCGTGATCGGCCTGTCCGTTTCGCTCGAGTTCTGCCGGCCGTGTTGGACGCCTGTTTCCTCCGAAAAATCGATGAGAAATACTGGCTACAGCTCTGATAATGACACTATAAGGACTTGAATACTTTATCTATACTCGCTGCTGCTGTCCAACGTTGGATTCCAACCCTATTCGAGCAGCTCATTGACAAGGTCAGTTTCAGACCGACCGGCGCTCTCTGAGACGTCCAAACAATGACAGTTAAGGTCCTAATAATTCATAATGTCAAAAGAAAAGAAGAAAAAAGGAACCATGGCACCACAGAAACTTTGTCGTCACAAGGATCTGAACTTGGCATAAGAATTCCTCCATGTTGGTTAGCAACCAATGAATAAACTACACACAACCAGTTAAATGACTGATGAACAGCCCTGTTATCCGAACAAGACTAGCGCCCATTTGCAGTTCAGTAGTGCTTAAGGGATGTACTCCTAACAAAGTTCGAGATATTTTATTATTGAAGTTCTTGGTTAAACAAGAGAGTAGCTGACAAAATAAGTGGATCCCAAAATCCTCTGATGATAGATGCATCAACCAAGCAGCTTTCCTACTCTTGTGCTTCAACCAAGCAGATGAATTCAAAATACAGCTCCCTACAAGCCTATCAGAATCAACTTGTTGAAAGATAAATAATTTGAATGTGCCCCCTCCACTTTTATCCGGGCTTGGGACCGGCATTGGCAGTGTTAGGCACCCCCCTACCCCCACACAATCCACAGCAACACAACACATCATCATCAGCCCCAACAAACGTGTCACGAAAAGCACAGCCTGAACTTTCAGCGCAGTTTATCGTCACCACAAATCACATGTAGAGCAGAGAGCTACGAGCTGCTAATGCACATGCAATCAAAACAGGTTAACAACAAGAATACTGCATATGGCAGTACAATGTATCATACAAGACTGTCAAGACATGGTAGGAAAAGTTGACACACTCGAGACGTCATGCGAAAATAAAATGAAAGCATTAAGGAAAACTATACTTAGATAAAGAAACTAATAACTAATGCAAAAAATCATAAATCTCGTCAGTCAGTCTTATAAATACACCGTGCATCAGAGAATATTAATCTTTGGAAGAGACAGAGTCAAACATTTCCCAAAAATCATTAAACATCAATTGTATAAACCGTATCAGAAAAAAAACAAATGTCAAAGAAAATTTCACAACACAAAATAGTCATGGATAAGTGGATAGCGTATACTCTTAGCCCACAAAACGATCAACAAATCTATTGGACAGGTTAAAACACGCCTTTCTAGACTCGTCCTTTCTATCCAAAAGAAACCACGTAAAACATCAGAACAGGACATATCATGTTTTTCATATAGAACCAACCAACAGTGTGAAACATCTAAGCCTGAGATGACAATAACATTAACATGAATCATTATCCAACACACATGATAAGAAAAGAGAAACTGATGGCTGCACCTTACCCCTAAACCCAAACTCCAAAAGGAAAGAGCAATAATTCTTGATTAATTCCATGGAACAACCCTCCATAACACTTCTATCACATGTATTTACCACAGGACTGAATGTCCAACAAAACAATAGAAAATGCACAAGAAAAAGAAGTCTCCACAACGCTTCTATCACATTTATTCAGTTACCATGCCCAACAGGACATTAAGACAACATAAGAAATTTTACTCTCCTAAAGGAAAGCAGTGAAGTCAGGAATCTAGTCAGGTGAAACCCTGGTTAAGCCATATGTTGGAAGTTAATTCAACTGAAAGCATCTTAAGCTATGACCAAAATGTGAATCCAGTGGCTTATTTGATCACTAAAGCAAAATATAATAACACTGATTTCACAATATTGCAAGCAAAGTCTAATGGAAAATCAAACTATCATCAAATTGCTACTGAATGGTAGACTGGTATTCATCTGTTTTCACAATACTGCAATCAACACTTGATAGAAGTCAAACATGAGTAGAGTCAGACTAGTATTCTACATAGGCGTGACTGTAATAAAACAATACAAGCACGGAACTAAGCAAACATAAATACTTGTCAAATATCAACAGCTCATTACTCAAACAAATACCACAAAAGGAAAAAGATAAACAGAGTATATCAACCCAGGACAACCGTGACAATAAATATAAACAGACTGGCAGATACATTCGTCAACTGAGCAAGAAACACAGAACAAGCTAAAAAAAAGGTCAGCAAGAGCAACACAAGAAACTTACAAACAACCCTCAGATCAAAGAATTCTAGAAAGAACTATCATAACTAAGATAATGTCAGGGGTTATAACGATGACACTGAAAAAACTACAAACTTACCTAGCGAAGTTAAAAGGCGTGTGCAGGTTTATCCTAGAATTGATTGAACACACAAACAATGTGTACTTAAACAGGTTCATGTGTGTGAGTGTGAGCGCGCGCGTTTATCAATAGAATCTGCTAATAGCAGGGAGGAAGACCCAAAAGGATGTGGAATGAGTAGGAACTCTCAAGCATCCATATGATTTAATAACACGCACCACTTTGGAAATTGGGTAGGAACTCTCAAGCATACATACGATTCCACACATCTCAAGCACCACTTTAGAACATGCAACATGCAAGGAGGTTAAAAAGGAGATTGAACAAGGTGGCACAGTAGGTTCACATTTTATTCGCTGGCTCCATAATAATCAAGAAATATGAAAAAGAAAATTCATAGTTACCATGATTATGCAAATAATACACGTGTATACAACAAATCCTTTGTTTCATATCGGCATCCATACAATTTAATAACTGCAAATCCCAGTCTAGAAAGATGCCTAGTTAGAAACACCTGGTTTCAAATCAGCAAAACTGTTGCAAGTTAATTTCATCTAAAATATATGAAGCTTTCAACAAAATGAAAACTAGTTCACTTGATCACTAAGATCTGACAGATTTATACTACCCTCTGTTCACAACAATATTGCAAGTAGAATTTGATGGGAAAACAAATAATCATTTCACAATTGACCAAATATTCGAAGTACCGCATCTGGAGATGTCTAAAAACTACCAAGCACATAACTCAATACTTTTAACAAAATACTAAGAAACGGAACAAGATAGACAAAGCCCATTGAGGGATAAGATATCACAGCAAATTTGATTACACAAAAACTAGGGTTACGCAAACTAGAATACTTAAAATTATGGTAACAGCTTACAAGGCATCATCCACTCAGGACAACAGTGAAAACAATATAGAATAACAGACTGATCACCATCAACTGTGTTATTCAAAACAGGAAACATGAAGCAAACTCGAAAAGCTTAACAAGGGGAAAAGAAACTTACAAAACTTACAAATTAACTCTTATATCAAAGATTTCTACAAATAATTGCTCGAAAATAGATAATTTCAGTGGTAAAAAATATCAAGCTGATGAAACTACCTCCAAACACGGTAACCTAGCAACAAAGTGCCTACGCATATTTATCGAAGAATGAATTGGACATCTAAACAAAGTGCGTTGTGTGTATCAATCCATCAACTGTTTTATTCAAAACAGAAAACACAAAGCAAACTCAAAAAGCTTAACAAGGGACAAGAGACTTACTCCCTCCATACCAGAATAGATGACGTTCTAGAGCAATCTGTTTTTGCCAATTTACTTGACGTTTTGAGTTCCCGATGCATGCCAGTCCCTCGTAAACTCCCCAACTCAGATCTTCTGCGGCAACGCTCCTGCCCTCTCATCCTTTCCTTCCTTTCCCGTTCTCATGGCTGCCCAAGATCCACACCGCGCGCGTCCCTCTCCTCCCTAATCCCCTCCCATCTCGATTCCCGGCAGCGAATGTACTCGGCGCGGATCCGCTAGCTAGGGAGCTCGGGGAGGACGCCTGCCGTCGCTGCGAGCTCGGGAAGGACGCCATCGCCGGGAGCATGGAAAAGCTTATGTCGCCGCAAGCTCGGGGAAGGCCGTGGTCGCCGCGAGCTCCGAAGAGGCCGTCGTCGACGCGACCTCGCGGGAGGCCGTGGACGCCGCGAGCTCCGTCGAGGCCGTCGTCGACGCGAACTCGCGGGAGGCCGTCGTTGCCGCGACCTCCGGAGAGGCCGTCGTCGCCGCGAGATTCGCTGGGCCGCGGAGCTCAGGGAAGAAGGGCGCCACCGCGAGCTCGGGACAGGCGGCCGCTTCACCGGCCATCTCGCGATCCTTGAGGGCGGCGCTTCTCGCTGGCGAAGAACGGCCTGAGGCGAGGCCCTGCCCGTGGCCGCGTCGGACGTCGACGCCGACGCCGACACCAAGCCCGCGCGGAACGAGGCGGCGTCACGCAAGAGCTTTGCGGCGTCCCTCAGCGCGCAACTGGAGGCCCCCAAGCCACACCGAATCGATGCCACTGCCATCGAATCAAGAAATACGAGATCCAAAGAGGTGGACGAGAGCAAGAAAATAAAAAATTCTACCCCCGAATGATCTGCATACAGAGAGAGATCCAAAGAAGAAGAACGATGTCGCAGTCTCGCAGATCTGCCGGCGGCGTGTGCTTAATCCTGCCAGCGGAGAAGAGGGCATCATACTACTCGGAGGAATGGTGAGCGGCTGTTGGTGTTGCACGCAAGGTGAGTTTGGGAAAGGGATGACCCGGGAGGACGGGATCCGCAGCGACACACACCTGCTGTACTTTTTGGTGGGACCATCTCTTCTTCTTAATATGCGTGCTGGAGCCAAAACGTCAAGTAAAAAGAAAAGGAGGGAGTACAAACTTTGCCTTATATCAATAATTTCTATAAATAATTGCTCATAACAGATAATTTCAGGGGTAAAAAGGATTTAAAACTGATGAAACTAGAAACTCAGCAACCTAGCAATGAAGTGCCTATGCATATTTATCAAAGAATGAATTGGACATACAAACACAGAGCATTCAAACAGGTTTGTGCGTGTGTTCCTTTCTCAAAAACAAAGTTAGCAAACAGGGAAGAACAGATCCAAAACAGATTTGGGCTCCTACCAAATTGGACACAATAAACGCTGAGACCAAATCTCATGTGAAAGACAACATCGAACTAGACAGCCCTTTTGAGTTTGGCAGATTCAACATTGCTGATTGGTCCATACTAGTCAATAGTTATGAAACGATAATCTCATAGCAACCATGATTATGCAAATAATAAGTGGATATAACAAATCCTTATATACCAACATTCATATCATTACAACTCCCAATGTGAAAAACACGCCTAGTCAACAATACAACTTAAATACAGGACACCACGTTGGACTATAACAAAGGAAGATGAAAACCAATCTGACAGCAGTATTGTCTTGTTGGTGAAACTACTGCATCCACGAAATCCAAATCCAAAAGTTGGTGATTGACCATTACTTCATCATGGAGCACCAAGAGATTCAGATAAAAGCACTATACCACAATCTGACAGGACCAGATATACAAAAGCCGCCAAACTAGTAAGGCAACCACAGCTTAGAATCTTCATACAGATGACTTCATAGGCACACTTCTGCAACTTAATGTACAATCAACTAAGTTGTAACTAGACCTCAGCGGGCCATCAAGCCATCAAAATGAAGCCCCCAAATTTCCTTAAAAGAACCACTGAAAAATGGAAGATTGTAGAATCACCTTCCGACAGTTCCATGCCTAACACTGTTCTGATTCCAAATAAAACATGTCTATCTGGACCACAAAAACTTTAGCACATTGTGCAACCACACTGAAATAATCTGACCAATACAGGTTGCCAAAGAAAACAGCTAAGTGGTGTCATACAGCTTCTGAAATTCTGAAAAAGCCTAATTATGTTGATGGTTCTGAATTAATCCCTCTAATAACCAAAGAATTCTAAACCAGACTTCAGAACGTGGAACTGACTAGACACCTCACAACTGCTTAGTCTCAACCAATACAGCTTGTTGAAGAAAACAACAAATCTGAATCATGAAGCTGTAAAATTCTGAACACACCTAAAGCTCATGTGTAAACTTTTCCATGAAATGAATATCATGAATGAGGGAATCATTACAAAGAAAAACTTGCAGGACTCTGAGCAATTGAAACATAATCGGGTGCAATCAGAATGGAATCAGGTGTTGAATTGTAATCAAGTACCTAACTTTCACCAAAAATCAAGTAGTATGCAGCTAGTGGGTAACCTTGGAAGGGAAGTGATCAATCATTCTTGATTTCTTGTACACAAGAGATGAATCCAAACCAAATCCTTTATTAAATCATACTCAAAATCTCCACGCTAATCAGTTAGTGATTGATCCACTGTAATAAACAGAAATCAAAACAAATGAACTGCACAACCCTAGTTATCCACAAATCTAAACTCAATAGGTCCTGAAAAAAAAAAAACTAACAGCAGGGATGTTTCTGAACTTCTGGGACAATACAACTCGACAACACTTGTCACCATACACTTATGTAAAATTATGAACACACCTAAGCAACGATCCCTTATCATGTGACCCTTCTGATGAAACTGACCATGATGCAACACACATTCAGGAACTGTTGAACTGTCATCAGGTTTTCATGAGCTTAGTTTTAACCACAAAAGAAGTAGCATCCTAAGCAATATGTAAGCAGTGGCTCGGTAACCTTCAAGACAACAGACCATCATGTATATCAAATTCAAACCAAATCCTTCATTGTTCTTGTTCTATCATGCCCAAAACCTCCAAGCTAACAAAATTGAGAGGCCCGGCCAATCCAACATAACAAAACAAAAATTATGGCAAATGAATTGCACAGACCTAGTTAGCAACAAATCACAATTAGTCACAATCCAAACTCAACTCTGTCCCAAAGAAAAAAAATAACGCAACAAGCGAAGAGAAAAATCATCCAACCAACCTAGGCCACGAATTGAACGGATCGAGCACCACAGAGAAGGGACCGATCTACCTGGCTAGCACGCGCACCTGGTCAATCAATCAAAGAACGAAGAAAAAACGTACAGTCAGAACCAATCTCTTACCTTCGACTTACCCATCGCCATGAAAAAGAGAGAAGAATCGAAGGAACCCACCCACCACCTACCGAGCTACGAAGAGGAAACGAGGGGAGTCGAGTGGATTTATAGCGCACCCCTGGAGATATAGGTCGGTGGGGGATCAATTCCACTGCAGAGTCGGTGCCGTGCCGCCATTGCCGTTGCCGGCCCGGTAGACAGAAACGACGAAGTCAATGGTGGGACTCGAGTCGAGTGGTCCGCACGTCGCGGCTGCCGCCTTTATCTGCTCACTTTTGGTGGGGCTGTTATCGCTTCAAAACGACGCATGAGAACGTCACGTTAAAATCACGGTTATGTTTAGTCCTACAGAAATTTGGCCCACATTGACCGTTAGAAACCTTCTTCAAATCATTTTATTTGGACCAAATCTCAGGAGTCAGGACCCATACCATCCAGATCCACCATCAAACCACAGATTAGCCACACGAAACAAGACATGCAAATTCAGGATAGAACTCTCATCTGATATGATCATTGACACGCATCACATGCACCGAAGAATCGAAATGAATCCGTACCCCGCTAGAACAGATAACTGCTCCAGTATACGAAACGAAAAGACTGCAGTGTACTTTTGAGCTTTGACTCGGTAAGAAAAGATCGTTCCTTCTGAATCTCTCTTTGAGTCAGGGAGGACTAGCTAGGTCAACTATCTTTGGTAAAACTCTCTTCCAAAGTCTTCAGCCAATTCACATACTGAGCACGCTCCTTCTGAAGCAAGTGATGGAGAATCGAGCTTGCCAGATTAGAATTGACGCCTCTTGCAACAAGATATTGTTGTAACGCAGCTTGTAGACGAGGATCCAATTCTCTGCACAAATAAAGGAAAACATTGTCATTAAGTGCAAGTGAGTAGGGGAAAAAAAAAGCTTCTTAAGTTTGGTGCTGTCTTAATAAAAAACAAACAGAATCATGTAAGGAAATGATATAACTACAACGACATTTTTCCTAAATTCATATGCTCCATTCAAGAAAACAAACAGAATATGCCATATCTAACTTTTATTTCAGCTCACAGAAAGAGATAAGCATCGTCGCAGAATATGTGAAGAATAACACGTTTGCTGACTACTGCTACACTGACGACAATAATGCCGACCAACAAGGCTCCATCATCCCTACTGGCTTACTTTTTTCTTTCCTTTACTCACTAAAGGATTATCAAATAACAAACTGACTGTGATTCAACACCAGAGTCCCAATTTCCAGGTTAAAATGATGGGTTGTAGGCATAGACCACCAACTACTTGTTCTGAACTAGCACTTCAATACACTAATTTAAACTAGGCCTCCAGAATGTGCTGTGAGCCTGTGACGTAGTCGCAGGCCAATCAGAGTACTTCATCAAGAATCAGCCATCTAGATTTATTGATTTTTCAGAATATACAGAGGAAAGCCTAGCTACTCCATTTCAGTCACTGTAATCGAGCATAATGAACAAAATTTCAAAGTTCACGATATCTCAAATCAGGACAAAAAAAAGTAACATGGGAATTCAGGATAGTTCGTACTAGTCTACTCTTTTAGCTGACTACCAGGCTTTATCCTTGCTAAGAGTTGCATTGTCCTGCACCTATAAACTACTGTTATGAACTACAATGATTCGACCAACCAATTTTTCTGACCATGAACATCAAAATAGAGGAGGCAGACAGGATTCTGCTAATTCATGTGGTCCTGATCACATTCACGTTAAACAAATATCGTGATGAGCTTACTTGCCACTTCCCTGACGAATGCACCAAAATTAAGCTTTAATTGGATATTACAAACACAAATATGAATTTCAGGAGTGATGAACCCTAAAACTTTGGTGTTGCTGACATGGGTAAAACCCTACATAGACCTGTTTCATGGGGGCATGCCTACCTAAATGAGCTAAGTCTTTTGATTTTCAACACCAAGAAAGTCTGACTAGATACAACAATGGTCATTTTTTTTGGCAAGTTAATATCTTACAGGTTGCGCAGGGATCTAATAACCAACTACAGATGCTTAAATCACTATCAACATTTGGTAGTAGTCATTTGTCTCCAGATATTAAGGAATCCACACTCCATAAATCTCCTTGGATATATTGATAAAAATCTCACAGTAACAAAAAAGCTATCAATATGATAAAAATACACACAGTGGTCTTTTAGGTGAAAATAGCAGCAGCTGAACATTATGCCTCTGAAATGCAACAAAAGGGTAAAATGGATGCCCCAGATATTGCCACAAGAAAATATCTATGTTCAATACAATAATATTAACAATTTTACATTCTGCAAACACAAATGGACTTTATTGAAAGCATGGCATTTCCGCAGACATCTTGTGATCAGTTTTAACATCAGAATGCCAATCCCACTTACAGAACATAAAGAGTGTCCCAATGAAATGTATAGTATATACTTCCACTTAAGTGTAGCAAACAATGATCGTCAGCTGGTTCCCTAAAATAAGATAATTCGTATCACTAAGTTTCTTTCAGTAAACACCAATTTATCTGTTTAGATCACACAATGTGCTCGCACCATTATTCCCGTAAATCAAATGCGAGCAGCTGAGGAAGGGAATCACCTGAACTGCGGCCCTTCGTACTTGTCCTCTCCAGCATCACCAGGAGCCGAGTGGTACCGGAAATTGTTAATAGCATAGTCCGCAGCGCCGCCGTCCTCCCCAACCAAAGAAGCGCGGCAATCGAAGTGCAGCACAGGCTTCGCGCCAGGCTTAGTGACGAACACCTTCATGAGCGCGGCCCTGGGCAGCGGCTCTTGGTCGTCGAACTGCAGCGGGGCGAGAAGCGCCGACACGAGGACCTCCTCGGAATCGGTCCGGCGGCGCAGGAGCACGTCCTGTGCTTGCGGTGCGTCCGACACGGTGGCGAAGTCCGGTGCCTCCTGCGAATGGGGAGAAGCAGAGATGTGAGTGCAGAGCGGGATTGGGGATTTGGGTTTGTGGGTCACCGAGCATTGTGGAAGGAGGAAGCGGAGTGATACCTGGGAATCGAAGGATGGAGACACGAGGGAGCGGAGGATGAGAGCTCGTGGGAGAGCTCGGCACGGATGGCGGCCAGAACACCGCCGTCCTTCGAGGCACGGCGGAGGGCGGCGGACGTTCTCAGCCGCCGGAGAAACATCGCGCAGGCGCACGGGCTAGAGATGGAGCGCGGACCAAACAGGGCTTGAATGGTGCTGCTGTACAGGCTAGAGATGGAGCGCGGACCAAACAGGCTCACGGGCCAATACAGGTTCACGGGCCAATACAGGCTCACTTTGCACAATGGAGCGCGGACCAAATAGCCCAGCAGCCCCAGGCCGCTCAAGTTGCGAAGAACTCAGAACAAATCATATCGATTTTTTCATTATCTTACTTATTCCAGGCAAAAACATGAGGCTTAACCAACCAATCTCCTACTGCTTCGTCTTCATTTTGTTAGCTCCCTATCATGAAAACTTTTTTTAAAATTTTAGTTTGATCAGGTTATGTATGAATCAGTTGGATTCAGCTTCTATAAGAGATACATAATTTTTTCGTAGGACTTATCATGAAAAGGCCTCCTATTGGGATACATTGTCAAACCTATAAGAGATATTAAGTTTGACTTTTCGTGTCGAGCAAAGGCCGAGAAAAAAATAATATTGTTATAAATTCAATCTCAAGATGAGTTAATACACTAAAAAGACACTGACAATGTAACAATTTATTTGCAGTCGTGCAACTTTGGGTGTGTTCGTTGCATGAGGTCTAAACATTAGAGGGTTCTTGCAATGAATATTCTAATTACAAATAAAGTTTAATTACAAAACTAATTTCAGGACTCCGCTCGAATTCGCGAGACGAATCTAATGAGAGTAATTAAGTTGTGATTAGAAGATAGTTACTGTAGCATCACTGTAGCAAAATATAGATTAATTAGGCTCATTAGATTCGTCTCGCGATTTAGAAAGGGGTAGTGACATAGGTTTGTCATTAAATTAATAAAAATATTTTTAAATAGTAAGATTCTCTTTAATGTGACAGGTCTAAAATTTAAAAAGGGGTGCAACGAACGTGCCCCTTATCAACTAGACCAGCGCGGAAGCATGTGGCTTTTCTTTTTTCCGTTGATTTGTAGCATGGTAACCATCTAGCGTTGAATATCTATACACAACGCAACAAAGAGAGAAGAATTGTCACATTGCTAATATATCTATGACTTTTCTCGGATTGGTATGAATAAGGGATTTTTTATACTATAATAGGTCTTTGAAGGTGGCATAACATAACAAAATGGTTGGACATGGAAAGAACCTTAGAGGACAATTCAATTTTAGATATCACTGGCAACATCTCTTTTGCCCATTATGAAAATTATTTGTGCCATTTTCAGCTCTCCCGTTGATTTCAACATTCAAGAGATTGGCCGCTAGGATACTATATTTGTTCTATTATATTTGTACCTTTTCCTGCCAGCAATTTACGAGTTTCCACTTATTTGGATTATACCAAAATAGTATTGGCAAACAGATCAATTACGATCAACCGCTGCCACAATTCATGTCTTCTCTACAATTCCGCACCATCAATTCAATACTCCAGCGAATGTATATTTAGCCGATGTTAACATCACACGAATTTAACCCTTTGCAAAACAAAAAAAATTATACGCAGCGAGAATCACGAAACCAGGAAATACGTGCCCCGGGGTAGCTCGTACTCGGAGTTCACCGTTGTGCCAGCGTGCCGTCGTGGGTGTCCACTGCCGTACGACACTTTCAGCACGGTTGGACGGACGGCCCAAAGTGCGCTGGTGGCCCCCTCGTGCGACCATCAGACGGACATTTCGACGCACGGTTGCCGGCGTTACCTCCGCGTCCGACGTACACGACGCGCACAACTCCGTGCGCCGAGGCCACCACCCACGAGCCGGAGAAGATAACGGGCCATGTCGTCAGAGAGGACGCGTGATCTAGCCGAGGACCCCCAAAGAGTCAACATCGCCGGACCACGCTGCGGTCCTTAAATTCTCCCTGTACTGATTGATCTCCCTCCCCTCCTCTGCTCGGAGAAAACCCCATTTCCGCCGCCGCTTGGGGCTTCGGCGAGCTCCCGGAGCTGGGAGAGGGGCTCCAGCGAGGGAGGGGGAGATGGACCCCGTGGAGAGGTACCTGCAGGAGCACTTCGAGCTGCCGTCGAAGAACCCCTCCGAGGAGGCGCAGCGGCGATGGCGCTCCGCCGTCGGCACCCTCGTCAAGAACCGCCGCCGCCGCTTCCGGATGGTGCCCGACCTCGAGCGCCGCCAGCAGGACGAACAAACGCGCCGCTCCATCCAGGTACTTGTCGCCACTCTCGCTTCACTACTCCAGCCCCCTAGCTCCTCATGCTCTGATCTCTCCCTCCCTGCATCCCCCCTGTCCCCTGCACATGGGGCTTTCTGCATCTGGATTATTTTACCAATTTTTTCAAGTCCACCTAACCTAACTGTTCCGCCTAACTGCATCTGATTCATCTTTTCTGTTATATTCAAGACGAAATGCATCTTACTTTTGGAGTCAAATACTAGTAGTTGGTCTTCTCTTGCCATCAGATCGCGACACGGGACTCACGGACTCCTCCACCAATTAACTGTAGTTAATTGCGATTTCGTAACCATTAGGAAAAGGGAAAATCGTTTCTGTTGCTATCGCACCTTTGGTATAGTGCATTCAAATGCCGCCGCTCGTTAATGGAGCGGGTTAACTGGTCAATTATTCGCGCAGGATGAGTGTTTTTTTTTTTGGCGAGTATATGACTGCGACGCTTAGGAAACTTCCACGAAACAGCCTTGCGACAGGCCAAAAGAAAGTACTGACAAGTACATAAGCATCGTTGTTCGTCTGACGTCCTTTACCATCGATGAGGCCGGAGGCCCGCACCGCCATATGAGTCCCCTGCACATCTAAATCTTCATATAGTTTAATGCCCTCCACATCAATTTTAGCTTTCTTGTTTGTTTGCATTGGCTGGGAGAATCCAGCATTTTGTCTTGAGTCAAATAATGGACTAGTGTACACGCTTAGTTCTTTGTCGCCAAGGGAAATGTTATATTCTGTGACTAAACTACAAATACCTTATTAGCATTTAAGAATCAGAAAAAAACGAACTTCTGTATTTTTGGTGCTAGCAGTAAAAATGTATCCTTCCTTTTGTTTTCAACAGGAGAAAATTCGGATCGCGCTCTATGTGCAGAAGGCTGCAATCATTTTCAGTGATGGTACTACATATCTTATCATGTTACTCATCATTTGGGTGCATTATAATTTATAAATTCTCTTAAACTTGCAAACTGTCTAATGTGTAAAGGAGCCAGCAAGAAAGAATATCAGCTGACTGAAGATATCATGAAAGCTGGATTTTCGATCAACCCAGATGAACTGGCATCAATCACAAGCAAGCATGATATGAAAGCTTTAAAGATGCATGGTGGTGTTGATGGGATATCCAAAAAGATCCGTTCGGAATTCGACCGTGGCATATCAACTAGTGATTTGGATAAAAGACAGAGCATCTATGGTATCAATCGCTATGCTGAGAAACCTGCAAGAAGTTTCTGGAGCTTCGTTTGGGATGCCTTGCAGGATATGACCCTTATCATTCTTATGGTATGCGCTGTGCTCTCTGCTGTAGTTGGTCTGGCATCTGAAGGTTGGCCGAAGGGCATGTATGATGGCTTGGGAATCATACTCAGCATTTTGTTAGTTGTGATGGTTACCGCTATCAGTGACTATAGGCAGTCGCTTCAGTTCAAGGAGCTAGACAATGAAAAGAAAAAGATATTCATCCATGTAACCAGGGATGGTTCTCGACAAAAGATCTCTATATATGACTTGGTAGTTGGTGATATCGTGCATCTGTCAATTGGAGACCAGGCACCTGCTGATGGACTGTTCATTCATGGGTACTCCCTCTTGCTTGATGAATCCAGCTTGTCGGGTGAGAGCGACCCTGTTTATATTTCAAAGGATAAGCCATTCATCTTGGCAGGAACTAAAGTTCAAGATGGATCTGCTAAGATGTTGGTGACTGCTGTGGGTATGCGCACCGAATGGGGAAGGTTGATGAGCACATTGAGTGAGGGAGGAGAGGACGAGACACCATTGCAGGTTAAGCTAAATGGAGTTGCAACCATCATTGGGAAGATTGGCCTGGTGTTTGCCACATTAACATTTGTAGTCCTGCTGGTTAGATTCTTGATTGAGAAGTGCTTAACGGTTGGTTTGTTCAAATGGTATTCCACGGATGCATTGACTATTGTGAACTATTTTGCAACAGCAGTCACTATTATTGTTGTTGCTGTTCCTGAAGGTCTACCATTAGCTGTTACTTTGAGTCTTGCATATGCAATGAAACAGTTAATGAAAGAAAAGGCACTCGTTAGACACCTTTCAGCGTGTGAGACAATGGGATCTGCTGGTACTATCTGCACTGATAAAACAGGAACTCTGACAACTAACCATATGGTTGTTGACAAAATTTGGATATCGGAGGTTTCAAAGTCACTTGCTGATAAAAATAGTTTGGATGGTCTGAGTTCTGATGTTTCGTCAACCACATTGTCCTTGCTTTTGCAGGGCATTTTTGAGAATACTAGTGCCGAGGTAGTCAAAGAAAAGGATGGTACACAAACTGTTCTAGGAACTCCAACTGAAAGGGCAATAGTAGAATTTGTCTTGACATTGGAAGGACATGATGGCGAGGATAGGACCTGCACGAAGGTTAAGGTTGAGCCTTTCAATTCGGATAAGAAGAAGATGGCAGTGTTGGTCTCATTACCTAATGGCACATACCGCTGGTTCAGCAAAGGTGCATCAGAAATTGTTTTGGAAATGTGTGACATGATGATTGATGGTGATGGAAATAGTATTCCCATATCCGAAGCTCAGAGAAAGAACATCCTGGATACTATCAACTCTTTTGCTTGTGATGCTTTGAGGACATTGTGCTTGGCATATAAGGAAGTGGATGAAGATTTTGATGATGATGCAGAAAGTCCTACTAGTGGCTTTACTCTAATATGCATTTTCGGCATTAAGGATCCTGTGCGCCCCGGAGTCAAGGATGCTGTCAAGGCCTGTATGTCTGCTGGTATTATTGTTAGAATGGTGACTGGTGATAATATCAATACAGCTAAAGCTATAGCCAAAGAGTGTGGAATACTGACTGATGATGGCATAGCAATAGAAGGACCAGAATTCCGCAACAAGAGCCCAGAGGAGATGAGGGATTTGATACCTAAGATTCAGGTTCATTTCGTTTCCCTCAGTTCATGAAAATACACTAATTTCTTGGAATTATTTTTAATTTTGCATTATCTAACACTTGCAGGTCATGGCTCGTTCGTTACCATTGGACAAGCATACCCTTGTGACAAACTTGCGAGGTATGTTTCGTGAAGTGGTTGCTGTGACAGGTGATGGTACAAATGATGCTCCAGCATTGCATGAATCAGATATTGGGCTTGCTATGGGCATAGCAGGCACAGAGGTACTATCTTATTAATAACCATTAATTCATGAACGTGGCATGAGCAGCAACTGATTAAGTGATTGCTCAAACCTTGATGCGTAGATAGCTGTTACATGCTTGGAAAAGTCAGTAGATGTAACCTATTCAGTTGTTTTTCCATTTTCGTTTTCAGATTTGTGATTTGAATGGTTTATTAGTATTACTCTGCCTTCTCGGAAATTAAAATCATAAATACTCATATATGCTATTCTTACTCAAAAAAATCTGTTGCTGAGTGAGTACTTGGTGGCTGGTTCCATTAGAAGTTCAGAACTATTGCAACACAAGGCTTGTCCTTCAGCAATTATTGATCCTTGAAAGATAGTGATGCATTCTTGATCCTTGGAAGATAATAATGATATAAACATACATTTTGCAGGTAGCAAAGGAGAGTGCTGACGTCATAGTGCTTGATGACAATTTTACTACTATAATAAACGTCGCAAGGTGGGGTCGTGCAGTTTACATCAACATCCAAAAGTTTGTGCAGTTTCAGTTGACTGTCAATATTGTTGCTTTAGTCATCAACTTTGTCTCAGCATGTATCACAGGTGGGGCATCATTTATAATGCTAGTCCTGTGATGCCATGGTTATTCCATTAGTTATTATTGGTATTCCCTATTTAAGTAATACTATTTTTTACCCTTGTGTCTCAGGGAGTGCTCCTCTCACAGCAGTACAGTTGTTGTGGGTCAATATGATTATGGATACACTAGGAGCCTTAGCTCTAGCAACAGAGCCTCCAAATGATGACATGATGAAGAGGCCTCCTGTTGGGCGTGGGGAGAGTTTCATTACCAAGACCATGTGGAGAAATATCATTGGGCAAAGTTTATATCAGTTGGTTGTACTTGGAGCTCTCATGTTTGGTGGGGAACGATTTCTGAACATCAAGGGTGCAGATTCCAAATCTGTAATCAATACTCTCATATTCAACTCCTTTGTGTTCTGCCAGGTGAGTGCATTATAGCTGTTATCAATACATTTTCGATCCTATGTCAGTGGTGCTGCGGTGGTAAGGGCATTTCGGAGGCATTTTAGGCCCCAGCTTATATTTATGACCCGTTTCTTATGCATCCTGAACCATTATATGTTGCCAGTTCTCTGGTTTCTGGTTGGGGGTAGATCTGATCTGCAAGAACATATGACCTGATGGTTATCTTTCTGTTATATGTGGTCAGGTATTCAATGAAATAAACAGCAGGGAAATGCAAAAGATTAATGTCTTCCGTGGTATGATCAGCAATTGGATCTTTCTTGGGATCATAGCTGTGACAGTAGTATTTCAAGTGGTGATCATAGAGTTTCTTGGCACTTTTGCCAACACTGTTCCACTTGATTGGCAGCTTTGGCTGGTTAGCATCGGCCTTGGATCCATCAGCTTGATTGTTGGCGCCATCTTGAAGTGCATACCAGTTGAATCGGGTGGAACCTCTGCAAGTCCAAACGGCTATGCGCCACTTCCCAGCGGACCTGATAACATATAACTGATGACAAGAAGGTATTTTATTTGCTACTAGTATTATTGGATTCAGTCGTTTCTGGAACAGTTAACCAACCACTGCCTAGGTTTATTTTTGTCAGATTGCAACTGTTAGAGCCAGCGGCTAGCTATTGCAACCATCCCACTGAGCCTATCATTGGATCCTGCGGCAGCGACAAGCAGATTTATCTTGGGGAACTTTAGACCACATTCTGAGCTAGAAGTTCTTATGATCCTTCTCTGTGAAGGCAAAAAAAAAGCCACTGAAGTTCTGTTGCTTTGCCAGAGAATCTGATTGCTTGGTTGGTTGTCCAGGAGTTGGCATTTGTAGATTGTTTTAGTCTTAGTACCAGTTGGTCTATCGTTTGCAAACTGCTCCATATTTTGTACCTGCCGATTTCCTAAATCTGTTACCATGCGTGAAGATCACTAATTGCATGTAATGTCTCTTGAACCTTACTCTCTAAAACATGCTTTGCTCCCTGCTAGATTGTTTTCCTGTTTGGGCTGCTAGCCTTCTGGGCAAAGTGGTGATGCTGAGAATTAAACAGCTTTCCTCGCAAAATTTGAAATGTACTCCAGATATTATTCCTTTCTGTGGAGTTACGCATTTATGCTTGTGCTTTGTTGGGACTTGGGTGGTTGATGTTTCATTGGCTGCAGCTTGAAGAACCAGGCATATGACTCCTTTGGAACGCTGGAATTCTTCCTGAATCCCGCGGGAATTGAGCTGAAATTGTTGTGAAAAACATGCGTTCGTAATAGAGAACCGTTGAGCTGTACACCGTCACGGGATCGCGAGGGCCACCGGAGCACCTGACTGATTTGCGGTGATTGGTCGTCTGATCGACTGAATTTTCTCAAACGACGTGAGCATGATCAGCATTTTGCCCGTTCAAAACATGATTGTTTAAGTAGCAAAGCTGAATCCGCTTTTGACGAGGTAGTACCATGCAATTCCACGGACTCGTGACAGGTGACACCTAGTAAGGAACAGTCGCCGCCTCAAAACGCCCGTCCATCGCACCACGACACCGTGCTTCCCGCCTAGCTCCTACACTATGCGTACGTGTGGCACGCTACCGACTTAACAATTGTTTCCCTGATCGGTTACTGACTTCCTGCATAACAAAACGGCACGACCAATACGGCGGCGCCACTGGCCGGCACAGGGGCGTGACGGCACTTTCTACACCGCGCTGATCGAGCTTTCCTCTTACGTCCCTCTGTCTCTGTCCGTCCATCTGTTTGTGAATATCAGGCCAATCATAGAGCCGCACCGGCGTCGACAAGTCATCGGATTACTGTAACCGCAGTCTGGAAGGGACAAACTGCACAGTGCGCCACGCTAACCAGAAGGAAGTTTCAAAGACACGCAGCTTCATGCTCGGGAGAAAAGTAGTACCCGAATGACAGCTAGTGGAAGCCAATAATCATAGCATTTTTATATCTCCAGAAAGATTGTGAAAGCATCGACCATGGCATCAGTTTATCGATTCGCTCTGTTCCTTGTCGTCCTGCTGCAGCGGCAACACTCGCCAGTGGCCGCGGCGAAAACCAACCTGACGGTCGGGGAGGCCCTGGCGCCGCCGAGCTACATCACCAGCCCGTCCGGCGTCTTCGCGTTCGGCTTCCGCGCACTGGACTCCGACCCGACCAAGTTCAACCTCGCCACGTGGTTCCAGTTCACCGGCTCCGGCAGCGGCAGCTCCCCTGCCCGGCCGGCGCAGTCCGTGGTGTGGTTCGCCAAGCGGGCGGACATGGGCCTTACGCCCGTGGCCACGGCGCAGTCCGCGCTCAGCGTCACGGCGTCGGGGCAGGTGGCGCTGGTGGACGGCGCGAACGGGAGCAACAGCGTGCTGTGGTCGCCCCCGTTGAACTCCGCCCTGAAGCGCGCGTCCGTGCTCGCGCTCCTCGACTCCGGCAACCTCCAGGTCCTCGACGACGGCGGCGGCGTGCAGTGGGAGAGCTTCGCGCACCCGAGGGACACGCTGCTGCCGGGCCAGTCGGTGGCCAGGAACACCAGTTCCGAGGGGAAGCTCGTGTCCAGGCGCGCGGACGCGGAGTTCACCACCGGGCGGTTCAGCATGGGCGTGCAGGCGGACGGCAACGTCGTCCTCTACGTTGACCTCCTCTCCGGGAACGACCCGGACAACGCGTACTGGCAGGCGTACACCAACTCCCCCGCCGGCGGCGGCGGCACGGTCGTCGCCTTCGACGAGCCCGGCCGCCTGTACTACACCCTCCGCAACGGCACGGTGCAGAACCTGGTGGCGCCCATGCCCAACTCCACCGTCGGCAAGTACTACCAATTCGCGCGGATGGACCCCGACGGCATCGTCCGCGTCTACGTCCGGCCCAAGAAGGGGAACGCGTCGTGGACCGTATCCGGCGCGTTCCCGAGCGATGGTTGCAGCAGGAGGACGTCCGGGCTGCAGGGCCTGTGCGGGCCGGGGTCTTACTGCGTGGAGACCAAGGACCGGCTCAGCTGCGAGTGCCCGAGCGGGTACACCTACACCGACCCGCAGCACCCGGACGTCGGCTGCGCGCCGCAGTTCGCGCCGCAGAGCTGCGACGGCGAGGACGACGACCCGGCCGAGTTCGCGCTCGTGGAGGAGCCGAACGCCACGTGGGAGACGTCTTTGCACTACAAAGAGATCTCGCCGGCAACGGAGGAGCAGTGCCGGGACAGCTGCCTTAGAGACTGCTTCTGCGTCGCCGCCTTGATGACCGATGGAACAAGCTGCGCCGAGATGGCGGCGCTGATGAACGGCCGGCAAGCGAACGACGGCGCGTCCAAGGCTCTGATCAAAGTGCGGACGAGCAAACGATCTGCGCCGACAGCAACAGCGACAGCCGTTCTACCGTACAAGGTCGTCACCGGCGTCTTGGCGTCGCTGTTGGTGGCAGCAACCATCGGCGGCCTCTTGGCACTGCACCACCTCAACAAGAGGAACGCGGCGAGGCAGCGTCTGCTGGGCGTGATGAGAGCTTTCAGCTGGAAGGAGCTGTACCGCGCCACGAACGGCTTCGAGAAGCTCCTGGGCAGAGGAAGCTTCGGCGAGGTGTACAAAGGCGTGCTGCGATCCACGAACCCGCCGCAGCACGTCGCGGTGAAGCGGCTCGTGGCCTCGAACGAGTACACCGAGCGGGAGTTCGCGAACGAGGTGCAGTCGCTCGGGCAAATCCACCACCGGAACCTGGTCCGCATGGTCGGGTACTGCAAGGAAGGCACGCACCGGATGCTGGTGCTCGAGTTCATGCCGGGCGGCTCGCTCCGCGGCGCCCTGTTCAACGACAAGCGGCCGCCGTGGCGGTGGCGCGCCGAGGCCGCGCTCGGCGTCGCCCGCGCGGTCGAGTACCTCCACGACGGGTGCGCGTCGCCGATCATCCACTGCGACATCAAGCCGGACAACATCCTCCTCGACGGCGCCTGCGCGCCCAGGATCACCGACTTCGGCATCTCCAAGCTCCTCGGCGGGCAGCAGGTGCACGCCACGGTGACCAACGTCAGGGGCACCCGAGGGTACATCGCGCCCGAGTGGCTCCGCGGCGAGGCGCGCGTGGACACCAAGGCGGACGTGTACAGCTTCGGCGTCGTGCTGCTGGAGATGATCTGCTGCCGGAGGTGCCAGGAGCCGGTGCCGGACCACCGCGGCGAGGACGACGAGACGGTCACGCTGTTCGGGTGGGCGGGGCAGCTGGTCGGCGCCCGGAGGACGGAGCTCATGCTGCCCGAGGACGACGACGACGCCGTGGAGGACATGGAGAGGGTGGAGCGGTACGCGCGCGTGGCGTTTTGGTGCATGGAGCCGAACCCGGCGCTCCGGCCGACCATGCACCAGGTGGTGCAGATGCTGGAGGGCGCGGTGGAGGTCGAGGTGCTGCCGGACCCTCCGGCGTGTTACTTGGAGTCGTCACCACTAATCCCGTCTATTAGGTAGACAGCGGGATGTACAGAACTGTAATATATTATCTTAGTATTTGAAGGTTAAAAGAAGCCATCACGTTCGCTCTCAAAGCCACGAAATTACCACGTTAATCGGAAAAAAGAAAAGATCTTGGCCATTGATTGTTATGAATCTTCAAGGGTCTAGATTAGATGAAAGTGTCCATATCAGACAAAAAGTAACACAAATTCGGAATAAAAAAGATAAGCTACAAAAGAGTTCGGATACAAGGTAAATCGTAACAAAGTTGGACTCTTGGCATGCTTAATCGTATCAATCCAAAACGAACTCTATACATCTAAGAGTATAAAGGCCGCAGGGGTTTCGCCTCCGCTCGCACCGGCCACGTCGCCTGAAATTTCCCTCGCCGTTGGTTTGGTCGCAGCTTATCTCTGCCGTTCGCCTCAATGTTTGACTTTGATGCACCGCGGAAGTCTAACATACATGACTTTTTTGCTCGCTCGTCGGAGGAAGTCTGCCATGCTTGACTATTTGGCCCGCTCGCCTGAAAGTTCCATTTGATTTCAATTGCCGTGTTTTTTGACCTGGCTGGCTATTGTGGTCTGACCGGGTGTGGCTTCCATCTTCACCCATTGGCCGTGTTCTTTGACCTCGCGTAGTTGGAATTTCAGGTGGCTGCTCTATATATTGTCTCCCGGCCTCCACCACGGTGTGCGACGGCGTCGTCGGCCTCATGGCGTTGCGGTGACCCGACGCATCCTGCTCGGGCGCCGTGCTGCGTGGCATGGTCGAGCGCTTCGCCGCGGACAATGGGAGAGACGCGTAGAGCTGCTTCTGGCGTGCGATTACGTCGAGGCGCGCGGGCTGTGGATGAATCCATGCCTGGGGCCCGGCTGCGGCTGCGCCATCGAGACCCCCCTCGACGGAGGCGGTTCGAGCGGCGGGGTGGCGCGGCGCACTGGCCGGCGAGCTGCGCGGCGGCTGCGGGGTCCTGGTGCACACGAAGCCGTGCCCGCGATGCCGGCGCCCCATCGAGCATGTCCGCGGCTGCTCGCCCACAAATCCTGCGACGACCAGAACACGGTGGCGACGGTGGGGGAGCTGCAACGCGCGAAGGAAGCGCTGGATTCGTCCCTGTGGCCGTGAACCGGCGGACGCAGCAGGACGCCGAGCGCGAGGCCAGCCGGCGTAGAATAAACGACGAGGTGGCGGAGGCGTGGGAGCAGGTGGCGGAGGGGCGGCGTTGCCGGGCAACGCGTGCGTGCAGGACGGCAGGCAAAGCCTGCTGCGGCGGTGGGAGTTGTTCGAGTGCCAACAAGGAGGGGTAGGGCCTGCTCCGCGTCGTGCGCGCCATCGCCAGCCGCGCCCCCGATCCTGTTCCTCCTCTGCCGCCTCACGTCGTCGGGCGACGTGGTGGTGCTCTGCGTCGAGCGCACGAACGTGGACGGCAACGCGCACGACATGCGGGTGGTCTCCCGGAACGCGGCGGCGACGGCACAAGAAACGGCGATTGGCGACCAGGCCTTCCTGCTTGGCTCATCCAACGGCGAGTGGCCACAGGTTGAAGCCAAACTGCCTGTATTGGCCGAATCTATTCAGGCAAAAGGATGACGATCTGCATGTCTATGATGTGAAGCATGGCAGCCGGGAGATTGTCAAGACGTTTGAGGGTGCATCGGCTGCCCAGAAACCATTTTGGGTTGTTCCATGTTGTAGGGCCAAATGTTCCGGTAGTTAAAAACGGTTGTTCCAACGTATAGGAACAAATGTTTCTGTCACTACTGGGAGATCGGCAGCGTTTCTGTAGTGGTCCCACGTCATGGCCGGCACCTGCTTGCCGGCGTAGAGCACCATGCCAGGGAAGTGTAGCCTGCACAAAAGACCCAGGATGCCATTGGGAATGCGCTTGTGATCACCTGCCGCGATCACGTCCCAACCCCTACCCAAATGAATGAGACAAAATAATAGATGTTATTGTGATTTTGAACATATGAAATGAGAAGTTAGCGATAAAAATTAGAAAATTACGTACCTAGGCGGTACGGGTCGAATCATCGGCCGTCTGTTAGGAGGAATCGGCCGAGTCGGGAGCTGTGAGGGACCGCGTAACCACACACTCTGCAAGTCCTCGGACCCCTCTGCCTCCCCCTCCTCGTCCTCGTCCTCCTCCTCCTCAGAGCCGTGAGCAGAAGGTAACTCCTCCTCCTCCTCCTTTCCCTGGTGCTCCTCCTCCTCCTCGGACTCCTCCTGGTGCTCCTCCTCCTCCTCGTGCGCGGAAGGTGTAGGCGACGGGTCCTTCCTGCCTCCTCGACCCCTGCCTCCAGCTCCTCCACCTCTGCCTCGCCCCTTCCCTCGCCCCTTCCCTCGTCCCTTCCCAGACCTCTCAGCTTCATCGGACCTCTTCCCCTTCCCAGTCGCTCTCTTGTAAAGCGACGACATCGACCTCAACACACCACCTCTGCCCACCATCTTCGATCAATCACCTGCAATTGAAAAGATGAAATCCATCAGTACTTCCAAATAGATGCAAAACAAATAAAACATATATAATTAGAAAGTAACATATATATATTATTGAAAATATGAAAGTAATTTAAAAAGACCATACATGTATCAGAAATAATCATCATAATCGAGACTAGCTTCATCATATGCCTCATCATCACTATCAGCCATGTCGATATCATTTTGCACACTCGTCGGAGGAGGAATGTCGTCTTCGTCCTCAATGTTTAAATGTAACCGCTCAAGTAATTTCAAATCGTTCAAATTATGAACCTCATCTCCGGCATCGTCGTCTCTAACCGTTTCATTCTCTACTTCCATTCCGATCTCTTCGGTTAAGTCTATCTGAAAACCCTCTTCTTGCCCATGTTCTTGAAAGAACTCTCCGTCGTCTGGGTTTGGCACTATATTGTAATCTTCATTGTTTGGGACAGGTAGTTTGCCGTGTGGCTCTACCTTGTACACAACATCCCAACCCTTGATACGGTCGTCGGTTTGGCACGGGTATGAGCTATAATAAACTTGTGTGGCCTGTTGAGCCACAATGTATACATCGTCTCCTGGGTACACTGATGACTGTCGAATTTCGACTAGGCCAATATTAGGGGTCCGTCTCACTGCTTGAGGATCAAACCAATGGCATTTGAATATGACAGGAGTAAGAGGCTTGGACCCATGAAACTTGAGTTCGTATATTTCTTCAACTCTTCCGTAATACTCGACCCCATCATCTCCTGGCGTAAAAACTCCGGTATTGGTGGTTTTTCGATTGGGCCGGCTCTGCTCGTAGCTTGTTGTGTGAAAGCGGTACCCATTAACGTCATAGCTTCGAAATGACCTAACCCTATAGGCACAGCCATCGGCAACCTGTCTTAGATCGGCACTCATAGACGCATCAGTTTGGCTCTGCAAGTTCAAGCAGGATCGTTAGTTATATTATTCGCACGTACGAGCAACTTGTAAGCGATACGAAAAAATGCTAAATACCTTTTGTTTGAACCAAGAAATGAAATCAGGCATTTCATTTCCCGCACCCTTTGAAATAAGGGTATCAACTTCCTGTGCGGTTGGTTCTCTTGATCCATGCCAGAATTCATGAATAAACTCTCTGTACCAACAAGAAACAAGTTGGTTGGACACGGAATATTCAATACTAGGAAAAAAAAATTGGACAGTAACTTACTGCAAGTACGGCAACACTTCGGAAAGGTTGGTCAACACATATAGCATGATAGTGCGCCACTCTTCATGTTTCAAGGTCTTGTTGGTCCCTTCACTTGCAGTTCCGTGTTGCCCTAGAAAAAGGTTGAGCTTCGATTCGTTTTCGCCAGCATTGTAACGAGGAGCTGGATAATGCACGCTCGGAAGGTTGTCTGAATAGTATTTTGATGTGAAGTTTGACACCTCCTCCAGAACATAAGCCTCTGCAATGGAAGCTTTAATTTTGTATTTATTTTTGCATTTCATTCGAAGAACCTTTTGACACCTCTCAATTGAATAGCACCAACGGTTCTGCGCAGGCCCCCCCTTTCGTGCCTCATACGGGAGGTGCAAAATCATATGAAACATCGGAGTGAACATGCCGGGTGGAAATATCTTCTCCAACTTACAGAGCAACACAGGCGCCATTTTTTCCATGTCTGCGATCACGGTTTTAGATACCTCCTTGGCACAAAGCTGACGGAAGAAATAGCTCAACTCTGCCAGCACTAGCCACACATGATCAGGGAGATAGCCTCGAACCATCACCGGAAGAAGCCGCTCAAGCCACATGTGGTAGCCATGACTCTTTGCCCCGTTGATTCGCATAGTTGTTAAGTTCACCCCTCTACTCAGATTCGCTGCAAACCCATCAGGGAACATTAACGTTTTGAACCATTTTAGTACTTTCCTCCTTTGATGCCTCGTAAACGACGAAATCGGCCGGAGGCTTCCTCCATGACTTGCCGGATTTAGGAGGCGCCATGTCTAGCTTAGGTCTATCGCATAACACTGCTTGATCGACTCTTGCCTTCACGTTGTCCCTTGTCTTATCAGGAATGTCCATGATTGTTCCGAAAAGTGGAACGTCAATGCCATGTTCAGTGTGCATTAGGTCAATGTTATGTGGAAGAAGAAGGTCTTCCATATAGGAAAGCCTCCACAAGCCGCAGATCTGAGTGAAGGCATGTAGCTCACCATATCCCACAAAACCACCTTCTTGTTCATCAACCACGAGAGCATCTAACTGAGCACGCACCTCGGCACCAGTCATGAACGGCCGTGCCTGGTGGTGCACTGCGACACCTTTCGTGAAATTCTTTTTGTCTCTTCTGAATGGATGGTCAGGAGGGAGGAATTGTCGGTGTTGGTCGAACGAAGAAAACTTGCCACCCTTCTTCAACCAAATGAACCTCACAATTGTCTTGCATACTGGACATGGGAACTTGTAGTGAACACCATGGCCGCAGAATGTCCCATACGCCGGCAGGTCATGCAGAGAGTAGTGGTAATTAACATACATTCTGAAGTTTTCCTTTCTAGATTTATCGTATGTCCATACCCCTTCCTCCCAAGCACGGACCAAATCATCGATCAGAGGCTCCATGTACACAGACATATTATTCCCCGGATTTCAGGAATTATCAGCGACAAGAATATGTTCTGTCGTTGAAAGAGGACGCCGGAGGGGGAGATTCAGGGGTATAACGAAAACGGGCCAACAACTGTACGGGGCAGCTCCCATTCCATAAGGATTGAACCCATCTGTTGCCAACGCCACACGTACATTACGAGCCTCCAGAGCTTTTATGTCGTGAATCTCATCAAAATGTTTCCAAGCTTCACCATCAGATGGATGTACAAGCTTATCGGGATTGTATCGGACTCCATCTTTGTGCCATGCCATCTGTTTCGCGGATTTCTCGGTCATGTAAAGGCGTTGGATCCTCGGTATGAACGGAAGGTACCGTAGGATTTTCGCGGGGACCGCGAGCTGCCTCTTTTGGCCATCAGCAGCATCTACCTCCATGAATCTAGAGGATCCACACTTTGGACAGTATTTTGCTTCCGCGTGTCCTTTCCTAAATAAGATGCATCCCTTCGGACACGCATGTTCTGCTCATATGGCATCTTAAGTGCACGAAAGAGTTTCTGTGCCTCATACATGTTCTTTGGCAGAATGTGACCTTCCGGAAGCAAGGTGCCAATAACTGTCAACATAACATCGAAGGGGTTTCGACTCAAGCTGAACTGGGACTTTACGGCCATTAGGCGTGCAATGGCATCCAGCTGAGAAACCTTGGAATGCATGTGAAGAGGTCGCTGTGAAGAAGACAACATGTCGTAATACGCCTTTGCGGTCTCCTCTGGCTCCTCCTCTCTACGTTCTTCATCCACATTGAAATGTGCTTCATGGTAGTCATGTAACATGTCTTCTACCCCACCATCAGCATCATAATCATCGACGCGTTGTCTCACGACGTCGTCTCTCACACGTTCGGCTTCACCATGGTACAACCACCGAGTATAGCCTGGCGTAAATCCATTCAGACATAGATGTTTAGCCATGACATCCTTTGGTTTTCGCCGCGTGTTGTTACAACGGCTGCAGGGACACCAAGTGGCACTCGCTCCTTTAGCCTTGGCAAATGCTAGTTCCATGAAAACTTCTGACTTCTCAATCCATTCGTCCGTAAACTCAGTCCGACTTAAGCGGCCCGTGTACATCCACTCACGGTCTTCCATCCTCTAACAGATATATATCAACAAGTAATATAAAATTAATTCATTTGCATCGATCTACACGATGTTCTAACTGTCTAATAGGTGAAGATAGGTCCTAATCCCACCCGAGGATGCGTAGATGGGGTTAGTTTCCATGGTTTACTCCGCGCCCGAGACAGAATTTCGGCAGCACTTCCCCGTTGTTCTCCAAATACACGTCCCCGCAGGGAGATTGTGTATCCGGAGAACAACAGGGAGGTGCTGCCGAAATTCTGTCTCGGACCGAAGTAAACCATGGAAACTAACCCCACCTACGCATCCTCGGGCTGTCCAAAAAACGTGGACAATTCGAAATAGATACAGTCTTAGATATGCAAAGATCTGCATATATCTAACTGTATCTTTTTCGAACGGGAGACGCCAAACTAGGTTACGCGTGACCTACATACATGAATGGAAATAGGAGTTGGTTATGCCTCACCTTGCTGTGCTGCAAAGTGACCGGTGGAGGACGGTGTGCACAAACCTCTCCTGCAAAGAACGAAACATACAAGAGTCAATTCACATCCAACATATGGTCCTTAATCCATTCATCACACACAAGCAAAATAAACTTTAAGGACCTGTTTCTTGTGAAACAAGAAGTTATGTTTGCTCTGTATATAAACTTCACAGATTTTCAGCAGTCCAAAAAATTAAAAGCTTGATCGGTCCATTGTCCATGTACAGTACGTATGAAAATGCACAATTTCAGCAAAGGTATGAAATATAAATGGAATCTCTGGTCAAACAATTTTACTAGAAGGCCAGATGAGGCATCTCATTAGACCAACTCCAACAGACATGTGTTAGTATTTGTTATTACCAACGTTAATTAAGCTGAGCTCGAGAGAGATTTTCCTTTAGCGAACATGATTTTTAAGGAAAGTATGCACGATGATTTTGATCATTTTTTACCATTTGAAAGCCCCTGCAACTTTTGAAGATCAGGGCACAAGCTTAACATGCATCTTCGCACACAACGACCAACTATGATGACTACTCTTAATGGCCAATCTACAACTGGAGGTCCAACCAGTGCTAATGTGCTCCCACTGATCGTGACCGGAAGATTGCCCTGGCAGTTTAGGCCAATATTTTTGACTGGAAGAAAGAGCAGGTAGCAGGCTACCAATAACAGGCGCAAGCTATCTACTGGGATAGTTTCGCTGACGAAATGGCTTCAGGGCACACCTAGCTATCAATCAACAAATCAAGCAACAACTAATGGGTTCGCGCAAACAAGGGCAAAAAGGCTGATTTGCACAGTATCATAATGCGAGAGGACAAAACGCCATTCCTGTGGCCAGCATCCACCGTATCTCACATTCTTAGCATAACCGAACATGGCCAACAACTAATGAGCTGTCGCAATGTCATTGCTTTGAGAGCTAATGAGTTTACAAGCACAAGTGGCTGCACTTACGCTCTCGTATCTCCAACACGAACAAGAAAACATGCCACACAAACACTGAAAAAACGGCACTGCACAGAATAGGCCACCATACGAAAATTCTAAACAAGCACAGAAAACAATACTAGATGGCAGCGATCATTTGCAGCAGGCTTCGGTGAAATGATGCTTCGGAACTCGACAGCAGGGAGGCATCAACCAACAGGAACATCAAGCAAGTACCAACAACCACGGGCACAGCTCAACCACCATGAGAGCAACAGCGACAAGCGGCCGGCGGGCCGGCACCAGGTAGGGTTTCGAGCAGGCGAGACGGTACCTCGACGGGCGTGTGGAGGCCGCGTTGGCCGGTCGCCTGGAAGTAGTCGTCGACGGAAGGCTCCGGCGAGCGGCGGTGTTGAATTATTGGGCCTTTTATTAAGCCCATAATGGAGCAATAATTCTATTTAGTCTAGGCCCATAATTAGTGCATTAATGGTTTAGTCCCACATGGGATTCCTACCATAGATAGACTCGACTTATTAGGTGGATTTCCGGTTGATCCCTTAGAGAAGTTGAGAGACGCTAGTAGTGAACCACACGCGCGCGCGCCGCCGCCGCCGCCGCCGCCGAGCCGAGCCGAGGCGTGGCGTGGCGTGGCGGGCACGTCGCGTCGCGTCGGTCCGTCATGGAAGTTTTGATATATTGAAGGAGTCACGCCTGTTCGTCCTTACGGAGGCGTCACGTCTGTTCGTTCGAAGGGATCACGTCTGTTCATTCGAGGGGTCGTGTCTGTTCCGTTTCTATATATAGCGCCTTCCCGGGATCGATCGATTACACTCGATCATACGCTCACTACTCGTTCCATCTTCCGCTCGCCGTTGCTGTCAAAGACATCTCCGTCCCGGACTTCTGCGCGCACAGAATCTGGGAGAGCAGGCCTCCGAAACCCCCGATCCGCAAGCGACATCTGCCGGGTGTGCGGGCGATCAGGTTTTTGGGGAGCGACTACGCGACTGCTCGATCGACGACTATTCCCCGGTGCGCGGTGGTTCTGCACTGCGTACAACGTCCTGCATCGACTGAGATCGACTACGTCGAACAGACTCAAGAACGATGGTTCTTGGGAATGGATCTTCTAGCGCTTCGGGCGCTGGATCTTCCTCTGGGTACGTTCCTGAATTACTGTTCAGTTTGTTCATCGCTATCACAACTTTGGGGATCTTCTGGATTAAATTACTTAGGAATTTACCTAGTTTCTTAACAGGCGGCGCGGAAGGGAAGAGCGGGAGGAGGCCGGCCAGGGACGGCGGCCCGGGGCGAGGCGGATGCCGGCCGGGGAGGGCGGCCCGGGGCGAGGCGGAGCCCGGGGGCGACGGCGGCCCGGGGCGGGGCAGAGGCCGGCCGGGGTTGGGGCGGAGTCCGGGGGCGACGGCGCGCGGCGCGGCGCTGTGGGCGACGGCGGCGGGCGTGGGGAGGCGCGGTCGGCGGAGGGCGTGCGCGGTGGGCGCGCGAGGCGCGGTGGGAGGGCGGCGGCGCGATGGGAGGGCGGCGGCGGCGCGGTAGGTGGGATCGAATGGAGAAGAAGAATGAGGAGAGGAGAAGAAAAGAGCCGCGCGCGGCGCGCTAAGTGTGAATCCTGCGAGTTTGCCGAGTGCCGGCGATCCCGCGCTCGGCAAAATCACATCTTTGCCGTGTGCCCCCCACATGGCACACGGCAAAGATTTGATTTTCTTTTTTTTTTTTGACAACACATAGTTTTCAGTTTTAGAGAATTATTTGGTTAACAATATGATTTCAAATAAAAACGTTGTCAACATGAAAGTTTCATATCTTCTCGAGATCTACAACTTTTATTTTCACAATTTTCCCATCCGAGATTGTGAGATTATTTAAAAAATTCAAATTTCAAAAATTGAGAAATTCAAACGTACTTTACGTCAAATTTCAAAAGTCGACAATTTGATTTCAAATAGAAAAGTTGTCAACATGACAGTTTTATAACTTCTCGAGATCTACGACTTTTATTTTTAGTATTTCTCCATCCGAAATTGTTTCCAAAATTCAAATTTTCAAATTTGAGAAATTCAAACAATTTTCCCGCTGACAATTTTATTTCAAATAAAAAAGTGTTCAACAGCAAAGATGTGTAACTTATGCAGATATACAACTTTTATTTTGATCTTTTTTTAAAAAAAATAATTATAGTCGTGTTGCCCACATATTCCAAATATCCTTCTTCGAGTTTCGGAAAACTATCCGGGAGCTCAGGATTTTTGAACAAATTTACTAGCGCTTTGTCGAATGAAAAAAATACCAAAATAAGAAGTGTAGATGTTGTCAAAATATACAACTTTGCAGTTCAAAACTTTTTTATTTGAATTAATCTAGAGGGTCAAAAAATTCATTGAAATAATCTTTGCCGAGTGTATTGGAGAGAACACTCCGCAAAGTACCCTCTTTGCCGTGTGTTGGCCTTGGGCACTCGGCAAAAGAGCACCTTTGCCGAGCGCCTGGATGGAACACTCGGCAAAAATTAGAAATTTTGCCGTGTGTTCTCGTTTGCCGAGTGCCCGGGCCCACCTCATTCAACGGCCGTTAACAAAATTCTAACGGGCGTCAAATTTTGCCGAGTGTAGTTGTTTGCCGAGTGCGAGGTGGCTCCTTTGCCGTGTGTCGTCGACGTGGTACACGGCAAAGTGTGGTCTTTGCTGTGTGTTTGCCACGTGGCACACGGCAAACTTTTGTCTGCCAGGTGCCATTTTTTTGCCGAGTGCGGCACTCGACAAACATTATTTTTGCCGTGTGCCCGAGGGAAAGCGCTCGGCAAATGTTGTTGCACACGGCAAAGAGGGGGTTTCCCGTTGTGAGCTGTAGTTAGTAACGAAATGTTTCATCGTCTGGGAACCAATGTTCCAGTAGTTAAAGAGAGTTGATCCTCTGTTTGGTAACCATTGTTCGTGTTGTATTTTAATTCTATTTTCGTGAATCGTTATTCTTTGATTGCTATGATCAAGTGCTTCGTCGTGGAGATTGAGACTTAATCTGCTTGCCGCAGCATGAGTTGCTTAGTGATTTGTTTAATTAATTTTCCATGGAGTTCGCCGTGCATGTGCATGCATGTTGGCGACACGTACACGCCGCGGCAATTATCCATTGCACGTGCGTATGTGTCTGCCAGTCGGTCTTCGCGTGCTCTGCCCAGATGGGATGTGTACGCGTCATGTCTCGCATGCTTCTATTGCGTTTCCATCTTTTTAGATGTGTTGATGTGCGTGGCAGTTTGGGAACTAGCGAGGAAAGTCAATGTTTCACTCCGGTCATAAGGTCCATGTCCATGTCCGAGTTATTATTGTTGGGACTTCCGATCTGGATGATAGGTTGGTCTTTGCTTGTCAGAGCTTATGGTTGGTGCGTATTGATATTTTATGTGATGAGCAGCTGACTTGAATGCTAAATTCTTTGACAATATTTGCATAGATGTCATCATTGGTGTGCTTGTTGTTGGTTGGGTAAATGCTATAATACGTGTGAAATTTGAGTTGTCTGCATGGTGGACAGATTCTGGATAGCCAGCTTCTCTTCTTTTGTCAACCTTTGCAACAGGTTGCCGCATTCCTTGACTTTGCTTCATAGGAAGAAGTCTAATGTGATCGGCCGTTTTCTTTGCCTCAATTTTTGACTTTGTTGCGTCGAAGGAAGTCTAACATAGTTGACTATTTCGCTTGCTTGCACGCTCTATATCTTGTGCGCATGCGTTGCCCAGCGGCGCGGCAACATGCATGGATTAGCGTTTTTCCATAGATATCAGCTAAACCATTCCCTACAAATAAATTTGGCCCAGCATCTAAATTTACCAAAGAGATAGTTGTAATCATGGAATCGGCTCTATCGGCCCCGGTCCATGCCTCATGTGAACTTGTTGTAGTTGCACACCGAAGCGAATTAGCCATCGATGAAAATATACAGCGAGAGATGGGCGCGCCAAGGGCGCGCCGCAGCTACTAGTCTATATATTATTATAACATGTCGCCGTGCCTCTGTACAAGCCGACGAATAGATCGATCTGGTGGCGACTTCGATGGTGCATGATCCGGCCTCCTTGATCTGCAGCGACACGGCAGAATTTATAATTGACGACATTGGTCATATGGAGGCATTCACACCCAGCTGGCATGTTGGCCGGATAACTACATTGCTGCACGAGCAGATGCACTTAAGCTAGCAATCGACAATTTATAGTTAACATGGCCACCTGGGACTCGCCATGTTGAAAAGCTCGGGGCCAGGAGCCGAGGGGGCCGTGCCCAGTGGTGAACACCGATTCGAGAGCGAAGTCGATACAGTCATGCAAGCGAAGGCAAGCAAGTGTTATCAACGAGGAACTACGGCATGACAGCCGCAGTGCTATCAGAGCATCAGATGGGATTGGGAGGAGAGCACGCACGGGGGCGCTTTCTTGCTGGAGCTGCCAGTTGTTTGTCTGTAAGTTTTACTTGCACAATTACGAGTCCAATTTGGAATCCATGTGTCGAGGTGTGGAAACCACGGCAAATGGGGGGCCTAGCACGGCCTCCCTTCGAGATTCGGAGGGGAGCGAACGGTTCTAAGTGTTGGAATCGCGCACGAGAAAGAGGAAGAACGCAAGCAGCTTTACCCAGGTTCGGGCCACCAGAGGTGTAAAACCCTACGTCCTGCTTATCTGATATTGCTCAAGTGTTGTCTGTCGGTTTCATGTACAAGGCATTCCCTTTTATAGTGCAAGGAGAGGCCAGACCCGTTCATGGGCCGTTACGGGGACGCCGGCTGGCGACCCCCCCTCCGCCCGAGATGCCGGGCGCCTTTTCCCGTGTCCGCGGGCTCCGCTCGCGCCGCCCGTATTATTCGATTGACTCCCGTCGTCTCGTCCCATCGCTCGTACAGCACGCGCGCGGCGCCCGGAGTGGCGAGGCGCGGAAAGGGGGCGGATGCACCGAACGACCCCCCGGTCCAAGCGACGCACCGTACGGTGGCAGGCGGCGCTCGTCAGCCCACGCCCTCCTGCCAGCCGAACAGTGCGCTACAGGGCCGCGACTGGTCGGGTCACACCCATCAGTCGCGGCCCTGCGTGAGGCGCACGCGCATTGAAGTCCAGCGACCCGCCCGCGCGGCCGCGCGGGCGGACGCTGGCAGGTGGGACCCCTCTGCGAGGAAATCCCTATGCCCCGGATCCGCGCGCACTGTAGCCGCACAGAATCCCGGGGCGGCTCGTCAAGGCGCGGCGCGGTTAAGGCGTCCCGAACCACTGCCGCCACGTGCCGGGCTCCCACAGGCTCGCGGGGCCGCGCCCTTGTCCGCCTCCGCGGCGGGCCGCGGAGGCGGCAGGGTGTAGCCACGTGGCAACGCCCTACGGCTCGCGGCTGCGAGCCGCGCGGGAGCCCGACGCTCCGCGCCCCCTTGCTGGGCCGCTTCGGCCCACTTGGCGCGTGGTTGTCTTCCTTGGCCCAAGACGGACTTGGGCCGGCCTTTTGACCGGGGGAGTGGGGACCCTGGTTCCCAGTACACCGACAGGAGCCCCCGCCCCGGTAGACGCCACGCGGGACGCTGGAGTCGATCGGGGCCCTTTTGTCTGCCTCGTTGGGTAGGTTCCCGTGCGCGCGCCGTTTTTCCCTTGGGAGGCGAAACGCCGCGGCCCTGGCAGTTGCGCGGCGCTCGCCCGCGCAGATAGTGGCGGGGCCCACGCAGACTTCTGTCGTCTACGGGGCGTCGTTTCGCCTGCCGCGTCCCGATAAAAGGACTGGCGCAGCGTTCCGACTTCTCCACTTCCACACTCTTCCGCTGCGGTTGCACTTCTCGCGCTCTCGGCCTTCTTGCTCCCTTGCGCTCCAGGGTTTTGTGAGTTCTTGCTTTTCTCGCTCTTCTCACCGATGGCCGGAGACAAGAGAGCTCGCCGCCGCCACCTCTCGACTTCGGCGCGTCCGGCCCCTCCGCCTGCGGCTGCAGCGCCGGAGGAGCCGGCTCTGCCGGCGTCGAAGTTCCTGGAGGAGGGGGATCTAGAGCAGGTGCGGCTGCACCTGCCGGACCCCGAGGGGCAGCATCGCGTCACGGTGCGCGCGGCGACCGCCGATGTCAACCCGGACCACGATGGAGGGGAGATCGTTTCCTTCCTCTCCTTCGTTCTGGCCGGGGCGATTCCGCCGTTCTCCCTGTTCTTGATGGAGGTGCTGCTGCAGTACAAGATTAAGCTGGCACATCTCACGCCCAACTCCGTCCTGATTCTGTCCGTGTTCGCGCACCTCTGCGAATCTTTCGTGGGGGTGCGCCCGTGCGTCGAGCTTTTCCGGCGCTACTACCGGCTTCGCCCGATGGGGAGGGACGACCCCGTGGGGAGCGTCCGTTTCAGCCGCCGGACCGAGGGCGAGTCCGAGTCGTACATCGACTTCGCGCCCAGGGCGCGGTTCGATCATTGGCGTAGGGATTGGTTCTACCTCCGTAGCGGCCAACCCTTTCGTCGCCTCTCCTTCCCGCGGTCCGCGCCGACCGAGTCATCGGAGTACTGGGAGAGTTGCCCTCGCCTTCCTTCATGGCTTCAGCCGGTAACCAACCGCATTGCCATTCTCTCCGCCGCCGGCCTCCACGGGGGGATCGTGATCCACGATTTCCTGCGGAGGCGGATCGCCCCGCTGCGGGATCGCCCCCAGCTGACGTGGAGGTATTCCGACTTCAACTTCGTTGGTCGGACCCGCCGGGGGCCCAACTCCGATCTGACGCCGTCGGAGGAGCGGGCGGCGTACAACGCGCTGACGGACACCAATCCCCCGGACACCCTGAGGTATCCGGATGACGCGCAGCCGCTGCACCTGGACCCCCGGCGCCGTGACATCTTGGCGGCGATGCCTAACCTCAACCACGCCGGGCGGATCGAGACCGCAGCGCCGAGCAAGCCTTCTGGGTCCGCGACGCCGCCGGCCCTCCGCAGGGTTCGACGGCGCGCCCGGCGCCCCAAGGGCCCGCTCCGGCCGCCGGCGACAAGGGGAAGGAAACCGCCGCGCCGAGCCCGCCGTCCTCGACCACCACCGGCCCGGTCGCCGCCCGTGGCGACGCTGGCGACACCGGGTGCTCGAAGAGGGACCGGAGCCCAACGCCTCCTGCTGTCGTGCTGCAGGTGCCGGACATCGGAGTCCGGCCGCAGTACAAACGCCTTCGACGGTAAGCGTTGCATGCTTGCTCCGGGTTTCTCTTTTGCCCTAGATCTGGTGTGCATTGGTTTTGAGTTCCTCCTGCACCTGTGTCAGGGGACCGCGCCCGAACCTTGCAGCTGCCGCCGGCGTGCCCCGCTCCGAGGGCGACGGCCAGGCGGAGGCCGGAGACGGGTCGAGGGCGGCGACGCCATTGCCTGCGGCCGCGGATGCCCCTCGTGAGGAGCCGACCTCTCGCGCCGAGGCGGAGCCTCAGCTCGAGGCGCGCTCTGGTGTCCCCGGGTCGTCGGAGCCGGAGGAACGTTGTGCCGCATCGCCTGCGGCACGGCGTGAGGAGAGGGCGCCGTCGCCGCTTCGTCCCACCTCGCCGCCTGCGTCAAGTTCTGGGCCGGGGATCCAGGATGTCCCGGCGCGTCCGGCCCCAGCTCCCTTCAGCGGCTTCCGCGGGCTGCAGTCGTCCGGGAGCGTTCCTGGCCCAGCGGCACCTTCTCCCGAGGCGCGCTCGCCAGACCAAGCGCCGCCGTCGTCTGCTCCCGGTGGTGGCCCGTGCCCATCGCTCTCGGCGCGCGGCGCTCGCGGCTCAGGGCTCGCCACGACCTCCGCCGCGGCCGTCGTCGAGGAGGTGGTTGCTGGTGGGGGCCGACCGGTGCCACCCATGAGCCGCGTTGTGGCCGAGGCGCTGCGCATGGCCGAGTCCCTTCGCGACGCCGCCGAGAACGAGGGCAGGAGGCTGGCGGAGCGTGAGGCCGCCGTCGCCGCCGCTGAGGAGGAGCTTCGCCGCGCCGTGCGGGCGGCCCAGTACCAGCACCGGGAGCGCATGGACGAGCTATCTCGTGACCGTGCCGCCACCGAGGAGCTGTTGCGGGAGAACAACCGGCGGTCGACTCGGCTCGACAACCGCGAGCAGCTCGTGCAAATCCGCGAGGACAATGCGCAGCGCCGCGAGGACCGCCTCCGGGATCATAGGCGGCAACTGAGCGCCCAATCCGCCGACCTGGATGCGCGTGAGAGGGCGCTGGCCGCGCGCGAGCAGGCCGTTGCACGGCGCGAGCAAGGGTTGGACATTGCCGAGGCCGGCCTCGAGAGCCGTCGTGAGGAGCTGCAGCGCGAGGATGATCGGCTGGCCGCCAAGGCGCAGGATCTGGGGAACCGCGAGCACGCCGATGCTGCCGCCGTCCGAGCCCACGAGGAGTCGATGAAGGCCAGGGAGGACCATGCCCAGGCAACGTTGGAGGAAGCCCGCGGGTTGGCCAGCACGCAAGCCGTTAGGATCCGCGCGGAGATGCGGGAGGAGATGCAGGGCTCGATCGATCAGCGCGACGAGATGATCCGCCGGTCGGCCGACCGCATCAAGGAGCTGGAGGACCGCGCCCAAGGCTGGGCGGCGCGGGAGAAGAAGCAGCTGGAGCGGATCGGCGAGCTCGAAGCGAAGGTGGGAGCGCTGTTTGACGCGCAGATCAAGATCCGCGACCTCACGGTGATGGTCCAGGACTTGAACCAGAAGCTGCGCGACTCCGGCGCCGCTCCCAGCGAAGCCACTCCGCCGGGGGCCGTTGCCGACCCCGAGTGGAACTCGGAGCGCCGGCGGCTCTCGACTATGGCGCACGATATCTTTCGGCGCATCAACAGCGGCCTGGAGAGGGCGAACATGGACCAGCTCCGAACGGGGAACCAAGAGCCCTCCCTCGGCCAGATCCTCCTTGCGCTGATGCCGCTCGCGCAGTTCTTCGAGAGGCTTGGTGATGATGTCCGCGGACGGCTCGCGCAGCAGGGAGAGGCCGCCATTCGGGCCGTCGCCTCCGACCTTGTCACCGTCGTCCTGGAGCGCGTCCCCGACTTCCCAACCGACCTGCTCCTGGCCGGCCCCGACCCCGCCGAGGCGACGCGCCATCAGGATCGTGTGGCGCCGGTGGTCGAGGAGCTGGTGAGGGCGTACGTCCCGGACCGGGACGAGGGGCCTGCGAGTCCGGCATAGGGGGGGGTGCCCCATGTAATAGTTGACTTCCGTCTGTGCCTGCGACAACAGAACTGGTGCCCCGGCAAGTGGGGGGCGATGACAACTTTTAAGTGTTTTGACTTGTGTGTTAAGTTTCGTGGTTTTCTTCCTTGCTCCCTGTGTTTTTCCTTATCTGTGATGGCCCGCCCTGCTTTCGGCTTTGGCTCGGGCATCACCATGCTTTCGATCTGTGCCGTGGTGATAGCTTAGGCCGTTTGCATCTGCGTTTTTGGTCGGGGGTTGCCCTCCCAAGTGTTTGCAGGATTGTTGGCCGGGCCGATCGACCATGACACGAGACGTTTGACATGGGTGATGTCTTTGCCGTGTTGCCCAAAGAGCACAGGTTCATCAGCGAGAAAGGGTTATGAACAGAGAGCGAAAGATGCATAATGGGAGAAAAACGAGACTTTATTGCTAGCTGAAAATCGTAGAAATAAAGATACATGGTGGATACAAGTGCGATGCCCCCGGGCTCACTGTTGGAGAGGCCAAATGTCTCGAATTGTGAGCCGCCGAGTGAGACATGCACCCCGCTAAGGGTAGAATTTGCGCAGGTGTTGAATGTTCCAAGCGCTTTGCTCCGGGCGACCGTCTTCCGTCGCCAATCGCACCGCGCCACCCCGCGTCACCCTAGTCACCAAGAAGGGACCTTCCCACATTGGGGACAGCTTGTTCTTGCCCTTGCGGTCGAGCGCGCGGCGTAGAACTAGGTCGCCCAGTTCGAGGGATCGGGGGCGGACACGGGATTGGTGGTATTGACGTAGGCCTTGGAGGTACCGGGCATTTCGGATGTTAGCGCGATGCCTGCATTCTTCCAAGAAGTTGATGTCGTCCAATCGATGCTCTTCTTGGGTTGCTTCGTCATATAGGGCAACTCGCGGAGCCGCGAATGCCACTTCGGCCGGTAAGACTGCTTCGGCGCCGTACACCAGGAAGAAAGGTGTTTCGCCGGTGGCGCGGTTCACCGTGGTCCTGAGGGACCATAACACGCCGGGTAGTTCAGCGGTCCACTTCGATCCACGTTTCTTCAGGGGGTCGAACGCTTTGGTCTTGAGGCCGCGTAAGATTTCGGCGTTAGCGCGCTCAGCTTGACCATTGCTTTGTGGATGTGCCGCAGAGGCGTAGCAGACTTTGATGCCGATCTCCTCAGAATACGCCTCGAAGGCATGGCTTGTGAATTGGGAGCCGTTGTCAGTGATCAGTCTGTTCGGTACGCCAAAACGTGACACGATGCCGCGCATGAACTTGACCGCGGAGTTCTTGTCGATGTGGACGACTGGTTCTGCTTCAGCCCACTTGGTGAACTTGTCCACGGCGACGTAGAGGAACTTGTGGCCTCCCACAGCCGCGGGAAATGGTCCCACGATGTCCAAACCCCAGACCGCGAACGGCCATGAGAGGGGAATGGTGTGGAGTGCTTGCGAGGGTAGGTGCGTCTGCTTTGCGTGGAACTGGCACGCTTTGCAGCGTTGCACTAACTCGATAGCGTCCGTGAGGGCTGTCGGCCAGTAGTAGCCTAGGCGGAAGGCTTTCCCGGCCAGCGTGCGGGAGGCCATGTGACTCCCGCACTCGCCCTCATGGATGGCGTGGAGGACTTCCTTGCCCTGCTCCGTCGGGATACACTTGAGGAGGATTCCGTTCGCCGCCCGGTGGTACAGTTGCCCGTCTACAAGGGCGTAGCGCCTAGCTTGCCGGGCGAGGCGTTCGGCGGGCTCGTCGTCCTCGGGTAGGACTTCACCGCGGAGGTACCCCACAAGCTCTTCCATCCATGGGGTACCCGGGTCGTCCGTGGCGAGCACGTGCGGCTCGTCGGTTGGCGGCGGGCCCGCGTCGACCGACGCGGGCGGCTCTGCCGCAGTGGCGCCGTTGTGATCAGCGCCGTCCGCCATGTCCGGGACCATTGCTGAGGGCTGAGCGAGTTGCTCCACGAAGGTCCCGGACGGTGGGTCTTGTCGGGAGGAGGCAATCCGTGACAAGGCGTCAGCTTCGGTGTTGTCGCCTCGCATGATGTGGCGGGTTTCGAAACCGAAGAAATTCTTTTCCAGCCGCCGGACCTCCGCTAGGTACGCCGCCATTTGGGGGTCCGAGCACTGGTACTCCTTGGAGACTTGGTTGACGACAAGCTGTGAGTCGCCCTTGGCGAGGAGTTTCTTGACGCCGAGTTCCGCGGCGATCCGCATCCCCGCGATCAATCCCTCGTACTCCGCCATGTTGTTGGTGGCCTTGAAGTGCAGCTGGATGGCGTAGCGCAGCTCTTCTTTGGTGGGAGCCACCAGCAACACTCCTGCACCAGCACCTTGTAAGGTGAGGGACCCGTCGAAGTATACGGTCCAAATGTCGTCGCCTTCACAAGGTTCGTCTTTGGCTGGACGCGCGGTGAGCTCTTCTCGCTCAACTACAGGACCGGGCGTCCATTCTGCCACGAATTCCGCGAGGGCCTTGCTCTTGATTGCGCTGGAGGTTGTGAACCCGAGCTCGAACTCGGACATCTCGACCGCCCACTTGACGATTCGCCCAGTGGCCTCGCGGTTGCGTAACACCGTCTCCAGCGGGAAACTGGTGACCACCCGGATTGGGTGGTTTTGGAAGTAGTGCCGCAGCTTCCTTGACGCTATGAGGACCGCGTAGAGGAGCTTCTGCACTTGGGGGTAGCGCGTCTTGGCGTCGCGCAGGACCTCGCTGACGAAGTAGACAGGGCGTTGCACCATGCGCTTCTTCATCTCGGCGTCGCCCGTACTGACGTCGGGCGCGAGAGCTGTGTCGTCCGTGGATGTCGGAGCCGGAGCCCCCGGGTCGGCAGTGGGCGCAGCCCCCGAGCCATCATGCGACGGCGGTGCTGCGGCCCCCGGGCGAGCCATACTACTTGTCGACGTTGGAGCCGGAGCCCCCGGGTCGGCCGTGGGCGCAGCCCCCGAGCTTTCGTCCGAAAGCGGCGCTGCAGCCCCCGGGCGAGCCATGTCGTTTGTCGACGTCGGAGCCGGAGCCCCCGGGTCGGCCGTGGGCGCAGCCCCCGAGCTTTCGTCCGAAGGCGGTGCTGCAGCCCCCGGGCGAGCCATGTCGTTTGTCGACGTCGGAGCCGGAGCCCCCGGGTCGGCCGTGGGCGCAGCCCCCGAGCTTTCGTCCGAAGGCGGTGCTGCAGCCCCCGGGCGAGCCATGTCGTGTGGTGACGTCGGAGCCGGAGCGTCGAGGGCGGGCGTGGGCGCAGCCCCCGAGCTTTCGCCTTGGTTCGGCGCGGCGCCGACGCGCTTTTTCTTCCGCCGGGATTCGTCGAGCATGAACTCTTCGCGTTCGGCGACGAGTGCGGCGCTGACCACGGCCGGTGTTGCCGCGATGTAGAGCAGGAGCGGCTCCTTGTCCTGGGGCGTGACCAAGATGGGAGCTGAAGAGAGATAGGCCTTCAATGCTTGAAATGCGGCCTCGGCCTCGGGAGTCCATTGGAAACGGTCCTTCCGCTTCATTAGCTTGAACATGGGCAGAGCGCGCTCGCCCAGTCTTGCGATGAAGCGGCCGAGCGCGGCCATGCAGCCTGTCAGCTTCTGGACGTCCTTGAGGCGGGTGGGCGGGCGCATGTTCTCGATGGCCTGAATTTTGTCTGGGTTGGCCTCTATCCCCCGGTGCGAAACCAAGAAACCGAGGAGCTTCCCTGCAGGGACACCGAACACGCACTTCGCCGGGTTGAGCTTGACCCGTTTGTCGCGTAAGTTGTCGAACGTTTGCTTTAGGTCGGCCAGCAGGGTCTTGCTCTCACGCGATTTGATTACGATGTCGTCAACGTAGGCCTCTACGTTCTTCCCGAGTTGCTCATCAAGTGTCTTGCGCATTGCTCGCTGGAACGTAGGGCCCGCGTTTTTCAAACCAAAAGGCATGGTCACGTAACAATAACACCCCGCCGGGGTCATGAATGCGGTTTTTTCTTCGTCTCCCCTAGCCATGGGGATCTGGTGATACCCAGAATTCGCATCTAACATACAGAGTAGGTCACAACCTGCGGTTGAGTCAACTACTGTGTCTATGCGTGGCAGCGGGAACGGATCCTTGGGGCATGCCTTGTTGAGGTCGGTGTAGTCGACGCACATGCGCAGCTTGCCGTTGCTCTTGGGGACGACCACCGGGTTTGCCAACCAGGTGGGGTGTAGGACTTCTCGTATGAAGCCGGCCTCGAGGAGCCGGCGGATTTCTTCCCGGATGAACATCTCTCGTTCCGGGGCTTGGCGCCGAGCTTTCTGCTTCACCGGCCGAGCGGCCGGGTTGACCTTTAACTCGTGCTCGATCACCTCCCTTGGTATGCCGGGCATATCGGACGGCTCCCAAGCGAAGACGTCCGCGTTCTCCCGAAGGAAGGCGACGAGCGCGAGTTCCTATTTGGGGTCGAGCTCGGCCCCGACGGTGACGGTCTTGGAGCCGTCCGCGTTGATGGCGACCTGCTTGGTCTTCACCGGCTCGCCGGCCGTCATCTTGGAGCGCTTGGGGGCGGACTTGACCACCTCCGGGATGCCTCCAAGCTCCGGGTCCGCATCCGCCGCCTTCTCGGCCGCCAGGATCAGCTCGGTGCACGCGATGGCACTCTTGTAGTCGGCACGGACGGTGATCACGCCCTTGGGCCCCGGCATCTTCATGGTGAGGTAGGCGTAGTGGTCACATGCCATGAACTTGCTGAGGGCCGGGCGCCCGATGATGGCGTTGTACGGGAGGTCGATGTCCGCCACGTCAAACACCACCTTCTCCGTGCGGAAGTTGTCCTTGGTGCCGAATGTGACCGGGAGCGTGACCCGCCCCAAGGGTTGGGCGCGTCCCGGCAGGACCCCGTGGAAGGGCCTTGAGGGCTCCAGGTCAGTTTTGCTGCCCTGGAGCATCTCGTACACCTGCGGGGTGATGAGGTTGATGCTCGCGCCGCCATCGATCAGCGTGCGAGCGATCCTCTTGTTGCACACCGTCGGCGCGACGATGAGCGGGAGCCGGCCGTCCGAGTTGTCGGGGCCGACCAAGTCGCTCCGGTCGAAGGTGACCGGGACCTCCGACCACTTGACGGGGCGGACGGGAGCCGTCCCCGTGCTCAGCGCGCACACCTCACGGCGTAGGAGTTTTACTTGCCGCTTGGAGGTGATGGGCGCAGAGCCACCGCAGATGACCGCGACGGTGTCCTCGTGGTCCTGGAAGAGGAGAGCTTCCTCGTCTTCCTGGGACCCCTTCTCGTTCCCCGCGCGCTCCTCTCTGCGCTTCTTGCGCTTCTCCGCGTTGGCAAGGATGTACTTGCACTCCGTTTGGTCGTGCCACGTGGAGTCGTGGAACGCGCAGAACTTCCCCGTGGGGGGAGACTTCTCGCCACCCTTTGCCGCTTTCGGAGCCGCGGGGGGTTTGCCCCCCTTGGCACCCGTCGGCGCGGTGGCCAGGACTTCGCCCGCCTTCCGCTTCTTGGCGAGCTTCTTCTTCTGTTTCTGGGACAGAGGGCAGTCGTCGTCCTCGTCCTCCTTCTCCGGGTCGGAGTCGTGCCAGGCCTGCGCTTCCTGCCGACGCGCGCACCGGTCGACCAACCCGAAGAGCTCAACGACGGTTTGGGGCTCGTGGACCCCGAGCTCGCCCAACACGTCCTTGTCGCGCACGCCGTGGGCGAACGCCGATATGACCCGTGCCGGGTCAATGTTGGGGATGGTGTTGCGGACGTGGCTGAAACGCTGCACGAACTTGCGCAGCGGCTCGTCCTTCCGCTGAATGACCTTGTCCAGGTCGATTTGCGTGCCAGGGCGCTTGGCAGTGCCCTGGAAGTTGACGATAAAGTCGCGGCACAACCCTTTCCACGACTTGATCGACTCGGGCGGCAGGTTCATGAACCAAGACCGCGCCGAGTCCTTGAGCGCGAGGTGGAAGTAGTTGGCCATCACGTCCTCCGAGCCCCCGGCCGCTCGTACTGCGGTGGAGTAGATCTGCAGGAACTCGGAGGGAGGCGCCGTCCCGTCGTACCGCTCCGGTATGTCGGGGCGGAACTTGTTGGGCCACGTCACGGCGCGCAGCCTCTTGGAGAGGGCCGCGCATCCGCCAGAGTACGCGACGCGACGACCTTCGCTCTCCGCGCGCCGTCTCCTGTCCGGAGACGGCGAGGCGGACGAGCCGGAGGACGGCGCGCGCGTCGAGCGTGACGACTGCGCGCGGTGCCTCTCGTGGCGCCGCTCCCGGGAGCGCTCGATGCTGATGCGAGCGTCTTCCCCGTCGCGGCGGCGTCCCCCCAGCTTCCGCCGGAGGTCGTCCGGGCCGCGACGGGGAGTCGTCACGGAGAAGGAGTAATCCTCCGTTCCCTTGTGCGTGCGCTCGGTAGGTACGTACGTGGGGCCCTCCGAAGAGGAGTTTGCGCGCGAGCGCGACGGGCCTGACTTGGATCTCACCTGGCGCCGCGCCGTGTCCACCATCTTAGCGACGTCCCGGAGCCAGGGCCCAGCCGGCGAGCCCTCCGCCAGCTCCGGCGGTGGGTTGCGCAGCAGGTCCCTCGCCCGGTCTAGTGCTGCCGGTGGGGCCAGGCTGTCGAAGGAGAGGCGCCGCGCCAGAGCGCGGCGCTGCTCATGCTCGGGCGAAGCGGCCCGTCCGCTGGGCGGCCGCTGGGAACCCGTCTGCGAGCGAGTGCGGCGTTGGTGCTGCGCGCCCTCCGCCCCGCTCGGCCGAGCGGGTCGGGGAGGACGCGAGCCCTTGGCCGCCTTCACCGTAGGCGGCTGGTCCGCCATGATCTCCTCGTCCACCGACTCCGAGACGGAGCGGCGCCGAGGATGCACGTCCTCGCTGCTCGAGGATCTGCGACTGACTCGCCCAGCCATGGCGAGGAAGAGCGAGCGCGAAGAAGAACACAGGAACTACGACGCCCCCCCTACCTGGCGCGCCAAATGTCGAGGTGTGGAAACCACGGCAAATGGGGGGCCTAGCACGGCCTCCCTTCGAGATTCGGAGGGGAGCGAACGGTTCTAAGTGTTGGAATCGCGCACGAGAAAGAGGAAGAACGCAAGCAGCTTTACCCAGGTTCGGGCCACCAGAGGTGTAAAACCCTACGTCCTGCTTATCTGATATTGCTCAAGTGTTGTCTGTCGGTTTCATGTACAAGGCATTCCCTTTTATAGTGCAAGGAGAGGCCAGACCCGTTCATGGGCCGTTACGGGGACGCCGGCTGGCGACCCCCCCTCCGCCCGAGATGCCGGGCGCCTTTTCCCGTGTCCGCGGGCTCCGCTCGCGCCGCCCGTATTATTCGATTGACTCCCGTCGTCTCGTCCCATCGCTCGTACAGCACGCGCGCGGCGCCCGGAGTGGCGAGGCGCGGAAAGGGGGCGGATGCACCGAACGACCCCCCGGTCCAAGCGACGCACCGTACGGTGGCAGGCGGCGCTCGTCAGCCCACGCCCTCCTGCCAGCCGAACAGTGCGCTACAGGGCCGCGACTGGTCGGGTCACACCCATCAGTCGCGGCCCTGCGTGAGGCGCACGCGCATTGAAGTCCAGCGACCCGCCCGCGCGGCCGCGCGGGCGGACGCTGGCAGGTGGGACCCCTCTGCGAGGAAATCCCTATGCCCCGGATCCGCGCGCACTGTAGCCGCACAGAATCCCGGGGCGGCTCGTCAAGGCGCGGCGCGGTTAAGGCGTCCCGAACCACTGCCGCCACGTGCCGGGCTCCCACAGGCTCGCGGGGCCGCGCCCTTGTCCGCCTCCGCGGCGGGCCGCGGAGGCGGCAGGGTGTAGCCACGTGGCAACGCCCTACGGCTCGCGGCTGCGAGCCGCGCGGGAGCCCGACGCTCCGCGCCCCCTTGCTGGGCCGCTTCGGCCCACTTGGCGCGTGGTTGTCTTCCTTGGCCCAAGACGGACTTGGGCCGGCCTTTTGACCGGGGGAGTGGGGACCCTGGTTCCCAGTACACCGACACCATGGAAGGTCGAACATCTGCCCGTCAACATGTCGTGAGATGCACGGCCGACGGAACAACAAAACATGCCGATATGACATGTGAGCTCCAACAAACGACAACAGATATTCCTCAAAAAAAAAAAAACAAACGACAACAGATCAGACGTAAGCAAACCTGTTGTTGTCCTACTATACATGATTGAACTCTTGTTAAAACAGTTCTGACTGCTACACCTATTTATTTCATCACAGTGTTTAATCTGCCCAAATGGGCCATCAAGGAAATCGACAAATTCAGAAGAAGCTTTCTATGGAAGGGCAAAGATCCTGGCCAAGTGCGTGGAGGGCACTGTTTAGTTAATTGGAAAAGTGCCTAAGGCCTAAAAAACTTGGAGCGCTTTGGTAGAGCTTTACGGCTCCGCTGGTTGTGGCACAGTTGGGATCAAAGAGAGAGGCCTTGGAAATCCTTGCTAAGGCATCAAGACAAAACTGATCGGCAATTATTCTTCTACTCCACGAAGGTGATCATAGGTAATGGCAAAGACACACCATTCTGGGAGGCTCGATGGCTGAATGGAGAAGCACCAAAAGATCTTGCTCCCAGTTTATACCAGCAAGCCAGATTCAAAAAACGAAGTGTTAGCATTGAGCTACACAACTACAACTGGATATCAAATCTCAAGGCCATCAACACCTCTGAGCTACTTGACGAATTTGTACTCCTGTTCATAGCCCTCAGGGATGTATCACTCACAGATACCAAAGATGAGATCAAATGGAGATGGACTACTAATGGCGAGTACACTGCATCCTCGGCCTACAATGTGCAATTCATGGGTAATACTTATCTTTTCCCAACTGAAGTGCTGTGGAAGGCAAAAACAGAGCCCAAATGCAGATTCTTTGCTTGGTTAGCATTGCATGGCAGGGTGCCAACAGCTGAAAATCTTGCAAAGAAAAACTGGCCCTGCAACCCTGTATGTCCTTTATGCAAGAGTGAACAAGAAACAACTGAACACATGTTAACACAGTGCAGTTTCAGCAGAGCAGTCTGGGATCGTATGGCTTCGTTACTACACCTGCCAACAAATTTGATTTCAGTCAACACGATGGGGGTCCTGCCTTGGTTACAGCAGATCCTGCAAATGGGAACAAAATCTGAAAAGCGAAATCATGCAGGAGTTCTATTCTTATTTTGGTGGCAAATCTGGAAAGAGCGCAATCGAAGAACTTTTCAGCAGCAAGAACTTTCCTTCGATCGAGTTGCAGCTCTAGCGGCTGATGAGCGCAGGCTATTCCAGACAGCCTTTAGCGCTGCTTAATTTTATCTGCTTTGTTTCCTTTTGCTCATTTCAGTTTCTTGCTGCGGCAGTGCTTATCTAGCACTTTAGCTTATGTACAACTAGGCTGTAATCTATTTCACTCTTCTTAATGAATGGCAGCTCTCCTGCCTCGTTTTCAAAAAACAAAAAAAATACATGATTGAACTCCAAAGACGGCAAAAGGGGTTAATGTAGCTGTGCAGGAAGGTAGAACACAACCGATTACCACAAACTCTTGTGCGATCAACCCTGCGAGTGATTTCTATGTAAAGTTTTTTTTGAACAATTATGAGTCTGATTTGGAAAGAAACAGAGATGGAATTCATGGAGAAGGAACATCTCCCTGTCAACATGTGGCGCTCCTATACATATTTAAGGTCATGGCAAGCAGGCGACAAATATGTGTTGTGCACACTATCACCGTGCAGGGCACCTTAAAGCCGAGAGCCACCTTTGCGGAGGTATATATTGAAATGAAACATGGCTTCCATCCAATTCTTGAAAAGAAAGGATCGAGAGGACTAAGGCGTTGATCCACCTATGCAATGGGATGATAGAAGGGCAGGAAAGCCTGTACGAGCCAAGCTAGAATCCGGAATTGAGATAAAGGGAAAACAAATGTATACTTTACTGCTGGGGGGACATGAGGGTTTGATTTGGGTGGTTTCCGTTGGCAACGCATGACACAGTGTCATGGTGGAAGTTGAAAAAGAAATAAGAATAGCTGCGGGGACTCATATGATTCATGGGGCTGCAGAGACAGCAAAAACATATCACATATATCTCGCAAATTGGTAAGACGAGCATGAACTAACGGCAAGAAAATGTTTAAGCGACTATCTGGTCCGTCAAAGAAATTTATCATCACTATAGGATGCTGCAAGCTCCTTGCTGGGAAGGATCATGAGTGAGTGGATGGCAGACACCAGCAGCACATACACAGGGCAACTCTCGACAACGGCGTCATGCTCATGACCATGGATAAACGACCCTCATGGCCGCTCGGCACGTCTTCATAGTTTCAATTTCCATAGAAACATAGGGGAAGAAAGAAAATTAAGGTTTGAACTTTAAGCGGTGGACAAGAATTTAGAATGCATTTGTGTCACTATTGGTGAGGATCTCGTCCCTCCCAAAACCATAGCCCAGAAGAAAACTGGCAGTTGAAATTTCATCTCGCTAGATATTTTGTGTCTCGATTCCCCTCATAATATAGCGTGATGTGTTTTTTATATATGTGGGTATAAACGACGGCTAGGAATCCATGCAGAGATCAATTGTTTTCCGTTAAAAGGAAAATAAAGAAGAACATGGTGAAATTAGATATGAAAATGATGAAGACAGATGTTTTATTGTTTTGTAGATTAACCAGAATCATTACACAAGGTTTGTTACGCATGCCAAGAATTGTTGGCATACAAATGCATGTTTGCTTAATTCAGATTCCAGACAGCTAGAGTTACACCATGAATGTATTATTTTTTCAAAATTCAGCCATACAGATGAGAACATTTGTAAAATTGAACAGATTTGTGCCTCACTAAAAGATACAATTAAAATTATATAATATCATATATTTTCTTCACATACCGGGGTTGGCCCAGTCTTTGCTTCAAAAGAAGCTAAAGCTAAAATTATAGCATTTCTAGCCACGCAATTTGCGCGGGCCACCTTACTAGTTTGTTACGGTAATCCTCAGTTCACCATGTGCGTGTATGTATCTGATCCTGCAGGTTCGGTGAAAATCAAACCCATTTTCTTCTGCCAAATATTAAGAGGTTCCAAAATGTATTTCTTTTGTATCTTAGAAATTTACAAAACTTTATGTCGGATTTGGATTTTAAGCTACTACACGTTTCAATACTTTAGGTCATGGAAGTGTGAAACACCATGATTTGCCTCAAAAGCAAAGAAAGTGTATGAAGCACCAGAAATGCAGTGCCAGTGTTTTGAAAGGCCCATAAAGGAATTGCTGCCCAAACGAGAGCCCCTAACTAACTATGCCCACCCACAGCGAAAACTACTGGGCCACGTCGTTCTGCATGGTCTGGTCCATCCTCCAGATCGAAGGTTGGGCAGTGGGCCTTGTAAGAATAGAGTGGGCAAGTAAACCAAACCAAGTAAACAGATCAGTTCTTTCATTTTTAAAAGAAGAAAAAGAAAACAATATGTGGTTGTGTTGGTTTTTAAAATGTTGTCAAAATTGTCAATTGGGTTGGTCCGTTGGTGCTTAAGTATGACGGGACAACTATGTAACATCCATGTAGACAAAGTGAAGAATACCATTACGTTACGCCTAGGGTTCATCTATGTTAAATGTGAATCATGGTTGTGTGCATGTAAATCATTGACATCTAGGAATTATAACTAATCCCACACTATATGTAGCTTCACTACCCAGCATTACATACTTCTTCCTCCATTCTTAAATGTATGATGTTTAGAACATCTAATTTACTTTAATTTTAACTTCTTGAAATGTAATGTATTTAAGAATGGTGGTAGTATCATGCTGCGTTGAGCAATCGGATGCCTATTTGTCGTGGCATGTTAAACCAACAAACAAATTGAAAGGCCTCTACTAGATGACACCCTGACTTCTCCTGTTATCAACTAGATAACAATGATGAAGCAAAGCTGGTTGCTTGGCTTCGCGTGACTTGGTTGTGTATTGCACGCATGCTTTCTACTGTAAAGGAATCGATGCATGGTTGCCTGTTCACATATGCAAGCTCCCAGCTGGATACGTGCATGTACGCTTACATACAAAACACCCTCACATATATCATCAACTAGGCTTACTGGCTTTCGAAAGTTCACAACCATACAAGAAAAGAGTGGGATGTAACAAAAAAACTAGCTGGCTAAAGATGCTAGCTAAAACTGTATAAACAAGCAATGCAACAAACTGAACGGTGCGCACATGCACGGCATGAAAAACATACAGTCGGCCATGGCCTCTACCTTTCCCTTTTCCGTTATCAATGGTCCATACGTTGCATATAAGGTAGGGTAGTGTGCTTGCAACTCCTCAATCGGCTCATCGATTTGTAAGAGCTAGTAGCAAGTGATCCAAGAAAAATGAGGAACTCCACATCCATGTCAACAAGTAATGTGGTGAAGAAGGGGCCATGGAGCCCTGAGGAGGATGCCCTACTGATGAGGCTAGTAGAGCAGCACGGCCCACATCGTTGGAGCCTCATCAGCGCCTCCATCGCCGGTCGCTCTGGTAAGTCTTGCCGTCTCCGTTGGTGCAACCAGCTCAACCCAGAAGTGCACCACCGCCCCTTTACGCCGCAAGAGGATGCCCTCATCGTCTCCGCCCAAGCACGCCATGGCAACAAGTGGGCCACCATCGCACGCCTGCTCCCTGGCCGCACCGACAACTCCATCAAGAACCACTGGAACTCCAATCTCCGCAGGTGCAGGCGTCGGGAAGCAGTAGCCGTAGCTGCAATTGCAGCTACAGCCTCTACCTCTGGTTCCATCACTCCCCAGATGCCACATATCAATATGCTGCAGGGTGATGGCAATCTTGTTGCCAATCAACCGGTGTTCGAGCGACAGTATGTGGTGAGTCATGATAAGTCATCATCTGCAGCAGTTATTCCTGATGCAGATGCTAGCTTAGGACCCAACTCCAATAACACTAGTGTTGTGCGTGGTCCTCTCACCGATCCACCCATGTCAATATCGTTGAGCCTTGGCCTACCGCTGCTACCCGCAACACCTCATCAAGCGACCAAGGAACCAATGGAGGCAAGCATGGGAAATGCCGGCGACAAGGTTGTTGGCAATTGTTCATCGTCAGCACCAATAGTGGATGGAAATGCACAGCTGGTGGCAATGATTCGCCAAATGGTAAGGGAGGAAGTGCAGCTCCAATTAGGGCAAATCGCCTACTCACTCATGGCGGCCACAACTAGGGCCAAGGGTCACCAGTAGTGATCATTTCCATTTTATGCCAATAGCTATCATGTATCCTTCATCGCAATCCATGTATTTTGCCCCAAATTAAGGTTAATGAATATGTATGCTTTGTTTCCTTATGGGAGAGTGTGAGACAATGAATAACAGTTCAAGTTGCTCAAACATCCATGTCTCGTCAAGTAATTGAATGTGTTAATGAATCATATAAAGATGGCAATTGGAGTTTAAGAGAAGCATTTCCTTTATTTGATTGTGGGAATGTTGCATGCAATTGATAACCAAGTGAAATAATAGCAAACATTATGCCATTCTTTCCAAACACTTATCTAAAAGCATAATTATGAAGGTGATCACCCAAACAACTAATTGTTGATCTTCTAGTAGAAGATCAAAACTACAAAAATGGTGTGGTGCCTCTTAGCAATTATATGGATGAAAGAGAATGATGTCGGATAATGAAAACATGTGTGGATTTCGTTTAGTTAATTAATGTAAAAAATGAATTTATGTATATATTTTGTACTTTCCTTTAGCACCGGGATCACAACCATGAAGTTATTCACCGAATCCTATTGAAATTATTGTTCATCGTGTAGCAGACCCCGTGGAAATAGAGTGCCGACCTAATGATTAATGTGGTTGGCATCGCCCCTGTATATATTGATGGTTGTCTATTTATACTTGTTTTGGCATCGCTCTATTGCTAATTTATGAACACCACAATGCATATCATAGGGTTGGTAAGGAGTGTTATTAGATTTTACCACTAGAGGCTCAGAACATCAAATTAATTTATCTCATTTTGACCAAACAAAAACTAAATGTAGTGTGATGCAACTTAATGATGATATGTGGCATTAGAAGGTAAGGACTACAATAGGTGGAAGCTAGAGAAGAATAGAGGGATAGAACTAATAAGGCAACAGATGATTTTTTTCATCAGAAGGTGCAATGTGATTTTCAACTCAATAGAAGGATTATCATGTGGAGAGATGGTTATGAGGGTTTCAAAAACGTGTAGGACACAGCAACTTTTAACCACTATACTATCTAGAACCTTACTTGCATTTAATATGTTTCAAAAGGAATAGTAAATGAAAAGCTTTCTAGTGGTAATATGTTTCTTGTGTCTTCTTTTAGTTTTTATTTTATCTCCCAATTCATTTCTTTCTATAGCAGCCTGCATGTTATTCTAAATGAGATTGTTGCTACTGAGAAAGTAAACTCTGCTTGAATTTTTGGCAATACAGTAGTTTCATGCCATTATTTCCTTATTTTAAATTTGTTGAAACGACTTGTACATAAGGAAGCAACATTCTACTGGTCCTCAAATTGACACATCAAACCTCTAAATCGTTTATTATTTACTCATTTGTGGTCACATCAGTTCGATAATATACATATGTGTAACATCGTACCACAGATTTTACGAATACACAAAAGCTTCATGTGTTAATTTTATAGAATACACAATCAAAATTGTCAGCGATAAGCCATTTAAAGATTGTAATTCTTACAAAATAAAGCAACTACACAGATAGGCGAGAGAACAAGGGGACCTAACATAACCAAAACTCCTAAGAGCTGAGCACCCACCATTTGCCACACATCACGCCATTGATACATCATGGGTTAATTTTAATGCACCTAGTATATTATGTTTTGTTTTTATCATTTTCATCACTATTCCAGCTAAGACATTTTTTTTTAATCTTTTATTTTGCATGATCCGGGTGTGATTTACGTAGCAAAGCTTATGTGTCACTGTTTGCTAATGAACCCTGGCACCATTGTGTGACCGCTAACAAGTAATACGAGTTTTGTTATCTTTCCCATCCCTCCGTGGTTCTGAACCAAACACCATACAAACATGGATCACCCTAGCTCTTCCATCCCTCTTCAACGGTTCAATGTTTACAAGTTACAAAAGTGGATGATCCTCTCCCATCTCTCTTCTTCCGTTCAATGTTTTGATGTTCGTCAGATTTTCAACCATGAATGGACAAGAAACAACTAACAAATGCTGAACGAGCACATTGTGCTATGTCAATCTGAAGCCCTCGAATGCACCTCCAAACTCTTCAACCTCTGATTCTTCAGTCACGTCCACGTCACGGTCCCAACGAACCTGACAACATTTTGCCACTGATCTGCTAGCACTCACCTTGTCATGCGTCCACCTGCAATCGTAGTAGAACGCCGCGCAGGCGCAGCACGCGGCGATCTTCGCCGCAAGAACCGCCGGTCCCACGACCAACGCCGGCGCCTGCTCGATCGCACTGGCCAACAAACCAATGGCGACGCCGTGCGCCCTGCGCCCGGCGACGAGCGCCTCTGCCCTGCGCACGGCCGCAGCTCTCACGTAGCCGTCCTCCGCGGCGGCAACGACGAGGCTCATCCTGCAGGCGATGTCCTAGTGCGCGAACAGAACCGGCCCGAGCCACCCGACGAGCGCCACCGACGCGGACGCGGCCAGGATTCCCGCGGTGGCGCCGCCGGCGCCGGCCGCGGCCAGGAACGCCCTGAGCGTGAGCAGCAGCGACGCCATGGCCGTCGTGAGCAGCTCGATGTACAGCGCCGTCGCCGCCGGCCGCGCCCACGTGCGCCGCGCTTCCGCGAGAAGAGACCCGAGGGACAGTCGGCTCCGTCCTCCGCCGTCGCACGCCGCCGAGGCCACGTAGGCCGCGAGAACAGTGGCGGCCAGTGAGGCCAGGTACGCCGCCGGCTCGACGCGCGCTGCTTGGCCGTCGTGCGGCGGCGGAACCTTGGAGAGGGCGAGCGCCAGGTGGCAGCCGGCGAGCACGAGCACCGCGACGGTGACGGCCGAGCGCTTCGTGTCGTCGTCTTCCATGGCGATGGCCGGGCACGGGCTTGGAGCTGTCGTAGCGCGCGCAATGCAACGGCTTTCTTGGTACGGTGTGCACGTACTTTCTTCGTGGTAGTGGATGGCACGGCGGGCGTGTCACTGGCGTCGCGCCAATTGTTTGACGGTAACAAATGTGCGTGGTGAACCTGAACGCCAGCTGCGACTCGTTCAACTGAGGCGGCCGGCAAGCTGTAAGTTAGCCAGGGATGTGTCACCAGTTTTGGATTACGTCCAAGTCAGTCAGTGCTGGCGGCATAGCTCGTTTGAAGTATTCAGGAGCGTACAGCTTGGCGGCGTGAAATCATCTGAAACTCTGAGCTAGCGGAGGAAAAGCTTCAGTGCAGTGGTTCACGTACAGCTTGGCGGTTCCTTCCAAAAAAAAAAAAAGTACAGCTTGGCAGCGTGAAATCATCTGAAACTCTGACAAGTACGCTGAGGTGTTTCTCGAACAGGATTTTGCACAAGCTGGAAACAAATTGCACAACTACAGCTGCAAAAACACCGCATGGGCCAGTCCGCCAGTGGCTCGCTGTTCGTGAGCTCGCGCGCGTGACGACGCCCATTCCCTCGCGGGCGAGCGCACGAGAAGTGGCGGAACCGGCCGTTGCCCGCCACGCCGGCTGCGTGGTTCGCCGGTGCTCGTCGGCACGGAAACGGCGAAAGGCCTCACGAGTGCTGCGATTGACACTGAGGTGCCGTCACGAAAACAAAACGCAAAAAGGCAAAGCTGTGGTTAGGCTAAAGCACCACCATATCGCGAAGAAATCCAAGAGCATGCACCCACAAATTACATGAAACCAGAGGCAGACTGGCAGAGACATGAGCGTACCAGACTCGCTCCCCGTGTTTCAAGGGAAAACAGCGCTCTGAGTTCGTGATTCTACGGCGCTGATCAGCTGATTAGGGGCTTTGGACTCTAGCTCCATGGAAGGAATAAACTCGCATCTACAACTTTAGTTATAGAAACAACCAAGATTTTCATCAATTGCTTGTTTTCCTCTCTTAGAGTGTGCCCAACTGTTAGAGAGAGCGGCTAGCTATTGCAAGGGTCTGGTGTGTTGGTTAGCATCGGCCTTGGATTCATCAGCTTGATTGTTGGCGCCATCTTGAAGTGCATATGCCTGTTCAATCGGTTGGAACTTCTGCCAGTCCAAATGGCTATATGCGCAACTTCCCAGCGGACCTGATAACATATAATTGATGACGAGTGATAACAAGTTAGCATTTTATTTGCTACTAGTATTAGTGTATTCATGAGAACCTCGGAATCTCGGATGTGCCACGTCTACTTTCTCTTTTCAAGCTTTTCTGGAACAATTAACAAAACACTGCCTAGGTTTGTTTTTGTCCGATTGTTATGTTCTGTCTGATGCAACTGCTGTTTATATGCATTGTCCAATTTGCAGCCTTTCACCACCATATTCTGATGTGAGAAAAAATGGTGGTGAACACGAGGCACTGTATTTTCATGGGTCATCCAAACCAAGTTCTTTACTAATCGAATTTGGAATTACAACAACTATGTTATAGCAGAAATGAAAAAAAAAAATACATTTACTTGACTAAGCGGAACACCTTTACAACAACTGTGTTCAGCTTTCATCTGTCGTGCTACACCTCATTCCACTCGTGCCACCTTTGAACGGAGCGGAACACGCCTTGAACTTGGAGTACATGTTGTAGTTAACGAAAGCCATGCGCCAGTAGAATCACGAAGCTGACGTTAATGTAGTCGTCAGTGAGTCAGCGTAACGCTGCAAAACTCTGCTCCGGCATCATCAGACCCCAGCTCAAGTCACTGCTGTATAGCTCCCAGGACCATCGCCACGTTCCACACCATCAGTTGCTTCACGAGGACCTAAGATTTGGTTAACAAACCATTCAGTCACGTCCACATCATCAGCAGTCGTGCAAAGGCTGTAATTAAGCATGAAAGCGGGACGGGCTGCGGCTGCCCGCCCCGCCGCCGCAACAGCCGCAAAGCTGACGCGGGCTGTTGCGGCGAGCCCGCCAACGCCGCGAAGCAAGTTGCGGCGAGTTGCGGCGCCGCCAGCCCGCTTGCTTCCTCAAACAACAGACGCATTCGTAGAGGCAAATTAGACAGTACTAGGCCATATAAGAGCTCTAAAAATTCGGAAAAAATCTGAAAAAAATCTGAAAAATCAAAAACACTCAAACGAAGGCATTACAGATCCTAAATGCATATTTTTATTACAGTAACCATAGATTGTATCAAATCAAAATTAGAATCAGATTGGTTACAGGTCTGTGCCGAACAAGAACAAGTATCTGATCTAGTTGTCCTATCACTCTACTTCTGTATCAAGGCTGCTTTCAATTAGCATTTGGAATATATAACTTCAGTCCAGGCTTGATCACGGAGTGGCATCAGTAGCCAAAAAGATTCAGGTTGTGAGTGCTCTGCAGATTGCACAAAAAACAATTTAGGAACTTTTAATAAAGAGAAACAAATGCTGGTCAGAGTAGAGTAAGAAACAGAACAATTGATGCTTATATGGATAACAGAATCAGAACATGTTATATGGTCAGGACTGGAGGGAGCAACAATGTGAGTATACAATTATCTCCATTTATGCTACCAACAATAAATATTACCTGAAATGTAAATTTATCTCCAGCTATGTTACCAGACTTGATCACGGAGTGGCATCAGTAACAATGCCATCGTCATCGTCTTCATCTCCAGCTATGTTACCAGCAATGTCATCTAGAGTGCTATCTGAAACATTCAAACAAATTCAATTCAGTATTAACAGCACTTGGAGGCAGAGAATAGAGTATGAAACAATATGCGATGACTAAGCATAACTAACCAGTTTCTCTAAGCCAACTTTGCAGGCAGATGAGAGCTTCCACCGTTTCACTGGCCAACCTACTTCGATAATCACTTATTGTCTTCTTAGCACTGGAAAAGGCAGATTCTGATGGGACACTTGAGGCTGGAATAGCTAGTACATCACGAGCTATGCTTGATACAATTGGATATTTGGCAGAGTATGTCTTCCAATACTGCAGTATGTCAAAATCACCTCCCAAGGGGAATGTTTCCTCTTCCAAGTACTGGTCCAACTCACTGACTCTTATCGTTTGCTTTGCATTTTGATGCACCCTCCAATCTGCCCAAGGACTGCTTTCATCGACATCTAACTCATCATCCCAATACTTTTGAAGCTTTACTTTCATCTTGTGTACCATCAATGCAATCTTAGGGTCTGAATTTGAAGACTCGCCTTCTAGTAGCTTCTTCACCTCCCAATATTGGTGAAAGTAGCAACTTGAAGTTGGATAATTTGAACCTGAGACAACTTTTGTTGCACTGCAGAATGTCTCCAGAATTTCACAGATCTTCTTTGACAATTTCCACTCCTCGTCTATAGGCTCATTGACATATTGAGAGTCCTCTCGACCCAAAGATTCAAATGCTCTTTTATATTGATAAGCTGCATCAAGCATGCAAAACGTTGAATTCCAACGAGTTACAATATCTAGAGGGGGGCGCTTCTTAGACAACATCATTTTTATCCCTGGAGACTTTATCGCCATTGTCACTGCTGGCGACATAAACTTCTTTGCTGTTTTTTTCTTCGGCCCGACCTGCAGAAGCAAATGAACACATCAGCTTCTGCTGACAGCTGATTGGCTACATACACAAGAGATTATAGAACTACTAGGAAAATAAACACCAGTCAATTACTTTGTTACCAGGATGACTTATTATTTTAGGTAACCTTGCTATACAGAATACATCATAGACACTTGGGTTGCAGATTCTCGTAAAATTAATGTGTTGAGCGCAGGGAACAAACGAGTTTTGCTTAACTATTGGCAGCCAAGTCACTTGCAGAGGCTTCTCACATATCATCGATCCGAGAACAAAGGCAGCATATTATTCTCCAACACATGCAAAAACGTGTTGTACTGCAGTTAGAATCGCCAAGGATCAGAACTGGACAGTTCTGGAGTGCACTAGTGATCCTTGGTGCTTGCAATTCAGAACTGCTCCCCCTACGCTACCAAGTCAGATCGATGGAACCGGCAACAACTCCATAGAATTAGAGTTGGAACGAGGAAACCGAGAAATCACCTTAGCAGCACCAGCGATGGAGTCTGCAGGAGGAAGACTTGGGGTAGAACTGGTGCCGGCGGACGACGGTGGCGGGCGCGACGGTGGAAGTAGGTTCGGCAGAGGACGAGAGGCGCCTGTGGGCTCGCGGATGACAGCGGCATTAGCGGCGGCTCGAACAGTGACGTCGACGGAACGGTCCGACTCGCCGGCGGCCGGAAGCGGCGAAGGCGCCAGGAGATCCCGGCGGGGGTCGCTCGCCATCCCCACGCCGCCGCGGCTTCTTGCGGGCTGTTGCGGCGCCACGGGTTGAAGCGGGCTACCCTAGTTGAGCCGCTCCCCTTTTGCGGGCTGACTTGCGGCGTTATGCGGGCTCGCGGCGCGGGCTGGCCCAGCGGGTTAGCGGCGCGGCCCGCGCCGCTTTCATATTTAGCTGTAATCCATCTGTGACAACCCATTCGAATTCCCCTCCATGCCTTCTCTCTCCACCGGCGATTGCTCTGGCTCACCGTCACCGATTCCTACCCTGCCATTCACGCTGCTGGGGTAGTAGAATCCCATGCCCCGCTCCATCACCGATTGCTGCTGCAAGGTGGTGGTCGAGGCCGCCGCCGCCGCACCCCGAGACGCACCGGCGTAGCTGTAGTAGTACCTGGCCTCGGCTGGTGGTGGCGCCACGGTCACCGTGCACGCGGCGAGACCGTGCTGCTGCTCCCCGTGCAACCGGCGCCTCTTGGACTTGGAGCCGGCCAGCTCGTAGCTTTCCTCCTCGGCCGCCGCCTGCCCAGCCTCAGACGTGGTGGCGTAGTAACACTCGACATCGTTCTCCTCGTGCAGCTGCTGCTTGGGACGCTTCTTGGACCCGCACCCGACCTTGTTGCTTGCTTCCTCCTCGGTCGCCTGCCCAGCCTCAGCAGACGTGGTGGTGGCGTAGTAGCACTGATCGACACCGTTCTCCCCGTGCAGCTGCTCGGGGCACCGCTTCTTGGACCCGACCATGTTGTTGCTGGTTTTTTCCTCCTCGTCCACTGCCGCCGCCGCCGCCCTCGGCGAGCGGTGCACCTTGCAGATCACCCTGACGCCCTCGCCGTCGGAGGCCTCCTTGAGGTTGGTCACGAACTCCTCCATGATCCAGGCCGTCTTCTTGTCGCCCGCGGCGCGGTACTCGAACCCCTGGCGGTGGCCGTCCTCGCCCACTTTCTTGCGCTTGGACGAGCCGTGCCACGTGCCGCCGCCGCTGACGCAGCGGTTCATCCGGGTGCCCGCCTTTCCGCCCTTCCACCGGGCAGCGCAGAGGAAGTACCAGTTGCCGTCGTGGCCGGCGTGCGCGAACCGCGAGGTCAGCGCGTCGGGGTCCAAGGCGTAGATGTCGGCGGCGATGACGACGCCGGGAAAGAGCTCGGCATCCTGGCCGGTGACCCACGGGTTGAGGTAGTAGCGGATCAGCTCCTCCGGGGTCGGCGTGAAGCGGTAGCCCGGCGGCACCGCCGGCCGCCGCGCCGCGACCTCCATCTCCATCGATCTTTCTTGGAGCCGGCCGGCTACCTACGTGCGCACTCGATGCAAGCGTGTGTGTGTCTGAAGATTGGTTTAGGGCTTGGAAGATTTGCCGCAGAAGATTTCCGGCTACCTGCTTGTGATCGAGTCGGGTATATATCGATCGCTGCGTGTGTCCGATCGATCGAGTTCGTGTCGGTGGCGGACGGAGTCGCACCCGACTCGTAATCGGGATCAGGATTAATTGGCGTGCGCGATGTGCAGGGGCATTGGACGATGGGCGCGTCTTGACATTAATGCGTTGCCAACATGTACCAAAATCTTGCCAAAAATACGCTATCTTGGAGCTGTTTTTTTTTTTTAGGAACTGGAGCTGGCAAATCAAGAAGCTAACGGTCGAGCGGGGGAAATTTCACAAAGAGAAAAGTCTAATTTGCCTCCCTCAACTATTGAGGGTAGCGCAATTTTCACTCTCAACTATAAAATTGGGTATCCACAGTCCCTCAATTGTATGGGTGGGTGCAAATCGACTCTTCGGGCGGTTTTGAGAGCGGTTTTGTCCTACGTGGCACAGTGAGTCCCACATGTCAGATGCCACGTCACTTTTTCTTTTCTTTTTCTTTTTTTTCTCTCATCTTCTCTTTCTACCGCCCCTCTCCCTCGCCAGCCGGTCCTCTTTCTACCGCCCCTCTTCCTCCGTCGCCCTCTCCCTCGCCGCTCAGCCCTCTCACCGCGGCGCCAGCTTCCTCACCAGAGCCGACCAAGGGGCACGGCTCCGGCCTCCGTCCCCATCGCTGCCACCAACGAAGAAGAGTCCCACAAGTCCGGCACAAGGAGAAAATCGGCTGCGAAGGCAAAAGCCGCCGCACGAGCTCGACGGCTACGAGTGGCATGCCGCGCGGTGGCCGATTGCTCAGGCGAGGAGAGGAAGCCGGAGACGAAGGGGAGCGCGAGGAGCACGGAGGGTGAAGGGAAGATGCATACCGGGGATACAGCGAGGACGCGGCGGCGCGATAGCCGGCGAAGCGCGCTGGCTAGCAGGCGCTGGCGGAGTCCGCGGGGACGAGGAGGCCCGGGGAGGATAGGATGCGGAGGACGACGAGCCAGAGGAGGAGGAAGAGCGTGATGACGAGCGCGGGGCGGAGGAGGGCAGGCAGCGCCGGGAACGGGTGGTGCGGAGGAGGAGCACGGCGGCGGAGAGGAGTGGGGGCAGCACGAGCGCGTGGGCTAGCGTGGGGAGCGCGTCGGCAGGCTCGAGGAGGAAGAGCGGGTGCAGCACGAGCAGGCGGAGCAAAGCAGCGGCGTAAGGGGAGGAGGGGCCACCACCCCGGGAAGCCTTGGACGGGTTGGGGAGAGGCGTGGATGGAAAGCGGAAGGAAGGATGCGCGGAGAGCCACGGCGGCACGGCCAGCCGGAGGTGCGGCACGTGGCGGCCGGCCATCGACAGCAGCAGCGGATCCGGGCTGGAGGTGCGGGGTGGTGGTGGTAGGGCGACGGCGGTGGACTCGTAAGATGCGTGGCGTGGACTGTGGAGTGCACGTCAGAGGCTCGTGGTCGGCGATTGGCTGGTGATTGGAAGCCGGCGCGCGGGGAGAGGACCGGGCGGCGAGGAAAGGGGCAGTAGAAAGAGAAGATGAGAGAAAAAAAAAGAAAAGAAAAAGTGACGTGGCACCTGACATGTGGGACCCACTATGCCACGTAGGACAAAACCGCTCTCAAAACCGTCCGAGGAGTCGATTTGCACCCACCCATACAATTGAGGGACTGTGGATACCCTGGTTTATAGTTGAAGGTGAAAATTACGCTACCCCTAATAGTTGAGGGAGACAGATAGGACTTCTCTCTTTCGCAAAGCGAAAAGATCTTAAGCAGGCTGGGCTGAATGATCTGGATTCTGGACCCAGACTAATGAAAAGTAAAGGCCTAGGCCGATCTGTAGTTCCGCCACTCATCTCGGCCCGTGGATAAGAAACCATGGCTAGTTAGATGGCCGAGTCCACAAAACGAAGTCTCGAAAGGCAGGCCCAGTCACCAGCCCTTCTCCAAGCCTTTGCCGGAGAAGCTCCGGCCGTAGTCACCACGCGTTGCCGCGGACAAGTTCAGAGACGGCGGCGCTGGCGCCACCGCGGCGGTGAGGAAGCAGAAGAAGCGAGCGATCAGACTCGATGGGGAAGCAGAAGGGTCGCGCGTCCAGCAGCGGCCTGGCGGCGTCGCTGGTGCCGCACGCCCAGGGCGCCGTCCCCACCTTCGGCTTCGGCGGCTACCACGGCGCCACCCGCGTGGATCCCGCCGCGCCCTCCGACCCCGAAGCTCCCATTCGCCTTACCCCGGTATGCTATATATATCTCTCTCTCTCTTCCTTAGGCCTATCACCGGCTATTAGGGTATCTGCTAGCCTGAGATCACTAGTGGATGAATTCGTCATCTAGTTTTACTTCTTCCCAGAATCAAAGGAAGATATATAGCAACAGGCATCTTGCGATTCCCGAGTCCTGTTCCTGTATGATAGCAGTGAATTAGAATCGAACTTGCTATCAATTCTAGCATAGATATGGAGTTCGACTTGATTGATACACCATCCTTTTCTTATTCCTACTAGGTCTCCAGAATTCAGTTTAGCATCATCTAACCTCACAGGCCACTTCCAAGTACCAACAGCCATTGAGTTCACCAGCTCTGTTTTTAGTTTGCCTCACTTCCAAGTACCTTGACGCTCATGGGAATTCTCATGCCTAATTTTCTGGAAATTGTATTCAGGATGTGGATAGTGAAGTGCTCCAGCACCTCAAAAGGCTAGGAAGGAAGGATCCAACAACAAAGGTCAGACTGCTAATCAGATTCATGTCACTTGGCATTTCTTTAACCTCTATTTTTTTTTTCACTTTAACCCTTTCAGGTCCATGTTCCAAAACCTTTAGTTAAAATTTACATATCTTGCCTTGCTGTCTGTTAACAATCTTATTCAATAATTTAGTGATGCCCTACTGAGAATTCATATTTTCAAAATAATGTCTTATCTTTCTCACCATTTCCTTCCAAAACAATTTACACCCTTTTTATTCTTAAAAAAATATAATAAAAAGCATCTATGATATCTGCACGATGCTATCTGTTGCCACCAAAAATATTAGCAGCTTGTTTGCTAGTTAGTACTACTAGTTCCGCCATGTTGGTAATTAGTTTTTTTTTTTACACACTCTGATTATGAAAGATAATTCTTTTAAGCCTTAAAATGTCAAAAGGTGGTGGTTATGTGCAGTTATCCTGTAGTAAAATGTTACTCCTACAAAAACACATCTGAAACTTGGATAGTACAATGCATATGCTTCGATAGATTTTCTATTCAACATGCCTGCTGTCCTAAGATATTGTTGTTCTCCTCTTTTCACTTCAATGCAGCTTAAGGCATTGTCTGCGCTCTCTGTGCTCTTTGCACAAAAATCTGGTGAGGAAGTTGTGCAAATTGTTCCACAATGGGTATATTTCTCAACTGCTCTGTTGCTTTTTCATATATTTTACTTTCGCCATATGTCCTTATGATTCTCATCAGAATAAGGGAGCTTATTTGTGGCAGATTTATATTTCTTATTTTGTACCATTTTGATATCTTTATCTTTTGTCATGTATATATTTATATAGTTTGCATGATGTTTGATCAGAACATAATACTCATGCAGAGTTCTAGTTTTCCTACATCAAAAGGTGACTGTAGCGGATGTAGATTGCTTCCTTTGAATCCACAAATGCCTTGGGTTTTTAAGACCTATTAAATGAGGATCATATGAGTACAGATATTATGTCCAACCTTCTGTTCTAGCACACGTTATGTCTATACTGTTTTTGCTTATAATAATCTTGAACGCATGTTAATATTAAGAAAAAAAAGAAAAAAATGGACAATCCTTATTAAGTACCTTATCTAATTGTTTCATGACAGCCCATTGTTTTTCTGGCTACTTTGTCCCTTCAACGCACTGATAGTAGCGCCTTTCTAATGACCAGGCTTAGACCACTACCATAAATTGATGCATGTTATATATTATATCTTGTTTCTTTTTAGGCATTTGAGTACAAGAAGCTGCTGCTTGATTATAATAGAGAAGTTCGTCGTTCTACTCATGAGGTCATGTCTAGCCTCGTCACAACAGTCAAGTATGTCCATCTCCTTCCGTTCAACTGAAATGCAACTGGTTTGTGCTGTTTATTTTGCCTGTATGCCCCAGTAAGGCTCATAGTATATTCTGTTTATCTAATTTGCACTTCTTTTGTCGATCTTGAATGCCATTGTTTTAGGAAGGGCATTGCTCCGCATCTGAAGTCCTTGATGGGCCCTTGGTGGTTTTCTCAGTTTGACCCTGCTCCTGAGGTTGCACAGGCTGCCCGACGTTCATTTGAGGTAAATTATAATGATTCCTTCACTTGTTCATGTTTCTGGCCGCAAGTCACTTCAGTTTGACCACCATCTGTATTTTCTGCAACCATTTTTCTTTTCTAGTACCTTTTACAGTAAAGTTTAATCTGTTGGAGGCTTGTTTGGTAGGCAGGGATTAGACTCAATCCTGTCGGATTGGTAGGAAAGCTGGCTCATTCTTCCCATTCAAACAGTTGGGGTCATTGGGCCTAAACCCCCACTAATCGAAGTGCTCTGTTTTAGGGAAGGATACTCAAATTTCAAAGACCACAGATTGAACCTGCTGACAGATAACTGTTGCAAATGGGCCATTGATATAGAATAGAGTCATTAATTTTTATGTTAAAATCTTGGTATAGTATGTACTGTATTTTCCATGATTGTTCCTCTTTGTACCAGTTGTTGTAGAAGGAATACTAGTAGTTGTTTCCATTTTAGTTAAGTAGAGATATTTCATATATTGGAGGTCAGCTTTATTACAAGTTCAAGGTTTTTTATTAGAGCCAGATCATTGTATTCACATTTTAGTCAAGCAGTATTGCTGAATTTTAATATTTACATATCTAAAGTTCTCTCATCGCGAACATCACTATTACAGTTGAAATAGCACCTCGCAAAACAGATTGCACAGTACCGACCAGTAATCATATACAGTGGCGAAGCTAGAGCAAAATTAGTGGGGGTGCAATATTTCATAACACGTAGCAAAAATACCTTATTTTGCTGTCAGTGGGTGCATAATATTGAAATTACATGGTGCATATATGGTAAAAAAAAGTCACTTACATGTGAAAACCAGAAATTAGTGGGTGCATTTGCACCCAGTAGTACATACTTAGCTTCGCCCCTGATCATGTACATCGTGTTGGCCTAGCTTATGCAGAGCCTATGCATATAGGCTTAGGCTGTCCATTTAACTAAAAGCATGCTGGCTTAATGAGCTCATTTGCAAGATAAGTCCTAAAATCATGCATGTCTGCTGCCTTTCTCCCTGGTTTTGTTTACTTGCTAAACTTTTGTTCTTGTGCTCCTTTCTGTAGTATTTGCACTCAGAATATTCGTTTATTCCTCGTAACATATTATATTGGTTCTTACATGTCAATTTCCACACTTTCTTTTCTGATCAAATTGTAGGCAGCATTTCCACAATCAGAGAGAAGATTGGATGCATTAATGTTATGTGTGAAGGAGACATGTCTTTACCTAAACGAGAATTTGAAGCTGACAACACAAGCCTTGTCTGACAAAGCTACACCAATGGATGAACTAGAAGATATGCATCAGAGGGTATGTTTTGTCTTCCATTATATCATATCTGATGTACTGATCAGTCTCTTTATGTGATCTGTTTCAAAATACTGCTAGTTGCAAGTTCCTACTGAGCTAATACATGTTGTCCCTTTCTAATATGTTCCTCTGCAGGTAATATCATCGTCACTGTTGGCCATGGCTACTCTTATCGATATTTTACTTGGAGTGAAATTGCAAAACTGTGATGCAGACAGTATCAATACTGAAAATAGGAATCTGTCGAAAGTGCGATCTACCACACTTTCTTCTGTTGAAACCTCATTTTGTATGCATAAGTATTTTCTTGATTTCCTCAAGTCAGAAAGTGCTGGTGTACGATCAGCTACATACGCACTCCTTTCAAGTTACATCAAACATGTTCCTCATGTTTTTGATGAAGAAACCCTGAAGATACTTTCCCCCACTGTACTTGGTGCATTCCATGAAAAGGATGCATCGTGTCACTCGTCAATGTGGGATACAATCCTTATCTTCTCTACAAAGTTTCCAGAGGCTTGGTCATATTGCAATATTCACAAAGTTGTCCTCAGTCGATTCTGGCATTTTTTAAGAAATGGATGTTACGGGTCCAAACAAGTCTCTTATCCTCTCTTAGTTCAGTTTTTGGACTCCATACCACCAAAAGCAGGCATGGGACAACAATTTGTTTTTGACTTTTTGCATAATCTTTGGGCTGGAAGGAACCAGAGGCAGGTATCAGCTGCTGATAGTTTGGCTTTCTGTATTGCCTTCAAACAGAGCTTTTTGTGGCTTCTAAAAAACGTATCAAGGTATCATTTCTGAACTAGTAAACTGTTCATCGAGTTTAATTTGCATTTATTCGGCACCATGTCACCATTGTAACCTCCCTTTTTTTTTTCATTTTGACAGGTATTCTGGTGGAGATTCTTCAGATGATATTCGCACGAAGCTTATAATTGATATACTCGCCAGAATTGTTTGGCGTGACTACCTTTTATTGTCTGATGGCACACCTGCTGACGTTCAATTATCTTATAAGAAACCTGTGGTGGCGGCAAACACACGCTACCCAACGAACTATCTTCAGGATTTGGGGAAATGTATCATTGAAGTACTGGATGCGATCGCAGATACAGAAAATTATTTGCTAGATGTTTCTTGTGAGTCACTGTTAAGGGACTGTTTGGCCATAATTCAACAAGGGGAGAAGCTGTCTAAATTTCAGGATCATGTAGAACAACTTGTTTCTTTCTTTCTTTTGTTGGATCAACATGTAGTTCACAAAGGTAAAACATGGCCACTGGAACAATTGGCCAGACCGCTGATTGACCAATCTTTGTCATCTATCAAGTCCTTGGTAAGTTCAAACATCTTAGGACATTGCGTAAACTTTAATCTACTTTGTGTATAGGATAGTTCTGCCATGACGAGCTCCGTTATATTTTTATTTTATTGTATTTCCCTCAAACCATAATTCTTTTCTACGCTATGTATTAAACGATACAGGCATGCTAGGAAGAGCATGGTTGATCTGGGACTTCATGTTAGCACTTCACTAAACACTAGAAGTTTCATAATTGATGGGCGCAACCTAGCGTGTAGAATGGGTGAAGGGGCTAGCTGTTCAGTGAGTGCAACAAACTTTAGAAATGGCTTCATTTGCTCATTTATATGCAAATGAAATCTGTTACATAACAAGTAAAGGAAGATGAGTGAGTCACTAGAGTCACCACCTTGTGAATTCTAGATCTTATTTAACTGAAACTTTTGTGGTCATAAGCTCAGCTCTACTTAGATACAAGGTAGAAGTTAGTGTTTAGGAACTTGAGAATCCTTTTTTTTTAGTTTATGCTCTAAGCGCAGTTTCTTCAGTTTATTGTAAATGATTTGGGGAATGGCTATTTTTTTATGAATTTATGCTTTACTATGCATATATGCAATCTACTTAACGACAAGTTGATTCTGTAAACCGTTTTTCTTTGATGCAGGACGCGCCAGGCCTTGTTAAGCTTCTTTCAGTTCTTGTTGAAATATTTGGGCCTACTCCCCTATTATTGAAGAGTAATCAGAAAAATGATGAAAAATCAGATATGAAGCCTTATCTAGAGATGTTTAATAATGACCTTCTCCCTTGGTGCTTGAATGGAAAATATAGCACCTGTGATTCAAAGATCGATTTATTGCTTTCCTTATTTCAAGATGAGTTCTTCTTTGACCAATGGTGTTCTGTCATCAAATACACTAGAGCTAAACAAAAGCACTCTGTTGACGATAAGACCTCAAACATTATGGACCAATTTGAAGTGCTTTCACTATTACTTCAAAAAGTCAGAGAGAGAATCGCTGGGGGTAAGCTAAAAAACTTACACAGAAATGGTTGTCTTCCAGAACACTGGCGACATGACCTATTGGATTCTACTGCTATATCTGTTTTCTGTGATTTGCCTGCTGCAGATTATCGTGCTAACTTCTTATGGTATGTGCTTCTTACTCTTTTTGTTTAGTTCTCAACATGTTTTATGGTTACTTCTTATTTTTTATTCAATTTAGTGAGTGTTGACTTGTTACACCTATACACACATGTGAGCATAACCACTATTATGCTGCACTTTTATCTGTGTTAGCCAGCACTAAAAAATTTAAAATTGTTATCTCAATAGACCACTGCTGTATTGGTGGTAGTCCTGTTGATACAGTTGTGACATTCTTGTATGTGTGAAATTTCAGTGCTGCACTTGGTGGCTCAGTTCGAGACTGTTCGCAGCATTCTTGGGTTCATCCTGAAGAATTTGGCATCGATAGTCATTGTGTCAACTTTTGACTGGGCAAGGTTTGCATATGGTTTGTTGTTGCCTGATGGACGCAGCAACTTGAAGGTTCCGGAAAAACAATCCTCGCCAGTGAACTTTGAGATGGTTCGTTTTGCTTTTGATGTTCTTAAGGGTAGCTTATTTTCACTAGGATTACTTGAGGAAGATTCTGTATTTCCATCTGTTTTGGCTGCTCTGTTTATCATTGAATGGGAATGTAGCATGGTTTTAACTCTAAGTGAAGAGAATGATGTGGAAGGTCATAAAGATGATACTGATGCTGGTACTTTGGATGAGGAAATCCATTTGAAGGCTAACCTCGCAGAACATATAAATGCCTTTCGCCGAAGCTTAATCCCGACCTTTTGGAATAATCTTCGTTCATGCACCTTGAATAGAGTGGCAGACATTCTAGCTCAATCTGTCAGGTTTGCTGTATTTCATACAAGAGACTTACATGATGATATGACAGCAGTCTTATGTTCAGAGTGGGTGGTGGATATGTTGAAGCTAATCTGCATTGATCACATTAGCTTGCAAAGCTTTTTTGATCTTTTGTTATCTGAGGGAGAATGTTGGCCTCTCTGGTTGATGCCATCTTTATGCAACGGGCAGCCATCTATTAAGGTTCAATTTGAGCCAATTGTTACAGATGATATTGTAAGAATTTGTCTCTCTCTCTCTCCTCTCTCCTCTGCAATATATATGCTTTTAATCATAACAACAAATGTGTGACTGACACCTTCTTTGACATGATGTTGTAGCTTACTAAATTTCAGTGTAGTTTGTAAACTCAAGTTGTTGCTTATCTGTTTTATGTCATTATTGGTGCAGGAACTGAAACATCAGCGATTTGTTGCTTTTGTTGACAATCTTATCATAAAGCTTGGCTTTGGTGAAGTGATTTTGGGTATTCCAGGAAATCTACATCGTATGTCTCAACCGACTGATATTACTTCACCTATATCCCCTTTATCTAGAGCATGGGTGGCTGGTGAGATCCTTTGCAGTTGGACATGGACAGGGGGCAGTGCTTTGAAAACATTCTTACCTTCGCTGGTTGAGTTCATGAAAGTGGAATCATGTCATGAGGTCAGCATTATGTCTTTGCTGCTTGACACATTGCTAGAAGGTGCCATTATGCATGAGAGTGGTCCATGGGCACTGTTTAATGCCTGGCATCTTTCTGGAAACGAGATTGAGAAAATTCAGGATCGTTTTCTCCGTGCTCTTGTGGCTTTATTATTTACTTCTAACACCAATGGTTGTACGAGAGAATCTGATGCACTTCTATTTTTTGAGAAACTGCGGAGCCATCTTTTTGTTGATTCATCAGTAAATAGAAAATGTCTGAAAGCTCTTCCCTTTGTTATGAGTACCATGGTCAAAACTTTGTCTGAGAAATGGAAATTGGTGCAAGATTCTTTATGCGCTGATTTGATGGGGAAAAGCATTTTGAGTTGGCTTGATGCAACCATCTCTTGTCTGTCATCCAGCCGAAAGGAAGTGTCAGATCAAGGTATGTTTTGTCAGAATTCTTATTAGATAGTACATCTACAATGTGCTTTACACTAATGTGATACGATCTCTTCTGTCAGATGTCGAGGACTGGATGCAAGTGGCCTTGTCTTGCTTCCCGTTGAGGATTACTGGAGGAGGCCGGAAGTTGGTAATTACGGTTGAGAGAGAGATCAGTGATGCGGAAAAATCTTTAGTGCTGACTCTTTTTCAGAAATACCAGAATTTCTATAATAGCACTGCTTTGTCGTTGTCAACTAGTAAAACGACAGTTTCATCAACAATTGAAATACTGGGAGTGAAACTGATGGCGGTTATGGTTGGATATTGCTGGACAGACCTTCAGGAAAACGACTGGCGTTTTTTGTTCTGTATGGTATTCAAGTGGATTGAATCATCTGTTTTGCTTGTGGAAGAAATGACAGATGGCATTAACGACGCCGTAATAAACCAGAAATCAAGTGAAGATGCCTTGGATAAGCTTAAACTAGTTGTTAGCACGTCAGATGAGTTAACAATAAGCTTAGCAGAATCTGCTTTGGTTACATTGTGTCAACTCAACTATATTTGTAAGACCCAAGAATCAGAAAATGCCCAGAGTTTGCAGCTTATAAGATCAGGGAAGTATGCTGAGAGTAATGACAAGATGGTGGAAAGTGTACTCCGTTTATTCCTGGCTTCTGGTGTTTCAGAGGCGATAGCAAAATCTCATAGTGAAGAGGCTTCATTCATCATAAGTTCTAGTCACCATGCTTATTTGCATTTTTGGGAACTTGTAGCATCATTCATCGATAATGCTTCACCTCAGATTAAAAGGTCTGCACTGGAGTCCATGGAACTGTGGGGACTTAGCAAGGGTTCAGTTAGTGGACTATATTCAATTCTTTTCTCCTCACAGCCAATATTTCATTTACAGTATGCCGCATTCTCCCTACTTTTGTCTGAGCCCTTCTGTCAACTTTCACTGGTCAAAGAGTGTTCTCTCGGAGACTATAGCTCACCTGTTCAGCATTCTGAAATTGACCAAAGTACAGAATTGATTCCAGATTCAGAGAAGACCCTATATATCAGAGACGAACTTTCAGCCTTAATTGAGTTTCCAAGTTCTGAACTTCTCAAAACAGATCTGACATCTCGTGATAGGGTACGCTAAACATGATTTTAGCTACAACAACTCTTTTATCAGTCTATGTGCTAATAATTTGGTTTGTGTTTTTCTCACTAGGTTGACGTCTTCATTGCATGGGCCTTCTTGTTGTCCCACCTGCAGTTACTACAATCCTCATCCTGTTCTAGGGAAAAGATACTTCAATATATACAAGATAAGGTCAGTCCGTGCATATTGGATTGTATCTTCCAGCATATCCCATTAAAAACTGCTGCACTGAGTGGGAAGAAAAAGGATGTTGAACTCATGCCTGAAGCGGAGGTTGCTGCCAAAGCTTCAAAGAATGCCATTGTTACTAGTTCATTGCTTCCATACGTGGAGTCTCTTTGGCCCATTGGGACTTGGCAAATGGCATCACTTGCAGGGTCATTGTATGGGATGATGATTAGGCTGCTGCCTTCGTTTGTGCGCACATGGTTTACTACGTTGAAAGACCGTTCGTTATCAAACTCAATTGAGTCGTTTACTAGACAGTGGTGCAGCCCCCCTCTTCTGCAGGATGAATTTTCTCAGGTACGTTGAACCTTTTTGGTGGCAAGAAGCTTCTAATTGTGAATAGAAAGGCCCTTCAAATTCAAATTTATAACAGGTTTTTGTCTTGGCTGTTTATGGCACAGCTTTAGTCTGTATAAGGTCTATTAACCAAATCATAGCTGTTAGACGAATAATCTATTATGCAGTAAAATAACTTTAGCTGCATTTGATGCATTAACATTCTTCTAATTTTACAGTTATCTTAATTTTGTTGGCCTCATGTGGTAGTGGCTGAGTAGGATCACCTGTTAAAGTACAGCTCTAGAAATCAGATACTGCTATTCCAATACAAGTTGGAATGATATTTTTAGGCCTTATAATCCCGTGTGATTAATCTTAGCTTTTGTCACAGGTTAAGGACTCTATCTATGCTGATGAGAATTTCTCTGTTAGCGTCAACCGATCGGCTTATGAAATTGTTGCAACATACAAAAAGGAGGAGACAGGAATTGATCTTGTTATACGCCTCCCCAATTGCTACCCCTTACGGCACGTCGATGTTGAATGCACAAGAAGTTTGGGTATCAGTGAAGTGAAGAGTAGGAAATGGTTGCTTTCCCTCACATCATTTGTCCGCAACCAGGTAAATTGGTGTGATCAATAGCTGATGGCTTTTGCCACAAGGATGATTATATATGTGCATGCTGTTATTAATGGATATCACTCTAACTAGGCTAACTATTCTCTGCAGAATGGTGCAATAGGAGAGGCAATTCGCACCTGGAAGAGTAATTTTGACAAGGAATTTGAGGGTGTAGAGGAGTGTCCAATCTGCTACAGCATTCTCCATACGAGCAACCACAGCCTGCCAAAGCTGGCGTGCAAGACCTGCAAACACAAATTTCACGGCGCCTGCCTCTACAAGTGGTTCTCAACGTCCAACAAATCAACATGCCCGCTGTGCCAAACTCCGTTCTAGAGCATTACATGAACTCGTTGGTACATTCTGTTGTTTGGGTCGACCCTTGTAGTAGTGCTAGTTAGCTTTTCCAGCGGTGTGTGTTGGCACCGGTCGATCGTGAACGTAACGATATATGTATGTAGTCGATAGGCAGCTTGCTGTTTCTGTAGATGCTAACTGTGACAACGACGTTCAGTAGCTTTGACAACTGACGCGAAGTCCTGCTCCTGCCGGAAATCGAGCAGCGCTTTACAGAATACAAGTACAATTTCATACAAGATTCAGCGACCCTATGCTTTGAAGAAAGAGACATATGAGAGAAATTGGCAACCTTCGGGCTGGTGGTTCCCGTAACGAAGCATGGCATCCCAATTCAAAGAGAATGGTTTAACAGACGTAACAAGTATATTAACACAAGATTTACTGAGCTATACATCAGCCCATAAGCATCCCCGTACATGACTCCCAAATACAACCAAAGAAAAAAGAAAAAAAAACTGAGTGATTCAGCACGCTTGAGCGGTGTTTAAATCCGCGCTTCAAACAAAGCCTTGAATGCAACGGTTTTCATACCCATAAATGTTCAGAACTACTACAACACAGTTGCGAAAGGAGACATTTCTTTTTTTTTCTTTTTTTTAAATGAAAAGGAGACATTTCGATACAGCGAGAGAGGGAGGAGCACGGTCTGCTTGACGCTTTGCTCTGAACTCCCGAAGCACGCAGCCCCTATGCAACAAGGAAAGGGAGGAGCACGGTCACACATGAAAGTCTCGTAGTTAAAAGTTGCGGACCCAGAATATGTAGTGTCCTGCTCCTTGAACTTCTCGGTCACTCTCTCCCTGCAAATGTACAGTTGTGCACTGATCAAAAATACATACATACTGGCTGGAGATAAGATACACAGTTGGAGGAACAGAATATCCAAGACTGATCGAGAAGAGCATCGCGCAGTGGGAATGCATCAATCTGACTCCTGGTCGTCGATCATCCCGCTCCCCCGATCGAAGCACACGCCGACGGCGCCAGCGCCGCGAACAGGCTCCCGTACCCACCTGCTGCTGACGCACCGTCCGTACGGCGCCGATGATGCATGGCGCGGAAGGCGGCGGGGCACGCACCACCGTACGTAGGGATAGAGAACCGGCGGGCGGGGGTAGCTTACTCCGCCGTTGGAGTGGGGCCATGAAGGGCGGGCCGGCCCCACAGGATAGCATCTCCGTTCTTCAACCGCCAGGCAACCCTGCCCGTCTTCGTCTTCAACGATCGGCATGCAGCCGGCCGGGGCGCTTCAACACAGCAGCGCTGCTCGGTTGAAGCAGAGGAGGTCGGCGGGTAGTCGCTATTCGAAATAGCGACCACGCCTTGGGGCCTGAGGACTGTTGGATCAGACGTGTGCGGTTCGGATTCGGCATAATAACGGTGCGACTCGGTCAGAGCTGCAAACCTGGCGGGCAGAGGTCATCGCGCAACAATGGCGGAGCTCGATGCATGGCGACTGCGCTGGTCCAGGTCAGAGAGAGCTGGCATCCGGCAGTTTCGCCTCTCGGTCTGGCAGTGGACCCGTGAGGAAAGAACAGGTGGCCGGCGCATCAACACCCGCGCGTCAACGGCTACCCTTCACGGCTGAGCGCCGTCGATCGAGCAGCTCGGCCTTATCCACGAACGCGTCACTCATGAAAGGTCTCCACGTACGCCAGCGACTTTGGCAGCGCTCGGCCGCGGTTGGGGACGCTGGGATTGGGATGGGATGTGCCTCGTCGGCAGTCGGGGCGCGGCGTGCCGTCCGGCTAATTAACTGCTGCACCACAGGCCGCCGGTGGCGTTGCTAAGAGAATCTCCAGCAAGACATCTAGTCGGGCTTCTTCTATTATTTAGGAGTTTGAACCAAAAAAATCAACTCCAGTAGAGATACTACTTAGGCTCTTATTTTGCATGCCTTTTCAAACTCCATCTCCGAGCCTCCATTCCTAGGGTCCTTTAATCATCTCTCTCATTTATGGGTCTCACTATTTTTTTATTAGGTCTCACACAAAATAGAGTCTTGATTAGTTTACTACTGAAATTGAAGCTAGATTTTGGGCTCTTATTTTTACATGCCAGCCTGAAAAACAAAAGTAAAAGCTTTGTTTTGAGGTCCATTGCTGGAGATGCTCTATAAGGGCTGATTGGTTTCCTGGATATGAGCCGGCCTGGCCGCAGGGATGCAGGATCGCTTTGATTGGTTAGCTGCATGCGAAGGGGAGCCTGGCTCATAGCGTGCAGAAGCCTCCCCTGAGCCTGGCTGCCAGGAAACGAAAACGAAATGCGTTTCTCCGCAGCCTGGCTCGCGCGGTACGCGAGGAAGCACGCGACAGGCAAAAAAGTGGCTCCGGCCTGTGCTGTGCAGCTAACCAATCACCTGCTCTTCTTATCCTGCATGCATTGGTCTAGCCAACCAAACAATACCATATTGCACACCTGCAACCTGTCTCAGCTGGGCCTGGACGGGAGATGCGAGCCAGGCTCTCCTTGGCAGCAAACCAATCGCACCCTAAATGAACGATGACGGACTCGATGCTAAATGAACATCGATCATCGGCTTACCTGTCTCAAGTCTGTGGATTAGACATGCTCCAAACAAAACCGAGCACGCATCATGGAAGAGGGTCCCCAGGTTTTTCCAACTAAGTCACCGTACAGGCAGGCGTCTCAAAGAGCCCACGCTCACCGCGGCACTGCAGGGGCTCGATCGAGCTTCCAATCCTTTCGAAAGAGACAAATTGGACATCGAAATTAAGCGGAAGCATTAGCCCTATTTTCACCTTCAGCACCCCATCCCATTAGCCCCTGAGATTACCTTCAACAGACGGGATGGGATGGGAAACGAATGCCAATCGAAGCATTTACAACAGAGATCGATGATTTGTTGCTAAACGAAGCATTTACTTCATTTGGCATTCGTTCCATCTAAACATGGCTAGATTCTCCACTGATGTTTATTGGCAGTGCTCAATCCGGCATTGTTGCAAAAGCTATGTATGCACTACTCCCACGGGATGAGATCCAGGCGTCATGCCATGATGAGCTACATAGCCTGTTTGATGCCTGTGCGATCGGACCTAACCGCTTCAGGGCAATCTAGTATACCACCATTGGTGACAGCTTAATTAATATAGTAAATTTCATAAAATTCCAGTTTATGTGGTTCTTATTTTACAAAACTCAGGTATTTTGGCTCGTGTCACTTAACCGCGAGTATTTTGGTAAAATTGTTTCACAAAACCCCACTCTTATCAAAACAATATGAATCTGACCTATGGACACTATTTTAATTATGAAAGATCAGATAGTCATGTATACAACTAAAAGATTTCGTTAATCAAATTCATTACATCACATCCATCATGCAAGCAGAAGGATATAGTTCGCATGCTATATTCATGGCCATTTCTGAAAGATCGAGGTGTGGTTTTGTGAAACAAAATAACCATAAAACATGGGACTAAAAGTGACACAAACCAAAAAAACATGTGGTTTTGTGAAACAAACACCAAAAAACATGAGGTTTTACAAAATTTATGTCACGTTTCAACTATGATCTTGAAATGAAGGTGCGCGTCTCTGACTCTGGCTCTCTTTGCCGACTCATGTACGTAGCGTTGATTTGAGCCATGACCTGTAGGCTATAGCTGATATTGAGGGTGCTGGAATGTTGAGTTGTTGCGAGCAGACAGGTGTACAAGTAGAAATGTAGTATTTACTTTATTTATTTATTTGTGTGCATTGGGAACGTGAAGGGGGGGGGGGGGGGGGGGGGGGGGGGGCATGGGCCCCTTAGCCACAGGTGCCGTTCACGAACGAACACCAGTATTCTTATTTTTAGAGCAACAACATGGTACACTGGAATGATTTTTGGTAATTACAGTACATATTAGCAATCCGAAGAAGAGCTGGAATAACTTGGCGGCAGAGCAAGATCGATCTGCGAGGCCCTTCAGCCAGGAAGACGCTCTCAAACTGGCATCGAAATTAAGCACAAGCATCCATTGTCATCTTCAGCAGATCGGATGGGTGGCAACAGACCAGTCACCTCTAGTTGTTTTCAGACTACACTCAGTGCTTGGAGGAGCATGTGCAACGCACTGCTGTTGCCCTTGCAACAAATCATCTATGTCGTTACAGCTCAAAATGGGAACTAAACAAATGAATCCTTCCATTGACATTCCTTTCGATAATTCCCTTCCTCGCATCCAAACATGGCTAGATTTCTCCACTGATATATGTTTGTTGTCAATCATGCATTCTTACAGGATGAGATCAAGTCGTAATTGCCCATGATGATCTAACTGACATACACATCCCGTTTTCGCCTGTGCGATCGGACTCGGACCAACCACTTCTCTGCAATTTAGCACACTACAACTGGCACGGGTGACTTAATTATGTCACCAACAGCTATGACCATGAACTGAACATGCGGCATCCCTGACTCATCATTCCTCTCCTTACCAAGCCACGTAGCGCTGAGATGTGACCAGTAGGCTGTGGCCAGTACTGGTGGTGCGGGAACCAACTAGGTAGAGTCGCTGATTGCAGGTGGGCAGCTGGGCGTACAAGCCAAGCCACCTGAGATAGGTTTAGCAAGATGCTCACACCTGAGATAGGTTTAGCAAGATGCTGACTGCCGCAAGGCTGCAAAGAAGCAGCGACATCCCAAATGATTCAGAGTAGCAGATATAACAAGATACTTTATTATAATGAACTAAGACCAGATACACGCTGCAACATTCACATTGTGTTATCCAGGCACTCATAATTATCCAAGCATTCCAACCAGGCTAGAAGTAAACTACTTAAATCCCCGGAATAAAACCAGCTAAAGAAACATCTCTCTTAACATGACCAATCTCATACAACTGACATGGTATCCTTAAATCTCTCTCTCAGCTCTGAAATAGCACACGGGCCACATTACGCGATGAGAAAAGGGAGCACGGTCAGCATGAAAGCCTCATATGTAAAAGTTGCAGATCCAGAGAATGCAGTGTCCTTTTCCTTGAACTTCTCGGTCAGACCCTGCAAAAGTATACCACACATGAGCACTGATATGATCAGAAGTGCAACTCTGAAATACAAATAAGATACAAAGGTTTGCTGAGGCTGTCTGTATTTGAGTTTGCGCAGTTTAGTGAGGAAATTACCTTGACAGTGAGGCAGCATCTGCAGAGGTAGAGGGAAAGCAGTTAGAATTATGATAAAGCACAATTCATGGAGAATCAAATGCATCTGAATTTTAGTTTTCAATATTTATGATCAAACTTTTATTTCATCGGAAAACAAGAATGAAGTTAAAAGCCAAATTAACGAACAAACAAGTCTCTGGTTCAAACTTTAACCCATTACAACTAAGGACAAATATTTTGTTCCAAGATACAGAACAAAATACTTGTCCTTAGTTTAATAAATGATTAGTCAATGAGCTTTGGAAGTTTGATAAATGATTAAAGCACATTATTGATACATGCGACCAATAACCATTTATAAAAAGCTGAAATCATTGCATTGTAACTTTACCAGGATTGACATAGCTTCATCCAAATCTATCATAAATAACATCGAATCTGAGAAACTTAGTAACTTCATCTAATTATTTTTAGTCTGAACACAGTGAAACTTATAAATTAATCAAGAAACGATGAACGTAAACAGATTGAAGCAGATACTTACTCAATAAAGTTATCGTACTCAATTGCTCTGTTCTTTCCACCAGTCCTGTCAAATTTAGACACAAGCAGGTCCAGGACGGTTGGGGAAACAGAATATCCCAGACTGAGAAGAGCATCACGCAGTTCTGATGCATCAATCTTACCACTTCGGTCACGGTCAAACCTCTCAAATATTGACTGCACAACATAAGTTCAAGTATTATTTAAATAGCTTAGCTCATTGGTTCTCCAGATTTTAAATTGAAAATCAAGGTAACAAAGGGAACTTTAAGTTGCAGCCATCTCACCCTCCAGTTCTGAAGACTGTAGAAAACATCAATAAATTCCTTGGGTCCTGAAAGGATACATAAAAATTCAAATATAAGGAACTTGCAGATAATAGGAATTATTGAGTTTTGCAGTGTTGGAGCAAATAAATAAAAAGTACAACTAATAGAATGTTGGAGATAAATCTTTCATATCTATAACTTTTCTTTTATTTTTTAGCAGATACTAATGATGTTCCCTAGACCGGTAACAAAACAAATAAATGTATATACAACTTACATAAGACCGGTAACAAAACATATACATAGTTATAAAAAAATACATACCCTCTGAGAAACCATTGAAAAACAATCTGACACAAACTGACTCAAAAGGTAAAGAAAAAGAAGAGCAAACCATCCTTACTGAATTATGTGCCTGAACTAAGATCACAAACACAAGAAGTATTCTGAATCAACTCTGGACTCAAAAGCTAAGTAAATCACAACACTGATACAAATTTTCATGCAGATATTCACCTTAAAGTGTTTTTGGTTAGAGATCGAAACAAAATGTTCCGGTTTCCAGAATCATTATAGAATACAAACTGCTTCTAGTATAGCAAAAAACATTCACTTGCTTTATTTTATACCGATATAATCTTTACTTGTGGCTTATAATACTGTAAAATGGCATTCCTTAGATAATGAAGTCAAGCTTTCTTGACAACATGGACCAAGTAAAACTGAATAATACAGAATCTACAAATGTCATACTTGCGTGTCCAGAGTAAACAAAATCTTATGTCTTGTCTGCAGGTAAGAAAAGGACAACAATTATTACTGCAAACTCCTATTATGAGACCACGTTAAAGTTCTATTCAATTACGTTTGACTAGAAATCACAATTCTCAACAAAACAGTGCATGAAGTATGTAACAATAGGCCACCACGTGCAGCCAAGTTAGGAACAAATGAATTATTCTACAATGCTATACGATTAGTCAAATCTCATTGTGTCATCCACTGGCTCACTAATCAAGTGGCATAGGAGCCCCCCATCTCCATTCCCAAAGTCAAACCTTGGTCGGATTGGTGGATCTAAAGACTTGCATCGATACATGCATGATGCATCCATCTAATTGCAAACTAAGGGATATCTATTGAACTGAATCCAAGTCCTAACAAACAGGATTGTCATTATGGCACCGAATTGCCTTTATAAAATTATATGCACCAGTGTTACTGCTAACAGGTTATGCTGACTGGTGTTGTTTCTTCAGTATCTACGACCTAGTCAGGACAGGAAACTAATCACACAGGACCAACTCAAGTCGTCTGCACTCTACGCCTCTGCACGATCGTTCCACACAAAGAATGGATCCACTACTTGATTACTTCAAAGCTTGGCCACATCGCAACACGCACGACAGGCTACCAAACTCGCGGCGCTTCCTAGGACGAACAATGGAAGGAAGGAAGACTGGAAGAGGAGCGTGACGGGATGGGCGTACCGATCCTGCGGACGTTGGTGTTGGTGAAGAGGTACATGAGGAGGTGCACGGTGCGGAGGCTGAAGCTCTGGTTGTACCCGGACAGCGCGGACTGCAGCTCCTTGTCGTCGATCATCCCGCTCCCGTCGCGGTCCGCGGCCTGGAAGCACGCCACCACGTTGGGGTCGGTGCCCGGCGGGAACTGCGACGGGACCAGCGCCGCGAAAGGGCTCCCGTACCCACCTGGGGCCCCATACGCCGGCGCCGACGAGTGCTGCGGGGCACCGTAGGGCGCGCCGTACTGCTGGCCGCCGGGCGGGGCGCCGTACCCGGCGCTGCCGCCGTAGGTCTGGGAGGCGGGCGGGGCACCGTAGTAGGGCGCCGAGGAGGTCTTGCCTTCCTTGGGGGGCTTCTCACCGTAGGCCGGGGCGCCGTAGTAGGGGCCCGCGGAGGTCTTGCCATCCTTGGGGGGCTTCTCGCCGTACGGCGGAGCGGAGGGAGCTGCGGAGCCGTAGGGCGCTGGCGCCCCGTAGCCGCCGCCGGGGCCGTAGGGGTAGCCGGAGCCGGGGGGAGGGTAGCCGGCCATGGATCGGTGGCTGGTCTGGACTGGAGCTGAACTCCGCGAGGAGAGGAGAGGCGATGGGAATTGGGGGAATCGAGGTTCGCTTTCCAACTCTGCTCTGCTGCGTTTTGGAGCAGGTGTAGAAGAAGGGACGACGGGACGTGGCTTTTTGACGTGGAGCATCGAAAGCGGATTCGGAAACCGGAGCGCGTCAACGTCACAGAGGGCGTGGGAAACCGCTTGCGGTTCTTGCGGATTAAGCATCGCCCACGCGTTTTGTCCAAATGAAAAACCCGTGAAACCCATGAATGTTCAGATGGGCCAAAATCAGGCCTCGGTCCTACCATAAGCTACGAAGCCCATCTTTGGAACGCCCAACGGCAAACCGCACAGGCCCAATCATCTTGGTAATTCAGCAGCCCAACTCCAGAATACCACGCGACGCAGGCAGAGTGAGCCACGCGCGCGACGGTGCCACCGCGCCAGGTTCGCCGACGGCCACACGTCGGCACGGACAGACTCCACAGTTCACCGCATAGCGCCATAGCGTAAACGATAAGCCTACACCCATCACACTCACAGCGCGCCCCCACCGGAAGAATGGCTGTCACCATGGCCGTGGTCAGAGCATGCGCGCCTCCAGCCGCCGCGGCCACCTCGTCCGCCGCTCCCTCCTCCGCCGACGCGACCAAGAGGAAGTCCTCGAGCGCCCGCGTGCTCGTGCTCGGCGGCGCCGGCCGCGTGGGTGGCTCCACGGCCACCGCGCTCTCCAAGCTCCGCCCCGACCTCAGCATCCTCATTGGAGACAGGAACAGGTAAGCTAGCGGCCTTGAGGCGCTTGACACATTTTTCCTCTGCACCACTCCTATCAATTCTCCAGTCCCCTAATCGCTTCGATTGCAATGAGCGTCGTCACTCATTAGTAGGCCATTTTAATTCGCTTCCAGGGAGAAAGGTGAATCATTTGCTGCGAAACTTGGGGAGCAATCCGAATTTGTACAAGTTGATACCCGAAATGAAAGCATGTTGGAGAAGGCGCTACAGGGTTAGTAGTCCTGCTTATGCTGTACTAATTAATCGGTGGTACAGTTCACAAGAGCAAGAGAGGCTCTCTCTTTCGAATGCTCTTTAATAACCAAATCTTTCTAGATTTTTTCTAACTTTTGGTGATGCCTTGACCCATCCAGGTGTGGATTTAGTTGTTCATACTGCTGGGCCTTTCCAAAGGGAGCAAAAGTGTGCCGTCTTGGAAGCAGCGATATCTACTAAGGTGGAAGCATGTAGTTCTAGAGGCTCAATTCCATAAAATCTTCTATAGATGTAATCTGATCAAGTCAACAGTGCTTTTACTTGCCTGAAAATGCCTTTTTTATTTCCTGTATAGACAGCATACATTGATGTTTGCGATGATACGGACTATTCATGGAGAGCAAAAGGTTTCCATGAACAAGCAAAAGCTGCTGGTGTTCCAGCTATTACTTCCGCTGGCATATATCCTGGAGTGAGCAATGGTACTCACATTTCCACGATACAGTACATCAGCTTTGATATTTGTTCTTTAGTTCGTCTTCAAGAAAGAAAAACAGAAATATGCAGATATTTCGTCTTCAAGATCTTTATTGTTAAATGTAGTATAATGAAATGTTTTTACAGCGAACTTGCATTATTTGTATAAAATCTGCTTAGTTAAGTTAAGTACATTTGATCAAATTAGTGGTCAACGTAAAAAGCATTTGACCACATATTGTAAATCTATACACCCGGAGCAAGTATCTTTTAATTGTCAAGCTTTAAATAACCATATTTGTGTTAAAGTGAGTGACGGACTCAGTTGCACATGCATTCTTCCATTTGGCAAAATAAGATGATGCACTTCAAAGTGGACACCGCAATTTTCTGTTAATAATTTAGTGAAACTTCTGCATAGATGTTGGTACTTTAATTCAGTAATAGGTGTTGATATCTAGAAGAGGCGAGAATCTTGTTTTATACTGTTTATTGATGCATTGTATTATCCCCTTGTGACAGTGATGGCTGCTGAGCTTGTGCATGCCGCCAGAAGTGAAAATGAATGCGAACCTGAGAGATTAAGGTTAGAGTTCTTTATTAACTATATGAATGAAAATATAGACTTAATTTCCTGTTTGCATTGCATGTTATCTTCAGAAAAATTGCATAATCAGAAAAATTTCTTTGATGGTTTATGTAATTAGTGATTGGTATTTGTTTTTATGCATCCATACCTATTCTGTATGTTGCTAAATCCCCTTTTTAGATTCTTCTACTATACTGCAGGTTCTGGTGGTGCTGGCCCAACAATATTGACAACAAGTTTTCTGCTTCTTGGGGAGGATGTAATTGCATATAACAAGGGTACTTATGATTCCTTCACTAATTCACCTACAGTATTATAAAAGATATCTCTATAGCTTTTGCGCTGATTGCCGTAGGTGGTCAGCGGCAAAACCTACATGGATGTTAACCTGGGCTGTCAACTGCTTCGAACAGTCTAGTTTATTAATAAATGGGACAGGGCAAGACGTCTTTTGAGTCTAAAAAAGAAGTATAAAAGATATCTTAAGTTATTATTAATGCAGGAGAAGAAATCAAACTGAAGCCCTACAGTGGAGTTCTGAACATTGATTTTGGAAAGGGGGTCAGAAAGAAAAATGTTTACTTATTGTAAGTGCTTTGGGCTAATATCCACCTTTTAATATTTGATTTTATAATAGATACCTATTTAATAATATAAAACAAAAATGCCAGAGGAATGCTAATAAATTTCACTTACATTTTGAATTCCAGGAATTTGCCTGAAGTGAAGAGTGCTTTTAAAATTTTAGGTGTCCCAACTGTTAGTGCTCGATTTGGTACTGCTCCTTTCTTCTGGAATTGGGGAATGCAGGCGTTTGCAAACTTTTTACCTGTTGTATGTCCTTTTTCTCAGATTATGCATCATGAAGCTGTTCACTTGAGTTACTACTAGCAATAATAGTTAAAATAATGGAAGTTGCAAACAGCTAATTGCATTTATATTTGTGCAGTCACAGAATTTAGGTAGTAATTCCCATACTAAAGTTAAAGAAACATGGTTTGCAGCAGGCTAGGATTCAGAAAATTTAAATGATAATGCCTGACCCGACTCAACCAATCCATTTTGGTCCTTTTCAGGAGTTCTTGAGGGATAAAAATAAGGTTCTAAAGTTGGTCCAGTTTGTTGACCCTTTGGTTCGAGCTGTCGATGGCATTGCAGGAGAACGTGTCTCCATGAGAGTAAGTTTTACCTGTGTCAAGAGTGGTACTGGACAGCTCGTGGGCAGTACCTGACCAAATTTTATTTATTTGTGCAGGTGGACTTGGAGTGTTCAAATGGCCGGAGCACTGTTGGACTATTTACTCATAGAAAGCTATCAGTGTAAGTACAGAGCATGAACAATTGTGTATCCTTGAGATCTATCACCTGATTGTTATCTAATCTTTGAAATTATTTATCACCAGCAGCCAGATTACTTACCGATAGGACGGTTCACATTAACTTTATCCAAACCATAGTGTAGTGTATGTTGATCTCCAAACTGAGAGAAATATGTTTATCATGATTCGCCATATGTCCTGAATACTTGTAAAAGGTGTTTTTTTTGGGTCAGAAATCACCATATCATCCAGGAATCTCTATGCTAAAATTGTATCATGTATCGTACATATCAAGTGCCCTGATGCACTCTTCTATCACTTACCAAAATTACTGGGGAACAATGTCCGCATCGCATGGGACTTTCAGGTCAGTAGGCTATGCAACAGCGGCATTCGTTTTAGCGGTTCTTGAGGGCAATACACAGCCAGGTGTTTGGTTTCCGGAAGAGGTGAGTAATGCTTAGTAGAAGAAAAGTAAATGAGAAAAAAAAACTAGCAAAATTTCGGTTTCCAAACTAGACAGTCTCAATTAATTATGTTGCAGCCGGAGGGAATATCAATTGAAGCAAGGAAGCTACTTCTTGAGCGTGCATCTCAAGGGACGACCAACTTCGTGATGAACAAGTAATTCTATTTGTCCATCCTCAGAGATGTATATAATGTTTCAACTCATGTTTGGTTGCTGAGCTAACATGTTCTGTCACTTGAATTTACAGGCCTTCCTGGATGGTAGAAACTGATCCGAAGGAAGTTGGCTTAGGAATTTATGTGTAACAACATAATGTGTGGTTTAGTTCTATAATAGTTTAACATTTGTCAACTTAATAGTGGAGTATTTTCCTTGTTTCAATTTTGTTGGGATGAATTGACTCTTGCCAAGAAGTTGTAAACGATGATGGATAGAAGGGTAAAAGCCATTGCTCACGAATGAAAGAAATTATACATCACAAATGATATACTGGAACAAAAGACATTGGCAATATATGGTTAATGTAATACTAGATTATTCATAACTTAGTTTTGTTTGAAGTAAAAGATTTTCATGTATATTATTAGTCAGAGTGTATTACAGACCGTGCAAATGTCCTAAGTGACTGGATACAAGATTAAACCAGAAGGTGTTATCACAGGCCGAATTCTCGGCGAAAGTCACTCGAACAGTCAAACCTTGGGGCAATGTGCAGCAAGTTGGCACCCATAATTACTGACTAACGTCATATCTAGCATATCTATTATGCAGTATTACGTCCTATAGAAAGCATGGTAAAGAGAGCATTGCAAAAATATTTGACCAGTGAATTCAGTGCGATCATGAAAGTTGAGGTCATATAAGGCATATTTCTTTGTTCTGCCACATATTCTATCAATCTATCCAAGAAAAAAGACAGCAGAGAAGATGTCCAATTACAATGCCTATACAGACTACCGAGGTCAAGATGTTTTAGCATTTATTAATCATCTAGCTGCTTTACATTACATCCGAAGACATTATCGCGCGTCAAAGTTGAACAGGCAGTTGCCTTGAACCTGAGTTGTCCAACAATTGCCTACATGACCATTGACGTTGCAGGAAAAACCCGATCCAATAGGGTGTAAATGCCTCCACCAAGTAGAAATGCACCACTGCCAACGAAACATTAATGCAATAAATATCTCTAGAAGAAAGAAAGATAATATTAGAAGGGGCAATTGATAGTGAGGCAAATAGGCAAGTTCAGCAGTTCGCAATGCCATTGACAAATATGATCTGAAACAAGGGAGTCCATATGCCATTTTGTGGGCTGGTTCTTTGGCAGATAATCAAAGTCCAAGTATGAACTTAGTTAGCTAGTTTAAGTGGAGATATTTTATAAACATTTATAAATAGACAACTAGAAGTGCAGTAAAAGGTTGCCATATTCATCTTCGATTTCAGAATCTTGACTAGAAAGAACAAGATGCAGTTGGATATTCAGTTCGTAATTTAACAAAATTACTTGATACAAAACGTTCAAATTTCAGTATTAAATAGATACCTGATTGGATTTATCCATGCCGAATATCTTCTGAATGACAGCAAACTCTACAGAGGCAATTCAACTTCATATGAGGGGCATAATATATAAGAAAAAAGCTAGTTCTTCGAGAAAAAATAGAACAATGATGTGCTCACCTGCAACGCACCAGCAAAAGAAGCTGCAATAAGAAGAGGTGCAACATAGCCAGTTGTGTATGTCAACAATAAGCTCCCTCCAATAATTGGATCCTGAAAGGAAAAGACATGAAGTTGTGGTGACAGGATGTCATCATCATTTAAGAAAACACATTAGGGGAAAGCATAAAATATTCTCGCGATTAGTATCCAAAGACTAATTAAATTTGCATGCAAAATACAAATTTGATTATAAGTACAGAGTCGCGAAGCATAATTTGCATTGCATGACAGAATGTATTGCTAATTTTACTAATTAAAATCTATAATTTGATCCTGAAAGGAAAAGGCATGAAGTTGTGGTGAGATGACGTTATCATCATTATCATTTTCATTTCAGGAATCACAATAGGCGAAACATAAAATCACTGCATGACACAATGTAATTATTTGCTAATTTTACTAATTAATCTAAGTTTCCATGCTAAAACTCTCGACACACTTCCATTAAGTTGAGTTGAAAGAGAACTAATATAAGAAGGGGAGCCATGGCGGAGCGGTAAAGTTGTTGCCTTGTGACCATGAGGTCACGGGTTTGAGTCGTGGAAACAGCCTCTTGCAGAAATGCAGGGAAATGCTGCGTACAATAGACCCAAAGTGGTCGGACCCTGCGCAAGCGGGAGCTACGTGCGCCTGGCTGCCCTAAAGAGCAGTAATAAACTATTAACAACGGAGGAAACTTATGAATCAATTATACATACTCTTGAAGTGGCAACATATCCAAGAAGGGTAGCAAGGACAGGTGTGCTGCAAGGCGATGCCGCCAATGCAAATGTAAGACCAGCAAGATACGCTTGAACACCTGGCAATAAAATAAATAAGAAGAAAGAGGAAACATATTATTTGTGAATAAAGAGAATCATGGCATATTAGCACTTTTAACAGGGAAAAATGATGTCAGGAGGCATCACTTGAAGGAAGGTTAGCTGCTGCAGCTCGAGGGTCAAAATCGCTGAAAAATGATGGGAGTTGCAGCTCAACTACCTGTTAAATAAAGGGTATCAGAAAATAGACAGTTTAGGGCAACACACTTGCTAATATGTGATGCTAAAGAAGCAAAAATATATTCCTAAAAAAAAGAAGAAGAAGAAAATAGAAATATGAATTTCACAGAATGAACAACCATTACAGCAGTTTTATAATAAGAACTGAGAAAGACAGGGACTAAATAAGCTCATATAGTGATACAGATCAAGGAGGCGAAAAGTCTGTTCAACATTCTCCAGTTTTACGAAAATTCCATTTTGACTAGTGATTTACCTCCAGAAGGTTCATTCCCATGATGATGGCCAATCCAGAAGCAGCCACTTGTAGTCCTTGTCCGACCTGACCATAAGCCTTTCCAGCAAAAGAAGCAGCAACACCAAGAATAGCTAAGGTTGTTGCCAGTCCTAAAGAAAAAGCAATTGAATTTCCGACAACCTAACAGATAGGAAATTCCAGGTCAATGCACGTTAGGAGTTAGATCATAGAACTATTAAACTTTCAACATTATTGATATAGTCATAAAACTGCTCTAATGTAGATAATTTTTTGGGAAATTAACATCCTCTCAGATAAATGCTTATTTCTCATAGTTCTTTTACTTATGGTATACAGAACCACAATTGATCAGTCCTCTTATATTACCTCAGCTCGGTCTTTCCCAGAGCCAAATGCACCTGAAATTTATGAATAGCGCTACTTTAGAGTAATCAAATCGTAACCAATTCTGGGAAGTTAATAACCATCTTAAAAGCTTACCTATATATCCTAGAGTCAATGGTAGAACACTGAGTGTACAAGGAGACAAACTAGTCACAAGTCCGGCTCCAAAAATGACTGCCACGCTGGAAAATCAAAGCCAAGGTCAGCCAAAGAAGAGACATGGACAGTAAGCAGAGAAATGGAAGAAGGGAGGAGGTTGAATTGTTCACAACAGAAGTGAGAAAAGAAAAATGAACCTAGTGAAACTGAGAGCAGACAGCTGATCCTGAACAGCTTCATTAGCCTGCTGCCCAGCTGAATAGAGCAAACCTCCAAACCAATCTCCAATCCCAAAGTCGGCCAAAAAAATTCCTGATGGCCCTTGCTGGTGAGAAGCAATCGGTTTGCAAGGATTAATGAGAAGACAAAATTTCATTGCAATGGAAGGCCAAGCAAACATACGCAACAAGAAAATATAAGAAGCAACTTGTTACAGAATGACGATGTCACTGGTGTAAAAGAGTGTGTCGTTGCTCACTACTATAATTGACACATGGCACAGCTTATGCAGTCAGTGATTTCACTAGACACATTAGTCATGCTGTAATCTTAGCACAACCAATCAGGCATGAAATAAACAATGAAAAATACCCAAGTTGAAGGCACGTATGATTCTCTCACCAGATAATCCTGTAGCTCGGCAGCATTTGCGGCACCAGCAGCAACCAGACTCCCCACTGCAACCCAGATATCGCACTCATGTCAGTAACTAGCAGCTATTTCATCGAAGACACTGCAGTCAAACTTAAGCTTGCCGGGAACAGGGACCCTCGGAGGCTCGGAGCTACCTGCCACAGACGTCAGAACCATGTGGCCCGGGCGAACGACCGATCGCCTCGCCGCCGGCTTCAATTTGACTGCATGAACTGCTGCTAATGAGGGAAAATTAGGAAGAGGAGGAATCAAAAATAGTAGGCGCGCGCTGGGAGGCAACATACGTACCAGGGGAGGGGTACGGATCGGAATCCACAGCAATTTTTTCTGGGAGACGATGCCGGCATGAGCTGCTCACGGTCACGGGGCGCGCGGCCATGGCGACGGTGACCATGGTGGAGTCGAGAAGCAACGGCCAACGAGATTGGAGAGAGGCTGAAGTGAAGTGGAAGTGGAAGAAGGCGAAGCGCACCTATATTCCCGGGCCCAATGGCTATGTGATTGGACGGCCCGGCCCAAACATCGCACGTTCTTCGCACTCGGATTCCTTTCCTTTCCGTTTCTTCTTCCTCGTGCCTCGCACACTCGCACGCGCCGCTCTCGCGGCTCTCTACTTGCCTTTTCCGCTCTCGGCTTTGTCAATATATCGCGAGAATCCTGGCCCAGAGGGCCAATCTTGCGACGCGAGAACCCTAGCCGTATCGCAGGCGAGTTCGCATTCCTATCGCCTGCCATTCTGCTGGCTTGGTTGGGTACCGGAAGTTGGGAGCTCCGGCGAACTGCTGAGTTGGGGCGCCGGCGCTCCTCCTCTTCCTCCTCCGGATGGGGGGTTGGAATCGGTCGCGGCATGTGAGGGGGCAGCGCGACCGCCGCCCTTGGCGACCTCCTCTTCCTCCGCCGGATTTCGGTACGGACACTTCTTGGTCGACTGCTCTTCCCCTCCTCCCTTGACATCTCTATCCTGTTCCGATTCCTTGCTGCCGATTTTTGCAATCCTGTAGCTTTATTCGAATCAAAACAGCTTATAATCGCGTTGGGTAGGATCAGGTCGATTCATGCATTCACCTCTTCAATATTCTTAATATCTTACACCTGAATGGTGGATTGCCCTGCCCCCTGCAAGTTGTTAATATCTTAGTCACTGATACAAGTAACCATTAGCACTAAACTTTCACCTGATTCAAAATTGTTCTTACCCCTGCATGCCAAAAAATGCTAGATTTGATTATCCTTCCTAACCCACCCTACTTGAGGATACAGAACAGGGGGCTTTCATTAGTTGCTATGTGCAAATCTGTAGAAGAAACCGTCTTTTCCACCACAGTAACAGTCTGCTCACCATCTGTTCTGTGAAAGAGTAGAAAACTAATCGGGGTATTATAATAAGTTAAAGTGAATTTAGCACCATAATGTTTTTGCAATACATTGAAGTGATAATCGGCAATCTTATATTACGCGCCAATTTTAAATTTTGAATCTTTATTCATTTATTCTAGTTGCCTAAAAACAATAGCAACCGTCCGTTTCACCAGTTTGCTGATATCTACGTCCAAACAACGTTTCGCGAGATTCAGCTGCTGGGATTGTCCTGATTCATGGCTCACTTTGCGCGCGCGTCCTGGATTTGTTGCTTTGTCACCCTTGACTAAGTAGCATGTCCACAATGGGTCCCACCACTGTTTTCCTAAATAGAATTAAACTCCGTTTAAACAGCGTCGAAACGCTAGATGGGTGACCATCACCTACGCCTAAACAGCCGTTTAACTGACTGTCTACCGTTTACCGTCTATGTTTTCATGGGGTCCCACACATGATGTATAGTTTCCCTTTTTTTTTTTTGAAACGATGTACAGTTTCCCTTAAGTAGGAGTATGACCTCATAGTCATAATCAACTAGAGGACACATGGTCTATTACTTCTCACCTTATTAGTCATTATTATATTGAGATAAAGGTTGTAACCGTATTCAGCTATGCGGCGATAAAGAAACTTGCCTTTAGAATGAGTGCTGTCATTATAAGATTGTAACATTTATATAGAATTTTGAGTGATTCCATTATTCAAATGCTTTTCTTGCTACATCCTAGTATTTGTTCATAAGAATGAAGATAAACTGTACTGTCATCTGGAAATTAATAAACCTGAGCATCTTATATAAGAAACAGTTAAGGTTTGTCAACAGTTAACTCTAGAAGCTTGTTTAGGTGTAGATAATCGTGGAAATAAAAACATGCCAAACACTGTTAAACAGGAAATTTATTCCTCGACTTATGATGTAAGTTATCTCAATTTTTCCTTTTAGAGCAAGGTGGAGATGCAGCCAGCTCATGTATTGAAATCAAAATAAAGTTACACACTGAAGCACATAACAAAAAAAAATTGACATAGCCTCCTGGCAACAACAACAACAATAACAAAGCCTTTTTATCCCAAGCAAGTTGGGGTAGGCTAGAGATGAAACCTGCAGGAACCAACAAGAGAGGCAAAACCAACCAAAACGAGAAAGGGAAAACAGGATAAAAGAGAAGGAAGAGAGAAAAAAAGAAAAAAAGAGTGAAAAAAAAGTTCTCATGACACTTAACTCTTAACAGTTTAGAACTCACAGCCAGCGTAAACATAAAGAGACAGTGCTTTCATCTCTGCCATGGCTTCTTTTACTCTATTTTTTTCCAGACTTCCTTTGAAATGCATCTGATATGATTTTTTTTTTTTGGGTACACACAGGAAATGAGCACTGCTTAGTCCCATTATGGGAAAGGGAATTTTGCAGTTATGTTGGCAACATTTCTTGGCAGAGTTTCTGTCAAAACAAGCAATATGTTGAAGTGTGCGGTAACCTAGGGCCCTGGGATGATTCAGGAGCCCTTGAGAATTTTCAGAATGCAAAGAAGAGGTTCTGGGCTCATTATCACGGCCAACCTTCTGATATTCCTTTGCCTGCCCCTGATCTGTATATTGACAAGGTCGACCACCATTGCAAGGTCGACCCTGAATTGGTAGCTGACCTTGATAAGGCAGGACTACCGTTTGACTCGAATTATGATTCAGCCTCGGCTACCGAGGCTGATAAGAAGCCTTCTCAGAACAAGTCTGGAAACTGGGATATCTATCTCGAGAAGCCAGCTGAAGCCAATAAGTGGGACTGGGAGGCCAATTCAAGACCCGACCCGACTTGGGGAGTGAAGCATGAACCTGTAGATACCTGGCGTAATAGTAATAGCAACTCCGGTTGGGGCGATGCTGTGGCGGATCCTGGTTGGCACAGCTCCAGCAACAACCATTATTCCTCAAATAACTGGAACGACTCCCGTGGTGGATCCAATAACAGGTACCAGGATCGAAATAACATGTCTGGCAATAGCAACTCCTGTTGGGGCGATGGTGTGGCGGATTCTGGTTGGCGCAGCTCCAGCAACAAGCATTACTCCTCAAATAACTGGAACGACTCCCGTGGTGGATCCAGTAACAGGTACCAGGATCGAAGTAACATGTCTGGCAGGAAGCGGAGCAGCGGCGGACACTTTCCGCACAGAAACAATAGGCAGAGGAACCAGGGCGAGGGCTGCCAAAGGAGTGGCTGGCAGGATCATAGTAGGGGAGGAAGAACAGGTGAATGGCGTCCAGTCAACAATAGGGATCGCCAAAACGGTCAGGTAACTGAAGGTGGCTTCTGATTTTTGTGGCGAGATCGTGGAGATTTTGAAGAGAAAGGTGGATAGTTTCTAGCTTTCGTTTCCAGCAGTGAGTAGGCTGCTGGCAAAGCCAAAGTGATGCCTGTAAAGTGTAAACAGAAATGTTTGCCTCCTCCTTTTGTTTCTGGGATGTTGTTCTGTTGCCGTAACTGTACAGTAGCTGGTGCTGTTTCGTTGTAAAGAGCTGGTTCTCCACCTTGGGTGTACTTCTGCAATGTTTTTTTCTTTTCTTTTCTAGGCTCAGTTGGTCTAGGTTGCCGAAGCTGAACGTAGGATCAGGCTTGTTGAATTGAGCCGTTGCAGAATATGAATTCCCGGTTCGGTTCATCGAGCTTGAGGGCATGCCGCCGGCGCACATCCCAGGTGTGTGGCCGTGTGGCGCGGCGTTCTCTGCTACGCCGCCTTCTCCACGCGGCACACGGTGTAAGACTGACTCCAACCAGTGGCAGATCCACCGGGGCAGCAGGGGGGGCTCGAGCCCCCCCTACTCGCCGGTGGACAGTGGAGCCCCCCCTTAGCCCCTCCTACATTTTTGTTAGCAGGGAAGAGATGTTGAAGGCGTTGGCCCCGGCTCGAGATTGAAGAGGCAGTGGTGGAGCTCTACTTCGATTTGTCCGCGAGATTGCCCTATCTGGCCGATGTTCGCTGTGCCGTGACTGCCGTCGTCCATGCCGCCATGGCTGGATATACGAACTGGAAGAAAGGTCGGAAGGAGGAAGAAGAGTTGCGAAGGCTTATCTTGTTTCCGTGGGCCTGGGCTGATTTATTTCCGTTTTTCTTGCTAGTTCTGGCCCATAGTGCAAACGTCAGCCTTCAACTCCAGGGGCGGTGAATTGACGACGCAATCAAGAGTTAAGAGACTTATGCGTTGCTTCGGAGACTAGGACCTGTTATCCTTTTATTTTAGTTTAATCTACAGAATTCAATATGCTGTTTATATTAACTTACAGTTGCCTAGATTGTATGATCTTTTTTTTTCTGATAAAGAGGAAAAATTGATCTTTGAAGAGGCGATCTGCTTGATGGATAGGAAAGGAAAGAATAGGATCAAAACGAAAGGTACAAAATGAAAGTGTTTTTTTTTGACAATTCCAGATTAACATAAAATTTTGAAGTACTTTAATTGCATCACATTTTATTGCCTACTTCGATTAGCAAACCAACATGATAGCAAGCGACGAGCCTTTGATCCAATTGCTAAGCAAATCAACACCTACTTTACAATATACATTGTAGCAATTGACCCCCGCTATGTCTTTGTTCGTGTTCCGCCTTCATGCAGTTCAGCCCCCCCTACAATTTTCGTCTGGATCCGCCACTGACTCCAACCCACAATACCCAAACTAGAGACCTATATAGCTAAATAGGTATCTATAGACTTCAAAGTAAAAGATCCAAAATCATCTGTCTCCAACCCAAACTGCTGCTTGGGAGAGGAGCTCGCGCTGCTGCTTGGGAGGAAAGAGAGCGGAGAGAGGAGGAAGAACTGGGCGAAGACGGGATGGGTCGTGACGTGCGGATGATGTATTTCTGGTTGGCGGAGGAGAACGATCGTAGAATGAGTCTCCATCTAGGTCACTGGTTGGAAAAACTATTTTACCTATTTTGAGTATAGGTGTCCATATAGAGTACCGGTTGGAGTCAGTCTAACGAGATAACGTAGTTTGGTTGTCTCGAGCAGTCTACTGTAGACAAATCAGTGCCCGACCGAACCCGACGGCTTTCGCCACGAACCAGAGGCTACCAGCCCCCTCTGTTCCGCTCGCGACGCTTCTCGCACTCCTCCCTTCCCTTCGCTCCTCTTCTTCTCCCTCCCGCCCCGGCGACTTTGCCCTGCTAGGGTTCTGCTGATCCCTCTCTCTCGGCTCCGTCAGAGAGACAGCCCGCTACCGGAGAGAATGGTGGAGGTGGAGGAGGTCGGGAATAAGATGCAGTCGCAGATGCGTCTCGACGCCGCGGCGGAGGAGGACGACCTCCCCCTCCCGGCGCTCTTCGACAAGGCGTCCCAGCTCCACTCCCTCGCCTCCAGCTCCTCGCTCGACCAGGTTCGGTTCTGGATCCCGTCGTCCTCATCATCCTCCTGATCACCCACCAGAGATTGGGCGAGCGCTCACGTGCTTAGTTTGTGGGTTGTGCTGGGCAGGAAGGGATCCGGAAGGGGGTCGACCTGCTGCGGCGCTGCGACGAGATGGTCAGCAAGCTCGGCCTCTTCTCCTCCAACGAGACCAAGGACGACGTCTCCACGGCCAACCTCAAGTATCTACTCGTACGCCCTTTCTCCTTTTCTCCCCTCGTCTCAATTTACTCTCCGTTGCTTTGCCCTTGGAGAACAGTCACATGGTACCAACGATACAGCCTTGAGCCCCAAATGCATTTAACCATTTCTTCGTTTTATTCTCATGATGAATGTGCATCGCTCTAGCTAATGTTACAAAAACGCACTAGTCAATTTCGAAGTTAACCCCAACTTTAGTTCGTCCATTTGTGCCGTGGGGGTTAGATCCGCGAACTGAGCTTATGAATGGTTTATTCAGGTACCATACTACCTAGGAGAAATGACTGAGCAGATAGCGCAGGAGGACCGGATACCAATCCTCAAGGCTTCGCAGGATCATCTAAAGGTAAACATTCTTCTGTGCCACATTGGTTGATCTAGTGCATATTATGCAATTCTTGAAGCGAGGCTTTCTCCTGTGTTTCTGGTACCCCCTCATCATATCATCGTTTGCTCACGTATTGAACAAATCTTCTGGGTTAATACAGGAGTTCATTTCTATCTGTGAAGCATTGGAGCTTATACCAGAAGACGAGCTTGAATCGTTCAGGCAGAAACAGCCTGATACTGCAGTAAACAGAAGAGCGCAAAAGGTGAACCTCAGTTACTTTCCCCTGATGTCTCGTGGAATCGTTTCTGTTTTTCCCTCACTCTACTAGAGAAATACAGTGATACGAGAGATAATTTTCTTGTTGTGCCTGCAAATTTCTAGAACATAGAGGCTGCGTTTACATGTTATTAAACTACCATGTTGCTTTGTTTTGTGATCCTAGATTGCCCGGTTCAGCCGCCAAAGGGCTGCACAAACAAAGCTCCAAGAGATCAAAGAAAGAAAAGAAAGGCGTGGGCGCTCATTGAGAGCAGCTGCTTTATCTGCCCCCACTGAAGCTGGGGAGGAAGATGTCCTGGAGGATGATGGAGAGGAAGAAAGAGAGGTTAGCATCAGACATCTGGAATGAGTTTATTAAAAATTATTTGTGAGTTATTTAGTCTGGTTTCTGTAGTTTAACATATTTTGTATAAAAATGAGCTGTGATATACTAGAAAGACAAAAATTTGTTCCACTTAACTGGAGAAATTTTTATTTATTTGTCATTAATGCTTGTATGGAGCTTTACGGATTTTACGTATGTAGCTTGGTTACGTAACATCTACAGGGAATTGGTTGCGTGCCATGTTTTTCTCCTTTTAATCCATGCGGATTCCATGAAGATGTTACTTAGTGACACCGTGTTGTCATAAAACTTTGTCCATACCAAAATCCTCACCGCAATTTTTTCGTTTTATGGTAGTCTATATCTGTCACGTAGCAAATCTTGTCAATCCTGTCTGTAGTGCTTTAGGGGTTTGTTAATGCGTGCATGAAAAGCGTAGTCTGTTGTATTTTGGTTGTATAATCTTCTGATAACTGTTTCCATATTGCAGGCTTGGTTAGCTACTATCTCACTGGCCCTCTGTAAGGTTAGTATTCTGTGGAAATAAATTTTTAAAGACATGGATTTGATATCCCCCAGCCCCTTGTTTCTCAAGTTGCCGTGTTTGCATTCATAGCAATATTACATGAAAAAATATATATTTTCATTTCGTTTTATAGGCTTTCGATCTCGTCGACATGTTAAAGAAGGAAGAAGAGATGCTTGTAGCTGTTAAAGAAAGGCAAGAAAAGGTAAAACTAATGCTAGTCACAAGGCAGTTTTTAAGTAGAAGTTTAGGCCCTTGTCATTATTTCCTACCTTTCTGTGAATGTAGGAGTCTCAGGCTATTATATTGCTTAAAAATTTTTGGAGTAGCTTCTTTGTTTGGTTTGGATGTAATAAGTAATGTATTTAACTTGGAACCAACCTCAAGTAAAATGTTTTGATAAGAGTTACCGTAGCTTCCATGTAGGTCAATAAACAAAGTTTAAGAGTAGTTGTATTTCTATAATTTGTGCATAACATTTGCCAAGTATTAACGCAAGATGAGTTTCTTGTGATTGACACCTCTTAGTACTAGTGGAATCTTTTTACTTTCTTGTCCCTGACGGCTCCTAAAGAATACTCCCTCTGTTCTGAAATTCTTGTCGTTTCAGATAAGGGAAATGAGCTAGAAATGAACTACTCACATGTCTGAACGTCAAGATTAAAAAAAATGGAGGGATTACCGCTACTAGAAGTATTTCCATCACATGAGTTATTCGTTTTTTCCAGCAAATATTAAAAAGTTTGTGTGAGTTGAACAGTTTGTGTATATATATGTGAAGGAAAACAAATAGGTTAAATGCGCGAAGGTGAAATTTTTTCAGCATAGATTAGAATTCAGTGGATTTTCCACCGAACTTCATTGATGGTTCCTTTACATGTTTGTTTCAAGTAATATTTGTGTATACACAGCGGCTTCTTCTGTTGAACTAAACAATTGCCTGTTGTAACCTTTCCATTTCTTTAGGATGGGAGTGCATTTGCTCGTGAAATGCTTGATGAACGTACACAAAAGGCAGAAGCATGGCACCATAATGCTGCCAGCCGTGCACCATATTCCAAGCCAGCTGATCCAATCACTTGCGCAACATTTGCTCAAGACGTTATTGAAGGTAGAGCAAGCGTTTCACAAGCCCATGAGCACAAGCATCAACCCATGATTTTTGGACCTGCAAGTCTTGTTGGTGGAGGACTAACATCTGAGAGGGAAAGAATGGCAGCACGAGTTTTTCAGCCTAGTTACAGGTATGCCCATACCAGTATTATAGCATACTCCTGAACACTGCAAGTTTGCTACTTTCAATATTATGCATCCCAGCTGATGATAGCTTTACTTTCTCTGATTGTGAGCAATATTTAACACATTCCTAAGGCTTGTCCTATGAATGTGATAATAGATTATGACAAGGTTCAAGTAGTAAAAAACTTTTAGATTTGCTTGTAGAGACCAATATAGTCTGTGTCCTACAGTATCATACTGATAAATTGGGTCCTACACCTTCATTTTCTATGCTTTAACCGTTCATGAACGTTGTTGAACATATGAGTGCTTTATTCTTTTTTCTTTTTTTTCCAATTTTGCTTCGAACATAGGATGCCAACAATGAGCATAGAAGAAGCTGGCTTGCGAGAGATGAAAATGATGGAGCAATGGCAAGAAAGGACTGCTAAGATGATTCAAGAAGCAAACTCCGCATGGCACAAGGATGGCACTAGACCAGCCCAAGAGGATGAGGATGCCGAAGAGGAGAAAGCAAGGGCATGGGATGACTGGAAGGATGACAACCCTCGTGGTGCAGGCAACAAGAAGCTCACTCCTTGTGGCTAAACTGTGAACAATGCGTGGAGTGTTGAAATTCCACTTGTGACAGATGTTAATGTAGATTATAGCTTGTTCCATTTTGGTTGATGTTTCAGTTGTGTTTTTTTTAGTAACGTTCGGTATATAAATACGACACAAGTGCTGTGCAAGTCAGGAAATGGTTTCATGTTCTATTGCCATAGCATCTGCTCTGTTATCAGTGTGCTGGGAGCGAACAGGCGGACGTGCTGCTGAGCTAACTAATTGGGGTGCAAGGTGCTGCCCTGGAGCTTGAAACTTTGGTATTCGAGTTGGGGATAGAAGTGATGAAGGGGAGGACAAGGCTAGGCTATGTACTTTATCGGGAGTACCCTGCCTTTGGTTCGCACCCCAGTTTTATGGCATTCCTTTTTCTTTCCTTAATTATATTCAGGGAAGCTTTAAGCATTTTGTCCCAGCCTCCTAGGGAAATGAGATTGTTTGGGAAGTCAAATCAAATGGGTGCGGATATCTCACGCAAGAATAATCTGATGATGTCAGGTCACTGCCTCACTGGGTGCGGCCATGCGGATCATGCATCAAGGGAATCCCTTTTGATACTTTACACATAATAGAGAGACCGAAGAACACTAGGGCCGAGCCTGAATCGGAACTGTAACATGTAAGAAAAAACATACGAACCATGCTTTTCATTCCACCCACAAGTTTTTGCACGAGTAACGTAACTAGCTAATCACCATGGCAACTTGGTAAGCAAAAACAGAGAAACACGAAATCACATCACTTTATAGCAGCTCAACTGCTCAAGAAAGTTTGGGAAAGTTTCGCTGGTGAAGCAACAGTGCGGTGGGTGTGCTTCCTTCCTGTCTGTGGGTTCGATGTCTCGATGCCAGAACAGGCATGGCAACCTCGTCACACGGCACAACGAACGAACGGCTGGTGTTGTCTTTTGCCGTTTTTAAGAAGACAAGGACGACGAGGCAGTGCAGGCGTAACGCACCCGAAATTCCTGATGAGTTTCCCATCGAACAGACTCCGAGGTCACGCTGTTTGTCAGGTTTGTGTAGTTTCCCTGATACTTTACCAAACTCAAGCGTGCGGAAATTTCGTGGCACCTTCCTTCAACCAAATCGTCACGCGTACACGTAGCCCCCTGCATTTTTCAAATTTCATGATGGTACTCGAACTAGTATGCGATACCATGCTTGACTACTGACACACTATACGTGTTCCTTGCTGTAGTTACGTGCTGCCGACTAGATGTCCCGATCTCTGAACTAGAAGCTTAAAAGCTGTGTTCGTGTCACTTGCTTCCTGCCTCCTTCCCTCCTCTCGTCAATTTCTGCAGCCGCAAGGCAACTTAGCGTAGCCATGAAGCTCGTCACGAACTTCTTCGGCTCCAAGAAGGAGAGCAAGAGGAAGGTCAGGAAGGAAGGCGCCACCAAGCAGCAGAGCACGTCGTTCGGCTCCACCTCCACGTCCTCGTCGTCCTCGTCCGACGAGGGGTCGCCGCGCACCGTCCTGCAGCCGCCATCGGCGTCGTCCAAGAAGCCGGCGGCCGTGTCGCGGGAGGAGCTGGAGGCGGCTCTGCGGCGGGTGGTCTCGAGCGAGGACGAGCTGGCCGAGATGCTCGCCGAGGCAGGCGTCGTGCTCGAGGAGATCGCCACGGCCGCACCCGCCGCGGCGGACGAGCGAGAGCTGAAGGAGGCGTTCGCGGTGTTCGACGCCGACGGGGACGGGAGGATCTCGGCGGAGGAGCTCCGGGCCGTGCTCGCCTCGCTCGGCGACGACCCGTGCTCCGTCGAGGACTGCCGCCGCATGATCCGCGGCGTGGACACCGACGGCGACGGCTTCGTTTGTTTTGATGAGTTTTCGCGCATGATGCTGCTTGGGATGTGATACGTATGTGTTCGACGTGCTGTTAATCTTCGTTTCTGGTGTACCTATATGCAGTTGTTTCATTGGTGTGCGTATTCTCTCTTCCATAAACCCTACTACGCAACATTATATCTTGGTAAACTACAGCAACAATTCTTGTTATTTTCTCTCTCGAGGAAATTTGTTGTTTCAGCCATCAGTTACAATCAACACCAGATCGAACAACCTCTTACAATCATCAAAGGATTGTAAAACATGACCTGGTTTTGAATCCCCTCCACACACACACACACACACACACACACACACAAAAAAAAAAAAATCAACAATGGAATGAATGAGTTTTGGGTCCAATATTTCATTTTTTTTACTTTCTTAAAAAATATTTCATTATTTACCCCTATGTTGTGTATACCAATTAAACAGAAATAAGTTAAAATTACAATTTTTAGCCATCCTTGGATATACTCCAAAAAAACAATGGAATATCTGTTTCCATAATATACAATCCTTGAATACGAAGATATAGGTTGGTCAGATAGTTATACTCTTAAGTATATATAGTTCAGTAAAAAGAATGGAACAGGAAGCAAGTGTAACCAAACTATTTTGTTTAGGCCAGTGGAGAAGCTATGCTGGTCATATGGTACAGTTACAACTACCTAAACAAAATCAAGCATGTGCCTAATTGAAGCAATGAACCAATATATGTTTTGCATGGACATTGCTAAAATCAAGAACTTTATGTGTTTCCATATTCCTATAACAGCATGGCCAGGCAACGGTTATCTTGTCTAGCCTCAAACATCGCTCTGGATGCTCCACCATATCATAGTTTTTTTTAACAAAAAGGAATATATTTCAATGTTCCACCGTATAATAGTTACCAATTAGGTTATATTTAAATGAAAGTTAGTAATTAGTTTATATTGCATCACATAAATTTCTACATTATCACCTACATAAAGAACTGTTGAGTTGGAATGGATCGCCCATCAACATTGAATTAAGTTAGCCAAGATCACTTACAATTTGATTACTTGAGGCAGTAATAGATTCTCTTATGTGAGTAAGCCCCCTGGATGCAAATGGGTTTTTGCAATATTTCCTTATTCAGAGAATTGTAACTTTGCACCATTCTTCATTAAGGACCGATTAACTCTGAATCTAAGCGAAAAGATATGCTGAAATTGACCACATTGTTCAAATACATGATACTGCATATTAAAATGCTAGCAATGAACTGACCACTGTGCCAGTGCTAATCGAAATTTGTGAATTTCGGTACGACCTATTTTGGCGCCCTAAACTCAAACCATTAATATGTTTAAAATCTCAAACTCTATGAAGCTGAGCTGCTTTGAAGCCGAACAGCTTTTTGGCCCACGTCCTGGCAGCACAGGTGTGGCGTGCTGAATCGGATAATGATGGGTGACAGCAGTTGGGAAACTGCAAGTCTGCTAGTACACCATATGCAATGGTCGAAATCACTGAAACTTTAATTTGGACTGGAGTTTCGCCTTTCGCCGTCCACAATGACAACTTCATTTCCATGTCTCGGCCGGCAAAGTGTACGCATGTCACTCTTTCGGATCAACTGCACGGCTACATCCTTACACACGCCCAAAAGAAGTGCCAAATCAAATCCACTTGTTGACTACCGCGACTTGTACTGCGCAAAAGTCAAAAGCAAACCGTCATTCGCCCACTTTTGGAGTGACAAAGAAAAGAGGGAAGCACACAGCCTTTTCACCGAGTTTTCACCATCTTTTCTTACTTTTTGAGATGACGTGTGCAGTCCTAGCTATGTCACTTTGCTGTCTGTTCGTTAGATGATGAATTGTTACGAGGAGAATCTTGAAAACACACAAGCTTTTCACTCCAAACAGTCAAGTCAAGCACATCTTAATCAGAGTTCAGGACGCGCGTACATATGGCACGAAAGGAGGTGCCGTACACACGTGCATGGTTCTGCACAATGAGCAACACCAGCTCAGCTGGCTGCTCTGTCAGCTGCGGCGACCAAGGCCACGAAGCTTCAGGAATCAGGAGCTGAGCCTGCACGCCGCCGGCCTCCAGGCGGAGATGGAGTAGAGCGGCTTCCGGTGCCAGCAGAAGAAGAAGCCCTGTCCGGCTGTCCGCGCGCGTCGTGGGTGACCTCGTACCCTCCCCACCCGCAGCTCTGCAGCAGCTTCCGCGCCTCGTTCATGCCGCCGTAGCTGAGCCCGACGCGCTCCATCCCGGCGGCCTCCATCCGTCGCGCCCACTGCGCCAGCCGCTCGTGCCGCTCCTTCCTCTCCGCGCCCTCGCGCGCCACCACGCCGCGGATCTCCTCGCCGAGCACCAGCCGCTCCACGCGCGCCCGCTCCTCCACCGCCCGGTGGTGCTGGTGGCCGCCGCTGCTGCTGCGCTCCAGGCAGTCGAAGAGCGACGCGTAGTAGTTGAGCGCCTCGTCGAACCGCTCCTGGAACGCCGCCGCGTTGTGGTTCGCCTCCGGCTCCGTCACCACCATGATCGCCGGCGACAGCGCCTTCGCCGCCGACAGGAAGCTCCCCAGCTTCGCCGCCGCCCTCTGCTGCTGCTGCGGCTGCGCCATTCCCGGGGACTGCGGCGACGACGACAGCACGACGGACGACGAGTCGGAAGCTGGGCTCAGCTGCAGCCGCGTGTTCAGCTCCCGCTCCAGCAGCTCGCCGAAGCTCCTCGGGCTGGACCGCGCTGCGATGATCTGCAGCGGCGTCAGGCAGCTGCTTCCGCCCCCACCACCGTGTCTACGGCTCGGTTCGTCGGCGGCGAGGAGGCGGTGCAGCTGCGCCACGACGCTGATGGCGAGCGCCTCCCCCGACCGGACGCGGAAGGTGTGCCGAAGCGCGTCCGTGTCCAGCTCGTCCAGCCTCGCCTCCACGCCATTAAACTGGAACGGGATGTCGAACGCCTCCGCCTCCCTGGCGAGCACGCCGGCCATGCTCGCTGTCGTGCACGGCGGTGACGCGGAGGTGCGGCGGCCCCCCGCGGCGGCCGCGGAACGCGTGGAACAGCGCGATCCACTGCACCGGGTTCGCCGCCGGGCCGGAGAGGTCGACGACGTGGACGAACCGCTCGCCCTCCATCGCCTCCAGGATGGCGTGGTTGGTGGTCAGGTACGCGAGCTTCATGAACGGCAGCATGTCGAACAGGTGGCGCCGCGCGGCGGGGACGAGGTGCGCCTCAGCGGCGCTCGCCGACGATGACATGAGCGCGCGCGACAGGCCCGGCACCAGGTTCAGCAGCTTCCGCGCCAGCGCGTCCGCGAACACGGCGGCAAGCCGCTGCAGCGTGTGCGGCGCGTCCAGGGACGCCAGCTGCGTGATCTGCTCCAGGTACAGGTTGGCGCGGTCGAACGCGCCGGCGGCCACCTCCGCCGCGCACTGGTACAGCAGCCCGACGAGGCGCACGCTCTGCTGGTCCTGGCTCAGCTCCTGCACCCACGACCCGTACCCGTGCGCCGATGGCGAGTACAGCGACGATGCCGGCGACGACGTCGCCGACGACACCGCGTCGTCCTGGAGCATGTCCACACTCCTCAGTGTAAAGTCCTCACAGGATTACCAGTTTTGAACGTACGTGGCTGTATGGTCGCTATGGGGATATACTGCTAATTAAGGTGATGGAGCGCTCCATTGTTGGATCCTCTTGTGTTCTTGGCGTAGCGAGTAGCGACAAATGCTGCAAGGTCTCGAGTTCAGACGTTCCGAGGTGTTAACCTTGTCACGGAACGCCAAAACGAACAGCGAGAAGTCGGATGCATCTGCGGCAAGAGCTAAGCGAGGTCGTCTGCATCTTGGTGGAACTGAGAAGATTGGAATTATGCTCCTGGAACTTATCTACAACTTTTGGATCAGAAGGTAACAGACAAATTTGTGATCAACTCCGTCGGTACAGGTCATTGCGAGTGTCTGTACATACACAGAGATCCAAAATTAAGGTTCACAGAAAGCTCAAGCTACATATTTGTTTGGATGACCGACCAGTGAGGTTCAAATGGTGCTAACATGGCTCCAAATTCCGTATCTTGTGCAAACAAGATACTCCCTCCGTTTTTTAATATATGACGCCGTTGACTTTTTTCGTTACGTTTGACCGTTCGTCTTATTCAAAATATGTATTTAAATAGCTAAGTATATAAGTTAACCTTAAAGTGCTTTTGATGATGAATCCAATGATATTCATTTCACATTCAAAAAGTAATATTTAAATCTATATTATTGGTCAAAGATCAATAAAAAAAGTCAACGGCGTCACATAATTAAAAACGGAAGGAGTATTCCCCAAGGACAAGAGGATAACTCTTCAGTTTTGTCAGATTTACAAATGGGTAGGTAATTGCAAAGGTTGCTTTTTTGGACTGCTGATCGGTATTTTTGACCACATTCTTTTGTTGTTTGCCCCTGATACTATTCTGCTTCTCCAGTGTGCACGAAGTTTAATATGAGGGACTAGGGAGGGAAGGCCGCAAGGAGAAGATCCAGTTGGTTCTTGTTTACAGTTAAAACATGTTTATCCTGTTTGTTTCAGCTGCCCAAACAAGGCCTCCCTCAAACACACATAAGAGCTGCATATCTTTGTATTATAGGGAATAGAATGATCCATACCCCAAAAAAAAAAAACCTCTCTTACTAGGACCAAAGTAAGAGGGATTATTCATAAAAAAAAGGACTTGACTCTATTTGTTTCAGTATCTGCAGGCTTTTAAATTAGAAAAGCCAAAAGCTGCAACAAACCGAATTCTAAAAAAATGGCTTTTGAAACCCTGAACATGGCTCCAAAATCCGCTTTCATGTGCAAATTAAACAAGATCATCCCGGAGGACAATAGGATAACACTTCAGTTTTGTCAGGTTTATAAAGGGTAGGTGATTCAAAGGTGAGGCGAAAACGGAGAGGGGAAATGATAAAAGATGAGGCGAAAGAGATCACATGTTTTGGGCTGGATTCAATCGATAGCTTTCCCAACAAAATTGACCGGTGACCTGCGAGAGACGTACGTCCCCTTTTGCGGTCGTTGATCGCTTGATTAAGATTTGAGGGGCACCACCTTTTGTTAATGCCTTGATAAGAATTCATATAGGTCACGGAATCACATCGGCGCCAGCGCAACTGCAGTAGAAACACTTATGTAAAACAAGTAAACTTTTGCCATTAGACACGATAACAGATGCTGATGCAACATGATTTCCAAATGAGTAGTGATATATCTAGCTCACGTACGACTCGTGAATCACGCCCGTTAGCGAGTTTTTTTTTTTGTCCAACAACCACAGATCAGAGCAGGTCATATATATCTGAGTCTACTAGCTCAGCCATATGCATAGCAATTTTCCCTTCCTGTTTTGTCGTGGCTTGATTCAGCCACGGCAAAAGGCTAGTGAGATGAGATCTTGCTCTCTTTCAACTGATGAAGCTGTGGCCGATTCTCGTTCAAAAAATTAGATCCGTCATGACAGTGAGTTCTAAGATGGTGGATCTTATGGCTTCGACAAATTTTGGCGTCTCTCATCAGCGGTTCGAGAGGACATGGCTTTCAATTTGGTTCCTATCATTCGGTGGATTCAATTGAATAAATGATGTTGAACATGAGTAAAATTCTTTGATGTTGTGTTTTGTTTATCTTTCAGAGTCTTGATGTGTACTTCTTCAAATTTTAATATAATCCCTTGATTGATACGAGTGGATTAAAAAACATATATAGAATAGATTAACGGTTAACTGACTGAATCAGAGTTTGCTTCAATCATGACGAACCGTCAGAGACTAGCGAATGTGATTCAGTGGAAAACGGCTCGGCGAGCAACCAAAAGAGGCGGGAAAAATGTCGTGCCCTCATCGTTCGACGCCATGAAACTCCTTGCCTGCTAAAGCGACCCCTGCTCCTTCACACAAAAGGGCTTTCCTGACAACAGGAGGGTTAAATTGATACGTAAACCAATAGGCCAGAAAGGAAGAGGAAATGTATCTGTCTGTCTCTGTCAGAGTCTTTGAAGCCATTAGAAAACCTTGAAGAATAACAAAACGGGAGAGGAGCGAAGCAGAGGAGCAATTCCACTTTGACTCTTCCGGCCTGCGAAGAAATGGATGCCGGATTGGTTGGCTCCCCCTCACAGCCATCTCCCTTTCATGATGCAGAACAGCAGCACGAGCAGAGACAGACACACCTAGGTGAGGTCCGATCTGTAAAAACCAGCCATCGTGTGCGCAATTATTGTATAAAAAAGAGGGAGAAATTGGAACGAGTGGCTGGCGAAAACAGTTGACCTTGAGCTTAATGCCCAGTTTAATCAGTTTTCTCTAGCGTTGATGTTGGCTCTTGACCTTAATTGTGATGAATGAAACGGTCTTATGACTGCATAATCCTTGAACAGTGGTGACAGTTGCAGCCCCCCTTTTTTTTGTTTGGTAAGCAGAGTAATAATTGTTGTATACAAATGCAATTGGGAGGCAGATGATGCCTTGCTGTGACCTACGTCATTGTGTTGAGTAATCAGTAGTATTAGAGACACTAGGGTCAAGCTTCAGATTGCATGGTCCTTGTGATGAAATTCAGCTTAGCAAGAGATTAAAAAAAACACATTTCTGTGGTTCAGCAGGTTCAGATACCTGTTCTTTTTACAAGAGAAATATCTCCTTTCCGGTGACATACTGACGTTGTCTATATGTCCAACACACCATGCATCTACTCCTTTAATTGGCTGGACAAAGGCTTTCTGTTCAAAAGCTTTGAACCAAACTAGACCGTACCATTCAAGACATCTTAAATCTAATATTGAAATATTTTGTACTAATGGAATCCAATTCACCTACAGCAATGTGCTGTGCCAGGACCACTTTTGCCTATGGATTGAGAAGGACAAGCATTAGCGGCATGCGCCTGAAAATAACACGCAACACTTGAACTCGTTGATGGAGCTACATTGTCGCCTTCTTTTAGATCCTCGAAACTAACTTTATCTTGTTCCATCCTGTCACCCATGATCCGATCAAATCATGAAATAAACGGTCCTAAAAATCCATGAAAGATATGGATTTATCATTTGCCGCGCTGTATTAACACTATTTGCCACCAAAATTTGAAAAATCCTACTAGGAATACAGCAGCCAATTTACATGTGAAATGAACACCCGTATACTGTTTTTGTGCGTGGTACAATGGTCCAATAATTCTAAGCGCATGCGATGTTGATGTGAATTCTCAAGAAATGGGGAGCGGCGCCAAGGACTCGAGCATGCTGTCAGGCGTCAGCATTATTGGGAGTTTTCAGCAGCTCATGGGTTCCTTTGACCCAGCTGCTGCAGACAGAACTGAAGGCGGCTTACTCGGACCGGCAGAGCCAGGGAGAGTCCAACGGCCAAGGGCTTGTGCATGCACGTTGGGAGCCTTGACCTTCCGAGTCATCAATCTCGCCAATTACAGAACTTTCTTTTATCAGTTTTTCCAAAACCAAGAGTTTTCTTCTAGTATTAACGTTTAATTTTTCTTCTGAATCCCCGAGCATCAGTCGCAACTTGCAACTCTTGTGGTCCTGGTGCACTGCTGTAACTTTTGTACTGCTGTATGGCCAGGAGAAGACCTGGCCTCGAGACCAAACCGAACAAGAATTTATCTCATCCTCCAAAGAAGGAAAAAAGTTGGCAGTTGATTTGGCGTCATTTCGAGCTCCACGAAGATTTTGGTTGTTGCTAGTACGCACGATGTGAGCAGGCCACAGGTGTACCAAACCATATCCGTGCCGCATTTGTTTCTTCTCGAGAAGCGGACGCTACGAACGCCTTGTGCGCGCGCTGGTACGGAATTGTCGCAAAAGATATTCCCCGACCTTGGCCCAGTTGCAAGAAAACACGGCGCTGGATCCAAACGAAACGACACCGCAGACCTCTGCAATCCATGGAGATCGCTCATAACTACACAGTAGTTTAGTGGTTTGCTGGGAGAAGACGCAGACCGAGTACAGTTTTGTACGGCCTGTACGCAGCTTGCAAGCGCCCGGTGGTGCCTCGCCGGCAGTCTGAGTGCTTGTCACGGGCGTCGGAATTTCCCGTGAAAACCGTGAAGAAATGGCGTTGGAAGAAAGGAGGATGAACATCGACAGAACGAGGACGGACACATGCAGCCACCGAACTTTTTTGGTTCTCAAGTTGCCTTCACCGACCTGGTTCGTCTTCATCCCCTCCGTTCCTGCATTATTGTCCGCAGAGAATCATATATACGGAAAGAAGAATCATATGGTTTTTTTCCTCTAAAAAAAAGAGGAAGAAGAAGCACATGGGAAGAAGACCTCTTCGTTGTGCCGTTGATTTAATATTCCTGAAGAGGCACAAGCTGCCGATGCTTCGTTCACCTGCAATTTGATCATTGGAACATGTAGCAGCGCGCGTCAACTGAATGGGATCCTTATGTGCGTTTGTTTAACTCATCAAGGAGTGGCATCACCATCCTACCCAAACCATATAGTACTGCTAGTTTGAACTTGTACATGAATCAAGAAATAAAAAAAGAATCAGTAAAACGCCGATAACGCTGGACCTCTTGTGCTACCGTAAACATCGATGCGTTTCGCACATGGATAATGCTCCTGCTGGCAACCGAGAGAGGCTTTCGCTAAGCAGCGACACGTGTTTCTACCAAGCACCCAGCTGCCCATTGCTTAAGGCCTCCTTTGAAACGCAGGATAGGAAAAAACAGAAACAGGAAAAACGCGGGAATCGAAATGGTATGCTCTTGGAAACCTATGGAAACAGAAAACATAGAATCATAAAAGAGAAGCCCTTTGGTAGCACCATAGGAAAAAACAAAGGAACCGAAGCTTGCACATCATTTTTTGCCTATTGTTTGAGTCAAATAATCAGTCATTAGGCATATTCACTAAGGCTAATTGAAGTGAAAGAACAAAAGTACTAGCTTGCGCATGGTCAAGGAACAGCAGATGGAATTGCATGTCGTTGTAAAAGCATGCGCTGGTGCTAAGAAGGGCTGCACGCCGTAGTGGATTATTTTATTATTGCCTGTTTATGGTTCAAAGCGGCACATGACAACACAATTAGCAGCGTGCATCAGTGCTTCGTCTTCACGCAGGAAATTTTCCAAGAGCTCAGATCTCATGCTATCTTTCCTGTGAAATTGAGCAAAGGAATCCAATCCTATAGATTTTTCCCTCCAATTTTCCTGTGAACCAAAGGGCTACGTAGGAAAAAATCCTTAGGAATCTAAATCCTTCAAAATTCCCATGAAATTCCTTCAATCCAAAGGACCCCTAAATCGGCAAGACAGAGCACGACCCGCTGTTTGGTTCAGCCGGCCCCTTGTTGCACGACGGATTATTATTCATCTGTTTCCAAATTCCAGCGAAAGTCGACCAACTACTGCTACTGCTGGCTGCCTCGGCGCCGGCGCTTCTCCGAAAAGGGGAAGAGCCGGTGCTTTTTGGGTTTCGGCGCACGGATCGGCCGCGCCGCAGCCAGCCCGTACGATCCTTATCCGTCCGTGGCGGGCGCCGCAAGTAAACGGAATCAATTCATTCATTGTTGGTTCACCGTCCTCAGAAACGGCGTCCCGTTATCCCGTGACGACGATGACGCGGCCAGGCGCGGGGCCCACAACCAAGTGGCTGACACCCACGGTTCTGCCGGGACCCGAGGCCGGGGCCCGCGCCACCTTCTCCTCCTCCCCGTCTCCAGGGTCAAAACCTGGAGATATTTCCCTGTGCATCCGGAGCCTGACCCCGCCCGGCTTTACTGCACCCCGCTGGCGCACGGGCCCGGGGAGATTAGAAGCCGGCAGATCTCGACGGGTGCGACCGGGCCAGGTGCGCGGCTCGACGCGGTGAGGGGCTGAAGGGGCGCGCGCGGGCACGCGAAAAGAGAGAGCGCGCCTAAGGGCCCACCTGGCGGCTGCCGGGCCCGCAAGGGTGGACCCGGCGTCGCGACTGCCAGGGATGGCCGAAATGCGAGCGGAGGGAGGTGGTGGACTGGTGGGTGAGAATAAAGCGGGCAGGCCTCACCGCAACCTCCCCGTCTCGCTCTACGCCCCCACTCTTCCTCTTCTCTTCTTCCCCCCCACGCCGGCGGAAGAGAAGGGAACCCAGCCAGCCCAGAGCGCGCTCGCGCGTGGCATGCTAGAGTTCGGCCTCGGGATTCGGCTGTTGTAGAGCCCGCTCTGTCCGACAACCGCACGCCGCTTGCCGGCCGGGTTCGGCGAACCGTCCGCCATGGGTGGGCTCGAGGAGATCAAGAATGAAGCCGTCGATCTGGTGAGGAATTGCTGCATCTCGTAGTGGTTTATCGACTTAGGATGCTTTGCGCTGCCCCGAATCAGAGTTTTCTCTTATTAGGTGTTTAGTCTCTGCTTACAGTCATTTTTTTTTTGAGTCGCTCTGCTTACAGTCGTGTGATGGTTGGTTGGTTGCTTTGACTTTTTGTTTTCCCTGCTCGTTCGTCTCCCTCACGGACGCCGGAAAACAAGCGGTAGACGGTGGGAACTCAACTCATCACGAACCCTGTTTCTCGAACATACGAACACACCAACCTCTTTTTCGTTTCGAAATAACTTTGAAAAAAAAGGGGGAGGGATCGATAGTCTAGTTCACGGATAGATTTGTGTCTTTCCATTCATCCGCAAACATGGCCGCAGAGGAAGGGCGCTCGCTGTGCCTTTACTCCCAATCTACCTGCGGCTTTTCGTCGCGGGGAAGGGCCACCTGTCCGCGGCCATGTTTCATCCCGTGTTTGCTCATGTGAGCTGTTTGTTTCAATGCTCACAGCTTGTTGCCTCACCGCCCTCCTTTCTTTGGAGATCCCTCTAAACTTTGCTCACTTAATTGCTGCTTTCATATCCCGTATTTATTACGTTTCCACCTCCGTGAAATAAAAATATACTATACCATTCAACCTTAGATCTGTGCCTACTTCTATGCTTTTTAGCTACAAATAATTAAAAATATACTACGGCTGTGCTTTTGGATTTCTTTAGTAGGCATATATTCCATTTAATAATTTCCTATTCCTAAGCGAATAGTTTAATAGCAGCCATATGTGTACGAAATTGCGTCCAAAAGTCAGAACTCCAAAAGTTCTTAGCACGGGGCACGCTAATCTATAATTAATCATGCTGCTGGGATTAGCCGTTAACTTTCCCAAGAAAAAGAGGTTAGCCGCTAACCACCGCCATGGAGCGCAGAGGAAATCCGTGCTCTCCATCTGTTTCCTTTGTTTTCTCATTGTTGACCCAGTGGTGCTACAGCCGCCCGACCCCTGGCTGCCTGCTCATCTTTTTGTTTCGTCCACTTCGGCCGGTCCACATGCGCCTGCACGCCGGAAACGGAGCCACATCCCCCGCTCGCACGCGTCTTGATGCAGCCTGGCCTGGCCGCGCCGCGAGCGTAGCTGGTCACACGTGGGAGGGCCCACACTGTTTTTGTTTGGCTGACATAACGGACCCATGTTGCAAGGTGTCGATCTCAGCTCAGTCACTAATGGCGTTTGTGTTTGCAGGAGAACATCCCCATAGAGGAGGTGTTCGAGCAGCTGAAATGCACCCGCGAGGGGTTGTCCTCCGACGAGGGGGCGCAGCGTCTCCAAATCTTCGGCGCCAACAAGCTCGAGGAGAAGAAGGTAACAGCATGGTTCTGTCTGATGCATGTGTTTCGTTTGGGTTGAATGCATATGTATCCAGTCAATTGAAACCTACCTGTTCTTGTGTTGCGCAGGAAAGCAAAATTCTGAAGTTTTTGGGCTTCATGTGGAACCCACTCTCGTGGGTCATGGAGATGGCCGCCATCATGGCCATTGCACTCGCCAACGGCGGTGGCAAGCCCCCGGACTGGCAAGACTTCGTCGGTATCATTGTGCTCCTGGTCATTAACTCCACCATTTCCTTCATCGAGGAGAACAACGCTGGCAACGCCGCTGCCGCTCTCATGGCCAATCTTGCCCCCAAGACCAAGGTGAGCCCAGCTGGAAATTATTCTTTTGAGAAAATGAAACAGTCTTGAATAAAGAAATGGGAAAATACATGAGCTTATTCCATGATACTGTAGCCATGATATTTTCACGGAATAGTTGCAATCTAGTGGAAGAAGGAATCTTTCTTTATGCTTTTAGGTCGAAAAGTTTCAACCATGCCATGTCCAACTTCAGTTATCAATGGTCCATCGGTTGAGGGCATATGTTCCATTATTGAGGAAATGATAGGGACACATCTTTTGGATACTGTTTATAATTGGCATAAAGAATATGGAATATTTAGTGCATCTTAGGTGGCATGTACAGCTTTATTTGGCCTTGTTACATCAGGTTCATAGTCATCAGAAGACTAAGTACATTGTATTCTTTAAACTAGCCATTCAACCCGTGCACATGCACGGGCTAGAATTATAGTCACTATTTTTTTTAGATTACATTTTTTACTTTTGTCTTTAAGGTTTTTTGTTCTTCTATTTTTTTTTTTGTTGATCTGAGAAACATGTTACAGGTAGGTTACCAGGTTGAAGGTAGATTTTGCTTTTAATTTATCTATTTACGATATTATGGGCCTATTTTCTAGTTGTATGGGATTGGATTATAGTTGTTACATTATTTTAATTGATTTTCTATTTTTTTACTTTGGAGCGTCGAAACCTGATATAGGTAGGATTTCAGGTTGAAAGTAGAAAACAAATACTCCGATGGTTGAGGAGCAAAAGTAGGATTCCGTTCTAGGAGGGGCTTATGTCTTATTAGCTAGTTGGGGGTGCAATAGCTTGCCAAGTTGATTATATATTGCTGGTCCCAGAGGATTTTGAACCACAATGGGATTGAGACACTGCCAACTCTAGGAAATCCATGGATCTTTTGGAGCTTCTCATTGTTACCTCCAGAAATCTATGGATATGTAAGTGTGGAAGTTTTAATCATTTTTAAGTAGTCATTTTGTTTTTATTTTGACTAAAATAGATACTTAAATTTTTATTTAATTTCATAAATTCAAGTTTCAGGCGTCTGATATTTTACATTTTTCAATATTTTATAATATTGTTTTTGCCCCATTTAAATACATTTAAGTGTCAAATGAAGATGAACCTTTCATATTTCGATTTTCCAAATCAGCTTAGCGACAGTCACAATACTGTGGTAGGATCCCGGCCCCTTCTACTTCCGTGTCTCTTTCCGTCTTCCTAATTGATCTGGAGCTACGTCGTCATTATCGCAGATCTGATATAAGTAGTTTTCCTAGGCTCTGGCGAGCTTAGCTGAGGATTGGTTCATCTACAGGAGCTATGTTGTGAATTTATTGTGGTATGTAGTAGTGCGTTGAGTAGATTTTATGGAGATGAGGCTTGCTTTGTTTAAGAGTCCGGCCATTGAAAGTTCATCGGCGGCCACTGGTTATGGCATGCATTGGCTACAGGATCTCTATTTTTGTTTTGTTGTTTTTCAATTATTTCTCGCTTGCAAAATTCAGTATATATTATGTGTCTTCGTCTAGTGTCATGTATCTTCTTGTTTTTTTTTTCAGACTGAAGTTTGCTTGATGATTATTTTCCTTCTTTCAATTCACCTTCGTCTATGCTACTTACATCGCTATTCTCCAATTCTGAGTTTGATGTCTCTTTGTTTCAATATTTGGTAATACCTTCCTGCAAGGAGAAACATGAAGTTAAATCCAGTGATGTCTGTGAAAAAAATGTATGGATAACAGCAAAGCACCTTTTTTTTACCTTTTCAAATTTACTTGTTCTATTAGCGTATTTTCTTTTTCCTTGCAACTTTGTACTTTTGTACTTGCTTTTAGATGCTTCATCATCTTGAAGCTTGATAACACGTTTTCTCTCACTGTTCTATTTCTGCTGCTTTTCTCTATATAGTTTCAGTTTCACCATCCTCTTGCAAATGCATAATATCCATTGCTCCTTGAGGCTCCATCTTAATGACATAATCCTTTGGGTGTTTTGTTAATGTAGCCTGTGAAGAAAAAGGTTAAGGTAATTACTTGGAGCAATTGAAGCAATGAAAGTTAAAATAAAAGAAAAGCTTTATACTTTTTTAATGAGCTAATGTATGGTGAAAATTAAATTGTTACCTTCATATGTCTAGCAGTAAAGGTAGTTGAATCCTTGGTATGTGGAATAAATAACTTTGAAGCAGTATATTCTAGTTGAAAACTTGTGAAGTTATAATCTGTCAATCTGAATTGATAAATTAGTTTTTTCCCAAATAGTTTCTGAATTGATTTTGGAAGCTCCATAATGGCTTGGTTAATTGAGGCTATCATAAATTTTGCTGATTCTATAATTAGCATCTGAGCTTCCTTGTCAAAAGTATGAAGTTGCATTTTCTGTTGAATCACTTATTTCAAGCTTAATTTTGTATCTGCGATTGGGAAAACATTATGTTACAATAGATATATTAGTATGAAAAGTAGTGCTAAATAATACTAAATTACTTACCGTCCTTTCAGATTAGCCTTCTTATCACACTTTCTGCAAAATTAATGATCAGAATTTTTCAAGTTGCTTCTTGCATCTATCTTCGCTGCATGAGATGTATTACCAACCATATTTTTTATTAACTGTTGTAGTTGTCGCTTCAATAGTAAATATTCTTTCCTGCAAAATTTGTTCATTTGTAACGTCGTTCATTAGGATCAGACAACTGCATACCTGGTTTGATGAGTCAAACAGAACTGAATTTAGTTATTCCAAAGTTTTTCTATTGAACTGAATTTTCTCCTCCAATGTCCCATTTAGATGGTTCTCTTTTTGTATGCCTTTGCTAACATATTCGATTGAACAAATACTATTCGCATACAAAAAAAATTGTTTATATTTTAATTTTCATATCACAGCTTAAAATCAAAGAAATGATATTACCTTTTTTGTACATCCATAGCTTTGGGAATAGGTAAATCTATATTAACTTGTGTTGCATTGGTTGATGATAGAGAGTACCCTGCAAATATCTAAGTTATTAATTTAGGATTGTCATGCTTAATGATAATTATATGGCTGTTGTTACAAAGACTTACTGCCAAATTTCTTCACAATTGTTGATGTCACTATGATAATATGAGATGTTGACTTAGCATCGACTTTATCCACTTTGTTGTTCCATAATCTAACTTTAACTTCTTTATTGGACATTGGAATGGAGCAAATAAATCACTGTGAAACAATATGCAGTTTAAAGTACTGAACCAATGATTGTGCATAATCATTAGAAACAATTAAAGATTACATTCATTTTTTTAGCTTACTCAATTTGGATGACAATGTCATGTATTTTGGATAGCCCAAACTGTTTCTTCATTTCTTCGACTGGTCCAATGTATGAGCCGACTCCTATAATATCTGTTTAAACATAAACATTACTACTCATGCAAAAATAATTTAAATAAGCTAGTCATATTATTATAACTGACAGATAAATGTAAATAAGCTAGTCATATTCATTGATTCTCATAGAAAGAATATCTGTGTTGAAGAACTGGAAACTATATCTAGGAATATCATCTGAATCTTTCAGCTTGTCTTCACAGTAGTTGTCGGCAAGAATTTTACTATCTTTTATTTTCCACTGGTTGATATGATTTTGCTTCTGGTGTGACTTTAACATTCGATAGGGATTACACATTGCCTTCTTGAATCAATGGTTTGAATTTTCCCATACATGCCTTATTGACCACTCCGTGCATTACTGTGCCCTGTATTGACATAATCTCATTAGCTTGTAAACTCAAAGTAACTACAAAAATAAATTTTAATCACATTGAAGAATCATTATACCTCTTGATCAATCAGTATCATATCGAGGCTTAGAAGTTCTCCACTACTCAGCAAGAATAGCATCCCATAGTCTTGTTACCCTTGCCTTTATTGACCATAAATTATTTCCTGGCCTTATTTCTCTTAAAGTTTATTGCGCCATTGCACTGTTGGTAACTGAAACAGAAAGACTTGACATGAGAGGATAAATTTTATATGATCATGATTAATGATCGTATGGTGGTACCAAGACAAAATTGTTTTGCATGCATAACTATATTATGCAAACCTGAACATGGATGATCGTTCCTGGTGACTGAATCAGTAGTAACAAATCCTTGAAAGAAGAAACACAAACATGTTACGGCTAGAATTTGTCAAGTTGAACCTGCAGACAATAGAAGAGGAAAGCATCTGTCGATGAAAAAAAATAGTTGAAAGTAGAAAAGGGTTGTGCCATACGTGTGAGATCGAGAATCATGTGCTGCCTGAGATGTGTATCTCCTGGTTTATATATATCATTATATACTGATATCTCTTGTTTGATTTTGAGTCTGATTAGAGTTGAGTCGTGGGTTTTGAGGACAGTTAGATTTCGTGATTTATGGCTGCAGTCGGGAGTCCACTTCTTATACCATAATTGTACGCAGCATGTGCCGTATTATGTATGAGATAGCCAGGCTGCCCTTGAATACGTGATGATTTTGCAATGAGATTCTGCTGTTGGTGCCGTGAGAACCATGAGTCCGCTTCCTACACGAATGCCTATATGCACCGGCGGCCCCTTCTATACGTGTTGGTTATGAACATCTAATGGTCATGATTTGTTTAATGTCTAAATATACGGTCGGATGTTTTGCTTTTTTGTGGTAATTTCTAGGATTTTTCACCGATTAATGTGGAGGCACCGAAAGGAGCCTCTAATTAGTAAATATAAGATTTGTTTGATGTGGAACTGGATGTCAAGTCCTAGTTTCTTTCTTATGCATGTTAGATCTTATCCTTGGTAGAATGATATGCAGCTATAGAGTCTTGCTCGTGGAATTATTGCATCACAATTCATGTCAACTGGCAGAACGCTGATCTCAACTTTGCCTGCTGTCCAGGCGTTTATGTGTTTTTTCTGATTGTGGTAGAGAAGGACAACGTGTATGACATCGCTCTGCCTGGATATCCTTGTCATGTTGATGTTTTGTTTATTTATTCAGCATGATGCAAGTCAAACAATCCGAAATGTATTTGGTACCAGGATGCAGACATGTAGAAAATGACACCCTTGAAATACGCTACACAAGTTTTAAACAAATTTAGATTATGTTATTCAACATATTTGACCATCTGATTAACCATGTTGGTTTTGTCTGCTGTTCTAGGTTCTGAGAGATGGCCGATGGAGTGAGCAGGAGGCTGCAATTTTGGTTCCGGGTGACGTCATCAGCATCAAGCTTGGTGACATCGTCCCTGCCGATGCTCGTCTCCTCGAGGGTGATCCCCTCAAGGTTGATCAGTCTGCACTTACCGGAGAGTCCCTTCCGGTGACCAGGGGCCCTGGTGACGAAGTCTTCTCAGGCTCAACATGCAAGCAGGGTGAGATCGAGGCTGTGGTCATTGCCACCGGAGTGCACACCTTCTTCGGCAAGGCTGCTCATCTTGTGGACAGCACCAACCAGGTCGGCCACTTCCAGCAGGTCCTCACTGCAATCGGGAACTTCTGTATCTGCTCCATTGCGGTCGGTATTGTCATCGAGATCATCGTCATGTTCCCGATCCAACACCGTAGGTACCGCAGCGGAATTGAGAACCTGCTGGTCCTCTTGATCGGTGGTATCCCAATTGCCATGCCAACCGTGCTCTCAGTCACCATGGCCATTGGCTCTCACAAGCTGTCACAGCAGGGTGCCATCACTAAGAGGATGACTGCCATTGAGGAGATGGCTGGCATGGACGTGCTTTGCAGTGACAAGACTGGCACACTCACCCTTAACAAGCTCAGTGTTGACAAGAACCTCGTTGAGGTGTTTGCAAAAGGTGTTGACAAGGACCATGTGTTGTTGTTGGCTGCAAGGGCCTCGAGGACTGAGAACCAGGATGCCATTGATGCTGCCATGGTTGGTATGCTTGCTGACCCTAAGGAGGCCAGAGCTGGTATCAGGGAGGTGCACTTCTTGCCTTTCAACCCAGTTGACAAGAGGACTGCTCTGACATATATTGATGAGAATGGCAACTGGCACCGTGTCAGCAAGGGTGCTCCTGAGCAGGTTAGACTGCTTTTGTGTTCCCTATTTCTACAAAAGAGAATTCCACCAATGTGCACATTGTTCTTTCAGCTTGATTAATTATTGTTTCTGTTAAACAGATTGTTGCCCTTTGTAACTGTAAAGAGGATATGAAGAGGAAGGTTCACGCAATTATCGACAAGTATGCCGAGCGTGGACTTCGTTCGCTTGCTGTTGCCAGACAGGTATCTTGGCTGGTGTTCTTCACAATGATTTTTCTGTTGTAGTGAGCAGTGAGCCAAATTCTTATACCATGTATGACCGTGCTGCAGGAAGTACCTGAGAAATCAAAGGATTCCGCTGGTGGACAATGGCAATTCGTTGGTTTGTTGCCCCTGTTTGACCCCCCAAGGCACGACAGTGCTGAGACCATCCGCAAGGCTCTGATTCTTGGTGTTAACGTCAAGATGATCACTGGTATATTCATTGGCTATACCGAATGAACTAGGTATTTTATTTTGCGGGTCTTTGTGTAAGAGCTGAATGTGCGCTTTATTGTACTTCAGGTGATCAGCTTGCCATTGGTAAAGAGACAGGAAGGAGGCTTGGCATGGGTACCAACATGTATCCTTCCTCTGCACTGCTCGGCCAAAACAAGGACTCTACGCTTGAAGCACTTCCTGTAGATGAGCTCATTGAGAAGGCCGACGGCTTTGCTGGAGTCTTCCCTGGTGCGTCTTTGTCAAGTACCTAATTTTTCTTTGTGTTATGCAAATATTTTATTTGCTTAATTGATGGGATCTTTTGTTATGCAGAGCACAAGTATGAGATTGTGAAGAAGTTACAAGAGAAGAAGCACATTGTTGGTATGACTGGAGATGGTGTCAACGATGCCCCAGCTCTTAAGAAGGCCGACATTGGTATTGCTGTTGCGGATGCTACTGACGCTGCAAGGGGTGCTTCCGACATTGTCCTTACTGAGCCAGGTCTTAGTGTCATCATCAGTGCTGTCCTCACTAGCCGATGCATCTTCCAGAGGATGAAGAACTATACCGTAAGTTCTTTTCTTCATAATCCAATAGTCATGCAGCATGTCCTGTGTTCCTCTTCTTTTTTCTTTTTTTTTTGTGGGGGCAAGCAATGATTCTGAATCTTTTCTCTATGTCATCTTCTAAATTACCAGATTTATGCTGTTTCCATCACCATCCGTATTGTGGTAAGTACCTGATACCATTTTTAAAATAAAATATAAACCTTATTTTCTCTCCAACCTAATGTCAATTTCTATTGCAGCTCGGATTTATGCTTCTTGCTTTGATCTGGCGATATGATTTCTCCCCCTTCATGGTCCTTATCATTGCCATTCTCAATGATGGTATGTGTTCTTGTTTTATTACTAGTTTTTCAAATACATTTCTAGTGTTAGCGTCACTTCTCATGTCTCATAAATAAATGCAGGTACTATCATGACAATATCCAAGGACAGGGTTAAGCCTTCACCCTTGCCTGACAGCTGGAAGTTGAAGGAAATCTTCGCTACTGGTATCGTGCTTGGAACCTACCTTGCTATTATGACTGTGATCTTCTTCTGGGCCATGCACAAGACCGACTTCTTCACGGTAAGTACTGAAATCTACCTAGACAAATATTTTAGCGCTTTATTGGACATGCTACATAAAAGCTAACGTTGACACCAGTCAGCCTACAACAGCTCCATTTCATAGCATTCTGGACGTGCTCTGCATTATTCATTTGATTGGTTGACAATAGAGATAATTATGGCTGACGACTTCTTTGAGACTTATTAAGTTGTAGAGATAAGCTAGGGGAGATCAGCTTATATAATCTGAGTGGGAAACAAACAGGGCATTAACTCACAAGTCAAGAGGCTAGATATTTCTGCGTCTCAGTTTGCATTACATAACTTCATAGTATTAGAAATATTTATACAGAAATCTGCATCAAAACTAACACAGCATGAACCATATAAGCTAAATTTCAACAGCAAAAGGAATAAGAAAATATTAATCCATTGGTGTTACTAATTAAATGATAGACTTGTACCACATAAATTGTATCAGACATATTTACAGAGAAACTACTAGTTTCAAAAGAAAAAAAAAAAGATTCAAATAATCCCATTTTTACAGTTACTTTGAGAAGGATAAAAAAAAGATATTTGGTAGCAAATCTCTGGCTGAAAGAATCATCAGTCAAAATATTCTCCACATATCATAACATGAACTAAAATTGGAAAAATTTCCACAGCTCGTAATGTGTTGTTCCCTGCACTTCAAACTAGCTATTGAGCTCCTCGGACTCAGTTTGACAACATCCAATACCTAGTAGTTGCATCAATCAACCAGTAGCACTATATCCTTGTGTACTATCGTGTACCTAAAACAATGAAAATGAAATCTGGACCACCCTATGTTCCATGCTGTACAAAATTTGAGCTAAAAACCATGCACTGGACTAGAACGATCCAAAGCAGAAATACTTCTTTCCTATTTTTCCAAATTTACTGGCAGGCCTCATTTTCGGAGACTTCTCGCTGTTCTGGGAGCTATCTGAACTGTTGGAATGGCTTCGTTTCACATGACTGGTTGGGAAACAGGAAGATATAGAAGAACTTGGCTGCTGACACTCCTTGCTAGAATGTTGATCTCCATCACCTCTTTGCACTTGCTTTTGCTGTGAAGTTCCAGCCACCGTGGCATTGTCACCATGGATATGAACTAATCCTGAAAGAAAAGAATTGAAATACTATAATCAAACAAATGGCGTTGTCAACTGGACAGAGTAAACAGTTACGCCCCTACTTACTAGCTCAGCTGTGTTCAATGTCAATAGGCTTGTTAAAAGGGTCCATTGTTAGTGGAACTTTTCAGTTGAAAGGTTTGATGGTTCTACTATTTCCAAATTATTATCCAAATCCCAACATGTTCCTAGTTTTCTAGAATAAACCAAATAATGATCTTTACTTCTTTAGCAACATCTTAAAATTCAGATAACTTAACATAAGAGCTGTTACCTTGTTCTGTCGGACTGATGACCACATTTGACGCTAAGCTTCATTAATCTCATCATTCCATATGAACTCATGCCTGGACTAAGTTGTAACTATTTATTATGTACCTTTTTGCAGGACAAATTCGGTGTCAAACCTATCAGGGACAGCGAGGATGAGATGATGGCTGCTCTGTACCTCCAAGTTAGTATTGTCAGTCAGGCTCTCATCTTCGTTACCCGTTCCCGTAGCTGGTCCTTCGTCGAACGCCCTGGTTTTCTCCTGGTGTCCGCGTTCCTGCTCGCTCAACTTGTAAGTAGTAGACTGCTACTGAACAAACCGAAATTTATCTCCGTTTACACGTTATCTGAATCCCGTTTGTCCATGCAGGTTGCTACACTCATTGCTGTGTACGCCAACTGGGGCTTTGCCAGGATCAAGGGCATCGGCTGGGGCTGGGCTGGTGTCGTCTGGCTCTACAGCATTGTATTCTACTTCCCGCTCGATGTGTTCAAGTTCCTCATCCGTTTCGCACTGAGCGGCAAGGCTTGGAACACTCTCTTGGAGAACAAGGTACCCAATAATTTCGTTATTGGATCGCAATTTGACTGTCACTCGTCTTCGTCCAGCAAGCTGATGAAATTTTGAACTCTTGTGCAGACCGCGTTCACCACCAAGAAGGATTACGGTAGAGAGGAGAGGGAGGCGCAATGGGCCACCGCACAGAGGACGCTCCACGGCCTTCAGCCACCGGAGGTCGCCTCCAACGCGCTCTTCAACGAGAAGAGCAGCTACCGCGAGCTGTCGGAGATTGCCGAGCAGGCCAAGAGACGAGCTGAGATCGCGAGGCTGAGGGAGCTCAACACCCTCAAGGGCCACGTCGAGTCGGTGGTGAAGCTCAAGGGGCTGGACATCGACACCATCCAGCAGAACTACACGGTGTGAGACCGCCGGGATGTCGACGAAACCTTTGCCGCCCGTACTGGGACCGGAGCTCTGAATCTGATTAAAGAAATTTTTCGGTGAAAATCAAACGTGTGGCTGATGTGACTGAACAGCCCCTAGTTGTAAAGTTCTATACCACCAAATACTGCTATATGATGGTATGGTTGGGTTCCCGTCCGCCTAGGGAGTTTTTCTCTTTGCTGTCTTACTAGTGGAGTGCGCGTATTGTAATCGTTTCGCGTTTTTTTCCTAACTACCTGGTGATCTTGCGGAAAGCAAGATGGAGAAATAATGCAAAAATTTTCTGCCGAATGAATATGCATGCTCTCCCTTCGAGTTAATACAAACAACATGATTGTCTCTACCATTTGGGAACGGGAGCTCGACCAGTTTCTGTGTCTCCTGTTTTAACTAGTATCATGTCTATTGCTTCTGTAATGCCTTTCTAAGCGTGGTTCTTTATCTTCCAAATCAATCAGCTGTGTCAAAAGTCGTCTCAACTCGATCGTTTTCGGCTGTAATAGAATGCAAATCCAACGATCCTCCTACCTGCATTTCTTCTTCAGTGCATCTTCTTCCATCGAGGATGGGCGGTGCCTACGTACCCGGTTGAGCTCTGAACAGGAATTGCTCCCTGGTATCAGTCGAGCATAGAAAATTAGAAAGTAAAATTGTGCCGCTTCATAGGAAAGTTATAAGAGGCAAAGCACTGGGACCAGTGAAGCTCGATCTGGACGCTATAGCCTATAGCACTTTTTCTTTTGTTTTCGCGGGAACCTACAACAATGACACTGTGATGAAATTAACAAGCTATATACCTTAAACATGCAAACCGGTAATACAGGCACGGTACCGTTGAAAAACAAAAAGTGTGCTAGTATATCAGTCGTGTTCATACATTCTATCGTTACCACACACAAAAAAGTATTCTATACGCTACTACATGAGAACCGAACAATATACTAAGCGAATCGCACCAATGCCCCCAAAGCGATATAGTGGAATAGTTCACTCCCCCAATTGCCTTTCTCTTTCGCATCCAATACGGGTACGATCACAACCAGAATACCGCGCCACCGCCGAGCAAAAGCGCGCGCGAGACGTACGGAAAAAGCGAGCGCGCGCGTGGGGGCAGACGGCGGATGCTGCGCGCTCCGCACGTCGCGTCGCGCCGGCGCCGGCCGAAAGGCACGGGCCATCCGATGCGATCGATCGATCGAACCGGCACGCATGACTCCGCCGATTCACGAGCGCCCCTCGCGCGCGCGATGCTTTGCTTATCCCGCCAGGTCGTTTCGTTGCAATCCATCCTCCCGGTGCCCGGTGCCTGCGCTGCGCACCACCAGCCACCGGTAGTGCGCCCGCGTCGCTGGCACTGTCCTGTCCCTGGCGAGCGCAGCGCGGGCATCCTCCGCTACAGCCATTGGGAGAGAGGCATGGCGTTGGAAAAGCGGATTCCTGTTCCTGCCGTCGCGCGGACGCCGCTCGTCCATCCAAAGTGCAGGCGGGTGCACCATTATTCGTCGATCCATCCATCGTTCCGCTGCGTCACGGGCCATGCCATGCCACGCCTGGCTGTCCTTTATTCTCCCCAATCCGCCCAATATGCAGTGTTCTTGTTCCGTTGCCTTTGGATGCATGAACCGGTGCGCCCGGGTAGGCATCGCTTTTTTTTTTTTTCCCTCTTCCCCTGCCCCGTTGCTGTCTCTGTAGGAAAGAAATTGAGAATAGGAAGAAATACCACCTACTAGTACGTTGTTCGGTTCGAGTCATTTTCCACAGGATTTACGGATCACCACGCCAGCAGGCTACTAGCAAGCTACAGTATTCCTGGCCATGGGCTTCGAATAGCTAAAAGGAACAAGCCTCCACTGAAAGGACCGCTGAACGAACCTTTATTCTCTTGGAGTACAATTAGCCATCTAAGCTCTTTTGCTCCTGTTGCTGTTGGGACCAACCATTGTATTATGCAGCTCGAGTATTGTACCTAGTCTTTCTTCGCAAAAAAAAAAAGAGTATTGTACCTAGTCTTTCTTTTTGCAAAGAAAAAAGAGAGAGAAGAAGATCGTGTCGCTCGCACTGCTCGCGCCGGTTGATGAATGAACTGAAGGGTCTCCAATCACCAGGTACATTATGCAGATCCTCAGGGCCCAGAGATGACTGGAGGAGCTTAAAAGAGGAGACAGGCGCCAGCCGAGGCCGTGCGCGGGATAAGATATCTATCTGTCGATGTGGGGGTAGGCGCGCGGAAGCGAAGCGTTTCGCATCTCGCCTCGCTGCAGCGTCCAAAAGAAGTCGATGCTGGGTGATGAATGATGATGATGCAGAGCAAAGCTAGAGAAGAATTATTGACGAGCACGCAAAAGATTTGCAGCTGCAGTGTTATTAACGCTTGATGATTGATCGGTCCAAGACTAGTGCGGGCAGGGTCGGCAGATGAGGACGTTTCAAGAGCCGTGTGATCTCACTTTCTTTTGAATGAATGAGCGCAGCTGACTCAGCGAGGAAGATCGGTAGTGGCCGGTGCGTGCTTCCTATTTTTCAGAGGGAAATGATAACCGTGCAAGAAATTGGCGTTGATTCTGGCGAGCGGGTAGGATGGGATCAAGACCACTCGCGGTCCCAGAGCGAGATTCGAAATGCGCTTTTTGTTCCTGTCATCCTGGAAGAGAAAAAGTCTTTTTAATAACATGATATGCGAACCATGTCGTTTGTGGTCTGAACTTTTGGCCGGAACATCGAAATATAGTCTTTTTTAAAAAATGAAAAAAATGTTATGATCAAAAGCGCGCTTCACCGCTTTAGCAGCGTGGTATTTTTACAAAATGGACCTTTTCGTTAAAGTTTTTCACGTTTGGACCCCTGACGCAAAGAATTCTAAGAATGGACCCTTTTCTGAGCGCCACGTCTGTTGACGCTCAGGTTGCACAGGTGGGCGCCACGTCTTTTGGCGCCCATCTATGGGACCTGATCGCCAATGGTTCTGGCGCTCACCATGTCAGTTCAGCAATCGCGCGCGTGTCTGCGTCCAGGGGTGGGCGTCGTGTCTTTTGGCGCCCACCTATCTGACCTGGTCGCCAAAAGACACGGTGCCCAGAGAAAAGGTCAATTCCTGGAAATCTTTTCGCCAGAGGTCCAAAAGTGAAAAACTTTGTTCAAAGGGACCATTTTATAAAAAAACCACCTTTAGCAGCAGCAGACTGCCGCAGATGGGCCGCTTTCTTCAGGGAAGAAAGGGCTCGGCAAAATGAATCGCCATTGTACACGGTCCAGACGTGTGTGTCATGCGAGAGGGAAGCTCTCCATCTCTCTCGAAGCGTCTTCCTCCACACAGTAGCCCAAGGCGATTCGGAGGCGATTCTCCATTCCTCCGCCGGATTCTCCATTCCATTGCCAAATTGCGCGAGTTCGTCCTTTTTGTTGTGCCACGCCGATGTTAACACGAGTACTGGTCGCTAATTACGGCGGCGAGATGTCAGCCTCGATGGTCAAGTAGTACCTAAGAAAGACACATTTCGTTACTTGAGATCGATGCTACATAAGGATGGAGATATCGATGACGATGTCAGTCATAGAATTAAAGCTGGATGGTTGAAGTGGCGTCAAGATACAGGTTCCTCTGCGACACTAAAATGTCACAAAAGCTAAAAGCCAAATTCTACAGGACAGCGATCCGACCTGCTATGCTGTATGGAGCAGAATGTTGGCCAACTAAAAGAAAGCAGATCCAGCAACTAAGTGTAGCAGAGATGCGTATGTTGCGATGGATATGTGGCCACACAAGAAGGGATCGAGTCCGGAATGACGACATACGTGAGATTAGAGGTGGCACCAATTGAGGAGAAGATTGTTCAACATCGCTTGAGATGGTTTGGACATGTGCAACGAAGACCGGAGGAGGCGCCTGTACGTATTGGGATAATACGTCGTCCCGAAAATATGAAGAGAGGCAGAGGTTGACCACCTTTGACATGGGCAGAGTCGGTGAAGAGAGACCTGAAGGACTGGAATATTGCTGAGGAGCTAGCTACGGATAGGAGAGAGTGGAAGCAAGCCATCCACGTGCCGGAACCTTGATTTCTCTTTTTTTAATCTTTTTTTAAAAACCCTTTTGTTAAAAAAATATTTTTTCACTCTTTTTTCTTTTTTCTCTCTTCTTTCTCTTTTATCCTGTTTTGCCCTTTCTCGTTTTGGTTGGTTTTGCCTCTCTTGTTGGTCCGTGCAGGTTTCATCTCTAACCTACCCCAACTTGCTTGGGATAAAAAGGTTTTGTTGTTGTTGTTGTTGTAAGGAAGGCCGCAACGAGAAGATCCAGTTTGTTCTTGTTTACAATGAAAACTTGCTCATCCTAAGAACAATAGCTTAAAATGCCTTTTATCAGCCTGAAACATACTTGCGATTTCAAAACTAATTTCGCTATTTTTTCTTTGTTTCACTGTACTACAGAACCAAAAGGGTACAAGAGAAGCAAACCAAAATTAATACGCTTTAATACATGGCTCTCTTACAAAGAGATGTTAAACTAGTAACTGACTGACAATGATCCGAATAGTATGAAACATCTATTGCTGCCATTTGCCATTCGAATTGATACTAATTTTGAGATAATATAGTACATTTTTTTTATCTATACAGAATTATTTTTTACACCAGAGGTCCCATAAGTCTCAATACAAACGAAATCACCATCAGCAAGCACTTAGAGAACGAGGGCTATCCAGCAAAGCTCCAACAAAACTTGCCATGAGCAAGTCCTAATCGTGTGACCATATTTATCTGGCGCTAAACTAACATATGCTCTCTGCTCCCCGAACTCAACTCGTTGTGTGGCCTCCATGCCGAGATAGAGTAGAGATGAGTAGAGGCCCAGCACAGCAAAAGCCATCTGTGTCTTGTTTGTTCTGGCACTCTTTCAATCCGAAGCTCATCAGCTGCTCATTACACTTCCTAATGGCACTGAAGCTTAATGGCACATGGTTGAAACCGGATCCCTTCATGTGCATTGCCCATTGGCTCAGCCTCTCATGTCGCTCATGCCGACAGATTCCTTCACACAAAAGTATGTTTTTAATCTCTTCCCCTAGGATCATCCTTTCTACCCGTGCCCTCTCATCGGCTCTCCACCGGATGGCTCCAGCCACTGCATGAAGGCTGTCAAAAAGAGCAGCATAATAGTTAAGTACCTCCATGAATCGGTCACAGAACAGCAACGCATTGTGGTTTGCATCTTGCTCCATCACCACCATGATGTTTGGTTTGAGCGCACGGACGGCATTGAGGAAGCTTGCCAGCAACTTTGGTGTCTGAGGGGATGGAGTTTGTGGATAGTTCAATGTGGAGGCCGGGCTGTAGGCAAAGCTGGCCATTTGCTTAAGTTGTGCGATGTTTAACATTTTCTGGAGTTGAGCAATACCAGCACAGGTCACATTGTCATCGACAACAAGCAAACGATGCATTTCTAGAGCACAGCTGATTGCAACTGCCTCACCAAATTTTATCTGTAGGGTATTGCGGAGATTGCTGAAATCCAAGGTCTCTAATCTGCCATTAACACAAGTGAACTGGAACGGAACTTTGAGGGCTTCAGCTTCCTTAGACAGCGACATCTGCATTTTGGCCAGGTAGTCACTGTCATCATGGACAATGGTAAGGCGTACTTCAGGTGTCCCCCCTGGGCGCTGATGGAATTCATGGAGGAGCTTGTGCCATTGCCATGGGTGGGAGACTGAGCAGGACAAGTCAATAATGTGGACAACCTACAGAAATAACGGCATCAGAAGCTCAGAAGAATGCATGTACTCTTGATATAACTGCATAATTATAATTGCTTGCCAGCAACTATGCTGTACGGGCCTGTTAAAGAGGTTAAACAATCTGCTAGCCCTAGAAACATTTCTCAGCACTCAGGAGCCACCAAAATTTATAGATTAACCTGAGCTCATTCACAGAGACACTACTTCTTTAAGAGAATCATGCTCAGATGCAAGTTCGTCTTATCCTCTATGAAGAAGAAATATGTTTATATTTTCAGAGTATTTCAATACAAAGATGAGTCATATAAATAATTAAAGAAAGACTACTATATAACATTTGTACTTTATGAGCATATTCAAAGTATTATGTGACCTTTTCATCCTCCAATGCTTTAAGGATTGCCTGGTTAATAGTGACAAAGCCAGTGCTGATGTAGGGGCTGAGGTTGGCGAAGTTTTCACGGGCGATCTGAATGCTTGACTGTTTGAAGTAGTCAGATGGATGAATAAGGGCACCATCAAAGCCCTGGATGGGGCAGAGAAGACGCCGGGCTAGGCTGTAAGCAATGACCGAAGAAAGACGCTGCAGTGAGCCATCAACTATGGAGGCAAGCCCTTTGATCTGCCTAAGGCTGTTGTCGGTCTTCTCAAAGGATCCCTCAGTCACATGAATAGCACACTCATAAAGAACAGGGCCAAGTTGTGCCAAGCGATCCACTGTGCCATGATCCTGCACAAATGACCTTTGCATCACTCTCTGAAACAGAGGAATTCTTGGTATGTTTAGTAGTGACTAGTGTTAGCGTGGCCTTAGCTGGAGCAATACCTCCTGCTCTGTTGCAACTGCTAAACTTATAGTCTTGTGTGTCAGATGAATTAAATGATAAGAACAAGATAAGGAGTTTAAGCTCTATGAAGAATGACACTAGGCAATTTGGAAGTATTCATGGTGGTGACAAAATTTGACATAGTTCACATGCTCGCATTGGTGCGCATATATGGGAATGTTCAGTTTGTTCCCGTTGGATTCTTCATATTTAACAGGTAGTAACCAACAAACTTTGTGGTCATTATCATCAGGCTAGAAGACTATGCACTAAAACTTCCAACAAGCTTCCAATTTTGATGATTTACATGATGCGAACTATATTACGGGCTTACATGTTAAAATCCACTATATTTTGGGCGAATAAAAGCGGTTGAATTTCCATAAGAGTTTATAGATGAGGTATGCATCTATACTACGCTAAATATATGCAGGGTATACTGATCCCAGAAATCTGTTAAAATATGATGTTGTCACTTCGTTACCACAAGTAATGAAATTCCAGGGCATGCCCTGTTCTGCAAAAAAAATATGATGTTGTCACTGGCAATTCAGTTGGACGCATGTCTGGCAGGTCGGCCACCCGAACATCCTCTTGTGCGACCAAAGAAAACTGGCATAGAAGACACTGACCTGACGTCCAGACCCTTGATCATCAATCAATTTCTCTTGTTAAATGCATATGCACTAATCAGTGGATTTTTAGTGAAGTGTCTAGCATAGCTAAGACAAGCAACCAGTAGCACAAAGCTCAGTATTTTAAGCATGGCTAACTGAATACAGGATTTATACTTCCTGAACAGAAAAATCAAAACACCTAGTGCGTGTGTGTGTTTTTTTTTTGAATGAACTCAATACATACTTCAGGCAGTTGATATGTGAACAAGAACCAGCTAGATTGCTGGAATGTGGTGTATCGCAGCCCGTAGTGCGGTAGTGGCACAAATCTAGGTCAAGAACCCATTACCCACCATTATTTTTGACATTTGACACCATTTGCTCTACAGGATAAAGCGCAGCCAAAATTGAAAACAAGAAAGAATCAACAAGCGAAGAGATTATTTACCACAACAAGCCGTGAGCTAGGGACCGCGGAGAGGCGGGAGCAGCAGCTGAGGGTCGTGGGCACGCGCGCGCCGGGGGTGCCGGTCCACGACCTGTGATAGCCGTGCGAGAGGAACTAGGGTCAGAGGCGCAGCCGCCGAGAGCTCGATGACCTCACCCCTCGGTAAAGTGTAAGGGAAGCATTGGGTGTGTGGCCGGTGGAGATCAGCGAACGCCGGCGCGCCGCCGTCGACCGGCGTTGGCAGGCGAGCGAAAGTGAACTGGATTAGAGCAATGGTTGTTTGGGCTACGGCCTGTGGGCGAGCGAAAGTGAACTGGATTAGAGCAATGGTTGTTTGGGTCGAGAGCCCAGAGATGATAAGGCTTGGTGGGCCTGACAGGAGTTAAATTAGAAGCGGCCTAGTATAAGGGAAAGTCAATCGCGCCCTCTGTACAAGCTGCAGTTCGACAGTAGACACACCCATGCTAAGCAAACATGCCCGACCCCTTCTCCATGGACCCCGCCTCTACGTGGGCTGCGCACTTGCACAAAGTTGGGCCTAGATGTGCGTGCGAGGCCCCTCTCCTGAGCCCACGGCCCCTGCATTGGTTCGTTCGTCAGAGGGAGCATCAGTTCGGGACCTTGTGGTTGTGACGAAAAAAAAAAGTTCTGGTGTAAATTCTCCTTTTTTTTTGCGAGGGCTGGTGTAAATTCTCCTGCACACTATGCTTTGACTGGTCCAACTATGAGCAGGCCTTCCAAGCTGGTTCCTCGGCAGTACTTATAGATGGAGCCTGCCTATCATCTAGGCAATTTTTGATGAGAACAGATAGATGCGATTTTTGTTTTCTAAGGTAGTGATCATGACGGATTTTGGATTTACCGATCAAGCCAAGTTAGACGCTCAATCTCGGTTAACAAGGAGAAGAAAAAACAAATTGTCTCATTCAAGCAACGCCCGGGATATCCAGATTTGCTCACATTGGATCTCTCTTGTATAGGAGTACTTCGTATATCCATTAGGAAGCAACGGGCAAAATAACTATGGGTTCATCCTCCTTGGACTATGGAGCACTAGTTGTTTGACGCTCCTTGTATATTTCTAGGAAGAGGAAAAATATACATAGCGGTTGGCGGCCATGCCAGCTGGTAAACTTCCAGGATCTTATAGCGGAACATTAAAACTGCATGCACGGCTGCACATGTCCATTTTTTCAGAGAAGATTAGCGTTGAGCGCGCGATGTGTCGAGTTTGGAACTCTGGTATGGCGGATTTGCGGCCCAACAAGACCGAAAGGCAGTTGACCCGGCTGGAGATTGTTTGCGTGCAAACTACAGCGAACCGTCTCTCTGTCCTGCGCCATTATTCATCGTTGGTAACCCAGCCCAAAACCGCATCGTGAAAACGTGAACAAGAAACAAGGATATTTCCGGTGACATATAGCAGGACTGCAGACTGAACTGTCCGTACTACATTAACTTGAAGATTAAGTCACTGATATGTATCTCAAACAGTTAGTAAACGGTAGGAGGACTACACACCGGCTAACATTAAAGTAGTAGCATGGCCAGCGCACCCAACTAGCGTCGTGTGCCGCTGCTTATCCATCCATATGCATGCAACATGCTCTCCGCTTTTCGGCAGATCGGTCCAATACCAAAGGCTTGTCCGTGTCTGCGCTACTGTACAGTTGACACCCGATACTGTTATGGGTCCCTGCAAAAACCAAATGCACCCATGTCCAATCAATGGAGACACACCAGCAAATTAAAAGCACTGCTTTGTGGTTGGTCTTCTGTACACATGAACTATGGTCAAAGCATACCCGATAATACGGTACGCACGCATCACCGTACTATCTATCTTTTCACGTGATGGATGAAATAGAGATGCATGCAGTCTCATCGTGCAGAAGCAGGCATCAGGCATGGCAACGTACACCTTTGTACTGACAAACAGCATGCAGTAAACAGAAATGGAGCCTAACACGATCGGTAGCCCGCAGTTAACTAGTAACACGAATTAAGATCAGTGAATCGTCGGCATTATATTTAGGTAAAATTTGCTATTTTTTAAGATAATGAAAAGTATTCACAAGTCCCCTGCCTCTGCACAGCACGCAGCCCGCCCGGTGTTTGTTTTGTTTCATTATTACAAAAATAGTGTCAAATTCGCCTGGAGATAATAGACATGAGGAGCTTAAACATAAAGGAAAAAACAACTTAAGGAGGCACAAAAATGGTGTCAAAATCTCCAACCATGAGAGGCATAGAGCTCCAATGTCGCAATCTCCAATTCTGCGCTCACCCCTCGTATGTGGTCTCTAACCTCCTCAGGCTGCAGCAGCGCCGAGAGTACCGCAACCAATAAGCTCCTCTGAACATTGCTGCATAAACGATGTATACTTTATATTATCAAAACAAAGATCATTGGCATAATCTTGTGTCCAGAATTGCACATGTCCAACTTTCACATACTAAAGATGTGTTTAGGTGGAATTTAACTCCAACAGGTCTTTTCAATGTGCAATCTATGTATAAGGCCCTCTTGAACAATGGTAATGTAATCCATAATAAGAACATTTGGAAAATGAAAGCACCACTCAAGATTAAGATTTTTATGTGGTACTTGCAGAAAGGCGTAGTCTTAACCAAAGACAATTTAGCTAGACGTAATTGGCATGGTAATAAGAAATGTTGTTTTTGTTCAAAAGATGAAACTATTCAACACTTATTTATTGAATGCCACTATGCTAGATTTATTTGGAGACTTCTTTACTTTTGTTTCAATTTACAACCACCTTATAACATTGCACATATGTTTGGAGGCTGGTTGTTTGGTATAGGTGCTAAACTCAAAAAACAACTACTTGTAGGTGTTGCAGTGCTATGCTGGCTATCTAGCTAAGTAGAAATGATATTGTTTTTGACAAGTCACCTATGAAAACTTATATGCAGGTACTATTCAGGGGGACTCACTGGTTGCGGTTTTGGTGACAACTGCAAAAGAAGGTTGAAGACGTGGAGATCATGAGAGATGCTTGCCGGCGCCTCGAGGTGTTGGCTACGAAAATCTACGCACACCATGGATGGAGTTTTAGTAATAGACTATGTTATTAATAATTTGAGACATCCATACTTTTTGTTCTTTTATGTGTGCGTTTTATTATCTGAAGTTGGGCAGACAGAAGTGCTGCTAAATTGTAATAAGACGGCTGTAACCTCCTAGTGAGGCTAAGGCCGGGATGTTTTTTTCCCATTATCTAAAAAAAGATCATTTCTACATCGCCATATCGCCCGACACATGGCAGCCCAGTAAAATTTGCTATGGACACCATAAATGTGACATTTTGTTGCTGAACACTGCAATAAATTATATTTAAATGTATGCAAATTAAAAATGGACATATGTCTTCTGATGAAGAGTATATGCAAATAGCCCGGATGTTGTCTGACTGAAAGCCAGAGGATTAAATGACAAAAAAGGGTCCAAAGTTTTTTTTTTTTTTTTGCGAAAGGGGAGGGAATTATATTAATCATGAGAACAGTACATCCCACTCCTTTTACAGGCACCACCCTGAACAACTTTTACAGAAAAGTCCCTGAAGAAAAGGAAATTACAACAAAGTCCTTCATCTTCCAGGACCCTCCCGACAGTTCTCCTCGCCGCCAAGCTCCACCAACGCCGGCAGCAGGTCCCCTCCTCCATCCCTGATCGCGGACTCCAAACTTTGGAAAAGCCGATTGGATAAACACGAAGAAGGCGCCGCACCGGCCACCGCAACGTCAGCGGATCAAAGGAAGAAAACCAAGCCACCACCACCCAGCGGAGAACAGCAGCAAGAAGCACAAAATCCGAGCCATCGCCGCCCAAGCAAGACGCCAATCGCCCGGCACCCCCATCCACCATCGCCAGCACCGCCGGCGAGGGGCACAAAAAGCCCATCCACCCTTTCGCAAGAGGAAGGAAGGCAAAGATGTTCCACGGGGCCTCACCAGATAAGAAGTCGCCGCCGACGACGACGACGCCATCGGATCCGCCGAGGGAGAGACGAGGAACGGCCGCCATCACCGCATCAGGCGTCGGCGCCGTTACCCAAACCCTAACACGGGTAAAACCTAATCTACAACCTAAGCTAGCGCTAAAAGGAAGAGAAAAAGGGTCCAAAGTTACCGGCACCCTAGCTATATGTGTTGGCTGCTGTTCATGGTGAGTGCAAAATTGCGCCTGAAGCAAAAGTGTCTTTTTTTCAGTAGGGAAATGAAATTTATCTATCTTTATTTACCTCTTTCTTCTTTTTGGACCCATGTATATATACTTAGCAGGAAGAGTTGAGATCTTGTTGAAGTTTCTTTTAACTTACCTCCACCTCTCAATGTGCATCATAGTTAAATGAGTGGCTACACGGGGTATAAAAGAAGTTGAAATTTCACATCGATATATCTTTGGTTGGAGCTTGTGCTTTCTGTTGGGGCGATTTGGCTTAACAGTAATGGCGAAGTTTTTAACAAGGCATAAGTTTTCTCAATCTGTTTTTTTTTTTTTGAAAATAAGACTGGAGTGTTGCCATTCATTAAGCAGGAATAGAGTATGACTTATTGCATATAACCAGTTAGCGTAGTGATAAGCCTGCACCTTCCAGGGCATCACAAATTAATTCTGATAGCAATGAGTGGTCTTTATATTAATAAGTGAGTGTCGTACCATTTGACTAAGATCTGTTCATTTTATTATTATTATTTTTTTTTTTTGCGAAAGGGAATGGGCATTATATAAAACTGATGAACAGTACATCCCACACCTTTTACAGGCCAACCCCTGAGAACATTTTACAGAAAGGTCCCCAAAGAAAAGAGAAATACAAAGAAGCCCCTCTTCTTCTAGAACCCTCCCGTCGACTTCTCTTCTCGCCGCCGGTACGCCTCGACGGCGGCAGCAGGCCATCTCCTCCCTCCTTGACCGCGAACTCCAAACCTTGGAAACGCCGATTGGATCATCACGAAGAAGGCATTGGACCGGCCGTCGCGCCATCACAGGAAGGAGCAAGAAGCATCCCACCACCACCACGAAGCAGCAACCAACAGCAAGAAACAAAAGACCGGCGAAGTCACCGCCAAAGCTCGATGGCGACAACCCGGAAACCACATCCACCATCACCAGCACCGCCAGCGAGGGGAACAGCCATCCACCTCCACCAGCAACAACGCCGGGGAGAGGAAACAAAATCTCCCACCCTTTCGCAAAAGAGCAGAAGCAAAAGAACCTCCACAAGGCCTCACCGGTAGTGTCGCCGCCACCATCGACGCCTCCACGACCAGATCCGGCAAGGGAGAGAAGAAAACCGGCCGCCATCTCCAAGGAAGACGCCGGAACCCTAACCCTAACAGGGACTAAACTAGCCTACTAAGCTACCTAGCAGCTAGAGAATGACCGGACGGCAGCTCCGCCGATCTCCCGGCCCTCCGAAGCCCTAAGGGCCGCCGGAGGAAGGGGAGATCGAAGGGAGCCGCCGCCGGAGCGCGGTCGCCCTTGTTTCGCCTCTCTCTCCTGTAGCGATAAGGGAAGAGGGGCGAAGCGTCGCGAAGCAGTATGACTAAGATCTGTTCATGACTAACAACTTGACCAATCGCAAGCTCCACTTTAATTAACCCCATCCCTCCTCACTTTTTACCAAAAGAAAAGAAAACCAAACGCTTGCCATAGTAACTCGGCCTACTCGCACCACACTAGCTTGTCTCATTGGCACGCAGCTGGGCCGATGGATGCCCCACCTACCAGTGTGTGCACAGAGAGAGTGCATACATCAACGAGACTGTAGACAAAGACTGTAGCGACACGTCCCCACCCACGAACCACAAAGCCACAGAGGTCGTGAAGGGTACCGTTGCTGTAGCGCAAAGGGGGATTGATAGCGAGGGGTGCATGCCCGGCCGCATCTCCCCCTTCCTCTCCCTCTTGTTCACAGTCGCTTCACCACCATAGCAACGCTAACCTTTTCATCCTCTTCTTCTTCTTCCACAGTCCCCTCTCTTTGCTGCAGCTGCTTTCGTCTTCCTCAAAATTGATCGAATCTCTCCAAATCCAAGCGAAAAGCTGGGCCAAATTCGCTAGTCTGCTTTATCACATGAGATCATGAGCTCGGAGGACTCGCTCAAGTCCCTGTCGCTGGACTACCTGAACCTGCTGATCAACGGGCAGGCGTTCAGCGACGTGGCCTTCAGCGTGGAGGGCCGCCTCGTCCACGCCCACCGCTGCGTCCTCGCCGCCCGCAGCCTCTTCTTCCGCAAGCTCTTCTGCGGCCTCGACCCCAACCACCAGCCGCCGCCTCCATCTTCCTCCCGTGGCGCAGGCGCGCCGGAGCTGGTGATCCCGGTGAGCTCGATCCGGTACGAGGTGCTCGTGCTGGTGCTGCAGTTCCTCTACAGCGGCCAGGCGTCCGTGGCGGCGCCCAAGAGCGGGCCGCTCCCCGGCTGCGGCACCCGCGGGTGCTGGCACACCCGCTGCGGCGCCGCCGTCGACCTCGCCCTCGACACTCTCGCCGCCGCGCGATCCTTCGGCGTCGAGCAGCTCGCGCTGCTCGTCCAGGTTCGTGGGAATCAATTTCTTCATTTTCTCGGGAGCTGCAGCTAATTAAACTCCCCTGCCGATGTGGATTTACCACGCATGACATGATGGTGATTGGTGGGTAATTAGCTTACCGCCTGCCATGATTGAAGCATCTTTTCTGTGGCATCAGAACAGAAACGCCGGATCGAGCCCTGCGCCGATGCTGCTCCTGCATGCATGCTCCCGCCTAGGTAGATCCCTAGCAGGTTGCCACTTTGCCTTTCTTCCGATTCATGAACACACCACTGTGCACTCTGAGCCTCCACCAGTATCAGCAGGATCCTTCCAGCGATCGATCTCTCTTCTCACTTTATTCAATCAATTTTTAATTGATTTTCTATTAGTATTGTTCTGTGTGGGAAAGAGCTGACGAGATGGGAGTGTACTGGCAGCTGGCGCAGGGCTGAGTCGTCTCTAGTCTCGCATGCTTTTCTCTGCTGCTTCTCTGTCATCACTTGTCATGGATCGACCACCCTCTGACTCCCCTTACTAGGAAGGGTCTTGTCATGGCATTGTTTATGTCTGTCCCTTCCTTGCATCACATCCATTTCACTGCACTGCTTTGCTAGGGTTTCTCGAAGATTGTTCCAGTCCAGTCGCCCAAATAAACTCTCGGTGCCGTGCATCATTTCCAAAACTTGATGCTGCACAACATGCCATATTGCCATGCCGATGCTAGTACAGTCAAGCACTATATATTGCAATGGAATCTACGAGCAGTAACTGGATAGGCACTACATTTTATGCTGCTGATTAGCTGCAATGAGTATATATTTTGGTCTGATTAAATTAGCATGCCTTGGACTGAGACTGACAACGATTCTGCTTCATTTGGCGCAATATAATTGCAGAAGCAGCTGGAGAGCATGGTGAAGGAGGCGTCCGTGGACGACGTGATGAAGGTGCTGATGGCGTCGCGCAAGTTCGAGATGCAGGAGCTGTGGGCCACCTGCTCCCACCTCGTCGCGCGCTCGGGCCTCTCCGCCGACCTCCTCGCCAAGCACCTCCCCATCGACGTCGTCGCCAAGATCGAGGAGATCCGCGCCAAGTCCCCCCCGGCCGCCGCCGCGGCGAGCGCGCCGCGGTCGCCGTTCATGGCCACGCACCACTACCTCCCCATCTCCGCCGCCGACCGCGACCACAAGATCCGGCGGATGCGGCGGGCGCTGGACGCCGCCGACATCGAGCTCGTCAAGCTGATGGTCATGGGCGAGGGGCTCGACCTCGACGACGCGCTCGCCGTGCACTACGCCGTCCAGCACTGCAACCGCGACGTCGTCAAGGCGCTGCTCGAGCTCGGCGCCGCCGACGTCAACTCCCGTGCCGGCCCGACGGGGAAGACGCCGCTGCACCTCGCGGCGGAGATGGTCTCCCCCGACATGGTGTCCGTCCTCCTCGACCACCACGCCGACCCCAACGCCAGGACGCTCGACGGCGTCACCCCGCTCGACGTGCTCCGCGGCCTCACATCCGAGTTCCTCTTCAAGGGCGCCGTGCCGGGGCTCACGCACATCGAGCCCAACAAGCTCAGGCTGTGCCTCGAGCTCGTGCAGTCGGCGGTCATGGTGACAACGAGCGACGAAGCTGCTGCCGGCGGCGAGGCCGGGGGAAGCGACGGCGGGAATTTCCCGAGGAGCGACGCCGACGACAGCTTGGTGAGCCTGACAATGAACTCGACGCTCATGTATCAGGGCCAGGAGATGGCGGCGGCAGTCGCCGGCGACACGAGGAAAGAGAACAGCGGTCGAGGAAGCCCGTCCAACTTGTTCTTTCCCAATGGCTTCCCATAAGTAATTCCTATCTGGAAGTACCGCCTTTCCTTTATAAACCCATCAATCTTTTTCTCTAGCTCTGTTGAATCTTTCTGGTCACTCTTGAAATGGTGTAGTAGTCAGCTAGCTACTGTTTTTAACTAGGAGATATGAGATCAAAAAAATTTCATGGCATTTGATGTGGATTTTTCGATCTTCGAATGATTGATCGATTGGGCAGCAACTGTTGCGTTTGTTAGAATTCTTCACTGTGATGAATCTTGTAATGGGGCTTCCATTCAACCCAGGCGACATTGCTATAGCTCCCGTAGTGTACAGCATGCATAAGCATTTAGCTGTTGGTGTTTTTACATGTCTTTACGCAGTGCAGCCTTTCTCCAATAAAGATTGTGGCCTTCGCAACAGGGAAATGTGTATGTGCAGTTCCTGTTGAACAATTCCACTCTTAGATTCGCCTTTGTCCATCAAATGCTGCCACTCCCCACTGCCTCACATGAGCTTGCACCCCGCTTTCCTATCCTCCAAATGCTACTACTAGTCACCATTGGGGCTAGTTTGGTTCATGCCCTGCCAGGCAGCTCCTTCCTCAGGCAACCATCGTGGCCTCAGGCGTCCAGAATCGGACGCCTGAGAATGATGCCTGCGTCAGGCAGATTCGGCAGGCCTCCAACCAAACTAGCCCCAATGGTGACTAGTAGTAGCATTTGGAGGATAGGAAAGCGGGGTGCAAGCTCATGTGAGGCAGTGGGGAGTGGCAGCATTTGATGGACAAAGGCGAATCTAAGAGTGGAATTGTTCAACAGGAACTGCACATACACATTTCCCTGTTGCGAAGGCCACAATCTTTATTGGATAAACTTATCTGAGATTGTGCGTCCACAAGATATTTGCACGGCTGGGATGTTTGCAGCTACTAATAAATAAGATTGGTCTCCTGTTCTAAACTAAAGTGTTCTCTTGGACAGGCTTTTCCTTTTGCAATTCAATTGCCTGGTCCTGTATAACATTAATACTTACTTCCAGGCACACCGCGACAACATAGTTAAAACATGAGCTTTGTGTGCTCATGGAAAATGTGCAAGTGGTAATCAAACATGAAAATGGTCATGCTTATTTTTATTTTTACTGCTCTGTACTTTTATTCTCATTAATTCATTGGCCCTTTCCATCTGTTCCTTCCAGCTTGCTTGAGCCTATCTTGCTCGGTTTTACAATATCCTTTTCTATGTAACAAATTAATACCTTGAAATACCGCCCTAATTTCTCCTACATGCCAAACGGCACATATATACCTACTGATGGTGCTTAATTTAGTTACTCCACCTGATCCACCATACCATCCGGAGTAATCTTTGAGGCCATATGAGAGGACTGTCGATCGGTCAAAGCTTTCAAGGGCTAATACGAAAACTGGTTGTACAAATGAGACTGCAACAAAAATTCTTGACGACGGATATATATGGAAACCCCGCAGATGATGTGAATTTTTTGCAATTTTCCGTTACATATATATCTTCATATATTGGGTATGCACTTTTAGTCGTCACCTTTTAAATCATATATTAATGAAAATCATTTGCAGAGTGATGAAAAAAGGAGTTTGAACCCTTTACAATTTCAATAAAAGGTGGTTCCTGATATAAACTTAGCGATGATTTTAACTCTTTAATTAGTTATTATATATATGAGGCTAGATTGATATCGGATGGTATTATATATTTTAACATCCTATACTTCATTTATTTTGTGGAATGTCTGTACTCAATTATAAGTATTGTAGGTGAAATGATACACTTACCGACTCACGTTTTCACATACATTAATCCTAGAAATGGCTCTCAAAAATAAAGGAAAGGTGCATGGAGCCATGATCCCTCCAATATAAAAATAAAGGTGTTGTGTCTCAAAAAAAAAAATAATGGTGATGTGTGGCCGCACAATCCATGAAGTTTAGTTTCTTTAGCAAAATATATTGTTCTAACAAGCATAAGAAATTACAGTAATTAGATTTGGCATGAAAGAACTATAGTAGTTTTTTTTTTTCTTCAGGTTTTTCAAATCGTTGTTAACAACACTAGTTGGTGGCCACCTGGCTGGTCTTTTTATTGTATATATGATGAGACCTTGTCAAATTGAGAACAAAGTTATTAGTCTTTTTTATGATTGTATTGAAAGTTCATACTAGAAAATACATTTGCAGATAGCTTTTAAGTTGAGTTGTTTCTCTTTTTGCATCTCTCGGCATCCTTACTCTCTAAATGGAAATGAATAGGTATGAATTTTAAATATCAAGTAAAACTGTAGGAGATGCACTGTCCAGCACCCGTCAAAATGTAGCTATACATAAAAATGCACATTTATGTTTTATTTGATATAGTATAAAAACACATTCCCATTTTTATTTTTGCGGTTAGAGCTTCTCGATCTTGCGTCTGTAGATGACATAAATGCTAAACAGTTCTGTAGATGACTAGTATTCTGTACAATGACCAGTACTCATACAATTATATGCCACCAAAAGGATCTGTACCAATCACATGCTCACCAAAGTTACATTTTTACTCTGCATCATCTGTCCTTTTTATTTATAGCAGCTAATACGAATTTCTGTTTCTCACTTACTCATGTGTGTATGTCGTATTTTGTGTTCATGTTGTTTACATCGTTTGGATGCTTGTGTTTGTGTACGTTATGTATGTCTACATATAAAAATATCTTAATTTGTGGAAACTTTGGTAACAGCAGTATACCTGAACATTGTGAAAGTCCAACCAGCGAGCAACTGTGTTGATCGTCAGTCTACCACATTAAATCATGAACATGGACATAGCAACACAGTTTTCTCTACATTCTTATGCCAGTACCGATTGACTGCTAGCTCAACATATGCTTCCTACGTGCTGTGCAACATTGCACCAGGAAACCGTATGACCAACACACATATGCAGCTCGATCGATCGCAAGGCAGTGCTGTGCAACGGACTGTGGCTAAGTAGACGTACTGCTGATCGTCCCTGTGCACGCGAGCCCCACGGTACTATGCTCTATACTGTTATAAACATCTCACATTAAAGCGTGGTCTCCCTGCCTCGGCCGTGGCCTTGTGGGTTCCTCCACAACTGGTCCTCCGCCTGCTTGAATTCAACTGTTTAATTTGCCCAGCCTTAGACTGCCTGCACTGGTATTCCTCTATATATTTCCTCTAAAAAGAATATTCTGTCCTAGTCATCGAGATTCTCTCCTCTAAACCAATTTCTCCCGCACCCATCCTTCCTCTATATCCTTCCTCTATCCCAACTAACTTATATTTTATTCACCTATCCCAACTACCATCCTCTGTCTTCACTTTTTTTTTTCTTTTCTTTTTTTCTCCCCGTTCCCGCACCGCACTCATTTCTCCCCTTTCTCTCTCCCCCTCCCTCTCCAACGGTGGAGGCGGCGACGGCGGGTGGCCCGCCCTCCACGGCTCCGCCAGCGAGCTCCAGCGGCGGCGGCGGCCCAGGCAGGTGCAGGTGCGGCCGCGGCCCCGCGACGGCTCGGCTCGGCCCTGCTTCTCCTTGCTCCTCCTCCTCCTCCCCTATCCCTCCCGGCGAAATCAAGAATCCAAAGAGCTCCCTTCCAATCCCATCCGCCACACACATCGGCAAAATCGACCGGAGCCACAGCCGCTCTTCCGCCTGCCCCCTCGATCCCCCCCTCCTCCTCCTCCAGAATCCTCCTACTCCTCCAAAATCGACCCGTGTGGAGCTACGCGGAGCGGAAAGCCGTAGCAGCCATGGAGCGAGCAGAAGATGCTGCGGCGACCGGCAACGGCGTGCGGAGGGCACCGTCGATGGCGCCGTTGGCGCGCGTGTCGATCTGGGAGGCAGGTCGTCATGCCGCTCTACCTGCGCCGCGCGGTGGCGGCGGCCGTCGCGGCCAAGGACGAGGCCGCCGGCGTTGCACCCGTCGTGGTGTTCGTGAACTCCAAGAGCGGCGGTCGGCACGGGCCCGAGCTCAAGGTGCGGCTCCACGAGCTCATCAGCGAGGAGCAGGTGATGACATCCGGATTCGCAGCTCGCACGGCACTCGTGCAACTGTGCTTCCCAAATTTCGCTCCCTTTTTTCCACTCCAGTTTGCTTCCGTGTTGCTTGTTTCTTCGTCGTTCGTTCTGGTTTGTCGCCGCAGCTTGCGATTGATGGTTCCTCGCCACGCTGCAGCCCTTCCCCAGCTGCTCGGATGGCGCGGAAGCGGGGTGGGCGCGTGCGCCTCCTCGTCGTCGACCCGGCGTCCCGCCGCCGCGAGCTGCTCCTGCCGCCCCCGCGCAAGGCGCTGCGCGGCGACGCCTGGCGGCCAGTGCGGCGGGGGAGGTTGGGATGGCGCGCTGGTGGTGGGCCCCGCGCCCCGTAGAGGAGCTCCTCTCTTCCGCTTGATTTGGCGGAACGCGCGGCTTCCGCTTCGATAGCGGAAGCGGTAGAGGACCCCGGTGCAGCTCGTCTTTCCTCTATACGTTCCTTCAGGAACGTTTACAGGCTCCCAGTGCGGAGAGTCTTATCGCACTCTAGCTATCAGCTCCCGGAACTAGCTCTCGATTGACATCATTGGGTAAAGCATATCAATTGACGACCCTAGACCATAGGAAAAAGGATCCTGGTCCTGGCCCTACAGTTAGTTGCTTTCTTCATCAAATGCACAGTTGGAACATTTGTTTTCCTTGATTAATCTCATTACACCTCCGTATTCTTCTTCCGTTGACGTCGTTGGGTTAATACCAAGCTGAATCTTTAAACATGTGTGGGCATGGCAAATCCAGCGATCGATAGCATCTTATTATTCCTCTGTCGCTGCCTCTTTATATTTTGGAGCCACTAGTAGCAAGACGAATGTAAATGGCGAGTTGTTTGATCGATTGGCTTCTCACTTTCTCAGCATGAATTTTATTTCAGAAGCTACTAGGGTGAATATAAACTCCAGTGCCTTTTGCTTTCAGCTGCAAGCGTGCGCATCTTTCTCTTTCCGACCTTTTCTATTGATTCGTTCGCTGCTTGGAGTGTTATAGGAGTACGTACATGCTGTCTCCATGCATGCCGAGAATCTTTACAGTGATCCAAACGTCCCATCACTTGAATGTGGTGCTTCTTCCGGCCTGTCTGATGCATGGATCTTGTTTTATCTCGATCTCTTTGCATGTACTCCAGGTGACGTAGTCTGCCTGTAGGAAATGGAGGCGCACTGCACTGTCTGAGAACCCAAATGCTCCCATCATCTCATTTCTTGTGTGGACTTTACAAAACAGGGACGCATGGGCATGGATGCCTCTTTTGTTCAAGCATGGGAAAGGAATATACATATTGCGTACTAGTATGTGTAATGCAGCACCGTGTATATGCCATGCCGATGTGCCGGTATAGTTATCCAACTCTTTTGGCATTTCTGAGACCTTTGACCTGACTCTCCATCCATGCATATGGACCAGGAGAAGCTAGCAACGTCACACAGGACACGGAAGGGAACATGAAAACATGCACGCGTGTCGAGTATTTTCATGGGAGTGGGAGTGCACACAAAAAAGGATCATGCGGTGGGCATGCATGCTGTAGTGCACGGCGCTCTACTGGTTTTTGTCATTTCGAGCAAAAGATCTCATGTTGGCAGCATGCGTGCGTGCACATCCATAGGACCATTTTCTTTCTCGTGTGTGTATGAAGTATCTGTGTAAACGCATGTCTCCTCTTACCGTCACTAATGCATTCCTTTAATTTTTGACATGAAATTGTACCCTGGAACGTTTATATGTGGAATTAATCCTTTTTTTTACACGGCCTGCCAGTATGTAGCTGAAGTTCAACAAAAGTTTGTAGTACTACGTTAATCACTTGCCATCCAGTGATGTGATCCAGAGACTGTCAACGCATGTTAAAAGAATCGATCGAGTTACGTCTCACCAAAAGACACTCCTCGTGTTCCTGTGTAAAGCTGCTGAACTCGCAGCTCTGCTAGATTAACGAACCAATAATATGGGGCAGGGTTTGCAGCACAGCAGCAGCAGGTAGCCTGAGAGGCCTGGGCTGCTGATGGCCGCTGCAGGCAAGCATGCCCCCCAGGACCCAGGAGGAGGTGTCACATCCATGGCCATGAAATTTCCATCCTACTAGCCTGACTCCCGCTATGCTTTGGTGAACGAGACTTTTCCCTCTCTTTTGTGTCAGCACTCACCACTCGATCTGCCCGGGCGCTCGGTCATCTGCGAAGCCCAGTGCTTAGACTAGCACTAGTATCATCCACTTACAAGTATTTAGCTAGGTTTGTAGTGACTGTATGAGCAGCAAAAAGCTCCGTGCTTGAAATTTTTTATGAAGATATCAAATTCGATTCAAGCTGGTTTGAGATTAATGATGGCAAGTTCATCGTATTTGCGTGTGGAAGGTTAGTCTAGCCGGCCCTATTTTACAAAAGAGTTGGGTTTCAATTTTCCTCCGTTGAAGATGATGGCGACGGTGGTGTATGATGAGATGGCCATATTCATTCAGATTGGAGTTTTATCAATGTCATATCCGTTTGGGATGGTGATCTAAGATGGTACTAGAATTTATGGGGGTTTTTTTTTCTAAATTTCTTATCTCCCATCATTGAAGTTGGCATTGTTTGGGTGGCTTATGCAATCACGGGATGTAATATGCGTTAATATCAATGAAATTCCCTTTTCTCAGAAAAAGTATTTTTTCCCTTGAGGTTTAATGTTGGGAGTATATGGTTCGTTAATCAAGCCACGAAATGACTTGCAATGAAACAGAAACGGACTGGCCCGCCAGTTTTTAAATGGTTGGGCCAAGTTAACATCGGCCCAGTAGTGGAGAAATAACTATGGGCTTTCCTGCGTACTCACCAACCGGCCCGCGTCCCTGCTCTGAAATTTTTGCACGAAAATAGTGAAAATAGTGCCGTGCCGTTCCTGCGTTCTCCGCCCCGCGTTTTCGGGAGAAACAGCAGCGTCCGCGTGATTGTCACACGAATATCCCAACCGCCAGGTGGCGAGAGCCATACTACACGAAACGAGACCTTGAATCCAGTACGATATCGATCGGGTCTCCTCTGCATTTTATTTGTCCCTGACTGACAACCTGAACCTTCAAAAGAGCCCTCGGCGTCGATCGGGTCGGCGAGTCCACCGCGGCACGTCCAGATGAGGTAGACCGCCTGCTGCTAAGCTGCAGTTCTCGGGACCAATCGACGATGAAGATCAGGCTCGCCGCGCTCGTGGCCGCCGTCGCGGCGGCGGCGTTCCTGGTGTCCCTGGACGACTCGCAGCGCGACGTGCCGGTGCTGGAGATACGGGACAGCGACGCCGCCTTCGAGCTGATCGCCATCGACGGCGGCGCGACGGGGCCGGAGAGCGTGGCGTTCGACGCCCACGGTGGCGGGCCGTACACGGGCGTGTCAGACGGCCGCGTCCTCAGGTGGCTTCCGGGTGAGCGGCGGTGGGTCGAGCACTCGTCCTCCTCCGCGCCGGAACTGTAAGTTCAGCTGTCTTCTGAACTTCCATTCACTTCACTCTGATCGGTCCCCTGCAATTCAGTTCCACGATCCAAGACGCTCTCTGTTGTGCACTTAAACATCCACGACGCAATTCAGATCCAAGTACAGTGATGTACTTACCCTAAAATTGATTCGAATGTCAGGGTGGGTGCTCCGACCGTCGTGCGAAAATTTACGTGCATCAAAGTTCCGTAAAAAAAATTGCTTCCACGGTTCTTCAAAGCCACCTTGCATTATTACTCTAGCACGATTTGGTGTTATCGCACACATCACCGAGCAGAGAGGACAGTGTTTTGCGACGACTACACTCGCATGCCACCAAATACTGCACTGTAACGTCTTTGTCTCTTTATGCACGGTCACGGTCGTAAGACGTTCCCGCTTAACTGCCAACCACACAGCCACGCCATGCTCTGACCGTATAGATACGCAGAATCTTCTCATGTCTCATCTGATGATAACCCTGATCTGTTTTCAAGAAAAATAATTAATAGCACGGGCTTAGCCTTGCAAGTCTGCTGAATGAATGAAATCTCGGTTAGTTGCTATACGTCGCCATTTTCTTCTTATTACGTGATAAACATTGGTTAGGCGTGAAATCTGTGCTGCCTAGTGCTATAAACACTGGTTAGCAAATGATAAGGCTAGGATTCAAGCAAATCAGCAGCGGTTGCCTGTTGCAACCGTGAGACAGGAACTGGCATGCACCGGGACGACGGGACACGACACACGAGGCGTACGCTCCCAGTGAACCTAGCTATACCCAACAGGAGGGCCACGCTTGCATTTAGCTCAGCGTTGTGTCCTTGTGTGCAGCCACTCACCTCATCCATCGATATGCTATAAAAATCCAAGCCCATACTCGATCCGCATACTTAGGTGCACGCACGTTCCAGCGGTAGCTCACCTAGCAGCTTGCGTTGCACAGTGCTGAATTTACTCTGCTTGCCGGCCCTGCTTCTCGATCTCCCGATGCGCACGAAGCTGTGGGTGTTCGCCGGCCTCGTCGCGGCGGCGGTCGTCCTCTCGCTCGACTCGCGCAGCGACGTGAGGCTGCTGGAGATAAGGGATGGTGACGTGGAGCTCGTCCCGCTCGACGGCGCCGCGGGGCCGGAGAGCGTCGTGTTCGGCGAAGGCGGCGAGGGGCCGTTCACGGGAGTGTCGGACGGCCGGGTCTTGAGGTGGCGGCCGGCGGAGCGGCGGTGGGAGGAGCACTCTTGCTCGGCGCCGGAGCTGTAAGTTTGGCGATCAACCTCTGTTGCCTGCTATCTTCTCTGATTTTACGCGAGAGAGAAAAAAAACTCTTTGTTGTGCTTTGTGTGATGGAATGAGATTGTTCAGAGCTATGGTTGGGCCGTCTAATTCATTGTGATTATAACACTGATCGTGCCATCTTTTTTCCCGGAAAATGACTGATAAGCTCACGGTATAACTCGATTTGAGCCACCCATACCTGGAACAGAAACACGTATGATGCCATTTGTTTGTCCTTTACGCATTGAGCATCTTCAGAGACTTAGCAAACTGGAGTCAACTATTCTTACTTACCAAACTGGAGTCAATGATTCCTAGCCGGGTGTGACCAATCATGAGAAATCTGGTTGCTTCATATAGATGTGAGCTATATTTAGTGTTTAGCTGAAAGCCAAAAAACAAGTAGGTGTCATGAATAAAGGTAGACTGTACAAGCAGTATGATATCTCTTATGCTAGCATCTTTGAATTAATCAATGATGAGAACAGGGACCCGATTAATCAACATACGGCTATGCTCAGCTATTCTATCTCACGCACTGCTCCTCATTGATGGCTGACTTTTATAGAGAAACTGACGAAAAATTGAAGCCTGAATTAACATGTGCAGGTTGGAGAGTTGCAGAGGATCTCGGGACCCAGGCCAGGAGCATGAGTGTGGGCGTCCACTGGGCCTCAAGTTCAATAACGAGACAGGAGAATTGTATGTGGCAGACGCGTATCATGGGCTGAGAGTGGTTGGCCCAGATGATAAAGTGTCCAGGCCGCTCGTGCGTGAGTGGCAGGGGACCCGCCCATTCAGCTTCGCCAACGGCATCGAGATCGACCACAAAACGGGAGCCATCTACTTCACCGAGACCAGTACAAGGTTTCAGAGACGGTAAGCACAAAGTCTATCAGTTTCACTTTTTACTGCAGCATAAATTCTGCTCGACTGTTCCTTGACGATGGAAAATCCTACTAGTACTTTCATAAAGGGACATCATTGTCGACCTAACGGGTGAAAATTTCATATGCAGAGAGTTCTTGAGTATAGTCATCTCCGGAGACAAGACTGGCAGATTGCTGAAATATGATCCCAAGAACAACCATGTCGAAGTCTTGGTTGATGGTCTAGCGTTTCCTAATGGCTTGGCTATGAGCTCCGATGGCACTTACCTACTCCTTGCTGAAACTACAACAGGCAAAATTCTAAAGTACTGGATCAAGACGGCGAAAGCTTCAACCATGGAAGAAGTCGTGCAATTGTCCTGGTTTCCGGATAACATCAAGTGGAGTCCTAGAGGAGGTTTTTGGGTCGGTCTCCATGCCAAGAGAGGGAAGATTGCCGAGTGGTCGATTTCTTACCCATGGCTAAAGAGATTGATCTTAAAGTTGCCAATGCGCCATGTCCAACGCGTCTCAACGCTTTTGAGCCAGCTTGGTCGGCAAGTGATAGCACTGAGATTGAGCGAGGAAGGGAAAACAATAGAAGCGGTAAGTGTTCATGGTGATGTTCAGAAGGTTTTCAAGTCCGTCAGTGAAGTGGAGGAAAGAAATAGGAGCTTATTTATAGGTTCTGTTACTTCACCTTTCCTTGGAGTGTACCGCTTGTAGAATCATAAAGTTTGCATTCTGTATATAGTCTTAATAGAGGAAAGCAAATTATACTATAGGCATGGCAACAAACTCGTTTTCATCATAGAGTTCAATTCAATGCTAGTTCATGAATGTAATTGTTTTCTCAGTGCCAGGAATGAGACTTGAGACACGAAAGCATCATGATTAAGTTAAGCTAAACATGTTCAAACCATGAATGAAAAAGGTTCTATATAAGGATCCACATGGTTTTCACTCTCTTTTTACCATTAGCATAGCTGACATAGTAAATGTTTTGAGCCGAATGCATTTTAATTGGTTAAATTATTTATGGTGAAACATGTCCAACCCATTTTGAGTTTTCTAACTCAGCAGTTATATTTCATAAGACTAAGGGGGCCTTTGGAACGCGGGATTTTTTCCCATTCCTGCGTTTTTTCTGTGAACAGTCAACTGATTCCTATGAAATTCCTGTACAATTTATGTGAAAATCCTGCGTTCCAAAGGGGGCATAAGTGTGCATACCTACTATGTTTTGGGGAAAAAAAAGTTGAGATAATACTTTCTGGTCTGTTCTAAGTAAAATACTATATGCAACGTGGTAGCCACGACTACTGTTTGATCTGTTCCAAGTGAATTGCTACATGCCTTCGAAAAAAAAAAATGCTACACTGCTTTTGATTTGATCCATATACCCGGTCCTTTACTCCTGTACTTATCCGAGACCCACAGATGCAATACGCGTTCGTGGTTGGATTGCTGAATCAGCTGGACCAGGCCGACGGCAAGTTGTGAGGAGTACAGACTACAGTACAATCGCATTTTATTGCAGTGTCTTTTGTATGTTCGTCGCGCCTACAAAAAGTCAGTGTGCAACTCAACCCCGCTCCGTGGCGCCTACGTAATCTCACCCGTCCAGATCAGGATACAATCTGTCCGTCTCATCCTCTGCTCAGCAGTCAGCACTCTGCTCCCGTGTAAGATTGCTCTTCTTTTCCAAATCGCATTCCTCTCCCTTGATTAATTAAGCTTAACCCGCCGCTGAGGCCGCCGCCGTTTCCTAAAACCCCGTCCCCTCAGAGAGGCTCCGAGCCGGCGACTCCGGCGACCATGGCGTCCTCCTTCCTCTCCTCCTCCCCTAAACCCTACTGCTCTTCCAAACCCCTCAACCCCAACCTCGCGACGTCCGCAACCCAAACCATCTCCTCCTTCCGCGCCGCCGCCACCCCCCGCTTCCCCGCCCATGGCCTCGCCGCCGCCGCCTCAGCCAAAACGAACCCTACCGCTCACAGCCACCGTCTCCGCGCGCTCCCCCGCGCGGTCCGCGCCTCCCTGCCGCGGCGGCCGGAGTACGTCCCCAACCGCATCGACGACCCCAACTACGTCCGCATCTTCGACACCACGCTCCGCGACGGGGAGCAGTCCCCTGGCGCCACCATGACCAGCGCCGAGAAGCTCGTCGTCGCGCGCCAGCTCGCGCGCCTCGGCGTCGACATCATCGAGGCCGGGTTCCCGGCCTCCTCCCCCGACGACCTCGACGCCGTGCGCTCCATCGCCATCGAGGTCGGGAACACGCCGGTCGGGGACGACGGCCACGTCCCCGTCATCTGCGGCCTCTCCCGGTGCAACAAGCGGGACATCGACGCCGCCTGGGAGGCCGTGCGGCACGCGCGGAGGCCCAGGATTCACACGTTCATCGCGACCAGCGAGATCCATATGCAGCATAAGCTCAGGAAGACGCCCGAGCAGGTCGTGGCGATTGCCAGGGAGATGGTGGCGTACGCCCGCAGCCTTGGTTGCCCTGATGTCGAATTCAGCCCTGAGGACGCTGGCAGGTATTAGTAATTCTTATTATGTTTTGGAGATTTAGTTAATATGTTAGCACAATTTATGAAATTGTAGCGGCAAGGAAGGTCCTAACATTTTGGTAAATAGAGAGTTCATCTGGTTTGAAACTTCCATCTGACGTAATTGAATAATTCCCCAAAATCAAAATCTATAAGTAATCTAGTATACACCACCAAAGAAGTCCAAATTCAGTGAAACAGAGTGATTTTGAAGCAAACCAATGCAAGTTGAAACAGAGTGATTCTGAACCAGTGCAAATTGAAACAGAGTGATTCAGAACCTGTAATCTATATAATATCATGTTCTGAGTCTCTTATAGTTGGGAAAGTAGTTTTTGGTGACTTTAATATACTGTTGAGAAAAGGATGGCAAGAATTTTCTACACCCTGGAAGTAATTTTCTTCCCAGGTCAACACATGGTAATAGTTATTATATACCAAAGTTTTGCACCCGTGTTGGTCTCTAATTTTCACTTGTGACTAGTAAGCTTATTGGTGCATCGAAATTATGGTTTTGGATAGGCCAACTTATTGCTGCCAAAAATATGCGCTTAAAAATATTTTTTTCCCCTATGCTAATGGCTGCGATATGATAATTGTTACTTTACCATCCAGGTCAAATCGGGAGTTTTTGTATCATATACTCGAGGAAGTCATAAAAGCCGGGGCAACAACTCTTAACATACCAGACACTGTTGGATACACTCTTCCTTATGAATTCGGGAGTTTAATTGCTGATATAAAAGCAAACACTCCTGGGATCGAAAATGCTATCATTTCCACTCACTGCCAGAACGACCTTGGTCTTGCTTCTGCCAACACATTGGCGGTACCACCTTTTTCCTTATGTACTTCTAGTTTCTTGTAATTTGTCACATCATTCTATCGTCATGGCGCTACTAATTTGATTTATCTTTAGGGTGCTAGTGCAGGAGCAAGGCAGTTAGAGGTGACTATTAATGGTATCGGTGAAAGAGCTGGAAATGCTTCCTTGGAGGAGGTGAGATCCTATATGCAGACAAATTTACAAATTCATTTTAATGATTGTAGAAAATTAATTTGAATTTGATCTGGTATGGTATTTTCTGATGTCTAATATTTTCTGACACCTTATCAGGTTGTCATGGCAATTAAATGTCGTGGAGAACTCTTAGGTGGCCTCTATACCGGAATTAATTCCCAGCATATCACTATGACAAGCAAAATGGTACAAATAGTTGTTTCTTGTCTTGTTTGTGTTGTTTTTGGTATGTTTTGCATTTTTCTAGTGACTGAAATTTCTTGTGCAAATGGTTCAACTATTCTAGGTGCAAGAGCACAGTGGACTTATTGTACAACCACACAAAGCTATTGTTGGTGCCAATGCCTTTGCTCATGAAAGTGGAATTCACCAGGTAAAGTATTTTTTGCCATTGCAGTGGAATGGTAGTTTTTATTTTTATCACTGCTCCATTTCATTTCCTTTGATCCTACTTACCATTATCTTATTTCTGCATTCTCTAAACGTTTCTGGGATGAAAGATTTATTATTGATGTGCAAATTCTGATAACTGCTGATCTCACTGATATATTTTTTTCACTTTTTTTTTTCTTCGATACCATGTTTGTTCTAGAACTGAAAGGGTTCTTTATGTTCACTGTTCTTTCATTTTGTTTTGTAGGATGGAATGCTTAAATACAAAGGAACTTATGAAATAATATCGCCTGATGATATTGGCTTAACACGTGCAAATGAGTTTGGTATTGTTCTAGGAAAACTCAGGTATCATGCTGAATTTGATTCTAATCCTGCTCAAACACATTAATATTGTTATCCAGTGATAAATTAAGTTCATTTTGAGAATCTCATCCATAGCTATGTTTTCTGGTCTTGCTTTTCAGTGGAAGGCATGCTGTGAGATCCAAGCTAGTGGAGGTACAACTTGGATAATTTTATTTTGTTTCCTAGACACAACCGGATGTCTTGTTTTCATGTTCGTATTGTTTTCAACTTTGAAGTGACATTCGCGTTGTCCAAACTGTAGCTCGGATATGAAATCAATGACCAGGAATTTGAAGATTTCTTCAAGCGCTACAAAGAGGTTGCAGAGAAGAAAAAGGTGATCCTTCATCTGTAGTACTCTGTTTCTTTTTTTATTTTTGACACCTAGTACTCTGTTTCTTTAGTGAGTCTTTCTATCTTTTGTTCTTGTGTTTCTAGAAATTGTAGTTGTTGACTGGTAAGTTTCACTTTTGTTTTCTTTTGCCGTTAGAAACTTTATTTATTTTCTCAGTGAACCTTTACATTTCCTATGAGAGCTATATTTGTTTGAATACTTGGTTTTTTTTTTTGTATTTTCAGTTATCATCATGAGTACCTGTAATTTCAGACATCTACTATGCATAAAAGTTGACCATTTAGCTTTACTCTCTGTAGCGCGTAACTGATGAAGACATCGAAGCATTATTGTCAGATGAGATATTTCAGCCTAAGGTTATCTGGTCCCTTGTTGATGTTCAGGTATAATTAAGCTGCAGTTGACTAATGTTTCGTTTAATGGAAAAAGTTGATTTGTTTGGCTTGGAATAATATCTACCTATTTGCAGGCAACATGTGGAACCCTTGGTTTATCTACAGCAACTGTCAAACTGATAGGTCCTGATGGCGAGGAAAAAATAGGATGTTCAGTTGGAACAGGTCCAGTTGATGCAGCTTACAAAGCTGTTGACCAAATCATCCAGGTTGGTTACATTCTTGTTCCTTCTTGGCCAGTTATAATTTTTTACCGCTATGATAATCTACTATAGGAAATGTACCTTGATCAAGAATTAGCATGGAATTCATCTGAAGGGAATAGATGGCCCATTGTGGTGTTAGAACTTAGAAATGAACTACCTGTAATGACTTTTAGCTTGTTAATATCAACAATTATCAGAATATCGACTCTAAGGATATTTAGTAATTGGCAGCTCTAGAAAATGCTGCTATTTGGTTGTTAAAGCACAACCTGGTTTGGCTCCTATTTGGTTGTAGCAGAGGTAGAACTTTTGGTGAAAGCCAGGAATAGATCTAGTGCCTCTTGACTCACCTTAATTTATTTCATGGACTTTATGTGTGGAAACCAGAGATACTTGTTACATAGGAGTTCACTTCAATTTGCAGATTCCAACAATTCTCCGAGAATATAGTATGACTTCAGTCACGGAAGGTATTGATGCAATTGCAACAACTCGAGTGGTTGTCAGTGGAGATGTGAGCAGCAATAGCAAACATGCTTTGACTGGTCAATCCTTCAGCCGTTCGTTCAGGTTACATTTCTTTCTAATATGTTTCCATTTGACTTTAGGCGACTATTTTCCCAACTATGTTGCTATCTGTTATTCTGTTCTTCTTAACTCGTCCTTATGTTTGTGACTTCAGCGGGAGCGGGGCAGATATGGACATTGTTGTGTCTAGTGTCCGAGCTTACCTAAGTGCCTTGAACAAGATGTGCAGTTTTGTTGGTGCTGTAAAAGCCGGTAGCGAAGTACCTGCGAACCAAAGCGTTTAGACCACCGAATGAGCCTTGAGCCTTTTGGTCTTAAAAAATGGTTGAGCCTGGCATTAGTAACAGGCTGGTGGGTGCCGATGGAATTGGTTTTCCATGTCACATCTTTCGGATGCTCTGCTCTTGTGGAGGATCGTCTCATTGGCTTGTAACATGCAGGAAGTTTTGGGCTTAGTTATGCCGTGTACAATTTGTATCTTATAAACTGTACTTTTCCTCCAATAATAAAGAAGCAATAAATAATTTGTTGGAAATTGTTTAACTTGGTTGGAGGCATCTTACCCTGATTAATTTGTTGGGCTTAGTTTAATTTGCAAGATTTCCAACTACGCAAATCCAAGAACGCAGGACGAACTGGATTCAGAGTCATGTCCTAGTCGTCTGCACTGGGAACTGCAAGGCCCAATGCCGAGCGGGACTCGTGATCAGATTTTTCAACCTGCTGCTCGCACGCCCTATGTATCAATCAAATCACGCGATCAAGATTTTCCTTCTGCTCTGGAGCAGCGACCAGATGGATGACGACGATTATCAGGAGGACGAGCAGTGGGATGACGATATTTTCGCGCGTTTTGATCGTGCTGGGTACGTGTTTGCTTTTCGGGATGGCTTCACGTACATGGACGGCCACATATTTCCCCCGTTGAGGTTCCGGGGTGGTGTCGCGTACCTCGACCTCCCGGACGGCGGGTTCGGTGCTGTCCCGGCCTTGGGCGCCGCCGTCGCCGCTCTGCCGAAGACGATGGCGAGCGAGAGCCAGCTGGCGGCGGAGGAAGAGTGCGCGGTGTGCATGGAATGCTACGAGGCGGGCGCGGCGGTGAAGACGATGCCCTGCTGGCACGGCTTCCACGAGCGCTGCATCGTCGAGTGGCTCTATGTCAGCCGCCTCTGCCCGCTCTGCCGCTTCGCGCTGCCAGCTGCGGTGTAATAAGCGATCTTGACGTTCTTTTTGTTCCCGTATCGGATGACCAAATGTTTCGAACGTGAGCCGTTGTAAGTGTCAAGGACGTGGTGTTCTTTTAAAAGATAGGGTCAAAGCGTAGCGTAGGACGAACTGGAGTTCCGATCGCCCAACCAAACATAAGAAACGCTGCGCCGCCCGGCCGATTGGGGCTCTGAATCGGATCGGTCGACTTGATACATAGGTGATAGGTCCCAAGCCTCGTCAGCTTATTTAGTGCGCGCTGCCAGCTAGCGTCCTCCCTGGCCCGTTCATCTCGTCTCCGCGCCGCGCGCTGCCTTTTCGCTGAAGAAAGAAGAAACCAAAAAAGAACGGCGACGACGGCTACTCTCGGATGGATGCCGACCTGCCTCAGACACCGTCGTCGTCGACGATGGAGCCGTTCTTCACACACGGCGCCCCGGAGGAGTTCATGAACGAGGTTTTTCCGGCGCTCCTGCGTCGTCTAGCTCGTGCCTCGCGGCCGATAATCCACTTGGGCGCCCCCGAGTCCCGCCGCGACAGGGCGCTAACACTTGTGAGCGTGTGGACACAGCAGGACGGATACCTGTACGGCGGCGACGGCGACGACATCGACGGCGCGTACGGGGACGGCGGGTTCGGCGCCGTCCCGGCCTCGGGCGTGGCCATCGCCGGCCTGCCGGAGAGGACGGTGGGCGAGAGCGAGTTCGCGACGGAGAAAGCAGAGTGCGCGGTGTGCCTGGAGGGTTACGAAGCTGGCGCGACTCTGAGGATGATGCCATGCTCGCACGGCTTCCACGAGAGCTGCATCTTCGGCTGGTTACGCGTCAGCCGCCTCTGCCCGCTCTGCCGCTTCGCCTTGCCGGCTGAGGAAGATGGTGAGGATGGATGACGATAGCCAAGAACAGAGGGGCATCTGTTATTGTTTCAGTTGTGTCGATGAAGCCAAACATAAAGAACAAGAGTTTAGTAGCGCAATTGTGATGTTATTGCGAAGAACACTAAATTAATAGGGTGCCTTCGTTTGCGGTGTGAAGAACGCACGCCACGTTTGAAGAATTGTCCATCTAGCTCAGAACAGAACATGATGACTCTGTATTCTTTCGTTAATCATGTCGATGCATCTTACAACCTCATCACTCTCTCAATAAGGCAATACTGGTAAATCGTTTGTTGGGATTTTATGAGTTTAGATGAGACGGTGATGATACTTGTTTGATGAAACCTCATCACTCTCTCGTTAATCATGTCCATTGATGTGATGCGTTGTTAAACTGACGACCCGTGACGAATTTCCCATCAATTTTTGCCTGAAATCCGCCAAGAAGCGCAGGCGTACATGGACCCGGAATCGTTTTCCGAATCGGTCGAACACGACGGCCCCCATCCGAGTCTGAAACGGATCGAACTGCCGCCGACTTGATAGGTGGTGTCGCACGCCTCGTCAAAAGGAGGACGCGCCCCCGTCTCGCTCACAGACCATCCATCTTCTCCGCACGAGCGCATCGGGGCGAGAAGCATGGACTACGGCGCCGCCGCCTCAGCTGGCATGTCGCGTCCGCCCCAGCCAGCAGAGCCCTTGAACGAGGAGGCGTTGTTCGACCGCATGGTGCGCCTGGTTCTCTCGTCGCCGTCATCCTACCCCCTGGCGCCCAGCATCCCGGTCTCGTCCGTGTCGATCACGCCAACCAGTATCACGTACTACGACATCGGCGGCGAGGAAGACGACGACGTGTACGGCAACGGCGGCTTCGGCGCCGTGGGGGCCTCCGGCGAGGCCATCGCGTCTCTGCCGAAGACGACGGTGAGCCGCCATGCGAGGGAGAAAGCAGAGTGCCCGGTGTGCCTGGAGGGGTACGAGGTGGGCGACGCGCTGAGGACGATGCCCTGCAACCACGACTTCCATGAGGACTGCATCGTCGACTAGCTCCGCGTCAGCCGCATGTGCCCGCTCTGCCGGTTCAAGCTGCCGCCGGCTGAGGAGACTGAGGAGTCCGACACGGAGGAGGAAGACGCCGACGGTGCTTCGACGTGTTAGATCAACTCGCTGCAATTTCTGTTTGTAACGTACTGACAGCCAAAAGGAAATAATAAATTGCATTTGTGCGTGCCATCTCTCTGATCGCTTGTGTGGTGATTGTTCATTCATTGGTTGTGTCATTCATATGACAATATAACACCCGCTTAGTCAAGTCAGGGATGAATGCTGCATATGACTGCGGACAGGCCTCTGGCCTGATGGCAAGGCGCAAGGGCGCGCTGGAGCCGACGGGGGTTCGATCCCCCGTCCCGCACCCGCCTCCAGAAGGCAGCGGCAAGGGTGCCGTTTATCTAAAAAAAAAAAAAAAAAAAAAAAAAAAAAAAAAAAAAAAAAAAATGCTGCATATGACTGGAGTTGGCTTGCATGTAACAAGTTTAATTTTCGGAACAACTCCACTCTTTCATGACTGAGATCAACAGCCCATGGCTTCAATGGGGCAGCACAGTTTCTGTAGATGTTGGGGGAACATGCAGGGCATCAAACCGAGCAAACTTAAAACCAGCAACATCACTAAACCCTCCCTTGTTAATTATCTACGTCTCCTGGCCTATATATCGATCGCCGTCGCCTCTGTGGTGGCCGGCGAACAGGAACAGACTCCACTGCCTTATGTTGACTATCTTTAAACTACATCGTAAGCGTGCTCCTCAACACCACCGGTAAGTACGCGATGGTGAGCTCGACCAGGCACTTCACCGCTGACGAGATGAGTTTCGGTAGCAGGGACAACACCATCTATGGCTTCACACAATGCACGCCAGACTTTTGTATGGGGCTTCTGTTCTACGTGCTTGGGTGATATTATTGAGATGATGCCTCAATACATCCGACTTTTCTTTCTCTTAGAATGCCTCATGAAAAGAACTATGCTATCACTGCTTAATTGGTATGCTGATTCAGAAAATATTTTGAGCAAAGGGGCATGTGCCCTATGCTTCTAGAATATTTCTAGAGATCATGAACTAAGCAATTGGATTTTGTTTATAAGTTTTCAGATTATAGGATGGCTATTCGTAGATGTCTTTTCTTTATTTCGGTCTATAGACCATTCTCTTGAGAAAGCGTCGCTGCAAGGAGACGAACAAAGGCCAGCTGGCGAGGGTTGGGGTGGTGGGACAATTGAGCAATGCTTGGAGTTAGCCCAAGCAACCACGATGTGCAGAATGCGACGCTACCAAGCAAATGGAAGAGGAAGAGCGAAATAGTTCAAACGTAGCGTGGCTGCAGGAGAAGGCAGAATTGCTTGAGGCCATGGACAAGGCAGCTTGATCAGCTTAATGTGGAATGCGGATGCCAATGCAAGGACCGCGTAGAAGCACATCTACATAAGACGCATCTAGATGCTTGTTCTACGTGCAGGGTTGCCAGGGAGGTAGCACTCGTAGAATATTCCTAGAGAACGTAAACTAAGCAATATCTTTACTGGATTATGTGTATAAGTTTTGAGATTATAGCATGGCTATGTTATTCATGAGTCACGGGACGTCCTTGTTCCAAATACCGTGGATCAATATAAAGACGCTAACATAGCAAATTTTTTGTTACAGTGGATACTTTTTTTTTTGTTTGGAATTATGGGGAGAGCATCCCCACTTTTTCATTTCATTTAAAGTTCTTTCATGAAAATGATGTTACAAGTCGTTTGAGATAATAACAAAGGAGGTTTGGGAGTAGAACATCAATGTCCGGGCAACATGTTGATCAGGGAAAGCTTGATACCAGTATTGAATACTCTCTCTGTTCTTAAAGGGTTGTCGTCGTTGACTTTTTAGTTACGTTTGATAATTCGTTTCACTACAAGAGTTGATTGTTTCCCCGACAGTTCACCTCCAAGTGGCCTACAGTTTAGTATATTAAGCCAAGAAGTTTTGATAACTGTGGGCTTTGATCTTGTCGGGAATAGGATTGTAGGTAATTGCAAGCAACTGTTGGGAAACACATCTAATTGTACTAGAGAACTGTCCGGCACTCAATTAAAATAGTGAAGATGAAGCAAACTGTCGGCCACTGAGTAAACAATGTCAGCAAACACTGAATATCTTGTAGTGTTTTGCACTAAAGAAAATTGAAATATAACTTATAATTTCGTATATTTGAGCTAATATTTTGAATAAGACGAACGGTCAAATGTAATTCGAAAAGTCAACGGTGACAACAATTTAAAAACTGATAGAGTATTAGATAAAATTAATGATTGTTCTCCGTTGAATTTGAAGAAGACGCAAAAATAAAAATCAAAAACAAAGTTGTGGTGTTGTCGGCCTCTTGTAGTCTTGTTCTCTTCATGTACCGAAAGAATCAAACTAGTTCCGAGCTCAAGGAATATACTGCCAAAAAAAAAGAGTGACCAGAATATACAAAGAAAGACGGCTGATAATTTAAAGAGATGTGAATCCGTATCGGAAGCAAAGCACGAGCAAGTACGCGCCCGTCTTTAGACAGAGTTGTGACCCGATCTATCAGAGTTCAGCTGCGCCCAGGCGACGTCCGAGACGGTTTTGGACTTGGTCATCAACCGATCTTATAAGATCTGCGTCGTCTGTCAATCGAACCACGCATCTCGATCTCTCGACCGCGCTGTAGTCGTCTCTGCTCTTGCATTGTTGTCGAGCAGGGGGGTCGCGACGGGAACGTAGTCATAGCCGGCTGCTGCGCACACACCTAAGAACATGGAGGTGGGTCTCCGCTTCTTGCCGCACGAGATGATGTACGCGATGCATCAGCAGCATGCCGCGCTGTTGCGCTCTGCACCGCACGAGTTTTACGACGGACCCACGGCGCCCAGCATCGTCATCAATCCAGGAGGCCACCGCTTCTTGCTGACATACCAACAGATATATGAGACCATGCAGCAGCAGCAGCAGCATCCCGCGCCGGCAAAGACGACGACACGGCGCCCTTTCAATTATGCACCCCACGAGTTTTACGACGACGCTTCCATGGTGGACTCGCTGGGGATCGAAGAAGAAGAAGAAGAAGAAGAAGAAGAAGAAGGATGGGTGCACGTCAACAGTTCCGAGGCCTGCCAGCAAGGATACGAGGCGGACGACGCGCTGAGGACGACTTCTACGTCCGGTTGCATCTTGGGCCCGCTCTGCATCAGCCGGCTCATCAGCTGCCCGCTCTGCCCACCAAGTAGGAAGACGCAGTGCGCCTCCAAAAATCAAATGCATGAGGATTAGTAATCCTACTCTGTATCAATCGATCTCTTAAATTTTTGTACTCCTACTATGTATCATTCGATATATTAAAATTTGTGTCGTCTGTCAATCAACCACATCTCGACCCTGCATCTTGCGGAGGAGGAAGTACACGCGCGCAGGGGCGCCTCGCCTGAGAGAATCAGATTCATGAGGATACAAATATGCATGTTAGCATCTGAATATGATTAGCGTGTGCCGTGCATGCATGGGTAATCCTTTGTGCGTACGTGTATGGAGTAGTTCATTAGTAATCCTGTATGGATGGAGTATGAATCATCTGACACAAATTTTATGGCGAGGAATAGTATTCTGAACCAATTTATTTTGAATTATATGTTGGCAAACAAGAATGCTTCTGTGAATAGTCATAAAGTCGGTGAGCAGAGGTGTCGCTTGTGTAGTTTCAATTTGCAATCATGAACATGCATGCTGCTATATTGTCGATTATTTGTGGAGCCTATGCATGTGGTCTGGATGAGCGGTACGACGAGCCCACACTGCGCATTCATTGTGCAGTAAAGTTGATATACTATTTAAGATCTGGTTGGCCCATTGCTTTTTTGTGATGCGTCATTTTCTCCATTAATTAGCAGCTTCTGTCAATCTGCATGTATGTTCGATATGGTGATTAAGGCTACTCCCAATGGGAGTTTCATTCTTATTAAATAGAGTGCCATGTCACTATTTTTGCTGATGTGGCAAGAAGTTAAGGAAGAGAGAGATGAAAGCTGTTTCATCTAGATGAAACCATTCATGCACTGTTTCCAAAATACTTGTGTCTTGCATGTAAAACTTGGAAATAGCAAAATGAAATGATGCATTAGAAGCCATTTCAATGGACTATTTCATCTTTTTGTGCTTATGTGGCATTTAGGAAACAACAAAATGAAATAGTCCATTGGGACTAGCCTTAAGGAAACAATTACGACGATGGAGACGTGCGTGCATGGTTATTAGCATCAGACGAGCGTGCGTGTGTACTGATTTGTAATTTCTGTATGAATCTGACGCACACAAGGTTGACGATCGAGTACTGGAGCATTTGGTTTGTATTCATGTGTCGGCGAACAAGAATGCTCTAATTTGAATAGTATAAGTCGGTGATAGCTGCTGCTGCTTGGTGGGAGTGTTCCGATTTGCAATCATGAACGTGCATGCTATGTGAGATCGCGATCAACTAGACTGTGGACTGCGGAGGTTATGCATGTGATTTGGATGAGTAGCACCCAACAGTTCACATCATGGTGCACTATAAAGTAAATCGATCCCAGCATGATGTTGCATCCCTACAGAACTAATAATTTTGTTTTGAAGTTATACCTAAGGATTGCTTGGTCCGTTGCCTTTTGCATGTTTCTTAGCTTCTTCTACTAGTAAAGTTGCATGAACCATCTCACGATGCTTCAGGAAACAGTTACGATGGCTTTCAACACGGTCTCTCTCACAAGGTAAGGATTTCATCAGTAGACAGGAGTGCCAGTCGCCAAAAGAGTTGTGTTTTCGTTCCCTGACTTCCTTCTCGACACGACAGTCTTGTTCGTTCTGTTTCTGTTGCAGCACCACTGTACTCACTCCACAGCGTGAGTACATCTTTGCATGCATGGGCGGATGCCTTCACGAAGCATCCTCCGATTGAAAGCAGATCAGCGAACAAACATGGCCAAGGGATGGTCGATCGCATGGCATGATTGCTCCGACAGTGCAGTGCCGCCCTTTCCCAACCCTTTCTCGGCCGCGACAGCCTAACAGGCACTGCACGGTGAGCCCCATGCATGCGTTTCGTTTCAAGATCTTCTGGGATCTTATCATGCATCTATGGGCGTACCATATATCACACGTACGCCGGTGATGGGGGCAGATGAGCGAGCGGCCGTGCAGGATCGGTTGCAACATCAGGTAGGGACGAGTTTGTTGTCAAGTTGTGACTCGTCGATAGGGGAAGGAAGCATGGATGAGTTTCTGCTGCAACTGCTGTTGTGGTTGGCGGCTTGCACGAGCCATGATTGTGGCAGTTCAAGCGAGCAACGAGCCTGTACGGTGGATTACTTCCTGTGCGCACCATTAAATTCAGACGAATACAGTTGTTTCTGGTCGCATACTGTTGGCATAAACCCATCCTATGGATGAAAAACTTGTTAGCAGATGCATCCTGTCAAGTCTGAAAACCATGCGTACAACTTTGCTCTGTAACTAATAGCAGAGATACAACAGCTCATAAAGATCACTCCATATGATTGACAAGGATTAACTCCGAAGAGATCACGAGGACATGGCATTTAGAATTTCTACCATCCCTGATACAATACCATCTTGTCCTGCACAGCATTGCTTAGAACAGCGATGTACAACTGCTTGATCTCAGGATAGCCAACTATAATACACGACAAAATGTTATCTGTAACCGGTGGGCATAACATAGCAGTTTTGGTCATTCACAAGCAACACAAGAGTTTGCTGACTGCTGTTGCGTACCAAGTTACAGATAGAAGGATCTAAAAGAAGGGAGAAAGAAAAAAAAAACACTAACTACTCTACGAGTGACATTCTTCTCTTCCTTTTGTCTACGTTTAGTCTTGCTTCGAGGATGACAGAAACCGGATACTAATATGAGGTCAGAAACTGGAATCTGGTCGCCGCCGGAGGTTGATAGGGTACCCTTTGAGAGTTCGAGTGGTAGGAAAGAAGACAAGCCTATCTTCCTCAGCTTCTTCCCAGCTGCAAATTCATTGGTCAGGAGGCACCATTGAATCAAATTTGGATCACACAAATTGAAATTGCGTCTGATGTTTATCTAAACCCTACGGCTGCAAAACCAGTGTGGAAACTTGAAAGATAAAGATGTCTCACCTAAAGCGTGTTACAAGATGATGGAGGAAAACAGAAACAACAACCCGAGCAAGTTCATAGCCTGGGCATAGACGAGGTCCACCACCAAAGGGAGTAAACAAACTGGCCCCAACAGCATTCTGAAGTTTGTTCTTGCCCTGCAAAACATTTTGCATTTACAGCTCTGCATGCCTATATTTACTTTCATAAGCCAACACATAACAGAATCAGTAAAGAAGTAGCAGTCCAAGGACTCCACAATTACCTGCCATCTCCAAGGGTCAAAGGTTCGAGCATTTTCATAATGGTCGTTGTTAAGGTGCACAGCTCGGAATGAAGCAAATATTTTGCAGCCCTTCGGAATTGTGTAGTCTGGTGAACATAATAAATATTAAATACGATAAAATTCTTCCTGATTAAGAAATTGGATAAAACTGAGAGCGGTAGAAATACCTTTAAAATGAATGTCACTGTTTGCTCGCCTAAACACCCCACTAATTAAGTTAGCCACACGCAGTGTCTCATTTATAACCTGCAAAAATGAGAAATAAAAAACGACTTTGCTGAAATGTTCTTTTTGAGAAATACTTTATACAGGTAAATCTGCTTGGAGGCATTATGTTTTTGGCATGGTATAGCTAGAAGACAATTTATGTATAAAAAAAATAGGGCCTCAGAATCATTACACATTGCGTAAATGGCATTGACTTGTAGTCGCCCCATTCCAGTGGTTGTTTGTTTCCTTTTATGTCTCTGATACTGTCATGCTCTTCCTGTAAAATCAGCAGATATCTGGAATGAAACACTCTCGTAGTGAAGCAGGATAACATTTGAATCAGCAAGCTAGAATCACATATCTTAATTTACTGAAATAAAGGTTGTTAAAGTGGCTGAAAGTTCAGATCCAGTCCCACTATGGTGTCGCTAATGGTTCCCACTTTCGGCTGTTGGGTTGGATAGCTTTGGCACACATCCAAGTACAGAAAATGAGAGGAAATTCAGCTTTTCTTTTTATGCATAACCAGTAAACATATCCTGGGAAGAAACCAGTGGGGGATGTATCCATAGCAGATTCATTCTTAGATTACACAAATAAGAAAAAGTAATATGCAACATCACATCAGGAACTATTGCAAAATGCTTATAGTGAAGCAAACAAATTGGACTGAGCAAATTGTTGCTAGAATTCGACAGAAGACCACAAACCGGCGGCAGCATATTTCCAATTGGATAAGACCACTGGAGTTGATGTATGACAGATTAAGTTAATCTAACCCTCGATTATAATAACATTTTATGAAATCAGTTGACGCATCCTCCCATCCCTAAAGTCCAAGCTAATTTGACCTCTGACAGTACCTACTACCACACGTGCACAAGGATTGTGCCACTACCACCGAACATTCCAACAAGAAATTGCATATTATCAAACAAATTGTCAAGATCCATCAATACCTTGAGCTGCGCCAGAGCAGTGGGTGTCTCGGTGAGGAACTTGACAGCAAGCGTCATGAGCACGGACGTCGTCTCGTACCCAGCCACAAGCAGGGACAGGCAGAAATCCACCATTTCCTCCTCTGAGAAGCTCCCACCTTCTGCTTCAAGAAGCTCCTCCACCATGTCCTTCTTCTCCCTCTTCTCCTCGTCCTCCCCATCCGCATCACCACTCTCCATCTTCTCATCCATCCTCTTCCTTATCACCTCCCGCAGAGCCCCGGCCACCTTCTTCCTCGCCTAAATTGAATCAAATGGCACATCTTTATGGTGAGAAATACGTCGACCGCACACGCGAATTCGTAACAGGAAAAATGCATTGCGAAAAGACGAAAAGTAAAGAAGGGGGAAGAAGGCAAAAGGGCGAGCACCTTGAGGGCCTGGCCGTAGGTTGTGAAGGGGAGGAGCGAGGCGAATGGAAAGGGGATGGAGAAGAAGCCGTCGATGAGCTTGACGTACTCGCGGCGAAGGCTCTCGGTCCATGGCCCGGGCTCGATGCTGACAAGCTGCTTGACGGTGAGGTTGAAAGTTATCTTCTTTGCCTCGTCCATGAGCCGGACGGTGGCGGCGGGCTCCCACTGCCGCATGGTGGCGAGGACGAGGCGGTCGATGTGCGCCAGGAGCGGCGGCGACGCGGGGCGGCCGAGGCGTGTTAGGGTGAGCGAGTGGAGCCGCTTGTGCGCCGCGCCCTTCGTGAGGAGGAGCGAGTGCGCGCCGAGCAGCGTGGCGATGGAGGACGGGTAACTGCAGTCGACGGCGCGGCCCTCGGCGGCGAGGAGGAGGCGGTTGAAGGCCGGGTCGGCGGAGAAGACGGTGCGCTCGCCGAAGACGTGGGTGGTGAAGACGCCACCGTGGCGCGCCACGCGCTCGTCGATGAAGGGCTCCGGGTTGGGCGTCTTGTACGCGGAGATGAGCCGCAGCGTCTCCCCGATGAGCGGCAGCCCCGTGCTGCCCGGCGGCAGCCGCGCCGCCCCCCGTCGCTTCGGACGCCAGGCGTAGAGCCACTTAAGAACCGCGGCGACCAGAACGGCGGCGGCCGCTGCCAGGAGCAGCAACCGCGGCGCGCTCGCGTCCATGGCCGCGGCCGTGCTCTGTTTGGCTTTGGTTGGTTTGGGGAGTGGTGCGCGTGCGCGTGTCCGGGAGCGAGTGAGATTGAGCAGTGACGGCCAGAGAATCCAGACACCTAGGGAAGGCTGGATGCTTTTGGGCTCGCTATTTGTAGGTTGGTTGTTGATAATTGTAAAATATTTGAATATCTTTTGTGCTAACAAAATAACTAAATTGAAGCTTTGGAGTTTAATATACGTTGTTGGGAGTTGGATTACGGATAAAACAATGTTTCTTTGGTCTAAAAGGGAATGTATGGCACGGTGTGGGGCAGTGTGGCCATGTTGGTGAAAAGAGGTGCGGAATGTTTGTGAGTAAAAAGAAATAAAGGGACCACTTGAATATTATTTTTAGTTACTTCATCCGTTCTTAAATTATTATCATAGTTGATCTTTCGAGGTACATTAGTCTTATTTAAAATATTAATTTTTGTAATAATAACATAAATTATAACAAACTATACTATATTTTTTAAAAAATATTGAATATGATGAATGATCAAACATAATTGAAAAAAAATTAATGACGACAACAGTTAAAAAACGGACTCCTCGCAAAAAAAAAAAGTTAAAGAACGACAGAGTATGCATTTTGAAATAGTGTCGTTGTAATTTCTGCCCATGTTTATAGTCACGGAAAAACACTGGACGTATCCATGGAAATTTGGTCTATTACTTGCAATCAATGTACAAAAGATTTGTGAAGATAAGATCTTGCGACAGTTTATTTCCATTTTCATCACAGGTAGCGAAGGTGTAATTTGCAGCTTTTTTTTTGTGACTAGCAGCGCCTTTTGAAGAGACAATTCCATGTGCTCCGTGCTCGCCCGCTGATTTTTTTTTTTTAAACGCTCGCCCACTGAATTAATTCTACTCTCCTCGTCTCCGGCAGAGAGACAACTCAGCGTCCGCTCCGTTTGATCGGGCCAAATCCTAGCCCGGATATAGTGGATTTTGAGAGCCCAGCCAAATACCAAAAAAAGCCTGCTAGCCATTTCTGCTGGCCCATGCAATAGCCAAGAAGTTTTGCAGTTTTGAAAGCCATGGTATTGTACAAGCATTTTGAAGTTTTATTTAAACACTTCACTCCTGACATCTTTTTTTGAACTATGGTTTTCTTGATGCTGGCTTTTAAAATCATGATTTTTTTAATACTTGGTTTTGAAAAACTACAACATCCAAATACTTACGTTGAGAAACCGTCTGCTGCAAAACACTGTAACAAGAGCAGAACGCTTTGTGCTTATCTCGCATCTCTCACACAACGGACGCCACCTTGGTTTGGAGTCGTTCTGGCCGGAGCCGCCGTCCGCCACGACGGCGCGGCAGAGCGGGCAGGTGACCACCTGTCGACGCACTCGGCGTGGAACCGAACGGGTGGCCGCACCGCGGCAGGAGACGTCCCTGAGCTCGCTGATGCACACCGCGCGCGCTGCACTTCTCCCCTTCCCCTCGCTGTGCACGAACACCGGCAGCGCCAGTAGTTCCTCCTTCCCCAGGCGACGCGCACGGCGTGCTCGCATCGGAGGATGACGTGACCTCGTCCGGCGAAGAAGAGACGCCAGACGACGACGAACGAAGAAGAGCACGACGATGACGACGCTGCCCGCGATGTCATGGCCGACCCGTACGGGCAGGTTCCACTGTAAATGTGGCAACGGAGGATTTGTCTAGATCGAGCACGACACGTTGGGCACAGATGCTATTGTTCGGCAACAGCAATATGCGGCGAGTTCCCATTGGCGAGTTCATACTTAGAGCGAGTAGCCAATATGCGGTGGCACACGACCATGCTAAACAAAATTCACCGACAGAAAAATCTAGGATCCTTTTTTAATGCAGGAGACTCGTATGGTATATAGCAGAGGACGAAACCATTGGCTGTATGGAAATGCAAAACTATAAACGTTATGAAAGCAGACTTAGGGTTCCTTGTCAAATACAGGGACGTATTTTTTTAGCTGTTCTCTTGGGAGTTGCTCTAAGGCAGGTCGCGAAATCCATCGCCAACCAAAACCTCCTGACGCTTTGACGAGGTAGGAAAGGGCACAATCCAAACATTTCGCTAACAGAAAGCGCTAACAGATAAAATGCTGAAAGTTCAGTTTCAACTATAGTTGTAGAGCAGAACCACGAACACCAGCAACGAATCATTAGATCAACGCACGAACTAGCATAGACGTCTATGGAATGAGAATAAATAACAGGCCTTGCCTAGAACAACAGCTAAGATTAGAATCAGCCTTTTCAGAAAGGGTGTTAACGAATCAAGGCTTCGACAATTAAACACATCACACGGAATGCAGGAGAAAGGGTAAGTATATCACCATCATTTAAAAAGAAACTTCACATAAGCATCCACTACATTCAGTAGCACGAAACATAATTTAGCACTGAACAAAACAGTCCGTGCTTCAAAATTCTGCTAACACTTGACTGGTTTCACTCGGCAAACAAAATGCTCACCGCCTGGTCTTCACTTCTTTGCTTTCTTTGGCGCCCTGCAATAACGGAAGGTTGTAGGAGATCAGTTAAAATGAAACTACAGTTGCAACTCTCCAAAGGACAGTTGAGACACCATAGGGCAGTTGAAGATGCTTACGCTGCAGTTTGAGCAGGAGCTGCTGCTGCGGGCGCAGCTGGTTCTCTTGGACCCTGTTTGAACCAATAAAAGATCAGATTACAACCACAAATACAAAATAATAGTATGTACATGGAGAGCCTAGCTAAGTTGGAAATCTGAGCCTAGCTAACTTGTCTGTGGAAAGATAACTCCCCAACAGTAGTAAGTAATCTAGTAAATAAACATATACAATTTCATCTTCAACAATCTATATCTGCCATAGAACTGGGTGATTTCTAACAACAACATCAGGCATTAGTTAATTCCAAGAATAAGAAAATTTTGATTTCTCACCTGAGCAAGCCTCTCCTCCCTCCTGGCAATCTTTCTTTCGCGGCTCGCCTTGCTCTTGGCACGCTTAGCCTCAAACTGGTCATTAAGTGTCTTCTCTCTGGCCTTCTCAGCCTTGGACTTGTGGATGCTTTCCATGAGCACACGCTTGTTCTTGAACGCATTACCCTTGACCTTCATGTACATGTCATGGTACATGTGCTTGTCGATCTTCTTGGCTTCACGGTACTTGCGCAGCAGACGCCTGAGCACACGCATCCTTCTCATCCACAGGACCTTGGTTGGAAGCCTAGCCTCCCTGGTACCCCTACGTTTACCTGAGAGCATAGAAGTTAAGTAAAGACTCATGCATCAGAACACAAATTAACAGCAGTACAGCAACATACCATATCCAGAGTGGCGCCCCTTCTGCTTGGCCTCATGGGCTCTACGTGCACGAGACCTAGAGTGGATCTTCTGGGGCTTTTTGATGATGAACCCATCCTTCACCAGCTTACGGATGTTCTGACCTGCAAGATCAAAGAAAATTTGTTGACAATCCATATCAATCAGTATGGAAAAGAGATACAGGTTATTAACACCAATACAATAATACTTGGAAACTGCAACCATGATAACAAAGTCAAAACTAATGTGACAGCATGTTCAACCACCACCATAAGTGTATGGACCGAACATGGTAACAAACAAGGATATCAAAGATGATCCATTTGAATGACAAATATTGCATAGCCCTGATGTCACCTCATCATGAAGGATAATGATTATGGAAACAAAGCGGCAAATTAATGTTTTGTCACATATAAGCTTCCACTAGCAAATCACTCAATCCTATAAATGTGTGTAACTGATTTAGCTTAGACTTGCAAAGGCTCACAAATGGTTTATAATTTTGATGGTTTAGCTAATACAGTAGAAAACTCAGTGAATACATTTGTCATGATTGAACAACTAGCTGTCCTAGAGCCATATGATTCAAATGTTAGCTTTGATACGAGCTTCTAGATTACACACCAAGAGCTACTAGAAAGGCCTATAGTAGTGCACAGAACACAACTGATCCCTCGCACCAGCACTAAGTTTAATGCAAAATGAATACTTTGACATCACGCCTGAGTCAATATTTTAGTACAAGGTTTCGATAACTAACACATTTCAATCCGAGAGTCAAGGAGACTAAGGACAAAACAATTATCATTTCTTTACACTATTTCCTGGAGAACAAAATCCCTCGGTTACAATCTACAAAATCGAAACACGTAAACATTGGTTCTAGTCCGAGAGTCTGTACGCACTTCCATAAGCAAATCGATAACGCAGATAACAAAATTAGCCGCAATCCAAAGCAAAACCCCCTAGGATCACCTGACAAACATGCTATGACCTGCAGCCTCCCGCAGATCAGCGACCTAGTACCAGATCTGAGGGCGTCGCCACACCACAAGAGCTAGCGTCGAGCCTAGGAAGAGGGGAATGGAAGGGGACGGTCGGGGGTTCTCACGAGAGTTGGCCATGGAGATCTCGCTGACTTCATTGGGGTCAAGCCAGACCTTGCCCTTCCCGCACTTGAGCACGCTAGCGGAGAGCCGCTTCTGCAGCTTAAGGGTAACCATCTCCGCCGCCGGCGCCGGTGTCCCTCTCCTCCTCGCCCTCCTGTACCTGGGTTGCGTGTGTGGCGGTGGAGGCGCCTCGGGGGTTCAAGGGTTGGCACGGGGCGGCGCGAGTGGCTTATATAGTGGAGCGCTAGGGTTTCGCGAGGGTGCTGATGGGCCTTCGGCTGCGTGATGGGCTGTGGGCTTTCTAGTCCTATGGGCATGGCCGTGAGAATGAATTGCGGCCCTGCACCCATCAAAGCGAGCGGCTTCTTTTTCTTTTTCTTCCCACTTGTATCTTTTCGATGTCAAGAGATGATCATCTCTCTGATCTCAGTTGTCTCCAAAAAAAAATCTCTCTGATCTCAGAAAAAAAAAGAAGAGATCATCTATCTTCCTCCTAAAAAAAAGAAAAAAAAAATGATCATCTCCCTTTTCCTAAAAAAAAATAAGAAGAATAATATATGATCATCTCCCAACGGCCCGCAGATGATCCCTTATGAGTAGAAGCGCAAAAGAGCCTTACTTTCAATAAGTCTATTCCTCAACCCGATGGATAGCACATGATAATTTGTACTCTATCCGTCCCAGTATAATTGACATTTTAGCTCTTAGCGCGAAGATTAAGAAAATCTCGTAAAGATAGAGGTGTATTGGAAAGAGAGAATGTTGCATAGAGAAGTGAGAATGCTAATTATTTTGGGAAGTGAGTATGTTAGCATGTTGTCATGAAAGTATTGTAATAGAGCAATTCTTATTTTGTAGAGGCGGAGGAGATGAGGTGCTGACATTAGCATCCGAAGAGTTGGACCGCTAGAGTAGAATAGGGTTATCGCATAGGTGAAACGGCACTGCACGCCTTGGATGATGCCGCTCAGGCTCTCGCTATACTGTGGCATTCTCTCTATATTGCCGTTCAAGCACATACGATTGACAATATTGACCCAAGACAAGTCGGACGTGCGCTGCGCAAGCTTGAAGATGACATCGTCCCCGCTATCCACACCCACCTCGGCGTTGGTGTTGAGGCATCAATGACACGAGCTAGCGAGCTCATCACCGTAAGCATGTCCAATTGATTGTTGCTAGTGATGGTAGGGATGAAATTCTTGATAGAGAAGCGATGGTCACAGACATCGTAGCATCTCTGAAATAAGGGAACAGCTCTGAAATAAGGGAACAGCTGTTGTGCATCTTTAAAAACTACAGTGACGCATGACCAACAAGCTGTGGCATTCACATCTCGGCTCAAGAGAGAATTCCAATAAAATTGCATAATCTATCTTATCTTCAACATTGCAACATTGTCAAAAAAAGAGGAAAGAGGGCCTAAGCCCCCCCCTCCCCCACACAACAACAACAACAACAACAACAAAAGTGTTCTTGAAATGCTTGGTAAAACATCGAATAATTAGCCTTCTATAATGCACTAGCATTTTTTCTTTGAATGGTGGTGAACATACGGCTGGTTACCTATTAATAATCGTTTGGAGTTGGATCATAGATAAACAATAGAACATTGTTTATTTTTATCCCTTGTATGGTATATAATTTGGGCAGTGTGGCCCTGTTGATGAAAGGGGGAGCGGAATGTTTGGGACTAAAAAGAAATAGGCATATGATCACTTGAATTTTTTCTATTTAATAAGGATTTGGAAATGGTGTTGCCGTGATTGTGCCTTTGTAGAGTACTTGGTGAAACGATGAACTGAAGGATTAGTGTAACCAAATACTCCTATGTTGTGCATAAACATGCTAGGCATTCACTGAAAACGGTGACGTATCCATGGAAATTCAGCATATCACTTGTATAATTAATATATCACGGACTTTGACAGTCCGTGATATACTGTCTGATCACGAAGCTAATTTCTATCTTAGTAATATTAGAAAGAAGAGCAGTACTACAGAAACTTTTAATACATGCATGGAGTTTGATGATAGTTTAATTCTGGAATTACTGTCTGATCACGAAGAGCAAGGCACTATACTGGATGAGGTTATAGCCTCGGCAGTTAAAACACCTAGCTCATCAAAAATTGTGATGAAGGGCAATTCACACAATGTAAGTGTGAAACCCAAACTGAAAAAAGGGAGACCAAAGAAAAATTACAAGATTAAATGATAGGTCTAATATGGAATTGTAGGGGGATTGCAGACATAGACAAAACAAAATTCATCAGAGAAATGATTGTGGAGAGAAATGCTGACTTCATTGGTCTACAAGAGACCAGGAGGCAGGATTTCTCGAAACGATGGCTGATGAATATTTCAGGTAGTAAGAATTTTGAATGGCACTGGGCCAAATCAGAAGGGCAATCAGGAGGAATTCTGGTAGGGGTGAATCTAGATGTTTTTGATGTGGAGGAAGTAGATATAGGCAAACACTTCGTTAGAGTCCTAGTGAGGGATAAGAAGTTGGATGCCAAATGGAATTTAGTAGTAGTCTATGGTGCTGCACAGGCAGTAGGAAAACCATATTTCCTAACAGAATTAGCACAAGCCTGTCAAAAACAGGAGGTACCAATTCTGATAGGAGGGGACTTTAATATAATAAGGTGGGACCATGAAAAAAATAAACCAGGTGGGGCAAATAGATGGAGCTTTCTTTTTAATGCAATTATAGAACAGTATAATCTAAACGAGTTGGATCTATCTGGCAGATTATACACATGGTCTAACAACCAGGATGATCCTACGTTTGAGAAACTAGATAGGATTTTAGTGAGCCCATCATGGGAACTTCTGTTTCCCTTTGTCACAGTCAAAGCTCTAGTAAGAGCAGAATCAGATCATACTCCATTGATTTTAGATACAGGAGATCCTCCAGTAGGACCAAAACCTTTCAAATTTGAACTTTGTTGGTTCCAGAGAGAAGGCTTCTATGATATGGTCGCCCAAAACTGGAAAATTCCAACAAAAGGGAGAATTAGTATTGAGATTTGGCAAGAAAAAGTTAGAAGATTACGAAAGTTGCTTAAAGGTTGGCACATTAGGATAGAGGGTTCGTATAAGAAACTTAAGCAGGAGTTACTGACAAAAATTGATGAAATAGATAAAAGGAGTGAGACACAGGGCCTCACTAGTAATGATAGATGTGCTAAAATGGATCTTGAACTACAACTCAAAAGGTTGTTGATAGAGGAGGAGATCAAAATTTGGCAACGAGCCAAAGAAAAAGATCTTCTTGAAGGAGATGCGAATACTAGATACTTTCAAATCAAAGCTAGTGGTAGGAGAAGAAAGAGTAGAATCCTGGGTTTAAACCAAGAAGAGGGTAGGATTGAGGGAGATCAGGAGCTTAGGGACTACATCACTGATTTTTACAAAAAATTGTTTGGGCCTGAGGAAATGAATAATATTTCCATGGAGTTCCCTGATGAAAGGAAAGTTAGTGAGGAGGACAATGAGCTCCTCACAAAAGCTTTCACATTGGAGGAATTGAAAGAGGTGGTCTTTGGCATGGAGCACAATAAAGCTCCTGGGCCAGATGGACTCCCCATAGAATTTTATCAGGTTTTCTGGGATGAAATTAAGGATGATTTAATGGCCATGGTGACAGATTTTCATTTAGGGTTTTTACCCATTGAAAGGCTGAACTATGGAGACATTTCACTGCTACCCAAAATCAAGGATGCAGATGTCATTCAGAAATTCAGACCTATTTGCTTGTTAAATGTCAGTTATAAGATTATAACTAAGCTGCTAACAAATAGACTAAGTATAGTGATTGATAAGTTGATTTCTAGGAATCAGACAGCGTTTATTAAGAATAGATATATAATGGAGGGAATCCTGGTTCTACATGAAACCTTACATGAGGTTCATAGGAAGAAACAGGATGGCTTCCTTCTAAAAATTGATTTTGAAAAAGCTTACGACAAGGTGAACTGGAATTTCTTGTTTAAGGTTTTGAATAGTAAGGGATTTGACCCTAAGTGGTGTGATTGGATTATGAAAGTAGTTAGAGGTGGTAAAGTAGCTATTAAGGTTAATGACCAATTAGGACCTTATTTTACCACTCACAAGGGGCTTCGACAAGGAGACCCTCTTTCCCCTTTACTTTTTAATTTGGCATCTGATGCACTTTCTGTGTTGATAGAAAGAGCTCAGATAAATGGGCACATCAAAGGATTGGTACCCCATCTGGTAGAGGGAGGGGTGTCAATTCTGCAATATGCAGATGACACCATCTTCCTCTCCCAAAATGACCCAACCTGTGCTAGAAACTTAAAATTTATTTTGTGTCTTTTTGAACAGATGTCTGGTTTAAAAATAAATTTTCACAAGTCTGAAATTTTTTGTTTGGGGGATGCTATACATAACAAAGATCTTCTTGAGGAAATTTTCACATGCAAAGGAGGAGGCTTACCTTTACATTACCTTGGCTTACCAGTAGATGATAAACGTTTAAGAAATTCTGATTGGAAAGGTGCAGAAAATAAAATGGAAAATAAGCTTGGTTGCTGGCAAGGAAAATATTCCTCCATTGGAGGTAGATTGAGCTTGCTGAAATCAAGTTTAACCAATGTACCCATGTATATGATTTCCTTCTACAGACTCCCCATCGGGGTTAGAAAGAGAATGGATTTTTTTAGGGCTAGACTTTTATGGCAATCAGATCAGGGGATAAGGAAATATCACCTAGTTAATTGGCCTGAGGTGTGTCAGCCTCTAGAACAGGGTGGTCTAGGAGTCCTGGATCTTGATTGCATGAACATTACTTTACTTGGTAAATGGCTTTGGAAGTTAGAAAATGAAGATGGTATGTGGCAACAAATTCTTAGGAATAAGTATTTGAAAAATAAACCCCTGAGACATATTAAAGTCAAACCAGGGGATTCTCACTTTTGGCAGGGCTTAATGGAAAGTAAGGATAAATATTTGGATTTCTGTAAAAAAGTGGTGAATAATGGTGAGGGGACAAGCTTTTGGTTTGACCATTGGGCTGGGAATGAGCCTTTTGCAGTGAAGTATCCTAGACTAATTAACATAGCTGTTGACAAGAATAGTTCAGTAGCACAAGTGTTTGACAAAGGACTAGATAGAGTGAGGTTTAGAAGAACTCTGTATGGGGAGACCCTCACACAATGGCAAGAAATTGCAATGATATGTGATGGGATCTCCTTGAATGAAGATCCAGACACAAGTCAGTGGAAAATAACTGCAAGCAAAAGCTTCACAGTACATTCCTTCTATCTGATATAGAAAATTCAGCAGATTAAGTTTCCTCATAGATTCATTTGGAAAATTAAGATACCTCTCAAGATCAAAATCTTTTTGTGGTTACTGATTAAGAAGAGAGTTCTCACAAAGGATAACTTGAGCAAAAGGGGGTGGAAAGGTGATAAGCAGTGCTGTTTTTGTGGCAGCAACGAATCAATTGATCACCTTTTTTTTAAATGCCCACTGGCCAAGTTTTTGTGGGAAACCATAACCTGGACCTTTGATTTGAAACACACACCTGATTGTATAGAAGATGTGATTAACAGATGGTACAAGCAAGCAAAACCTAGTATTAGGAAACTACTTATTGTCAGAATTGCTGCAGTAGTTTGGAGCATTTGGAAAACTAGAAATAATAGTTGCTTTCGTAATATTCCTGCAGATCCAACTTCGGTTATGTACCAGATATGCTCATGGCTTGAATTTTGGTCATTGTTACAGACAGGAGAGGCCAGAGACCGGTTGCTGCTCGGAGCTAGGCGGCTGAAAGATGTGATTCAGGACTTCTCCAACGTATCCAGAAGCTGGGCGCCGATGAGGTTGCTGATTGCAGGCTAAATGAAGCTGTTGATTCTGCTGACCATGGTTCCTATTAGAAGTGGTGGTAGAACTATAGTGGAGTCGCTTATAGATGTAGCAGGTAGTTTGTCTAGGTAGTTTGTCTCTGTTTTGCTGCTAGGCCCTGTCTGGTTTCCCCAGGTACAGGTGAACTCTAGCTGAAGTTTAGCTGCGCCTACGTGGCGAACTCAGGACAGCGGGTTCATCATCCTATGGTCACTGAGCTGTTCTGTTGACGATACTCTGTAAACTTTGAACGGTTTTTCTAATAAAAACCGAGGGTGAGCCCTCTTCTCTAAAAAAAAAAATATATCACGGACTTTGTGAAGATAAGATAGATCATGCATTTTTACTGGCATTTTTCATATGCGAGATGAGAGAATTCACAAGCGGTGATGATGTGATTTGGCAGCACCTTTTTTGTGTGTGTGTGTGTGTGTTTGTGTCTCAGTGGCACTGGCAGCAATTTGATTCGCTTCTGGCATCGCATGACTCCCGCTGATCTCTTCGCCAGTTCGGCTGCACAGTGCACACTGCACACAGAGACATCAGACGGGGAGCGGGCGGGCTGTTGGCTTCGTTTAACTGGGCCAAATCCTAGGCCGATTCACATGGATCAGGAAAAAGGTTCGGGCAAACATTACCGTTGCTTCCTTCAGTTTGGGCCAATACTATTGAGTATGGGCGGGCAGAAAATGATTCCGACTCCATTGTTTCCGGGCCTGCTTCTGTCCGCCTGCTCTGCTCAGAAATGACGCCGTCGCAACTCGCAGCGATCGCAATAGTCGCATGATGCCTCAACAAGCTCGACGCACGAATGGCTTGAAACAGCACAACCCGGCATTGATCATCATGAAAACCAGGATGGATTGATCAACTCTCAGTCATGCCCGTATGCATCAAGCATCTCGCCGCACGAATCGGCTGCCTGCCTGTCAACGACGAGGTAGGTCGACACATGAGGAGGTGGAGAGCCGCAGCGACTACCGGAGCCGACGAGCCCATGTCTGCACGACGATGATGATGATTCGGAATCTTCCATGCTGCGGACAGGCGGTGGAACAGGTCAGGGGAACGCGCGGCGCCCAGGCAGCGCCGCACACGTGGCGACGTGGAAAACAGCTTGCGCGCCCGAGGCGTGCGAGCCTCCGATCGATCGATGAGGCCGCAAGCAGGCAGCTGCAGGGAAAGCGATGAAAGCGAAGGGGGTGGATGGAGCAAGTGGGAGGGAATCCGGAGCGTATCGCCGGCACAGGGAGACGCCACTATCGCGGCGATCAGCAGCGGATCCGCCGGGAGACCGAGGCGATCGCGTTCGGTCCTCGAAAGCGACGGGATCTCTCGTATCGCCAGGCGTCACCCGTCAAGAGCTTCCCCCATCCCGGATTCGGGTGGCTTCCCAGCCCCAACCACTTCTTTTGCTTCGCTCACGTTCCATAACTCTGCTCTTCCTTCATTCCCTGCTCCTCACGATCACGTGGGCGCACGAGTACTGAACCAGTAGCAGCAATCATCATCTCTGGAGATTAGGCAGGGGAGGGAGGGTTGGCAACAACCGAGGAAGAAAATCGTCCAAATCAGACGGATTTTGAGGTTGGTGTACTACACCAGTGCGGAGGATTTCGCTGATTGGCATTCAGTTTGTAGCTGGCGATCCTTTGCGTGAGCAAGCAGGTAGCTCAGCTGTATGACATGTCATCCTATATTGATTCCGTGTGACGCAAATATCATGTAATGTGAGACCACTCAATCCACTGGTTTGCACGCATCAGATGCCTATGCTCTGCGTACCCACAGTTGATTGACCGACTTAATAATATCTTCAGGTATTAAACTTGCCCGTTTCTAAAAAAAGGTATTAAACTTGCACGCAGCAACTAGTAGTGTGCCTACAGTGACTATTGCATACGTACATGCTTTTTCTTTAGCAAGAGGCATACGTATGAATATTAATTTAGATAATGAGAATGCAATCATATCTCGGCTCTACATCGCGTATAAAAGATTGTTAGTATCTGAATGATACCACTATAGTTATTTAAGATCTCAAGGCTCAATTCTTGGCACAACTCGGTATAAGACAGACAATTAATTTGTGAACCAAGACGTCACAGAGGTAGCAAATCCTAATTTACTAGTAACAAGATATTATTGATGCGGTGAACTGGGTGGGTGGTGGCCACATCTAAATAAACAAGAAGAATTCCGTGTTACCAAATCGCCAAAACGATCCGTATCTTTCATGCTTTCAGGTCAGCCAGCAAGCGGACAGCCCCAAGAACCGAAAACTACTCCAGTAAAGGCATATCGCGCTGCAGTATCAGGGAAAGAGTGAGGGAACAGAGGAAAATGGTGGACCCTTTGAAAAACATAGGGCTGGCTGATTATGCTGTTGGGCGCGGAGGGGTCTATTCTATTGTGGAGTCAATTCCTGGCAAGATTTGGAGCAAATCTGGCCGGGATCTTTGCTTTCCATGCGGTGGGATTTTCTTAGTCACCACACCTATTTTTCCCACTCGCTTTCCCTCTTTACTCATATCTCCTAGAATCCTTTCATGTGCTTATATATACCAACTCAACCACACCCACACCACGCCATTGAAAAAGCAAAGCTCTCTCATGCCAAGCAAACACCACCAGCCTTTCCTCTACATCTCTTCATCATCTCTGCTGCTCATAGTATCCTCCTTCCGTCAGGCAAACAAGAGGAAAACACATACGGTTCGGCTCTGTTCTTTCTAATTAGCCATGGCGGCAGTGGCAACAGAGACTCCGTTCCATGTCCTGGCTGTGGACGACAGCGTCCTCGACAGGAAGCTCATCGAGAGGCTCCTCAAGACCTCTTCTTTCCAAGTTACCACTGTGGATTCGGGGAGCAAGGCGCTTGAGTTCCTGGGGCTTCTCCCTGACGAGGACAGCCCAGTTTCTGTTCATGCAGACCAGCTGGTAAGAAACAACTTGGCTTCCTTTGTGCCAAATCATGCGTTGTTGTGTTTCTGAAGAAAGGTTATTGATGTATTCTGGTTATGCAACCAGGATGTTGCGGTGAACCTGATCATCACAGACTACTGCATGCCTGGAATGACTGGATACGATCTGCTCAAGAAGATCAAGGTAATTTAGTCTAGAATTTCTTGGCATGGTCCTTTAATTTGATATGATCTTCTGAAGAAAAAGAGGCCTAAACGTCTATATTTGGTTTGTTCAATCAGGAGTCGTCGTCTCTCCGAGATATCCCAGTTGTGATCATGTCGTCTGAGAACATCCCTTCGAGGATCAACAGGTGAGCACTCTTGTGGATCTATACGATATCGTACATATGTCCTTTATTTTTGGATGAACAACTCAAATTTAGGTGCGAAGAAATATCAGCGAGTAGAGTAAACTTGAAGGAGAAAAAAAACAACTTATCCTTTATAATTGCTTCTACAAGAAAATTGCTTCACTATTAGAACTTTTTTATTTTTTTAAAAAAAATTGCAGACATATAAATGAATATGTTTAGGACTAAACCACATATGGAGATCACACCGAATCCTTCATGATTTTAGCGTCACATGTGTTTTGTATAATAGAGGGACAGCCCCACTTATGACGCAGCTCACGTCCTAGTATTCTATCTCGACATGTTCGGTGAAAAATAAGCAAAAAGGATATGGAGTGATACGCATATCAATCATGTAGATCTTCAATATTGCAGTATCCACAAAACATGTTACTGATGCAGACAACTCACTAGCACCACTAGTAGTCCGGATTTATATCTTACTTCCAGCTGCACGATACACATGTAGTTAAATAAAGATCTCAGATGTGAAAAGATATTGTATACAAATAAAGAAAATGCAAAGATAAAACTGCAAGTAGGAATACCATGAACATATATTTCTTACTAGCCTATCATGCTGTATGAAAATAGAAAAGGTCGCTGACCCGTTTTGCTTTTAATATTTTGAATCAGATGCCTGGAGGAAGGAGCGGATGAGTTTTTCCTAAAACCAGTACGGCTATCAGACATGAGCAAGCTTAAGCCCCACATACTGAAAAGCAAATGCAAGGAGCACTATCACGAGGAACAGCATCAGCAAGGCGACAGCAAGAGCAACGAAAGCAGTAACCCCACAAACAACAGCATCAATGATAGCAGCAACAGCCGCAAGAGAAAAGCAGCAGACGAAGAAACATTGCCCCAGACAATCAGATCAAGGCACAGTTAGATGCAAACTGATTATAGGACAATTAATCTTTTTTTTTTCTCTTGGTACTTTGCCTCACTCAACTTTTGGCCTACTGATTTGTAACATAGATGTTAGATATTAGTTTGCAAAACATAATGGAATCCGTACACAGATGCTGCTTGGATACTAGTGACCACAGCGCCAACACAATTCAGCGTCCAAAGGACTGGGGCAATAACAGGTCATTGCACACAAACATGTTAACCGGAAAGGCGGAAACTTACTTACTATTGAACAATTCACAATAGCCATAGTTAAGATTTCACTCAGATTAGACTGGCAAGAAGTACTCACATAAGACAACATAGTTGGGTAACAACATTAGCTGTACTTTTCACTAACCGCTTACGGCAAACTTCATTCAACATAGCAGGGTACCGACATTAACCTAACATTGCATGGGAGTCAATTTCTACTAACAGTTTACGAGAAACTTCAGTAGAAACACATGGAGCCCTCAGAAAATACATCTGTATGTCACATGGTTTCCAGTAAGCTCGCTGTCATATATAACCTTAACAACGGTTCCCTTGCCGAGGCCATAGTAGCGAGCAACAGCATCAGTCTCCAGCATGCGAGGCAACTGTGTAAGAAACATGTACCAATTTGAGTAAACTCATATAAAAATAATACTCGATACAGTAGCCATAACAGAAGACAATTTTCAGGGGAAGGAAAGCTTATAACTAACGTGATGTACTTTCGGCATGTTAAGAATCAATAAACCAACATAAAGAAGAAGCATATTGTTAATTAATCCTGCAGACCACTTTGCAAGGAACCTCCCACATCAATAAAAAAAAACAGATAGCAGGTTAAGAAATCTGACATTGCAAATAGACAATTGTATCTATAGTCTATACGATAAGAGCACTTCCATTGACCATGTTCAAATTAATCTGACAGCATTTTTTTTAAAGAAATTCTAAGGAAGCATGAGAGGATCATCCATTTCAATACCATGAAGATCCATTTTACTGAAAACTGTATAGACACCACAAACAACATTGCTGTCTACGAGACCAAGACACTCAGCATATTAGCACGTTTCACAGCCACTAAGATATTGCTGTATCCCTGATGGCATTGATGTTGCAAACAAAATTAAGTGCAGAAATAATGGTATTTTAGCGAATCAATTACGCAAAAACCAGCAGTCAACAACCAGTCACCAACACCAGACTCTGCCGTGAGGAAAAATATTTGCATTCCAACAGGATGAGACAAAAGAAGGGTACACAGCTCTCACAGCATCATGACTTCCAGTGCAAGTATGAATAAAAAGACTATGCAATTAGGACGTAACATTGATAATACCTGTGAATCCTGCACATTGTACTCCTTCAAGAGCTTGGTTTTCTCCTCTTCAGTCAACACTTCATGTTTGGGCTTCAGGACATGCTTGGTCATGTTGACCAGTAATTCTGTGATCTACAATTGGAACAACACATCCATGTGAACACAAAGAGTGGTACAATATTTATAGAAGACAAGACAGCGATATTTCAACTTTATGTGGGGCAAATAACATCTTCTGTTAAGAGCATATTTGCAGGAAAGAACGAATGGTGAATTCAGATGCTAACCAATAAGCTATTATAGCCAGTGTCATTACTCATTGCACGGAAAGTAAATACTGTAATTCTTAAGGGATGGACATTGTGCTTGCCCACTGAAAGAATCACTTTTGGTTCTTTACTTACAAAAATATTAAACAAAACGTGAGGCTACAGAAACCCAACCTGGAATATGTCAACTTTAAATGTGAAGATATCCTTGAGAGATTCTCTTGCTTGAGACATTATTTTGCCCTGCAACACCAGAATGAGCCTAGACAAGTTCTCTTCTTTGATTCCATTGTATATCTCCCTGATAGTTGCCTTTTTGACTGGCTCGGGCGGACAGAATATGACTTTCACCTGCGATAAGACATAGTTAGTGATGTACCTACTACTCAATCGTATAAGAAAAAAAATGTAGAAACGACAGTACGCAAGAAAGACATAAGAGATAAAGGCAAACATACTATATGCACGTTTGCAACCCCTGAACTTTACTTGTTACATATTAAACTGAGCCATCCATTTGCAGGATGGTGTTAACACCAACAATCATAACCACAAGAACTCAACCAAAGCCATGGTGACAACCCTACCTATAACATCAACAATCATAACTCAGCGGTGAACGGGTAGGGAATTACGAATGAACTGATCCTCCCCTTTCTCCTCAACTCTTCAATTTTTTTTGCAGTACTCTGTCCACCACGCACATTTCAGCACAACCAGATGAACCAGATCGATCAATTCTGGGAAGATGCTTAGTCAAAATTCTGGGAAGGTGCTTAGTCATGATAGGGTCGGGCCAGAATGTTGTTCAAATCGCGACCTAGAACAAGAACCTAACCCTAATCGAACAACTTTTTTTTTTTGATAGGATCAAACGACATATGAAAGCACAACGATTGAAGATGTCAAGGGGGGAGGAACCTCCAAAAAAAAAAGTTACCTTGTTGGAGTGGTCGGATGCGAGGGTGGCGGTGATGGAGAGCCGTTCGAGGTCGGGCCTCTCGGCCCACCACGCCCTGAACTCCGGGAGGGTGCGGGCGAGCTCGTGCTCCGGGACGCTGTACCCGCGGTCGCGCAGCATTTCCAGCACGGTGCGCCGGGCCAGGAACAGGCGGTGGCTCTCCACGTCGCCGCGGTCGATCATCGAGGAAATGCAGCTGACTGGCTCGGGGAAGTCGTCAAAGTCGTCGTCGACGGAGCCGCCCACCGCCGCGGCGGGAGCGGGAGCGAGGGCGAGGGCGGGGGCGGGGGCGGGGGAGGCGGGGGCGACCGCGGCGACGGCGTTGAGCGGGCGCGCGGGTTGGGCCGCCGTGCTCTCGGCCGAGCCCACCGTGAGGGACGATTGCGGCGACGGGACGGCGAACTGATCCATCTGTCCCTCCTCGTTGAGTGCGGGTTCTCTGCTCTGGGGTTTTACATGGAAGGGAAAAATCAGGGGGTGGGGGCCTAGGGTTCCCCAACCGGTCGAAACCGGACTGGTTTTCGCGGTAGGTGCGAAAACAGGTCCGGTTCCACCGGTTGACGTTTTAATTTTAATTTTTTAAAAAAAACTTAAATTATTGATGAATTTTGATTGGTTTTGACGGTCAAAATCTAAACCGATCGAAAACGATGCGGTCTGGTTTTCGATCGGGCTCCGGTTTTATAAACTTTAGAAGTGAAATGAAGTCAACAAATTCCTAAACTGACAAATACCACATCAAACCGACTAACATCTAATCGACATCGTTACTACATATTACCACCGAACAGAAAAAACCTTAGATCTAGGCAACAATCCACATGGCACAAGAAATTACCGACGATTCAGATACCTGGTATTACTGGACGTCGTTGACACGAACCTCCTGACCGCCGATGCGGGTCCTCGACTCCGACTTCGCGTTCGCCGGCCCATTCGACACCACAACAGATCGAAGGAGGTTCGGATCGCACGAATCCTGCGCAAACGCGTTTTCATCCGCATGACGAGGGCCTAGTAGAGTGGCCCTGAGGACGTTGTTCCTGGCCATGGCAGCGGTGGTCGGCGATGGGGATGGAGAAAGGAGGCGGCGGCGATGAGGATGAAGAAGAGAGCGCAGCAGGAAAGGAAAGGTAGACGGAAAGAAAGGGTTGTGAGTGGTGAGAGTGACCGGGTCGTGCAAGTGACGGGGTAGGATTTGTATCCTTTTTCACAGGCTGGTAACCACACTGGGCCTTTGGGCCAAGCAGTTCCACTTGACCTAGCTCAACGCACCAAACACGTCCACTTTGGTCAGCCCACAATGCAGCCTATCAAACAAAAACTAACGCGGGGCAAAAGTTGCTAGTCCTGGCAACCAAACACATGCCTCTTTTTGAACATTACATAGCAAAAGCTTGGTTTGGGCTAACCTAAGTATCTTTTTATGCGAGGGCTAGCTAGCCACATACTCCCTCTGGTTTTAAATTGTTGACGCCATTGACTTTTTTTTTGTTACGTTTGACCATCCGTCTTATTTAAAATATTAGTTCAAACATGCAAAGTTATAAGGTATATTTCAACTTTCTTTAATGATAAAACAAATCATAACAAAATATATGATAAATTTTTCAAACATGCAAAGTTATAAGGTATATTTCAACTTTCTTTAATGATAAAACAAATCATAACAAAATATATGATAAATTTTTTAAATTTTTAAATAAGACGAATGGTCAAACATAACAAAAAAAAAAGTCAATGGTCGGAGGGAGTAAAAAAACATATATACTGAGAGCTAATTAAACCTCTTGGTGGTGGCATTTTTGTCATAAACTAGCGATAAGAAAGTCTTAAGTCTCACTTATTTTGTACTAGCAGTGCTAGTATTTCGCTACACAGTTCGAAAAAAAATGTATCTGCTACAAAGTTATGCATGGCTAGTGATGTCATTGGTTTCAGGTCAAGCTCATGGTTTACACTAATTACTTTATGCTCCGTGCCAGCTGCCACAAGATTACCCAATTGGAGTACATAGTAATCTTACTCCAACAGCTCAATGAAGTTCGATTGCAAAGTGCAACAATCCGACTAAGCCAAAGGTCCTTTTTCTGCTGCATAATGAACCAATAACGAAAAGAAATCTCGCACTTTATTTCAACCGCCAACTTTTGCCGTCGATTAGTTTTGACAGGATAACAGTATCAGGGTAAATGTAGACTCAAGTGTGAAACAGGGCACGGTTCTCCTGCAACAAACGCAGCACCTCAGAACTGAACCACCGATAGAGCGGAGTTCAAAAGGACAAAATCTATCTCCTCAGGCACCAATAAAACAGGCTTACAAGAAACAACAAATTGATATTGCGTCCCTATAGGCCGCCAACAGCGCAGGATGTTGTTTTGCCTTTTGATCAAGTATAACAGACAGGTGACAAGTTCTATGTGTCCTCTCTTGGCACACATTACTTTGCTTGGTGCACAGGCTCCAATACTGGGAACAGCTTCTCTAACTTTGCATTTGAGAGAACTTTGTTGGGGTCCAGCTCCATGCGTGCCTTGTTATATGCATCAACAGGGAAACGCTTCCGCAACCTGGCCTGGAGTTCAGCAAGTTCGTCCTTGTCCTTTGGAACCTAGGAAGAAATGGGCAAACGATGATAGCTAGGCATGAAATTGTTGCAAATAAAACAGCTCAGCCAATGTTATGCTTTGCTAGTGAAATGGTATTTCTCTCGAAATTAACCACTCTAGAGTTAATTTCGATCATGTGTTCAATAAATAAAGCCTTCTAAAGAAAAGAACTAATATCTGCATACATCTTGCAACCAGAATTTTGTGCAATCTAAGCATCTCAGTTAAACGTTATATGTGCAACTGCGCAGCAAGTCAGACGTTACGATTTGATCGTATTTGAACCAAAGGAAAAAAAAAAATGAACAGAGCATCATATATGCATGCATCTTTCAGCCAGAATTACAAGTTGGTACCTCAATTTTAGCCCAGTGTTCATATGCAGAATAATCACCCCAGAGACTTGTTTGCGTCAATCTCCTGTAATTAAAGAACTCCTCCGTAATTTCCTTCCTCTGGCGAGCATCTGATGTTGGCAAGTACATTATAATACCAACCTGCATAAATCCAGAAAGTCGATCACTTAGTACAATAACTGGTGCGGAAGTGAACCATGTTCTACGGTACGAGCGTGACGAAAGATTCTTAACAAGAAGAGAAGAGTTGCATAACTATCCAAAATAGTTACCATTTGTATCATGTTTCCATTTCAGAATGTATGACACAGGAAAACAGGAAAGGATGACAATTCCAATGTGACATTTGATAAAATCATCTACACTGAAGAAAGGATATAAAAAATATTTGATAAAGTAAAAGGATGCAAAAAAGCACACCCCACCACTACAAGGAAGTGGAAATTTTCAGAAAGAGCACCAATAGTAAATTACATGAACTACAGAGTTTTTGTAAATAGTGTTGCTTTGACCAAATGAAAATGTCCAGAATAACAATGTCTCTCCCCAATTTCTAAGTGAATTGTCACTGCAACAAAGTTTTCCAGTGCAGCAGTCAGCAGCAAGCAAATAGTACGAAATGCAGACAAGCTTTTAAACGGGTAGTGACAAGTGCCAAAAGCACCAAAGATTAAACAACAAAGAATTGAATAGGAGGAATAAATTACCCATGAAAATATAGCATCTTCTTCAGAGCTTGACGCTGGGCTCAGGGGACTCTTGCTGCGGGCAGTCCACCGTTGCTCAATAGGTGCAGGTGCAGGTATATCTTCCTTTTCAATCAACTGCACGAGATTCTCTATGAACTCAAGATCTTTCATACTTGGATTCCCTAGGGTTCCTGTGGGAAAGCAGTTTTCAGAAACCCACTGCTGCCCACCACAGTCAAAGCCCAATATTTCATCACTCCAGCCCATGCGATAACCCTCAGACTTCTTCCAGTACTCGGCTTCCGCTTTATTGATTCTGACAACATGTTCTTTATCCAGAGGATCAAGGGCAAGCAGCTTATCCCTCAGTTCAGTAAATGGAAGTGTATCTATGTCTGGGTCATTACTTTCTGCTTCAGTTCTGAAAAACATTTGATAGTGGCGTAAGCTAAAAACCAAGGAAATATCAGAACTGATAAAGCTAGAAAGTTCAGTAAAACTACTCATTTGATTAAATCCATAAATGGTTGCAACATCATTTTAGTATGCCAGTTGGAGATGTATAGCAATAATTTGAATTTCCTGCATATTTACTCAATGCATGAAGGTTCTATTTTCTATATTTGATGCATATTAACGATTAACTAACTAGTATCCAAAATCCACCTACACTCCTTATGTTACTTATATAGCTCTTCAGACTAGCATTATTTCTCTTTTCTGCACGAGACTCAACAAAGCGAAGAAAATCACAGGACGAGAGAACAGACTCAGCCTGCTAATTATATTAGGAGCAAAGCTAAAAGCTAAATGGATGAAACAGTCACCAGATAAATATTTCTAATGCCAGTTTAGTTTTGCACGAAAAACGTTTTAGCTAATTTTTCAGTAAGAGAAGAGTAAGTACAAATGCAATTTCCATACAGACTACTCTGCTAACATTACAATTCGACCCCAAGGCACTAAACCATAAAAGGGCACATACCTATATTTCTTCAGCGACTCACGATAAAGGTCACGAACATGCTGTAAAGCTTCATCCTTTCCATATTTTGATATCAACTTTGGAGTTCTCCACTTTGAAGGAGGATTGCATTTAACAACAACAACTGCATCAGTATACGGAATCCACAAGTACTTAATATGTTTGTTTTCAGATAGCCATTTCCTGTAAAATGGGGAAAATGAAAGAAAACTATTAAAGTTACATACAAGTGCATCGACAAACCCATTATATAGTTACACAAAGATTGACTGCAGGAAACATTACTTGTGATTTTTCTTGACTTCGTCAGCATTGGAAACGAATGTATGTTCAACAAGCTGGTGTCTTTCTACACATTGAAGGGTAACTTCTGCAACAACTCCTAGGCCACCAAGTCCACAGCGAGCAAGATAAAATAACTCAGGATCTTTCTCCCTTGATAACTCTATTGTCCCCTTGGCAGGAGTAACCAGCTTCATGCTAATGACTTGCTCGTCAACTGGAGGCAATCTTGCACCAGTGCCATGGGCACCAACCTGTTTTCAGTCACTAACAGAAACATAGATTAATTTTGGCCTGAACTCAAATTGTAAGTTATACAAGTTGTGAAGGATCACAGGAAATGACAACAGTTTGAGCATTGAAGGATCAGGATGATTAGAGTGTCTGGTAGAAAACATAGAAAACGACCTAAGCACAATCCAAATAAATGCAATACATAGCTATTATGCCCACAGAGAAGTAGGCGAACTACACAGAGAGGCTGTCTATGGATCAGTTACCTTCAAATTTTCTGACTAACACCTACACCCTTATGGTCTTCAAATGGTGACTGCTACAATGAGGCTAGACATGATGGGAGCAGAAGCAGATATATGGCAGCACTACAGTATGCAAATGCAGATTTGTTGGGATAGTCTGGGTATCGGTCCAGAATCTAAACTATTGTTAGCACACAAAAGAAATGGAACAAAGGTACATCTGATATGAGTAAGAACTCTGAAAAAAAAAGAGACCAAAAGAGGTTACAAGACTCCCACAGTGGAGGTGACCTTGACTCTGTTTATGACCCCTCTATATGACCCATTTGTTGTTGTAAGCCATTTTATTAGCATAGGAAATAAGGTAAAACAATCCTACGTAGTACTTTTAAATTACTGTCTGGAACCTTGTTGCTGTATTTGGCCGTATTTCAGTCCCCTAACATGAGGTTGCATGACACTATCCCAAACTTTAAGAGGGGTCCATGATAGGATTAGACGCTTAGTGAAACCACAACGGCACAACCTATCAGGTTGCTACTGTGTGAATATGGCAGCAATTGTAGTCACTTTGGGATCATTCCATATTTCCATTGAACTGGTCAATTCAATCTTGAACAAAATTACACTCTTCTCTAATCAATTCTAAAATTCATTACTTAAATCATCGGCACTGCTCATGTAAGACACCAACAGCACACTTGTATGACGCAAGTAACAAAATTGACGGCTTTACTAAGATACAGACCTGAGTGAAGCCGCCAACCTGCTGCTCCCGAATTGACGCAAAGTTCTGCAGAGTGAGACCATGTTCTCGGAGCGCGTCGACGAGCTCTGCAACACGTATCCCAGCCTGCACCGTGACGATCTTCTTCTTCACGTCGACATCAAGCACCTGGTCCATGAGCGCGAGGCTGACCATGCCGGCGCGGGTGAGCGCGAGGCTGACCATGCCGGCGCGGGTGAGCGCGAGGCCATTGGGGGACAGCCCCGATCCGAGCGGTCGGAGCTTGCGGCGCTCCTTGTGTGCGGCGGCGAGCGCGTCCTCGAGGGCCTCGATGGAGTCCGGCTGGAGGAGGACGCGGGTGTGCACCTCGTGGGTGCCGCTCCAGTTGGAGACGGCGTGGAGGTCCTCGGGCAGCGGCGCGTACTTGAACGGGACGGCCTTCTTGTGGAGCGCGTCGGCGGGGAACGGGAAGGAGTAGTAGGTGGCGGCGCCGCAGCCGAGGAGGAGCAGCGCGTAGCCGGCGTACTTGCGGAGGTCGGCGTCGGAGGCGCCGGGGGAGGGGGCGGAGGAGAGGGCGCGGAGGAGGGGGAGGTTGTGGTTGGGCAGAGGGCTGCGGCGGTGGAGCAGCCGGGAGAGGAGGAGGTGACGCATCGTGCCGTTGCCCACGGCGGTGGTGCGGTGCGGGAAGCGCGGAGTCAGTGGTGGCGCGTTCGGGGACGGGCGGCGCCGGCAGCGGCCACCGCACCAGATCGCGATGGGTTTTAGCCGTTTAGGAATGGGGTTAGCATTTCGGACTCGTGCAGGGGAGTGTGATTAGTTGCGGTTGATGGGCTCGTGGCCCATTCGTACATGGCATGCACTCCCGACCTATAACGCGACCCATCGTGGCCCATTAGGAAGACGAGAGCGTTTGTCTGTGATTGGGACCCGAGTAAACCGAGTTCAGAACTTCGGATTATATCCCAATAAACTGAGTTCAGATTCGTTTTAAAAAAATGAGTTCAGAATCTTCAGATTGCACGCACATTGGGCCAAACACGAAAAGCCTAACATTTTAAACAACAAGTCACAAGATGCATAATCGATTCGCCGTAAGGTATTTATGCCAAGATTTTCACAAGAATATGTAGCCTCAGAAGCAATTCTCGACACGAGAAAAAGAAGAAAGCAACATAACTAATCCTCTCAGCATTTCCCAGGAATGTTTCTCTGAAAAGAAATCACAGAGTAATAGCACCAACTTGGTCAGCCAGACGCGCTGCTTGTTTATCCAGAAAGTGTTGCTCGTGCTTGGAGGGCAGAGCGAACCGCAAGCACGGGCAGACACGGCTAACACGGAGCCAGTCAAATATACAGCGCCGATGAAAGGAGTGAGTGCAGGGCATCATCCTGAGCTTGTCTCCTTCCTTGAAATCCTCTAGGCACACCGCACAATTCTTCTCCTTTGTCTCGCCCAGTGCAGGCATATGCAGTCCCGCTATGGCCTTGCTCGAGGCTGGAATACCACGAAAGAGACCACCATCCTCGTCCCAGTTTGCATCATTATCTGGATGAATATTAGATTCCTCCCTCTCTTGCCATAATAACGCGAAGGACGGCCTCATTAGCCGATTCCGAGCTTCAAAGGCCCATTCGTTGGTTACATAATCAGAATCTCTGTCAGGCTCCATCAGCAGTAGCAAGCCTGACCTGAATTAACCAGCTCTCCTCTGGCTGCCGCAAGGAGCGGACCTTTGTAAGGAGAAAATAAACTGGCACCACAACCACCCCCTGGGTTCAAAGTCTGTCACGTGAGATGGATCTACAGCGCTGAAGAAGAAGAACTTGACTGAAACCTACACGTATATACTTGTGATTAAATCAGATTCCGAATTGAATACAGATAGATTGCATCAGGGTTTGGGGGTGCAACCTTTGGTGCAGCAGGAAGAGAAGAAAAAGGGGCGGACATACCAGGTAGAAGCTCGTCGAGTTGTCACCGCCAGAAAGAAGGCCGGCCGCGAGGCGAGACAGAGCGAGCGAGTGATTCGTCGCCGGCGAAGGGCTCTCGCCGAGTCGTCGGTCCAAGCAAGCAAATTCGTCGATTAGTCGCGGTTGTTGGGCTGGTAGCGCATTGAGGCCCAACATAGCACCTAATATTAGTTGGGAAAAGTCCTTTTGACCTCCCTCAACTACGATATGAGTTGCAACTTTTCCCCCGAACTACAAAATCGGGTAACGGGACTCCTTTAACTCATCTACTCGGTGCAAGTTTCCTCCCTCGGCGGTTTTCAGAGCGGTTTCGTCCGACGTGGCACAGTGGGTCCCACCTGTCGGGTGCCACGTCACCTTTTTTTCTTTTTCTTTTTTTTTTCCCTCTTTTCTTCTCTTATCCCATCCCTCTCCCCTAACCAGCCGCCGCTCTCCACTAGCACTTCGCCTCCTCCACGCTTCCTCCTCCCCACTAGCACGTCGCCTTCTTCCTCCTCTCCGGCAAGAGCCCGCCCGAGCTCCTCTTCTGCTCCCACGTGGTCTCGCAACGGCCACCCGCGCGGCCGCATCTTGCAGGCTGGCGGCGCATCTCGGCGAGCGCAGGCGCGGCGGGGGAGGGCATCTCGGCGCGGCACAGGAGCTGCGCGGAAGGGCTTGTCGCGGCGCACGGGCGTCTAGGTGGCGCGACGCGCGCGGCCGGGGAGGGCTTGACGCTGCTGAGCTCGACGCGGAGGAGCTCGGGGGCCGATGTCCATTGCTTCCGTGCGAGCCTCGGCGGCCATGACGCCGGAGCGGGCATGTTCGATGCGGCGCGCGCGGCCGCCGTCCGCGGCTCCCTGCCAGCCCGCGACCCCCTCCTGCGGCGTCCACAGCCCGCGAAGTTCCTCACGGCGCTGCAGCTCGACAAGGCTTCACGGGCGTGATCCCGCCGCAGCTCGGGGAGCTCAAGGCGCTGCAGGTGCTCAACCTGTCCGGCAACTGCACCAGCTCTACGCGCTCGACTCTCCAGGAATCGCCTCAGGTTTGTTTTTTACCCACAAATTTAGCTTGCACTGGCCGCTGCTTGTAGAGGATTTGTTGGGGATTTTTTTTGCTGTGATCCTCGGGACTCGCCTCGCTGATTTGTTGATCTCTTCAGGACAAGAACATAGTGGACCAGGTGGTGGGCATCAAGGACTCCGCGGCGAGTGTGACGAGGCCATTGGCCGAATCGACTCCTGCGGGCGGCTGAAGGCAGCTCGGCGGCGGCAGGCAATCAGGTGCGCGGCGAGCGCGCATGGCATGGGATCACCGTCCCAGCGCACGACTGTGGAATGCTGCCGGCCGGATCGGGGGATTGGTGCGGAATCTATGGGGAGGCGGCAGTGGGCGGCGAGTGGGGAGCGGGCAAGAGAAGAAGAGAGGGAAAAAAAAAGAAAAAAAAAAAAAGGTGACGTGGCACCCGACAGGTGGGACCCACTGTGCCACGTCGGACGAAACCGCTCTGAAAACCGCCGAGGGAGGAAACTTGCACCGAGTAGATGAGTTAAGGGAGTCCCGTTACCCGGTTTTGTAGTTCGGGGGAAAAGTTGCAACTCATATCGTAGTTGAGGGAGGTCAAAAGGACTTTTCCCATATTAGTTCGCCAATCACGGCCCATTCGATCCACTAGTGGTTTGAGTCGGAATCGAATGTGTAGCGCAGCCCATTGGACTAGGAAACGGTTCGCTTGGAATGTGTAGCGCAGCCCATTGGACTCGGAAACGGTTAGCTTCCTACCCACTCTATAAAGCTGCCGTGATTAGTTCATCCTGTATCTGCCACATCCTGCCCTGCGCTCCATCACAACAGACAATGGAGAAACCGCGAATTGAAACACCATTGCCAGGTCGGCGGCTATCCGCGGAAGAGGTGAGGGCAAGGACACAGGCGTCGTGGGAAGCCTCTCTCCTCGACGACTTGCGCATAGAGGAACGTTGGCGCAAGCAACAGGAGGACGAGGAGTACTACGACAGCATCGCCCGCGGACTGGTCCCGGCCGCGAATAAAGCCATCGCGGGGCTGCACAAGCCGAGGTGGGGCGAGACGAGGGAGGAGCACGGTTGCGCGATCTGTCTCCAGGACTTGCAGATCCGCCAAAAGTTCCGGATGATGCCGTGCTGCGGCCGTTCGTTCCATGACCGTGCATCTTCGAGTGGCTGCTCGTGAACCGACTCTGCCCAATCTGTCTGTCTGCGCTGCCATCTGAAGAAGAGCAACGTCTGCTGGATGAGCAAGAAATGTATGTGTGGGATGTAGATGCGGAAACCGACGAACCAGTTATCATCGACTGATTCCTTGATGGCTTAGTACTTTCGTAGGGCTTTCTTCGTGTGCGTAGCGGTGCCCCCGTGCTACACGAAATTTTGAGTCAGAGTCGGCTTGGTTCCCCCAGCATCCCGCCCTCTCCCTATAAATACGGCGATCTGCTCAGGATGATGCCGTGCTCCCACTCCTTCCACCAGACCTGCACCTTCCGGAGGCTCCGTGTCAAATGGCACCTGCCCCTGCCGCCGCTTCGCCATGCCTGCTGCCGAGTAGGAGCGTGTCCCTCCCTATCTAACACGAACAAGCAGTAAGATAGAAGCCGCCGCTGCGCCAGAGTTGCTGTAGGAATTGAGAAATTGGCTCTGTTTGTTTCTTCTTTCTTGTGCTGTGATTTGTGAGGCTCCGTACAATGCATCATCTGTCTTGGTTTCCTCTTTCTTGTCTTGACTTGCATTGACGCGCGTGTGTACAATTAAACTTCCTCTGCATCAACCACTTACAGTTCAAATGTTTCTTAACTATAAAACTGAAAGTACACGAGATGCAGCTACATCCACGTAATGCAGGGAGAAATTCATCAAGCTTTGTAGTTTGTACTCTGTTTTCACGTAATTCATTGTAGTTGAGTATGAAAGAATAGCATTAGTAACTTGCTAGTCTCCTCGTGCTGTAGCTATAGGCAGATGCTGCCAACAAATCTTGTAGACAGACAGGCAGATTTAAGAGCATTCCCAAAAAAAAAAAAAGAGAGAGTCAGATTTAAGAGAAGTGGCCTGAATATATATAGTCCCCAAGCAACAGTAAACTTCTGCAAGAACACTCCAGCTCTATTCTTATTCAGTTTGTTTGTCTTGTTTTTTGATCTCTGCAAAACTCTATTAAATTACTTGCCGAGCACATTATTACTAGATTTGCAAAACCTATTAAATGGTTTCTCCATAATGTAAAAAAGAAAAGATCATGAATCACTGCTAAGAGATAAAAAAAATATAAGATCTACAGAGCCACTGCAAAGTCGTCGTCAACGGACAAAGAAAAGAAACAAACGTAGACTTCCCGTGAAAAAACAGAGTCACTGAAAAAGTCACCGTCGTCATGCAGTCCTCCAGGCTCCAGGTCTCCGACGAAATCAGTAGGGGCGCCAAGACTCTTGCATTCTTGGTCGCACTTTTTGCTGGAATTTACCCGGCCTGCGGCGCAAGCTCGATCGACACGCTCAAGAATTTCACAAACGGTGTCCGCTGGTTCCTTTTAGTGATCAACATTTGCCAGCGAAGTGCTGGGATCGATGAACGCTCGGCTCCTGCTCCGGCGGGGTGAGGGTACGCCACCACCTGTCTCGGCATGGCGATGTTTGCTGACAAATGACAATCGGAGCGCTCGTCTCTAGTCCAAATCGGAACCCGATCGACACGGTACTGTACTACTTATTTGGCTCGGGTGTCTGTGAGTGGGTGGCTTTACCCCCGCTTACAAATCTGGTAATATTCTTCCATCAATTTGGCTCATCTCTACTACCTTTCTGACTTCCTCCGAGCATCTATCTACGTGGCATGGAGCCCATGCAGGTCGCTGCCGCCGCCGATGAACTCAACGACGTTGAGCTTTTGTTTCTGGAGATACGGGAGTCGTACGAAGCCAACATAAGGCTCCAGCTCGAGGGCCAGGCAATCATCCGCGCGGCAGAAGCGCGCGAGAACCAGCACCAACGTTTCCGCGGCGTGCCGGCGTCCGACAAGGCCATCCTGGGCCTGCGCGAGCCCACGCCGGACGAGGCGGCTGCGGAGCAGGACGACGACTGCTGCCCGGTGTGCCTCGACGACTTCAACGAAGGCGACACGCTGCGGATGATGCCCTTCTCCCACTGCTTCCACATTCGCTGCATCTGGAGGTGGCTTCGAGCCAGCGGCGTCTGCCCGTGCTGCCGCTTCAAGCTGCCCACCGAGGACGAGCAACGCCTCCTGGACGAGCAAGAAGCGACGTTTCTCCAACTTGTTTCTGGAGACTAAGGTGTTTTGACCCATTGGATTCTGATCAGGAGCATCTCTGTCAAACGTTTCAATGATTGTATAAGAGAGTGTAATTGACATCTCACGCACGGACCGGGTGAACATCCTTTCAATATTTCTTTTTTTCCCCTTGAAAAAAGGGAATTATGCTGGTCCATTGTTTAGTCTTTGAATTGAAGGGATTGATCGATCGTTGTGGTAAAAGGGAGGATAAGATAGGCCGGCCGGGTAGCTAGCTAAAAGCACTGCAATCACGTACTGTAGCAATGATTATGAGCATTACTACGTGTTTTGCCCAAACAGGTAAGGAGCATGCATGCGTGCATAATGAAAGTTCATGCATCACCACTCGATCAGCATCACCAAATAAACCGCGTATGAAGAAGAAATTATTAAACACATGAGATGAGTTTTGCTAATTAATCCAACCATCAGTAGCAAGCGTACACTGCATCTGCATGTAGTACATATACTGGTGGTCTGCTGCATCTTGCATGCATGCATGATAGTCGCATGCTGTTGGACAGTGATAGATGGGGGCATGGGACGAGATATTATTAGGGAGGAAATTAAAGCGACGGCAGATCATGCATCTGCAATGCTAAAATGGTTCCTGAAAGTTGTGTATTTTCCGTTATTCTTTATTTTCTAAAAAAAGAAAATCTCATGTAACTACATATATAATCAACACACTGCATATGCTTAGAAGCGCAAGACAGCATGATCAAATACTCCCTAGTCGTGTAAAATATTTTGCATGTGTGGAATAGTGTAGAAGTCATAATAATCTACATCAACATGCATCAAGTTTTTATTTAGCTGCATGCTAATTAACCAACAATGCAATGGATGACACTAGTCTTGTGATTGAGTAAGCCAGGGATCCGATGATGAGATCATGTGACCGTCTGGTCAGCACACAAACTGGGAACGGCAAGCTAATCGATCAACCCGTCTCCCTCCAAAAGGTTTTGCAAAGGAGAAGCAGCAGAGATTCACTCGCGTATGCTCTCCTATGTGCCCATGATTCACATGGCCGCCGGCCGCTCACCGTGACCGGAGCAATTATGCAGCCAGTCCTTGGACTCCTGGGCGCTCGACAAGTGGACGCGGGTTGTGGGGGGCCACATCCTCGATCGAGAGCTCTCTGTGCGCGTTGCTCGATCCATCGGCTGGCTACTTATTATCAGATCAGCCACAGCTCACAGCCCACTCCATCTCTCCTTTCCATCTCCACAGGACGACAAGAGCAGGAAGCAGACCCGTCGAGAGAGGAAGCAGCAAGCAAAGCAAGTGCCACTCAGATCGATCCGGCCGCCTGTAAGTGAATCCACCCTGCTCTAGCTCACCATTCCATCCCTCCTGCTTGTTGAGGCGCCCTCATATGATCAAGAAGAAGAAGAAGAAATATATAGTCAAATCCTCCTGCTGTGTTTCATCCCATCAAAGATACGTTTTAGAGAACCTCTAGCTTAGCTTATTTTGCTTGATTGTTCTGTTGACCCCCTTGCAGTTGACGGATCCAGCCAGCATGGACGTGGCTCTGCTGCCGGTGACTCCTTCCACTGGCATCAAGAAGGAGAACGAGCCTCTGTTTCGGATGCTGCTGTCAGTGGAGCAGGTCTTGAAGGGGGCGCTCCTCATCGCCGGCTGGATGGCTGTGTTATTGGTCCTCGGCTCTGCCATCTTCTTCGCCGTCATCCGCATCATCAGCAGCCAGGTAGAGGTAATAATCAAACTCTTCGCTTGTAGTATATTTTAACTGTTGGCGACGCTTTAATTTGGCATCGTTGTATGGTACGATCGACGCAGACCTCGACGACCCCCGACGCCGACCTCGTCTTCTTTTGGAGTTGGAACGACGGGGTGGGGTACCTGTGGCTCAGCGTGCCCCAGGCGGCCGCCGCCGCGGCGGGGCTGCTGCTCCCGCGCCACCACGCGCGAGGCCGCTGGTCCCTCGCCTTGGTCGCCGTCGTCTGCGCCACCGTCGCGCACTACATGAACGCCAGGGTGGTCCGCGACTTCATCGCCGCCCACCCGGGAGAGGTCGCGTGCGGCATCCTGGCCAGCGGGGGCAGCATCCTCGCCCTCGGCGTCGACCTGCTCGGCCTCATCTCCCTCCTCATCGGTGGACCGGAGTACTGACAACGGTATCATCCGTTGCCTCCATCTGATGCTCCAATCGATCTGGTCCGTCCGGGAGCTCCATGCATTCAGATCACTCTCAGAGCTTAATTATTAGTTTGCTTCTGTTGTGTTAGTGCCTTATTAGCTCATCGTGCATGATGATGATCGAGCACTAGTACTAGTGTGATTGATGAACTCTATCTAGCTAGTTATTGTTATGTGTGTAGAATTTTATTGCTCTACTACATGTGTGCCAGATTGTACTGATGATGATGATGATATGGGGCACACCATATAGTACTACATTTGATCTGATTGACCATCTAGTTGGGTCGAACTTTCGTTATGCCTGTATGATCAGCTGCATATGTATAGTCCAGCAGCTTATTTATTTGATGTTGTTCACGCAATTAGCATTGCATTTTCTCCCTAAAAAAAGGAAATTAGCATTGCAGGTAATTTAATTACGCATGCATTGAACGGCAGATATATCCATTGTGTAATGAACTTTTTCTTTGGGAGGGATTTAGTCATCGTGTAATGACTAAAGTGGTTTCTGAAAATGGCGAACATGCTTTCATCCCCACCCACTTCAAAATTAAGAATCTCACAGTAACAGTTTGCAATCAACACCGTACGTATATAAGTTTTTACTGTCTCTCTTTCATTTGTGAGATAACAAAGAAAAGAAAAACTATGCACCGTTGTCATCCTCCTAATTTTTGCTGGATGCACCGATTCAAATGATCCGTTTAAGTTACCACCTGCATGCTCGCTGTGCAGGTGGACGAAGAACTCACGCGCGATCCCTTTAATTCTCACAGGCGCATGCAGCAGACGGACGTCAGGGCCTCACGTGACCCGACGCAGGGAACAACGCTGCACCAATATGCCTATGGACAAACGCGTTAGCCTTGACCGCAGTTTTATTGTTGAGTTATATTGTGTTGATAAATATGTAACTCCTTAGGGACTAATATGTAAAAGATAATTATATAATGGAAGAGGGGCATCGGGTCTGGTAGAAGGCCCTAGAAATTTCCCCATTTCCATCTCCCAAATCTCTAGCTCTTCCTCATCAAATCTCTCTGAAATTCAACATGGTATCAGGGCATGGTTAATCTGATGTAATCCCCTTGCGTGAATCTCGTTAATTTGGGTCTCTGGTGGTGTGCGGTGTCGCTGGAATTTGTTGAGCTTCTGATGCGTGGTCGTGGATGGGAGTTGCTGCCATCCAGAGGTGCTAGAGGACTACGAAGGTGAAGTCCAAGTTTGTTGAAGTTGCTGCCGGCCAAGTTTTTTTTTTCTTGTATCAAGTCCAGCTGAAAGATAGTTTGCTACTTGCTCTTGTTGTGCAATCGGTGGTGAGGTGAGCTGCTGCTCTGTGTTGTTGCCGTGGTTGTATTAGTATTGTACTTCTAGTCCTTGTATGTGCTGAATCGATTTGGCAATGGGAGAAACAACAAGTGCTGATTCAGTGAGTAAGTTGTGTGAAAGTATGCAAAAGCTATTTACGCAGCTTGTTGAGCAGACCCAACAAAAGACCAAAGGACCATCTATATTGGACCCTAACCCGGTCAAGCTTTCTGGACCTGGGAATTATTTCAGTTGGTCTCGACATGCATCTCTCATCTTAGGATCGCATGGTTTTGAAGTTTTTTTAGATGATAAGGTTGCACAGCCAGGTGATAAGGCAGATTTGGAACAATGGAATCAAAATCAAAAGCGAGTAATGGTGTGGCTGCTAGGTTCTATGGAACCATCAGTTCGTGAGCAGGTTGAGAACCTGCAGACCCCTGCTGAGGTGTGGAAGGAAATTGGAAAACAATTTTCTGGCAAATCAAACAAGGTATCATATGTATGCCTTATGTAAATTCGTCAAATCAGATAGCGGATGTACTTACTAAAGGATTGCCAGATAAGTTATTCAGTGTCTTTTGTAGCAAGATGGGGTTGTATGATGCATTTGCCCCATCTTGAGGGGGAGTGTTGAGTTATATTGTGTTGATAAATATGTAACTCCTTAGGGACTAATATGTAAAAGATAATTATATAATGGAAGAGGGGCATCGGGTCTGGTAGAAGGCCCTAGAAATTTCCCCATTTCCATCTCCCAAATCCCTAGCTCTTCCTCATCAAATCTCTCTGAAATTCAACATTTATTTCTTGTTTTGTCAAGGATAACGTGGCTGGCCATAGATATTTTCTACTGGCACCGGCTGGTAGATGGATCGAGTGGATTACGTCCTGTTACACAGTTGATCACCTGGCTTTGGTAGCGCCATTGCATGAATCGAGACTCTAGCTATAAGCTATCTATGTAGACGAAGACGAGTGTGTGCGTGATGTACGCCCAAAAAGAAAAAGAAAAGGGAAAATGTTGTGTGCGTGCGATGTACGTACTAGCTGGCTTCGTTTCAGTGAGCATTTTCTGCACCGGCCTCCCCTGCACAACAAACCAGCTCGACACGTCGCGCCTCTGCTTTACTCTTCCTCCCAATTCTGTCTCTGTCTCTCTCACAAGCACGCAGCAGCTTCGCCGGATTTATATTCCTACCACCAGCTCTCCCACGATGCAAGTGAGAAGTGACCACTAGCAGGCAGGCTCGCTAGCTACCTCCTCCAAAAGCAAGCAGTATATAATGTTGATTGAGTATATATCTATGCAGTGCTTTCATTGATCGGAAGGCAGATTTATAGTGAAGTGCTAAAATGTTTTCTTACAATTATGCACGTTATTACATGAACCTTCTTTTTTCTTTGAAGAAAAAGGAGAAAATCTCAAATGCATGTAAGAGCTTGTAAAACAATCTACTTTTGTTTAGACGCGTGGAAGGCACGATGATCTATATGCAGTGCTTTAATTGATCAGAAGGCAGATTCATAGTGTAGTGCTAATATAAAAGCCTAAAATGGTTTCTGAAAATTATGCACGTCCTTACACGAACCTTATTTTATCTTTGAAAAAAAGGAGAAAAATCTCACATGCATGTAGAGCTTGTAAAACAACCTACTTTTGTTCAGACGCGCTTAAGACACGACGATTTCATATACTCTACTTGTGTAAAATAAATTGCATATTTGTGGATGTTAATAGTTGTTTTTCGAAAGCCTGGATTTATTAGTTGTGCACTAGTAATAGAAAGTGGTTTGGATCTATATATCTGAGCTCCGTTCTGTTCTGAATCAGCTGCATGCATGAATGCGATGCGAACCAACCATGCAATGGACATTAGTAGTCTTATGACGAGTACGTACGCGTCAATTAATGCAAGATGGATCACATGCACGCGTCTCCGTTCAAAAGACAAGTCAGGCTGGCTGGCCAACCGTGAACAGCAGCACATCTTAGCCGGAAACGGCAAGCTGCGGATGGATCAATCCGTCCGCCACTTTTTTTTTTTTTTTTTGCCAGGCATTGATAGGTCGAGCTAATAGCATGGTTAGACGCGGTAATTAACGTTGTGCAACCAACCAAGCAAAGAATATGCAAGATTAGTTGCATCCATCGATCGAGCTGTCTCTGACATATATTCACACTCGTTATATGTCATTGACGACGATCACATGGCCGCCAGTGTGGCTGTGCCTCTCGCGTTGATGGATCCACGGCTGCAGGCTACAATCATTATCAGCCACAAGCAGCAGCAATCTCCATATCCCCCCTACGCAAACTAAACTGACCCACCAGGCTACTCCACAGGAAGCAAGCGCCACTCATAGTCATAGAATCTAGGGTTAGTAATGCAGCTTAGTACTAAACTTTTCGTGATCTAGATAACAAATGTTTTCCACAAGTTTTACCTTAAAAGGTTTTTACCATGCGTAGTACGGTAAGCCCATGCTCGATGCATGTGATGCGTCTCCGTCCGCCATACCTTAGCCGCAAACGGCAAGCTCGATCGGCAGCCACTACGGGAGATCCTCTCTTTGCCGAGTGCCTAGGGCACTCGGCAAAGGGCTAAATACACTCGGCAAACCCTTTGCCGAGTGTTACACTCGGCAAAGGGCACACGGCAAACAGGTATCGGCAAAGAGCTCTTTGCCGAGTGTCAAATGTCGGGCACTCGGCAAAGAGCCCACGTGGCACTCGGCAAAGAGAAACACTCGGCAAAATGTTAATCAAAAAGAAACACCCAAAAAAAATAGAAAAAATATTTTTTTTAATGAGGGGAGGCCCCCACCGGCTAGCCAACCCGTCCCCATCATCAAGTCTCAAGTCGTGACATTTTTCGCGTAATATTCGTGCACTACGCGGCCGGTGGGATTCGAACCCGCGATCTCTCCCTTGCGCGTGAAGCCCCTCTACCACTACACCACAGCATCACATGTGCCCATATTCCGGATTCTACTCATATTATACTAAACTAAGTTTCAACTAATTGTTTGAGGCCCTAAATGAATTCAAATTAAAAAGTACTCAACTACAAAGTTTAATAACTTTTCGAGATCTACAACTTTCATTTTGGTCGATTCTCCATCTTAGGTCGTTTACAAAATTTGAATTTCAAATTTGAACTCTTTCAAACTAAATTTTTGTTGACAAGATGATTTCAAATAAAACAGTTGTCAACTAGAAAGTTTCATAACTTTTTGATATCTACAACTTTCATTTTGGTTGTTTCTCCATCCGAGGTCATTTGAAAAATTCAAATTTTGAAATTTGAGAAATTCAAACATATTTTTCGTTGACAAAATTAATTCAAATTAAAAAGTGTTCAACAGCAAAGTTGTGTAACTTCTGAAGATCTACAACTTTTATTTTGGTTTTTTTTTATCTAAAATAATGGTAGTAACATTGTTCACAAATTCAAATATCTCTCTTTATGTTTCGGGAAACTATACGGGAGCCGTAGATTTTGTGAACAAATTTACTTGCGCTTTACCAAATGAAAAATTACCAAAATAAGAAGTGTAGATGTTGAGAAGTTATTCAACTTTGTAGTTCAAAACTTTTTGATTTTAATTAATTTAGTGCTTCAAAAAATTAATTGAAATATTCTTTGCCTAGTGTAATTGGAAAAACACTCGGCAAAGAGGAATCTTTGCCGAGTGTAGTTGGTGACACTCGGCAAAGAGGGCTCTTTGCTGAGTGTTGGAAAAAAACACTCGGCAAAGATTAAAAACTTTGCCGAGTGTTGAAAAAAACACTCGGCAAACATCTCTTTGCCGAGTGTTTTTTCTTTGCACTCGGCAAACATCTCTTTGCCTAGTGTTTTATTTTGCACTCGGCAAAGACTTTGTTTGCCGAGTGCCCGAATAAATATACTCGGCAAAGAAAACAACACTCGGCAAACTCCGGGTTTCCCGTAGTGAGCAGGCAGGTTGCTTCCTGCTTCCAAGTTTCACAAGGGAACAACACGGCTACCTGCTTTGCTTTGCATCTCCCTCTAGCAAGCTCCATCTCTTTTCTTTTACTGACTGATAGGTGGAGCATGGCTCGGACTTGTCTAGATAGTCTGATAGGCCCGGTAATTAACGTTCTGCAAACAAGCAAGATACTAGCTAGTATGAAATAACCAAGCTGCATCCATCTAGAGATCGACACGTCATATGTATGTATGCCCATTATCGAGCGAGAGATGGATTGACACGTGGTGGTTTGTGGGGGCCACATGCTATCTGGCGTTGCTGCATGGAGCTGCTTATCAGCAAGCCACACAGGCAGCTGCTCTCCGTCTCCCCCACCCCCAAACTCAAGTGACAGTAGTAGATAGAGCAGGCAGGCAAGAAAGCTCCAAGCAGATCCGTCGAGGAAGCACGGCTCCGATCCGGCCGGCAGCAGGTAATTTTGCTTTTGTCCCCTCTCCATTCAATCGATTCCCGAGGCTCAGATCCATAATTTTGTTCTTCCTTCCGTGTTACATTAACTCCATCAAAGATAGTTTGTTACTAATTAACTAGCTTCGATTTACTGGTATATGATCTGCTAATGAGTTCATCATCAGAAACATGAATGGTCCCCTAAATTGATACAAGTAGAAAACAAGTGTGTGACCGTGCTGTTGATCCCCTTCTTGCAGGCTTGCAGCAATCCGGGGCTATGGACGAGAAGATCATCGAGGTTCCAGCTCCCTTGCCGGTGACGTCGTCCATGGACAAGAAGAAGGAGACGAAGGCAGCTGAAATCCCGTTTCTGTCGGTGGAGGAGATCTTCAAGTGGGCTCCGTTGTTCCAGGTGCCGGTGAAGTCGTTCAAGAAGAACAACAAGTCTCGGTTTCAGATGCCGCTGCTGTCAGTCCAGGGGGTCTTGGGGTGGGCGCTCTTCACCGCCTTCTCCTTGGCCGCTACCTTGTGCATCCTCGCTGCCATTGCGGCTGCCAACATCACCCTCCCCTGCAGCCAGAGCCCGGTAATCAGCTAGTCGATACATGCATGCTGGAAATCACTAGTTAATAAATTCCTGGCATGCTCGAAACAAACTTATGCAATCGCATGATGGCGCGTATGCTATGCAGAGCTGGCGGATGATTCAGTGCCCCGACCTGACGCCGGCTCAGGGCGTTGAGGTGGAATCCTTCGGGGAGGCGTTCCTGTGGTTCACCGTGCCCCAGGCAGTCGCCGCCACGGCGGGGCTGCTCCTCCGGCGCCGCCGCGCCAGAAGCCGCTGGTCCCTCGCCTTCCTCGCCATCGTCTCCGCCGCCGTCGCCCACTACATGCAGTCCAGGAGCGTCCTCGTCTTCGTCGCCGCCAACCCGGGAGACATCTTTTACACAATCCTGGGCGGCGCGGGCGCCGTCGTCTTCGTCACCGGCGACCTGCTCGGCATCCTCTCTCTCCTCATCGGAGGAACGGAGTAGCAACATCCATCGGTCGTCTCTGCTGTTCCGATCACAGCAGCTTAATAATTTTTATTAGTTTGCTGCCTGCGACATAGTAGTATACTAAATAGTGCTTTAATTACCTTAACTATTAGCTAATATAATTGCTCTCATCGTGAGCGAGGTTACCAAGTACTGATGGATATATATAGTGACCTATGACGTTACCACTCCAAGTAGTAATTAGTAGCTGGTGTGATGGATCCACTACCGCTGGATCATGTGGAACTACTATAGTACAATTATTAGCGCCTTTGCATATCAACTCTATGATCAACTCTATTTTGGCCTATGCCGTACCTGTGGACCTATCTAGTACATCCTCCAGCGATTCTGTGATGAAATCTATCTAATTAGTTAGTTATGTGTGTTATAATGCTGCATAGTCTATTTAGTACTTGCGCCAGATTATTGTGCTCCATCTGAGATATATATTGATGATCTAGGCTGTATTGTACTGGGAGTATGTACAAAGCAGTCTTTGCTTGATGCATGTGTGCGACCTTATCAGTTACTCCCTCCAGTTTCAAATTGCTGGCGTTAAAATCGGAGGGAGCATATATAGTGTCAGCTGCATCTAGCACCTTTGATGTCGTTCATGAATAATTAGCACCTTTTCATCTATTCTTATCAACATGCCATGCATGATGGACTGTAGCTGTCAAAGTGCATTCTGTATACGTATGCATTTCTTTGTTGATCCGAAAAATGTGTAGATATACTAGTTGAATCATATCATAGCCATCATTCAAATGGATCATCCCGCTTTGATAGGTATTATTCATTCTGATGGATCAGTATTGAAGAGATTGATTGATGTGGTATCACATAGCAAGGATAGGATAGCTAGGCCGGCCCCGGCCGGTAGCTAAAGATCACATAGCAGGACTATGGGTGCGTTCGTTGCATCCCCCCTCTAAAGTTTAGACCTGTCACATCAAAGAGAATCTTACTACTTAAGAATATTTTTATTCATTTAATGACAAACCTATGTCACTACCCCTCCTCTAAATCGCGAGACGAATCTAATGAGCCTAATTAATCTAAGTTTCGCTACAGTGATGCTACAGTACCATCATCTAATCACTGCTTAATTACCCTCATTAGATTCGTCTCGCGAATTCGAGCAGAGTCCTGAAATTGGTTTTGTAATTAAACTTTATTTGTAATCATAATATTCCTTGCAAAAACCCTCTAAAGTTTAGACCCCATGCAACGAACGCACCCATATGACGTGTTTTGCCCAAACAGGTAACGATCATGCAGGCAGGAAGCTTCCTCTTCTTTTTTTTTCTTTTTTTTTTTGCGAGGGAGGCAGGAAGCTTCCTTAATGTCTCAGATGATACTAGTATACATACTCCACTGTTTTCACAAATTCCAGTTACTACATAAATTAACGTTTTTTAAAAATGTGCTTTTCTAGCTAGTTACCAGCCAGTAACGCGGTTGATATGTAGACTCGATCGAGACTGCTCGACAGGGCCAGCGATATATGAAGCTAGCTCTGGCTTCCAAATTTTGAAAATAGCTCACTAGGAACGAGTCATCATGCATTTTGATCAAACTTGTGTAGAGACTTTGCGAACACATGTCACTCTGCATCCATGCATGGAGTTCACAAAAGCTACTAGCTCTTGACAATGCAAGTGGCCGGCGCTCCATTGCATTGAGAGATGATGAAAAAGAGGCGACAGCAGGTCATATCACATTACGTCGATGCTTTGCTTTAGATATTTCTTCTGTACCAACGTGTCGATCCATGGATGGTGGTGCAAGATAGGTCAGGACGCGCTATCTTGGTCGCTCTTTTTATCCCCTCGATCTCGCGCCTTCTCCTGTTACCTCCATTCTTGACAAAGAGCAACTCATGCAGATATTAGTGCCTGCACATGTGGCGACCATTGTTGCACGTACGAATCAGCTCATCCATGTGGAGGACACAAGCAAAGGAATGCATGCTTTCATGAAACTTCATTCGCCTGCGCTCTAATAAACCGATCGATTAGGGACACTACTATATATATCTGCTCCATCTTTGGTTTGTTGTCTTCCGATCCGTTCGTTCAGACTTCTGTGTGTATGTACAAGTGCTAGTTGCCTGGGCCAGGAATCAGTAATCTTCAGTATATGTTATAACAATGCTGGAAGCGAACTGCTAGGTTCATTCTTGATATGCATGGAGGACACTTCATGTGATCGAATGACAGAGGCTTGAAGAGCACTGCAAATTAAGCATCAGATGCTGTCGTACATGTGTAGAGGTTCATTCGTCCAAAGACGAGCAAGCAAAGCATATATACTACTATTGAAGTATATATACTACTGTAGTAGTTTGTAAAAATTGTGTGCGTTCCACGCAAAAAAAAAAAAGTGTGCGTTCTTTGAAAACATATACCTTTTTAGTAAAAGGATAATATATATTTTCTCACCTGTAGTGTACAAGTCATAATAATCTACATCAAAATGGACTTTTTATTTCTTAGCTGAATGCGAACCAACAATGCAATGGATACTAGTCGATCTTGTGATCGAGTTACGCCAGGGATGATGAGATCATGTGACCGTCTGGTGGGCCGTGGCCAGCACACAAACTGGAAACGGCAAGCTGATCGATCAACCCGTCTCCCTCCAGTAAGTTTTGCAAAGGACGGAAAAGCAGCAGAGCTACGTCCCGCTTTCCTGTGCTTCTTCCTCTTTTTCTTTTACCAGAATGCATTGATAGACCGAGCGAGGTAATTAGTAGCATGCTGCCACCAAGGGACAAGAATGCATACGTTGAAGTGATGAGCTGCATCCATCGTAATCGACTGTGACAGAGATATATTCACAATGGAAGGAGCAGAACCACTCGTATGTGCCCATTACTCACATGGCCGCCGGCCGGTCACCGGACCAGAACAATTATGCAGCATGTTACATTTCCTGCGCTCTTGGGCGCTCGACACGTGGATGTGGGTCGTGGGGGCCACACCGTCAATCCGCAAAGCTCTCTGTGCGTGTTGCTCGATCCATCGGCCGGCTGGCTACTTATTATCAGATCAGCCACAAGCACAGCCCACAGCCAGCAGCTTAAATTCCATCTCTCCTTTCCATCTCCGCAGGCCAAGAAGACCAGGAAGCATCCGTCGAGAGAGGAAGAAGCAAGCAAGCAAGCACCGCTCCGATCGATCCGGCCGCCCGCTCGGTAAGTGATCGATCAGTCTCCCACCTTCCCTAGCTCCCCATTCCATTGATCCCCCACTGCTTGTTGGGTCCTCGTCTGATCAAGAAGAAGAAAATGCTGCGTTTCATCCCATCAAAAGATACATTTTAGAGAACCTCTAGCTGAGCTTATTTTGCTTGATTGTTCTGTTGATCCCTTGCAGATGGATCCAGCCAAGATGGGCCCGGATCTCTTGCCGGTGACTTCTTCCAGGGGCATCAAGAAGAACAAGCCTCTGTTTTGGATGCTGCTGCCAGTCCAGGAGGTCTTGAAGTGGGTGCTCTTCAATGCCTGCTTGGTGGCAGTTGTCCTGGGCGTCATTGCTGCCATCTTCTTGGCCGGCGTCCCCATCCCCAGCAGACTGCAGGTAATTAACAATCAAACTCGATCATCGCATGCTGGAAATTTCCATCACATTTTAATTGTTGGCGTGGCGTCGTTGTAAATTAACCTCGACGTACGATCCTGTCTGTCCTGCAGCCCCCCGAGCTGACGCCGGCGCAACAAGCTGAGCTGGACTCCTTTGGGCTGAGTTTCCTGTGGCTCATCGTGCCCCAGGCGGCCGCCGCCGCGGCGGGGCTGCTGCTCCCGCGCCGCCACGCGCGAGGCCGCTGGTCCCTCGCCTTGGTCGCCATCGTCTCCGCCACCGTCGCGCACTACATGAGCACTCGGATTGCCCTCGTCTTCATCGTCGCCAACCCAGGAGACGTCGCGTACGACATCCTGGCCGGCGGCGGCGGCGTCCTCACCCTCGGCTTCGACCTGCTCGGCCTCATCTCCCTCCTCATCGGCGGACCGGAGTACTGACAACGACATCATGCGTTAGTTGTCACCATCTGATGGCTCCAATCTGGTCCGGCCGGGAGCTCCATATGCGTTCAGCTGATCTCTCTCAAAGCTTAATTATTAGTTTGCTTCTGTGTACTGTTAGTACCTTATTCGCTTACTTGCTCATCGAGTCATCGGGCATGATGATGATCGAGTACTAGTAGTGTGATCGATGAACTCTATCTAGCTAGTTATTGTTATGTGTGTATAACTCTCATGCTCTACTACATGGTATATTTAGCGTGTGGCCAGATTGTACTGATGATGATTATGATATGGACTACTATGTAGTACTACATATTGATCTGATTGCCATCTAGTTGGGTCGAACTACGGAGTCCTTTCTTTGATATTATGCTGCTTTCATTATGCGTGAATGATTAACTGCATATATATACTACAGCAGCTTATTTATTTGATGATGTTCATAAAGAAAGTAGCATTGCAGGTAATAACTACGCATGCACTGAATGGCAGATCCATTCCGTAATGACTAAAGTGGTTTCTGAAAATGGTGAACATCCTTTCAAGTTTCCTTCTTTTCCCTCAATAAATAATAAGTATCTCACAGTAAAAGGTTGTATTCAACACCGTACATAAGTTTAGTAGTGCAAGACACATCATATATGTTCAAATACATATATTGACAAATAAAGCCACTAGAGTTATGTTCGATTTATTCTACTCTCTTCATATACTCATGACTTACCTTTTTTTGACTGGTCCTCATGATTTACTTTGGCTATCAAGTTCATTTTAGTTGGTGTATATATACATTTTCTTGGCGTGCACTTGATAAAAATGTGTAGTTGTAATAGCTAAGCTAGTAGGGCACTAGTAGCTACATGCTTTTGGGGTCATCTCTTTGGAGGATAGGCTTCCCAGTGGATAGCTGAGAAGGAACATAGCAAGGACTGTGAGTGCTAGATTGGTACTCCGTGTTTTGCCCAAACAGGCAATGAGGTAAGATCATATCAAAGCTTTGCTTTAGTTTTGTTCTAAAAGAAAATGTACGTGTTGATCGATGGATGGTGTTGCTTCAAATTAAAGCTTTGTTCTATAAGTTGTCTATATGTAATAATAATATTTTTAGACGAGTATATGTGTGCCCAAAAAGAAAAAGAAAAGGGAAAAATGATGTGTGTATGCAACGTACGTACTATAGCTAGCAGCTGGCTTCGTTTCAGTGAGCACATGCTCAGCGAAGACATGGGAGTGATGAGACCTTTTCTTTTTCTTTTGGCGACGTAAAGGATTGGATGTGATATGATGACTAGCGAGACCTTAGCTGAAGACATGCACCTGAACTCACCAGCGTTGCTGACCAAGCGACGAGCAAGTCTAGCAATGCAGCGGCAACCTGGCCTCTGCAGGCTCCTCTTTAATATGCTCGAGTCCCCACAGATCCTACAAGTAACCAGATGCTACGCACACTGCAGCTAGAGACCAGAGACCATACTGCAAGGACCATCCCCACCAAAAAGCGAAGGAATTAACCTCGACCACGGGCTGCCGGCTCTCCATCCGGTCCTCCTCCTCCGACTCCGGCTGGTGAGCTCTCTCCCCCTTCTCGCGATCTGTCCGGCCCTTTCTTCTTCGTTCACTTTCCATCAGTCTAGTTTTTGACATCCTCCATTGATCCATGCATGCTGGACGTACGCAGATCAGTGATGATGATGCCGGGCCTGGGAGCTCGCTTGATGACGCTCGCCGAGATCTACATCTGGGCGCTGGTGACCAGCTGCTGCATCATCGTCGTCACCATCGACCTCTTCTTCGGCCGGCAACCCCGCCTCCTGCGCCTGCTGCCGCCGGAGTATTTCACCTTCTTTCGCGCCAAATCGAAGTCTCTGATCAGGAACACCGCGATCAGTGCGCTCGAGGCGGCGGTGCTGCTGCAGTCGCAGAGCACCATCTTGCGCCGCCGCTTCGTCTTCTTGCCCCTGGTGTGGACTACCTGGTCGCTCTGGTTCTTCAACGATTTCTTCGAGGTGGCCCTCCTCGCCCACAACAACTACAAGTACCGCGCCGCCGTCCATCTCACCGTTCGCACTGTAGTCGGCGCGACCATCGTCTACGCATTCGCCAGCGCCGCCTGGGGACCAGATGCGTAGCGAGATGCAGGCATTTCGATCTATCAGCTTGCTCCAATTTTTTTTTTTGTATCTACTAATTTCTTCTACCAGTATTGTACTAGTAGCTCAGTGGTCTCAGTCTGTTGTAATTAATCCTCCTGACCTGCAGTATCCCATAGCATGTGTTGATCGATTAACTGTGTAATAGTACTTCATTATCTACTAGAAAAGTTGTGTACTAGTACTTATTCGTATAGTAGATCCTGGATATATAGTTGAAGGCAGCATATCCTGTGCAAACCTCTTTCGTATGCAACCTATGCAAACCTCCACCACAATCGTTAGATCTCCATCTGATGGCTAGATTAAGAGGTGGGAAATTTTTCACTTAAACCCTCCCACCAGTGTTTTAGATTAAGAGGTGGGAAACTTTTTCACTTAAACCCTCCCACCAGTGTTTTGATTGCCATCAGATGGAGATCTAACGATTGTGGTGGAGGTTTGCATATGTTGCATACGAAAGAGGTTTGCACAGGATATGCTGCCATAGTTGAAATGGTGAACATCTTTCTTTTATTTTTCCTAGCTTAAAAAAATTGATTCTCACATCCTAAGAATTTAGGGTACTTTAATTTGGTGGTCACCGGGAAGGTAGCTAGAATCTCACCTTCTCGGAATTAGATAGATTGGATTATGCAACAAATGTAGTGTCAGTAATGCAGGTTAATTTTTAGAGATCTAGCTAACTAATGTTTTGCACTAGTTTTACCTTAAAATGTTTTACGATGCGTACAGCTAGCTTTACGTCGTCTCAGACTAGTACATCCAAAAGAAAAGGGTCTGTTTTTATTTGGACAAGTGTGCGTACATGATGAGTATCCAAAAAGAAAAGGAATGCGTACGTGCATGCGACAATATTTCAGCTGGGTGAGCCCATGCTCATGCAGCCAAGAGAAGAATGCATGTAATGAGACTTGGCTGGAGACCTTAGCTGAAAATTAAACATGCAGCTGAACTCGTCAATGTTTACTGACAAACGGAACGGGCGTTTCCAGCGCGTCATGCCGGCTGTCAGTAGAGTCTCGCGCGGGGCGCTCGGCGACCGCCGCCTCACTCTGCTTCTTCGTCGAGATCGCTGGCCCTCACCGCCGCGGCCGGGATCGATACCAGCCAGATATTTAGCTGCGTCAGAAGTCAGAACCATGGTAGATGTGCGCAGAAGTCTTCGATTTGACGGGCACGCCGCGTCAAGATACATCACATGGATGCGTCTCCATGCGCCATGGCTGGCCAGCACAACTTAGCTGCAAATGGCAAGCTCCTGTAGCGACCCGCGTTTTTGCCCATTGTCAAAAATCACTAAAAATTTGAACTTTTTAAAACTTTTCAATTAAAATCAATTTGCTAGCTTTAGTTAGTAGCAAAACCAAAAGATTTTGAATTTTAAACCATGCATAAAAGTCACCATGTGCATTCTCGTGTTTTTCTTGATTTGTTTGAGTGTTGGTTTCAATCCTTCCTTTTGAATGAATTCGAAATTCATTCAAATCAAATCTCAGCAAAAAGATCAAATCAATTCTCCTCTATCGGGCCGCCCTTTTCTTTTTCTCTCCCGCCGGCCCAGTCTCTCTCTCTTTCTCCCGCGCCTGGCCCAGCAGCCGCTCGGCCCAGTCGCGCCGCCCTCTTTTCTCTTTCTCTCCCGCCTGGGCCGCTTCGCTCCCGGCCCAGCACCGCCGCGCCAGCCCGGCCCTCTCCCTCTCCCGCTCCTGTCGCTGACGTGTGGGCCCGGCGCCGCGTCGTCTCCCTCCTCGCGCCGGCGCGATTTGCGCCGCCGCCCATCCCTCCTTGCCGGCGAACTACTCCCGTCGTTTCCACGCCACAGGAGCACCACGTGAAGTTCGTGCGCAGCTCAACCGCCTCCACTGCCCCGTCCCGTCACTCCCTTCCTCTCCTTAACGCGCGCGCCAAGTTTCCCATAAATCCGGCGAGCTCCATTCCGCGTCGTCAGCCACAGTCGCCCCTTCCTTCGCTCCGTCGCGTCCCGAGCCCTGCTCAAGCTTCTCTCGCGCGTCACCGCCGATCATCGAAGCTCGAGAACCGACTTCGCACGTCCATCAAGCACCAGTCCGGCGAGATATTTTCTCGCCGGCAAACCGACTTAACGCCTCGCTCGAACCGCCATTGACGGCTTTAAAGCAAGGGGCAGACCCTCTCCTTCCCTCTCTCATTCCATTTCACTCCCTCACTCACTCCCGAGCACTCCACTGTTCTTTTCCCCTTTTCTCGCTCAAGTCCGGTGAACTCTCCGGTGAGCTCTCTCTCTGCCGACGGTGAGTCTCAACGTTAACTTCTTCCACTTCCGGTATCTCCTCTCCGCGCTCGATCTCATCGTAATCACCTCGTCCGCAGCCGTGGATCGCAGGTCGAGAACTTTGGAACCCTAGCGCCGCCGTCCGCCGTCTTCGTCGTCGGCATTCTTCCGCTCTTTCTCTCGTTTAACCGAGAGCACGGTGAGCACCTCCACGCACACCTCTCTCTTTTGCGCATGATCTCGTCGACCCTCTGTTAGCGCGCAGTCCTTTTCATCGAGCACCGGCTAGCCGCCGTGCCTCTTCTCGCCGCCGGCCACACTTCCGGCCACACACGAGCACGCCGAGGCCACCATCGGCTTCCTTGCACTCGCACGCACGTCCACACCCACTCAAGCACACTCCCGCGCGTGCGCATCCCTTTCTTCTTCCGCGCACCCCGGCGCGCCGCCGAGCTCCGGCGAGCTAGTGCCGCCGCTCCGGCCCTTCTCCACGTCAACGTATAGCACCTTTAGGTTCGCCGTGATCCTCTCTCCCTCCTGCGCTCTCACTTTTCCTCTCTCGCGCTTCTACGACGCCCGCGCATCAAGCGCCGCCATGGCCGCCGCCCTTTCCTCTCGCCGCCGATCGCCGTGAGTTCCCTCCGGCCCGGCCGAGATGTCTGTGCGACTCCCTGCACCTCCGCGCACCCGCGCGACCGCTCACACTCGATCAAATCGCACCCTCTCACCTTTCCCCTTTTCTCGCCGGCGCACCGCCAACTCCGGCGACGTCGCGCCGCCGCTCTCGTCGACCTCGTCGACAACATCTTCCACCTTCGCACTCGCCGTGGCGCGCTGAACCCGAGGGTGTGCTTCTTGCTCCCTCTCGCCGCCGGTAGCAGCCGCCGGCGACGATTCCGGCGAGGCCGCCGCCGCGCGCCACCGCGCGCCGACCCAGCCCCGCCGCGTCCGACGTGGCACCCCACGTCGGCGCGTGGGCCCGCAGCGACCGAGTCGCCTGCCCACGTGGCGGACTCGGCGCATCGTGGACCGCCACTCAATTCAGCCCGGTCCACCGCTCTGTGGATCCGGTGCACAAACAGTAACCAGCGGACCCCGCTGGGCCCTTTGGCCCACCAGTCAGTGAAACAATCCGCTGAAAATTGCTACGCGCACCCAGATTCGTACACAGAAAATCATTTCGACCACATTTCCAATATCAGAAAAATTTCCAAAATTCTATAAAAATCCAATAATCATTCCTAGCCATTTTCCAACCTTTGCTACACACTGGAAAATTAGGATGATGGTTATATTTAATTATGATAATCACATCCTAATCAATTTCCTTTCTTTTACATCAAAAATCAATATCTTTTTCATTTCAACTCCGATTTTGGCGAAACTTGCGCCAAAATTCATCTAAAATCATAATCTATACAGTGCCACCAAAATCCACTCTCATCCGGTTTTATTTGGATTTTATTTGGGATTTATTGCCTTGTTAATATTGATCGCAAGCGATAGATTTATTCTTTTAATCGATAGATAATCAAGACGAAGAGGAAACTGAGGATCCCGATTACGAGGATTTAGAAGAAGAGGAGTTTGGTGAAGGCAAGTCTAACTTCCATTGATCATATTGACCCTATGATTGCAAATATCCTAATTAGAGCTATTTATAAATAAATTGCATGGTATTTAAATGAATTTAAATGCTAGAATGGTCCTATGCAATATTTGACTGCCTGCCTTGACTTGATTATATCCTGTATCCTTGTTAGCCCTAGGAATCAACATCATTAATTTAATTAATGAATTGTTGATATGCTCGCTGCTTAGGACTTTCACTTGTGTTTAATTAATTTTGCTCACATGATTTTCGTGTAAATGCATGTGTCTTGGTGGTGTGTGTAAATGTGGAAATTGGGTGGTTAATAATAAGTGCAACCCTAGTGAGGGATATTGTTCTGGCGGGACCAGGCGAGGTAGTCCTCAGTGGGGAGGCTATCTCTGGGACGCCCTTCCACTTGTGGATTGGCTATTGAAGATGCCTGGTTCGGTCGTATAAGGACCGGTTCTTGTGCCGCCTTTGCCTAGCACCCCTCGCGCAGCCACAAGCCGTGAATGGGCACGGAATTGGAACCACACCCTACTAGTACTCACCCGGTACCCCCCGGAGGCAGGAGATTGCAACGGAGTCCCAGGAGAAGACTCGTTCGTTGGTGGGTGTTCGAGATCCGGCATTTATGACTGGCCATATTATTATGATTGTGAAGCCCCTGGTGATGTCCGTGGGGGATGCCGTGGTGGTACCAAGTAGGTATGGAACCTTTAGTGGGACAGTCCAAACTATGACGATAGGGAGGACTGGACCACCTTGTGGGGAAATTTGTGCACCCTTGGCCAAGGTTAAGAATCTTTCCGGAAAGCCGTGTTCCACGGTATTGGACAACGCGAAAGCATCGGCCACACTATGATTAGATTTTCCGCGTGAGTTCCCTTGGTGTGTTTTTGGAAAACGCCGGTTTGGAGCCGTGTGCTGGTTGTCGGCCAGTGATAAAATTGAGGAACTGGCGGGATGGATTGCATCTCCCCCAGGGCCGCCCAACCCCACTATTTATCTACAAACATCTGATTAGAATTGCGAAATGCTTTGTTTTCAAAACAACCCTGCATAAACTTGGCTTTCTCGCCTTGTCGATAAAACTCAGCCTATCCTTGATAATCCCTTGCATAATCAAAACCCTCGTGTTAGGCTTGCTGAGTACCTTAAGTACTCACTCTTGCTTAAATCATTCAGAAGATGAGCCTGAGTATGACTTTCAAGCTGACGGTGATGAAGAGTAGAGTTCGGCCTACGCTCAAGCGATGCCTGTAGGAGTGGAGCCTATCGTCTTCCGTTAGATTCAGTGTTAGCTCTGGCTGCTGCGTCAGCCTTTGAGAGTGATGTCTGTGAGTGTTGAGGCAGCCCGCCTCTTTTGTATAAAGACCTTTATGTATTAAAAGGCTTGTAATGACTCTCGGTAATATAAATAAAGTATCTGCTGTGAAGCATTCTGTGAAAGTGTCGTATCAGCTACTGATCCAGGGACTGATACGGTAAACACTAAGTACTTCAGAAATGGGGTACGACAGAGTGGTATCAGAGCGATGCTTGTCCGTAGGCCAAACCATAGGTTGAAAACGAGTGAGAAGAGTGCGATATTTTGTAAAGTTTTACTTTATAAAATCTCCCTTACCTTATTTCTATTTATAAAATTATTTTCACCGGTACTTACCGTCTTTTCAACATTTTGTTGAACAGATGGAGGCCCTTCGTCAGGAGCTTGACCAGCTTGAGGCGCAGCGCGCCCAGACTGCCCGCGTTCTCGAGCAGACCGCCGAGAGGTGGGGCGAGGACCAGCGTCGTCTGGCAGAGACCAGAGCTCAGCTTGCGCAGGCACAGGCTCAGCTTGCCGCCTGTCAGGCTGAGAGGGACCGTCTGCAGTGGACCCTGGACTACACCCGCCGTTTCTGGGAGGAGGACGCGATGTACCTGATCCGTAAGCTCAACAGCCACTACAGGTACTGCCACGAGGAGCACGGAGGACCCCGCCGCCACTTCACAGTGAGGACAGGAGGACCGCACGGACACTACCACTACGCTTGTCCGACCGACACGGAGGAGGACTCCACTACGCGTACAGGTTCAGACACTACCGTGGACTCCCCTGAGGTTGAGTCGGCAGATGACTCAGAGGAGCTTGCCCGTTGGGCAGCAGAGCTAGAGGCCGCCCTTGAGACTGTCGGAGACTCCGAGGAGGAGCCGATGGAGGACGAGCCTGTGGTGGACGTGTCGTCAGGGAGTGAGTCGGTGGCGGACAACGTCATCGATCTCACTGGCACTGACGATGAGATGGACATGGACGAGTTTGTGGTGATCGACTCGCCTGCACCAGAGGCACCAGCAGGACCCCGCCTTGTTGGAGACGTGGACCTCGACGAGTACTACAGGCTGATCAGCACTGGCACCGTCGACCTCACCCAGGACCCGTTCGACCTCTACGCCGAGTGGCGCCAGGACCGTGGCATCGACGCCTGAGCAGCAGAGATGGCGCCGTGGAGTAGCCTTGCTAGCTAGTAGTGGCAGCCGTTGCCCTGAGTCGTAGTGTCTAGTAGTGTCAGGTGTGTCAGTAGTGTGTCTCGGTAGTTTCGAGTCAGAGTCGCCTTGTGGTCGAGTCGTAGATCGTCGAGTCCTTGTATATAAATAAAAGGACTTGGGTATGTATGATCGAACCTTGTTATTGTGAATAGGCTTGCTGTAATGATGTAATGATGCTGGTTTTATTTTGTATGTGTGCTTGCAAGATCTTTGGAATTTCTTTTCCATTTATCTTGTTTGTTTTGCCTCGTAGTTTTGTAGTTTCGCCTCGTAGTCTAGTTAATCGCCCGAGTGTCTTATCTCACCTTCTTGCTAATCTCTCCATCAGATGCCTCCCAAAAGATCTGCCAGAATTCAGCAGCGTCAACGCCGAGAGCGTAACGCTCAAGATAATGATCAGGATGATGTCCACAGCGCAGGACGTGGACGTGGTAGAGGAAGAAATAATAATCAGCGTGGCAGAGGTAGAGGAGGAGGTGGAGGCAGACACGACATTGAGTATGATCACCAGGAGGATGAAGTAAGTCAAAATGAGCAAGAAGTGCAGGATGAGGTTGGAGAAAATGATGACCAGAACAGAAATGAAGGACAACAGAACCGTGGTAGAGGTGGTAGAAGAGGTGGTAGAAGAGGTGGTGGAAGAGGTGGAAGAATACCCGCAGCACCTGTCACCAACCTAGTAGCTGTGATGGATAATCAGACCCGCTTGATGGAAATTATTGCACAGGGACTTATGGACAGAGCTCCTGGTCAGCAGAGCAAAATGTCAGAATTCATGAGACTCAGGCCTCCGACCTTCGAGGGTACTGAGGAAGATCCTCTGGCAGCTGATGATTGGCTACGTGATATCACCAAGAAGTTGCACTTGGTAAATGCTGATGACAGAGAAAAAGTTCTTCTGGCATCTCACCAGCTCAAGGGAGCAGCAGGAGAATGGTGGGATAATTACCGTGAAGGTGCAGAAAATGCAGATGCTATTACTTGGGAGGAATTTCAGGAAGAATTCAGGAGGTATCACATCCCAGAAGGTGTGATTGAGATGAAGGCTGATGAATTCCGCTCTCTGAAGCAGGGGGCAATGACAGTAAATCAATATATCAGGAAATTCATGAAATTGGCCAGATATGCTCCTGATGATGTTAATACTGACAAGAAGAAGCAGGATCGCTTCAGAAAGGGGCTTAATCCTGGATTAAAAGTGCAGTTGGTTACTCATATTTATCCTGATTTCAACACTCTCATGAACCGTGCACTTTTGTTGGAAGATGCCCGCTCTCACATTGATCATGATAGGAAGCGCAAATTCAATGCGCAAAAGTTTAAACAGCAGGAAAGAAATCAGAAGCCGAGGTTTAATAATAATTTTCAGAAGCCGAAATATCAGTCTACCATGCAGTACAGGACCTCAGCGTCCAATCAACCAAACTCAGCATCATCATATCGCAGTCAAAATTCTGGTAGTCAGCAAAGGAGCAGCTCTAGTGTTGTCCAACCCAACAACAATGATAAAAGGACTTGTTTTCACTGCCGTGAGCCTGGTCACATGATTGCCAGATGCCCCTACTTGAACCAGAATAATGCCCCTACTCAGCAACATCAATCAAACAGTGCCCGAACTGCAGCTTCTGGAAATGGTCGTGGTGGACAGCAGCCCTCTGGACAGCAGCGGAGGAATAATCAATCTTTTGGTCGAGGAAAAGTCAATCATATTGATGCAGACGAAGTTGAGGACACTCCTGATGTTGTTCTTGGTGAGTATCTTGTCAACTCCATTCTTGCAACCGTTCTGTTTGATTCTGGAGCTTCGCATTCGTTTGTTTCTTCAAAGTTTGTTGCTGCAAATGGTTTGCCAACTGTCATACTAAAACAACCCCTGATAATCCGGACTCCCGGGGCCGAAACCAAAAGTTATTTGGGATGCCCACGGGTTAAGATCCTTTTAAGTGGGGTAGAGTTCCTAGCGAACTTAGTAGTCCTAGAATCCGAAGGGATAGATGTTATCCTCGGAATGGACTGGTTGAGTAAGCACCAAGGCAATATAGCCTGCGACACCAGGAAAGTCACCCTGGTAAATCACAAAGGAATTAAAGTGGTATGTGAACCAAAAAGGTCAAAAGTTGCACCAATGGTTCATAGTATGGAAGCAAGACCGTTGGAGGAAGTGCCAGTAGTCTGTGAATATCCCGATGTGTTTCCAGAAGAGTTGCCAGGCATGCCACCTGACAGAGACATAGAGTTCATCATTGACCTTATTCCCGGCACAGCACCAATAGCAAAGAGACCGTATAGAATGGCAGCAACTGAGCTAGCAGAATTAAAGGCACAAATAGCAGAGTTACAGGAAAAAGGATTTATCAGACCAAGCTCATCACCGTGGGGATCACCTGTTCTTTTTGTTAAAAAGAAAGATGGCAGTCTCAGAATGTGCATAGACTACCGCTCTTTGAATGAAGTCACCATCAAGAATAAATATCCACTGCCCAGAATCGATGATTTATTTGATCAATTGAAAGGAGCCAAGTATTTCTCCAAAATTGATTTAAGATCTGGGTATTATCAGCTAAAGATCAGAGAAAGTGACATTCTCAAGACAGCATTTGTCACCAGATATGGTCAATATGAGTTCACAGTAATGCCATTTGGATTAACAAATGCACCTGCATACTTCATGAATTTGATGAATAAAGTGTTCATGGAGGAGTTAGATCGATTTGTCGTTGTCTTCATTGACGACATACTTATCTACTCCAAAAGTGCAGAAGAGCATGAGCAGCATTTGAGGATTGTGTTAGAAAATTGAGAGCTCATGAATTATATGCCAAGTTCAGTAAATGTGAATTTTGGTTAAATAAAGTGGCATTTCTTGGTCACATACTGACAGAAGAAGGAATATCAGTGGATCCAGCCAAGGTTGAGGCAGTCCTTAATTGGAAGCAACCAACCACCGTGACAGAAGTTCGGAGTTTCCTTGGTCTAGCTGGTTATTACCGCAAGTTTATTGAAGGTTTCTCAAAAATCGCAAGACCAATGACAGCCTTGACACAGAAGGGAAAAGAATTTAAATGGACTGAGGCCTGTGAGAGAAGTCTTCAGGAATTAAAGAAAAAGTTGACCACAGCCCCAGTATTAGCTTTACCAGACATACACCGAGATTTTGTCGTATATTGCGACGCATCTCGACAAGGATTGGGATGTGTGCTTATGCAAGATGACCGAGTTATCGCATATGCATCGAGGCAGTTAAAAACACATGAGCAAAATTATCCTACTCATGATTTGGAACTAGCAGCAGTTGTGCATGCTCTCAAAATTTGGAGGCATTATCTGATTGGCAATAAATGTGAAATATATACGGATCACAAGAGCCTGAAATATATTTTCACCCAACCAGATTTAAACCTCCGACAGAGAAGATGGTTGGAATTAATAAAAGATTATAACCTGGAAATTCACTATCACCCTGGAAAGGCAAATGTGGTTGCAGATGCCTTAAGCCGCAAATCTCAGAATAATGGGATTAAAATGCGGAGACGAAGCCCTGAGCTTGTAGAAGAATTAAAACAATTAAATCTTCACTTTGCCAAGCCAGGCCGTCTAAATACCTTATGTGTGGAGCCAACTCTGGAAAAGCAAATCAGAACAGCACAAGAGTCAGATGAGGAAATAAATGAATTAAAGAAAATGACAGGGTTGGATAAAGCCCCTGGATTTCGAGTGGATAATCAGGGCACCTTATGGTACAAGAATAGAATATGTGTTCCGAAAACTGGTGGATATCAGAAGCTGATTATGGATGAAGCCCATAACTCAGCATATTCTATTCATCCTGGAAGCACCAAAATGTACATGGACTTGAAACAGAAATATTGGTGGTCAGGAATGAAAAGAGACATAGCAGAATTTGTTGCACGTTGTGATATATGCAGCAGGGTAAAAGCAGAGTATAAAAGACCTGCAGGATTATTACAACCCCTTCATGTTCCAGAATGGAAATGGGATGAGATCAGTATGGATTTCATCATAGGGTTACCCCGTACCCAGAAAGGATATGATTCCATATGGGTTATTGTGGATCGACTGACAAAAGTGGCACATTTTATACCTGTGAAGACAGTATACAGGGGAAATCACTATGCTCAACTGTACATAGACAATGTGCTCAAACTGCATGGAGTTCCCCGCAGAATAGTATCAGATCGAGGCACACAGTTCACCTCGATATTCTGGAAAAGTTTGCATAATTTGCTCGGAACAAGACTAGATTATAGTTCAGCATATCACCCACAAACCGATGGTCAGACAGAAAGAGTGAATCAAATTCTGGAAGACATGTTAAGAGCATGTGTGCTAGCCTATGGAAAAGATTGGGAGAAGAGCTTATCCTTTGCAGAGTTCTCGTATAACAACAGTTATCAGGCCAGCTTACAGATGTCACCATTTGAGGCACTGTATGGCAGGAAATGCAGAACCCCGCTGATGTGGTCAGAAGTTGGAGAACGTTCTTTCTTCGGACCAGCAGTTATCAGAGATGCAGAGGAAAAAGTAGCTCTGGTCAGAGAAAATTTAAAGGCAGCCCAGAGCAGACAGAAAAGTTATGCCGATACCCGACGCAGGGAATTGAGCTTCGAAGTTGGAGATTATGTGTATCTCAAAGTGTCACCGATCCGCGGAACCAGGAGATTCCAAATAAAAGGAAAGTTGGCACCAAGGTACATTGGACCTTTTAAGGTACTTAAGAAGATAGGAGCCGTGGCATATCGCCTCGAGCTTCCCGAAGAAATGTCGGATGTACACGATGTTTTCCATGTGTCACAGTTAAAGAAATGCCTGAGAAAACCAGAAGAAATAGTCCCTCCAGAAGTGATGGACTTACAGCCTGACCTCAGATATCAGGAAAGGCCGATAAGGATTTTGGATGTAGCAACTCGACTAACAAGGAGGAATGCTATAAGGTTTTGTCGAGTTCAGTGGAGTAATCACACTGAGGCAGAGGCAACATGGGAAAGAGAAGATGATCTCAAGCGAGAGTTCCCTTACCTTTTCGAGGAAGAGCCGGAATCTCGGGGACGAGATTCTCTTTAAGTGGGGTAGGTTGTAGCGACCCGCGTTTTTGCCCATTGTCAAAAATCACTAAAAATTTGAACTTTTTAAAACTTTTCAATTAAAATCAATTTGCTAGCTTTAGTTAGTAGCAAAACCAAAAGATTTTGAATTTTAAACCATGCATAAAAGTCACCATGTGCATTCTCGTGTTTTTCTTGATTTGTTTGAGTGTTGGTTTCAATCCTTCCTTTTGAATGAATTCGAAATTCATTCAAATCAAATCTCAGCAAAAAGATCAAATCAATTCTCCTCTATCGGGCCGCCCTTTTCTTTTCTCTCCCGCCGGCCCAGTCTCTCTCTCTTTCTCCCGCGCCTGGCCCAGCAGCCGCTCGGCCCAGTCGCGCCGCCCTCTTTTCTCTTTCTCTCCCGCCTGGGCCGCTTCGCTCCCGGCCCAGCACCGCCGCGCCAGCCCGGCCCTCTCCCTCTCCCGCTCCTGTCGCTGACGTGTGGGCCCGGCGCCGCGTCGTCTCCCTCCTCGCGCCGGCGCGATTTGCGCCGCCGCCCATCCCTCCTTGCCGGCGAACTACTCCCGTCGTTTCCACGCCACAGGAGCACCACGTGAAGTTCGTGCGCAGCTCAACCGCCTCCACTGCCCCGTCCCGTCACTCCCTTCCTCTCCTTAACGCGCGCGCCAAGTTTCCCATAAATCCGGCGAGCTCCATTCCGCGTCGTCAGCCACAGTCGCCCCTTCCTTCGCTCCGTCGCGTCCCGAGCCCTGCTCAAGCTTCTCTCGCGCGTCACCGCCGATCATCGAAGCTCGAGAACCGACTTCGCACGTCCATCAAGCACCAGTCCGGCGAGATATTTTCTCGCCGGCAAACCGACTTAACGCCTCGCTCGAACCGCCATTGACGGCTTTAAAGCAAGGGGCAGACCCTCTCCTTCCCTCTCTCATTCCATTTCACTCCCTCACTCACTCCCGAGCACTCCACTGTTCTTTTCCCCTTTTCTCGCTCAAGTCCGGTGAACTCTCCGGTGAGCTCTCTCTCTGCCGACGGTGAGTCTCAACGTTAACTTCTTCCACTTCCGGTATCTCCTCTCCGCGCTCGATCTCATCGTAATCACCTCGTCCGCAGCCGTGGATCGCAGGTCGAGAACTTTGGAACCCTAGCGCCGCCGTCCGCCGTCTTCGTCGTCGGCATTCTTCCGCTCTTTCTCTCGTTTAACCGAGAGCACGGTGAGCACCTCCACGCACACCTCTCTCTTTTGCGCATGATCTCGTCGACCCTCTGTTAGCGCGCAGTCCTTTTCATCGAGCACCGGCTAGCCGCCGTGCCTCTTCTCGCCGCCGGCCACACTTCCGGCCACACACGAGCACGCCGAGGCCACCATCGGCTTCCTTGCACTCGCACGCACGTCCACACCCACTCAAGCACACTCCCGCGCGTGCGCATCCCTTTCTTCTTCCGCGCACCCCGGCGCGCCGCCGAGCTCCGGCGAGCTAGTGCCGCCGCTCCGGCCCTTCTCCACGTCAACGTATAGCACCTTTAGGTTCGCCGTGATCCTCTCTCCCTCCTGCGCTCTCACTTTTCCTCTCTCGCGCTTCTACGACGCCCGCGCATCAAGCGCCGCCATGGCCGCCGCCCTTTCCTCTCGCCGCCGATCGCCGTGAGTTCCCTCCGGCCCGGCCGAGATGTCTGTGCGACTCCCTGCACCTCCGCGCACCCGCGCGACCGCTCACACTCGATCAAATCGCACCCTCTCACCTTTCCCCTTTTCTCGCCGGCGCACCGCCAACTCCGGCGACGTCGCGCCGCCGCTCTCGTCGACCTCGTCGACAACATCTTCCACCTTCGCACTCGCCGTGGCGCGCTGAACCCGAGGGTGTGCTTCTTGCTCCCTCTCGCCGCCGGTAGCAGCCGCCGGCGACGATTCCGGCGAGGCCGCCGCCGCGCGCCACCCGCGCGCCGGCCCAGCCCCGCCGCGTCCGACGTGGCACCCCACGTCGGCGCGTGGGCCCGCAGCGACCGAGTCGCCTGCCCACGTGGCGGACTCGGCGCATCGTGGACCGCCACTCAATTCAGCCCGGTCCACCGCTCTGTGGATCCGGTGCACAAACAGTAACCAGCGGACCCCGCTGGGCCCTTTGGCCCACCAGTCAGTGAAACAATCCGCTGAAAATTGCTACGCGCACCCAGATTCGTACACAGAAAATCATTTCGACCACATTTCCAATATCAGAAAAATTTCCAAAATTCTATAAAAATCCAATAATCATTCCTAGCCATTTTCCAACCTTTGCTACACACTGGAAAATTAGGATGATGGTTATATTTAATTATGATAATCACATCCTAATCAATTTCCTTTCTTTTACATCAAAAATCAATATCTTTTTCATTTCAACTCCGATTTTGGCGAAACTTGCGCCAAAATTCATCTAAAATCATAATCTATACAGTGCCACCAAAATCCACTCTCATCCGGTTTTATTTGGATTTTATTTGGGATTTATTGCCTTGTTAATATTGATCGCAAGCGATAGATTTATTCTTTTAATCGATAGATAATCAAGACGAAGAGGAAACTGAGGATCCCGATTACGAGGATTTAGAAGAAGAGGAGTTTGGTGAAGGCAAGTCTAACTTCCATTGATCATATTGACCCTATGATTGCAAATATCCTAATTAGAGCTATTTATAAATAAATTGCATGGTATTTAAATGAATTTAAATGCTAGAATGGTCCTATGCAATATTTGACTGCCTGCCTTGACTTGATTATATCCTGTATCCTTGTTAGCCCTAGGAATCAACATCATTAATTTAATTAATGAATTGTTGATATGCTCGCTGCTTAGGACTTTCACTTGTGTTTAATTAATTTTGCTCACATGATTTTCGTGTAAATGCGTGTGTCTTGGTGGTGTGTGTAAATGTGGAAATTGGGTGGTTAATAATAAGTGCAACCCTAGTGAGGGATATTGTTCTGGCGGGACCAGGCGAGGTAGTCCTCAGTGGGGAGGCTATCTCTGGGACGCCCTTCCACTTGTGGATTGGCTATTGAAGATGCCTGGTTCGGTCGTATAAGGACCGGTTCTTGTGCCGCCTTTGCCTAGCACCCCTCGCGCAGCCACAAGCCGTGAATGGGCACGGAATTGGAACCACACCCTACTAGTACTCACCCGGTACCCCCCCCGAGGCAGGAGATTGCAACGGAGTCCCAGGAGAAGACTCGTTCGTTGGTGGGTGTTCGAGATCCGGCATTTATGACTGGCCATATTATTATGATTGTGAAGCCCCTGGTGATGTCCGTGGGGGATGCCGTGGTGGTACCAAGTAGGTATGGAACCTTTAGTGGGACAGTCCAAACTATGACGATAGGGAGGACTGGACCACCTTGTGGGGAAATTTGTGCACCCTTGGCCAAGGTTAAGAATCTTTCCGGAAAGCCGTGTTCCACGGTATTGGACAACGCGAAAGCATCGGCCACACTATGATTAGATTTTCCGCGTGAGTTCCCTTGGTGTGTTTTTGGAAAACGCCGGTTTGGAGCCGTGTGCTGGTTGTCGGCCAGTGATAAAATTGAGGAACTGGCGGGATGGATTGCATCTCCCCCAGGGCCGCCCAACCCCACTATTTATCTACAAACATCTGATTAGAATTGCGAAATGCTTTGTTTTCAAAACAACCCTGCATAAACTTGGCTTTCTCGCCTTGTCGATAAAACTCAGCCTATCCTTGATAATCCCTTGCATAATCAAAACCCTCGTGTTAGGCTTGCTGAGTACCTTAAGTACTCACTCTTGCTTAAATCATTCAGAAGATGAGCCTGAGTATGACTTTCAAGCTGACGGTGATGAAGAGTAGAGTTCGGCCTACGCTCAAGCGATGCCTGTAGGAGCGGAGCCTATCGTCTTCCGTTAGATTCAGTGTTAGCTCTGGCTGCTGCGTCAGCCTTTGAGAGTGATGTCTGTGAGTGTTGAGGCAGCCCGCCTCTTTTGTATAAAGACCTTTATGTATTAAAAGGCTTGTAATGACTCTCGGTAATATAAATAAAGTATCTGCTGTGAAGCATTCTGTGAAAGTGTCGTATCAGCTACTGATCCAGGGACTGATACGGTAAACACTAAGTACTTCAGAAATGGGGTACGACAAGGCCGGTTCCTGCTTTCCTGCATCCAAGTTTTGCAAAGGAACAAAGCACACGGCATGCAGCTACCTACCTGCTTTACTTTGCTTTGCATCTCTTCCTATAGCTCCCTCTCTTTTCTTTTACTGATTGATAGGTGGAGCATGGCAAAGCAAGCAAGACACAACGAAATAACCAAGCTTCATCCATCTAGAGACCGACACGTTGTATGTGTGTATGGCCATGATCGAGCTGCATCTTGACGCGGCGTGCCCCCGTCAGCAACGTTCAACAGATTAAAATCGGAGGGAGCATGCATGTATGTTGTCAGCTGCATCATCTAGCACCTTTGATGTCGTTCATGAAATTACCATCACGTACAGCAGTATATATATAGCACTTCGTACATAGTGGATGTCTGGTACGTTACCCTTTTGCACCTTTTTCACCTATTCTAATCAATATGTATGTATTCATGACGGACTGTAGCTATCAAAGTGCATTCTATGTATACGCATTTCTTGGCTGATCAGAATAAAGATGTATGTAGATGTACTAGTTGAATCATATCTTAGTCATCATCTCTCTCTTAGATAGGCATCATTAATTCATTCTGATGTACCAGTAATGAAGAGATTGATCGGTGTGGTAAGGTAGGATAGGATAGCTGGCTGACCCCAGTAGCACATAGCAAGGACCATGAAGTGTTTTGCCCAAACAGGTAACGAGCATGCAGGCATGAAGATTCCTTCAAGCCTCAGCTAATACTAGTATAAGTAATCCATGTTTTCACAAAATTCATAAAGTAACATTTTACAAAATGCATGCGCCTTTTTTAGTTACCCGGACACACTATAACACAGTTGATATGTAAAAATGTGTTCTTGAGGAGTCGATCGAGACTGCTCGACAGGACCATGCAGCGATATATGGAGCTATCTGTGGCTTTTGAATTCTGGAAAGAGCTCACTACGAACTGAGTCATCAATGCATTCTGATCAAACATGTGTGTAGAGATCGCTTCGCCGGTGAGTTTGACCTGTGTTTTAATTTCTTTTGTAGTATCCTTATCATCCCCCAAGTTATAATTAATTATGCAGCAAGTGCAAGTAACTCAAATCCGGCATAAAGTTAGTTAGATCGGAGGATGCATCCTATTCTAAATAGCTAGCTGAAGACCAGTTGATGAAATTTCCCTGTTTTGTTTTGTAGAAACTTAACTAAAGCAGCCTTTTTGTTTCGTTTGAGTTGAAAATTTAATTAACCAGCTGATGTACATGTTGTTGATGAACAAGTATAGCTTGACTTTGGCGTCTTTACCAACTTGAAGATAACTGTAAGAGAGACTAAAGCAGCTTTTTGTTTCATTGGCGTCTCTATCAGCAGATGCTTAATTAGCGAGATGCATGCATTTCGATCTATCAGCTAAATGCTTAATTAACCTTGCTGCGCGCATTTCCTTCTGTCTGTATGTATATTTACTAATTTCTGATCCTTCCAATACTCTCTCTACGAGTCATGAGTCAGTTGCATGTGTGAATTAACTATGTACTAGTACTTCATTATATAAAAAAAACTCTGTGCCAGTACTTATTAGATGGATCTGGATTAAGCTATCAGGGATAAATTTTAGTAATGGATGTTGCTGAGTTTCAAATAATAAATATATATAGTAGTTTCTAAATATAAATGGTTCAACGAAACTCAAACTCGTCGGACGAACTAGAATAATCTTTTCTCACCTTTATAATTTTTTTGAGGCAACAGGAGGAGCAGGCTCCTAGCCTCCTACTGATTATATCAATTTTTAAAATAACAAAGTATTTACAAGAAAATCACGGGATAAAAAAAACACAGCAAACAAAATGGCTAAAAAATTCAGCCGCAATGTGTGTTTGATGGATATCTATTATCTTAGTATTTGAAGAGAAAAAGAAGCCACCACGTTCGCTCTCAAGGCCACAAAATTACCACGTTAATCGAAAAAAGAAAAGCTACGAGCCGTTGGATTTTATGAACATCTAACGGTCTAGAATAAACAACATACTTATGTCATAATAATACATAAATAGAAAAAGATCTAACAGTTAATTTTAATGATGATCCAATGGTCATGATTAAAGCAAAAGTTCAAACAAAATATGACATATCGTTGTATACATGGAATTGGAACATGGCAACATCTGCACGCATAGTGGACCGACTCACCACTTGGCCTTCACACGCGGACTCTCCGTAAATACCAGAAGTATGTATATGAAACATAAATCGCATCTAAATAGCATCTGAGGTCGTACACTACGCATCCACTAGTGATTTGAGTCGGAATCGAATGTGTCGCGCAGCCCATTGGACTCGGAGACGGTTCGCTTCCTACACACTGTGATTAGTGCATCCTGTATCTGCCTGCCACATCCTGCGCTCCATCACAACAAACAATGGAGAAACCGCGAATTGAGACACCATTGCCAGGTCGGCGGCTGTCGGCGGAAGAGGTGAGGGCAAGGACACAAGCGTCGTGGGAAGCCTTTCTCCTCGACGACTTGCGCATAGAGGAACGTTGGCGCAAGCAACGGGAGGACGAGGAGTACTACGACGACATCGCCCGCGCACTGGTCCCGGCCGCGCAGAAAGCCATCGCGGGGCTGCACAAGCCGAGGTGGGGCGAGACGAGGGAGGAGGAGCAGGGTTGCGCGATCTGTCTCCAAGACTTGCAGATCCGCCAAAAGTTCCGGATGATGCCGTGCTGCGGCCGTTCGTTCCACGAGCCGTGCATCTTCGAGTGGCTGCTCGTGAACCGACTCTGCCCAATCTGTCTGTCTGCGCTGCCATCCGAAGAAGAGCAACGTCTGCTGGATGAGCAAGAAATATATGTGTGGGATGCAGATGCAGAAACCGACGAACCGGTTATCATCGACTGATTCCTTGGTGGCTTCGTAGGGCTTTCTTCGTGTGCGTGTAGCGGGACTGAAACCCCGTGCCCCCGAGTAGGAGCGTGTCCCTCCCTAGCTAACACGAACAAGCAGTAAGATAGAAGCAGCCGCCGGGGCAGAGTGCCGTATGAATCGACTCTGTTGGTTTCTTCTTACTTGTGCTGTTGTGAGGCTACGTACAACGCATCATCTATGTATCTTGGTTTATGCTTTCTTGTGTTGACTTGCATTGAGGCGGTGTACAGTTAAACTTCCTATGCGTCAACCACTTACAGTTGAAATGTTTCTTAACTATAAAACTGAAAGTACACGAGATGCAGCTACATCCACGTAATGCAGGGAGAAATTCATCAAGCTTTGTAGTTTGTACTCTGTTTTCACGTAATTCATTGTAGTTGAGTCTGAAAGAATAGCATTAGTAACTTGCTAGTCTCCTTGTGCTGTAGTTATAGGCAGATGCTTCCAATAGATTTTGTAGACAGACAGTCAGATTTGGCCTGAATATAGTCCCCAAGCAACAGTATAATTCTGCAAGAACACTCCAGCTCTGTTATTATGTTCAGTTTGTTTTTCTTGTCTTTTTTATCTCTGCCAAACTCTATTAAATTACTTGCCGAGCATATTATTACCAGATTTGCAAAACCTATTAAATGGTTTCTCCATAATGTGAAAAAGAAAAGAGCATGAATCGCTACTAAAGATAAAAGAAATACGAGATCGACAGAGCCACTGCAAAGTCATCGTCGTCAACGGACAAGAAAAGAAACAACGTAGACTTGCCGTGAAAAAACAGCGTCACTGAAAAAGTCACCGACGTCGTCACGGGCGGAATCTCCGATGGCTATTGTGTCGATCTCCTAGTCCAAGTCGGAACCCGATCGGCAAGGTACTGTACTAGTACTTATTTGGCTCGGGTGCGTCTGTCTGGGCTGGCTTTACCTCCGCTTACAAATCTGGTAATACTCCTCCTGTCCAGCTGTCCTCCATCAGTTTGCCTCATCTCTACTACCTTTCATCGACTTCCTCGGAGCATCTATCTACGTGGCATGGAGCCCATGCGGGTCGCTGCTGCCGATGAACTCGACGACGATGAGCTTTTGTTTCGGGAGATACGGGAGTCGTACGAAGCCAACATAAGGTTCCGGCCAGCTCGAGGGCCAGGCCATCATCCGCGCGGCAGAAGCGCGCGAGAACCAGCACCAACGTTTCCGCGGCGTGCCGGCGTCGGACAAGGCCATCCTGGGCCTGCGCGAGCCCACAGGCTGCGGAGCAGGACGACTGCTGCGCCGTGTGACTCGACGACTTCAAGGAAGGCGACACGCTCAAGGGTGATGCCCTGCTCACACTGCTTCCACATTCGCTGCATCTGGAAGTGGCTTCGAGCCAGCGGCGTCTGCCCGTGCTGCCGCTTCAAGCTGCCTACCGAGGACGAGCAACCGCCTCTTGGACGAGCAAGAAGCGGCGTTTCTCCAACCTGTTTCTGGAAACTAAGGTGTTTTTGGCCCATCGGGTCAAATTCCACCCTCCATGTGTCTTAGGGATTCTCCAACCGGCCGCTTCTAGAGAGAAACACAAGAATCTCTATCGATGGAAGTTGTTATCTCTCCAGAATCATGAGAATCTCTGTCAAACATTTCAACGATTGTAAGAGAGTGTAATTGACATCTCACGCACGTACCTGGTGAACACCCTTTCAATATTTCTTTTTCCCCCCTTGAACGAAGAGAATTAATGCTACCTCAAATTACTAGCATATATATGTGTGGAGGCTGGTCCATTGTCTAGTCTTTGAATTGAAGGGATTGATCGATCGGTGCGGTAAGGGAGGATAGGATTAGTGTAGGCCGGCCGGGTAGATATCTAAGACTATCTGCACTGGGACCGCTATCCCGACCTCCAGTATGGGGATAGCGGCAAAAATCCCTGCAGCGGGGGACGCTAAAAGGAACGCTACCGTAGCGGTCGGTCCCGGGAACGCTAGATATGGCGCGGTAGCGCTCTCTCTCCCGGGACCGCTATCCTCTGCCGCTGCTCCTCCTCGCATCCCTGGCCTCCACGCTCGCCTCCCTCTTCTCCTCCTCCTCCCCCTCCTTCGCCTCTCCCGCCGGCAGCTCCTCCTCGTCGGCCATCCGTTTCTCCGGGAGCCACTAGCCTCTCCGCGAGCCCCGACGAGGCCACCGAGAAGTAGGACTCCTCCTCGTCCTACAGCCCGTCCTCCTCCACCGCCGCCGGCCTGCTGGCGTCGAGCGCGCGGCACCGGAGCGAGCGCGCGGGGGCGGCCTAGAGCGCGGCGGCGGAGGCGACGGCCGCACCGGGGCGCGGAGGCAGAGGAGGCGGAGGTGTCTCCCGTGGACGCGCACCCGATGCCGGCGATGGGGCGCGAGAGCGGCTGGCGGCGAAGGCGGTTCGGCTGACGAGCACCGTCATGCCGAGGTCCTTGAACGAGCCGGTGTGGGAGATGCCGCAGTGCTTGACCCAGAGGTCGTTCATCCCGCCAAGGTGCTCGCGGCCGAAGCGCTCCGCCTCCATGTCGTGCCGCACGTCGAGGAGGCCGCCGGAGCTGGAGCGGTAGACGACCTCGTCGGGCGAGCGAGTAGCGGGTCGGCGGTGCTTCGTCGCCGTGGTGCGGTGAGCCTTGGCGGCGAGATGGGAGGGGCGAGGGGGACGATTAGCGAGGAGGAGGGGGAGGGAGGAGGGGCGGCGGCGCGCGAGTGGAGGGGAGGAAGGGGCCAGCGGCGGCGCGCGAGAGAGAGACGGAGAGAGACGGAGAGTTCGAGAGAGAGGGCAGGTTGAATAAAATATAATTTAGTTGGTATAGAGGTTGAGATATAGAGGTTGACTGGTGCGGGAGAAGTGAATATAGAGATAAGAATCTTGATGACCAGGACAGAATATTCCTTTTAGAGGTTGGAAATAGAGGTCCACGAGTGCGGATAGTCTAAAAGTACTAGAATCACATACTGTAGCAAGGACTACGAGAGCAGTACTACGTGTTTTGTCCAAACAGGTAAGGAGCATGCATATATGCGTGCATAATTAAGGTTCGTGCATCACCACTCGATCAGCATCACCAAATAAACCGCTTATGAAGAAGAAATTAAACACATGTGATCAGTTTTGCTAATTAATCCAACCACGATTAGTAGCAAGCGTACGTACACTGCATGCGAGTAGTACTGGTCCTCTGCTGCCTCTGCATGCATGCATGCATGATGGTCACAAGCTGTTGGACAGTGATATATAGATGGGGGCATGGGGACGAGATATAGGGAGGAAAGCGACGGCAGATCAAGCATCTGGAATGCCAAAACGGTTTCTGAAAGTTGTGTATTTTCCATTATTCTTTATTTTCTAAAAAAAGAAAATCTCAAATGTAATTACATAATCAACAAACTGAATATGCTTAGGAGCGCAAGACAGCATGATCAAATACTCCCTAGCTAGTCGTGTAAAATATTTTGCATGTGTAGATCATTTTTATATATTAATAATGTAGTGATACTAGAAAGTGGTGTCGATCTGAGCTCAGCAAAGTTCTGTTCTGCTAAGGTTGATGAATAAGCTGCTAGCGGCTTAGGTTGCCGTGGGCCAGCAAAAACGTACTCCCACTTGTACTTGGGGGCCGGGATAGATAGAGACGTTGAGCACATGGATGCTGCGTCGTCGCATCATCTCTCTCATCTGTCATCATCTCCTTCTCAGTAATTTTCTAACGAGCGGCACTACTGTGGGATACGATTCAAGTATCGAAGCATACATAGTGCGGTAGTAGTTTCTAAAAACGGCCTTGTATTATTTGAAAAACTAGTAAGGTTACCCGCGCTGATAGCGCGGCTAGATTTAAATGATTCATTTATAATAATGATGCATACAACTTATTTGATAGTACCTCTATTTTTATTCTAATGATGTTGGTTGGTGCAAAATTTTTCTGGCCATGTCCTCTTTTGGACATTCATGTTAGTGAATCCAGAATATGGACGACCTTATTCCTTGGCAGAACACTTGCTTTGGCAATATAAAACTCAACCTTTTTAAGACACTGATTGTGGCTATTATTGATAATCATAGTGAAGCATATTGATGGTCATTGTTTCTAATAAATATATTTCAAAATGTTTCCATAAAATATCAACGCTTTGTTTACGTTCTTGCAAAACAAAAAATACAGAATATGGTTGAAGAGAAGTTAGAAAGATATTAACCATGTCATGCTACCTGAACATAAACATCAACGCTTTGTTTATGTGCAAATTGATACTGAAAAAGTATTAACAATGGATATGGTTGAAAACTTAGAAAGGTATTAACAATGTCATGCTACCTGAATATTACATGCAAATTGATACTGAAAAAGTGAGCATGAAGATGGGCTGTCGAGAAGTTGCTCGGTGAGAAATCTGTCGGCAAGCAGAAATAAATCCACCCTTGGAGAGAACTTGATTGGCATCTATCAGCGAGCAGAAAAAGAAATTTATCTAGGCAAAGAAATCTATCGGTACGGGTACCGCAGGTTCATGTTCCCTTGTAATGAGACAATTACTGTCTCCATTGGTTATTGATCAACCAAAATATCCCTTATTAACTATCGATCAGATCAGATCAGCAAGTACCTAAAATCAGTACAGGAAAAAAATTGACCGAAATACGCACTTTGCTGTGCGCTCAAGAAAAGAATTGAGAGAGAGAGAGAGACGACCTGCCTGAGCCGAGACTGCAGCAGCGCTCAAGATCCAGATCCAGCTACCAGGTCCTAGGAGAGGACGTGAAGTTTGTTCGATCGAGTGGTCGCCCGTGAACTGAGACTTGATCAACTTTGTACATCGCACTATAATAACAGGCATGAAGAAGGGGTGGGTTAGGAGATGTTGCAGCGTAAATATGATTCGGTGACTTCAACATGGACTCGATCACGTTAGCCCGTCGAGGTTGCACCATTGTTCCGTAAAAGATGCTGTCTTGTGTTGAATGAACTGTCAAGGAGAGACAACTTCTCTGAATGTCCAACAAACGGCAGCAAGATTGCTTCTGGAGACCTGCAAGGGTTGTGGAGACTGTTCAACATGCAGTGTTGTATCGTGATTAGCAGCAATTTTGCTTTGGCTTCCAGTGACCTGCATACTGTGGCAACTGGCAAGAACGCTTCTGGTGATCTGCATACGGTGGCAAGATCGCTTCCGGTGGCTCGCAAATGGCAGCGACTTGACACTTGTTCGGCACATGTTGTTGGCTTATCATGTTCGGCATCTTCCGGTGACCTGCAAGCGGCGGCGTGATTGCTCAGCAGATGGGGCGGAGGCGGGAGCGAGGAGCTGTGCTTGGTGACAGCCGGACTCGTCCGCGCCACCACGGCAAAGTTGTCCTCGTCGTGGAGAAGTGTAGTTTCTTCTGCTGGTCGCCACCTGTTGTGATCGCCTGCCGGCGATTGTTGTGATTGTATCTAAGCCGGCAGGCATATATCGTGTTGATGGCAGATTCAATCATAATATTGTTGTTTGGCCTCTCACGTCGCTCTACGACTGCCAACCATGTGAATGGCCTGAGGACTCCTTTTCCTTTCGCTTTGTTTTTTATTCTGGTTTGATTATGTGTGTGTTTAGGATGGACTCTTCCTTTCCTAAACTCATATCCCCATGACATGACGTGATTTTATTATTTGCTTATTCCGAAATTATGGTACATACGCTTGTATGGACTCTTAATCTTAACCGTTCATGATTCATAAAATCCAACGGCTCATAGCTTTTCTTTTTTCTGATTAACGTGGTGATTTCGTGGCCTTGAGAGCGAATGTGGTGGCTCCTTTGGACCTTCAAATACTAAGATAATAATAGATATATACATTTTATTAAAAAAATATTTTCTCACCTGTAGTGTAGAAGTCATAATAATCTACATCAACATGCATGAAGTTTTAATTTACCTGCATGCTAATTAACCAACAATGCAATGGATGATACTAGTCTTGTGATTGAGTAAGCCAGGGATGATGAGATCATGTGACCGTCTGGTCAGCACACAAACTGGGAACGGCAAGCAGCTAATCGATCAACCCGTCTCCCTCCAAAAGGCTTTGCAAAGGAAAAGCAGCAGAGATTCACACGTACGGAACGGAACCACTCGCGTATGCTCTCCTATGTGCCCATGATTCACATGGCCGCCGGTCGGTCACCGGGACCAGAACAATTATGCAGCCAGTCTTGGCCTCTTGGGCGCTCGACAAGTGGACGCGGGTTGTGGGGGCCACATCCTCGATCGAGAGTTCTCTGTGCGCGTTGCTCGATCCATCGGCTGGCTACTTAATATCAGATCAGCCACAGCCCACTCCATCGATCTCTCCTTTCCATCTCCACAGGACAAGACCAGGAAGCAGATCCGTCGAGAGAGGAAGCAGCAGCAAGCAAGTGCCGCTCAGATCGATCCGGCCGCCTGTAAGTGAATCCACCCTGCTCTAGCTCACCATTTCATCCCCTCCTGCTTGTTGAGCCCTCATACGGTCAAGAAGAAGAAGAACATAGTCAAATCCCTCCTGTTGTGTTCCATTTCATCCCATCAAAGATATATTTTAGAGAACCTCTAGCTTGGCTTATTTTGGTTGATTGTTCTGTTGACCCCCTTGCAGTTGACGGATCCAGCCAGCATGGACGTGGCTCTGCTGCCGGTGACTCCTTCCACTGGCATCAAGAAGGAGAACAAGCCTCTGTTTCGGATGCTGCTGTCAGTCGAGCAGGTCTTGAAGGGGGCGCTCCTCATCGCCGGCTGGATGGCCGTGTCCTTGGTCCTCGGCTCAGCCATCTTCGTCGTCGTCATCCGCATCATCAGCAGCCAGGTATATAATAATCAAACTCATAGAACTCTAAAATAATCAAACTCATCGCATGCATGCTGGAAATTACTGGCTAGCTAGTTCAATCAATTCCTTGACACCTCCTCTCTTATAGTATATTTTAACTGGTGGCGACGCTTTAATTTGGCATCGTTGCTGTATGGTCCGATCGACGCAGACCTCGACGATCCTCGACGCAGACCTCGTCTCCTTTTGGAGTTGGAACGACGGGGTGGGGTACCTGTGGCTCAGCGTGCCCCAGGCGGCCGCCGCCGCGGCGGGGCTGCTGCTCCCGCGCCGCCACGCGCGAGGCCGCTGGTCCCTCGCCTTGGTCGCCGTCGTCTCCGCCACCGTCGCGGACTCCATGAACGCCAGGGTGGTCCGCGACTTCATCGCCGCCCACCCGGGAGAGGTCGCGTGCGGCGTCCTGGCCGGCGGGGGCAGCGTCCTCGCCCTCGGCGCCGACCTGCTCGGCCTCATCTCCCTCCTCATCGGCGGACCGGAGTACTGACGACGGCATTATCTGTTGCCTCCACCTGATGCTCCAATCGATCTGGTCCGTCCGGGAGCTCCATGCATTCAGATCACTCTCAGAGCTTAATTATTACTTCAGTTTGCTTCTGTTGTGGTAGTGCCTTATTAGCTTAGTGTTGCTCATCGTGCATGATGATGATCGAGCACTAGTACTCGTGTGATCGATGAACTCTATCTAGCTAGTTATTGTTATGTGTGTATAATTTTATTGCTCTACTACATGTATGCCAGATTGTACTGATGATGATGATATGGGGCACCATATAGTACTACATATTGATCTGATTGACCATCTAGTTGGGTCGAACTTTCATTATGCCTGTATGATCAGCTGCATATGTATAGTCCAGCAGCTTATTTATTTGATGTTGTTCATGAAATTAGCATTGCATTTTCTCTCTTAAAAAAAAAGAAACTCGCATTGCAGGTAATTTAACTACGCATGCCAGATCCATTGTGTAATGACTTTTTCTTTGGGAGGGATTTAGTCATTGTGTAATGACTAATAAAGTGGTTTCTGAAAACGGTGAACATGCTTTCAACTCCCCCCCCACCCCTTCAAAAATAAGAATCTCACAGTGACAGTTTGCAATCAACACCGTACGTAAGTTTAGTGTCTCTCTTTCATTTGTGAGATAAGAAAGAAAAGAAAAACTATATATGCACCGTTGTCATCCTCCTAATTTTGGCTGGATGCACCGATTTTCAAACGATCGATCCGTTTAAATTACCACCTGCATGCTCGCTCTGGTGGACGAAGAACTCACGCGCGATCCCTTTAATTCTCACAGGCGCAGCAGACGGCAGGCAAGGCCTCACGTGACCTGACACAGAGAACAACGCTGCACCAATATACCTATGGACAAACGCGTTAGCTTGACCACAATTTTATTTCTTGTTTTGTCAAGGATCACGTGGCCGGCCATAGATATTTTCTGCTGGCACCGGCTGGTAGATGGATTGAGTGGGTTACGTACGTAATGTTACACAGTTGATCACATGGCTTTGGTAGCGCCATTGTATCAATCGAGACTCTAGCTATAAGCCGTCTATGTAGACGAGTGTGCGTGATGTATGCCCAAAAAGAAAAAGAAAAGGGAAAATGTTGAGTGCATGCATGCGATGTACTACGTACTAGCTGGCTTCGTTTCAGTGAGCTAGCTTGACACGTCGCGCCTCTGCTTTACTCTTCCTCCCGTTCTGTCTCTGTCTCTCTCACAAGTACAGCACGCAGCAGCTTCGCCGGATTTATATTCTCACTTCTCCCTTGTCCACGACGCAAGTGAGAAGTGACCACTAGCAGACAGGCTCGCTAGCTACCTCCTCCAAAAGCAAGCAGATCGATCCGGCTCTCGATCGAGGAAGCAAGCAGATCCGGAGCCATGGACGAGAAGGTCATCAAGGTTCTTCCAGTACGAAATTGCTTGCCCTCCCCATTCCTGCCTCGATCCACCCCCTAGCTGCTAGGCCCTGCTCTGCTGATCTATCTGATGACATTTATTCCTCCTCCTGCTGCCACGTTCCATTCGATCAAAGTTGGTTAATTTGTATCCGCCGCTGATGATCCCCTTGCAGGTGGCTGTAGCCATGGAGGACGAGAAGGACGTCGTCAAGGTTCCAGCTCCGTTGATGGTGGACAACAAGGTGTGGCCGGTGAAGAAGGAGGAGAAGAAGGCACGGTTCCCCATGCTGCTGTCAGTCCAGGTTATCTTGAGCTGGGCGTTCCGCCTCGCCTGCGGCGTGGCCGCTGGCATCCTTCTTTCCTACATCCCGATCCCCTGGCCCTGCAGCCAGAGCGAGGTAATCAGCTGGTCGATGCATGCTGTGTGTAATTGTAACTCGCCACTCACCAGTTAATACATTCCTGGCCTGATGAAAAAAAGGATGATGCATTGTACCAAACATTGTATGTTTTGCAGACCGCGTGGATCTTGTTTCAGTGTCCCGACCCGACGCCCGCGCTAGATGTGGACTCCTTCGGGGACGCCTTCCTGTGGCTCACCGTGCCGCGCAAGGGGCCGCGGCCGCGGTGGGGCTGCTGCTCCCGCGCCGCCGCGCGCGAAGCCGCTGGTCCCTCGCCTTGGTGGCCGTCGTCTCCGCCACCGTCGCCCACTGCATTCTCGCCAGGATGATCCTCATCCTCATCGCCGCCTACCCGGGAGACATCGGGCTCATAATCCTGTGCGGATGCGTCGCCGTCTACCTCGCTGGCGACCTGATCCGCCTCATCTCCCTCCTCATCAGAGGACCGGAGTAACTTCCGTCGATCTGGTGCTGGATCCTGTCCGATCCATCCTTCTGGGATGGGAGCTCCATACATGTATTCAGACCGCAGCTTAAGAACTTTATTAACTAGTTTGCTGCATATTAGTGACTGTCGTCGTTGCTAATTAATTAGCATGCTTTCGTACTGACGATGGACTCTATCTAGTTTACTAGTTATGTGTGCAACAAGAGATTTTGCTCTCTGTGAGATTAGATATATATTGTTTGACTATCTATGCAGTGCTTTGATTGATCAGAAGGCAGATTCAGTGTAGTGCTAAAAGCCTAAAATGGTTTCTGAAAATTATGCATACACGAACCTTCTTTTTTCTTTGATAAAAAAGAGAAAATCTCACATGCATGTAGAGCTTGTAAAACAACCTACTTTTGTTTAGACGCGCTTAAGGCACGATGATTTCATATACTCTAGTTGTGTAAAATAAATTGCATATGTGTGGATTTATTAGTTTTTTTTTCGAAAGCCGTGGATTTACACTACGTCAGGTCAGGCCTTTAGTAACACATATATGTGTTACTAAAGTTAGAAAAAAGTGTTACAGAGACCTATAGTAACACAAAAAACAAGTGATGCATATGCTGGTGTTACTAGAACAAATTTTAATGTAACACATATATGTGTTACTACTTATGAAAAAATATGTTACAATAATAATGTAGCAACACATATGAATGTGTTACTAAGTCTAATAAAATGTGTTACAACATTAATGTAGGAACACAAATAAAAATTTCAAAAAATTAGAGGCTGCTAGGATTTGATCCCAGGACCTCACCTTCATATTGTTGCTGAGCTTCCACTGCACTACACATTCATATTTGATAAGAAGTTATCCTCAATTGATTTTAACTTATAAATTATTTGAATATATGTTACTATAGCCCAAAAAAAGTGTTACTGCGGCTTGTAGTAACACATAACAGTAACATTTATTTGTGTTACTATGAGTTCTAGGCTTGCTATGTTTAGACACATTGATTTCTTTGTAACACAATACTCGAAACACAATTTTTGTGTTACTAGAATAATTAACTGTAACACACACTCAGTAACACAAATGCTTGTGTTACTATGAAATATTTTTGTAACACATTCTTACTTGTGTTACAAATATGTGTTACAAAATGCATGTTTTGTAGTAGTGTTATTAGTTGTGCACTAGTAACAGAAAGTGGTCTCGATCTATCTGAGCTCCGTTCTGTTCTGCTGAGGTTGAATCAGCTGCATGCATGGATGGGATCGATGCGAACCAACAATGCAATGTACATTAGTAGTCTTGTGACAAATACGTACGCTGCGTCAACGCAAGATGGATCACATGCACGCATCTCCGTTCAAAACTCCAAAGACAAGTCAAGATTGAATGTGACATGCATGCATCAGACCGGCTGGCCAACCGTGAACAGCAGCACACATTAGCCGGAAACGGCAAGCTGCTGATGGATCAACACGTCGGCCACTTTTTCTTTTATTTGCCAGGCATTGATAGATCGAGCTAATAGCATGGTTAGATGTGGTAATTAACGTTGTGCAACCAAACAAGTCAAGCAAGAATATGCAAGATTAGCTGCATCCATCGATCGAGCTCTCTCTGACATATCTTCACACTCGTTATATGTCATTGACGACGATCACATGGCCGCCAGTGTGGCTGTGACTCTCTTGTAGTCGCGTTGTTGGATCCACGGCTGGCTACTTATTATCAGCCACAAGCAGCATGCAGCAATCTCCATATTAATTCCCCCTACGCAAACTCAACTGACCCACCAGGCTACTCCAGCTCGAATCTGATACGTCGAGGAAGCAAGCGCCACTCATAGAATCTAGGGTTAGTAATGCAGCTTAGTACTAATTTTTAGTGATCTAGATACTAAGAACACTAGCTTTTCGTCGTCTCAGACCAGTACGTACATCCAAAAGAAAAAAAAAATCACTTTTTCTTCAACAAGTGTGCGTGCATGATGAGTATCTCAAAAAGTAAAAGAATGCGTGCATGCGACAATATTTCAGCTGGGTGAGCCCATGGACAATGCTTGTGATGCGTCTCCATCCGCTATACCTTAGCCGTAAACGGCAAAAGCTCAGCAGCAGGCCGGTTGCTTCCTGCCTCCAAGTTTCACAAGGGAACAACACGGCTACATGCTTTGCTTTGCATCTCCCTCTAGCAAGCTCCATCTCTTTTCTTTTACTGACTGATAGGTGGAGCATGGCTCGGACTTGTCTATATAGCCAGATAGGCGAGGTAATTAACGTTCTGCAAAGCAAGCAAGATACTATGAAGATATGGTGTGATGGATCCACTACCGCTGGATCAAGTGGAACTATCTAGTGCAATTGTTAGTGCTTTTGCATATGCCGTACCTGTGGACCTATCTAGTACATCCTCCACCGATTCTGTGATGAACTCTATCTAACTAATTAATTATGTATGTTACAAATATGCTGCATAGTGTATTTAGTACTTGCGCCAGATAATTGTGCTCGATCTGAGATATATAGATCGATGATCTAGGCTGTATTGTACTGGGAGTATGCACAAAGCAGTCTTTGCTTGATGCATGTATGCGACCTTATCAGTTACTCCCTCCAGTTTGAATTTGTTGGCGTTGAAATCGGAGGGAGATATTGTCAGCTGCATCTAGCACCTTCGATATGTCGTTCATGAAATAATTAGCATCCAGCACCTTTTCATCTATTCTTATCAACATGTCATGATGGACTGTAGCTAAAGTGCGTTCTGTATGCGTATGCATTTCTTGCTTGATCAGAAAAATGTGTAGATATACTAGTTGAATCATATGATAGCCATCATTCAAATGGATCATCCCTCTTTGATAGGTATTATTCATTCTGATGGATCAGTAATTAAGAGATTGATTGATGTGGTATCACATAGCGAGGATAGGATAGCTAGGCCGGCCCCGGCCGGTAGCTAAAGATCGTGCATCACATAGCAAGGACTATGATGTGTTTTGCCCAAATAGGTAACGATCATGCAGGCAGGAAGCTTCCTCATTTTTTTTTTGCGAGGGAGGCAGGAAGCTTCCTTAATGTCTCAGCTGATACTACTCCCTCCTTTTTTTAATATATGACACCGTTGACTTTTTTTGTTACTTTGTAGCGACCCGCGTTTTTGCCCGTTGTCAAAAATCACTAAAAATTTGAACTTTTTAAAATTTTCCAATTAAAAACAATTTGCTAGCTTTAGTTATTAGCAAAACCAAAAGATTTTGAATTTTAAACGATGCATAAAAGTCACCATGTGCATTTTCGTGTTTTTCTTGAATTATTTGGGTGTTGGTTTCAATCCTTCCTTTTGAATGAATTCAAAATTCGTTCAAATTTAAACCTCAGCAAAAGATCAAATCATTTCTCTTATCGGGCCGCGCTACTTCCTTTTCTCCTGGCCGGCCCACTCTCCCTTCTCTCCTTTCTCTCTTCTCTCTCCCGCGTGGGCCGCCTCGCTTCCGGCCCAGCCTCACTCGAGCCAGCCCGCGCGCCCGTTTCTCTTTTTCTTTTTCCGCCCCGTCCCCGCCAGGTGGGGCCCACGCCCGTCGTCAACCTCCAGCGCGCCGGCGCAAATCGCGCCCGCGCCCATACCGGCGTGCTTCCCTCACCGCCTCCGTCATCTCCAAGCTCCAGGATTAGCACGTGAAGCTCGCGCGCGACTCACCTATTCTCCTGACCTGTCTCTTCGTCCTCTTCCCCTTACTTAACGCGCGCCCTAAGTTTTCCCGACGCCCGACGAAATCCACTCCGCATTCGTCAGCCACAGTCGCTCCTTCCCTCGCTCCGTCGCGTCCCGAGCACTGCTCAAGTTCTCCTCGCGCGTCACCGCCGATCATCGAAGCTCGCGAACCGACTTCGCGCGTCCATCGAGCTCCAGTCCGGCGAGATATTTTCTCGCCGGCAAACCGACTTAACGCCTCGCTCGAACCGCCATTGGCGGCTATAAAGCAACACCAAGGCCCCCTCTTTCCATCTCTATTCCCATTCGCCACCATCACTCAATTCCCGAGCTCGAACTCGACTTTTCCCCTTTCTTTCAAATTCCGGCGAGAACTCCGGTGAGCTCCCCCCTCCTCTCCGGTAAGTCTCGACGTCAACTTCTTCCACTTCTGGCATCTCCTTCCCGCGCTCGATCTCATCATGCTCACCTCGTCCGCAGCCGTGGTCCGCAGGTCAAGAACATCGGAACCCTAGCTCCGCCGTGCGCCGTCTCCGTCGTCGGCACCCTTCCGTTCCCTCTCTCACTTGATTGAGAGCACGGTGAGCACCCCCTTGCTCTTCTCTTTCTCCTGCGCATGATCTCGTCGACCTTTGTCAGTGCGCACACCTCTTTCTCTAGCTCCGGTCATCGCCGCCGCTAGAGCTCGTCGCCGGCCTCGCTCTGGCCGCGCTCGACCCCGTTAGAGTAGCGCATTAGCTACGCCATGCCTTCGCGCACCTCACGCGCATGCGCGCGCACTAGCCGAGCACCGCGAGCACCATCCCTTCCCTTCTTTCATCCTCGCGCGTTGCCTCCGCCATGAACTCCGGCGAGGTCCGCGCCACGCCCTCACAGCGTCCCGTCAACAACTTCTCGCGGATTCACGTCCGCCTCGATTCCGCGCACTCGCGCAACCGTTCGCAGGAGCCATCTCGCCCTTGCGCACACCTCCGCACCGAACGCCGCCATGGCCGCCACCTTTTCCTCTCGCCGCCGGCCGCCGTGAGTCCCCTCCGGCCCGGCCGAGTCCACTGGACGCCTCGCCATGCTCTTACGCACGCTCCCGGTAGCACATACTCGAACCCAACCACGCGCACGACCTTTTTCCCCTGGCTCGCCGGCGCGTCGGTCATCTCCGGCAAGGTCGCGTCGCCACTCCCGTCGACCGCGTCGTCGACATCACCCACCGCCACCTTCGCCGTTCCGCGTAGAACCTCGTCATCCGCTCCGTGTTCCCCTTAGACCCCGGTAGCTGCCGCCGGCGAGGGTTCCGGCGAGACCCCGCCGCGCGCCGCCGTTTTTCCGCCGCGCGCCGTCACAGCCGCGCTGGCATCCGACGTGGCACGCCACGTCGGCGGGTGGGCCCGCGCGACCCGGTCGCGGCCCCCACGTGGCACACCCGGTCCATCGTGGACCGGCCACGCCTATCACCCGGTCCACGGCACCCATAAACCGCGCCCACGAAACAGTCGCGCACAGTAAACCGGCCCCGCTGACCCCACGCGCCAGCCTCACAAACCGCTGGAAATTGCTATGCGCACACAGATTCGTACACAGAAAATCATTTCGACCACATTTCCAGTAGCAGAAAAATTCCCAAAAATCCTCAAAAATCTAATATTCCATTCTAACCAATTTGCAACCCTTGCCATCCTCTGGAAAATTAGGATTATGGTTATACTTAATTAAGATAATCTAATCCTAATCAATTTTCTTTCTTTTACATCAAAAATCAATATCTCCGTCGTCTTAACTCCGATTTTGGCGAAACTTGCGCCAAAATTCATCTAAATTCACGATCCATCCAGTGCCACCAAAATCAACCTCTCTCTGGTTTTAGTTGGATTTTATTCGGATTTATTGCTTTGTTAATTTGATTGCAAGCGGTAGATTTATTCTTTTAATCGATAGATAATCAAGACGAGGAGGAAGCTGAGGATCCCGATTACGAGGATTTAGAGGAAGAGGAATTTGGTGAAGGCAAGTCTAACTTCCATTGATCATATTGATCCTATGATTGCAAATATCCTAATTAGAGCTATTTATAAATAAATTGCATGGTATTTAAATGAATTTAAATGCTAGAATGGTCCTACGCAATATTTGAATGCCTGCCTTGACTTGATTATATCCTGTATCCTTGTTAACCCTAGGAATCAACATCATTAATTTAATTAATGAATTGTTGATATGCTCGCTGCTTAAGACTCTCACATGTGTTTAATTAATATTGCTCACATGATTTTCGTGTAAATGCGTGTGTCTTGGTGGTGTGTGTAAATGTGGAATTGGGTGGTTAATAATAAGTGCAACCCTAGCGAGGGATGTTTTTCTGGCGGGACCAGGCGAGGTAGTCCTCAGTGGGGAGGCTATCTCTGGGACGCCCTTCCACTTGTGGATTGGCTATTGAAGATGCCTGGTTCGGTCGTATAAGGACCGGTTCTTGTGCCGCCTTTGCCTAGCACCTCTCGCGCAGCCACAAGCCCAGTATGGGATGGGAATTGGAACCACACCCTACTAGTACTCACCCGGTACCCCCCGGAGGCAGGAGATTGCAACGGAGTCCCAGGAGAAGACTCGTTCGTTGGTGGGTGTTCGAGATCCGGCATTTATGACTGGCCATATTATTATGATTGTGAAGCCCCTGGTGATGTCCGTGGGGGATGCCGTGGTGGTACCAAGTAGGTATGGAACCTTTAGTGGGACAGTCCAAACTATGACGATAGGGAGGACTGGACCACCTTGTGGGGAAATTTGTGCACCCTTGGCCAAGGTTAAGAAACTTTCCGGAAAGCCGTGTTCCACGGTATTGGACAACGCGAAAGCATCGGCCACACTATGATTAGATTTTCTGCGTGAGTTTCCTTGGTGTGTTTTCGGAAAACGCCGGTTTGGAGCCGTGTGCTGGTTGTCGGCCAGTGATAAAATTGAGGAACTGGCGGGATGGATTGCATCTCCCCCAGGGCCGCCCAACCCCACTAATCTCTACAGATACTTGTTTAGAATTGCGAAATGCTTTGTTTTCAAAACAACCCTTGCATAAACTTGGCTTTCTCGCCTCGTCTCTAACCCTGAGCCTAATCCTTTGATAATCCCTTGCATAATCATACCCCTCGTGTTAGGCTTGCTGAGTACCTTAAGTACTCACTCTTGCTTAAATCATTCAGAAGATGAGCCTGAGTATGACTTTCAAGCTGTTGGTGAAGAAGATTAGAGGTTCGGCCTACGCTCAAGCGATGCCTGTAGGAGTGGAGCCTGTCGTCTTCCGTTAGATTCAGTGTTAGTTCTGGCTGCTGCGTCAGCCTTTGAGAGTGATGTCTGTGAGTGTTGAGGCTGCTCGCCTCTTTCGTATCAAAGACCTTTGTGTAATGAAAGGCTTGTAATGACTCTCGGTAATATAAATAAAGTATTTGCTGTGAAGCATTCTGTGAAAGTGTCGTATCAGCTACTGATCCAGGGACTGATACGGGTGACACTAAGTACTTCAGAAATGGGGTACGACAGAGTGGTATCAGAGCGATGCTTGTCCGTAGGCCAAACCATAGGTTGGAAACGAGTGAGAAGAGTGCGATATTTTGTAAAATTTTACCTTATAAAATCTCCCTTACCTTATTTCTATTTATAAAAATTATTTTTACCGGTACTTACCCGTCTTTTCAACATTTTGTTGAACAGATGGAGGCCCTTCGTCAGGAGCTTGACCAGCTGGAGGCGCAGCGCGCCCAGACCGCCCGTGTTCTTGAGCAGACCGCCGAGAGGTGGGGTGAGGACCAGCGTCGCCTTGCGGAGACCCGAGCTCAGCTTGAGCAGGCACAGGCTCAGCTTGCCGCTTGCCAGGCTGAGAGAGACCGCCTGCGGTGGACCTTGGACTACACTCGTCGCTTTTGGGAGGAGGACGCGATGTACCTGATCCGTAAGCTCAACAGCCACTATAGGTACTGTCACGAGGAGCATGGAGGACCCCGCCGCCACTTCACAGTGAGGACAGGAGGACCGCACGGGCACTACCACTACGCTTGTCCGACCGACACGGAGGAGGACTCCACTACCTTTGCCGGTTCAGACACTACCGTGGACTCCCCTGAGGTTGAGCCGGCAGACGACTCAGAGGAGCTTGCCCGTTGGGCAGCAGAGCTTGAGGCCGCCCTTGAGACCGTCGGAGACTCTGAGGAGGAGCCGATGGAGGACGAGCCAGTCGTGGACGTGTCGTCAGGGAGTGAGTCGGTGGCGGATAACGTCATCGACCTCACTGGCACTGACGACGAGATGGATATGGATGAGTTTGTGGTGATCGACTCGCCCGCACCCGAGGCGCCAGCAGCACCACGCCTTGTTGGAGACGTGGACCTCGACGAGTACTACAGGCTGATCAGCACCGGCACCGTCGACCTCACCCAGGACCCGTTCGACCTCTACGCCGAGTGGCGCCAGGACCGTGGCTTCGACGCCTGAGCAGCAGAGATGGCGCCGTGGAGTAGCTTTTGCTAGCTAGTAGTGGCAGCCGTCGCCATGAGTCGTAGTGTCTAGTAGTGTCAGGTGTGTCAGTGGTGTGTCTCAGTAGTTCCCAATCAGAGTCGCCTTGTGGTCGAGTCGTAGATCGTCGAGTCCTTGTATATAAATAAAAGGACTTGGGTATGTATGATCTAACCTTGTTATTATGAATAGGCTTGCTGTAATGATGTAATGATGCTGGTTTTATCTTGTATGTGTGCTTGCAAGATCTTTGGAATTTCTTTTCCATTTATCTTGTTTGTTTTGCCTCGTAGTTTTGTAGTTTCGCCTCGTAGTTTAGTTAATCGTCCGAGTGTCTTATCTCATCTTCTTGCTAATCTCTCCATCAGATGCCTCCCAAAAGATCTGCCAGAATTCAGCAGCGCCAACGCCGAGAGCGAAATGCTCAAAATGATGATCGGGATGACGTCCACAGCGCAGGACGTGGACGTGGTAGAGGAGGAAATAATAATCAGCGTGGCAGAGGTAGAGGAGGAGGTAGAGGTGGAGGCAGACACGACATTGAGCATGATCACCAGGAGGATGAAGTAAGTCAAAATGAGCAAGAAGTGCAGGATGAGGTTGGAGAAAATGATGACCAGAACAGAAATGAAGGACAACAGAACCGTGGTAGAGGTGGTAGAAGAGGTGGTGGAAGAGGTGGAAGAATACCCGCAGCACCTGTCACCAACCTAGTAGCTGTGATGGATAATCAGACTCGCTTAATGGAGATTATTGCACAGGGACTTGTGGACAGAGCTCCAGGCCAGCAGAGCAAAATGTCAGAATTTATGAGACTCAGGCCCCCGACCTTCGAGGGTACTGAGGAAGATCCTCTGGCAGCTGATGATTGGCTGCGTGATATTACCAAGAAATTACACTTGGTAAATGCTGATGACAGAGAAAAAGTTCTTCTGGCATCTCACCAGCTCAAGGGAGCAGCAGGAGAATGGTGGGATAATTACCGTGAGGGTGCAGAAAATGCAGATGCTATTACTTGGGAGGAATTTCAGGAAGAATTCAGGAGGTATCACATCCCAGAAGGTGTGATTGAGATGAAGGCTGATGAATTCCGCTCTCTGAAGCAGGGAGCAATGACAGTAAATCAGTATATTCGGAAATTCATGAAATTGGCCCGATATGCCCCTGATGATGTTAATACCGACAAGAAGAAGCAGGATCGCTTCAGAAAGGGACTTAATCCTGGATTGAAAGTGCAGCTGGTTACTCATATTTATCCTGATTTCAACACTCTCATGAACCGTGCACTTTTGTTGGAAGATGCTCGCTCTCACATTGATCATGATAGGAAGCGCAAATTCAATGCGCAAAAGTTTAAGCAGCAGGAAAGAAACCAGAAGCCAAGGTTTAATAATAATTTTCAGAAGCCGAAATATCAGTCTACCATGCAGTACAGGACCTCAGCGTCCAATCAACCAAACTCAGCATCATCATATCGCAGTCAAAATTCTGGTAGTCAGCAAAGGAGCAGCTCTAGTGTTGTCCAACCCAACAACAATGATAAAAGGACTTGTTTTCACTGCCGTGAGCCTGGTCACATGATTGCTAGATGCCCCTACTTGAGCCAGAATAATGCTCCTACTCAGCAGCACCAATCAAACAGTGCCAGAACTGCAGCTTCTGGAAATGGTCGTGGTGGACAACAGCCCTCTGGACAGCAGCGGAGGAATAATCAATCTTTTGGCCGAGGAAAAGTTAACCACATTAATGCAGATGAAGTTGAGGACACTCCTGATGTTGTTCTTGGTGAGTATCTTGTCAACTCCATCCTTGCAACCGTTTTGTTCGATTCTGGAGCTTCGCATTCGTTTGTTTCTTCAAAGTTTGTTGCTGCAAATGGTTTGCCAACTGTCATGCTAAAACAACCCCTGATAATACGGACTCCCGGGGCCGAGACCAAAAGTTATTTGGGATGCCCACGGGTTAAGATCCTTTTAAGTGGGGTAGAGTTCCTAGCGAACTTAGTAGTCCTAGAATCCGGAGGGATAGATGTTATCCTCGGAATGGACTGGTTGAGTAAACACCAAGGCAATATAGCCTGTGACACCAGGAAAGTCACCCTGGTAAACCACAAAGGAATTAAAGTGGTATGTGAACCAAAAAGGTCAAAAGTTGCACCAATGGTTCATAATATGGAAGCAAGACCGTTGGAGGAAGTGCCAGTTGTCTGTGAATATCCTGATGTGTTTCCAGAAGAATTGCCAGGCATGCCACCTGACACAGTTCATCATTGACCTTATTCCTGGCACAGCTCCAATAGCAAAGAGACCGTATAGAATGGCAGCAACTGAGCTAGCAGAATTGAAGGCACAAATAGCAGAGTTACAGGAAAAAGGATTCATCAGACCAAGTTCATCACCATGGGGATCACCTGTTCTGTTTGTTAAAAAGAAAGACGGCAGTCTCAGAATGTGCATAGACTACCGCTCTTTGAATGAAGTCACCATCAAGAATAAATATCCACTGCCCAGGATCGATGATTTATTTGATCAATTGAAAGGAGCCAAATATTTCTCCAAAATTGATTTAAGATCTGGGTATTATCAGCTAAAAATCAGAGAAAGTGATATTCTCAAGACAGCATTTGTCACCAGATATGGTCAGTACGAGTTCACAGTGATGCCATTTGGATTAACAAATGCGCCGGCATACTTCATGAATTTGATGAATAAGGTGTTTATGGAGGAGTTAGATCGGTTTGTCGTTGTCTTCATTGACGACATACTTATCTACTCCAAAAGTGCAGAAGAGCATGAGCAACATTTGAGGATTGTGCTAGAAAAATTGAGAGCTCATGAGCTGTATGCCAAATTCAGTAAATGTGAATTTTGGTTAAATAAAGTGGCATTTCTTGGTCACATACTGACAGAAGAAGGAGTATCAGTGGATCCAGCCAAAGTTGAGGCAGTCCTTAATTGGAAGCAACCAACCACTGTGACAGAAGTTCGGAGTTTTCTTGGTCTAGCTGGTTATTACCGCAAATTTATTGAAGGTTTCTCAAAAATAGCAAGACCAATGACAGCTCTGACACAAAAGGGAAAAGAATTCAAATGGACTGAAGCTTGTGAGAGAAGTTTTCAGGAATTAAAGGAAAAGTTGACCACAGCCCCAGTACTGGCCTTACCAGACATACACAGAGATTTTGTCGTATATTGCGACGCATCTCGACAAGGATTGGGATGTGTGCTTATGCAAGATGACCGAGTGATTGCATACTCATCAAGGCAGCTGAAAACACATGAGCAAAATTATCCCACTCATGATTTAGAGCTAGCAGCAGTTGTGCATGCTCTCAAAATTTGGAGACATTATTTGATTGGCAATAAATGTGAAATATATACGGATCACAAGAGTCTGAAATATATTTTCACACAACCGGATTTAAACCTCCGACAGAGAAGATGGTTGGAATTAATAAAGGATTATGACCTAGAAATTCACTACCATCCTGGAAAGGCAAATGTGGTTGCAGATGCATTAAGCCGAAAATCTCAGAATAATGGAATTAAAATGCGGAGACGAAGCTCCGAGCTTGTGGAAGAATTTAAACAATTAAATCTCCACTTTGCTAAGCCAGGCCGCCTGAATACCTTATGTGTGGAACCAACTCTGGAAAAGCAAATAAGAACAGCTCAAGAGTCAGATGAAGAAATAAATGAGCTAAAGAAAATGACAGGGATGGATAAAGCCCCTGGATTTCGAGTAGATAATCAGGGCACCTTATGGTACAAGGATAGAATTTGTGTGCCGAAAAATGTGAATATCAGAAGCTGATTATGGAGGAAGCTCATAATTCAGCATATTCAATTCATCCTGGATGCACCAAAATGTATATGGATCTGAAACAGAAATATTGGTGGTCAGGAATGAAAAGAGACATAGCAGAATTTGTTGCTCGTTGTGACATCTGTAGCAGAGTAAAGGCAGAGTATAAAAGACCTGCAGGATTGTTACAACCCCTTCATGTTCCAGAATGGAAATGGGATGAAATCAGTATGGATTTTATCGTAGGGTTACCCCGTACCCAGAAAGGATACGATTCCATATGGGTTATTGTGGATCGACTGACAAAAGTGGCACACTTTATACCAGTGAAGACAGTATACAGGGGAAATCATTATGCCCAGTTGTACATAGACAATGTGCTCAAACTACATGGAGTTCCTCGCAGAATAGTATCAGATCGAGGCACACAGTTCACCTCAATATTCTGGAAAAGTTTGCATAAGTTGCTTGGAACAAGATTAGATTATAGTTCAGCATATCACCCACAAACCGATGGTCAGACAGAAAGGGTGAATCAAATTCTGGAAGACATGTTAAGAGCATGTGTGCTAACCTATGGGAAAGATTGGGAGAAAAGCTTGTCCTTTGCAGAGTTCTCATATAACAACAGTTACCAAGCCAGTTTACAGATGTCACCATTTGAGGCACTGTATGGCAGAAAATGCAGAACCCCGTTGATGTGGTCAGAAGTTGGAGAACGTTCTTTCTTCGGACCTGCAGTTATCAGGGATGCAGAAGAGAAAGTAGCTCTGGTCAGGGAAAATTTAAAAGCAGCTCAAAGCAGACAGAAAAGTTATGCTGATACCCGACGCAGAGATTTGAGCCTCGAAGTTGGAGATTATGTGTATCTCAAAGTGTCACCGATTCGAGAAACCAGGAGATTCCGGATAAAAGGAAAGTTGGCACCGAGGTATATTGGACCTTTCAAGGTACTTAAGAAGATAGGAGCCGTGGCATATCGCCTCGAGCTTCCCGAAGAAATGGCAGATGTGCACGATGTTTTCCATGTGTCACAGTTAAAGAAATGCCTGAGAAAGCCAGAAGAAATAGTCCCTCCAGAAGTGATGGACTTACAGCCTGATTTAAGATATCAGGAAAGGCCAATTAAAATTTTGGATGTGGCAACTCGACTAACAAGGAGAAATGCTATAAGGTTTTGTCGAGTTCAGTGGAGTAATCACACCGAAGCAGAGGCGACATGGGAAAGAGAAGACGATCTCAAGCGAGAGTTCCCTTACCTTTTTGAGGAAGAGCCGGAATCTCGGGGACGAGATTCTCTTTAAGTGGGGTAGGTTGTAGCGACCCGCGTTTTTGCCCGTTGTCAAAAATCACTAAAAATTTGAACTTTTTAAAATTTTCCAATTAAAAACAATTTGCTAGCTTTAGTTATTAGCAAAACCAAAAGATTTCGAATTTTAAACGATGCATAAAAGTCACCATGTGCATTTTCGTGTTTTTCTTGAATTATTTGGGTGTTGGTTTCAATCCTTCCTTTTGAATGAATTCAAAATTCGTTCAAATTTAAACCTCAGCAAAAGATCAAATCATTTCTCTTATCGGGCCGCGCTACTTCCTTTTCTCCTGGCCGGCCCACTCTCCCTTCTCTCCTTTCTCTCTTCTCTCTCCCGCGTGGGCCGCCTCGCTTCCGGCCCAGCCTCACCGAGCCAGCCCGCGCGCCCGTTTCTCTTTTTCTTTTTCCGCCCCGTCCCCGCCAGGTGGGGCCCACGCCCGTCGTCAACCTCCAGCGCGCCGGCGCAAATCGCGCCCGCGCCCATACCGGCGTGCTTCCCTCACCGCCTCCGTCATCTCCAAGCTCCAGGATTAGCACGTGAAGCTCGCGCGCGACTCACCTATTCTCCTGACCTGTCTCTTCGTCCTCTTCCCCTTACTTAACGCGCGCCCTAAGTTTTCCCGACGCCCGACGAACTCCACTCCGCATTCGTCAGCCACAGTCGCTCCTTCCCTCGCTCCGTCGCGTCCCGAGCACTGCTCAAGTTCTCCTCGCGCGTCACCGCCGATCATCGAAGCTCGCGAACCGACTTCGCGCGTCCATCGAGCTCCAGTCCGGCGAGATATTTTCTCGCCGGCAAACCGACTTAACGCCTCGCTCGAACCGCCATTGGCGGCTATAAAGCAACACCAAGGCCCCCTCTTTCCATCTCTATTCCCATTCGCCACCATCACTCAATTCCCGAGCTCGAACTCGACTTTTCCCCTTTCTTTCAAATTCCGGCGAGAACTCCGGTGAGCTCCCCCCTCCTCTCCGGTAAGTCTCGACGTCAACTTCTTCCACTTCTGGCATCTCCTTCCCGCGCTCGATCTCATCGTGCTCACCTCGTCCGCAGCCGTGGTCCGCAGGTCAAGAACATCGGAACCCTAGCTCCGCCGTCCGCCGTCTCCGTCGTCGGCACCCTTCCGTTCCCTCTCTCACTTGATTGAGAGCACGGTGAGCACCCCCTTGCTCTTCTCTTTCTCCTGCGCATGATCTCGTCGACCTTTGTCAGTGCGCACACCTCTTTCTCTAGCTCCGGTCATCGCCGCCGCTAGAGCTCGTCGCCGGCCTCGCTCTGGCCGCGCTCGACCCCGTTAGAGTAGCGCATTAGCTACGCCATGCCTTCGCGCACCTCACGCGCATGCGCGCGCACTAGCCGAGCACCGCGAGCACCATCCCTTCCCTTCTTTCATCCTCGCGCGTTGCCTCCGCCATGAACTCCGGCGAGGTCCGCGCCACGCCCTCACAGCGTCCCGTCAACAACTTCTCGCGGATTCACGTCCGCCTCGATTCCGCGCACTCGCGCAACCGTTCGCAGGAGCCATCTTGCCCTTGCGCACACCTCCGCACCGAACGCCGCCATGGCCGCCACCTTTTCCTCTCGCCGCCGGCCGCCGTGAGTCCCCTCCGGCCCGGCCGAGTCCACTGGACGCCTCGCCATGCTCTTACGCACGCTCCCGGTAGCACATACTCGAACCCAACCACGCGCACGACCTTTTTCCCCTGGCTCGCCGGCGCGTCGCTCATCTCCGGCAAGGTCGCGTCGCCACTCCCGTCGACCGCGTCGTCGACATCACCCACCGCCACCTTCGCCGTTCCGCGTAGAACCTCGTCATCCGTTCCGTGTTCCCCTTAGACCCCGGTAGCTGCCGCCGGCGAGGGTTCCGGCGAGACCCCGCCGCGCGGCGTTTTTCCGCCGCGCGCCGTCACAGCCGCGCTGGCATCCGACGTGGCACGCCACGTCGGCGGGTGGGCCCGCGCGACCCGGTCGCGGCCCCCACGTGGCACACCCGGTCCATCGTGGACCGGCCACGCCTATCACCCGGTCCACGGCACCCATAAACCGCGCCCACGAAACAGTCTCGCACAGTAAACCGGCCCCGCTGACCCCACGCGCCAGCCTCACAAACCGCTGGAAATTGCTATGCGCACACAGATTCGTACACAGAAAATCATTTCGACCACATTTCCAGTAGCAGAAAAATTCCCAAAAATCCTCAAAAATCTAATATTCCATTCTAACCAATTTGCAACCCTTGCCATCCTCTGGAAAATTAGGATTATGGTTATACTTAATTAAGATAATCTAATCCTAATCAATTTTCTTTCTTTTACATCAAAAATCAATATCTCCATCGTCTTAACTCCGATTTTGGCGAAACTTGCGCCAAAATTCATCTAAATTCACGATCCATCCAGTGCCACCAAAATCAACCTCTCTTTGGTTTTAGTTGGATTTTATTCGGATTTATTGCTTTGTTAATTTGATTGCAAGCGCTAGATTTATTCTTTTAATCGATAGATAATCAAGACGAGGAGGAAGCTGAGGATCCCGATTACGAGGATTTAGAGGAAGAGGAATTTGGTGAAGGCAAGTCTAACTTCCATTGATCATATTGATCCTATGATTGCAAATATCCTAATTAGAGCTATTTATAAATAAATTGCATGGTATTTAAATGAATTTAAATGCTAGAATGGTCCTATGCAATATTTGAATGCCTGCCTTGACTTGATTATATCCTGTATCCTTGTTAACCCTAGGAATCAACATCATTAATTTAATTAATGAATTGTTGATATGCTCGCTGCTTAAGACTCTCACATGTGTTTAATTAATATTGCTCACATGATTTTCGTGTAAATGCGTGTGTCTTGGTGGTGTGTGTAAATGTGGAATTGGGTGGTTAATAATAAGTGCAACCCTAGCGAGGGATGTTTTTCTGGCGGGACCAGGCGAGGTAGTCCTCAGTGGGGAGGCTATCTCTGGGACGCCCTTCCACTTGTGGATTGGCTATTGAAGATGCCTGGTTCGGTCGTATAAGGACCGGTTCTTGTGCCGCCTTTGCCTAGCACCTCTCGCGCAGCCACAAGCCCAGTATGGGATGGGAATTGGAACCACACCCTACTAGTACTCACCCGGTACCCCCCGGAGGCAGGAGATTGCAACGGAGTCCCAGGAGAAGACTCGTTCGTTGGTGGGTGTTCGAGATCCGGCATTTATGACTGGCCATATTATTATGATTGTGAAGCCCCTGGTGATGTCCGTGGGGGATGCCGTGGTGGTACCAAGTAGGTATGGAACCTTTAGTGGGACAGTCCAAACTATGACGATAGGGAGGACTGGACCACCTTGTGGGGAAATTTGTGCACCCTTGGCCAAGGTTAAGAAACTTTCCGGAAAGCCGTGTTCCACGGTATTGGACAACGCGAAAGCATCGGCCACACTATGATTAGATTTTCTGCGTGAGTTTCCTTGGTGTGTTTTCGGAAAACGCCGGTTTGGAGCCGTGTGCTGGTTGTCGGCCAGTGATAAAATTGAGGAACTGGCGGGATGGATTGCATCTCCCCCAGGGCCGCCCAACCCCACTAATCTCTACAGATACTTGTTTAGAATTGCGAAATGCTTTGTTTTCAAAACAACCCTTGCATAAACTTGGCTTTCTCGCCTCGTCTCTAACCCTGAGCCTAATCCTTTGATAATCCCTTGCATAATCATACCCCTCGTGTTAGGCTTGCTGAGTACCTTAAGTACTCACTCTTGCTTAAATCATTCAGAAGATGAGCCTGAGTATGACTTTCAAGCTGTTGGTGAAGAAGATTAGAGGTTCGGCTACGCTCAAGCGATGCCTGTAGGAGTGGAGCCTGTCGTCTTCCGTTAGATTCAGTGTTAGTTCTGGCTGCTGCGTCAGCCTTTGAGAGTGATGTCTGTGAGTGTTGAGGCTGCTCGCCTCTTTCGTATCAAAGACCTTTGTGTAATGAAAGGCTTGTAATGACTCTCGGTAATATAAATAAAGTATTTGCTGTGAAGCATTCTGTGAAAGTGTCGTATCAGCTACTGATCCAGGGACTGATACGGGTGACACTAAGTACTTCAGAAATGGGGTACGACATACTTTGACCATTCGTCTTATCTATAAATATTTGTGTAAATAGCTAAGTGTATTAGTTAACCTTAAAATGCTTTTGATGATGAATCCAATTATATTCATTTCACATTCAAAATGTAATTATTCAAATCTATATTGTTGGTCAAAGTTTAACAAAAAAGTCAACGGTGTCATATAATTAAAAACGGAGGGAGTAGTATACATACTCCACTGTTTTCACAAATTTCAGTTACTACATAAATTAACTTTTTTAAAAAATGTGCTTTTCTAGCTAGTTACCCAGCCATTAACGCACGTGGACTCGATCGAGACTGCTCGACAGGGCCAGCGATATATAGCTCATTACGAATGAGTTATCATGCATTCTGATCAAACGTGTGTAGATACTTTGCGAACACATTTCACTCTGGATCCATGCATGGAGTTCACAAAAGCTACTAGCTCTTGACAATGCAAGTGGCCGGCGCTCCATCTGATTGAGGGATATGATGAAAAAGAGGCGGCAGCAGGTCATATCACATTTCATCGATGCTTTGCTTTAGATATTTCTTCTGTACCAACGTGTCGATCCATGGATGGTGATGCAAAGCTAGGTCAGGACGCGCTATCTTGGTCGCTCTTTTTATCCCCTCGATCTTCCCCTCGATCTCGCGCCTTCTCTTACCTCCATTCTTGACAAAGAGCAACTCATGCAGCTATAGTGCTCTGCACATGTGGCGACCATTAATTGTTGCGCACGTACGAATAAGCTCATCCATGTGGAGGACACAAGCAAAGGAATGCATGCTTTCATGAAACTTCATTCGCCTGCGCTCTAATAAACCGATCGATTAGGGACACTACTATATATATCTGCTCCATCTTTGGTTTGTTGTCTTCCGATCCGTTCGTTCAGACTTCTGACTGTATGTACAAGTGCTAGTTGCCTGGGCCAGGAATCAGTAATCTTCAGTATATGTTATAACAATGCTGGAAGCGAACTGCTAGGTTCATTCTTGATATGCATGGAGGACACTTCATGTGATCGAATGACAGAGGCTTGAAGAGCACTGCAAATTAAGCATCAGATGCTGTCGTACGTGTGTAGAGGTTCATTCGTCCAAAGACGAGCAAGCAAAGCATATATACTAGTATTGAAGTATATATACTACTGTAGTAGTTTGTAAAAATTGTGTGCGTTCCACGCAAAAAAAAATGTGTGCGTTCTTTGAAAACATATACCTTTTTAGTAAAAGGATAATATATATTTTCTCACCTGTAGTGTACAAGTCATAATAATCTACATCAAAATGGACTTTTTATTTCTTAGCTGAATACGAACCAACAATGCAATGGATACTAGTCGATCTTGTGATCGAGTTACGCCAGGGATGATGAGATCATGTGACCGTCTGGTGGGCCGTGGCCAGTACACAAACTGGAAACGGCAAGCTGATCGATCAACCCGTCTCCCTCCAGTAAGTTTTGCAAAGGACGGAAAAGCAGCAGAGCTACGTCCCGCTTTCCTGTGCTTCTTCCTCTCTTTTTCTTTTACCAGAATGCATTGATAGACCGAGCGAGGTAATTAGTAGCATGCTGCCACCAAGGGACAAGAATGCATACGTTGAAGTGATGAGCTGCATCCATCGTAATCGACTGTGACAGAGATATATTCACAATGCAAGGAGCAGAACCACTCGTATGTGCCCATGACTGACATGGCCGCCGGCCGGTCACCGGACCAGAACAATTATGCAGCATGTTACATTTCCTGCCCGGCCTCTTGGGCGCTCGACACGTGGATGTGGGTCGTGGGGGCCACACCGTCAATCTGCAAAGCTCTTAGTGCGCGTTGCTCGATCCATCGGCCGGCTGGCTACTTATTATCAGATCAGCCAGCCACAGGCACAGCCCACAGGCAGCAGCTTGAATTCCATCTCTCCTTTCCATCTCCGCAGGCCAAGACCAGGAAGCATCCGTCGAGAGAGGAAGAAGCAAGCAAGCAAGCACCGCTCCGATCGATCCGGCCGCCCGCTCGGTAAGTGATCGATCAGTCCCACCTTCGCTAGCTAGCTCCCCATTCCATTGATCCCCACTGCTTGTTGGGTCCTCGTCTGATCAAGAAGAAGAACATGCTGCGTTTTCATCCCATCAAAGATACATTTTAGAGAACCTCTAGCTTAGCTTATTTTGCTTGATTGTTCTGTTGATCCCTTGCATATGGATCCAGCCAAGATGGGCGCGGATCTCTTGCCGGTGACTTCTTCCACGAGCATCAAGAAGAGCAAGCCTCAGTTTTGGATGCTGCTGTCAGTCCAGGAGGTCTTGCAGTGGGCCCTCTTCAACGCCTGCTGGTTCGCAGTTGCCCTGGGCGTCATCACTGCCATCGTCTTGGCCGGCGTTCCCATCCCCAGCAGACTGCAGGTAGTAACAATCAACTCGATCATCGCATGCATGCTGGAAATTTCCATCAAATTTTAATTGTTGGCGTTGGCGTCGTTGTAAATTAACCTCGACGTACGATCCTGCACTCCTGCAGCCCCCCGAGCTGACGCCGGCGCAAGAAGCTGAGGTGGACTCCTTTGGGTTGAGTTTCCTGTGGCTCATCGTGCCCCAGGCGGCCGCCGCCGCGGCGGGGCTGCTGCTCCCGCGCCGCCACGCCCGAGGCCGCTGGTCCCTCGCCTTGGTCGCCATCGTCTCCGCCACCGCCGCGCACTACATGAGCACCAGGATTGCCCTCGTCTTCATCGTCGCCAACCCAGGAGACGTCGCGTACGACGTCCTGGCCGGCGGGGGCGGCGTCCTCACCCTCGGCTTCGACCTGCTCGGCCTCATCTCCCTCCTCATCGGCGGACCGGAGTACTGACATAACAACGACATCATGCGTTGTAACCATCTGATGCTCCAATCTGGTCTCCATGCATTCAGATCACTCTCAGAGCTTAATTAATTATTAGTTTGCTTCTGTCGTGTTAGTACCTTATTAGCTTAATTAGTTGCTCATCGTGCATGATGATGATCGAGTACTAGTAGTGTTATCTCGATGAACTCTATCTAGCTAGTTATTGTTATGTGTGTACTCTCATGCTCTACTACATGGTATATTTAGCATGTGGCCCAGATTGTACTGATGATGATTATGATATGGAGTACTATATAGTACTACATATTGATCTGATTGCCATCTAGTTGGGTCGAACTACGGAGTCTTTTCTTTGATATACTATATATTATACGACTTTCATTATGCGTGAATGATCAACTGCATATAATAGTACAGCAGCTTATTTTTATTTGACGATGTTCATGAAATTAGCATTGCATTTTCTCTCAAAAAAAAAAAGAGAAAGAAACTAGCATTGCAGGAAATAACTACGCATACACTGAATGGCAGATCCATTGTGTAATGACTAAAGTGGTTTCTGAAAATGGTGAACATCCTTTCAAGTTTCTTTCTTTTCCCTTAACAAATAATAGGTATCTCACAGTAAAAGGTTGTATTCAACACCGTACATAAGTTTAGTCGTGCAAGACACATCATACATGTTCAAATACATATATTGACAAATAAAGCCACTAGAGTTATGTTCGATTTATTCTACTCTTCATATACTCATGATTTACTCTCTTTTTTTTGTTGACTGGTCCTCATGATTTACTTTGGCTATATATCAAGTTCATTTTAATTGGTGTACATATACATTTTCTTGGCGTGCACTTGATCAAAATGTGTAGTTGTACTAAGCTAGTAGGGCAGCTAGAAGCTATACATAAAGCAAGGACTCAGTGCTTGATTGGTACTCCGTGTTTTGCCCAAACAGGTAATAAGGTTAAGGGCCATTCTGGCATGAAGTTTCGTTCATGCCTCAGCTAGATCATATCAAAGCTTTGCTTTAGTTTCGTTCTAAAAGCCAACGTGTTGATCGATGGATGGTGTTGCTTCAAATTAAAGCTTCGTTCTATAAGTTGTCTATGTAATGATAATAATAATATTTTTAGACGAGTGTATGTGTGCCGAAAAAGAAAAATAAAAGGGAAAATGGTGTGTATGTACTAGCGGCTGGCTTGGTTTCAGTGAGCACATGCATGCTTATCGAAGACATGGACGTGATGAGATCTTTTCGTTTTCTTTTGGGGACGTAAAGGATTGGATGTGACATGATGACGAGCGAGACGTTAGCTGAAGACATGCACCTGAACTCACCAGCGTTGCTGACCAACAAGTGACGAGCAAGTCGAGCAATGCAACGGCATCTAGCCTCTGCAGGCAGCAGGCTCCTCTTTAATTTGCTCCAGTCCCCACAAATCCTACAAGTAACCATCTGCTACGCACACTGCAGCTAGAGACCATACTGCAAGGACCATCCCCACGAAAGGCAAAGGAACCTCAACCACTCGGGCTGCCGGCTCTCCATCCGGTCCTCCTCCTCCGACTCCGGCCGGTGAGCTCTCTCCCCCTTCTCGATCGCGATCTGTCCGGCCCTTTCTTCTTCGTTCACTTTCCATCAGTCTAGTTTTTGACATCCTCCACTGATCCATGCATGCTGGACGTACGCAGATCAGTGATGATGATGCCTCGCTTGATGACGCTCGCCGAGATCTACATCTGGGCGCTGGTGACCAGCTGCTGCATCATCGTCGTCACCATCGACCTCTTCTTCGGCCGGCAACCCCGCCTCCTGCGCCTGCTGCCGCCGGAGTATTTCACCTTCTTTCGCGCCAAATCGAAGTCTCTGATCAGGAACACCGCGATCAGTGCGCTCGAGGCGGCGGTGCTGCTGCAGTCGCAGAGCACCATCTTGCGCCGCCGCTTCGTCTTCTTGCCCCTGGTGTGGACTACCTGGTCGCTCTGGTTCTTCAACGATTTCTTCGAGGTGGCCCTCCTCGCCCACAACAACTACGAGTACCGCGCCACCGTCCATCTCACCGTTCGCACTGTAGTCGGCGCGACCATCGTCTACGCATTCGCCAGCGCCGCCTGGGGACCAGATGCGTAGCGAGATGCAGGCATTTCGATCTATCAGCTTGCTGCAATTTTTTTTTCTATCTACTAATTTCTTCTACCAGTATTATACTAGTGGCTCAGTGGTCTCAGTCTGTTGTAATTAATCCTCCTGACCTGCAGTATCCCATAGCATGTGTGGATCGATTAATTGTGTAATAGTACTTCATTATCTACTAGAAAAGTTGTGTATAGTACTTATTCGTATCGTAGATCCTGGATAGGTGAAATGGTGAACATCCTTTCGAGTTTCTTTTTTTTTTCCCTAGCTTACAAAAATAGATTCTCACCTTCTTGGGATTGGATTATGCAACAAATGCAGTGTTAGTAATGCAGGTTAATTTTTAGAGATATACTCCAGCTAACAAATCTTTTGCACTAGTTTTACCTTAAAATGTTTTACGATGCGTACAGCTAGCTTTACGTCGTCTCAGACTAGTAGTTTTTTATCTGGACATGAGTATCCAAGAAAGAAAAAGAATGCGTACGTACGTGCATGCGCCAATATTTCAGCTGGGTGAGCCCATGCTCATGCATCCAAGAGAAGAATGCATGTAATGAGACTTGGCTGGAGACCTTAGCTGAAAACATGCATGCAGCTGAACGCGTCAATTAATGTTTCCTGACGAACACGTTTAACAATGGAACGGGCGTTTCCAGCGCGTCACGGCGGCCGTCAGTAGACGCTCGGCGACCGCCGCCTCACTCTGCTGCTTCGTCGAGATCGCCGGCCCTCGCCGTCGCGGCCGGGATACCAGCAAGATATTTAGCTGCGTCAGAACCATGATAGATATAGGCAGTAGAGTAATGGGCAGTAGTCTTTTGACGGGCACACCGCGTCAAGATGCATCACATGAATGCGTCTCCATGCGCCATGGATGAGTACATGAGAGGAGATCGAGTGGTGAGCTCGATCGATGGCTTTTCTGACGCCTGACCCCGGCTGGCCAGCACAACTTAGCCGCAAACGGCAAGCTCGTCAGGAGCCCGGTTCCTGCTTTCCTGCATCCAAGTTTTGCAAGGGAACAGCACAGCAGCTACCTACCTGCTTTACTTTGCTTTGCATCTCTTCCTATAGCTCCCTCTGTTTTCTTTTCCTGATTGATAGGTGGAGCATGGCCAGAACTTGTCTAAATAGGCGAGGTAATCAATTAACGTTCTGCAAGCAAGCAAGACACAACGAAATAACCAAGCTTCATCCATCTAGAGATCGACACGTCGTATGTGTGCACGCCCATGATCGAGCTGCATCTTGACGCGGCGTGCCCGTCAGCAACGTTCAACAGATTAAAATCGGAGGGAGCATGTATGTTGTCAGCTGCATCCTCTAGCACCTTTGATGTCGTTCATGAAATTACCATAACAGCAGTATATATATAGCACTTCGTACATATAGTGGATGGCTGGTACGTTACCCTTTTGCACCTTTTCATCTATTCTAATCAACATGTATGTATTCATGATGGACGTACTGTAGCTATCAAAGTGCATTCTATACGCATTTCTTGGCTGATCAGAATAAATATGTGTGTAGATGTACTAGTTGAATCATATCTTAGTCATCATCTCTCTCTTAGATATGCACCATTAATTCATTCTGATGGATCAGTAATGAAGAGATTGATCGGTGTGGTAATAAGGTAGGGTAGGATAGCTGGCTGACCCCCAGTAGCACATAGCAAGGGCCATGAAGTGTTTTGCCCAAACAGGTAACGATCATGCAGGCATGAAGCTTCCTTCACGCCTCAGCTAATACTAGTATATATAATCCATGTTCTCACAAAATTCATAAAGTAACATTTTACGAAATGCATGTGCTTTTTTAGTTACCCGGACATACTATAACACAGTTGAGATATGTAAAAATGTGTTCTTGAGGAGTCGATCGAGACTGCTCGACAGGACCATGCAGCTAGCGATATATGGAGCTATCTGTGGCTTTTGAATTCTGGAAAGAGCTCACTACGAACTGAGTCATCAATGCATTCTGATCAAACATGTGTGTAGAGCTCGCTTCGCCGGTGAGTTTGACCTGTGTTTTAATTTCTTTTGTAGTATCCTTATCATCCCCCAAGTTATAATTAATTATGCAGCAAGTGCAAGTAACTCAAATCCGGCATAAAGTTAGTTAGATCGGAGGATGCATCCTATTCTAAAATAGCTAGCTGAAGACCAGTTGATGAAATTTCCCTGTTTTGTTTTGTAGAAATTTAACTAAAGCAGCCTTTTTGTTTCGTTTGAGTTGAAAATTTAATTAACCAGCTGATGTACATGTTGTTGATGAACAAGTATAGCTTGACTTTGGCGTCGTTACCAACTTGAAGATAACTGTAAGAGAGACTAAAGCAGCTTTTTGTTTCATTGGCGTCTCTACCAGCAGATGCTTAATTAGCGAGATGCATGCATTTCGATCTATCAGCTAAATGCTTAATTAACCTTGCTGCGCGCATTTCCTTCTGTCTGTATGTATATTTACTATTTTCTGGTCCTTCCAATACTCTCTCTACGAGTCATGAGTCAGTTGCTTGTGTGAATTAACTATGTACTAGTACTTCATTATATAAAAAAAACTCTGTGCCAGTACTTATTAGATGGATCTGGATTAAGCTATCAGGGATAAATTTTAGTAATGGATGTTGCTGAGTTTCAAATAATAAATATATATAGTAGTTTCTAAATATAAATGGTTCAACGAAACTCAAACTCCTCGGACGAACTAGAATAATCTTTTCTCACCTTTATAATTTTTTTGAGGCAACAGGAGGAGCAGGGCTCCTAGCCTCCTACTGATTATATCAACTTTTAAAATAGCAAAGTATTTACAAGAAAATCACGGGATAAAAAAAAACACAGCAAACAAAATGGCTCAAAAATTCAGCCGCAATGTGTGTTTTGGATATTTTACTCTAAATTTAAAAGAGTAAATGAATATCAAAGTTGAAAGTTCCTTGTAAATAAATCTGTGTCTCTCTCTCCCTCTCTTATAGTAGTAGTATATTGATATATGGAGCAATATGTCTAGCTAGGTGAGGTAATTAACAAACATAATTAGTGTTGTTACATTTTCTGCACTGGCCTCCCCAGCACAACCAACCAGGTCCCTCGCGCTCGACACGTCGCGCCTCTGCTTTATACTCTTCCTACCGTACGTTCTGTCTCTTTATCTCTCACAAGTACAGCAAGCAGCAGCTTCGCCGGATTTATTCCTACCACCAGCTCTCCACCTATCTCCCACGACGCAAGTAACCATTAGCTGCTGGTTACCTCTCCAAGCAGGCAGATCGATCCGGCTCTCGAGGAAGCAAGCAACCAGATCCGTAGCCATGGAGGACGAGAAGGTCGTCATCAAGGTCCCAGTAATTACTTGCCCTCCCTTATTTCTTGATTCTGATGATTTACATTCCTCCTGCTACTACGTTTCAGTCGAACAAAAGTTGGTTAATTTGTAACATGCATGCATCCGCTGCTGGTGATCCCCTTGCAGGTGGCTGTAGCCATGGAGGACGAGAAGGTCGTCAAGGTTCCAGCTCCATTGATGGTGGACAACAAGCAGGTGTTGCCGGTGACGTTGACCAAGGAAATCAAGAAGAAGGAGGAGGCAGCAGCTCGGTTCCCGATGCTGCTGTCAGTCCAGGGGGTCTTGAAGTGGGCGTTCCTCCTTGCCTGCTGCGTGGCCGTGGCCGTGATCGTGGTCTTCCTTTCTGCCATCGTGTTTGGCGACATCCCCTGCAGCCATAGCCAGGTAATCAGCTGGTCGATGCATGCTGCAAATCAGTTAATATAAGATACATTCTGTGTAGGACTTGATTTAAAAAAAGAAAGAGATGATGACGCATCGATCACCAATTTTTTTCTTTTATATATGCAGATGTTTAAGTGCCCCGACCTGACGCCCGAGCAAGGAGTTGAGGTCGAGTCCTTGGGGGAGGGAATTCTGTGGTTCACCGTGCCGCAAGCTGCCGCTGCCGCGGCGGGGCTGCTGCTCCCGCGACGCCGCGCCCGAAGCCGCTGGTCCCTCGCCTTGGCCGCCATCGTCTCCGCCACCGTCGCGCACTACATGAACGCCAGGATGACCCTCGTCTTCATCGCCGCCAACCCGGAAGACATCGCATACAGCGTCCTCGTCGGCGGAGGCGCCGTCGTCTACCTCGCTGGCGACCTGCTCGGCCTCGTCTCCCTCCTCATCAGAGGACCCGAGTAATTAACTTCCGTCGATCGATTCACTCTGGTGCCCGATCCATCCTGCTGGGATAGGAGCTCCATGCATTCAGATCGCAGCTTAATAACGAATTAGTGACTGTCGTCGTTCCTACCTTAATTAGCATGCATGCTCTCGTACTGATGATAGTTGTGTGTGAAATAAGAGATTGTGCTCTCTCTGCAGAGATATATATTGTTGATTGACTATCTATGTAGCGCTTTCATTTATCAGAGGGCAGCAGATACATAGTGCAATGCTAAAATGGTTTCTAAAAATTATATGCACGTTCTTCCATGATTCTTTTTTTCCTCTGGAAAAAAGAGAGGGGAAAAGTGCAAGACAAGACGATCTCAAATACTACTACTCTAGCTGTGTAAAATAAATTAAAATAATTATTTTCTGGCATATGTGTGGATTAGTTGTGTAGTACTAGTAATAGAAAGTGGTGTCGATCTATCTGAGCTCAGCACGTTCTGTTCTGCTGAGGTTGACTCAAATGCATGCAGGAATATCGGTCAGGATTGAATGTGACATCTGACCGGCTGCCGACCGTGGCCAGCAGCACACCTTAGCCGTCTGCCTCCTTCCAAGTTATGCTTTGCTTTTCATTGCATCTCGTTTTCTTTTACCTGCCAGGCATCGATAAATCGACCTATAGCATGGTTAGTGTCAGACCCCATTTCTGGAATCTACTGTGCATCCTGTATCAGTCCCTGGATCAGTAGCTGATACGCACAAGAACACAGATATGATAATCAAAAGCATACTTCGAATAGATAAATAAATAGGATACCTGATATATGACCATTAGTGGCGGTACGACAAGGATTAAAACTATCCAAGTACATCCGAACCACTAGGGTGGAGCAGACAGCGGAAACCATGGCCCAACGCCACAAGCAAACTTGAGAAGCAGAAAACCCAATCGTCGTCGTCATCTACGAAGTCTTCACCTACTAAACCAACGATTGCAAACACGTGAGTACATAAGGTACTCAACAAGCCCTACACTACACAAGGGTATATATATATATGCATATTTGGTCTTAGCAAGGAATAGGCTGTATGGTTCATTTGCAGCAAGCAAATTTTATGCAAGGTTCACTAAAGAAAGTGAAGGAATTCTTAGATAAAACAGAGAAATAACTGTCAATATTTTAGTTGGTTGGCCCTGGAGGAGTATGAAGCATTCCCGCCAGTTCCCAAGTTTTAGTTGGGCCTTCTGACCTCAATAGTCATACCGACCCGGCACTCTTGCCATCACTTCCAAAACACGAGCAGACTACTGCTCACTCACACTTCAAGGAATCATGAAGGTGGCTAATCATATCGAACTCAACAAAGATGCGTCATATGCCGTGACAACGTCCATCCGGATGAATTTTACACTCTGCAGAGGTTGTACATCTTTTCCCACGGGCTATGCACTCTTGTACGGAGAGTAACATAACGCTCAATCCATCTTCTCCGAGTACCACGCACAATGCCACCTACGAAACAACCCAGGGGCTTCTCATGAGACTACAATAGTCAACATGCAGACCCACTGCACATTGATGTGCGGATCACAGGCCAGATCTCCTAAGCAATACAAACTCCGGAGTCTTCTCCTGGTTGCTCGTTTGCGCTACTGCCCTCCAGGTGGATCAAAGTGGTAGATACCAAGAAGGTAGGGTAAGTCCTTCCCATACAGGTTCCGTGGTAGTACGAGAATCATCTTGTTAAAGGTTGAATGAACCGGTTCTTATGTGGCCGGGCAAGCGCCATGTCTCCCACACTAGGGGACTATTACACAATCCATCACACCATCAATCACTTACTAATGGCCTTGCCCGCAATCCAACCATCCCATCACTGTCTCCATCATTATCACCTAACACGGTTGTTCTACTCCCAATCCTATATATCACGCACACCACCAAACTCATTTCACGCATTTGTAAAAGTATATAAGTGAGTAAGGTGTGGCAATGTAGAAACATTGCGAGGGGTCCTAAGCAATCTAGTAACAAGGTGATCGTGCCATCATAGAAATGATGGAACTATCCTAAGGTTACCAAGGTGACAGGTAAAACAAAGGGTAAACAAGGATTTAGATATTAACGCCTAAGTAACAGACATCAATATCAATAAGCAAGTAGGATAGTAACTACACAATCAGTAAAATAACAAGTAATGCATAGTACGAGAACGGCCATATAGGTGCATTGCGAAAAACAGTGGGTTCAATCATGATCAAGGAGAAGTAGAGCTTGCCTGAAGAACGCTATCCTAATCCTTCAATTCTGGATCTTCAAGCTCTTCTGTCGGAGTTGACGTCTTCAAATCCTTTCTTGAAACTTGTATCTTCTGACTTGTCCTTGGGCTTGGGCTTGGATTCTTCAACTCATCCTCGAAGCTTGGATCTTCTAGTTCTTCCTTGAATTCTTCTGGCTCTTCCTCGAATCTCGCGTAAGCTAGTGTATAGAAATGTAACGTAAATAACTACCGCAAAAGAAAATAAAGATCGAAAAGAACCAACAAGATCCAATTAACTGCAATAAGAATCGATAAAACTCCAAGAAGAACGGCTATGTTTATGCAATGCATATTTATTTATGAAAGGTTATTTATTACAAGTTTTAATCATGGCCTTATAAGGGCCATATTCACCTAGACAAACTATTAATTATCTAAGTTCTCTTACAAGAAGCATGGTGCAGGGTTTGGCATGAAACTTTATTTACTAAAGCCTTAGGGTGAGGATGATGAGATGCACATGCTGCATTGATGGTGATTGCGTGCATATCTATTATATAAACTCTGAGTTATTTCTTATTAAAGAACATGAGTAGTTTTGAAGAGAGGATATGCGAATGCAGATATGTATATACATTTAGACATGCATGCATGCAGTATGGGTTACACAACCTATTGTTTAAAGTTTATATTTTATTTGCAAGCATTGATGAGTTTATTAGCATAACTAAAGTTATTCATTTAAATCTATTATGGTTACATGCATATATTAAAGTACTTGTGCAGCTTATACTTATGCATGCAATGCTGTATGCAACATGCAATATGTTACAGAATTATTTAGCAAATAAACTTTATTTTATCAACAGATGATCCTACTAGATTAGAGATGTTGTTTATTTAAAAGGATAAAGATTTGCATAAGATTTAATGCATGATGGTGCAAAGCTACATGCTGAAGTCATGACATGCATTTACAAAGTAATTAAATAAATGATGAGAGGATAACCTCAAATAACAGCGAATGAAATACCAATAAAATTCTCAAATAACTGACGCCAAATAAAAGAGGTGAATAGATCAATAGACTAGATAAACAGCGAGGACAACATTGGATTAGGTTTGATTAAGCGATAACTGAGCCAGGCTAGGGTTAAAGCTAAGTCGTGATGATAAGAGGTTACTATACTTGAGGTGGGACGATACGACGAGAAGAGATGGAATGGTTCCACAAGAGGGGTTAGGTTCAACACTAACAGGTGAAAGAACAGTTGCGCTATGCGAGATCAGCGAAGAATGATTCGTCGAGATGGGATTTATCGAACGAGGGGAAAAACATGGGGTATTGATGGCTTGCGGATGTGGTGTGGAGCTCCAAGGACAGTACCAAAAGGTACTACGCGTTTCTACGAACGCGTGAGCGCGAGAATCGCCCAAAACGGAGCTCTGATGGAAAAGATATAGGTGTTTAAAGATTCTAGGGGCTTGTTTGTAATTACAGTAAAGTTTCTAAGGACTTATCTATAAAAACAGAAAAGTTCAGGGACCTATATGTAATTATGGAAAAGTTGAGGGACCTTGGTGTAAAAAGGCAGGGACCAGAAGGTTATTATAGAAAAGTATGGGGGTGTTTGTGTAAAAAGGCAGGGACCTAAAAAGAATTATAATAAAGGTCAGGGGCTAATCTGTAAAATGTACAGGGCCCGGGAATTTCTTGGAATTTCGGAATTATTTTTGTATTGGAAAAGTGGTGGACTGGGTCCACGAAGGTCGTGGACCGGCAGGGGGCCGCGGTCCACCGGTCCACGGTGGACCGGTTACATACCCTGAAGGGGTACGTAATCTGGACCGCCGATCTGGCGATGGAGGGCTGAGGACAGCCGGAGGCAGCGCGCGGCGGCCGGCGACGACTGGCGGCGCAGGAGGCGGCGGAGGATCGCCGGAGATGGCCGAGACGGCGCTCCGGTGGCTCATCCTCGACGAGATCTGGACCGGGAGTGAGAGGATGGAGTGGGGAGCTCACCACGGTGGCTTGTTGACGACGAGGCGCGGCGGAGGAGGCTAGCGACGAGAAGGGGCCGAGCTCGACAGTGGAGCTCGATGGAGCTCTGTTCCGGTGCCCTTCGCGCGGTGCTGAGCAGTGCGAGAGAGGCGCGGGAGTGTGGCGGGGCCAGTGGGGAACAGAGGAGGGTGAGCGCGTCAACGAGGCGACGAAACGGCCGAGTCGAGCTCCTCTCGACTCTAATGGCGTCGCGACGCGAGATTTAGGGTTAGGGTTCGGGAGAAAGGAGAGAGCGGCGCAGAGAGAGAGAGCGGAGTGGCTTAAATAGGCGGAGGAGGGGGAGAAGCTTCAAGGCTAAGGTTTTAGAAGGTCTTATCCGGTCAGACGACGGCGGCGACCTCCTGTTGAGGTCAACAATGGCGGCGGCCTTATCCTCTCGGGTCCGCGCGAGTTGTTGGCGTTTCTTACGCACAGAGATAAATATCAACTCCGCAAGCGCACGGAACACCGTTGTAGCATTTCACCCAGGAGTATTCCAAGGGTATCGTATTTATATTTTCCTCAGGGAAGCAGGCTAAGAATATCATGAATTAACAAGGAAACATCTATTATTTATAACTTGCAAACTAGACCAGAGTAGGGATACATATATGATGGGTGGCAACCAAACACACGCAAGAATTCCATATGAAGATAAAGAGATAGAACTAGTCAACTGGGAGGACAACGAGAAGAAGGGTATCAGCCTAGGGGTTAGCATTTAGTATTTCCTGATAGTCTACAATTACTTGCTTAAGCTTTCATTACAGATACGTTCCTGCATATCGGGGCACACGCATGCCAAGGCAGCAACCCGAGAATTAGGTTCAACTACCTTGGGGAACTACGTGCTATTGACCTCCCTACTAAAACCATCACCCGGACGTGGTGGATTACAGAGACCGGTACGCCTGTCACACGTACTCGCGGCTACCATCCTCCGTGGGGTGTAGAGCAAACTCACGTCTAGAATAATTCCTCGCACCATGCAAGCAAATATCCTAGATAACTTACTCTACGCGTAAGAGCAAGCCAACCATGCATAACAAATCTATGTGGATTGTGTAAGCATTTGCGGTGCAAACAACCCATGCAGATAGACATACCATACACAGACGTGGAACCAACACAGGAATTTCTCTATAACAATTACTTAAATAAATGTAAACTAAAAGGAAAACTAAATTAAATAAATAAGAAAATAAATAAGAAATAATTATATTAAAGAAAGTATAAAAGAAAAGATACACGAGAACTTTACCCAAACTCCGAAGAGAACTCCGGAGCTCCGAGCGAAGCTCTCACTTCTACTCTAACTCCCATGACCAACTAGCCTACTCTAAACTACACAAGTGGAATGATCACATGAGAAGAGCGTGACCCTACATTGGATCTTCTCTTCTCAAGTGTGAAGGTGCAGGTTGGAGTGAGAGGAGGGGTCCTCTATTTATAGTGGAGTTGCCTTGGGAGAGTGGAGAAGGTCTTGGAGCATTTCGTGGAATATTCCCTTCTTGCCGACGTCCTCTGGCTTGGCCGGCGCGTCAAGTGGCTTGTGACCGCCTCTGGAACCGACTGGAGAAAGATTGAGGCGGTTGGAGATTAAGTTGGGCCGGGCCAGGTGTTTGGGCCGGCCGGCCTACTATTTTCTGGATTTCGCCCAATCTTGCGCGAGGCATAACTCCTGCTCCCGAACTCCGAATTGGGTGATCCAAAAGCCCATTTTGACTATCTCGATGAGGGCTTTGACATGGAGGGATCAAATTTGTCATTTGAAATATTATTTCTTGATGTCCAAGTCATTCCTTATTTCTTGCGTCGAATGTTGTCGAGATGTCCAAGCAGGACCTTGTTTATCTTGTGCCTTTTGTATATTTGCTTTTTATCCATAAGTATAAGCACAATTGCACCAATATTTCTATGTACCTTGCAAAACAAGATCACATCCAAAACTTGTGGAACTTTATTAGTTTAGTGCATAAAACATTGGTGCATACCTTTTATTCGCCGATAAGTTGACGGTCATTTTATGATTTAATGGCCGTCAACACCTCCCCAAGCTTAAACTTTGCTCGTCCCGAGCAAACTCAAAACTTAAGTATCGGCGGATCAGTAGTTACAAAGAAAGCGCCCCATGGGTTGTAAAGATGCAACAACGTACTCCCTAAATGGTGGTAAGCATACAAGAGCACGGAATATTCACGAGTGTTGCACATGTGTGGGGCGTGTATGCTTCACCTTGTCATGTAACATTGAAGATTAGAACAGCACTTTTGGACGAGTCAAACAATTTTTAGCAGGTGTATGTCCAGAGTTTTTATGTGCTGTAAGACAAGGTAAAGTTTCTCCTTTGTTTGGTTCACACTTCCCCTCTCCCTCTTATGAGGCTATTCCTACAAAGCTTCACTCATTCCTACCTTCTACTAGATAAGGCTTTTATATGGAGCTTGGTAAGGAATGCACAAATGTCATGCATATGTTGTAAAGCCAAAGAATAAATCTTAAGAGACATAGCAACTCCTTGTATTCCGGTCATAGGGAAAATTGTGATGGAGGGGGAGAAGATGAACTCACACTTATGGAAGGGGGTTTGAAAACTTTGGTCCTTTTATTCTGCTCAAGATGTTTATGATAAGAACCATGTAGCCTTTTATTTTGGGATGCAACCATGAATCTCTTTTTTTTTTCTCTCTCTCTCTCTCTCTTTTTTTTTAAATACTTCATGGTGCATGAGGCTATAACTTTTGCATGGTCCGTAAAAATTTTTGAAATATTCTCGAGCCTTTTGAATGGACCAAAAGTTTTGCAAATGTCGGAAGATGCTTGGTCGATTTTCCAAACATTCCTCTTTTTTTTTTATGTGGAAAGAAAAACAAGAACACACGCGAAGAAATTTATGACCGGAAAAAGGAGTGCTTACTCTCAAAAGCATTTAAACCTTAACTAAACTCAATGCATGAACAATTGGCTATGAGTGGGGCTATTTTGAGTATTATCATGATATGGCACTGGTAGGTAAAAAAAAAGTCCTCACAGGGGAAGTGTTCCAAAACGAAAGGGTTTTTGGTACTTGCAGCAATTAAAATGAAAACATCTCTGGACTTTCACCATGCTAAGAAATTGCAACAAGTCCTAATCATGCCATATCATAATCCACAATGCTTAGACTTGGTGTGATGTATGCAACCCACAAAAATGTAGCAACACTAGTGATGTGACTATGCTCGAGTATAAATAACACACATGTCAGGAGTAGAGGTTGCATCAATGCGACACAAGGGGAGCAATCATGTAACTAATCATCATTTCCTTTAAGTGCAGCATTCACCAATATTCTAGCATTTTATTCAAAACAGGGAGTATTTTATTGATCGATAGGGATACTTACCTGGGAGTCCTCCCCAAGCTTGAGTCTTTGCAAGACTTAAGCTTGAATAGGCCGCTTCCTCCATTCTTCTTGTGTCTGCAAAAAGAATGAGAGTGATACAGGTGGCTAGCCCCTATTGGGCTTTGCCGAGAACCTAATAATTTTTATTTTTTTATTTTATTTTTATTATTATTATTATTATTTTTAAGGAAAAGGCACAATTCAAGAAGAGTATAATATCGTATACAGAAGTACTCACCTGGCAGTCCCTCCCCAAGCTTAGCTCTTGCAACTATGTGCAAAGCTAAGCGATTAAATCTTTTATTTGGAAGCACTGGGTCCGCCTTGTTGGTTTCTTCTTGAATTATGTGCCTTTCATGTTGCCTGATGGACTTTTGATTGCTCCCATAAAGATCCTGCATTGGTTAGTGCAAATCCATTCGTCTACATTGCACATATCTCTATAGCTCCATTGATCAACCTAGACACCACGTCTAATTCGATCAATTGTGTAAGAAGAGCAGAGCTAGTTATACTCTCCTTCTATCATGAAAGCATCATAGAGACGTGTGCAATTGATTTATGACTAACATCTCAACCAATACCCATGTATAAAAAGGAGCTTTAAGAGCAAGGGTATGGTCAAAAAGATTTGCAGCTTATTTTCACCAGAGAGCAAGTCAAAGTACTTTGCATTCACAAAGCATGGAATGATTCAGGCAGCATCATTATTTTTTTATTTTTATTTTATTTTATTTTATTTTTTTATTATATGAAAGGAGGGGATATTATGACAAGGAAAACATGGAATAAATATGATGCTTACCTGGCGGTTCCTCCCCAAGCTTAGCCTTTGCAATCGAATGCAAGGCTGAGCTTTTAGATTTCTGCATTGAATATCTTGGATCCGCCACATATGTCTCCTTTCTCCTGTCATACAAATCCAACCTTTCTCTATTTTTTTAAATTTTTATTTATTATTTTTTTGAAACAAATTCCGGGCCTATGATTGGGCGCTCGGATTTTATTTATTTATTATTATTTTTTTTTCAAAATCCCCACGCCTATGATTGGGCGCTCGGGTTCTTTTTTTTTTTTAAAAGCCCGAGGCCTATGAGTGGGCACTCGAGTTTTTTTTTTTTTTAATGCAGCGGGGTGGGATGGAGGGGAATTAAATACGCATATGGATTGAAAAGAAAACAATGCAAATGCGATGGTGATATGCTCAAACAAAATGCAGGTGGATGCTTAGTCTTGCAGCAAATTAACATAACAGATATTCGATGTCAATCAAACATATCTTAAACCATTGCTTCCCCGGCAACGGCGCCAGAAATGCTTGTTGGCGTTTCTTACGCACAGAGATAAATATCAACTCCGCAAGCGCACGGAACACCGTTGTAGCATTTCACCCAGGAGTATTCCAAGGGTATCGTATTTATATTTTCCTCAGGGAAGCAGGCTAAGAATATCATGAATTAACAAGGAAACATCTATTATTTATAACTTGCAAACTAGACCAGAGTAGGGATACATATATGATGGGTGGCAACCAAACACACGCAAGAATTCCATATGAAGATAAAGAGATAGAACTAGTCAACTGGGAGGACAACGAGAAGAAGGGTATCAGCCTAGGGGTTAGCATTTAGTATTTCCTGATAGTCTACAATTACTTGCTTAAGCTTTCATTACAGATACGTTCCTGCATATCGGGGCACACGCATGCCAAGGCAGCAACCCGAGAATTAGGTTCAACTACCTTGGGGAACTACGTGCTATTGACCTCCCTACTAAAACCATCACCCGGACGTGGTGGATTACAGAGACCGGTACGCCTGTCACACGTACTCGCGGCTACCATCCTCCGTGGGGTGTAGAGCAAACTCACGTCTAGAATAATTCCTCGCACCATGCAAGCAAATATCCTAGATAACTTACTCTACGCGTAAGAGCAAGCCAACCATGCATAACAAATCTATGTGGATTGTGTAAGCATTTGCGGTGCAAACAACCCATGCAGATAGACATACCATACACAGACGTGGAACCAACACAGGAATTTCTCTATAACAATTACTTAAATAAATGTAAACTAAAAGGAAAACTAAATTAAATAAATAAGAAAATAAATAAGAAATAATTATATTAAAGAAAGTATAAAAGAAAAGATACACGAGAACTTTACCCAAACTCCGAAGAGAACTCCGGAGCTCCGAGCGAAGCTCTCACTTCTACTCTAACTCCCATGACCAACTAGCCTACTCTAAACTACACAAGTGGAATGATCACATGAGAAGAGCGTGACCCTACATTGGATCTTCTCTTCTCAAGTGTGAAGGTGCAGGTTGGAGTGAGAGGAGGGGTCCTCTATTTATAGTGGAGTTGCCTTGGGAGAGTGGAGAAGGTCTTGGAGCATTTCGTGGAATATTCCCTTCTTGCCGACGTCCTCTGGCTTGGCCGGCGCGTCAAGTGGCTTGTGACCGCCTCTGGAACCGACTGGAGAAAGATTGAGGCGGTTGGAGATTAAGTTGGGCCGGGCCAGGTGTTTGGGCCGGCCGGCCTACTATTTTCTGGATTTCGCCCAATCTTGCGCGAGGCATAACTCCTGCTCCCGAACTCCGAATTGGGTGATCCAAAAGCCCATTTTGACTATCTCGATGAGGGCTTTGACATGGAGGGATCAAATTTGTCATTTGAAATATTATTTCTTGATGTCCAAGTCATTCCTTATTTCTTGCGTCGAATGTTGTCGAGATGTCCAAGCAGGACCTTGTTTATCTTGTGCCTTTTGTATATTTGCTTTTTATCCATAAGTATAAGCACAATTGCACCAATATTTCTATGTACCTTGCAAAACAAGATCACATCCAAAACTTGTGGAACTTTATTAGTTTAGTGCATAAAACATTGGTGCATACCTTTTATTCGCCGATAAGTTGACGGTCATTTTATGATTTAATGGCCGTCAACACGAGTCAAGCTTGCGGCGCCGCCCCGTACAAGCGCTGACGTCGCGCGCGCATGGCTACAGGACGGAAGAGAGCGACCGGGGAGAGAGAGGGAGGGGAGGAGAGATAAGGGCGACGGCGAGAGAAGCCGCGGTGGCGGCTGAGCTGGAGGTAGGAGATGACGGCGCGGCACGGGCTGGGCCAGGCCGAAGCGGGCCATGCTGGGCTGGAGGGAAAAGAAGAAAGAGAGGCCCGCGACGGGGAAAAAGGAAGGAGTAAAAGAGAAGGTGGGCTGGGCCGGCAAGAGGAGAAAAGAAAAGAGAGGAGGAAAGGGAGAGGGCCGGCTGGACTGAAAAGAGAAAGGGATTCGGGCCCAGAGGGAAAAGAGAGAGAAGAATTGGTTTATCTTTTTCTGGAACTTTTGGGGAACTTCAAATTTGAATGGAATTCAAATTTGAAAAAGGGATCAATTATAACAAACAATCCAAATAAAAACAGCGAACCCAAAAATGCATATGGTGATATTTGTGCAAGTTTTAAATTCAGAATTTTAAATTCAAGATGAATTCTCTAGGGTTTAACATACAATTATTTTAATTTGTTGTAAATTTGAAAAGTTCAAATTTTTAGTGGTCTTTAAATGAAGGCAAACACTCGAGCACAGGTTTTATATTTCAAAATTTCCATATTCTACAAAGTTCAAATTATGTAGTTAATTTTATTTTGAAAATTCATGGCAAAGATAAGATTTAGACAAAAATTTAAATTTTGAGTGATTTTTATTCCTTTTCAATTTTGATTCGAAATTTGGGGTGTTACAGATCTACCCCACTTAAAAGGAATCTCGTCCTCGAGATTCGAACGATCTTCTGGATGGTGCAGAACTTGTCTTGCGTCTTCTTGCTTGACGGTGGTAACATACAAAATTTGTCGGAGGCTTCTTGATTTTGCGAGCCTTGATAGTAGATTCTCTCTATCCTTGTGATCCTTGGCACTGCGGATCGATGTATCGAAGTACTTTCTCTTCAAGGTTGTATGGGGGTACTACCCCACTTAAAAGGATCTAACTTGGGTTTCCAAAGATAACGATTCATTGTTGCCCTGCTTATCTTATCCAAAGAATTTAGGCTTTTCTTACTATTCCGTGGATCGCTTTATCCAATGCCTTTATTTCCAAGTTATCCTCAATGGTCGGTGTATTAAGTCTCTTATCCAGCTTTGGGGGTAAAATCTTCTCCATTGGTGTAGCTTGAAGTCCGTTCTTTTCTTGAGTCATGATTTCCAGTAGTAAACATTGGAACGTACAAAACCCTCTATCCCATGTTATTGATTATCCAATCTTACTGTGTTCTCACTTATAGAACTTGGCAGCACTTCCAATCCATCAGGTAGGAGATTCCAAGATAGTGGGTGGACTACCCCACTTAAAAGGGTTTATCTTAGGGAGTTTCATCTTAACATCTTTGAATCCGAAAGAGAAGGGTTACAGGGTTTCCTTTGCAAGCCAAGTATTGTCGCATATATCACAATCACTGAGTGGATGTTAAACATCGTCATTTCATCATATCTTATTCCATAAACCTTTTATACAGTGGTTCACTACAAACATTTCCGAGTACAAAAGTGGCAAGTACAGATTCTACTACTATTCCAGTGACTTATTCCTTCCAGATAGAGATTTGTGGTATCTTGTGTTCATCTTCAATGGTCATTGAGGTGGGGAGCTTCGGTGAATTGGTATGAGTGTCAATGCTGTATTGGTCGGCTTGAGGACAGTCTGCTATGTAGTGTCCTTTCTGCTTGCACAGGTAACATTTCCGATGTCCTCGTGGGGTCTTCATACCATTTCCTGATTGTTGGTTCATGTCCTTCGCATGATGAGTAGCCGGGTTTTTACCATAAGACGAGGATCCGAGGGGCTTCTTGTGCCTTGCTTTCTGGTATCGTCGCCTTCTGCGATGATTTCTTTTCTGGTTCCGAGATTCTTCTTTCTGTTTGAGCCTTTGCACATTGATATTTTGCTCTTGATCCACAATGATATTTTGTTCTCCGTCCATAACGATATTTTGTGCCTGATCTACAACGATTTCCTGTTCTTTGTCGTTTTCCCATTTTGACCAAGCATCTTCAAGTAATATAGTTCGGTTCATCAGAGTATTGAAATCTGGGTAAACATGGGTGACCAGCTGAACATTCAGTCTATGGTTAAGTCCTTTCCGAAAGCAATCTTGCTTTTTCTTATCAGTCGATACTTCTTCTGGAGCATAGCGAGAAAGCTTCATGAACTTGCGAATATACTCTTGCACTGTCATAGCACCTTGTTTCAGGGAACGAAATTCATCCGCTTTCATTTCCATAATTCCTTCCGGGATATGATAGTCACGAAATGCATGCTGAAATTCTTCCCAGCTGATGGTGTCTGGTTCTGCTTTTGCTTCGAGGAAATTGTACCACCATTCAGCAGCTGCTCCAGTTAGTTGATGTGATGCAAACATTACCTTTTCTTGATCATTAGCGTTGATAACATTGAGCTTCTTATCAATGTTTCTGAGCCAGTCGTCAGCTGCCAACGGGTCATCATCTGTGTTGTCGTAGACAGGTGGCCTGAGTTTCATAAATTCTGTTATCTTAGAACCGATTCCATGATTGTTCTGTTGTTCTTGCGAAAGAACTTGCAACAGTTGGGCTTGCATGACCATTACTTCTGCGAAGTTGACTGCTGGTGCTTCAGGAGTCTCATTGCTACCTTGGTTATTATTACCCTCGGTCTCTTGGTTGTTTTCTTCTTCGTCATTGTGACCTGTCTCGTTATCCACGCTATTGCAAACGAAGGGTCTCCTTTTCTTTGCTTTCTGACGTTGTCGAGTAATTGGCTTCTTCCTTTTGTTGGTTCCACCTCTTGTAGTTCGTCCTGCAGGGTCACAATCTTCTGCTGCTTCTGAGTTGTGTTCTTGACAAGTCTGAACTTGGGCGGGCTTCTTTGGCGGCATCCTGGTTTCACCCGCAGGGATTTAGGCAGTGGTTAGGGAAAAAGGTTTTGGTCTTAAGTTGTTGTTAAGCTGCTATCCTAGTTATTTTACTGTTGCTATTGTTATTATTCTATTTAGTTCGATTAAAAGCACACAATCATAGAAGAATAAAGAAGCAAGATCAACAAAATCATCGAATCACACAAACAACGTGATTTATTTGTTGTGGTCTCATGTATTCGTGCTAGGAACGAGGTTTAAGGCTTAAAGGTACGATGACTATCGATTTTTGATCGTCCACAAAACTCGACTAATGGTCCGTTGACCAAAAGAAATTGGGAGGGTCATATGACTTAGTCGGATAAAGAAAAACCGTTGCTCACGTCACTACATTTGGAGGTGCTTCGTTGACTTGATGCTTAGGGTTATCCATGCACATGTAACCATGGTTATTGCATTCAACTAAGGTTGAGATCCAAAATTTATGTTCTTTCCTTGCTCGAAGGTAGCTCGAGGCATAGCAACTCCAATACATCTTGTGCTCTCAAACAGAATTACATTCTCAAAACAATTTGATCATCAGGGATTACAACTTTCTAGTTATCACTAGTGCTTCTGAAGCAACTGTCCTTTATAAACTTCTCATACTGGATCGATGTTGGGGCAATTTGCTCTTACGTGACCTTCTTGTCTGCAGTGGAAACAAAGTCTTGGCCTTTTGATTGGTTTGGTTGAGGTTTCTCTCGAGAGAACCTCTGATGGGAGACTTGCACCACTTGGGTCTTCATGTACATTGGTCAATTGGCGAAGGGTAGGTTCTTCTTTCGTGTCTCTCGGCTTCTTGATCTTTCCACATGTAACTTGATTAGATCCTTGTACTATACACTTTCTCTTCGTGTTGCTGCTCTCGTTGTCGTCTTTGGGTTGCAGGAACTTTAGAGTGATTGGCAACCTTATCACTGATCTTCTTCATTGACTCTTCCAGGCTACTCAACCTTTCAAGTATATTGGTGATGACAGAATGCGACGTCATGTATGCATCATCCATGTTATTCCAAACTCCTTGCTCTTGATGCTTTTCTTTTACTGAAGGTTGAATCTCAGTAGATGGTGCTGAGATCTGTGAGTCCTCATTTATCATATTAGTATCTGCAGTTCTTGTTTCCTTGATTGGTTTGTAGAAGGGGTAATCAGCGAACTTATGTTCGGGGTTGCGGCAGTTGAAACATGTCCTCTTGGTGCCCATAGCGGCATTGCCCTTGTTCTTTCTTTTGGGAGCCACATATGGTTTGCAGTAAACCTGGTATAATGTGTTCTCCACTTCTACAGTCTCGTAGTCGGAGTCGCCCATTGGGTTGAATGTGCCTGTGCAGACTTGGCGAGGTGAGAAGTGACTTCAGCGGTTGGTCGGGAGAAGAACAAGAGATTTTGAAAAGATGGGGAAGAGGTACTATGGAAGATTTTGTAACTAGTTTTGAAAATAGTCATTTTCGAACGCGACAAATCCTAGGTTTTCGTTCTACGGTCAAGTAATGCTCTGATACCAATCTGTCAGACCCCATTTCTGGAATCTACTGTGCATCCTGTATCAGTCCCTGGATCAGTAGCTGATACGCACAAGAACACAGATATGATAATCAAAAGCATACTTCGAATAGATAAATAAATAGGATACCTGATATATGACCCTTAGTGGCGGTACGACAAGGATTAAAACTATCCAAGTACATCCGAACCACTAGGGTGGAGCAGACAGCGGAAACCATGGCCCAACGCCACAAGCAAACTTGAGAAGCAGAACCGAAAACCCAATCGTCGTCGTCATCTATGAAGTCTTCACCTACTAAACCAACGATTGCAAACACGTGAGTACATAAGGTACTCAACAAGCCCTACACTACACAAGGGTATATATATATATGCATATTTGGTCTTAGCAAGGAATAGGCTGTATGGTTCATTTGCAGCAAGCAAATTTTATGCAAGGTTCACTAAAGAAAGTGAAGGAATTCTTAGATAAAACAGAGAAATAACTGTCAATATTTTAGTTGGTTGGCCCTGGAGGAGTATGAAGCATTCCCGCCAGTTCCCAAGTTTTAGTTGGGCCTTCTGACCTCAATAGTCATACCGACCCGGCACTCTTGCCATCACTTCCAAAACACGAGCAGACTACTGCTCACTCACACTTCAAGGAATCATGAAGGTGGCTAATCATATCGAACTCAACAAAGATGCGTCATATGCCGTGACAACGTCCATCCGGATGAATTTTACACTCTGCAGAGGTTGTACATCTTTTCCCACGGGCTATGCACTCTTGTACGGAGAGTAACATAACGCTCAATCCATCTTCTCCGAGTACCACGCACAATGCCACCTACGAAACAACCCAGGGGCTTCTCATGAGACTACAATAGTCAACATGCAGACCCACTGCACATTGATGTGCGGATCACAGGCCAGATCTCCTAAGCAATACAAACTCCGGAGTCTTCTCCTGGTTGCTCGTTTGCGCTACTGCCCTCCAGGTGGATCAAAGTGGTAGATACCAAGAAGGTAGGGTAAGTCCTTCCCATACAGGTTCCGTGGTAGTACGAGAATCATCTTGTTAAAGGTTGAATGAACCGGTTCTTATGTGGCCGGGCAAGCGCCATGTCTCCCACACTAGGGGACTATTACACAATCCATCACACCATCAATCACTTACTAATGGCCTTGCCCGCAATCCAACCATCCCATCACTGTCTCCATCATTATCACCTAACACGGTTGTTCTACTCCCAATCCTATATATCACGCACACCACCAAACTCATTTCACGCATTTGTAAAAGTATATAAGTGAGTAAGGTGTGGCAATGTAGAAACATTGCGAGGGGTCCTAAGCAATCTAGTAACAAGGTGATCGTGCCATCATAGAAATGATGGAACTATCCTAAGGTTACCAAGGTGACAGGTAAAACAAAGGGTAAACAAGGATTTAGATATTAACGCCTAAGTAACAGACATCAATATCAATAAGCAAGTAGGATAGTAACTACACAATCAGTAAAATAACAAGTAATGCATAGTACGAGAACGGCCATATAGGTGCATTGCGAAAAACAGTGGGTTCAATCATGATCAAGGAGAAGTAGAGCTTGCCTGAAGAACGCTATCCTAATCCTTCAATTCTGGATCTTCAAGCTCTTCTGTCGGAGTTGACGTCTTCAAATCCTTTCTTGAAACTTGTATCTTCTGACTTGTCCTTGGGCTTGGGCTTGGATTCTTCAACTCATCCTCGAAGCTTGGATCTTCTAGTTCTTCCTTGAATTCTTCTGGCTCTTCCTCGAATCTCGCGTAAGCTAGTGTATAGAAATGTAACGTAAATAACTACCGCAAAAGAAAATAAAGATCGAAAAGAACCAACAAGATCCAATTAACTGCAATAAGAATCGATAAAACTCCAAGAAGAACGGCTATGTTTATGCAATGCATATTTATTTATGAAAGGTTATTTATTACAAGTTTTAATCATGGCCTTATAAGGGCCATATTCACCTAGACAAACTATTAATTATCTAAGTTCTCTTAAAAGAAGCATGGTGCAGGGTTTGGCATGAAACTTTATTTACTAAAGCCTTAGGGTGAGGATGATGAGATGCACATGCTGCATTGATGGTGATTGCGTGCATATCTATTATATAAACTCTGAGTTATTTCTTATTAAAGAACATGAGTAGTTTTGAAGAGAGGATATGCGAATGCAGATATGTATATACATTTAGACATGCATGCATGCAGTATGGGTTACACAACCTATTGTTTAAAGTTTATATTTTATTTGCAAGCATTGATGAGTTTATTAGCATAACTAAAGTTATTCATTTAAATCTATTATGGTTACATGCATATATTAAAGTACTTGTGCAGCTTATACTTATGCATGCAATGCTGTATGCAACATGCAATATGTTACAGAATTATTTAGCAAATAAACTTTATTTTATCAACAGATGATCCTACTAGATTAGAGATGTTGTTTATTTAAAAGGATAAAGATTTGCATAAGATTTAATGCATGATGGTGCAAAGCTACATGCTGAAGTCATGACATGCATTTACAAAGTAATTAAATAAATGATGAGAGGATAACCTCAAATAACAGCGAATGAAATACCAATAAAATTCTCAAATAACTGACGCCAAATAAAAGAGGTGAATAGATCAATAGACTAGATAAACAGCGAGGACAACATTGGATTAGGTTTGATTAAGCGATAACTGAGCCAGGCTAGGGTTAAAGCTAAGTCGTGATGATAAGAGGTTACTATACTTGAGGTGGGACGATACGACGAGAAGAGATGGAATGGTTCCACAAGAGGGGTTAGGTTCAACACTAACAGGTGAAAGAACAGTTGCGCTATGCGAGATCAGCGAAGAATGATTCGTCGAGATGGGATTTATCGAACGAGGGGAAAAATATGGGGTATTGATGGCTTGCGGATGTGGTGTGGAGCTCCAAGGACAGTACCAAAAGGTACTACGCGTTTCTACGAACGCGTGAGCGCGAGAATCGCCCAAAACGGAGCTCTGATGGAAAAGATATAGGTGTTTAAAGATTCTAGGGGCTTGTTTGTAATTACAGCAAAGTTTCTAGGGACTTATCTATAAAAACAGAAAAGTTCAGGGACCTATATGTAATTAAGGAAAAGTTGAGGGACCTTGGTGTAAAAAGGCAGGGACCAGAAGGTTATTATAGAAAAGTATGGGGGTGTTTGTGTAAAAAGGCAAGGACCTAAAAAGAATTATAATAAAGGTCAGGGGCTAATCTGTAAAATGTACAGGGCCCGGGAATTTCTTGGAATTTCGGAATTATTTTTGTATTGGAAAAGTGGTGGACTGGGTCCACGAAGGTCGTGGACCGGCAGGGGGCCGCGGTCCACCGGTCCACGGTGGACCGGTTACATACCCTGAAGGGGTACGTAATCTGGACCGCCGATCTGGCGATGGAGGGCTGAGGACAGCCGGAGGCAGCGCGCGGCGGCCGGCGACGACTGGCGGCGCAGGAGGCGGCGGAGGATCGCCGGAGATGGCCGAGACGGCGCTCCGGTGGCTCATCCTCGACGAGATCTGGACCGGGAGTGAGAGGATGGAGTGGGGAGCTCACCACGGTGGCTTGTTGACGACGAGGCGCGGCGGAGGAGGCTAGCGACGAGAAGGGGCCGAGCTCGACAGTGGAGCTCGATGGAGCTCTGTTCCGGTGCCCTTCGCGCGGTGCTGAGCAGTGCGAGAGAGGCGCGGGAGTGTGGCGGGGCCAGTGGGGAACAGAGGAGGGTGAGCGCGTCAACGAGGCGACGAAACGGCCGAGTCGAGCTCCTCTCGACTCTAATGGCGTCGCGACGCGAGATTTAGGGTTAGGGTTCGGGAGAAAGGAGAGAGCGGCGCAGAGAGAGAGAGCGGAGTGGCTTAAATAGGCGGAGGAGGGGGAGAAGCTTCAAGGCTAAGGTTTTAGAAGGTCTTATCCGGTCAGACGACGGCGGCGACCTCCTGTTGAGGTCAACAATGGCGGCGGCCTTATCCTCTCGGGTCCGCGCGAGTCAAGCTTGCGGCGCCGCCCCGTACAAGCGCTGACGTCGCGCGCGCATGGCTACAGGACGGAAGAGAGCGACCGGGGAGAGAGAGGGAGGGGAGGAGAGATAAGGGCGACGGCGAGAGAAGCCGCGGTGGCGGCTGAGCTGGAGGTAGGAGATGACGGCGCGGCACGGGCTGGGCCAGGCCGAAGCGGGCCATGCTGGGCTGGAGGGAAAAGAAGAAAGAGAGGCCCGCGACGGGGAAAAAGGAAGGAGTAAAAGAGAAGGTGGGCTGGGCCGGCAAGAGGAGAAAAGAAAAGAGAGGAGGAAAGGGAGAGGGCCGGCTGGACTGAAAAGAGAAAGGGATTCGGGCCCAGAGGGAAAAGAGAGAGAAGAATTGGTTTATCTTTTTCTGGAACTTTTGGGGAACTTCAAATTTGAATGGAATTCAAATTTGAAAAAGGGATCAATTATAACAAACAATCCAAATAAAAACAGCGAACCCAAAAATGCATATGGTGATATTTGTGCAAGTTTTAAATTCAGAATTTTAAATTCAAGATGAATTCTCTAGGGTTTAACATACAATTATTTTAATTTGTTGTAAATTTGAAAAGTTCAAATTTTTAGTGGTCTTTAAATGAAGGCAAACACTCGAGCACAGGTTTTATATTTCAAAATTTCCATATTCTACAAAGTTCAAATTATGTAGTTAATTTTATTTTGAAAATTCATGGCAAAGATAAGATTTAGACAAAAATTTAAATTTTGAGTGATTTTTATTCCTGTTCAATTTTGATTCGAAATTTGGGGTGTTACAGTTAGACGAGGAAATTAACGTTCTGCAACCAACCAAGCAAGAATGCAAGATTAGCTGTATCTATCGATCGACCTCCCTGTGATATTCACACTCGTATATGACGATCACATGGCCGCCAGTGGCTGTGACTCTCGCGTTTGCTGGATCCACGGCTGGCTAGTACTACTTATTATGGATCAGCCACAAGCGGCAGCAGCAATCTCCATGCATATTCCCCTACGCAAGCTCAACTGACACACCAGGCGAGCCCAGCACGAATCTGACACGTCCAGGAAGCAAGCGCCATTCCGTTCAGGCCGCTAGCTAGAATCTAGGGACAGTAATGCAGCTTACTCCAGTAAGTAACTTTTAGCGATGTAGCTAACAATTTTTTGCACTAGTTTTTCCTTATAAAATGTTTTACCATGCGTACTAAGAACACTAGCTTTACGTCGTCTCAGACTAGTACGTACTAGCTACAACCAAAAGAAAAAGGTGATGAGTTTCTCAAAAAGAAGACGAATGCGTCCATGCGACAATATTTCAGCTGGGTGAGCCCATGATCGATGCATGCATGATGCCTCTCCATGTACTGTATATGAGGACATCAAGTTGTGTGTGAGCTCGATCGATGGCTTTAATTTTCTGACGCGTGACCGCCCGGCCAGCACAACTTAGCCGCAAACGGCAAGGTCGTCAGGAGGTCGTCAGGAGGCCGGTTGCTGCTTTACTGCCTCCAAGTTTTGCAAGGGAACAACACAGCATGCAACTAGCTACCTGCTTCTGCTTTACTACTTTGCTTTGCATCTCCCTAGCTCGATCCCTCTCTTTTCTTTTACTGATTCATGGCTACGACTTGTCTTGATATATAGGAGGCGAGGTAATTAACGTCCTGCAAGCAAAGCAAGATACCATGAAATAACCAAGCTGCATCCATCATCTAGAGATCGACACGTCGTATGTGTGTCTGCTCATGATCGAGCGAGAGATCGATTGACACGTGGCGGGTTGTGGGGGCCGCATGCTCTCTGGCGTTAATTGTTGCATGGATCCGCTTATCAGCAAGCCAGACACAGGTAGCTCTCCATCTCCCCCACCCCCAAACTCAACATGAACTCTATCTAATTAATTAGTTATGTATGTAAATAGTTCTACATATTGTATTTAGTACGTGTTCCAGATTATTGTGCTCGATCTGAGATACATAGATTGACGATCTAGCTAGGCCGTATCATACTGGGAGTATGTACATAGCAGTCTTTGCTTCAGGCGTGTATGCCACCTTATCAATTACTCCAACCAGTTATTTCAATGTGTTGGTGTTGCACTCAGCAACCGCAACAGATTAAAATAGGAGCATTATAGTGTCAGCTGAATCTAGCATATCTTTGATATCGTTCATGAAATTAGCATCACATCTTAGGCCTGTAAGCACGTCGTACATAGTGGTTGGCCGGTACATACGTACGTAGCCCTTTTGTGAAGCTTTTCATCTATTCTAATCAAAATTGTATGTGTACTCATGATGGACTGTAGCTATCAAAGTGCATTCTGTATCCAATATTTCTTGGCTGATCAGAATAAAGATGTACTAGATGAATCATATCTTAGCCATCATTCTGATGGATCATCCCTCTTAGCTAGATAGGCACCATTCATTCTGAATTCTGATGGATCAGTAATCAAGAGATTGATCGGTGTGTTGATAAGGTAGGATAGGATAGCTAGGCCGGCCTGTTCGGGCTGCTAAAGATCGAGTATCACATAGCAAGGACTATGACTTGTTTTGCCCAAACAGGTAACGAGCATGCAGGTAGGAAGCTTCGTTCATGCTAATAGTAGTGTGTGTGTGTATATATACACTCGGTGTTTTCACAAATTCAGTTACATAAAGTAACGTTTTAAAAAATTGCGCTTCTTTAGTTAGCCGTTCATTAACGCGGTTAATATGTAAAAATACTTTCTTAAGGAGTCGATCGAGACTGCTCGACAGGGCCAACGATATATGGAGCTAGCTCTTGCTTCTGAATTCTGAAAAGAGCTCATGACGAACGAGTCATCATGCATTCTGATCAAAACGTGTGTAGCGAATTAGCACACATGTCACTCTGCATCCATGCATGGAGTTCACAAGCTAGCTGGGGACAATGCAATGCAAGTGGCCGGCACTCGATTGCATTGGGAGATCGATGATGAAAAAGAGACGACGGCAGGTCAGATCAGAGCACACCGATGCTTTGCTTTAGATGTTTCTTCTGTACCCACGTGTCGATCGATCCTTGGATGGTGATGCAGTTAGGTCAGGACCCGCTACCTTTGCTCGCTCTTTTTATCCCCTCGATCTCGCGCCCTCCTCTCACCTCGCACCTCTTGACAAGGAGCAATTCATGCATGCAGCTACTAGTGCACAGCACATGTGGCGAGCAATGCATGCACGCGAGTCAGCTCATCCATGTGTGGAGGACACAAGCAAGGCATGCATGCATGCTTCCATGATACTTCATTCGCATGGACTCTAATAAACCGATTAGGGACACTACTATCTCTACTCCATCTTTGGTTTTTTTTCTTCCAATCTGTTCGTTCAGACTTCGGACTGTAGTACGTGCTAGCTAGTTGCCTGGGGCAGTAATCTTCAGTAACTGTCATAACAATGCTGGAAGCGAACTGCTAGGTTCATTCTTGATGCATGGCACACTTCATGTGATCGAATGACAGAGACTTGAAGAGCACTGCAAATTAAGCATCAGATGCTGTGTCGTGTGTATATAGCGCATCGACTGCTAGGTTCAATGTATATATATCACCGTGTGAGTTACTACGTACTCCCTCCATACTCACAAAAAAAGTCGTTTAGGACATGGTTTATCCTACCAAGGAGTGATTAATGAGAGAGTATGTTTCCATGTTTGCCCATATTAAATACAAGCGGAGGTCTTCCTTCTCCAACAATTTCTCTCAGTCCGACTGGTTCTCGCCATCAGTCCCGATGCACGACGTCCCTAGTTCGATTCGCTGCGGACTCTGATTTTTTTGCGCCGATGCGAATTTGCACGCCGCCTGTTTTTTTTCGCTTGCGCGTTGCCGCTGCAAATGCTTTTTCTGTCCGTGTAAAATCGTTTCCGCTATGCATGCCGGTTTCCCTCGCGCATGAGTTCTGCTACTCCGAGTAGTACAAAAGCAATCCAAGCCAAGAGTTCCTTTGCACAGTTTGATCTAAACTTGGTTGGAGTCTCGCTGGAACATGCCATCATCGGTAAGGTCTTTCTTTTTTGTTTCATTTGCCATGCAACGTTTCTTTTATGGAGTACTCTTGTTCATTTGAATAGGCCGGTTCAGCGGCTTCAAGCTCTCGTCCATGGAGACTGTGTCGATGGCCTCGTGGGCGAGCGACGCGAGATCGAGTTCGAGCAACGCGAGAGCTTGGGCAAGCGAGAGCGGCGACGCAGGCGAGCGACACAGCTAGCAACGGCGCGCGCGAGCGACTCCGGCGAAGCAGCTAGCAACGGTGCTGCGACCACCTGCGTCTCATCGTCCATGGCCGCGCGCACGAGCGAGCAAGGACCTGCAAGCCTGTGCGCAGGAGACGAGCTCCTGTGGAAGAGAATTAATGAGAGCGCGTGCGCGTGCTGGGAAGGAGAACGAAGGAGACGAGCAGCCGGAGCCGGTTTAATTGCGCGTGCTGCGGTCACCTCGGGAGCTCGCGTAAAACGTCTCGGGAGCACGCGAACGCGAGGGCAAACTCGTCCAGAAGATGGCACCACAACGCAAAACGAACTCTTTTGTGAAACCGGATCAAACTCCAGAACGATCTCCTTTGTGGGTATGGAGGGAGTACATACTTGACGCAACGTAAATTAAAGAAAAGCTACCTAGCTAGCCGCTACGGTTCAAAGCGCAGCAAACAAGGGAACAAGATCAAAAGGGAAGAGGAGCAGCATGCATCAAAAGAAAGAAAAATGTTACTGCTGTAGCTGTTCCTTTTGCCAAACTAGGAAGAGGGGTCCTCCGACCCTGACGCGCTGAGCACTCCTTCTCCGGCTAAGGTATTAACGTCGCCGGCCGGCCGGCCGTCTGGTCAAAAAAAATCTTATCTCATCTCTTTGGCCTAGCTAGCTAGGCTGGGCAAGGGTTGCATCTTGCATGTGACCTCACTTCATCACTTGGTGGGTAGCTGAATGAGACGGATGAATCATGATGCGGTGCATCTGCTAGCTGCCTGATGCAGGAAAAATAACAACGATAATCAGTGTTCATACAATCAGTCCATCGGAGCTAATGATATACTATTTGTTCGAGGGTGCGACACGTCGTGGGTGGTGGGCCTCCTCTCGAGTCATCTTGGCTCGGCTACTTAAGAGAAACACAGCCCTTCCAGTGATCACTAGTCCATCAGTACTGGCGTCCATCCTGAGGGAGTGAGTGGTTTCCTGGCGTCCATCACTAGTCCATCCGTTCGTCCAAAGGAAGCGTCACGATCCTCTCCCAGGCCGGTGAGTCCCGTTGCTAGCCGGACACCTGTTCGTAGTTCCTCTTTTTTTTTCTTCATGTGTTCACTCTGATCAAAGCTTAATTGGAACTGTTTCGATCTAGCAATTGTTAGCTTATCTGTGTGGGATTATTAATCTGCTTTCAAGTTTGTGCGCGTCTCATGTTTGCGCCTCGATCAGATGCTGCTTTATTTCCCATATTTCTTTTGAGAGCCTGCCTGCGCATCAATTTTGTAGATCTCCATGGCCGGTTCAAAGATGAAGAAGGCATCATCGTCCGTGTTTCCGCTGTCCGTGGACGACAGCGTGATGATGCAGCCCGTGTCCGCGAAGAAGAATCCCTTGTTCGTTTCTGTCAAGGTTGCCTGCGTGCTGGCTCTCTTCAGCGCCGTCGTCCTCGCTGCTTGCGCTGCCGACGCACTCATCAACAGCCCTTGCGACCCGGTCGGTAACCAACTTCCTCAACTAATTAGCACTTAGCAGCCTGTTAATTACTTGGTGTTTTCATCGGATCACTTAAATTTTGAGAGATTATAATTCGGCAGGCGAAATCCTCTCGTTGGTGCATCGATCTGACGGACGCGGCAGGAGCCAAGGTGGAGGCCCTCGAGCGCGGGCAGCTGTGGGTCAGTGGGGTTCAAGCGGTCGCTGCGCTTCTGGGGCTCGTCCTCTCCGGCCGCTGCAGCCTGGTCGTCGCCTTCATCGCGCTCACCGTCGGCGCGGCCAACCTCTGCATGGGAGCCGTGGTTGATGCCACCTTCATCACCGCCGCCCCAGGAAACCTCGCCCTCAAGATGGACGCCATCTCGTTCGACGTCTCCTTCGCGGTGCTGGATCTGATTGGCTTCAGCGTCCTCATCCTGGGACAATTTCTTTTAGATGACGAGTAGGGCCCGATGATCTATATATCTAGCTGTTGCTGGAACTGTGAGTTCCCATCCCATCCATGCCCTGCATCTTGCACTAATTCTGCACTAGCTAGTAACTACATAAATACTGATGGTGAATTCTATAGACCATTAATCCAGCTAATCATCGATGATCGGCTCTAGGCTACCAAGTTAGTATATGTTTGTGGACCGGATGATTGGAGACTATAATCTTTATTTGTGGACTGTTAGCTTTTAATTATATGAATCCAGACTATTTTATTCCTTAACAAAGTTGATATATATACCCTTGTAAATTTTACTGCTGTGTTTTCTGGGGTTGAGCATTTTGTGGTGGTGTGAATCAAAGCATGCGTGTTGTATTCCTTCTGCCACTGCTGTATTAACCGACAGGGCAAACAAATCAGTAAAAGCAAGCCACACTGCAAAAGTGGCTGATGACCTTTTGCAGAATTATATTGACCAAATTATCACTCCATTACGATGAAACTTTCCTGCTTTAGACCTAGCTAGCAGCACATGAATGTTTCTCTTGAATTAGCTATCTACTGATTGTGTGTGTATGATGCACTTTGCTCTGCAAGAGAAATGAGGTCGATCCGAGCCACAACTGATGAGTTAAACCAACTGATCCAAATCAAGATATGGAAGGGATGTTTGAACACTAAAATCAATTGAAGGGTACTACTCGAAAAGACGCGCGCATGAGCATGAGACACCTAGTGATGAGAAAGGGAGCGAGACATGAACAAAGACAGTGACCTTACATGTGTAGCTGCAGATATTTCGCCGGGTAGGATAAGGCCCGTACCTTACATTCATGTATGTTAGGTGTGTGACATTTTTTTTAGGAATTGTGTGGTGATGTTGGCACGCTACAGACCGACCTGCATGCATGTTGATCTAGCTAGTAGTTTCATGGGCAAGCTATTATCTTTGTTAGTTATTGTTGACGATGTACTCAAATTTCATTCGCCAAATGTATCGATCAAGTAATTTATCACACTTAGTGATTCTGCTGCGTGACCGTACCGTGTCATCTGGTTAGATGGACAAGAAGATACTAATACAGGATGCTTTCACTACTACAGAAACGTATATCACAGACGGGGCTCAAAGACCATCTCAGACGGGGAAGAAAAACGTCTGTGACTCCGCGTCTGAGATGACCATGGTCTCAGACGGTTGAAATCCCCGTCTGCACTATATTGTCTCAGACGGGTAGAAAACACCGTCTGAGACTAAACCATGTTTCAGACGGGGAACATAACCGTCTGAAGAAACCCATAGTTCCCCGTCTGAATAAACCTGTTCTCAGACGAAGATTGCCCCCGTCTGAACATACTTATTGTTCCCCGTCTGAAATAAATGTCGTCTCAGACGAAAATTGCCTGTCTGAAGCTAATAATGGTTCCCCGTCTGACCTAACCGTCGTCTCAGACGGTGTACTCGCCCGTCTCAGTTAACTTATCGGAAGCCGTCTGATGTGTTGTTGTTTCAGACGGCGCTTGGTTGCAATAAGCCCGTCCGAGATTAGCTGCTCTAGGTAACAAAAAAAAAATGCGGATGCTAGCTGCATGACTCCTGAAACAGGGTCAAATTTCAGGAATTGGGAGCCGACGAAATCACATCTGACAGCACAAGTTCAATTACACATACATGTTCACAGAGAAACAATTATTTACCATCTACATCGTTCACAGAACTTGTCCATCACAAGACAGTAGCAACATTACTAAACTGAATTGATAGGAATATGGAACTCGCCTGCCTCATTGATTATTTCGTTCATTATGAATGCAGCAAACCTTTCACGCATTGCATGTAGTTCTTCCTCAGGAATATTACACGTTGGCACTTTAATATCCTACAGAAATATGGGAGATCACAGAATGTCCAAGCAACAGCTAATAGAGTAACAAAAGATAAATGGTAGTAAGATACTTAGATTACTACTGACCTGAGGCTTTCGTTTTTCAACTTCCTTAGTCATCAGGATCATGTGATAAAGACAATAGAAGCCACACATTTCCCCAGATGGTTGTTGGTGGCACTGCAAGAGAATATATATGTAAGCATATTTATATGTAATCCTGAGAATGATTGAATGATGAATTGTGTGAGACATACCGGGATTTTGAAATCATGGATCAGTTTGGTGTTTGAGCCTTTCGTGTACACCCCCGTATAGTTCTTAACATGCATGGAAAATGATCTACATGAAGCATCCTTCAGTTAGCAAACTGCTTTCATTTAAAAAAATAAATATAGGGAATGTCAAATATAACTTACTCATCAATTACTCGTTGCAACGTTGAGTAGTCACGTTCTGGTCCTTGTAAGGAGGAGTTGAAGTACAACACCTTATGCCACTTTATGATTATCAACACCAAAACCCAATGGCCACGATTATTGAAGGGAAACATTATAAACTTTTTCCTATGAAGGTAGTTAAATGCCTTTAGCAAGTAGGTCACCACAAAATCTCTCCTTGCAGTAATGTTGATGACTGAAATGCATTCACAATCCAGAAATGCAACAGACAAGTTGTTCTTGAAGCATTCTTGTACCATGTGCCTACAAAATTTAAACATGTTCGACACATGACCACATTGCATGGCAACACATTATCAGAAATGGGAAATGCTGAGAGACGCAGGAACTTACAACGTCAAGGCTCGAACAAGTTGCATGTCCAAGCCAGTGAAGTGATAGAGATCAAACAGGTCATTGAAACCAAAATAAATATGGGAGTCTTGTTCTGTCCTGAAGTGCTTTTGTCTAAAGAAGCATGCTATCATGTCTTTGCCATCTCTAATGGCCTGCATATAAACTTTGTGTAGCGCGATACACGAAGGACCTGTGGTGGCAAGCTCTTTTTCAGTCATGAATGGCTTGCCAGGCTTGTACTTCGGATTGGGCTTTGTCCAATTTGATGCAACATCAACTTTGATCTCCTTCGGCTTGTCAACAAGCTGGCCCTTGGTGTCCTGGTTCAGCGTTGAAGCATTCTTCGTCTCGACTTTTGATGCAACATCAGTTTTGATCTCCTTCGGCTTGTCAACAAGCTGGCCCTTGGTGTCCTGGTTCAGCGTTGAAGCATTCTTCGTCTGGACTTTGCCTGCCCCGGAGGACTTGGCAGATGCTTTCTCATCCGGATGCTTGTCAAGCTGGGACTTCTTTTTGCTCTCAACTTTGGCTACACCGGAGGATTTGCCAGGTAATTTCTTCTCCGGCTTGTTCCCAACCTGCCCTTTCTTGCCCACCATTTTGTCTCCGGTCTTGGGCTTGTCCCTCTCAGATTTGTTGGTCTGCCCGGCCCTCTTGGAAATCTCAGCCTGCGGTGGGCTATTTTGTTTGCCCGGCTCAACGTTCAGCAGCTGGCCTGTAGATCCATCAGGATGAGCATCTAAAGGAGGCGGTCGGACAATGATGTGTGACTTCCTCCACTGGATCCTACTAAGCAGAGCTTCCCCTAATGTTCTCATCTCATCGTTGGGACATATAGGAAGGGGATCTGTCTCGTGCCCAGCATGTACAAAATCCACTTGTACAACTGCATACTCTGGGCCTACTAACGCCGTATGACAAACAGTTTGGCCTGGATGTACAAGTCCCCTTGCAACCTCCCGTTGATAACCTCCATGAAAGTTCACTAGGGCACAAGGTGTGGCCTCGTTGAGGGAATCTATGGTATCTGGACCGTCGGCAGCTATGGCCCGTTCATTTGCCACATGGTCCATGTTGACTTCAGTGTCAGCATGAAGGGCAGCCCCACCATTTTGTGAGGCACAACTACTCTTCCGAGCGGTTGCAGGGCTTGGGGTCGGAGATTTTGGCACAATCTGAAGCCCACGAGCCTCAAGCATCTCTTCGAGATCATGAAAGAATTCTTGTTTCAGTTCTTCCTTCAGGTCTGCCTTCAGCTTCTCCACATCAACTTCTGGTGCCCTCTTCCTCCTCTTCCTGTACATGTGACCGTCTTCCGAAAATCCATGCTTCCACCCGACGTAGCTATCAACCCCCCGCACACGCCCAGGGTGTTCGTCGTTCTGCAAGACAAATGTAAGGATGCCGTTTTCCCTGACACCTGCACAAGACCCTTGACCATCTGTGTCCTGGAGCAATTGGTTGGCAGTTTCTGCGACTTGTTTCGTCTCATCACTTAAGAAGGTGATCTCACCATTTTCGGACATGTTGGCCCTCGCTCGCAACCAATTCCTGAGCCGGGGGTCTTTATATCGGTCCTATGGATTTGGAATACCTTTACTTCTCAGCTTCTCATCCTGTGTCTTCCATTTTTCTTCTTGCCCTGCATAGCCCGCTGTGCCCAGGTGGTGGTCGTGGATGTTCTTTGCGCGCAGATTTTTCATTTTCGCACTCAGCTCTAAAAACTCAGGAGAAGTCTTCTGCATCTTGAACCTTTCCCAAACATCTTTTCCTATGTATTTGAACTCACTGAAAGGCTCCAGCTCCGTTAACACATAGTGTTTGATCAAGAAGGACTTGTGGGTTCTCAAAGCATGGGCAATAATCTTATTGGCTTGCTTCATTGCCAATGGCTTCATTTCGTCAGAGAACTCCAAATACGGCTGTACATAGAAATTAAACAGGTCTTCCTTTTCATCATCCCTGAGGCTCTTGAATGATGGAATTAGAAGGTCCACCTTCTCACGAGCAATAAGGCCTCCCAGGTTTCTGAGTCTCTGCCTGGCCTCCTTATCTGTAGGAAACCCAGCAGCATTAATTCTTGCCACCACAACCTTGTCTTCCGGCCACGTTGTGGGTGTTCGTCTTTTCCGTTCACGCCTCTTGGGTGGTGTGTTCATCACAATTTCATCATCAGCATCATCCCCAGCACTGCCATCATACTCATAACTGCCAGTGTTCTTCTCACTGCCGCCTGAACGGTGATCACTGCCTTGATGGTCTGAACCAGAATCCTCATTTGACATCTAGCAAATAAGAATGGTGAATGAGAAAATGCCAGAAGAATGGAAAGATACTATATAAATTAACATTAGAAGCAGCATAGCATCAGCACCAATAAAAGCAGCATAGCAACAGCACCAGCAGAAGCAGCATAGCAACAGAACCAGCAGAAGCAGCATAGCAACAGCACAAGCAACATAGGAATGGCACCAGCAGAAGCAGCATAGCAACGGCACCAGTAACATAGCAATACAAATTAACAGCAACATAGCAACAGCACCAGCAGAAGTAGCATAGCAACAGCAGAAGCATCATAGCAACAGTACAGCAGCATAGAACTATGTACCAATGGAATAAGTACATAAGCAATAGTAGCAAAGACTAGAACATAACGCACAGCATCCATAAGGGAGAAGAAGCAGGAAGAAGATAGCATGCCTTGGCAGACCAGCTGACGGTCGGGGACAAGGACGACGACGAGGACGGCGTACGAGTCAGGGTCGCGCCGTAGGTGCAAGCCGCCCGCGGAGTAGAACGACGGCGACGGGGTCCGCGTGAAGGCCGAGGGGGAGCACAAGGGCACCGACGACGAGGACGGCGTCGGGGACCCGATGACGACGGCGAGGAAAGGGGCCGAGTGGAGAGGCCGAAGAGGACGACGCGCGGTGTCGAGAAACGCGGCGGCGGTGAGTCTCCAGTGGGACGACACGGCGAGCGGCTAGGGTTTGGCAAATGAACGAGCGGCGGCGCGCGATTAGGGTAACGAGCGGCGGCGCGCGATTAGGGTTGGGGAAATTTGTACCGAACGGGGAGCGCAATGACCGTTACGTGGGCCGGCCCGCTTCCGCCGACAGCTCTCTCAGACGGGGTTTCGAATACACCGTCTGAGACGGGGTACTCGATCGTTTTTCCACCACGCGGTATAAAACTGGATCGAGAGGCTTATCCAAGTAATTTCTCATTTCCTCTTCGTCGCTTGCAAGGGCGCCGCGCCGCCGCCCGTGGCCACTCCTCTGAGTCGCTCGCACCGGGCGTGTGCACCCCAGGCAGGAGCAATGGCGGTATGTGTACCCAATTAATTTCCCTTCTAAGCTTAGTTCCCCTAAACCGATCCCCTAGTCTTGTCGCATTGTGTAAGTAGTTCTATATCGAGTAATGGGGCCTACGATTCCGGGCCTCCTCGATATAGAAATTTGATGTATTTTTAGATCCGTAGCAAGGCCATCATGTACGTACGTACTATTTTGTAGCACCCACTAGGCTAGGGAAATGGTCCCCCATATCTTTTTTTGTTAGTGCCCCACTCTCAATTACTTTTTGCCAAATTTAGAGACATGTGCTCCAACTAGTTAGTAATAAATTAACTGCACTAGTTAGTAATAAATTAACTGTTGTCGTCATTCGTGAAGGGTTGCCCGATCTGTCTAGACAAGTCTTGTCATGGGGAAGAGGTTGCTCAGTTCGACAGATTTGTCGACAGATTTGTCATCTCAGCAGATGCCTGGCCTATGGACAGGGCTGTAAGTAATTTTTTTCCAAATTTCTAAGTTTTGTATCATGCATATTTAATCTGAATTAATTGTTCAAGAGGATGAGGTATGTTACCTGTTTCACAGATTGTCCCCTGCAAAGTAAGGGTTGCCTTTAATAATGTGGTTGGGGACAGCTTTGAGATGGTCACAGAAGAAAGTCTTCGCTACAATGTATCAGTTGTTAAGCATGGTTCGAGGACTATTCTAAAGGGGGAGTGGTCTGTATTTGTTGATCATCATGCCCTCAAATCTGGTGATGACTCAGTTTTAATGACGTTCATGGCAAGATTTGGATCATTTGGATGTCTTCCTTTTGACCGTGATGGAGACAACAGGTTTACAGCCCTTACCGAAGGTTAGGTTCTGTTATGTCATTTTCAATGCAAACTCCTTTTTCTTCATGTTTTAACTTTAACAAACTAACCATAATGATATGCAGCTGAACAAACTTATCAGATCTTCTCTGGCGCCTTCTTTACTCGGAGAATGTCAGAGATCACAGAAGATGAGTTGACGAGGCTGCTGCCTAAGCTGAGATGCGCCAAGATGTTCACAATGACGCCTCTTGTGCACAGGCTTAGTGCCACAGATGTTGACACATTTGTGCTGGTAAGTAATCATATGGCAGAATCATTATAACTTGACATTTTAGTGCTTTTATTAAATTGTAGGAACCTTATTCTTTACTTTCAGAAACTGAGGAGGAGCCTCACTGAGAAGCTGAATCTGCAAGCAGATGAAGGGATCATTTACTTTAAAGTGCTTCATGAGTCACGTAGCCACGATGTCAGCTACAAGATCATGACTGATGGCCGTGCTTCGTGCCAATGGAGGGAGGTTGTCGAGGGACACCGGCTTTGTGTAGGCCAGCTTGTAGTGTTTGCTGCAGCCCTGGAAAATGATGATCCCACAGTGTTTCTTTGGGAAGTCTGAATGTAGTTTCATTTTGTTTTGCTAAGGACCAAGTGTTAGCTTAACCACCATGGACTTGCTGACAAGTGGTGGTTCTACCGTAGTTTGGCGGACCAGCTGTATATATTTATGTTCTATCAACTGTTATGTTGTGACCCATGAAGCCAATTATTGTATATATTTATGTGGTATCTGTATCTTCTGTATGTTGCATTTAAATTGTGATCTGTTATGTTGTGAACCATGAAATCAATTTTGATAAGAAACTGCTCCTCTTAATATATCACAGACGGGGATTAGTAACATACCGTCTTACATATTTGCAATACTCAGACGGTGTTTCAAAATAGAGCGTCTGAGAAACTTTCCAGTACTTCAGACGGGGCTATATTGAAAGACCGTCTGACGTAGCTAGTTCATTAGAAGACCAACCCTGTTTAGTAACATACCGTCTTAAATATTTGCAATACGCAGACGGTGTTTCAAAATTGAGCGTCTGAGAAACTTTCCAGTACTTCAGACGGGGATATATTGAAAGACCGTCTGACTTAGCTAGTTCATTAGAAGACCAACCCTGTTTCACTGTTTGGTCACCTTCAGACAAACGGCATCTAGCGGCTGGGGTACGCCGCCGCGACCGCGCGCCCTCCCCCCCCACGCGCCGTGCCGCTTCTGGCTCCGCGCCGCGCACACAGTCCGATCCGACGCCGCGGCAGCTTTCCCATCTTGCTGCGCGCGCCCGCCGCGCGATTCCTTCTGTCGCAGCAGGTATGTCATGCAACATCCAACATCGATCCCTTTACTCCATGAAATATGTAGGTTTCTTTCCATGTTGAACTAATGATTCACTGCATTGCAGATGGATCGTAAATGGATGTACCCTGCCAACCGTGCATGTAGCGAATTCGTCTCTGGTGTGGACGAGTTCATCGCTGCTGCAGAAAGGTATAAGCGGGACTACAAGTTGACCTATTTGTGTTGTCCATGTTTTGATTGCAATAACAAGAGAAGATACAGTGAGTCTAGACATCTCCATTCACACTTGATCATTCGTGGTTTCAAGAAGAATTATGAAATCTGGAACCAACATGGTGAGGAAGGAGAGAATCCGGGTGAAATGGATGAAGCTCGCTTGGATGGCAGGGTTAATGAAGGTCAACAAGATGATAGAAGCCAAGACGTCCCACATGTCAGTGTGGATGAAGGAGAACTTCAGACCGAAGGCAATGACGAAGCCATTTGCAGTGATGACTTGGTCGATGTTGCTCATGATTTGGATCAGATGATGATGGATGGCATCGAAGTTGACGACCAATATGGTGAAGGCGAATTTGCCAAGTTCAAGGAATTGGTTACAAACTCGAAGACCCCATTGTATCCAAATTGTGAGAAGGAGGAGTACACAAAGTTATATTCGGTGCTCAAGCTTTTGCAGTTGAAGGCAAAATATCGTTGGTCTGATGTTAGTTTCAGTGCCTTTTTGGAGCAGGTAGGCGATATGCTACCTACGGGCAACGTGTTGCCGAAATCAACGTACGAGGCCAAGAAGATCATTTGTCCATTGGGGTTGGACATAGAAAAAATACATGCTTGTGTCAATGATTGTGTCCTCTTTCGTGGCGACAATGCAGCGATGACTCAATGTCCAGAGTGTGGAACCTCTCGCTACAAGCGCAGAAATGATGGGGGGGACAGTAAAAGGAAAGGTCCTCCTAGGAAGGTGATGTGGTACTTTCCTATAGTTCCTCGCTTGAAGCGTTTGTTTGCGAGCAAAAAGGATGCCCAATTGATGCGTTGGCACAGTGAGGGGCGTAAAGATTCTGAATACTATCGTCACCCAGCGGATGCAGCTCAATGGAGGAACATAAACACCAGATATGGGTTGTTTGCATCGGAGTTGAGGAATATTAGGTTTGCTTTGAGCACAGATGGAATGAACCCATTTTCAAATATGAGCACATCACACAGCACATGGCCTGTTGTCCTCACCATCTACAACCTTCCACCCTGGCTTTGGCACAAGAGAAAGTACATGATGTTGAGCACTCTTATATCCGGTCCAAAGGAGGCCGGCATCGACATCGATTTGTATCTCAGACCATTGGTGGATGATTTGAAAATGCTTTGGAATTCTGGAGTTGAGGTTTGGGATCAGTATAAGCGTGAGTACTTCACCCTCAGAGCCATGTTGTTCTGCACCATCCAAGATCTGCCTGCACAACGTAACTTGACGGGACAACGTAAAGGAGAGAATGATTGCCCACAATGTCTAGATGACACGTCGAGTAGGTGGTTGAATAACTCAAGGAAAAGGGTATATATGCGTCACCGCCGGTTTCTTCCAAAGTCTCATGCATGGAGGAAGATGAAGGAGCAATTTGATGGCACACACGAGAAAGCGGGACCTCCAAGGCATTTCAGTGGGGAGCACATTTATAATCAGGTGAAGGATATGCCTGTTGTCCTCGGCAAGCGAAAGCGCACTTCTGCATCTGATGAGATACCCATGTGGAGAAAAAAATCCATATTCTGGGAGCTCCCTTATTGGAAGTACTTGGATGTCCGTCATACCATCGATCTCATGCATCTCATAAAGAACGTCTGTGAGGCAATCCTTGGTACATTTCTGAACATTAAAGGAAAATCAAAGGATCATGGAAATGCACGAGCAGACCTGGAGGAGATGTCACTAAGGCCTGAGCTTTGTCCCGAGGAATCTGATACGAGACTACCCACAAGTTGTGTCACTCTGTCTAGGAATGAGAAAAAGGAATTGTGTGAGTTTCTTAAGAGTGTCAAAGTTCCCACTGGTTTCTCATCCAACATTGGGAACAAAGTGTCGATGACTGAATTGAAATTGGTTGGCACAAAGACTCATGATTGTCATATATTGATGACAATGCTTCTTGCAGTTGGAATTAGGAATATCTTGCCTGATGATGTTCGAGAGGCTGTTATGAGCTTATGCTTCTTCTTTAATGCAATCTCTCAGAAGATCATTGATCATGCATCATTGGACCAGCTTGAGAAGAATGTAATGAAGACTCTATGTCTCCTCGAGGTGTACTTCCCACCATCTTTCTTTGATATCATGGTACATCTGATTTGTCACCTTGTCAAGGAAGTTAGGTACCTCGGCCCTGTTTTCCTACACTGGATGTATCCCTATGAAAGGTACCTAGCAATTTTGAAGTCGTACGTAAGAAACCGAGCTTCGCCAGAGGGCTGCATTGTTCAGGGTTATTCTACTGAGGAGGTGGTTGAGTGGTGTGTTAGTTATATTGATCCAAACAACTCCATTGGTGTGCCAAAGTCCCGGTACGAGGGCAGGTTGTCAGGGAAGGGCACTCTTGGGAAGAAGTCAATAATTCCAGAATTGGACGAATATAACAAGGCTCATTTTCATGTTTTGCAACAAAGTGACGTAGTAAGCCCATATATAAAAAAGCACCAGCTGATGCTAAGAAAAGAGAACCCAGAGCGCGGCGAAGCATGGATAGCGAATACACATATGGCCAGGTTTAACATTTGGTTCAGAGATGAAATAAAGAAGTCAAGGTCCAAGACAAGCAAATTGCTTCAAAACCTTGCCAAGGGTCCACTGCACACAATCATAACTTACCAAGCATATGAAGTAAATGGATACACATTCTACACCAGATTTCAGGACGAAAAAAGTGCGAACCAGAACAGCGGTGTGCGTATAGATGCTTATGACAACAATATGCACAAGGCCGCGTACTACGGACAAATAGAGGAGATATGGGAGCTAAGGTATGTGGGCTTTAAGGTGGCTCTGTTCAAGTGTCGGTGGGTGGAGGGAAAAAGAGGCGTTCTCAAGGACAAATATGGTTTCACCACTGTTCATCTGGAAAAATCTGGATACAAGCAAGAGCCATTTGTTCTTGCAACACAGGTGTTCCAAGTGTTCTATGTGCTGGACATGGCAAAAAGGGCACGACGTGTGGTTCTCCCAGGAAAAAGACGAATTTTGGGAGTTGAAAATGTGGTGGATGAGGATGAGTACAATCAGTTTGATGAAGTTCCTCCCTTTGCTACCTCCTCGGTTGTTCCTGACCTATATCCAACTAACAAAACTCCTTATGTTCGAAGAGACCATAAAGAAGGGATACTTCGACAAAGGCGCCGTCCAAAAAAGAAAGCACAGCATCAATGAACTGCCGCATTAAGTAATGTGGTTTCTAATATTTAGCAGCCATTTCTTGTAATGTGGTTTCTAACTATTGTGGCTGCAAGACTACTTTTATTTAGCAGCATCAAGTGGTTTGTAGCTATTGTGTCTGGAAAACATATGTACTATTATCTAGTTTGTGTGAATCTTAATGTGTGCTTTGTCGAAATCTGGTGTTTTAAACATTATTGTGTCCTGCAAGACACATTTGCAGCTAGTTTCTGTGAAATGAATCTCATTTATTGGTATGTTGTGAAAGGAATACCCCTGTTAAAATTCAGACCTATACTTCTGAATGAAAATAGTCATACTGCTGCGAACGATAACTTAGACGGTGATTACTAGTTCCCCGTCTCAAAAGTGAACAGATCTGAGACGGTAATTAGTAATCCCCGTCTGAGAATATTGTTTCAAATAATCCCCCTAGTCTTTTTTGTCTTTTTACCAGTATTCCTTCAGACGGGGAATTAGTAATCCCCGTCAGACGGGGAATTGGTAATCCCCGTCAGACGGGGAATTACTAATCCCCGTCTGAGAACATGGTTTCAACCAATCCCTCTTACTAATTCCCCGTCCTTGCAAGAATCGCTAATGGAGGCGCTAATGGATGGAGGCGCTAATGGAGAAGCCTCCCGAAGCCGCTCCTGTTCGTCGTCAACGGGCTTCGCTTATAAACCCTATCCGTACCTCCTCTCCTCTCCGCTCCGCCGCTATCCGTACCTCCTCTCCTCTCCGCTCCATCCGTCCGAGCCGACGGCAAGAGGACGGGGTACATCCGTTTCACCCAGGCAGCACTCCTCTCCTCTCCTCTCCATCCGTCCCAGCCGACGGCAAGAGGAGGGTGTAGATGCGTTTCACTCCGCCAGACGACAGACCTCCGAAGTAGATCCGTTCGGCAGATCTACCGGCATCGTGGTGAGTACTAGCTAGTTGCCTGTTTCCATATTTTGTCAGTACGAGGTGCATCTTCGTTGGATCTGTCGCTTGTGTTCTCGAAGTGTTTCGATTAGGTTTGCATGTCGTGTTAATTTCGATGTGTTAATTACAGTGTTTGTCCGTCCAGGCCACACTGGCAGGTTCGTCCACCGGCTGCTGCTCTCGACCCGAAGCCAGGCAGTACTTCTTGCGGTCAAGACGGCCCCCGCCTCCATCCACGGCAAGTATATATGTTTCTGGTCCACATATTGTTGATAGCACGGTCAAAACTCCGAATTACTTTATCCTTGTTAAACTGAAAACAGAATGGGGTTGCTCATTTGTTGTAGCAAATAAATCGTGTATTGAGTCGTTGACAGCAGTTTGGCTGCTACGGTCTAATTGAAAAACTGGGCACAGATGGATCGTCCGCGTGCAAATTGGGACAATGAGTCTACGAAAATGTTGCTTGACCTTTGCATTATTGAGAAGAGATCGTATAATTTCAACTCTAGAGGCCCAACCATGCGGGGATGGGCCAATATTCACGAAGGCCTGAAGTCCAAGATAGGTCCCAGATATGATGATAGGCAAATTAGATGCAAGCTTCAGACCCTGAAAAAGGCATACAACACCTGGGTGCACCTTCAACAGAAGCAGACTGGTCTCGGTCGTGACCCAAACACTGGCGCCATTTCAGCTGATGTATCCTTCTGGAACCAACGCCGGGTATGTTCTGTCACCATGTCCTTCAGTCATATTATTTGTTATACATAGCAGTACATCAACTATTTTTTATTTGTCTTGACTGCAGGTGGGCAATTCCCGTCAGGTGGATCTTGGGAAACCTCCCCTCTTCCTGTAGGAACTCAGCGAACTGTTTGGGAGGACACCCAGAGACCGGGGCAGTTTGATTTGCGCAGGTGGTGTGGCGCAGAGTTCGCTGAATGATGGCAGCGCTCACATTCCACAATGGAATGCTGGCAGCGCTCACTTTCCACAAGGGAGCGCAGGTTTTGCGGCGCCGTGGTCGCCGTGGTCTCAGAATGATGGCAGCGCTCACATTCCACAAGGGAGCGCAGGTTTTGTGGCGCAGTGGTCTCAGAATGATGGCAGCGCTCACATTGCACAAGGGAATGCTGGCAGCGCTCACATTCCACAAGGATGCACAGGTTTTGTGGCGCAGTGGTCTCAGAATGATGGCAGCGCTCACATTCGACAAGGGAATGCTGGCAGCGTTCACATTCCACAAGGGACTGCTGTAAGCGCTCACATTCCACAAGGGTGCGCGGGTGGTGTGGCGCAGTGGTCTCAGAATGCTGGCAGCGCTAACATTCCACAAGGGACTTCTGGCAGCGCTCACATTCCACAAGGGTGTGCAGGTGGTGTGGCGCAGTGGTCTCAGAATGCTGGCAGCGCTCACATTCCACAAGGGGCGCAGTGGCCGCTGAATGCAGCTGGCAGCGCTCACTGTCACCAAGGGGCTGCAGCATCTATGCAAAGGTTTTCGTCCCGAGAATTGGAGGCCGATAGTGCACCGAGGAATAGGAGTAGTACTGGCTCTTTGGAAAACTGTGTCCAGCAGTTGACCACTAGCGTATGCAAGCGATTGCAGCGTCGATGGAAGCCTGCGCAAGAGGAGATGAATCACGTGTTGGAGGTGTTGAAGAACGATGGCATCGAGGAGGGATCTGAGCTTTACTGCCAAGCTACGATCATATGCAAGGAACCAATGTATCGTGTGGCGTTCCTCCGGATCACTAAACCAGAGGCTCGCTTGAAGTGGATCAATTACATGTGGGCGCACATGTAGTCCGGGTAGTTGTGGTTCTGATGTGTTCTACTTATGCTCTGTATTGGTCGTGTACTCTTGTCAAACTTAAGCATGTTGTTTTAATTCCGCGTGTCAGTTATGTATCCTGTGCCCTGAACAATGTGTAATATGTCATGAATGTGTTATGGTATAATTCCGAATAAATATTACTGCTTACCTGCGGTAAATATATAGTTTGTGGTTCCTTTGTGCTTAAATAAATTCAGTGCTAAGTTGTTGACTGTGCTGGTTGCAGCCCAAGGCTGAACACAGTGGACAAAGGAGCAGGACACGTGCATCCAGGTGGATAATATTGCCGAAAGGTATGCAGCCACCTTGCATTGTCTTGCTGACTTTTGTTTGTAAATAGTTATACATGCCCTGGACAGCTTGTAAGCTCTTCGACTGATGCTAATAATATATGTAGGATGTCCAACCCCGAGGAAGCAGACAACAGCGACACTTCGAGTGATGCTAGCTCCATCATCTACGGCCTTACGGCCTTGGGAGCCGCTAGTGCACTATTGGGAGCATCAATGAACAATGGACCATTGTGGGCTCCCCCACTCCCGTTGCCACATGTCACCGGACGTCAATGGGTTCAACAAGTTTTGCAAGAACCCGCGAGGAGCATGAGGAACTTTCGTATGTCACCTGAGGCCTTCCAATATCTGCATCAGTTGCTAGTTGTTAATCATGGCCTGCGATCTACACAAGAGGTTGACTCGATAGAAGCTTTAGGAATGTTCGTCTGGGCTTGTGCTACCGGTCAGCAAACAAGTCAGATCATGGACACATTTTCGCGTTCTATGAGCACAGTAAGTACAAAGATGGCTGAGGTCGCAGAGGCCATGTACTCCTTCTCCAACAGAGTAATTGGTCCCAAGGACCCAACCTACACAACAATTGGTCCAGATATCGCCAAGTATTCACCCTACTTTGATGGATGCATAGGTGCTTTAGATGGAACTCACATTAAGATTATCACTGATAGGGTGTCACGTTTGGACATGATGAATAGGATTGGTCTCACAACCTATAATGTTTTAGCAATAGTGGACTTCACAATGCGGTTCTTATTTGTTGGAACCGGGAGTGCGGGGTCATGCAATGACTTGGATGTCCTAAGGGATTGTTCGATGCAGCGAAGTTACCCACATCCACCAGCAGGTTAGTATTTTTGTTGATGGATTGGAAGGCACAAAATTACAATTCCTATGTGTCACTAATGTTATATGTTACTAATAATGTTTTGTAGGAAGGTTCTATCTCTGTGACACTGGTTATGAATTGAGACAAGGATATTTGACGCCATATCAGTATAAAAGCAAGCTATCACATATTAGAAAGCTGCAGGCGAATTTTAACAAGCAACATTCAATCCTTCGCATGTTTGTTGAAAGGACAATTGGGGTGCTGAAGAAAAGGTGGCACATATTAAAGGAAGTTCCGTTATGTGCGAGAGATATTCAAAACAAGATCATCATTGCATGCTTTGGTATGCACAACTATTTGCAGTCCTTTGCTCCACCAGAACTACAGATGTTTGCCAATCCTCAAGTTGTGAATTTTGTGGCACACTACTCTGGTTCTAATATAGAGGGTGTGCGAAATTGGATTGCTCAAGGACTAGGCGAAAGACTTTAGTGTTGTGGTATGGCACCTTCGTCAACATACCAACAAATTTGCTTACTCACTTCTTACCAATACTTTTGCTGTTTCACTAATCATTAGTGCATACATGCAGGTTCTTAATGATTATTATTAATGAGGCCTGGGTGTTTCATGCATGTGTTGTTGAGGATGGCTTCACCAAGTATATATGTGCATGTTGCAGCATACGTAGCCTTATATATGTGCATGTTGCAGCATACGTAGCCTATTTAGTATGTTCACTTTAGTGTTGTGGTATATAACCACTGATGGCTAGCTGTATTTGTTGTGCCATATGTTGTATTGTAACGAACTGATATTTGTGTGGACATAAATTTGTGTGGACATGTGGTTATATTTGTATGGACATGTGTTGTCATTTGGCACGATCTGTCGTCTGTATTTGTTGCGTTAAAGGATTTGAAGTGCCATTAAGACTGTTTGTAACTGGCGCCATTTGACCCGCAATGCAGTTTATAAGCATGTTGAGCAACTGGATGTGTTGCCGCCAAATTGAGATGGATTGTACATGTTTCTAGAAATATTCAGACGGGTAACACTTAAACTCCGTCTAAGATAACACTTTTTCAGACGGTAAATTACAATTCCCCGTCTGTACATTTCTGTTCTGCTAGATATGGATTGTTCATGAAATGTTTCAGACGGGTAACAATTAATCCCCGTCTGAGTTAACTCTGTTTCAGACGGTAATTTCCTATTCCCCGTCTGAGATATTCCTGCTCTGCTCCTGTGCTACTTAATGTGTCTTGCATGTTTCGTTGTAATTTCTTTATAAATGAAGAACGTACTAGCTAGTTTTCTTCAATGTCATGTAAATGGAGTTAAAAATTTTGTTATGTTAATTGAATTTAACATATGCTCTGTGACAAAATGGATCTTTTCCATCAAAATTTGGGAATATGAGATAAAAATTATATTATTCCATGACACTAATATATGTCTAATTAATAGTCATTTGATGCGATCCGGAGATTAAAAACTGAATGAAAGTAAATTAACTAACTAAACTATATTAGCTTTGATTTCCATCGGCTTGGCAAGTTCTGCAGAGATGAAAGCGTCGACTGCAGCGTAGAAGAGTTGGTCCTGTGTCAAGTCCTCCCGGTCCCAGTCTTCATGAACCTTTTTATTCAACTTGTGATCCATGTTTCCTCTCAATAGCACTTCAACTAAAGTCTTTAGCGCTGGCCTTTTCCCCTTACTCCCAAAGCCCATCCTTATGCCAATCTTCTGTAAATCGACCCAGTTCCGCACATAGAGGCCATGGTCATCCGCCAACCTCTCGACGTCTTCAGAGATGTCTGCCCCGAGGAATTTGCAGTGAGGGCACCCCAGGAATTCAGCCAGAATCACGTCGTAGATGTTGTACTCGGTGCGGTATATCTGGAACACCAGACAGCGGGTACCGACGCAAAGCTGTAAAAGGGCCGTCTTGTACCGCCTACGGAAGAGTCTTTCATAGACGAGCCATTCGGTGTCGAGGCCGACGAGAAGGTGTTCGCGATGGTCCCCGCGAACCTCTTTGATCCAGTCGTACACAGCTTCCCACGACTTCGTCACCGTGGTCTTGATCACCGTGCCGTTGAATAGTATGTCGTGTTCCGTCGTCACCATGGCCGCCGCGTAGTCGACGGCGGCCATCGTCTTTGCCATGGTCGTGCCCACCGCGTCGTCGACAGTCGCCGCCTCCATGGCACCAGCCGCATCGTCGACGGGCGTCGTCGCCTTGGTCGCCGCGTCGTCGAGGTTCCTCCTCTTCGCCATGGCCGCCGCGTCATCGACGGTCGCCGCCGCCATTCCCTCCGCGTCGTCCACGGTCGTCATCGCCATGGTCGCCGCGTCATGGATGTTCTTCCTCTTCGCCATGGTCGCCCCGTCGAGGTCCTTCGAAGGAGAATTCGTCGTCGAGGGCAGGTCGATTGTCGCGGCGAGAGAGGTAGCGCGCGCGGCGGAAGCGAACGGCCGGGGCGGGGAAGTTTTCGATCGATCGATGGAGTGGGTTGTCGTACGTACGTCGTCGTCGCAATTTATATACAGTGAGGGTGAATGCCATCAGTCGCGTCGCGAATCGACTCGCGCCCCGGCGGAATTGAGGCTTCGCGGCCGGCCGGAATCGACGTCTCGTCTGCGCCGAAGAAATATATATATTAAAACAGAGCATTTACCTCTATGCGGTTGCCATTATTTATTCCGGCTTCTCGCGAAACGTTGCGTCGCGCGCGAAATGAATCGGTGCGTCTCCGTCCACACGCCACGCACGGCCGTTCGTACCCGGCCGCCGGCATGCAAATTAATTCCCCGGCCGGCCGGTTTGCAAGCAGCCAAATTACGACGGGGGATACACACAGACGGGGGAATGCCGCCACAAAATCACCGTCTGACAAAATCTCTCAGACGGGTAAACCACACAACCGTCTTAATTGATGCACACTCTGAGACGGGTAAATCTCCCTCCACAGAAACACCGTCTGAAAAATTTACGTCAGACGGTGAACATGTAGCCCCGTCTGAAAGGATGTATCAGTGGACGGCCACAAAATATCTCAGACGGCTGAAACTAACACCCGTCTGACTTAGTTCTGTCTCAGACGGTGTTATTACTGCCGTCTGAAACGTCACGTCTGTGATATTCGTTTCTGTAGTAGTGTTTGCATTATGATTGTTGGAGGTATATATAGCTTCATTTGGATTCGATCTAATAATTCAAAAGGACATGCGAGATGTCAGCGAAAAGTGATGGATCATATAGAAAGTGAGTGATTTATTGTCTCATCCATTCGCTTCACCATGATGAAACAGAAAGCTGCGTCGAGCGTGCCATGTGCATCCGTGAACGCAAGCACACCTGCTGAGACGTGCAGAGACTCTTGCATGTACTTCATGATCAGTTATGAAGTATGGCTTAACCTTTGTAGTATAGTTAGTATAAATTGACCTGTTACTCCTGGATGTCCTGATTTTTACTGCTAAAATTAGTTGGTAAATGTATTTAGACCTAGCTAGAATGCATGTTTTTTCTCGATGATGGTCGAATTAGCTTGCCAAGATCAGTGCATGATGCACTTTGCTCTGCAGGATAAATAAAAATTAATGATGGGAGCTACTGAAATGAGACTCAAATGAAGATGTGCATGAAATGGCAACTCCACCGAAATGAATTCATGGAATAGTAAGTACTATGTGTTTTCTAAAAACGCAACATGGTGTGGAGTCCTCGGAAAGAAAACGCGTGCATGCAATGCATCCTCATCTGCATAGATTTGGCAGGGTAGGATATATGGGGCCCTAATGAGTACTACTTGAACGAATTTAAGTATACTCTTATATTTAGACTACTGTTGTGTGGATGCAATATGAATCAAGAGCGCCGGCGATAATTAAGATGAGAGCTATATTACCTTTTTGATTGGAAAAAGGCTGCTAGCTACTAGTCGGAAGTAGAGTTTAGCTACTTGAGAAGGTTGTTTCGGTTCTTTCAGAAAAACAAAAAAGGTTGCTTCGTGTTCAAGTAGCCCTATGCCAGAATCCTGAGTTGGAGATGCGTCTCAAGCCACATCGGAGACATATGCTTTTTGCATATCCAAAATTTCTGAGGTGTACAGCTCGGGCTTCACTTTGGAATCGATCTATAGCCTTGCACTGCATTGTTCGGCAGACATTGTTCGCTAATATCTAATGCAAAAAGAGATGCACGAGACGCGATGTCGGCGAAAGTGATGCACCATCATATCGTGATCGATGCTCCGGTGCATCCGCGCTGAGTGAACCACGTGTGCCACGCAAGCTCCTACTGAGACTCTCTACCTTGGTCACGGGCGCTCCCCTGCAGCCTCTGCACGCTGCTGCGATGCTCTCAACAAGCAATAATGCAGAGTGTTACCAGAAATACACTAAAGCTATAGCTACGGGCACACTGGCGTTGCTGTTCCTGTTGCTGTTGCTGTTGATATTCGTGAAACTGAGAGTGAGTGCGACGAGAGCGAGATGGTCAGATCGATGGAGCCCTTGTTGTATATAGTTGTGCTCATGGATTCCACCACTACCTACCGACCTGCCTGTTGCCTATCATGCTAGTACTAGTTAGCTTCCTGAATCCAGACTTTTTTTTTTTTTGAAACGAATCCAGACTATTTTATTCCTTAACAAAGTTGATATATATACCCTTGTAAATTTTACTGCTGTTTTTTCTGGGGTTGAGCATTTTGTGGTGGTGTGAATAATAGCATGCGTGTGGTAGTGTTCCTTCTGCCACTGTTGTATTAACAGATGGGACAAACAAATCAGTAAAAGCAAGCCACGCTAACTTATGCGCAAAAGTGGCTGATGACCTTTTGGAGAATTATATTGACCAAATTATCACTCCTTCATGATGAATTTTTTCCTGCTTTAGACCTAGCTAGCAGCACATGAATGGTTCTCTTGAATTAGCTATCTAATAATTGTGCATACATGATGCACTTTGCTCTGCAAGAGAAATGAAATGGACGTCTGAACACTAAAATCAATTGAAGGAGTAGTAAGTTGGTGTGCTAAAAAACGCATGGGTGTGAGGACTACTCGAAAAGAAAACGAGTTCATGAGCATGTGACGCCTAGTGACGAAAAAGGAAGCGAGGTATGAACAAAGGCAGTGACCGTGCATGTGTTTCTGCAGATAATTGGCAGGGTCGGGTAAGGCCCATGCCTTACATTTATGTTAGGTGTGTGGTGATTCTTTTTTAGGAAATGTGTAGTGATATTGGCACGCTATAGATTGTCCTGCATGCATATTGTAGGGCCTAGCTAGATAGTTTCATGAGGAAGCATGATATACAACTGTAACATCTCAAGTTATTAGTTACTGGTGATGATGTACCCAAATTTTACCAAATGTATCAATCAATTAATAATAAGCATACTCAGTAATTCTGCTGTGTACGTTACCGTACAATGATCTCAGGATTTTTATTGTTTTTTTGCGACTGACCTTGCACAATCAAGAGCTACGTGGGCTGGTCTTTAACGTCAGAATTGGATGGACAAGAAGATACTAAATACAAGATGCTTTGCATTATTATTGTTTTGGAGATATATCGAAGTGATGCTCCAATTAAGATTTGCGCGTGACCTAGGTTACACATCCACTGGCACATGTTAGGCAGGGTAAAAGGCTAAAGCGCGCGTGTGAGTGCTTCGTCTCATCCATTCACTTCACCATGGCCAGACAGAACGCCGCGTTGAGCGTACAATGTGCATTTGTGCAACGCAAGAACGCCTGCTGATCGACGTGCCGATAGGGAGACTCGATCTACGTGGGCAGTCAAATAGTGCTTCTGCTGCTCAACAATAATGCGCCGCGTGTTACCAGAAACAGGCTTTCATCATATATGAGATATGATCAGTTATATGTGAAGGACCGAGAAGGCGACCAGAGGAGGGTGAATGGGAGCCGATAAAAATTCTTGCAAAGAATTCGGCCTATGTCCCGACCCGTCTCAAGATTGATCACGAAGATCACACACACATGAAGAGTGTTGTGCTGACCTTAGGAATGATCAAGGACGACGTAGGGACACCTGCGGAAGCAAATCAAGCGAAATCAAACTCCATGAGATGATCTGAAAGTTCAAGTCCAGAAATCCCCCACCGGATAGTCCGGTATCGAGTCGGATACTCTGGTATCGGATACTCCGGTAGAATGTCGGATACTCCGGTCGGATACCGTACCGAGTACAGAAACCCCCCACCGGATAGTCTGGCAACGTGTCAGATACTCCGGTCGAGTATCAGGTCCGGACACTCCGGTGATGTGCCGGATACTTCGGTCCGGTACCAGGTCCGGATACTCCGGTACTCGGTCGGATACTCCGCTAGGCGATGAACAGCAAGAATACAAACGCGCGACCGGTTGCTCCAAAATCCGAAACCCAATCAAACGACCTCCAAAAATCACCAAACTTGAATCCTAGGTGCGTGACAAGATAAGAACCTCAGCCAAGTGGATCCATACCAAAAACCCAACCAAATCCCCTCGAATTTTAGATCACGTGGAAGAACAAGGGTTTAGCCAAACTTGGACGAAATCCACAAATTTGAGGTGCTCGTGGGGAGATCTTGTGCAAGATCAATCAAGGCATGTTCCCACACGTCCTAGCTCCGAATCCATCCAAGAAAACCGACCCAAATCGCAGCAAAAAAGGAGATCGAAAAATCACCCGAAAATAGCTCCGAAAATAGGGAAAAAGATAAATTCGGGAATTAGATAGGGAGGAAGAACAAGAGCACAAGATTGATTCAAACAAACTTCATTGCATTGATTCAATCACGAAATTCATAGGTACAAGGCTAGGGCGCCGCCCACTTCCTCCCTCTCTTGTTGAAAGTTGAAGATACAAGCCCTCACCTTGTTCCCTCTCCTCTCATCTCTCTCTAGCTCATCCCTAGCTAGTCCTATCCTCTAGATCCAAAATGAAAAGTCCAAGAGCCTCTAGGTGGCCAGCCAACTGGGCTTTTCTTCTTTCCCAACATACCCCTAAGGTATTACACACTCCCACCTACCATTAGGGGCAAAATCGTCGAACTCTTTTTCCTTCGCTCGAACGCCATCGGGCCCTTCACGACTTCGCTTCGCCTTGACGCAACCTTCGCGATGGTGCCACGTACACCACCATGCGCCGCCGTCGATTTTGAGGCCCAAACCGGGAAATCGTCCGCCCATCGGTTTTGAGGCATAAATCGGAAAACCACCACGATGTCGACGCGTGTCACCTCGTCCCACGAACCTCGCCGTCAAGTCTTCTCGTCCCAGCCCGTCGAAACCCTTCACTTGACTCGGCCTCCCGTTCGCATCTTGACTTGGTCAACCCCGCCGTCTTCATCACCTCCACGGTTTTGAGGCCAAACCGCGAAACTATCCATGCTTCTTGTCCGCCACATGTACGGTGTGGATCACCCTTGACCTCACCCGGCCTCTCGATCACCCGGACCCAAGCCTCCCGCTTGTTCCTCTCGATCCTCTCGCCGTTGACCATCAAGTTGATTCCATTGACCTAACATCATTAGACAAGCAAACACATTTCTCCATCTCCTCCATACTTTCCATCACCTCGTCGCACGAACCTCGCCGTCAAGTCTTCTCGTCCCAGCCCGTCGAAACCCTTCACTTGACTCGGCCTCCCGTTCGCATCTTGACTTGGTCAACCCGCCGTCTTCATCACCTCCACGGTTTTGAGGCCAAACCGCGAAACTATCCGTGCTTCTTGTCCGCCACATGTACGGTGTGGATCACCCTTGACCTCACCCGGCCTCTCGATCGCCCGGACCCAAGCCTCCCGCTTGTTCCTCTCGATCCTCTCGCCGTTGACCATCAAGTTGACTCCATTGACCTAACATCATTAGACAAGCAAACACATTTCTCCATCTCCTCCATACTTTCCATCACCTTCACCAACTCCGTTAGCCATAAACATTATCAACATACATGCTCATGCAAACCTCAAAATCCTGCAATTCAAACCCGAACCTCAAGTTCAACTCAAACTCGTTCGTTGTCAATTTCTCATCACATCATGAACCATAATATATCTCAACATGGTTCCTCAATATGATACTAAAATTACTCTTGCATGTACTGCATGATCAGTTATGAAGTATGGATTGTATAAAAAAAAAAGAGTTATGAAGTATGGATGAACATCTTTTCGATCGGCAAGAAGCTGCTAGCTACTAGTACGTCGGAAGTAGAATTTTAGCTACCTGAGAAGGTTGTTTCGGTTCTTTCAATCAAAAAAACAAGAAAAGTTGCTTCGTGGGCAAGGTAACTAGCACTATGCCAGAATCCTTAATGGAGACGCGTCTCAAGCCACATGGAGACACAAGTTTTTCGCGTATCCAAAATTTTCTGATGTGCACAGCTAGGGCTTTGCATTGTTCGCTGATATCTTCTGTCTAATGCAAAAGGAGAGGGGCGAGATATCAGTGAAAGTGATGGATCATCATATCGTGATGCTTCCGTGCATCCGCGCTGAGTGAACCACGTGCCACGCAAGCATGCACCTGCTGAGACTCTCTACCATGTAGCCACGGGTCTGCACGCTGCGATGCACGGAACAAGCAATAATACAGAGTGTTACCAGAAGTACACCTACCACACTTGCGCTGCTGCTACCCATATTCGTGAAACTGAGAGTGAGTGCGAGGTCAGCTGATCGATAGAGCATTTGCTGTGCAGTGCTCATGGATTCGTGGCTAGCAACGCTACCCACCAACCTGCCTCTTGTCCTCATCCTACTAGTTGCTTCCTGGAAGTAACAGTGGTGCAGCAGTAACTAAGAAGAAATTGTCCACCAAAGATCGTAATAACTAGTACTGATTCCAATCAATAATTCATGAGCAACAGTAGCATGCTGGCTACGGAAGCAGTATTAGATGATATATACTTTACAAAAGATACACACGAACAATGCTCTCCTAATATCTTTCCAAAAAAAAATAATGCTCTCCTAATACTAGGTCTTTAATTTGTCCGTCAGCGGCCGAGGATCCATTAACCATGCATGGTCCATGGTAACAAGGATGCGAGACGAGCGATGCTTTACCTAAGATTCGTAGCCACGTGTCCATGACCGAGAGCATGCAAGATGATGTGGACCCACGTGCCATCCATCTCCTCTCTCGTTATATACCAGCGGCTCTTGCTCACATTAATTCTCTCCATCTCTGCTAAGCTACAGCATCAGGCTTCGTCCTTGCTTATCTCTGGCCACCGCGGGCTAGGAAAGCAGATCGGAAGCTCGATCCACCACGCCAGCCGGTGAATTGTCCCCGTTCCACACCGATTGAGTACGATTGTAGTAATGCGGTCCAAACACTGGTAGTAGCCTTGTGAGGCAGCAGCCACCAAGTAATTAAGATCACAAGCATACAACCACGCTTGCATATGTGGGTACAGTTTGCATGGGACATTACTCTTTGGCGATTGCTCTATGGCATTCCTTTATGGTGCTTTGAATATAGCTGGACAGCATTGCTTTATGCTGCATCCATTCAAGCCAGGGCACGCATGCTTTCATGAAACTTTGTTAGCCTGCGCTCTAATAAACCGATTAGCTACTATCTCTGCTCCATCTTTGGTTTGCTGTCTTCTGATCCGTTCGTTCAGACTTCGGACTGTATATGTACAAGTGCAAGTTTCCTGGGGCAGGAATCCGTAATCTTCAGTAAATGTGATGACAATGCTGGAAACGAAATGTTAGGTTCATTCTTGATGCATGGGGCACTGCATGTGATCGAATGACAGACTTGAGGAGAAGTGCAAATTAAGCATCAGATTCTCTCGTGTGTAGAGTTCTTTCATTCAAAGAGCAAGCAAAGCGCATCGACTACTTCTAGGTTCAATGAATATATCACCGAGTGGATTACATACTTGACACAACGTAAAGATTATAGAAACGATACCTAGCTAGCCGCTACCGTTCAAAGGGCAGTAAACAAGGCAACAAGATCAAAAGGAAATAGGGGTAGCACGCATCAAAAGAAAGAATGATGTTACTGCTCTAGCTGTTCCTTTTGCCAAACTAGGAAGGGAGGGTCCTCCGACCCTGACGCGCTGGGCACTCCGTTTTCGGCTAAGGTAGCCGGCTGGTCAAAAAATATCTCATCTCTGTGGGCTAGGCTGGGCAGGCGTTGCATGTGACCTCAGTGCTGAATGAGACGCATGATGCAATCCATATGCTAGATGCCTGAGGCAGGAAAAATAACACCGACGAGTGTTCATAATCAATCCTAATTCATCGGCACTAGCTATATATTAGCTTGAGTGCATAATGCTAGAAATCACATAGCAATGCTTTCTAGCTAGTACTTGCATTCCCTGATTGATTTTGTATACTTCAGCTAGTTTCCAAATCTAAACAGACGGTAGAGAGAACAAGTAGGTAGAAAAAACGATCAAAGCCCACTGCTGATTGAGAAGAAGTAGATAGAAAATACGATACACAAGAAGAATGCTCTCCTAATTTGTTTGTCAGCGGCCGATGATCCATTTTCCATGATAACAAGGAGGCGAGACGAGCAATGCTGTAACAAAGATTCGTAGCCACGTGTCGATGACCTAGAGAACGCAAGAAGATGTGAGCCCACGCGCCATCGATCTCCTCTCTCGTTATATACCAGCGCCTCTTGCTCACATTCTCTCCATCCCACTCTCTGCTAGCTAGAGCATTCGCAGCTTCTTCCTTGCTAACCTCTGGCCGCCACCGCGATCGAGCTGAGAAACCAGATCGGAAGCTCCACCCCTCCGGCTGACCGGTGAGTTTCTTCATTGTCTCCCCATTCCACATAGGCACGTCCTTATTCAGTTCTTCCTCTAGTTTGCTACTTGTATCTCGTTCTTTTTTGACGCTAGCTAAATCTGCAGCCAAAGTTCAGGAAGTGCAAAATTAAGTCTACTAGCTACGTTTAACTCAAACTTTGACTTGGAGTTTTAGATCGATGCTTTGATTTCGTTTATTCCTAGTTGGCCAGGTCCAGTAAATTTCCTTTTCCTACATGATTGCTGCACATGTTGAAAGACAGATAACTGTGTTTCTTGCTATGTTCTATGGGAAGATGTAATTTCTTATAATGCAACTAATAACACAAATCAAACTACACCTTGCTTGTAGCTTGACCATGGAGGACAAGATCCAGAAGACGTATGTCCTAGCCGTCGCCGTGGACAGCCAGCAGGAGGACAAGAAGCCTGCTTCTCTGTGCGCCGTCCAAGTTGTCAGCAGCTGGTCGCTCTACTACGGCGCCTTCTACGGCGCCATCGTCGCATACAACATGTTCGGCCACATCACCTGCGACCAGGTATTACTTGCTTGCAAACAGAAACAAGTACTTGCTTGCTTGCTGGGTGCATGTTGGATCGATCAAGGATAATAATTACTTGCTTGCTGGGTGTTGGTCTGTTGGATCGTGCAGTCGTCCTGGTGGACTTCGTGTTACTTCCTGAAGGGCGCCGCCGCCGATGAGGCCACCAGGATTGGGATCGCCATGCTCTGCTGCAGCGCGGCCCAGGCGGCTACCGCACTGATCGCGCTGCTGCTCGCCTGCCGCCGCGCCGGAAGCTGCTGCTGCCAGCACCTCGCCTTCGTCGCGCTGGGTCTCACCGCGGCCAACCAGGGCATGATGGCCCGGATCCACGGGCTCCTCCTCAGTGCCTACCCGTGGGACCCCCTCCTCACCGTAGGCATCGTGCTCACCATCGTCGCCATACTCATCGACCTGTTCGGCTTCCTCCTCCTCACCCTGGGTCCAGATGACGACGAGTAGGGTACTTGGGTACGTATCTACGCATGCTGATCGATCATTTCATCATCATCAGCTTATAGCTAGTTACCAGTTGATTCCATATGTAGATCACATGCAGATGGACTCTGATCTAGTTATTATCTGTGTGTAATGCAATAATAAGCATGTGTGCAGTGTGCACTGGGTTATTGTGGTATGTAATCTCTATATGATGCATGAGACATTAGTATCTTGTACTGCATATATGCGCGTGCAGCTTTTCAAATCAAATGCAACTGATGAATCAAAAGGCGAATACAAACGTCCTTGATTGTGTGTCTTTCTAGCTTGGAACCTGATAAGACGACTGCTAGGCATTGGTCCCATGTCATTTCGTTCGGACCAGCCAAATGATGATGCATCAAGTAGACCTGAGAGTGACATTACGTTGCTTGCACAGAATTGGCAGGATAGGGTAATGGGCCAGATCGAGCCGGTGTTTGTGACGAAATAGGTAATATGGCTGTTTCCGTGAAGCTTCTTGCTTCTTTTCTTTCTTTCCTTCTTTCTTTCTTGTGAGGAAATAGGTATGTGCCTGTCAAGTAATCAATAAAGTTACTATGCTGTACGGTTCTTATCTCAAGCCAAGCAGTAACTTAGTATGTGTGTAATGCGACATATAATCATATGAGAACATACTAGTAGCACGTACGTGTTGACTCCTGTACACCATACTAGCAGCCGATTAATTCCAGCTTATCTCATGCTCTTATTGCTTTGGTTATTAAGAGAGGATGTGCGCACACCTTCTCCAAGTCTGACAGATGGGAATGGTCAACTGAATAATAATATTTAATTTTGAAGCTGTATACTTGGTCGAGAATATAACAGCATGCGCTTGGTTGCGTCGACTCCATCCCGAATTAGGCTCTCCGCACTCATGTTCCTCTATATCCTTCCTCTAAAAGGAATATTCTGTCCTAGTCATTAAGATTCCTTCCTCTATACTAATTTCCTCCGCACCCATCATTCCTCTATATCCATCCTCTATATCAACTATCCAATATTTTATTTAATCATCTCCAACTACCATCAGTAGGGCCCACTTGTAATTTTATCTAAATATATCCATGTGAGATCTTGTTTTGAAGGATTTATTGAAACGAATTTAATGGTGTAATCGGAATTTGATTTGGGTTTTTAGTTTGTGAGTTAAAACATTTTTTAGTTCGGTGAACTAGTGGGACCCGCCACTTCTCTCTCTCTCTCCCCTGCTCTCCTGCTCTCTCCTGCTTTCGGCTGCGCGTCGAAATCTTTAGCGGACGCCCTGGAACTTCTCTAGGAATAGCGGAACGGCTTGCTTCCTCTTGTTTAGCGTGACCGACAGAGGAACCCGGTGCAGCTCCTTTTTACGCCAAAGGCTACTGAAGGAACGCGTAGCGTTCCCCAGTGCAGAGAGCCTTAGAGACTGAAAATTCCGAATCCGAACCGGAAACAACCAGAGTGTTCTTGTCTGCCGTGCGTGGAACGCGGCCCTCCGCCCTCACCCCCGACCATTACATTCGCGCCAGAGCCGCAGCACGCCAACCAGAGCTCCTCTTCTTCGTGCCATCGGCCGCCGCCCAGACCATCTCCTCGTCCTCGTACACCTGAGGGACGTTTTTCAACTGCTAACCGGACTGCCGTTGCCACGCATGAATAACCAACCGAACTATCCTTGATAGCTCTCTTGATGCAGAGGATTCCTCCAGTATAATAGCTTTCAAAACTTCTTTTGAAGCAAAATGTGTGTGTGTGGTTCTGCCAATTTGAGCCTGTCGACAACTTTTCCTCTAGTCTAGTGTTAAGGAATTTACGGGAGTCGCAGTTATACAGTCCATTGTAATTCCTCAGCTGATTCAATTCAAATGCCATTATAATTCTCTTTTAGCAAAGCTAAAATTAAGTTGGTTGGATATCAATCTTTGTTTGGTACACAAATAAAACATGGAAAAAATTCACATTTTCTGCTATTGAGATCAAGAATAGTCTTGTTAAAACAGATATCGTTTGACATAAATTTCACTCTCACAAAGCATGAACGTCTCTAGCAGGACCTCACTCCAGTACGAACTGAGTTACAGGTATATGCTCACAGTGGATAACTGTAGAAAGAAAAACACCAGCAAATTTGTAAGGAAACAAGTTGTCCTTGGTGATTATGGTGTTGATCTAGCTCTATTTTATTTTACTTTTGCGATTACAGGGTGCAACTCAGACACTCACGACGTACGCACACTCACCTCTGTAAACACACGTCTCGCTGTCAACAGGAACGTCGCCTACCACTGAAAGCACAATATTGTTAAATCCTAAATCCTAGAAAATTTGCACCCACGGGGAGTCGAGCCTAAGACCTGAGGTGCTACTAAACCTCTTGTAGCCATTAGGGTACAGGCCCTTTCGCATGGTGTTGATCTTGATAAAGCAACTATTTCAAAAGTTTTCACATTCTAAGCCTATTCAAGCTCTCAAGCAAAATACTCCTAGGAGGCTAGGACACCAAATCTAGTGTAATTTGAACTAGATTAGTTATTGTAAACATCATATAAGGTAGTATATGAGGTTCTGGCAACTGAGTTTCGAGTCTGGCAATGTTCTTGTGCCGTTAAGAAATTTAATTTTAGAACCCAAAAAAGTTCAGTAGATTTCAAGGGAAGTCCATAAAACATTGTGACACAAATGTCATCGCTCTCACCAAGCATGCATGCTCTAGCAGGACCTCACCAGAGCAAGAACTTGCGTATCAAGGATTATATGCTTACACACAGTGTTTGTAGAAAAAAAAATTATAGCAGAATGGGGTAAAATCGCAAAGTTGAAAAAGAAGGAATAAAATCGCAATTGAAAGGCAAAGCAAGGGTAGAAACGCAAATGCCCCTTTATATAACGTTCACTTGGAACAATTTCCCTGACCACGTATAGTCCACGCTAATGCTTTCTGCTGGACTAGAAGAAAATGACACTTTTTTTTAAACAAAAAGAAAAGGATACTTTTCGCGAAAGAAAAAATAAAAAAAATTGTTTTCTTGTCTGTGTCTCTGCAAAACTCTACTAATTACTTGTGGAGCACATTAGTATATTTTCAGATTTAATAATATACATTAGGAGGAAAAAAATCGCGGTCTAGGAATGAACTTTTATGACAGCTAAAGATAAAAATGTAAGATCAAGACAGTGACATGGGTTAGCCAGCGGCAAAGAGCGAGAAACAACGCAGTACTTCCAATGCGATGACGTGTAGTCAATGTGAGTCAACGGGGTGAAAAAAACAGAGCCACTGCAAGTCATCGTCGTCCTTGAAGTCATGCGGTTCGTGACAAAATCAGTAGGGCCGCCGATACTCTTGCTTCCCTCACCGCACTCTTTCCCGGAATTAACACTGCCCGCGACACGATCTCGACGCGCTCAAGAATTTTCCACACGCGGTTTGTAATCCTTATATCACCAGCATTTGCGAGTGAAGTGCTCGGAAACACAAAAAAATCACTCTGATAGTAACACAAGCAGATTATTTTGACAGATCCCCAAGTCCGGACGCGGAGTGACCATGGTCGTTGACGTTGACTCCGACTCCGGCGAGCGAGATCCGCCGCCGGCCGCTCCGCCTGCACCCACGGCCGCGGAGGCCGACTTCCTCTGGGAGCTCCGCAAGTACGTGCTGCTGCTGGCCACGCTCGCGGCCAGCGCCACCTACTCCGCCGGGCTGAGCCCGCCGGGCGGGTTCTGGTCCGACAACGCCGGCGCGCGCCTCGCCGGCGACCCGGTGCTCCGGGTCACCTACGGTCGCCGCTACGAGTTCTTCTTCTACTGCAACGCCACGGCCTTCGTCGCGTCCATCGTCATCGTCAACCTCCTGCTCGCGCACTCGCTCAGCCGCCGTCGCTGGTGGCTCCGCGCGCTGCAGGCCGCCATGATCCTCGACCAGTTCGGGCTCATGGGTGCCTACGCCGCCGGCAGCTGCAGGGAGCTCGCCATGTCCGCGTACGTCCTCGCTCTCGTCGGCCTCGTCTCCACCTACGTCTGCGCCCACGTCCTGCTGTTCGCGCTGCTCGCCGTGAGAACGCGCGACGCCGGCGAGAGCTGCGCGGCGCCGGAAGCGCCGGAGAGCGTGGAGCGCACGCGCAAGTACCTGCTCATCTTGGCGACGCTCGCGGCGACGGTGACGTACCAGGCCGGGCTGAGCACGCCCGGCGGGTTCTTGTCGGACAGCATCGACGGCGACCACCTCGCCGGCGACCCCATGCTCCGGGGCCACCACCCGTCCCGGTTCATGGCGTTCTTCTACCTCAACACCACGGCGTTCGTGGCGTCGCTCGTCGTCATCATGCTGCTCATGAGCAGGACCGTGACCCGGCATGGGTTCCGGTCGAGCGCGCTCTGGGTGTGCACGGCCGCAGCTCTGATCGGGCTCACAGGCGCCTTCTCCGTGGGGTGCAGCCGAAGCATCAAGACATCCGTCTATGTCATGGCGCTGGTGCTGGCAGTTCTGTTCTACATCGGCGTTCAGCTTCTGGTGTTCTTGTGCAAGCCTGTGGAGAATTTTCTCCATGTTGTGCAAGAAAAGATGCGGAAGTACCTGAGATTGGATAATCTGGACCTGCAAAATCACCATCTCGGCGAAGTATCCAATCAACAAGGCAGCAGCGATGCTCGTCAGCTTCTCCAAAAGTCTCGAATGTACCTGCTACTGCTTGGTATTCTTGCGGCAAGTGTCACATACCAAGCAGGCCTGAACCCGCCGGGTGGCTTCTGGCAGAGCAATGGTTCTCACGGTCCGCATCACTACCTCGCCGGTGACCCGGTCCTTCACATCACCTATCCCCGAAGGTACCTGGTTTTCTTCTACTGCAACGCGACAGCCTTTGTCGCGTCACTGGTTATCTTGATCCTCCTCCTAAGCAACATATTCAGCACACAAGGGATCAAGTATTGTGCACTGCAGATCGCCATGATCCTGGACCTTTTCGGGCTGATTGGGGCTTACGCCGCCGGAAGCTGCCGACAAGTGTCCAAATCCGTGTACGTCTCGGTCCTTGTGGTTCCAGTGTTCCTCTACGTCGGCATCCATGTTTTGGTGTTCATGTTAGAGGTCTCTCCAGCTTGTGAGGGTCGGAGAGAAACGGTGAGGGAGATGCTTGACCGTCGTGTGCCCAAATGGTTGAAGGAGTTGTTGCAGCTGCAGACGGTGGAGGAAGACGAGAACGTGGAATGGAAACTGGAGAAGAGTCGCAAGCTTCTGCTGCTCCTTGCAATTCTTGCAGCGAGCCTCACCTACCAAGCAGGCATGAGTCCTCCCGGTGGCTTCTGGCAAGAGAGTACGTCAGGACATGTCGGTGACCCGGTGCTCAATGACAACTACCGACGTCGCTACCTGGCTTTCTTCTACTGCAATGCAACTGCCTTCGTTGCATCTCTGGCCATCATCATGCTGCTGGTGAACAGGAATCTTTCGGCAAGAGGGATCCAGTCCTACGCGCTCCGAGTGTGCGTGATCCTTGTCCTGATGGGGCTTATGGGAGCGTTTGCTGCCGGGAGCTGCAGGAAGGTATCAACATCCATCTATGTCTTTGTGTTGGTGCTTGCTGTCCTACTCTGCATCGCATTCCAGGTTGCAATGGTAGTTTCAGAATCAGTTCGAAGCCTCGTGCAAAAAATTCTCTCCTTCGGCATACTGGAAGAAGACGCCAGTGATCTGTTCCAACACAAGACGGGCATCAGAGGGATACATGATCTCTGGGTTGAAAAGCTACCAAAATACTTGTTGCTACTCGCTGCACTTGCAGCGGCTGTGACCTACCAAGCTGCCATGAACCCGCCTGGCGGCCTGTGGGGTGACGACCAAACTAGGCACACACCTGGTGACCCAATCCTTCGGAGCAGCTATCCACGCCGGTACAAGGTCTTCTTCTACTGCAATGCTACTTCCTTCATGGCATCACTGGTGATTATGGTCTTGCTCCTGATCAAGCGAGTGAGCAAGGCACAACCTGCGCTCTTGGCCCTGCACGCTGCCATGATACTTGACTTGTTTGGCCTCATGGGTGCATATGCTGCTGGGAGCAGTAGGAGAGTGCGGACGTCTGCTTACATCTTGGCATTGGTCATTGGAGTTTCTGTTTATATTGTTGTACTAGTCGTTGTGTCCATAGGTGTTGCGAAATGGCTGAAAGGAGTCATGAATGTGATGGTAGAACGAGTGTCTAGCTGCTTTTTTGTGGATGATTTGTAGAAACTGGTGCCATGAACATTGAAGGAGCAAATCACTGATGTGATGATAGTAGTTTTCTTTGTACATAATTTTTTTTCTCTTTTTCTTTTTAGCCTGAACTTTTGATAGGCATCAAAATCTAGCCTTATTGTCTTTCTGAGCTACAATTGTACTTTAATTAATTGATCTGCATTATTATCAAGAAGGGAGCATAGAAGAGGCAAATGACAGATTAACGGAAGTCGGTTCGAGCCGAACATCCAGCTTACCGAGTCAGTGCCAGACACGGTCGCACGAGTCGAACCCACGAGACCAACAAGCCAAACGGTCGCCTCGCCACCGTTCAAACCTGAAACAGAGGAAGAGGGAAGGGAACGGCAGCATCGCTCGTTCCACCGCACCGCACCGCCCCGCCCCTCCCCGCTTCGCCGGCCTCCTCCTCGTCTCCGGCTTCGTCTTCGGGTGAGAAAGGGGGCCATGGCACGCGTACGCGGCGACACCGACGCGGAGCTCAGGAGGCTCCGTAGCCGCCGGACTACATCGATCCATTTGCCGCAGCAGCAGCCGCCGCCCCGCGCGCCCCCCTCCGCCCGGAGGCTTCCGCCTGCCTCGACTACGGCCGACACTTCCTCGCCGCGCACGGCGCCTCCGTATCGCGTGGCGGCGACGCTTCCCCAGGTTTCCGGTGAGGGCCCGCCGATGCTTTGTGCGCCTGCGGTTCGCCGTAGGGTTCTTGCCCCGCCTCCTTTTCATCGGCAAGAAGCTGTGGCTTCTGCGGCGACGTTGCAGCGGCGGCAACACGACCGCGCGGAGGCGGTGGCGGCGCGAGCGCAGCACCCGACGCGGGATTACCTTGCCAAGAGGCCGAAGGACGGGGACGAGGTGTATCAAGACTCCAAAGACCATCCGCTCCAGACGGGGTAGAGCTTCTCTCTTCCTCTCTTCTTTTACGAGATGTTGGACTGCTGCTGTTTCCTGCAGACGAATTTCTAGAATTCGAGATCGATCTTGATGAAATTCCTATATGCATCCTTCTGAAGTATAATATGCTGTCACTCGTGTCCTGTTATCTTGTGATTTCAATCCTCGATGTGTACCATATTTAGTCAAGCTGCGTTTAGGTATTGGGGAATGGCATGTGCTGAATTTAGGTTCTTTTTGGCTTCCCTGATTTACATGATTGCATCTTTCTTGATGAAGGTGAAAATAGCATATTGTGTTATGAGACGTGAATCGACCCCCTTTTTTTTGGGTAGCACTGTATCATTGTTCATGTCCTGTGGAGGCACTTTGATGCCTTTCCTTCTGTATGAGTTTATTAGGCTGACTGTGTAGTGTGATTTCACAATGCATATGATTGGGAAGTTTGAGAACTTGAGATCGACCTTGATGGAATTCCTAGGGATTAAATATACAGCATCAGTTTGGGTAGCATTATATCATTGTTCATGTACCGTGGTGGCAATTATTCCTTTTCCCTTCAGTTACGAGTTTCTTGAGCACCGTTGACTGGTAGTGCTTATGATTGGGACTTTCCCTAATTTGAGATGAATATCGATGGAATTCGCAGGGATTAAACATATGTGGCATCCTTTTGAAGTATATAGTTCTGACAACAATTGTATCCTGTTTTCACGTGATTTCAGATGCCAAGATTCATCCAATTATGTTGAGACCCGGAGCCAAGAGGTTGAGGCGTTGCAGCCGCTGCAGCAGGTGCATGTGGAGGGGGATCAAGCGGCAGCAGGGCACAAGAGGCGTCGAATCGGGTATGTCTGTTTCTGCATTTTTTTTCTCTTCTATTGAAGATTTGGGCTGAAATTTTTAGGTTAATGGAGGGTACCATGTTGTTGGGTGACAGTTCGTTGTGTCTTTCCTTATTAACATGATTGCACATTTCTGATTAAGCTGAATGAATAGCATGTTATTGAGATGTTAATTGCCTGTTTTATTTGGGTAGCGCTATATCATTTTTGCTATATCCCTTTGATGCCTATTCCTTCAGTTATGAGTTTGTTAAGCACTGTTGAATGTGGTAGTGCTTATGATAGGGAATTTTCAGAATTTGAGATCAGTATTGAATACACAGGGATTAAACATATGGCATCCTTTTGGAGTATATAGTGCTGATAATTGTACCCTGTTCTTACATGATTTCAGTTGCCAAGATACATCAAATTATGTTGAGACCCGGAGCCTCTTGTGCCAAGTTCAGCAGCAAGAGGTCGAGGCGTTGCAGCCGCTGCTGCAGGCGCACACAGAGGGGGATCAAGCGGCTGTGGGGCACAAGCGTCGTACCGGGTAAGTCTGGTTATGCATTATTTTTTCCTCTTCTATATGGGGATTCGGGCTGAAATTTTAGGTTGGCTGAACTTTAGGTTAATGGAGGGCGCTGTATTGCTGGGTGGCACATCAATTTCTTGTATTCAAGTCATTTTTGTTGTTTCTTTTTGACTGGGCTATGAGAATTTTTGGATGAAGAACCAATCTTTTGAGGTTTACAGAAGCCAAAATGGCTCCCAGTCTGAACTTGCAATAACAAAATGGACCAGGTTCAAGCTTTACATACAGTCTAGATTATGAAAAATCTAGTGTATCAGCATCAGCAAGCTGAGAACAAGTAACACACAGCACTCTACCACTACTGTTTAAGTATCACGTTGATGAAATTTTCTTGAATCAAGTTTGATGGAGCATAAAAAGTATGTTGTGCTGGTTGATAATTTTTCAGGGATGGACATGTATCAAATCCAAAGCAGCTTCGCTTGCCAAATCCTTTGGACCAGTTGATCCATGACTCTTTATCATCCTTTTCAACCAATAATCCTAAGGACTTGACGGTCATCCGTAATGTTCTCATGACCCTTCCTAAAGGCCCAAGATCAGCACTGCACATAGAAGAAAGCTCAGTTGATAGCAGGACATCTGCCGTGTCAGTAGAGATAAATGCATATGATGTTGTTGGACCAGACCTTGCTAGATATGGATGCATTTTATCCAACCCATGGAGAATATTCTGGGAGCATCAACCCCTCGTTCTGCATGATACTGAAATTTTGCTTGCTGCCAGATCAGTTAGAGGCCGAGTGAATTTTTCGCAGAGAATTACAGCTTTATTGCAGAGACATCCAGGGCCTGTGAGATATTTTAGGATTGATTCATCCTTGGTAGAGAATGCAGAACAGTTGGAAGAATGGTTCGAGATGTTGAAAGTGAAGAAGATACAAGAGGTTGTGTTCGTTAATTGCAGATGGCCAATTGATATGGTTGATTTTCCAATCAACAGTGTTGACTGTGAGAGCCTAGAGCAAATAAGGCTGTGTTTCGTCAAAATATCCAACACTTGCCTTAATTATGTCAAGAACCTAAAAATGATGGACCTTTCATGTTGCTCGATGACCACATTAGATCTCTATGCGTTAGTTCATCAATGCACAAGTTTGAGAGAGCTGAGCATTGGCATATATGAAGGCGATCTCATTAGAATAGATTCTGCAAGTCTCGAGATTCTTCATGTTTGGAAATCAACTATCCGGAAACTTGCTGTTCAAAATGCAGCAAAATTGCGAAAGGTTATGGTTGAAGCAGATCCTCAGAAAACTGTTGTGGTAGCAGCTGGACCTAAGAAACCATCACCCTGTGTTGGAGTTTGGATTTCTGATGCTCCAATACTCACAGATGCATGTTTCAATACTTCAACACAATTGATTACAATCAACAATATCAGCACAATGACAGTAAGTGATTAACTTATTTGTCCATTTCTTTGGAAAGATGTGACTCTACATTATAACTCAAAGTATTCTGTTTTGTTGCCCTGTCTAGGATAATGGACCACTGTCCAATCTCAGAAAACTAATTCTGCATATATCTTTGGGAGTTAAGAAAGAAAAGAAGGTTTTAGAGAACTTCATGAAAAGTTGCCTGAGACTAAGGGAGTTGACTTTATTGGTAAGCATGTTATATTCCTTTTATTTTTCTTGAAAATCTTTCCCATTTGGATTTTCGCACCAATTTTCGCTGACATTTAACTATTTTACAGAGAAAGGATAAGGCATGTGTTGATGAATATTCTGATGCCCTAAATGATGACTGGCCAGCAAAGTTAAGAAATTTATCTTGCATACTGAATCTGCAATTGTTGATCATAAAAGATTACAAGGGTGGAGATACTGAATTAGCTATAGCTTCAGCTGTGCTTGAGTATGCCCCCAGTCTGCACCAGCTGATTCTTGAAACCAATGCCAATGATGAAGAGATATTCACAAGTGCTAAAACCAAGCTTAGGGAGGTTACTCAGGCTTCAGCTATTGCTTCTGTGAAATACCTTATTGGGCTGTGTGATTGTAATAGTTTCTTTTCTGATGGAGGTTGAAAGTGCTTCTGGCTTTTCCATTCTCTGCTGTTCCATTTATTGGTCTTGCTAGGAACTGTTAGAACCATCGATGGACCAAGAAGAGAAATGGTTGCAAAAACCTGTGGCCCTAGGAAATCAAAGGCCTTAGTCTGGAAATGCAGATATGCTTGCTTTATAAACATGGTTCTGCTGCATATGCAGCTGTATATTTCTATAGCACTAAGCCTGACGATGTTTTATTTTCATCAATTGTATACTTTATAGTTTTCTATATTGATGGATAAACTCAGGTGTGAAGATTGGTATCTCCTTTGGATTTTATTGTGATGTGAATCCCATTAAGTTCGCAATGGCAATTTCTTGCTGAAACAGTTAATGCGACACATGAACCCATCGTATTCTCATAACATGCATAAGCAAACAAGGATCCGTTTGGAACGTGTGCTTCAGGATAATTTCACATGAACCCTCCTCACAAGATTCAAAAACTCAAAACCATACATATTGTCAAACTGAATCATATAGAAACCACATGCTGTTTAAGTTCAACATCCATATACAGAGCAACATAACTGAAGTAACACAAGGAATCAATCGATGATGACAAATTGATCTTCTCCTTCATCTCCATCCTTGGCACGCGCTTCTTCCTCGTCCAGCAGGCGTTGCTCCTCCTCGGATGGCAGCGCGAATCGGCAGCCTGGGCAGCGGCGGTCAACAAGCAGCCACTCGAAGATGCACGTCTGATGGAAGTAGTGGTAGCATGGCGTCATCCTAAACTGCTGGCCCATCTCCAAGTCCTCACGGCATACATCACAAGATTCAAGACCATGCACCCTCCTCTGAAACGTCTCGCCCCAGGTAGGCACGTGGAGGTTCAAGATGGCCTTCTTGGAGGCCGGGACGACGTCCTCCTCCTCCTCCTCCTCCTCGTCGTAATCGCGCATGTCTATGTCAGCGATGAGCGAGGCAGCAAACATGTCTAGTATGTGTGCCTTCCGCTCTTCAGGTGACATTCGCTGCCAAAGATCCCCCATCTGCGTAGGCTTCTCGGTGAATCGGGGACAGACGGCAGAGAAGCTCAATGCGACGTAGGCGGAGAAGACGATCCGGCCAGAAGATACCAAGCGACCCTGACGGAGCTCAGGTGGAAAAACGTATGGCGGCGGCTGAAGCAACGATCAAGGCAGGGATTGATGGCAGAGGATTGATGAAGGAGGCGGCCTATTTATGGAGCAGCCGAGGCAGGCACTTCGCGCCTACTCCGACTTCCATACGCTGCGTTGGCGCTACGCAATGCCCCGAATCCGCGTTGCGTTGATTTTCAGATTCCCAGACGGACCCAAAAGGGCCGCCTCTCCCAGGTTTTTTTTTTTAATTTAAACACTCGCACGCAAAGCTCCCCGAGAGGTTACATCTACTGAAAAACTAAGGGTGTGTTCCAGGACCCCCCTTCTATTTCGCGAGACGAACGTAATGAGGGTAATTAAGCGGCGATTAGACGATGGTTACTGTAGCATCACTGTGTCAAAACATTGCTTAATTAGGCTCGTTAGATTCGTCTCGAAAAATAACGCCCGTCTGCAGAAAGGTTTTGCAATTAAATTTTATTTAGTACCCTTAAATAGTAAGATTCTTTTTACTTTAGAGGGGTATAACTTTAGAGGGCACTTTAGAGGGGTGATCCGAACGGCACCTAAATGTTGTTTAAAGGATCTTGGAACGATCAGCAGGTGGCTGTTTTGGTGACTGAAGGGATTCGTCAGTTTCAGTTGGCAACAGAGCCTGACGACGCAAGCTAGAACTCTGTTCTTAGAGTAGTTGCTTCTGTCCCTTCCTCCCAAGCTAACGGTTTACTACTATCTTGACCTCTGCTCTTCTATTTTGTTTCAGTTTATGTACCTCTAGGCTGTAATGCTCTTTAATCTACCGTAACGAATGGCAGTCTTCCTGCCTTTTTTTCAAAAAAAAAAAGAAAAAGGAAAAAGGATCTTGTAACGCATATTAAGATTAAAACTGATGCGAATCTTCAGTGCCAGCCAAAACAACTGGACTAGGGAGTACCATTTTTCTCTTAGTTCATTCATCTCGAAGTTGCACGTTTTGACATACATAACACTGCCATCTGGTTCTGGTTCATATCGAATTTACATATCTACACATAAGTATTTTGAACTTACCCCCATTGTCTTACATTTTTCCCCATGGGATACACATGCTAGTTTCACTCTTTTGAACTAAGAAAAACCTTTCTAAATCATGATTTTTTTTTTAACATAAACAGGACGATATTGTCTACATCCTTTCCGTGACATGATTACAGTTAAACTACCTCCAGTGACAGGAAATATTTGGAAAATGTACAAAATCTACAGAAGAAGAAAAATGGTTGCTCTATTGATGTGCTTCCATCTAATGATAAGGGGAAAAGAATTCATGATGTTACCTACAAAATTTACTAGAGGATGGGCTTAGAACCTCCACCACCAAAGAATAGTTAATCTCATTAGTTAAATCCGCGTTGCTTCTGTCAATTAAAGTGGTTATTGTACATCTTCTGTAAAAGCTTTGTAAATGAAGTCTCTGAATCGCTTGCAGTATTGCTTCGGGTCAACAGCCGATATAGAGTTGGGATCATACTGCATGGATTTATAAGCATGTTCAAGCTTCTTACTAATATCATAGTCTTGTAGGATGTCAATAATTCCAAAGAACAGGATCACATCCTGAAATTCGCCTGTGGGTTCCCCAATTAGCAGAGATTCACTATCAGGGTTCTTCACTACATTCTCCACCCTTGAGGGCATGCTAATCCCTAGTCTTAATGAGGCTTTTCTGCAAAAGCACTAGTGAATTTTAGTACTCCAAATTAAACTTTAGGATGAATAATGCGAGAGACAGTAGCTGTCATGTACTGCATGTCGTGAAAATTCTAAGGCTTCATCAATCCGAACTCAGAAAGAATTAGTGTGATTTATTAGCTACTTGTCACATATTTTCAAAATATATCAAGTGGAAATTATCAACATGATGTGAATCATGTTTATTTATGTCTCTGTGATACTAGCTCAATACAATCATGCCTTAAGTTGGTTCATATAATATCATAGTAGTGACCAAAGTATGCATATTAGCAAATTGGGATTGATGAAATGCATATTTCTACCTATTTTGTTCAGAATCTTCAGCGCTGGTAGGAGTTGTTCCATCATCATCTGCAACCAACAATGATATTTTCAGTCTGAAGTCTTAAATCTACGTATATTTTTTTTGGAAATTCAAGAATGTAAAAGAAAGCATGTATCATGGAACATACCTTTGCATCGGTCCTTGAAGTGAATACCAACTAACATACTATAATCCATGATCCTCTCCTGCTCCAGTAATTCACAATCTTTGTCAACTTGCCTGGAAGGATTCAAAAATATGAGAACAAGGGATTCATTGGGTTTCTTTAAATGTATCAATGATTATGGAACATGCTTAAGGACTCATTTGAAAGACACAAACCTCCAAATATTCTTTTAGTGAACTTTACGCATATATTACTATTGTTTAAATGTGTAGTGAGTGGAGGAAGGAAATATTTTGTAGTCTGGAAGTTGGGGTGTGTACCTGCAGAATTCTTGAAACCAAGACCCCTCTAACCGGAAAATGAAATTAAGATCAAGATCCTTCAACGTGGTATGCTCACTGATTTGATCTATGGGTTTATCGGTCATGCGCCCATGTGAAGATCCTTTCAAGTCAAAACGCCTATGGATTGCATAGTTGGAGCAGAATAGATTCCCCATTATAACAAATCGAACCTGTACCTCAAGGTTACAGAAGCTGAGCAACTCTCTAATAAATTGATTTTTCATAAGCCAATTGATTACTCATTGTATTCTAACCTTTTTCTGTATAGCTCCAGTGAGCTTAACATTAACACAGTGCAGTCCGAAGAATTTAGTTACCAGAGTATTTTCAAAAACACGGACATGCTTATAATAGGCTGGCAGCATCCTAAGAAGTACCTGTTCACACGAAAAAACATAAATTTAATCATATAAATTTCAAGTTAATGTTAAGCGAGGAGAGAAGATGTGGACTTACTTTAACTTCTGATTTCTTCATTGTTTTGATCATGTATTTGTCATCGTTGGTGAGGTAAAAGAAACTTCCACTTTTACCAGGTGATGAAAGCTCCCTGAGTGCATCATCCCCGCAGAGGGAGATCATATAATCTGCAGGATCCACATCGAAGAGCTTGCGCAAAGTCCTAGAACAAAGCGCATAAGAACAAATTAGGTTTGAATTAGATACAGGCGGCAGCAAAGGATAATAATCATTGCCAGTGGACGACTTGAGATGCTGACCTGAAAACCAGAGGGCAGTAGTCCTTCCACCGAAATTCACACGACTGGTGAGGAGGAGTATGTTTTGAACCTTCGGGGGGGAATCTAGTCCATACCTTTTCTTTTGGATCAAATGCTGATGATTTAAGATCCAGCGTAGCTGGTGCTGACTGCCTTCCCACAGCGTGCCTGAAAGTGTTGCAAAAGAACATGAATGACAACTTCCATTGAATTACATTCAGAAGAGCACACTAATAAGCAGAGTAGCAATTATGACAAGAAACAGAGTAGCAATGTCTCGAAAGAAGCAGGGGAATGCTGAATGCAACAGAAGAAGCAGAGGAGCAATGCACCAGAAGAAGCAGGGTAGCAGTGTATCATAAGAAGCAGAGGAATGAATCAGGAGAAGCAGAGGAGCAAAGCATCAACAAATGGCAAGGTCTGGACGTGTTGCAGAAGAGCAATGCCACAATCAACAAGGGAAACAGAGGAACGCACCTGATGCCGAGCTGCAAGTTGAGCATGAGCTCGTAGTTCTTGTGCCCCTTGGATATCGTCTCCCCCTGCTTCTTCCCCGGTTTCGGCGGCGGCGTGCGCATGCATGACGGCGTGCGCAGACATGACCTGTCCGTCCGGGTCTCCTCGCCGCCGTCCTCACCCTCGACGACCAGGCCGTCGACGTCCGACGATATGCTGCTCCTCCCGTGCGCGCTGGACCTCCTCCCTTGGTCCGGCGCGCTCACCTCCGGCGGCCGCCACACCGGTTTCTTGAGCACGCCCTCGACGCCGGGCCACGTCAGCACCTTCTGCCACGGCATCAGCGACGCCGTCTTCCCCTCGCTCACCTCGAGCTCCTTGAGCAGCGCCGTGAACGTGTCGCATGGCTCGCGGGCCGAAGCCGGCACAGGAGGCCCACCGGAGGACGGGTAGTAGACGCCCTTGGCGAGCATGGCGCCGTCCTCCAGGCACCAGGCGCCGATGTACATGCTGCCGTCGGCCCACCGGAACGTGCCCTGGCCCTTGGGCTTGGCGTCCTCCCAGGCGCCGTCGTAGCGGTCGCCGTCGGCCCAGATGACCGTCCCGCAACCGTGCATCTCGCCGGCCCGCCACGTGCCGATGTACTCGTGGCCGTCGCGCCAGATGTAGCGGCCGTGGCCGTCCTGCAGCCCCTCGCGCCAGTGGCCGTCGTACACGTCGCCGTTGGCGTACGCCTGCGTGCCGCGGCCGTGGCGCAGGTTGTTGGCCCACGTGCCGCCGAAGGTGTCGCCGTGCTCGCCGATGTAGGTGCCGTGGCCGTGCATGTACCCGCCGGCGAGGTCGCCCTCGTAGGTGGCGCCGGACGGCCACGAGAACTTGCCGCGCCCCGACGCGCGGCCGCGGCGCCAGTCGCCCTCGTACATGCTGCCGTCGGTCCAGAGGAACTTGCCGGCGCCGTGCGGGAGGTCGCCGCGCAGGTCGCCCTGGTAGAACTCCCCGCTGGGGAGCAGCTGCTCGGCGTGGCTGGGCTCGCCGAGCGCGGCGGACTCGTCGTCGTCGTCGTCCTCGCCGGCGTCCGTGTCGTCGTCGCCCTCCGTGGCGCTGTCGCTGTCTCCGCCGCCGCTGGCCTCGTCGTCATTGTACCGGTAGATGGTGTTGGACGCCGAGGAGCTGACGGAGAGGAGGCTGAGCGTGGCGGGATCGCTGCAGGCGGCGGCGGCGGCGACGTCGCCGGGCACCGCGGCGGGCACGACGGAGCCGGCGCGGCGGATGGTTTGGAGCTTGCGGATGCTCGCCTCCCACAGCCGGCTGGCCGGGGCAGGGAGCGGGTTCATCTTTTTCCCCGACGTCGCCATGTTGTCCAATTTAGTTTGACGAATGTGCCAAGGTCACGCAACAAGACCGAGCTGGGGCGTGTCCGGTCATGGCGGTGTAGGCAAATCCGGGCCGTGTTTGCTCGTTGTGTTTGCCTTGAATTCTCTACGAGTTTTGTGTAAGGAGGTACGTGAGCTGGAGGCTGGGAGGAGTTGCCGGGGAAGGGAAGCCGAGGAGAGGTCGAGAGCGCAACATTTGGAAGGAGGCGGAGGCAGCGCCTCGGCCATTGAGGCATTCTGCTATTCTGCTGTGCTGGGTGTGCCGCGGGGAGCAGAGAGACACGGGCGGGCTGAAAAGCCTCGCGCTTTGTTGGGAGCGTGCACCGCTCTCCCACAGTTTTCTTGTGAAATTCATGTCATTTCCGCCCTCTCTCTAAACCTTTCCGGGCGAACTGAACTGTACCCGGATAGGGTCAGCATATGTGATTACGTGAAATCTGGAACAACAGGACAAGTTGACAGTACCTCTTAGGAACGAGACAACCGACGAATTTTCATCTCTCTCGAGATGACAAAGGCTGAACAGCATCATTTGTTGTCCCAGGACCAGCAGCTCGTTGACCTGATTTTTGGGGGTAATTAAACCCTGTACAACACGCAAGTCAAATAGTACTAGAGTGGATGCTCCTTTACAATAGGACACTGTGTAGCCGTGTAGCAAGGGACATTTGTCTGTGTGTGGAGATTGCCGGAACTAAAGTAAGTTAGACTAATCAGCAATCTCTTCGTCACAGCTCAAGGCCATTTGTGATGCTACCTACGATGACCCAAAAAATTGGAATATCTAACCAGTAATATATCAGAGGGTCTAAGATATTCAGACATCCGACTGGCACCAGTGTCAATGTACACTGAAATATTACCAGAATGCAGGTCATAAGAAACATGATGATCCGTGCATCCTACAGGTTCCAGACCTCACTAGTCTTCGTTTTATGCACAAAGTGCAACACATCTTTTGTACACACGGTGGAAGCGTGCAATTTAGCAATACACGATACATGGTGCAAGGTGTGCAATCTGAAATCACTGACTCACAAAATAACTTGCTTTTGCAACAAAGAGGTACTCATGTGCCTAATACTATATCAGAAGAGGTACTGTGTACAGATCCAGTGCATCATAATTGAGAAACAGTCATAACATCATATTACCTGGCTGCATCAGACATTCAGATATTCCTAACCTAGTTTGCCAGCTTCAGCCTTTCATTACAGAGTCAGACATTTGCCTCCAACTAGGACATCTCCAGCTTTCGGGTGTGCAAGGGCAGCAAAGGCGTCCCAAGAGTGGTTTTCAAGTTCTGTGGACAGTTGAAGAGAGAAAAATAATAATTTCCCAGTTATCCAGATATAGGACCAAATCAACCTTTACAATTTTAGAATGGCATAAATTCTAAGGATTTCATCAAGAAAACCACTAACACCCTAGATTGGAACATGATTGGATTAGATAGCAGTGCTTCTATTGCTGCCTAGGTGAGGGCCATATGACTTATTGGCAGCTAGTGAAGTCACACAGTGAGCTCAGCACAATCCGATTAGTCGATTACTGCGGCTCATTAAACCATGCAGACAACAGACATGTTGGTTTAGGTTTCTCATTTCAAGTCCAGCAGTCTACCTATGCCCAGTAGGATTGGAAATGCTTATATGGCAGATAACTGATATAGTGAATCTTTAGTCATTGTAACTGCTTAGATATTTGTGTCACACTGACAATCTTCCAGATGATCAAGAATTTAAGGAAAGATTGAGCTCGATGGAGATATAGGAAGAGATTATATTTAAAGATATCGAAAAATGATAATCTCCGTGAGGAATGTGATTTTTTTTATTTTTTTAAAAAAAAGGAGCTGCCGAAGATAGTCTAAGAGATGGTTGGGATATGAAACTCTGCAACCTATTCTTCTGGAAAAGATAATTAAGTCCTACAACAAGCATGAGTAAGCAATAGTCAAGACTCACAGAGGTCCTTCAAGCACACTGACGATAGTTCATGAACTGAACAGACATTCTGAGTTATAAGGTCGTCAGTGCACTACTTTGATAACTAGTTACAGTTGTAGAGCCATCGTTTACACAGTGCAGACAATCTAATTAGTTGCAGTTGTAGAGCCATAGTTTACACTCTGCAGAAAATCAACCTTAATTGGCTGGTATCATCAATATCATATATACTCCTCTAGGGAGTGACGGTGGCACTGCATCAGTTGAAAACTAGAATGATTGAATTAATGAACTGAACAGACATTTTGAGTTAAAATGTCGTCACTGCACTATTTTGATAATTAGCTGCAGTTGTAGAGCTATACTTTGCTCAGTGGACAGTCAACCTTAATTGTCAGGCATCACAAACATTATATATACTCCCTCTGCTTTTCTATGTATGACATTGGTTAGTTTGAAATTTAAGTTGGAGGGAGTACTGCAGTTTACCCAGCAGAAATGAAAACTTCCAGAGAGGGGTTCGTTAATTAAAATAAAAATATATTCCTAATGTGGAATTTCAACAACACAAGGATTGAACCTTTCTTGTTCAAAGTGAACACATGATTAAAGTGAATTACAGAAGAATACTATATTTGTCCGATACCATAGACCATCGCTACTCCCTAGTGATTCCTAATGTTAGAATCTGTAAAACAGGTATCCTTGTAACTTCCAGTAGACTTTTTGAGCCAATACAAATCAACATCAACTCAGAATTTAGGAATCCTAATACTAAACAACCCTGCATTGTTAAACTACGTTAACTACTCATCTTACCATCTACATGGCGGGAAAAGAAACTCAAACCTTCAGTCACACTAATCCGGCATTCCTCCTAATCTCCTCCTCCCTCTTGAGCTCCTTCTTCTTCCTCATTTTCACTCTCGGCTTTACCGTTCTCTGCTGCAAATGCTCGGCCTGGAATGCTACCATCGCCCGGAGCACTCCCAGCATCACCTCCTCAATCTCCTTTCCCCTCCCCTCGGGCTCCAGCAGCCGCAGTGCTCGAGCAACGGCTTCCATAGTGCTCATGCACCCCTTGTGCGGCTCCTTCTTCACCACGAACTCCGACTCGAACATGCTGTCCCCGTCCACGCCGGAGTCGACGGGCAAGGAGACAGGCGTCGCGAATGACGACAGGAACGGGAGGCTGGCGGCGTGCATCTCCTTAGCCTGCTTCCATGTGCCGTCGAGGAGGACGAGGGTGGGGCTGGCCCGCGCGGAGGGAGGCGTGGATCGGCACCAGGAGGCGAGGTCGGCGGCGGCGGGCGAGGGGTAGAGCAGGAGGACGGGGTTCGGGGAGGGAGGCGGAAGCAGCGGGGTAGAGGAGGGGATGAGACGGCGGCCGGGGAGGAGGTGGAGGTTGGAGAGGGAGCGGGAGAGGAGGGGCAGGGTGGAGAGGGGGTTGCGGCGGAGGGCGTGGGGGTGGTGGAGGATGACGACGGTGGTGGCGGTGGGTAGCGGGAAGGGAGGCAGGTAAGGACAAAGGCAGACGCGGGACGGGCGGCCGCAGCCGGCGTGGCAGATGGAGCGGCCGGGAGGAGCGGCGGCAGCGGCGGCCTCGTCGTCGTCGGAAGGGAATGGATCGCCGTGCATCTTTTTTTTTTTTTGAGAAACCGGGAATTTCATTGATAAATTTTGGTGGTTACCGTCCATAGTACAAGAACATCCTCAAAAGAAAAAGAAATTACATCCAAGTCCTTGTAACCTTCCCCCGGTCTTCCTCGCCGCGACAGCCGGAGCACCAAGCTTGAGGCCGACTCCCACCCTGGCGAAGAACATAATTTTTTGATGCCGTCTTGAGCAGCGCGTCGAAACCGATACGCTCTTTAATCGTTGAACGACCCGGCAGAGAAAGATGGTTCTTGACCATCGCATCGCCTGGCTTCAAGGAGCCTGACGCCACAAAAAATGGCATCCACTCCCAGTCGCCGGACAACGATTCCTCCTGGAGGAAAACTGAACCACCAAAATTGGTGGGATCCAAAAACCAACCCGATTTCACCACGAGCTGGTAAATAAACCTCCCAAAATCCATGCTAATGCGAACAACGCCTTTGACACAGATCAGGGAGTAGCAAAACAACCCAACGGACTCTAGAACTACAGATCCGGGGTACACATACCACACCGGCCTTGCGCTGGACGAAGAGAACTCACCAGCGCGGCGGAGAAGAAACCGGCGATTTTTATTCCACGCTCGCAGCTCTGCCTCCACCTTGCACAAGCTGTTTGGATCCAAACTACCTATAGAAACTAGGTATATACACATCAGCCACCTCAATCCCCGTTCCCCATCCTCTCTAGCGCCGATCCGGCCGCCGGAGTGGACGGGGAACGGAAGAAATCGGCGCTGGACGAAGAACTCTCGGTGTTCGCCTGCTCTCAACTGTAGACGAAGAGTCGAGAAGGGAGGATCGCCGTGCATCTTGTGACTCGTAACTGTTGACTGGACCCCTGCTTTTCTATGATAGCCCACGGCCTGGTCCAGTAGACCCAACTAAAGCTTTGCCTACTAGGCTTGGCCCAATTGTTTAACCGGGCCGCGTCTTGGTGAAGTAGTTGGACTAGGCCAAAACAACGGTGACATGTCTGCCATAGGCCCACAGCCCTCATGATTGACTGTTGCCGGTAGAAAAATCACCCTGCATCATTTAGGGGGTATTCGTTTCTCTAGGCCTAAAAGTCACATCACTTGCAGTCCATGACATTGAGAAAACTCCTGGCATCTCCAAACCGAAATGGTCATGGCATCGAACAATTGATTCCTTCGGATTTTGCAGTTTCAGATCACCTTTTTAGCTACAAAGATTTGTCACTCCTGAAACTAAATGGCTGAAAATGTCTCATAATAATAGAATAGGTGATGTTGCATTTTTTGGGGGTTTGTGTCTGATGGAAAAATTTATTGTAAGACAGTCACAAAGCGTTCTTTGGAGTCTTAAATGTTACGTAAGATATGGGTTTGGTGTTCATGGAGTCGTCGTCTAGGCGAAGGTGATGACAGCGTTATTTGGAATAATGATACTCCGGATCTCTCTTCGTCTCAGCAGTGCTTCCGACACTGGTGAAGAGCTTGTGAGATTTGTGGTTGCGTCAACGGTTGGCGGCGCGGAAGCAGATCTGGATCAGACTCAGGGCACAGCTCCTCCAATATTTCTTATGCGTTTGCAAAGATCCATTCCACGGTACAAACGACTACTGCGGTCTTCAAAAACCTTTGTGCGTTGGGGCTTGTTCAGATTTTCATGATTACAATGGTTGAGGTGGAAAAGAAGACTTCGTCAAATTTGATTGTAATTTTCATTTTTGTTTGTCTTCTCGGTATCGTGTCTTGTTTTTCTTAATACAAGTCAGTTTTAAGATGCCTTTGGGCATCTTTTGGTAAAAAAAAAAAGAACGGATCCCTTCCCACTCTTTGGCCAAATAAGAAAAAGAAAAGGAAGAAAAAAAAGAAAAGAAAGAAAAGGATCCCTTTTCATTCCCCTCTGTGTAGGGCCGCCTCCCACGCTTTTACCCTTGCACCCTCGCCTCCTGTCAATTTCACGCCAAAATCAATTCCGTTCGCCGCCGCCGCCGGCCCGCCGCCGCCGCTTCCCACCTCCTTTCCCTTTTCGACTCCGGCGAGGTCGGCGCCCATGGAGCAGAATAGCGCCGCTCTACTCCTTGCGCTGTTTGCCCTACCCGACCCTCCCGATCCTTTCCTTGTCAAGCCTCGATTGGGGGCTACCATCGAGGAGGAAGGTGACGACGCTGCGAGTGGAGTCGCACAGGAGGGGCCTTCTCGCGGGCGGCGTGGCTGTGATGAGGCCTGCCTCGCCCCACTAAACAATCTCGCCGACCAGTTGACTGGGAGGGGCGAGGGCGGCAGACTTGGGGAGGGCGTGGCGGACGGGGAGGCGGAGGCGGAGGCTTTTCTGACCCGTTCCAGCACCGACGCCATGCTGTCCGGGAAGGGAGTTGCGAGAGATCGTCACATCCGCCGCCTCGAGTTCCTGCTCGAGTCCCCGCGGAAGGGGAAGGATGAGGGCACTGATGCCAATATTGGTGGCGGAGCCGGGGAGGATCCCCCATTCAGTGCTAGTAGTTATGATGTGAAGGCAGTGGAGAAGCCAGCTAGCATGTTGCAGCTCGCCATTGGGGACGCCCCTGAGGAACCCATGGCAGATGAGAGGTCATGTATCCAACATGCGAAGGTGCGATCCTCCTGCTGCGATGGCACAGGCCGTGATGGACATGAAGCCTCAATTGATAACCATGCCGAGGAACAACTCACGTGCAGTGGTGATGCCCTCGATCATGGCCTCAGCATGTCGATTGGCGATAGAATTAAGAACACCAGCTGCAGGAAAGGTGCTCTCACAGGAGCAGAGTTTGCTCTCGTGGCAGATGAGGCGCCTTGTGTCTGCTATGCCCGGCTGCAACCAACATGCATTGGTGATGATGGCTGTATACAGCCTAATTTGCTAGATGTTGCCAGCGCTGAGGCACAACTCTCCTCACTTGGCCATGGCCTCAAAGCCTCGACTAATGATACTAAAAAGAAGAGTGACAGGCCATCATCAGAGACAGCCGCGCCTCTAGGAGCAGAGCTTGCAACTGATCCCTCCGCAACCACTACTACAGGTCCATACGATCCTTCGTATGAGATTCTTCTATGTGGTGGTGAAGTGCTAAGCCACTGGAGGCAAACTTGGATAGGCAGTCCATTGGTCTTGTGTGATAAGTACTTTGTCCGCTGTTTCTATCCGCAAAGTGAGCTGCGGGACCTAACTGTGGCTATATCGTCCATATTAGAAAAGCATCCTGGACCCATTGCCTGTTTTCGCATCGAATGCAGCAAATGGACAGGTGGTGAACTACAGCTTTCGAAATGGTTGAAGAAGCTTTCGGAGAAAAAGGTATCTGAAATTGTGATTGTGAACCGCAATGACAACATGCATCTTGAATTTCCTTTGCAAAAAATTGAATCGACATGTTTGAAGGCCTTGCGACTTGGATTCTTTGAACTCTCTCAGTTGGAACTTAACTGCTTCGAGTATAAGCAACTCGATACTCTTCAACTTGTTGGCTGCAGCTTTGATACCAGTATGCTGTATCATGTGGTCATGTATTGCAGTAGTCTGAGCCATCTAGAAATAGGGCTGACTGTTGGAGATGTGAAGATACACTCAACAAGCCTGAAGTATGTGCAGATATGGCGGTGCAACATGAGGAGATTTTCAATTGAGCTTGCCCCTAATCTGAGTAAGGTGGTTGTCGGTGTTCAACCAAGAGAGAAATCTGTTCAATTTATAGTAAGCGACAGTCCAGTGCTGCAGGAATTGGAATACTTGCTTCTACCATTACACATACTCGAGGTGAAGGCACCGAGTTAGTATATTTTCAGTTGCCACATTTATCATTTTCATTTAAACTATATTCTTTATATTTCAGGACAAGTCTTGGATGAAGACGTTGAAAACATTGAAGTTAGGACTTGAGATGGCCAGTAGTTCTCAGAGAAAACTATTGTGTGAATGCATCCAAAGTGCCACTAATTTGCAGCGCCTACATTTGTGGGTAGGGATTTAATTCTGTTTTTATCATTTCATACTTTGGTTGGTCCCTGATGTGTTACTATTTCTGAGCTGATATTGTTATTATTTTGCAGAGAATGGATGAGATTGATGTATCGGAAGAATTTGATGTTGTTGTGGATGAATCCTTGCTAATGTTGAAAACTGGTCTATTGTCTCTAAACAAGCTACAGATTTTGGAAATGGAAGATTTTAGAAGTGGTGGTTCTGAGCTTGGAATTGTCGGCGCTGTACTCAAATATGCTGTGCATCTAAGATATCTGCGGATACGTGCCTGTCATCACTCGTCTGAAGCTTTAGTGAGAAAGGCAGTTATGGAATTTCGGAACAGAGAAAAGGCTTCTGCAAACTGTTCAGTTTCATTGTTAACTGGCTCATATTAGTTCCAGGTTCGTTTTGTAAGATGCTCATTTAGTCTATCACAGTTTGATCCCTGAAATATTAGTTGTTGAGAAACAAAGTGAAAAAGATAAGAAAAAAAAGGTGACCTGGGATTATTTGAAATGATATAGGCTTAGGGAAACCTGGGAATATTAGGCTTATTCAATATCGTCATGAAAGGTTATACTTATTGCATATTTAAGTTGCTTCAGTTAGATATTTCTAGGTTTGATCGATGAATTTATCAGAGGCTTAGTTGCTAGATACTTTAAGGCACTTGAACCTTTTGCTGGAATTGGCACTTGTTTCATTATGTATACACTTCGCTATGTTCATTCTGAAATCTAGTCTTCAAATGTGCCTCTTTATATGTTGCCAAAGGTGTGCCAACCAATAGAAGCACACATAAGAATTTGATTATTATTGTGTTTGCTGTTATATGCTGGAGTATTTGGGAAGCTAGAAATAATGCATCTTTTAGGGACTCGTTACCATCTGACCCAACTAATGTGATGTTCATGGTTTGTTCTTTTTGAGCCAGAAAGAAGAGGGACCTGAGGAACTGAGGCAGGGGGAGCCAGGAGGTTAGGACGATAGTTGTGGGTGGTCTTGTGGACTTCTTCAAGCTCGCCAAGACATTTGTGTGCAGATTTAAAGTTCTTGTTCTGACTTTATGGTGTATGATGGATAAGGAGTTTTGTGTTCATGTTAGTCTCTGAAGGGCAGCTGTGTTTCCATGGAAAGCAGCTGCGGTAGTTAGTCTCTTTTGTGGGTGCAGTGTGTTGCAATTTTCATGACTCATGAGCCATTAGCTTCACCTGTTAACCGTTTAAACTCCTAGTATCATTCATTGGGCACCAGTGGCTGCTTAACGAATCTGCATTTCGAGGTAAGCACATCTGGGGTGAAATTTTCGTTTCCAACAATGTGATAAAATGTTAGGCATCTGCTTCTCATGATTTTTTTCATATATATCCAGATGTCTTAGTTCGGCTTCTTGTGGCTGGAGATAAGGCTTAAGTTATCTTAGAGAATCATACTTGAATCTACATGCAGCTTTGGCCACGACATGAATGAAGAACAAATGCGACACAATATAGCCCATGTTGCATAAGACCACAGACTACCGGTCCATTTCCTTCTTATTATACTCACCTTGGTTAAAACAACATTCCTACCCTACCACATGAAAAGTCAAATCCTAATCAATATATTCTATCTGTCTATTCCCTGGAGGTCATCTACTAAGGGGGTGTTTGGCACGGCTCCGGCTGTGCCGGCTTCGGCTGTGGCTGTGGCTTCTCTAAAAAACCAGCTGTGCTGGTTGTGGCAGTGGTTGTGGATGAAATCGTTTGGCAAAATAGCTTCTTCTACAGCTTCTCCTGCAGCTTCTCCTACAGCTTTTCCTGCAGCTTCATAAAAGAAAAAAGACAAATGTCCATATTGCCCATAGGCATATCGATGCATTTATACATGCATTTTCTGTTTCATAATACTAGAAAATAGACTTGGACCATTTTTTTTTAAGATCAATGAGACTTGGACAATTTAGTATATAGCATATAAATTAATAAAGTGTATCAATGAAATAGGCCCAGCCCACAACGTCCCAACGCAAGGCACATACTCTCAGATCTTTCCAACGCAAGTTCCTTAAAAAAAAAAAAAACTTTCCGGCTCAGCAACCCGGTCCCACCACTCCATCCTTCCCCACAAATTCTTCTCTTTGCTTCGTCCTTTCGAGCGCACGTCTCCTATTTCTTCCCCAACTCACCTCCCCTCCGTCAAATCCATAATGAAATTGGCTTCCATTTGAGATTAATCCGGCTGCCGCCGACCTCCATGGACTTCCTCCCCCAACCAGCATCCCATTTTTGAGCCGCCGCCCTCTTTTCTCGCTGCCGGCCGCAGCCGATTCATGGCGTGCCGCCGCTGCCTTGGTCGAGGGATGGGGCGCGTCGGGGGAGAGAAGGGGCAGGCGCCGTAATTTTGGCTAGAGTGCGCGCAGTTTTTGGTGGGGCCATATGGGAGAAGCGGGGCGAAGCTACCCTGGCGGTGCTCCCGGCTTCGCCTCCTTTTGGCGCCCGGCTGCGCCCGTATTTCCCGGAGAAGCTGTCGACGGAGCAGCGCGTTTGGCAGAAAATTTGGAGAAGCCGTCGCGGGAGCCGGAGCAGAAGCGCGGCCAAACAGCCCCTAACGGGTTAAGCTTAAGCGAACCTTGTTTCCAAAAAAAAAAAAAGCTTAAGCGATCCTTAATCTGTCGCCACGCCGTAGGTCCGTAACACTGCTTCCCTGGCCACACTGTCAGACAAGTTACACGCCAACAGCAATCGCACGCCCGCGGCCCGCCCGCGCGCCCCCAAACCCCTCCGCCTTCGCCTCCAACCGCTCCCCCTCCGCCTCCACCCCGTTCCGACGCGCCGCAAGCCGGCCGCCGACGCCTCCTTGCGCCGCCTCGGCGTCGAGCGCCTCAGCATCGGCGACGTGCAGCACCCCGACGAGTCCCCTTCCCCTTCTCTCACGCCGCTTGCCTCTGTCGCGCGCCGCACCCGATCGAGCGGCCGGAAGTGGTCAATGTTGAAGCAGAGGACGTCCCGCCACGGAGTACGACTACGACATGGTCGATTCAAGGTAAATCCATGGCAGAAAGTATGATTTGCGTCGATTTGGTGTTCCTTCGCGCCGTTCATTTGATATGATTTGTCGTAGCAGGGTTGGATTCAGTGGGATTCGACGGGATTTGTTTTGTGATTTAGGGCTCCAGCATCTCCCTAATCCGAGATACACATCCACAGGTGCCCTGCATTTGATCTATTGTGCCTTCACCCAGCCTCCGACATGGATATCCCTCCCAGCACCGGCTTCTCCAAGGTATTTCTCACTTTGATGGTATGTGAAGATGTTGAGATCTCGAGGGGGTTCTCTCATGGTTGAATAGGAGTTCTTACATATGAATGTAGTAAAAATCTTTCATAGAACACACTTCAGTTTTGTATGCAGTGCCACCTTCAAACTGTTTCGTGCGAAAGGTCTTAACTGACATTTTCCTTTCAATCAATGTTCAAAGAGGTAAAATTGATACTACTGGTACCCCTGTATCATAGATAGACTGATGAAATTGCTTACACTATTAAATCAACTTAAACTGCTATTCCTTTACAATTGAGCCATGCCTTGTCGAATATGATATCCTCAGATAGTTAGATTCAGATTTATTCAGAATTTGTCTGATGAAATTTTTTACCCTGTACCGCTAAATCAGCAGAAGTTTCTTTGCAATTGTCTATTCCTTCTCTTATATGGGATGCAGATTTCGTATATTATATTATGCCTCCTTCCTCCATTGCTGAAGGTGGATGCATTTCTGTGACCATGAAGATGTCATAAAAACCGGTGCAATTGGGTCAACAGCCATATCATTTCTGAGACAAGCATTGTTCCTTCAGCTGATTAAAACTGGTATAACCATCAATGCTCACATTGTACTGGGGATATATGTGTAAAAACTGTGTGTTGAGTCACTTTAATTTAATAAGGTTATCTTTGATTCAATCCCATAACTTTGGTTCTAGTAACCAAGTTTAGTGAGCATTTTTGCTGGGACGCCTCATCTTGTTGCTAGGTGCTGACTGGTCAGTATGATCCTCTGCATCTCCTTATGAACTTCTTTGTTGTCTGTATCAATTCATCTATTTTTGGCTTGAGATTGTACCATTGTGATCTATTTTACACGGATTGAAGGTCCTGCAGAGCTTCATGTACCCATATAATAAGGTAGTTACCAGATCTGATGGTTTAGAGAAGTAATGTGTTTATATATGAACATTTCATCCATGCACGATAATGAGGAAATTAATGGCCTGTAGTTGCAGCTTGGTTAGCCTCCTTCCTGTTCCTTCTTTCCTGTTTCCCTGTTTCTTCAGTTGATGACGCTCTCACGATGGATCAGCATGTCCTTGTCCTTCTTGATTTTGTAGTTTTTTTTCCTTACTTAATCTGTCCATTGGGTGCTGTGCTATGTGATGGTAGTGTGCGGATCCTGTTCTTCCTGATGGGGTTGAAGCCCCAATTCCTTCGCCTTGTATTTTTTTTCTCTTAGCATCTCAATTTATGATTGGCATTATCTTATTTAAAGTTTATGTTCCTCGAAGGAATTGATAGTGATTGGAATTCTTTATTATTGAATGGGTCAGAAACATGATATTAGTATGACGGTTCTGTAACAGGTTACAGGTTGAAAGGAGTCGTGGCATCCAGTTGGCTAAAGAAGATGCGTTGTGTGCTTCCTGCTGGCGGCTGCAAAGTGCCTGATATACCACAGCGATAATCTTCTTAGGTGGGTCCTTGTTGAATCACAGTAATACTCGAATAGGATTGTGATTTAGCAGAACTGGAAAAACTATTGATATGTTTTACCTGAAATATGTTAGACCTTTCATTGTTGCAATGACGGTTTTGTCCTAAATATAGGAGAAGCAAATGTACATTGAACAAATCATTTCTAACAAAAAAAAAATGCTCACATTACATTCCTTCATTATGACTTGAACAAGAACTCTCTTTATAATCAGACGATGTGGTTCACATCTTCCAAACTCCAGATGTAGATTAGCCAACTCCTAAAATATGTATGAAATTTGCATGTTTGTTTGTCAAGTAAATTCATTAAACATGTGTTAATTGGTGTGTTCTGCTCCACCTTGGTGCCCAGTGCATTTTACTGAGTTGTTCTTCTGTTGTGTAAGATTTAGTTTTGCTTCTTCTATCTTGCTATGATGTGGTCGACTTTGTTGGCTGCCTTGAGATTGTGTTTGCCATTGCTTGCAAGTTATGCATGTGTTCCTCCTGATTTCTTGGTACTCGCAGGTTTGTTGCTGCCTGCCTTATCTGTTGGCTAGCTCCATGTCAAGTTGTCAACCTAGATGGTTTTGGATGGGTGATTGTTTTGGCTCTTTCTTTCGATTTTTATTTTGCTGTTTTTCCCCAGATTTTGCCAAACTGTGAATTTTAAGCTTCAAAAAAGTTAAATAAACATTTTCTTCCTCAATTCAGAGATTTTGATTTCTGATAATAACAAAATGTTGATAATTATCGGCTATGTATTTTTCTTCTCGGTTATGCATCCTGTAAGAATACAGAACAAATAGATGCTAAAATTAATTTCAGTTGTTACTTTTCATTAGCTAAATCTGGTCTGAAATAATTATCACATGGAGCTGGCCAACAGAATTTGGTACATGACTTCTTAGAAATACAATGTGAAATGCTCATGTTTAGGTTTCAGTTATACAGATAATGTTGCTTATATACCATTATGTCCCCGGTGTCGATTTCTCAATCACAGGACCTGCCCCTTGAGTGGTTTTCTTTTTCAGCCAAGTATATATTTTTCAGGAAATTGAGAATCTACCGGCTCTCTGAGTTGTTTTTCTTTCAGGTGCATATAGAATTAGAAACGTGTGCTATTTACTCTTAACTCTGTCCAAGTTGTTGACTATGTATTACCCTACATTGCTAATAATGTTGTGCTTTTCCTAAGAGCTTTTCTTCATGATCTGAACAAGGTCCAGTAAAGTGTGGCCTTACTGTTGGGCATTGGCTGGTTGTAAAGGTTAGAGTCTTTTAATCCTCCGTAGTTACTTAGATTTGCCATATGATGCTTTCAAAATAATTTCGCTCAACTTACTTACACTGTATGCCAATACATCGATTTGTAATGAATAACAATTACATGGGTTGAGATGCCAAGGTGTGCATTAATTCGATGCTTGGGTTCTTAGTACCTCCCTTTCTTTCTTTCTTTTTGCGATCTATACCTCCCTTTCTTTTTCATATGTGATGATACATTATTTACAAGTACTCATTAGCCATGCCAGGTGTGTGCCTTGACTGCCGTTACAAATTTGCACTTGATTTCGATACTTTCTGCTTTAGTTGCAAATGAAAATAAAAGTTTGCCAGAGCCATATCTTGACTTCTTCTCAACCGTATGTTTTGATGCTAGATTCCAGAGCACAGAAAATATGTTTGTTTCTATCAATGGTTACGAGAATGCATACCCTTATTGCTGAATCCGCTTAATCTTCTATTTGTTTGCAATGGAGCCGGGCCTTGTCAAATATGAGATGCTCTGATTCAGGCTTATTCAGAGTTGTTGTATCATAGGTTACATATGATGAAAAATTTTAACCTTATACTACTAAATCAGCAGAAGATGCTATTTCTTTGCAATTGAGCCATGCCTTTCTTCTTACTAATATAGTCTTCAGAATTTATAAATTTATGTACTTTTCTTCTCAATATATTGAAGCACAACTCCTGCGTTTTCGAGGGGAAAAAAAGATTATGTGTTGTTGGCTGCATGAACAAATGTTGTGACCTGCATACATAATATTCTGAGTAGCTGCTAATATAGTCTGCATCCTTGGTGCACACTGAACTATGCATATTGAATTGCATGAGGTATCACGCTCTTTCAGGTGGCATCAGATGTAACATAGGTCTTTGGAGGAATCATAGGGTCCGCAAACATGACAAAAAAGATGTATTAGAATGTACAAATTTGTGAGGCTGTGCCTCATTTTGTTACTGACATGTAATTTATGTGCCCCACTATTACGTGCCTTGGGGTTCTTAAGTTCTAGGTGCGTTGTAGTCAAAAGCAATTAGTATTAGTTTGATCGCTGGAAAATATGTGTATGTGTGTTTTGTCTAGACTAAAGAAACTGGATGGAGCTTTGCCACCTGCTTGTTTGTGAAATCAGATCATTTATTTGAAACTTTTAGTTTCTTCAGTTTTCATCTGTCATATTTATTTATTATACATGGCATGCCTGCCAAGTTTCTTAATTGAATTATTATACCTTGAAATTGTTATCCTTATCTGAAATGTGAGTGGTATGACAATAGAGGCTTTCATCGGGAGATAGAGCTAATATGCGCCTTTGCTGCTACAATGACAGAGTCCTCGGATGCAATGTATGGCAATATACTTTTACATCTTCTGTCCTTGGTTACTGAGTCTGTAGAACAATTTTATCTATAGCTTACTGCCTATCGCTTCTATGTGGGTCAAAGTTACCTTTATATGTTTGGTTGCCATTGGTGTTGTTCGACGTTTTTTTTTTATTTTAATGCGGGCTTAGGATGTTGGATGATTTTGCATCTTACGGTAAAATAACAACTTTACATGGTGATTCATAATATTTCTCCAAGGAGGGATTATTCTTATATTACATTAGAGTGGACTTGCAGAACTGTAGCCGCAGGACTGTTTGCCCATTGCTTCTCTGTTTTGCCAATAGATACATGACCTAGTGTGTGCGCAGCATGTAAAGTTTACTGCCAGTATTGCATTTTTTTAAAAAGAAAAAAGGCCCACTACCAATGTGTGCAGCATATATAGTTTATGGTTTTATGCGGTTTGTGATCGAGCTAAATTGGTTGCTATTATGTCATTGCAAGAGCAAACTTAAAAATGATGGTTTCTGTTGATGAGATTTTATACATATCGTTCCAACTATGTTTATTTGTACATATCTCCTTTTGTTTTTTATTTTTAAATGATGTTCATGCTTGGAAATTTGGGATATCTTACTAATATGTGAAGGATGTTACAGAACTGGAGCTAGCTCAGATAGCTCTCCAGGAAACATGCCGGTGGGTAACAACGGCTCCTCTTTGTGAGTTTTATTCGTTTGCTTATGGCTTAATGGACCCTTTGCAGGTTAACAACAGTCATGTGGATATCTTAGTCTAAGATTGCTGCTTTCCTGACTTTACAGGTCCCAGTATAGACACTGTTGCCTTGGGCCAGGCTGGTGTGACGGATCGAAGATCAGCTGCTAAATTTATGGAGGCCTAAATTCATGCTATAATTTCCTTCTTATTTATTTCATAATCCGTAATCATCTACGCGTAGTGGGTTAGTTTACACCATATGCTCCTAATAGTGTCTGTTTGTAAATTTTCAGGTGCTTATGTCTGCAGCTTCGTTTGCTGTGAAAAGCTTGGTTGCTTCATGCTCCTATCAAGATCAGAGTGCTGGACTACTGATCAATGTCCGTTGACCATTTTGTAGCTATGCTGTTACGAACTCTTTATGTTTACATGTTCTGCTACCTGCAAAGTGCTGGACTACCAGTGCTCGCTCATGATTCAACTCACCATGGTCATGTGCGTGGGCCAACCTGATCACAGCGCATATGTTATCTCCTTAATTTCCTGTTGCCTTATGTTTGGGTTCGTCAAGCTTTTGTTAGTATCATGGATGTGAGTGTGAATAGCTATCTACTGAGGTTGCGAAGCCTTCCTACTCTTATGCTACTCTGCATAAACTTGCTTCACATAAGCAGAAATTGTGGTTCCCTGCATAAAGTTGTTATTGGTGTATTTATATATGAGTTTTATGTGTCAGCAGAAAATTTTTTAGCTAGCAATACTTTGCTCATGTAATTGGTGTTTTTAGTGAGATACTATGTATAGTTTTCTGCCATTGCAAATACAACCAGCCTTTCCTACCATGAAGGGCTACGCAAAACTTTTTATTGTCATGTAACCAAAATCAAATTGTCTTCGTACACTTTTAAGCACATCAGTAAAAACGAGCAAGCCTCTCAACAACTCCAAGCGGCGCACATTAGACAATTTGCGTGCCGGATATATAAAGCAAACTATGTGGTACTGCACAGCTTTTCGTGCATCCACGTTTCATGGGGCTGCTACAAGGTTTGGTTTTTTGGTCCTGTTCTGCTAACCACCACCTTATCTCGGAACATAACTCGTGACTAAAAGAAATCTGGAATAATGTTGCAGTCTGGAGGTGAAAGTGTATGCTTATGCAGCTCCACAAGTTAAGAAAGCTTTGGAGGTGGGGATCATCTCTAGACACCATCATTGGCCTTTCGTTCTAGACATATTTCATGGTGCTGTTGTGTATTCATACATGTCACTCACTACCTAGGTAGCGAAAACTATATACTCTTTTCTTTAGAAGTATGGTCTGGCAGGTACCATGCAGCAGCATGTCAACATCTGTGACTTCATACAAAGTTTGAGTTGACAATTTTCAGAAATTTTCTACAAGTGAAATGATAAATTCAATTTAGTTTTATTTGTGGAGAAAGAAGAAGCTGAACCATGCAAAGTAACTTACGTTTCTGCTTCTTATTTTTCAACAGCCTAGGACACATCAGTTTCTTACAGCAGAGGTTGCTTATGCGGGAGGTAGATGAAATTCTGCTTCACTAGCAACCATTTTTGGTTTTGCTTAGTTGTTCCTGCTTCTTGACTATTGGACATTTTGTATGACCTTGACATACATAAGAGTGAGTGTAATACAATCATGGCTGAAAAATACAGAAGATTCTCTTGGCTTTTTGCCATTCCTCCCCAGCAACCGTTTTGTACTATCTTAACCTCAGCACTGCACGCAATGGATTGCTCTTCCAGTTGATAAAGGATCGGTGAATAGTCTTGTGTGTTCTTGAATGATAATGTTGTCTGGACTTAAGAGTAGTAGATTTTGTTGGCTTGACGAAATCATGTAGTTCAGTTGGCTAGCGCGATTGGTGAGGAGTAAATTTGTCAAAATTTTGGTGAAATATTCAAAACATCTTTTTCTATGTATAGGAATCTTTTACGGATAAAAAGGCTTTGTTGTTGGGTCCCTTGTTGTTGTTGTTGTATAGGAATCTTTTACGGACATTAGGATTTAGAAGGTTTCGAGTGATATATTTGTGATATTTATTCATTTACAAGGTTATGTATTCAATAATGTATACTACATTAGTTACATAGTTGTATGATACCTATTTTTTATGCATTTGCTTAGTTATATGTGTTGTAATTTTACGCCCGTAACGCACGGGCATTACCCTAGTACAGGTAATGAGGCTTGTCAAATAAATGGATCTCCGAGAAGCTTAATCACAGCTACGGTAACAGGAAGAACTATCAGCTACAGTTTTAGTAGTTTTCATCAGAAATATAACAGAAACAACAACAGAAGCACGTATATACTAATTAAAAGCATCCAGAAATCAAGAACATGGTTGCCAGTATTGCAGGAAATTGATCTGGAACAGATCACTACGCTGTTTATTGATGATATTGGCATGTGGAATCATACATGCCCTCGTCAAAGCAACACATAACGTTTGGTTGAAACAACAGCTTAAGCTGGAAATATGAAACCATACATAATACATCATAAACCATTGTAACACTCTGTTGCACTCTGACTTCAGCAAAAGCTTAAATCCTCCTCTTGCTGCTTGGTGGGTAGCGGGAAGCGGCAAAGCGGGCACACATGATTAAGCCGGAGCCAACTGAAAATGCACTCCTCATGGAAGGAGTGAGAGCAGGGCATCATCCTGAGCTTGTTGCCTGTCCTAAAATCTTCCAGACACACGCTGCACTCACCATCCTTCATGCTTGTTTCCTGCAGATTCACCATAGCCTCACCTGAGGCCGGTATACAGCTTAAGCAACGGCGCCCAGGTGTTCCCTCCGCATCCAGCCCATGGCCAGCGTGGGAAGCTGCATATCGCTGAGATCCTGCGCCCTCAGGATAGAAGTCTCTGGCAAGGTAGCTGCCGTCCATGAGACCATCCAGCAGTATCTCACGCACCATCCGGTGAGCTTCCTCACGTGACAGGCCATCCCCCAAGTCAATGGTCTCCGTGCGATCGCTAAGCACTACCTGATAGACAAGGTCGCCCCACCGGTTGGTGACCTCATGGATCGGAGGGTAGACGATACGCCGTCCGTTTCCTTCCATCAGCCTAGGCAGCAGCAACCGCCGGCCTCCACTGTCTGCCGCGGCCCCAGCGAAGATACCGCGAAGGCAGAGACGGCGCGTCCGATCAACTGCGCCGACAAAAGATGATGATGGAGCAGATGAATAAACCTAGCTGACCAGGGGTTCTCCCCTTCCAGTTCTTTTCAGAAAGAGAAACATACCTTATCAGATTTATAGGCGAGACATGCCAATCTCCGAATCCGAGAACCGTCGGAGTCCGAAAACGCGTCCCAACCTAGAACCCACAAATCGGATTGGATCTGCCGCTAATCTCATCACAGCCAAACGAAACAATTCGGATTTAGAAATGCCCAAATCGGATCGGCACAATCATTACTCCATCTGGCGGGTGGGATGCCATGCTAGAGTCTGCCGGCCGGACGGCGGCGAGGCTGAAAGCTTGATTTTTTTCCCCCACCTAGCTATTGAATGTAATGGAGTATATTTGAAGAAGACCGGATGATGATGCGCCACGCGGTGGGCGGGCGCGGCGCAGCCGAGCGGCAGAAGGGAATCGGAGGGGCCGGCAGAGGCCGTGGAAGAGAGAGGCGGCGGCGGGCGGCGGCGGGGGGGCTCAGGTCGGGTCAGGATCGCCGCTCGAGCGTGCCATCAGTATATATCCACGGTCCAAGCAATCCGGTGGCTGACGTGACGCGCGCGTTTAACGGCTGAACGAGCCCAGCGAAGCCCACGAAAGCCAATGCGGCCGATAATCTCAAGGCCGTCAGACCAACTTTTTTCGTTTTCGTCCTGCCGGTTGGTTTTCTGCCGGTTTGAATTCGTGTCGAATCCCGGTCGGGGCATAGTATTTATCTTTCATGCTCCGGCGCTGTTTTTTTTTTCTTTTATTCCCGGCGGTCGGCGCAATCGCGTGGACGTCGCAAACCCACGCCAGAACCAAATTCTTGTGGGGATCACGTCAACGCCCAAAGCCCGGCCGATCGATCCTAGTCGTTAAATGCATGCATTGTTTGCTGTGATTTTAGCCTGCTCTAGCTAGCACAACTTTCAGCCAACTCTCCAATCCTAGCGCTGGTTCTGTGCGAGGCTGACGCCAGAAGTGAATCGAACCGCTGGCACGTAAAATTGACTTATAGTGTAAGCTGTAAACAATAAAGTAGAAAGCATATATGTGCACTGCCAGGTGAAAGTACCAGCTTGCCAAGCATGGGGCTCTGCTCTGGGCAGGTTTTCATGGCGTGAAGCTAGCTGCTGGCCGAGCCATTTGTTTGGGTGTTGTCGTCTATATCTTAATAAACCCAGGGTTAAATAGGATGGTCATTAACAGTTCCTTCATAACTCAGAACTGTTGATTCGGGCCTGTTTGGAACGCAGGAATGGAAAACAGAGGAATAGGAAAAAACGCAGGAAACATATATGAGCATAATGGCAAAACAGAGGAAAGGAAAAACACAGGAAATGATCAAAAATGATGTTTGGAATGCAGGAATCCAAAACACAGGATCAACAAAATGAGAATGATAGAAAATAATATTGATGCTTGATTACTGTTAATTAACGAACATGCCCTTATCCATTCATCTAGCTCATGTTCATTACTATCACAGGAGCAGACCGTTACCCTTCTAATCCATTGGAATCTCTGCTTCCACGTTCTGCCCGTATTGTGGTAATAAAGCAAAAATTTTAGCACCTGATTAGCAATTGATTTTGCGGTGATAAGACAGTTAGCAATTGCTTCCACGTTCTGCGCGTATTATAAAATCTAAATGACGCATGCTTGTCAGGGTGTCGACTGCCAACGACAATGGTTTGCCGTAGATTAACGTAGCTGTTAGCTCCTCCCTCGCGCGCTCAGTTTCACAGGAAAGTTTCCTTTAGCTTTTGGTGGATGTTTTCTTTCCTACGTTTTGTGAAGGCAAGGGCGTTGTTCATGAGGAAAGGAAATCTCATTTCCTCCATTCCAAACGCAAAATTGTGAATCCTTTCCACAGGAACAGCTTCCTTTGAAATTCCTCTGAAATTCCCTCAATCCAAACGGGATAAGCCTTTAAAATTTATTCATTTGAATTTGATAATAAGTGAAAACTTATGGTGTAAATTTAATTAGGTTCCTGGCATCCTGCAGCTGAGTAGAGACACGGTCTAACCCTTTAGGGCAGGTACAAAGGTGTTGTCTCATAGATGGTCTCGTGCACGACACGTAATCATAAAACGATATATGAGACCACATATACAATGGATGGTTGTTTTAGTTGTCTTAAAGGAGTACCATACTTTCTTTATTTGTGGATGAAAAAAAGGAATATTTATGAGTTGTATGGCAACTACAACTCTTACAATGGTGTGAAAGCCATCTCATACTCTTAAATTTTAGCGTATGAGGTGGTTACCTTGCGAAACAACCGCCTATTTCTCACCTCCCTCTCTCTCTTTCATGTCATCAAAAATCCTATGTAACAACGCATGAGACGGGTTATGAGACTGCCTATGTGTAACGTTTTACCTGCCCTTATATTTCAATTTGTACCCATTTTTTCTCCTCTGGTGGGAACAATCTGAGTTGAATTGTAATAAATGGTTGATAATCATACTTAAACTTTCGCTTTCTATCACATTGTTTAGTCGTATTTTAGCATGCGCTGCAACGCGCACGGGTATATTACTAGTATATACATTGAAGTCCACAGTATCGCTAAAAGCTTCCTTGAGCTTTTGAAGTACGTCTGTTGCCGGAACGCTACTGGCTGAAGCGTCAGATACTGATCTCTTAAAGAAACTAGTAAAAATGCACGTGCGTTAAAAAATTACATCATTTGGCAGGTCCACAAGAATTATAAACAACACTGGTTCAAAAAAAAAATTATAAACAACATGACTACATGTTCTTTTTAAATCTTTACTCCTTATTATTTATCTTGTGGGTCTACCGTCCGCCGTCCGCGCGTCTTTCATTAAAAAAAATGTGCCAACATGTGGGACCCACCCCACATTTTGCTCCTTATTATTTATCTTGTGGGTCCGCCGTCCGCGCGTCTTTCATTAAAAAAATGTGCCGACATGTGGGACCCACCCCACATTTTGGTGCCGCCAGGTCGGGTCCACCCAAAAAATAACCCGGATCGTCTGATTTTGGTAACGTATACTGATCGGACTTGCGTTCGTGTTTAACTGCAATTCTATTCATAGGAAAGCACGTACGCGTGTACATCAAGTTTGAGTTCAAAACGGAGATACTACCTCTTCAAATTGTTGACGTCTACCCGGTGACAACTTCAAAAGCAAAAAACAAAAAGGAAAGAACCAGAATGACCAATATCGTACTGGCCAATATCGTAGATGCTCGACAGCCAACATCACCTGAGGGTACGTCGTCCTCGCCGTCTCCAGGAAGGCGACGAGCCGCTGCAAGGTGAAGGAATCCGAGCGCGGCGACGGCGACGACCTGGACCAGCGACGGGGAACCATCTGCAGGCGGTGGGGGCCGGCATGCAAGCCATGACGACGGCGTTCGACCTTGCCAGGATCTGGAAAAAATTGGGCTTCTTTTTTTCTTTTCTTTTTTAAAATAGGGGGAAAGATTGGGTTCGGATGTGGAGTTGAACTGGAATGAATGATGATGGGGTGATACTGGAAAACATCCGGGTGGGCTCAAAACAATAAGAAAAGGGCCAAAATATTTTTTTAAAAAAACTCAAAAGATGAATCTTAAACGTTATTCTGTGAAGATGATGTCAAGGCGCGATGGAAGCAACACATCTTGACCCAGCGTGAAAATATACTACAACCAGATGTAAATATTTCTTCAAGATTGCTGCATATCATACGACTCCTACAATTCCAAAGATTACAAAACAAAAATACTATTTTCTTTCGTATTTCAGGAATATAATTCAATTAGAAAAAAATATAACTTGGACAAAAAAAAAACAAAATATTAACAAGCTGATCAATAAAAAAAATGAAATGTCCACGACAAATCCAATTCCCAGTATTACCATTAAAACCTTATTTTGGGGAGAGGGGAGGGGCAATCAAAATAAAAAATATTAAAAAAGTCATTTAGAACCAAAAACAAAACTTTCACAATACAATTAATCAGCAGCACAATAATGTCAGTCCGTGGCAACGCACGGGCACTTTTGCTAGTTTTATTAATTTAGAAATAATCAAGACAGGCCACTTCAAACTTTCAAAGGTATAACACACTCGTGCAGTTTTTTTTTTTTTAACAACACACTCGTGCCATTAATCACCAGCCATACGGATATCATTTCACTCATGTCATGGAGAGGTGATTACACAAGGAGCTTGAATGGAAGAACGGAAAGCAGCCATACGGGTATCATTTCACTCGTTTCATGGAGAGGTGATTACAAAGGAGTTTGAATTGAAGAATGGAAAGCATGACCGAGTTGCATGGAGATGTGGAAGGAAAAGAGAAAGATAAGGATCATGAAACGAAAACTGGAGAGCATAACGGAAAGTCAAATTTTTGGCCTAAAATAAATACATGTTGTTAGTTGGTTACGAAAATTTAATAATCAAACGGAAATATTGTACATGGACAGGCAAATACCGTCTTCATATTGTTGACGTTTCGGACATACGCTCAAGCCAAAACTGACCTACGCGGTGCTGTCGGAACGACATAAAAAAAAAGACGGAGGGAGTATACTAACTTTGGAATTAAACGAAATATAAAATTTCTCGTAGAAAGGGCACTGCAAATAACGTGGCAAGACATCCAAAGACCACTATCACAATGGAATATATTAAGAAAGAAAATATGTTTACACATGTAGAGCAAACTTCATGCGAAAAAGATTACAATGCAAGATTGGTCTTGTTTTAAGAAAATGTATTGACAGTATGAGAGGCATGCTGGTGTTACAGACTTGGGGAATTTGGTGGTCAATCCCCCAGAAGTGCCAAACACGGTTGGTTGGTTGCTTGCCATAGCTCTTGCAGTGAAGCTCCCCCTAATTCGTATCAATCCAGTGCAAAATTAAAGTGGTCACTGGTCAATTCAAGCACATGGCAATTAGAAAACAGAGAAGAAATTAGCTCCCGATCTTCCAATTCGAAGAAGATTGCTGTGGGCATGGGCCTGGTGTCGAGCTCAAAGTACAATGAAAAATCCAATTTGAAGTGCCAAATGCAAAATAAAGAGCACAGAGCTGCTCTATGTTTGAGCAACAAGGACATGAATCTTTGAAGAAAAAAAAGACACATAACTGGACAATCATTTTGACAGATAAAAAGGCTCACATCTCGTTTATCCAATTTTGTCATGTTTCATTCATTTTTCTCTAGAAAACATCATATTCATTTTCTCCGAGTAATTGAGAATTATTAATTGTAAACGAATATCGCCCAAACAATTTTTTCAAAAAAAACACTTTTACCTTTATTCATGACTCTCAATGATATGTAGCGCCCCATCAGTGTCATCATCTGCCATGCTCCTTAGTGAATACTTCATCAATTCAGCAACACTGATAAACGTGGCAGCTGCTTTTTATCTTCAGTCATGCATTTTGGTAGTTCTTTCTGCAGGGATGATTATAAGCAAATATGAGACAACTCATGTTGTACTAACAGTTATATGACATCTAAACCATTACACATGCTAACTTGCAACGCTGCAATGCAAGCGTTGATAAGCCCTTCTTTAAGAATATGCATATATCACATACTGTTAGTTCAGGCTCAAGAATGTTCAGAGCAATATGTAAAGATTGAATGGAGTAAAGCACTGGATATAAAGAAATAAAAATTCAGAGTAATTTCAGAGAGCAACAGTGCATATTTTAGATTACTTGCTACTGCATATCAACCCAGGCCAGAGTTCCTTGCGCTGATGCAGTTGCTACTGCATATTTTATATTATAACTTGCGGCAGAGAGTTGGAGAGAGAGCAGAGAGGAGTGCTCACCAATATAGTGGCCTGCGAAGCCTCAGCCGACGAATGCCCGTCCGCACGGGCAATGCTGTGCCGCGCGCAAGACAAGATGAGGCGGCGGACGGATCCGCGCGCAAGACAAGATGAGGCGCCCGCCGCCCACCGGATCCGTCCGCCGCCCGCCATTGAGTAGATCGTGGAATGTGTGCTGAACTCTTTAAATATTTCGATTTCTTCACCATTGAATTGGTAGCTTGACCTCTGTATACATGCCTAAAAATAGAGATGAAATCAAACAAAATTGTATTGCAAGGAGGAACAAAATTGGTCTGGCAGGAAGCAAACGGAACAAAAAAATTGTGAATGGGAAGGATCTTATGAAAGATCTTTAGAAGGAGGAGGGATAACAGGACATACCTCGCCTAGGTACTGCAGTGGAAGAAGACGAAGCAGCGCCGGATCGATGTGCCGTGCACCATGCGCCGCCTCTAGCCCACCCTCTCCGGCAGTGAAAGAGAGTGGCGCCGCCTCCAATCCGTTGATGCTTGGGATGAAACACAGTGGCGGCGCGGACTGAGAAAATGCAACCTAAATGTATTAGATATGAGAAGTCCATCTTATAGGCAACCAATGGAAAAAAAAAGAAATTAGACATCGCAATAATTACAACTCATCTGTACAGAGTAGGAAAACATGAAACCTGACTATCCGTGAGATCTCAGCATTTTTACCTCATGGGACAGCATGCATCCCAGTATTTAATCTGGCCTCTGTTATTTCTCTGTCTCCCACAATCATCCAACCTGATAAAAAAAATGATGCAAAAACAATTAAATTGTGATCAAACAGGTTCATATATCCAACCAACTGACTTAGTAACACAGCGCCATGACCAAGGTAAGTAGATGCAAAACAGATTACAACCAACTAATTAAAATAACATGTGAAGGAGGAACCAGATGGGACACAACCAACTAAAATATTATATGCATTTAGGTTATTAGACAATACCTGACTCTGAATAAATCTGAATCCGACTATCTGACGGTATCATATTCGACAAGGCAGGGCTCAATTGTAAAGGAATAGCAGGTTGAGTAGATGTCATTGTGTAGGGTAAGCAATTTCATTAGAGTCGATCTATGTTACAGGGGTACCAACAGTATCAAATTTACCTCTTTGAACATCGATTGAAAGGAAAATGTCAGTTAAGAGCTTTCCAGTGAAACAGTTTGGAGGTGGCACTGAATACAAAATCATTCGTATTCTATGAAAGATTTTTACTACATTCAGATGTAAGAACTCCTATTGAACCATGAGAGAACCCGCTAGGGATCTTAACATCTGCAAAGTGTGGAATACCTTGGAGAAGCTACTGCTGGGAGGGAGATCCATGTCGGAGGCAGGGTGAAGGCATAAGAGATCAAATGCAGGCCACTGTTGGAGGGGATCATGTCGCAGATAAAACTTGGCACTGCTGCCTCCGCTGGCCTCTCCTCCTAAGCTGCAGAGCCCACGCAAACATCATTGAGATCAAGGACTTCCGGATCGAAATCCGTAGTCACGGAGGTGGACTGCCTGTTGACGGCCACCGTTGTGCGCATCATGAAGAAGAAATTGGGGAGGGGGAACCTGGCTGCCGGCAAGCGCAGCGTTTCTCAGCCATCCGGACGCGGGTGAGGGCGCGGACGACGGCGGACACATGCTCACCGAGGTGGCATCTCGACGCGCTCGTCCAGGCGCGGCGGCCTCGACGGCGGCACGTGGATCCGTGGTGGGCTATGGTTGGGGAGGGCGGGCGAGAGGACGGGAGCCAGGAGGGAAGGCGGGCGGGCGAGAGGCGGCACATCGCCATCGCCGTCGTCGTCCTCCAGTCTAGATCAAATTCGAGAAACAATGAGGCCGGAAGAGGAATGGAAAGAAATCGAGATTCCAGAGGAAGGAAACTGGGGAGAAAAATCCGGACGGCACGGCGGGCGGGTAGACTTCATCCATCGGTGAAAAATGTAAATCCCGCGTCATCGATTTTGGCCTGCAAATGACATAGCGTCACGCCATCCTTGTGGGCCCGCTGGCGGGATTTTATTCGACGGTATTTGATTTGAGTTCCTTTTAGATCAACGGTTGATACACTGTTAGGTATAATATGGCAGGTCAAAATTATTTTCCTCTCAACTGGTTCTTTAGAGATTTAGATCATATCAAGTTGAGATTTTGAGCTAGAAACCCCCATCACGAGTAGATTCAGAGAATGAAAGAAATCATGCGTACGGAGTACTCCTTCGTACCCATATTGGAGGGCGTTTTGGGTTCCCAAACGTTTTCAGAAAAGAAGTTCTGCGTCGACCTCCCCCGGCCCGCGCTGGACTGTTTTACCCCCGACGACTTGTTCCCGAGGCCGCGTGGGCGTGGTGCTTCGTCTTTTGCGGAAGAAAATTAAAACCGCTCGGCGCCCCGCGCTCGCTCGCTTCCAGGGACGTCGGCATGGCTCGCGCGCCTCGCTCGCTCGCTGGCCGGCGCCGCTCCGCTCGCTCGCTCGCGCGCCGGCCTTGCTCGGCGGCATGGATCGCGCGCGGCGCTCGCTGGCGCTGGCATCCGTCGACGCAGGTGCCTCGCTCGCGCCGGCGTCCTTTTTTGCAGGTCCCTCGCTTGCGCCGGCGTCAACGGAATGGAAAGCTTGTGCGTTTAAATAAGGCGACGAGAGGAAAGGCGTCACGGAAAGGAAAAACTGGGCGTGAGAGAGAAAACAAGCGAAAGATTTGGGGGCAAAAGTTTCCGGGGGCGAGCGCGGAGAGGCAACAAAAATCCAGCGCGCAGCAAAAATTTCGGACGCGCCACAGTGTTACGAGATCATGCGAGGCCAATTTTTCCGGTCGCATGCACGCGCGACGTGAGAAAATAGCGCGATAACGCGATACAGCGGCATGCAGCGCGATGCAAAAAATTCAAAAAAAATGTGCCACACCGCGGCGTCTAGGAATCGAACCCACGCCCACCGTCCTGAAGACCGCTCGCAGTAGCCAGTGGACAAGGGGAAGACAATTACTTAGAAGCAGCACCAAGTCATTGATTACGATGGAAGATTACATTTACCATGTTGGTATTGTAAATCATGTTCAAAACGCCCTCTAATATGAGTATGAAGGAAGTAGTATTTAACAACAGCTACAGGCCCTGCATATTATATGTACAGAGCCAATATCTATGCGACACGTGCCCTACTATTTTTTTTAGCCCCATTTAGAACGGAGGAATCCTTCCTCACTCCTGCGAGAATTCAACTGTTTCATACAAAATTCTTGTAAAATTCCTGTGAAATTCCTTCATTCCAAAAAAGCCTAACTAAATCAACCATCTCCTCGGGAAGGCTATAATCCCCACTTTCTCGGAAGACTTGTTCCTCGCTTCGCCGAGCGCCGCGTGACGAAAGCTTCACACTAGCTGTGCTTCGCCGAGCACCGCGTGACGGAAGCTTCACACTGGCTGTGCCTGTGCTACCGTAGCATGCGAAGACGACGGCAGTGGTGCCTGCCCGAGAGGTAGCTCATCGCCGAGCTGTCGGCGGACGAGCCTCACCTTGGGCTCTCCGCTGCCACAACGCGCTTACCCACGACCGCACACCGGACAGCGCCGAGTCGCCGACGAGGGCAACCTCGCCCGGCTGCTATCCGCCGCCATCTACGGCACCTCCAGCTTGCGTACATCGTTGGGATCACGGCGCTTTGTCTCGCCACCCTCGAGGTCCGGCTGGATCGCCTCGGCGACATGGCGACGCTGGACCTGGGGCTCTTGCCGCCACATCTCAATACGACTCAGCTCAAATTGTACTATTCAATCTCAATAGTTACACATCTTACTCCATTTGTGTCACTCCGCACAGAATATCCCCAGCCCCCGCCACCCCACCCCTTGCAGTTGTCGCTGACACGTAGGCCCACTCGTGGTTGGACCCAGCTGTCGGTGACCACTGCAACTTGTGCAGTACTGCACCGAATCCGCGCCCCCTCCCTCTCTCAAAAACAAAAAAAAGATGGCAGGTCACAGGTCACTCACGTCATACACTTTGTAACGAATTTTCAACAATAAGTTTCATGTAATGTCTAATTCCAGTGCCTTCTATTTGTAATTAATTTGCACTTGCCACACAAGACAAATAAACACGTCTACTGTACACCGTTTACAAAACTTCTTTTTAATTTCTCAAAAGACACAGGAGAGAGCCTTCACAAATACTTTCATGCTGTAACACGTGCAGTCAACCCCATTTCTTGGTCAATATCTGTATCTCATGTACCTGCATCGTTTTAAACATATTACATGGCACCGGAAAGATGAATGTTTTCAAAGAAATAAGAGGGACCAGGTCCTAGCATGAACAGGATGATCCGAGTATGTTACATTAATATTTCAAGTCACATACCGCTCATAAAACAAATGCTAATGAAACTTTAAATAAAAAGAAAACTTATAGAAAAGAAAATCAGCAGAAATAATATTGACAGTACTAGAAGCCAGATCATAGCACTTTCCTATTAGTGGCATGGGGCTATCTCACAAATAAGAAAAGAATTTTGAGCCATGGTACTAACTTATCTGGTATCACGATAGGAGCTAGGTAGTCTAATTGCAGGGTTTTTTATTTGAGTATGTAGTCGAGTATGTTGATCCAACACAGTTTTCTTCACAAGGACACATGTAAAGCTCAATCAAACATGGGAGATGTGTTATCCCACCAAAAACCAAGGGACCATCCCATCTAGGATGTCCCTCAAAATAAATGAAAAGTTGGATTACAGACCAGGTATCAACATACAATTGAATCTTGTTGACAAAATAAAAGACGCATTATGCATACCTGTTCCTTTTAGTATTTTTCAGATTCATCATCCCGCTTGGACTTCACGCCAACTTGACGCTTAATTCTTGTTTTCGCATGGGGGTATTCCTCCTGTCTTGAGCATGTATCCTAGATGTAAAAGAAAAACCGAATTAAGCAAAACATTCACTGCAGTTCAGGTATAAAATCCAATTTTCATGTTCCCTTTCCTCAGCTGACCTGCTTTCTCTCATCCACGCCCGCTACATCTTGTAGGGAAGCTCTTATGGTCTTCATTTGTTTGTCGGTGAGATCCAATCCCCCCTCCTTGATCATCCATGAAGGCAGGGTCTTCAGCCTCTTACCAGAATCAGGACAAGCATCTGATGAGAACGTTTCAGCCTAGAAGAGGAAAAAAGTTCATCAAGAGTTAGTTTAATAAAACTGGTGGAATGTTAATGCACATAAACAATACACCTTATAGGAAACTCACATTTGTCACCTGACCAGAGGGCATTGGCATAATTGTAGCAGTAGCTTCATTTCCTTCTGTTGCTGCTTCTAACCATTGCTTTAGAGTAGTCAAATTTGGAGCATCCAAGCCCGTCAGCTTCTCAACCAATAATAGCAGTGGTCTCAGTTTCTCCTGCATGATCGCATTTCATTGAAACTTAAGAAGACAGGAGTCACAAAACATTACACAGTTAATCCAAACAAATACATTGATTAGACCTATGATAGGGCCAACTGCGATAACTAGTTCTTTCTTATATAGCTCGTTGCTGATGCTGAGACGCATGTGAAACATTCCAAGTTTACATGTTTCTCCAGGGAATGAAACAGATCTTACATATACATTAAGGTATTTGTCTTGCAAAATTTCACAAAGAGCACATCGTTATGAAAATGATAACTTCGTTTCTAATGAATCACAGTGGCAGAATCTTGTTGCCAATATTATAGTGCTCACGAGTTCAAAAATAGGGGGAAAAAATAGATAGCATCTGTGCCAAGAAGATACCTTCATTTTTCCTTGCGATTCAAGCAATGTTTTACTTTTGCTTCCACTGCTCTCACCTACAGTTTGAAGAATCTTATTGCATCTTTGACAGTGGAAGTATTCATCAATGGAGCTGGCAAGGTCCATGGCCTCGAGAGCTGAAAAACTAGATCAACAAATGTCATCACTCACCAATGATATAGCTCAGTAAATGGATTTATCTAGACTTCAAGAGACAAAATTCTAACTACTACCTTATGTTGCAACTAGTGCAAATGTAATTTTGAACAGTAGTTTGGGTGGTCAATTCTTTCTTCAAGTTCTCAGACATTGTATGCATCCGTAACCTCACAGCATCATGCACCTGTATTTTAGAAGAATTTTGCATAATCCAATGTATATATCAAAGAATATAACGAGAATATACAATATAAATAAATGGAATGTCAAAGTTTAGATATTGAACTCCCTCAAACTACTTTCTTTTGCATTAGGATCCAAAACTGAATCCATATCGTACATGTAGCGCCACAAAAGTATATAGAAATCACATACAATCAACAACAAAAGTAGGAACTAAATAAATCAAGTGCTTTGAGTAAGAATCAAGCCTTCGCTATAAACATATTATAGTATGTCAATGCAGGGCATTTGACCCCCAACCCAACCTTTTGTCTATAATATGACTTCCAATAATCTTAAATGTTGGAAAGAGTCCATGTTATGGCCTATGGGCAGTCAGATGGGACACGGCCAGGCTTCAGGATTAGGCCAAATTAGTTAGGATAGAGCCTTGATTAGATAAGGCTTAGTTTGTTAGGATTTGTTAGCAGGTCTGTTAGTCAGTTTGATAGGCATGAAGGCATGTAGCCTATAAAGGCTGCCCTATACTGTATTAGGAGGTAAGCAAGAAGAAACCAAAGAAAGCAGTCAGAGCCTCCGCAAGGAGGGCGACTAGCCGGTTTCCTCTTGCTATTCCCTGTATCCCTAGCCATTCCATAACATTTGGTATCAGAGACCTTTGATCCTCTGCCTGTGTTCCTGCCACCAATCCGTTCTTTCCAGCCTAGCATGGCAACGCAGCAGATGAAGGATAGTTTCGCCAAGATCGATTCCGCCCTCGACGTCTTGGAGAGAAAAATCCTTGAGCTGCAGCAGATTCGTGCCGCCGGCACGCAGGACCTTGCTGACAAGATGGAGGCCATAGCTGGCGTTCTATCGGCAGGCACGCTCACCGCTCCCATGTTTCTGGAGAAGGCGCCGGCCATATCAGCCAGCAAACCGCCGTCGGCATCCTCAGTAGCGGCGGTGGCGGTACAATCTACACCACCGCTGGCGATCGTTGTGCAAGCGCGGGTCCAGGCATCAGCAACCTCGGCGCCACCGGCAACCTTGGCAGCATGGGGGTCGCTCGTCACCACACCACCACCGCCGGTTGCTGCAGCGCTGGTCCAGGCATCAGTTGTAACGGCGGCGGCAGCACCTGCACAGCCGCTCGACACCACACCACCGGCGGTCGCGGCAGCAACGGCACAGCCGCGGGTTGAGGCAACTCCATCACCGGTTCAGGCGTCGGCCCCTGCCGCTCATCGGATTGTGCTCGTTGTGCAGCCTCGCTTGCGGCGCCCAGGCCCTCGCGAGTACTGCTGGCTTCGGCGGCGCGTGGGACAGCGGATGAGGCCATCTCAAGGCCGCCGCCTCGTGTTTCGATGGGGCCATCAAGCAAGCCATACGCCAACAGGCGCAGCGCGTCGTCCGCTGTGAATCACGCGCGGGTTCTGCGCGCGTTTCCTCCTTGGGGCCGAGTAGGCCCGCCCAACAATTCACATCGTGCTGCTCTTCAACCACGATGGCTGGGGCTGCCCTGCTTCCCCCGCTGCAATGGAATCCGCTGCCATCGACGAGGCTTCGCCCTTCATGGCAGACCATCTCGCCCCCAGGGCCACTTCCTCCGTCGCCATCACCAACACCGCCGCCAAGCGCGCTGTCCCCGGCACCTGACACACGCCATGGAGTCCGCTATCTTCACCCGCCTCAGCGTCCTTGAGAGCTGCTGCTTGTTTGACCATCATGGGCGCATGGTGCTGGTTGGCATGGGTGGTGCCGTTCCCTCGGTTCTCTGCGAGGACGCCTACACCAGCAGACTCCACCTCTTCTTCGCGTCGTGCTCGATCACTAACACCATCAGCAGGTCTTCGACAGCCATAGCTGGCTTGATTCCTGCAGTCGAGGCCTTCAACGTGCCCAACCTGGGCAATTTAACCCCTGTTCGCGCAGCTCACACCCTTGTTAGCCTTTCCACCATTGTGAAGCAGCAGCATCAAGAGAAAGCACCCTCCGGAGACGAACTTTGCTCTGCCACATCAGTGCTACACAGGGTGGTGTCATTCGCTGAGATGCTGGTTCACTTAATGTTGGTAGTGGTCAACCTCTTGCTGGCTGAGTCCAGCAGCTTTGTTAAGGACCCCGGCGACACAGCAGCCACCATTGTTTGCATCTTCTCCAAGTCTGGCGAATACTCTGTCGTCCTCGGCAAGCTCGGAATCAATGAGTGCAGCCACTTTCTGATGGACATCATGAAGCAGCACGGCATGCATGAGGAGTACTTCCTGTCTGACAAACATAGTGCTGCCTTTCGTCATTCTCGTGTGCGTACTTGCTGTTCAACGGCAAGTGCAGTATTTAGTGCCCAAGGTCAATTTTCTTCAGCAGTGCACGACAAGCATTGCGTCCAGAGGTGCACGATCTGCAGCTACAGCTGACAACTACAGCTCGAGGACGAGCTGTCTTGGAGGGGTGGTGTAATGTTATGGCCTATGGGCAGTCAGATGGGACACGGCCAGGCTTCAGGATTAGGCCAAATTAGTTAGGATAGAACCTTGATTAGATAAGGCTTAGTTTGTTAGGATTTGTTAGCAGGTCTGTTAGTCAGTTTGATAGGCGTGAAGGCATGTAGCCTATAAAGGCTGACTTATATTGTATTAGGAGGTAAGCAAGAAGAAACCAAAGAAAGCAGTCAGAGCCTCCGCAAGGAGGGCGACTAGCCGGTTTCCTCTTGCTATTCCCTGTATCCCTAGCCATTCCATAACAGTCCACCACATAAGGTCAGCTACTCTAAAGGGTAAAACAATTTTTCTTTTTTATATGACTAATCATTTTCCCTGACATGTAACTAAAAAAAGTATAAACAGGAACTATACTACTGCATGCACTATGAAGATTACCATGATAATCTTTTCCTTATCATATACTCTCTGTAGTTAACAGATCTAACATACAACTCCCATCTACCTAGAGAAGCAAGAACATTAAAATTATTGAGTCAAGAGAAATAACCTTAGTGTAGTCAAGGCAACAATACGAATCTGGGTCAATTTTCTTTCTATCCTCTTTTGCGACAGTTAGCCACTGACCACCAGTAACAGTTCTTGCCCTTGATACTCTGTTGTGCCTAGTCAACTAAGGACGCACCGTACAGCACATGGAACAAACAAAAAAGGAAAACCAGAATTAATGAATGCCTAGAACAGATATAAGTACAACAATAGAATCTAATAGGGCTAAACGCATCAAGAGCATTCTCATGAATTTAGAAATAGACTTGCAAGTTGCAACTCATTGTCACAATGGAAGGATAAAATATCACAGAGCAAGTACAAACTTTTGGTGCGGATTCTCTTTGGATCAGCCTCTCTTCTTGCAAAAACAGAAGAATTGGGATTAGCTGCTTCGCACCCATGTTCAGCTCTTTGGCCAGATCTTTCTCACGTACCCACTTGTGTCTGACAAGAAATACGCCACATATGTGCACAGGTCAGTGTTTGCACAAAGCCTATGCAAGAACATAGAACATACCATATATACATCAAATACTAAACGAAATTACTAAACGAAAGTACTATCCCGCAGAATTTCAGAACTTCCGCCTTAACATCAATCACAGCTATTGGTCCCCTCCGCATAAACAGGGACAAAATGTCAGGCCTACTCAAAATCTGGGATCAAAAAGTTTTCCAATTTGCACTCTGGACAATTCCAAAAAAACAAACTAATAAAGCCACGTTCTGAACGAAGTTGCAATTAGACTAAACCGACGCCATGGCATGTCCAACTAGATCCCTCGCGGCGAACATCTCACCTGGTGAGAGCGTCTAAGACGCTGACTGTCTGGCCTCCTGATCCGACTGGAAGAATATCGTACAAATCAACCGCCGCCTGCTTCACAAGTCTGCACGTAATCCGAACTTCAATTTCTCGTCGAGAGCATGCGAGAACGGCGGGTTAGAGATTGGTTAGGGTTCGGAGTGTTACCGGTCGAAATCAGCTTTCCGATCCATGTCTCCGACCGCTGCTATGCTTGTGCTAGGGTTAGTCGGCTCCCTAGTGGAAAGGAGAGGAGAGGCCTCTGATGGCTGGTAGGAATGGGGGAATGCCGGGGTGGGTTCTTGGGGGGTGAACCTGAATGGGGGGAATTAAGAAGGTGGGAGTGGGGATTAACCGGGGTTTAAGCGGGGATCTCGTGACTTGTTCTTCTTTAGTTTAATTCGGGTCTTTTTTTAAGGACAAAAGGGAGGGTTCTTTTTTTTTTCCGATTAGAGTACGACTCAGACAATCACAACGCACGCACACTCACTCTTATGAACGTATATACGCAAACTCTACCCTTATGAGCATCTTTGAAGACTAAGTCAGCAAATTCTCGAGATAAGTCACCACTAGCGCCTCGCTGTCGACGGCCATGTCGCCTCCCGCTGAACGCAGAACGCCGTTAAAATAAATTGCTCTTACGGGGAGTCGAACCTCAGGACCTTAAGTGCTACTGAGACTCTTGTAACCACAACGCCATTAAAAAGGAGGGCTTGTTTGATGTGGCTCTTCCAAAAACTTTGGTGCTGCAGCTGCTGCTCTAAGTGGTACTGTTTTAATTTTGTCAACTATAGTAAAGAATTAAAGAGCTACTCTCTCTGTTTTTAAATTGATGTCGTCGTTGGCTTTTTGAGTTACGTTTGACCATTCGTCTTATTAAAAAAATTCAAAAATTCTCATATATTTTGTTATGATTTGTTTTATCACTATAAGAAATAAAGCATAACTTATAAGTTTGCAAATTTAAACTAAAATTTTGAATAAAACAAATAGTCAAATGTAACTTAAAAAGTTAATGGCTACATCAATTTAAGAATGGATGTTGTAGAAGAATGTTTCAAAAAGAAACTAAAGAAAAATGAACTGGGAGTAAAGAGACACATTTTTGGACAGGAGTTGCACACAGAGGAGGCGCACCAAACAGATCACAATAATTTATTTTTTTTAAAAAACACAGTATAGAGGTATACACTCATAAACACGCATAAATAGTCACTTGTATTACTCAAGCTTATGAACATAAGATTGAGTTGACTGATCTTGAGATTCATGAAGTTACCACAAACGTCTCGTTGTCGACATTGATATGTCTTCCATTGAAATAATAAATAGCCGTTACGCCTGTGTCAGGGTGAGACTGAAACCAGACAGATTGGTTCCACAAAAAAAAACCTAACAAGTGCTGATGTCTATATACCTATAGGTGGTCCACCAAAAAAAACCTAACAAGTGCTGATGTCTATATACCTATAGGTGTACGTTCACTCTCTGTATCTGTTTCTATTGAACTCATCCTGTCGATGCGTACGCCCCATCTATATTTTGCGTCATTGTCTCTTGTCTACTTGTGTTTGAGAGAGGGACGTGAGAGAGAAAGAGTTCTCCACCGGCGATAACATTTTACAACATGTTATTAGCACACTCTGTCCAGAGCTAACACCAATCAGAAGATGTGAATAATCCTCTGAAGTCGCCAACTTCACTGCACTGGAACCTGTCGATTTCTCATCGACGTCAAGGCCAACCTCAATGACGTTGTTAGCAGAGCGAGAATGACTATATGTGTCATGATCTACACTGCGTCCGCGTCAATGTGCGATTGACTACATCGAACCTTAGTGATGAGCCTACGATCTCCCATATTATTTTAGCTAACAAATCCGAAAACAAGTTTGATTCTACAGAGATTTCAAAACATAATACATTTGAAAATTATACCATTCAGTTTGGCACCATTTCAAATATTATGAATGATAGCAAAAAAGACAAGTTTATATCAGCTTGTAATGCTATGATAAGCAACGTGAAAAGGATCAAGGTATCGAGAGGGATGAATCGGTGTCTAATTAATTTATCTAGATGGTACTCAAAGCTATGAAACAAGCTAGATTAGTTTAGTGATGACAAGAACCTAGTGAAGTGCACACACTAACAAGTCTAGCAAAGAGTAACTTCCTAGCAAGCAATTCTAGTAGGAAACAAGAGAGCAACTTATTATGCAATTCTACTAGCACATAAATACGGAAACATAAAACGTAGTAGGTAAAGGAGATAGGGATATAAAAATGCTCATGATGTTTTCCCATAGTATCAGAAGGGTTGTAAGCTTCATGACTATTAGAGTATGGAAACCCCAAAGGTATGAATATTTTGGTGATTGGGTGACTATATTGATGTGACTTAATGTCGGGGATTAATATTTTGCATAAAATATTTATTCTCGAAGGAACGACGAGTCTCAATATAGCTATCGGCTCGCCCGACCCCGTCCGACTGGGGTCGGACGTCTCCAGCCACGCCCGACCCCCAGCGACCAGGGTCGGGACGCGCCCGCCTCGCACGAGTGCATGGCCCACTGCCTTCTTTCCTCCCGACCCCCTGCGGGTAGGTCCAAAGACCAAGTTGGGGTCTACGCCAAGGCAAGTGAGCTCCTGCTCCGTGCTCACTTAATTCACACAACGCGGCAAGTACTAGGGACTATTCTAGCTCCCTGCAGTGCCACAGGAGCAGCGGTGACTGATGTGCCCACTTGCACCTGACATCATCTACAGGTCCCCAAGGACCTCCCCATGTCAAATAATCTCAAGTCCTCTCTCATCTCTTGCCTTTCTCTCTCTCTCAATGATGTAGTCAGTGCATACACTCCCTCTCTCCTGCATGCATGCACATCCGTCCACTCTCTCTCATGCGTTCACACACATTCATTTTCCTTCTCATAATTACTCTGACGCATGAGAGACAAGGAGACTGCACCACGCACAAAGCTTGACTTCTGTGCGCGAGAGAGCTGGACAATTTTTCGTCCGACCCCTCGTCCATCTCGCCCGACCCCTGCGTAGGGGACTGCTTACCTCGCCCGACCCCTGCGTAGGGGTCGGCTGCTTACCTCGACCAACCCCTCAAGTCGGGACGCACTACTGCTGTGACAAGACAACACAAACCTCAACAGTTCAACACTATGCATACAGTGCAAAACACTGTGTCAATCACTCTCTTTTTCAGATGCAGCTACAATCGTCAACAAAGACCCAGGACAGTGGGGCCAGCGACATTGACTGAAGCTTCTCCTCTTTTTCCCTACTATCTCATTCTCTCTGATGTAATTCTTTTTACCTCTTTCTTTTACCACAATCATGTAAACCTGCTCCCCTTGACTTATAAAAGGAGAGGCAGGGGTCCTCGCGGAGGGGACGACACGGGAGAGGCAGGGGTCCTCGCGGAGGGGACGACACGGGAGGCTCTGGCCTCCACTTTTCACACGCCACATGCACAGAGACTTGGGAAGCGCTCTCTCTCTCTCGCCTGTTTGTACCCCCTACTGCAAACCCTAGCAAAGCAACACGAGCAGCTCGAACTGGACGTAGGGTCTTACACCTCTGGACGGCCCGAACCAGTATAAATCCTTGTGTCCGCCTTGCTAACCATCCGGGCTCAAATGCGCAACCCACAAAATTTACTAGTCGGCGATTCAGAACGCCGACAGTTGGCGCGCCAGGAAGGGGCCTGTTGCGCGGTTCTTTGTTCTCCAGCAAGTTTCGGATGGCAAGTCACGCCACAACTACGCCGGCGGCCGCGCCGGCAACAACGGTGTCGACAACATCGGCGGCTGCGCCGGCAACCGCGACTCCGCCGGCCACCTCGGCTCCGATGACCGCGACGCCGGCCACTGTGCTCCGCCGGCCACGAAGCCGGCCACGCACCGCCCGCGACGGCCGGTCACCGCGACTCCGCCGGCCACGACGTTGGCCACCGCGACTTCGCCGGCCACGACGCCGGCCACCGCTACTCCACCGGCCTCGCGCCGGCCACCGCAACTCCAACGACCGCAACACCGGCCACGATGACACCGGCAACGATGATGACGGCCCAAAAAAGCGCATAAACCATTGAACAGATACGTTGCTCGTATCCTACGTATTTATGCTCTCTGCTTTTTATTTCTCGAAAATAAAATGCACCATTTTAGAAAATCCTCGCCCTCATGTGAGGCCCGTCCTTGATGGGTTCTTCGGAGTACTTTCGCATAAGTATTTCACTCGGAGGCTGCTAGGAATATGCATCGAGTAGTTATTTCTAAACATCCGTTCCCGACCCCTTTTTAGCAGCAAAGTGAGAAAGTTAGTTGTGACAAGTCGAGCCGGGTCACATCGGTCGAACGGTGAAAGCCTACGCCCCGCGGCTACGGTCCCTTCACTCGACAGCGTGAACCGGCCTTGTCTCGAACGCAACTCACGACCGAATCACTTTGACTTTAAAATGGGTCGGGCACTGAAACCGGTCTTCGCGACCACGATAAAACTTACAATCAACTTCGTTTTCGTTTGTTTACGACTTCTTGGGGGCATCGTAACCCCAACACCCGATACGAAACTAACTCCCGTTACGGTGCATCCTTTTTGACAGCGATCGACGCCAGCCCTCAGCTCGCCTGGAGACCTCGGGACGGGAAGACAACGAGTCATCTACTTTGGGCACGGGGGCTCGGGATCCCGCACGAAAGGGCGTCATCGCTCGACACAAGGAAGTGCACCTTGGGAGCCACGACGACCCGTAGGTTAAGCGTTCTCACTTCCCGTAGGAGGCCGCATTGCTATATTTATACTAGGCAGAAAAAGCCTCTGCCGTGGCGTACAAGAATGTGATCTACGTTGGTTATACCGAACCCAATCCAAACTACCTGTACACGGTTACAACATACTCCTAACAGATTACAACATCTTCTGATAAGGCTCGGTTAACAAACTAGATCACATGAGTGTTTTACAAGCTTTATCTCTAACAGCCCCCCTCAATCAAAACTTACTTAAGTTGAGATTGTTTCTAAATAAAGCTAACTTCCTGTTCGTGAGCGGTTTGGTAAACCCATCAGCGATCTGATCATCTGTTGATATAATCCTGACATCCAGTAGCTCCCTTGCAACTCGCTCTCTAACAAAATGAAAGTCAACTTCCACATGCTTCATACGTCCATGAAAAACAGGGTTGGCTGTCAGATAAGTTGCACCAATATTATCACACCAAATTCTGGCCGCAGGTGGACTAGAAATGCCTAACTCTTGAAGTAAAGTTTGTATCCACATTAATTCTGCTGTAGCATTAGCTAAAGCTTTATATTCAGCCTCACAGTGCTTGATCTTGAGACTGTAGGCTGTTTTCTAGCACTCCATGAGACTAGATTACCTCCAAGATAAACGGCAAACCCACATGTAGACCTTCGATCATCACAATCTCCAGCCCAATCAGCATCGGTATATGCACTCACTAGCATTGACAATGACCTTTTAATTTTCAAACCATACTCCAAAGTATACTGTAAATATCTCAATATTCGTTTTACTGCAGTCCAATGAATCATTGTTGGTGAATGCAGAAACTGACATACCTTGTTTACTGAATATGAGATATCTGGTCTAGTCAATGTTAAGTACTGTAAGGCCCCCACAATGCTTCGATATTTTGTTGCATCTTCTGGACCAAGACGCTCTCCAACCTCAATGGATAGTTTTTCTGAAGTCGACAAAGGTGTAGTGACAGGTTTGCAATTCTTCATGCCAACTCTTTTAATTATATCTGCCGCATATTTACTTTGTGACAAGTGAATGCCATCACTGACCTGCCGAACCTCAATACCAAGAAAATAGTGAAGGGTACCCAGATCCTTGAGCGCAAATTCAGACTTCAAATTCTTAAGAAGAGCAGATACTGTCCCTTGAGAAGAACTTGCAACAATTATATCATCAACATATACTAACAAGAACATACTTCCTCCTCCTTTATTGAAATAGAACAGAGAAGTGTCAGCCTTGGATGGACAGAAACCCAACTGTTGCAATTTTTCACTCAACTTGGAATACCATGCTCTAGGGGCCTGTTTCAAACCATAGATAGCCTTGTCCAACTTACAAATATAGTGAGGAAAAGATTTATCCTCATATCCAGGTGGTTGTTTCATATAAACATCCTCCTCAAGAACACCATGAAGAAACGCATTCTTCACATATAATTGTCTAAGGCACCATCTGTAAGGATCGTGTGACCGAGAGGGGGGGGGGGGGGTGAATCGGTGCACTCTAGAAACTATTTCCAAACACTTACACCCAAGCAACTCCTAGCGAGTAGTTCTAGTATCAAGGTAAAGCACACTAAGGAGTATCCTTAACCTATATAGCTAGTGGATATAGATAACACAAGCATACCACACTAGGAACCTAGCACAAGATAGATAGAAAGCGGAAGACTTAAGCTAGGCAAGGCAAAATAACAAGATAACTAGAGAACAAGACAACCAAGATACTAGGCACACTAAGTAGAGTCCTTAGAGCTACTAGATAGGCTATCACAAGTCTAGTGAACCTAGTAGGTACCAAGGTAAACACACAAGCAAGATAAGAGCACAACTCAAGTACTACAAGCAATCATATGAAGTGCGATAAGTAAATGCGAGTAGTAAAGGAGAAGGGATAGAGAATGCTCATGATGTTTTCCCGTGGTCTCGGAAGGATGGCGCCTTCCCCTACTCCACGTTGGGTCACTCCCGCCGGAGTCTCGACCCCGTCCCTCCGCTCGAAGGCGATCCCTCCTAGAGCACACTTCATCCTCCGAGTGAAGTCGCGGGCACGTCCCGCCGGGCTCGATCCCGGGTACTCTTCCGGAGGTAAGGCTCCGCACGTGATGCGTGCCAAAGGGCGCTCCACTAGTGATGCTTCTTTCGCACGGGAAGCTCCAAGACCGTGTACAAACTTGTGTTGGCTTCCACACTCTCCTTGGACAGCTCAACACCGACGCCTAACCGAGCTAGGCCTTGCCACAGACCAAGAGTAACAGCCCTAGATGACTCTCTCAAGCCCACACTAGCCTAGAGATCAAAGGATGCAACTTGCTACTCTCTCAAGCACTAGGATCACTCCAAATCCTTCTTAAGTGCTTCACACTTCTTCCTCTTGGCTTCTTGGCAGCACCTCCCCTCTTTCCTGGGTCCAAGAGCACCTCAAAGAGGTAAACAACCGACTATATATAGGCCTCCAACCTCAAACTAGCCGTTGTCCAAAAGTACCCAGTCTGCGTGATGACCGTACAATAGACCGTACTGTCCGGTCTCCATTCTGACCGTATTGTCCGGTCTTCACCAGACTGGCGTCCAGGGAGTGCTGTTCCTCTTCTCAAAGCAGACCGTATTGTACGGTCCCTAGGACTGTATTGTCCGGTCTCCACTTCTTGTTCAGCCAACAGAAACTTCTCCTTTTCTGCTGCTCTTCTCCTGTAAGACCGTACTGTCCGGTCCCTGACCGTATTGTACGGCCAACTGTCCGGTCTTCATTCTTCAACTTCCAGAAACTTCAGCTTCTCTGTCTGGAATACTCCAATAGAGACCGTACTGTCCGGTCCCTAGGACCGTACTGTCCGGTCAACTGTCCGGTCTCTATTCTTCAACTTCCAGAAACTTCAGCCTTTCTGTCTGGATTTCCTTTGTAGACCGTATTGTACGGTCTCCATGACCGTACTGTCCGGTCTCCTCTGACTTCGCAGCTTCGATCTTCTTCTTGATCTTCATCTTCCAAACTTGAACTTCTTGGTTCCTTCAACTCTCTTCTGCCACCCTAGCCCCTGAGAGACTCACCATGCATCCAATGATCTCTATAACTAGTGTGTACTAAGAGAACCACCTCGAACCCTCTTGATAGTCCGGTTTTTCCTATAGACTCAAGCTAACATCTAACCAAGCAACACTCGCTTGGATCTAGCATGTCCTTAGCCTTGATCCATATCTTTTCCGCGACTCCATCAAGTCCGTTCTTGTGTAGATGAAGGCAACCAATCATCCTTGTCATTAAGTTCATGATGTGTTGGCGTTCACCACCAACGGACGAAGCTTTCTTCATATGTGACCTATAAGATCTCACAAAGAGTGTTAGTCACATTCATGGTTCTCATCCTATCACCAAAACATTCATACCTTGGGGTTTCCCTAACTCCAATGGTCATGAAGCTTACAATCTCCCCCTTTTTGGTGATGGATGACAACCATGATAAAAATGATCGAGAAGATAAAGAATGTAAAGACAAAAGCCAAGATAAAAACGCAACTCGATCAAGACACTAAACAACAAGTATATGATAGAGAGATGGTTACCTTGTTGATTAGGTCGAAGCAAGTCATAGCTCAAAAGAAATCACAAGTTAGAGCAAAAACTCATATCACAAGTGAATGAAAGCACATGGAGCTATGACAAGCAAGGGTTGCAAGGGGTTTACCTTCATACTTACTTTGTAGAACTCCGCTCCCCCTTGAGACGGCATTGCTTCTTCTTCATTACCTCAAGATTGTGTGAAGATCGATCATCTTGATCACTTGATCTTCATTCATACAAACTCCCCCTTGAGGTGACATCTTCCAACTCATCGTAAGCCCGAACTCTTCTTCATCATAACTCTTCTCTTCTTGCTCGATCATTAAGCCCAAAACCTTCCAAAACCTTCTCCCCCTTTGGCATCTGTCACTCAAAAAGAGTCTACCAAGGAAGAAAAAAGTTAGTGAAAAAAGTATGAGACGAGTGGGAAAATGAGTTACTTGATTTGGCGTGAAGCTCCCCCTTGATTCGAAAATCTCCATCTCCTCACCAAGTATCCCTACACACATTCTCAAAAGAATATTGTCTTGAAGAACATAGGGGTTAGTTGATGATGATGGAAATGTATGAACCCTTAGCCTTTGAGCCGCGCAAGTGGATTTAACCTTGGAGCTCAAAAACCATGGTTCAATGTGCATGAAGCTCATATAGCATTGCTATAATTTCATCATAGGAGGTCATATACTCATATTGTGAATAAGCAGGGTGCTCGGCGCCGAGACACTTATGCAAGGATGCATGATGCAAATGCAATGATAAGTGTACAATGCATGATGCTGTAAGGGTAAAACAAGAGAAAGCTAAGAGCGAAGTTACCAACAACAAGTTTGAGCCCTCCATGAGCTTGATCACAACGAGCCATTCTTCAAAGCCTCGGGAGCCAAAAACCACCAATCCCAAGCTTAACCCATGCTCATTGCTATCTCAAAAAGGTTAGTCGTCGGTCCTACAAAACAAGAAGAACACACAAAAACAACAACATAAACAAAAGCAAGCAAGGTATATATACATATATACAAAAGTAAGCTCAAGGATATCAAGTGAAGTCAGAGAGGTCGAGAACATTAAGTTCTCTCCGGAGCTTACAAAAGGTCGTCCTGTCAAGTGGCTTGGTGAAGATGTCCGCCAATTGTTCATGAGTCCGAACACCAATCAATTCAATATCCTTCTTGGCCACATGATCTCGAATGAAATGATGCTTGACTTCAATGTGCTTGGCATGGCCGTGATCACCCTTGTTGAGAGCCATATTGATAGCACTTTCGCTATCACAATAGAGAGGTACTTGCCCATAAGATAATCCATAGTCCAATAGGGTTTGCTTCATGTATAAGAGTTGAGCACAACAAGCACCGGATGCTAAATATTCCGCCTCCGCCGTAGAGATAGCCACATAATTTTGTTTCTTGGAACTCCATGAGATGAGTGATTGTCCAAGAAATTGGCATCCACCGGAGGTACTCTTTCTACTCACTTTGCAACCGGCGAAGTCCGAGTCCGCATAGCCAACAAGTCCAAAGTCCGAGCCTTTTGGATACCAAAGGCCCATTGTGGGAGTGCTCTTGACATACCTAAGAATTCTTTTCACGGCACTCATATGGGACTCCTTGGGGTTAGCTTGATAACGAGCACAAAAGCACACACTAAACATGATATCCGGTCTAGATGCGGTAAGGTAAAGAAGTGAACCAATCATAGAACGATAGAGTTTAGGATCCACCGGTATACCTTTTACATCCACATCAAGAGGGACACTTGTAGCCATAGGTGTGTCGTAGGACTTGGAGTCTTCCATGCCGAACCTCTTAAGAAGATCCCGAGTGTACTTCTCTTGGTAGATGAACGTGCCCTCCTTCATTTGCTTGACTTGAAAACTGAGGAAGACATGAAGTTCACCTATCATAGACATCTCAAACTCTTTCTTCATAAGAGCGCGGAAATCATCATTATAGATTTCGTTAGTGGAGCCATAGATGATATCATCAACATAGATTTGACAAACAAAGAGATCATCACCAATATGCTTAGTAAAGAGAGTGTTGTCGATACTACCGATCTTGTAGCCCTTGGTGATGAGGTGATCTCGAAGTCGTTCATACCATGCTCTTGGTGCTTGTTTGAGTCCGTAGAGAGCCTTCTTAAGCTTGTACACATGGTCCGGATGCTCGGGGTCCTCGAAGCCGGGAGGTTGCTCTACATAAACTTCTTCATTGATTAGTCCATTGAGAAATGCACTTTTCACATCCATTTGGTGAAGTTTAAAATCAAAATGAGAAGCATAAGCAAGAAGGGTTCTTATAGCCTCAAGACGAGCGACGGGGGCGAATGCCTCGTCAAAATCGACGCCTTCAACTTGAGAGTAGCCCTTCGCCACAAATCTTGCCTTGTTCCTCACGATTGCTCCCTTCTCATCTTGCTTGTTCTTGAAGACCCACTTAGCGCCAATGACATTGGATCGCTTGGGCCGCTTCACCAACTTCCAAACATCATTCCTCTTGAAGTTGTTGAGCTCCTCTTGCATGGATAGCACCCACTTGTGGTCTTTCAAGGCTTCCTCGATCGTCTTCGGCTCTAGGGTAGAGACAAAAGAGAAGTTCTCAACAATGTTAGCTTCATCAACATAATTAGACTTATATTGACTTCTCCTAGTCTTTATCCCTTGAGAAGGACTCCCAATGATGAGATCACGTGAATGATCTCGAGCAATGGGTTTGTGCTTCCTTGATGGTTCTTGTCGAGGAGGAGGAGGAGCCGGCGAAGTGTCTTGCGCATCTCTTGCGGCTTGCTCCCTAGAGATGTGAGTGTCTTGTTGTCGAAGAGGTGATCCCGAGCCATCATCTTGAGTTGAAGTAGATTGTGCTTGTTCTTGATTGCTCGGTGAAGCTTGGCTCGTAGATGCATGAGGTAGACTTGATGGCGCTTGTTGCGGTTCACTTAGAGTAGCTTGACTCGAAGATGCTTGTTGCGGACTACTTGAAGTAGCTTGACTCGTTGCATGTTGCGGTTCGCTTGAGGGAGCTTGACTCGAAGATGTTTGTTGCGGATCACTTGAAGGTGCTTGATGTTGTTCACTTGAGGGAGAGCTTGGATTCTCTTGAGATGTGCTCGTAGAAGGTCCGCTTGATGAGGTTGTTGGAGGAGGTGTCGGAGGTTCATCTTCACGATGAATAACTTCACCAATAGGCATGTTCTCCAAAGCTTCCTCCACGGGTTCATCACCTACAATATGAGAAGGTGGAGGGTCTTCTTGAGACCCGTGAGACTCATCAAATTGCACATCATAAGTTTCTTCAACAAAACCGGTAGAGGTGTTGTAAACCCGATAAGCCTTGGCCGAGCCCGAGTAACCAACAAGAGTGCCCACGTCGGTCCTCTTCTCGAACTTGCCAAGTCTTTCCCTCTTCTTGTAGATGTAACACTTGCAACCAAACACCCGGAAGTACGCAACATTCGGTCTTCTCCCAACAATCACTTCATATGGAGTCTTGTTTAGCAACTTGTGAGGATAGATCCGGCTGGAGGTGTAGCATGCGGTGTTAATAGCTTCCGCCCAAAACTTCTCCGGAGTGTTGTATTCATCAAGCATTGCACGAGCAAGAGTGATAAGGGTCTTGTTCTTTCTCTCAACAACACCATTTTGTTGAGGAGTGTATGTAGCCAAGAACTCATGCTTGATGCCAACCTCATCACAATAGTCTTCAATTATAGAGTTCTTAAACTCCGTCCCATTGTCACTCCGAATCTTCTTGATATGATGCCCATACTCAACTTGCACTCTTCTAACAAACTTCTTGAATATCCCAATTGCTTGTGCCTTGTTCTCAAGAAAGAATACCCAAGTATATCTTGAGTAGTCGTCCACTACCACCAAGCAATAGAGATTCCCACCAATGCTCACATAAGTTGTAGGCCCGAAGAGATCAATGTGTAAGAGCTCGAGAGGTCTTGAAGTTGACAAGAAATTCTTGGATGGATGAGGTGAGGCCACTTGCTTTCCGGCTTGGCATGCACTACACAACTTGTCCTTCTCAAAGGTGACATCCTTGACTCCTCTCACTAGCTTGTTCTTCATTACATGCTTGAGTTGACCCATACCAATGTGAGCAAGCCTCCGATGCCATAGCCAACCTAGAGCGGACTTAGTGAAGAGACAAGTGCTAGGGGCAACAATGTTAGTCTCAAAATCAACAACATATAGATTATTATGACGAAAGCCCTTGATAGTGAGACCCATAGCATCATTATGAAGAACCACCCCATTAGCATCAAAATTACAAGAAAAGCTAAGATCACATATTTGAGCCACAGATAGAAGATTGAAGTTTAGGGACTCAACAAGCAATACATTAGAGATAGAGAGGTCATTTGAGATAGCCACCTTACCAAGACCTCTCACCTTGTGCTTGGAGTTGTCCCCAAATGTGACCTTGTCATGATCTTCATTTTCTTCCAAGTTGGTGAAGATGGATGAAGTCCCGGTCATGTGTTGAGTGCACCCACTATCCAACACCCAATGTTTGCCACCAATCTTGTAGTTCACCTTGGAAGTAGCAATCAAGCAAAGAGGAGGGTTAGTATCAAAAGAATCAATTGACATGTTATCTACCTCTTGCTTACTCTTGATGTAGGCCATAGGAACTCCATTGAGAAAGTCCAAATCCAATGCATCCAAGGCGTCAATCATTGCCTTGGTGACTCCATTGTGTCTCCACTCACTCCGATCATATCCCAAGTGTAGGACATGGTTCCCAAGAGGATAGGCTTGAAATCTTTCTGCTTCATCACTTGCATTGAAGTATTCAAGGATGTTGTACATTTGATGCTCATAGGATAAGGCAATCAAGATAGCCTCCTTAAGAGGCATCCTATCAATATCATCACCAATATCATGTAGGACATAGACCTTCAGATGATAGGGGAGGAGAGACAACATTATCCTTATAGCACTCTCATCACTAACTTTCTCCTTCCCTTCAAAAGAATTGACTCTTGCAAACAATATGAGGAGCCTCTTCCAACACTCAAGCCAAGTTTCTTCTCTCTTCTTGTAGAATTCATCATACATGTCAAGGAGAAGATAGTGTGCTCCACCGGCAAGACCCGGTTCATACAAGTTGTAGTAGTCTTCAAAGCAAGGAGGTAAGAGATCTCCATCCGGGGGATATTCCTTGATAGCCTTCGGCTCATCATCACTATCATTTGAATAATCATCATCACAATAGAAGACGGGAACTCTATCATCATCTTCTTCTTCCTCATCATCACTTGGGATCTTGAAAGTGTTAGAGAGCATAGAGCGAGCCCTTCTTCTTGTGATGATCTCAATGACTTGCTCAATAGAATAGGACTTGAGCTCGAAGATTTCAAACTCAATGTGATCACCATACTTGTCCTTCGGCAAAGCATCAAGAAACCTCTTGAGTCCCTCTTCCTTAGTGACTATCCAAAGCTTGTTCTCATTTATCCTCTTGATGAGAGAATCCATCCGAAGTGCAAACTCAACAAGATCTTCATTTGGCTTCATGGAGATTTGGTTCAACTCATCACATAGCTTGATATATCCATCCTCTTGATCCCGAGAAGAAGAACCTTCACCAACACGAGATGATGATTGAGCTTGAGGTAGAGGTTGAGCTTCATTGTGTTGATCTTCACTTGCATGAGAGATATCCTTGCCCTTCTTGATATCCTCCTCAAGAGAGGAGAGAATAGCAACCACCTCATCATAGGGCATGTTCACAAACTCATCCACTCGAGCAAAAGCAAGAATACCAAACCGCGAGAGTGGTAGAGATCGGATAAACTTCTTCACAACATGCTTGTGCATAATAGATGGGTAACCTCTTGACATGAGTTTCCTAGCAAGAACATACAAGCGAGAAGCAAAGTTAGTGATATCCTCATCATCATTCAAAACAAGCTCATCATACTCATCACGCACATCATAGTAGGAAATGCCATTAAGCACACAATCATAAGGCTCAATCAAGGTAGAGGCGATGGAAGTGTTAGAAACGTCATCATGAGTGGACTCCATTTTCCCACACGCAATCCCAGTCACGACTCAAGACGGTAAAGCCCTAATAATGAGCACTTGGCTCTGATACCACTTGTAAGGATCGTGTGACCGAGAGGGGGGGGTGAATCGGTGCACTCTAGAAACTATTTCCAAACACTTACACCCAAGCAACTCCTAGCGAGTAGTTCTAGTATCAAGGTAAAGCACACTAACGAGTATCCTTAACCTATATAGCTAGTGGATATAGATAACACAAGCACACCACACTAGCAACCTAGCACAAGATAGATAGAAAGCGGAAGACTTAAGCTAGGCAAGGCAAGGTAACAAGATAACTAGAGAACAAGACAACCAAGATACTAGGCACACTAAGTAGAGTCCTTAGAGCTACTAGAAAGGCTATAACAAGTAAGCACACGAGCAAGGCAACTAAGCAAACCTAGTGAAGTTAGTAGGTACTAAGGTAAACACACAAGCAAGATAAGAGCACAACTCAAGTACTACAAGCAATCATATGAAGTGCGATAAGTAAATGCGAGTAGTAAAGGAGAAGGGATAGAGAATGCTCATGATGTTTTCCCGTGGTCTCGGAAGGATGGCGCCTTCCCCTACTCCACGTTGGGTCACTCCCGCCGGAGTCTCGACCCCGTCCCTCCGCTCGAAGGCGATCCCTCCTAGAGCACACTTCACCCTCCGAGTTAAGTCGCGGGCACGTCCCGCCGGGCTCGATCCCGGGTACTCTTCCGGAGGTAAGGCTCCGCACGTGATGCGTGCCAAAGGGCGCTCCACTAGTGATGCTTCTTTCGCACGGGAAGCTCCAAGACCGTGTACAAACTTGTGTTGGCTTCCACACTCTCCTCGGACAGCTCAACACCGATGCCTAACCGGTCTAGGCCTTGCCATAGACCAAGAGTAACAGCCCTTGATGACTCTCTCAAGCCCACACTAGCCTAGAGATCAAATGATGCAACTTGCTACTCTCTCAAGCACTAGGATCACTCCAAATCCTTCTCTAGTGCTTCACACTTCTTCCTCTTGGCTTCTTGGCAGCACATCCCCTCTTTCCTGGGTCCAAGAGCACCTCAAAGAGGTAAACAACCGACTATATATAGGCCTCCAACCTCAAACTAGCCGTTGTCCAAAAGTACCCAGTCTGCGTGATGACCGTACAATAGACCGTACTGTCCGGTCTCCATTCTGACCGTATTGTCCGGTCTTCACCAGACTGGCGTCCAGGGAGTGCTGTTCCTCTTCTCAAAGCAGACCGTATTGTACGGTCCCTAGGACCGTATTGTCCGGTCTCCACTTCTTCTTCAGCCAACAGAAACTTCTCCTTTTCTGTTGCTCTTCTCCTGTAAGACCGTACTGTCCGGTCCCTGACCGTATTGTACGGTCAACTGTCCGGTCTTCATTCTTCAACTTCCAGAAACTTCAGCTTCTCTGTCTGGAATACTCCAATAGAGACCGTACTGTCCGGTCAACTGTCCGGTCTCTATTCTTCAACTTCCAGAAACTTCAGCCTTTCTGTCTGGATTTCCTTTGTGGACCGTATTGTACGGTCTCCATGACCGTACTGTCCGGTCTCCTCTGACTTCGTAGCTTCGATCTTCTTCTTGATCTTCATCTTCCAAACTTGAACTTCTTGGTTCCTTCAACTCTCTTCTGCCACCCTAGCCCCTGAGAGACTCACCATGCATCCAATGATCTATATAACTAGTGTGTACTAAGAGAACCACCTCGAACCCTCTTGATAGTCCGGTTTTTCCTATGGACTCAAGCTAACATCTAACCAAGCAACACTCGCTTGGATCTAGCATGTCCTTAGCCTTGATCCATATCTTTTCCGCAACTCCATCAAGTCCGTTCTTGTGTAGATGAAGGCAACCAATCATCCTTGTCATTAAGTTCATGATGTGTTGGCGTTCACCACCAACGGACGAAGCTTTCTTCATATGTGACCTATAAGATCTCACAAAGAGTGTTAGTCACATTCATGGTTCTCATCCTATCACCAAAACATTCATACCTTGGGGTTTCCCTAGCTCCAATGGTCATGAAGCTTACACCATCCTCTAGAGACAGCCAAGGAAAGCACAATTCTGATAGTAGCTGGTTTAACAACTGGACTAAAAGTATCTTCATAATCTATGCCATATCGTTGTTTAAAACCTTTAGCTACTAATCTGGCCTTGTATCTATCTAGTGTACCATCAGACTTCTTAATTTTGTAAACCCACTTGCAATCTATAACATTCTTGACTGAACCTGGTGGAACGAGGTGCCAAGTCTTATTCCTAACCAGTGCATCATGTTCCTCATCCATAGCATTTTTCCAGTTTTTATCATCAATAGCTTCAGTTAAACTATTCGGTTCTCCATTAGCAGCTAAGCATCCATAACGAATGGTACCATCAGTGTAATGTTTTACCTTACGTATACCATCCTGAAGCCTGGTGCGTGGTCGATTTTCTGGAACTGTAGCGCCCTGAGTTGCTGAAGAAGTAGCACTAGTAGCCGGTATCGCTGTAGTAGCGCCAGCAGATTCTTGCGCCACAGATGATCCGGCTCCCGGCAGCGCACGCTGCCGCGCAGACCCGACAGAAGGCGAGGCGGGAGCAGCAGCGGTCGTGCCACGCGTCGAAGCTCGGTGGGGTGAGCATGCGGGAGAATGCGCAGGTTCCTCCGTAGGTACTGCAGGCCCCGATCCCGGCGCTGATTCTCCTGCCTCGTCCGGCACGGCAACAGGGAAATCTTCCTCGTGTTCCACGTCAGGAGCTTGCTTCGGTATTTCCTGCATGCACTCATCATTTGCTTCAGCAATTTCATTAGTATTCACAGGACTTGGAACATTAGGCAGCGAATGATTAGCTGTATTATCCCCCCTATGATCATGAGTCTCTGTATTAACAAGAGAAGGAGGGAGAAGATTAATTTCTGCACGTAACCGCGCACCAGCATTAGAGTGTAATTCAGCGAAGGGAAACACTTCTTCATCAAAGACAACGTCACGAGAAATGTAAACCCTCCCGGTAGATATGTCTAAGCACTTGTAGCCTTTATGCATAGAGCTGTAACCAAGGAAAGCACAACGCTTGGAGCGAAAAGAGAGTTTATGAGAGTTGTATGGTCGAAGATTCGGCCAACATGCACACCCAAAGACCCTTAGAAAAGAATAATCAGGTTGTTGTTTAAAGAGACATTCCAAGGGCGTAGCAAAATCAAGGAGTTTTGTAGGAGTTCTATTGATAAGATAAGCGGCAGTAGAAAAAGCTTCATCCCAAAACTTTAGAGGCATTGAGGCATGAGCAAGTAGAGAAAGCCCAACTTCAACAATGTGCCTATGTTTGCGTTCAGCAGCTCCGTTTTGCTGATGTGCATGTGGACATGAGACATAATGAACAATCCCGATCTTAGAGAAAAAAGAATTTAAACTTTGATATTCTCCTCCCCAATCAGTTTGAACAGAGATAATTTTGCAAGAGAATAGCCGTTCAACCATGGCTTGAAATTCAGCAAACTTGGCAAACACTTCAGATTTAAAACGAAGCATGTAAACCCAAGTAAATTTACTGAAATCATCGATGAAACTAACATAATATTTATTTCTGCCCATAGAATCTGGAGCAGCTCCCCATACAGCAGAAAATATAAGCTCTAAAGGTTTGGTGGAACGACTCAAAGAAATTGGGTAAGGCAATTGCCGACTCTTAGCTTGTTGACAAGCATCACAAATCAACTGTTTATTGGACTCACTAGAACATGGGAGACTATTATTGCTAATGACTCTCTGAACAATCTGGTAGGAGGGATGACCGAGACGACTATGCCACTTCTGAGAAGTGGGTTTGATGACGCCATAAGCTTTTCTTCTCACAAGAGTTCTTGGCAAAGGATAGAGGCCGCCTTTACATCTACCTTCCAGCAGCACCTTCCTCGTTTCCAGATCCTTGACAACAAAGGAGTTAGGGAAGTATTCAAGAGAGGCATTGTTATCACAAGAGAAACGATGTACGGATACTAGATTTTTGGATGCCTCAGGAACATATAGAACACGATTAAGATTTAGATCTCTGCTAGGGGTTTTAATAACAGCATGACCAACGTGACTAATGTCCATACCTGTACCGCTAGCAGTATGAATCTGATCCGACCCCTTGTACTTCTCCTTCGTCGTGAGGTTCTCTGCATCACCGGTCACATGATCTGTTGCACCGGTATCAGTATACCAGAGCGCGTCGTACCCATAGCCATGGGTAGCAGCCGACGCGCTCCTGTTGTTGGTATTGTTGTTGGTCGGTACATCATCATCATCATCGTACCTGTACCAACAGACCCGGGCGGAATGCCCAAGTATGCCACACACTTGGCATCGAGGTTTTTCATTGCCTCGATTCCCAGCGCTGCGTTCACTTGATGAGGCTCCTCCTTGTACAGCTCTTGATGGGCCGCGGCCACGGTTTGGAGCACCACGGCCGCGACTTGGTCCTCCTCGTCCTCGCGGAGCTTGGCCGCCACGCCCACGTCGAGCGACGTTGGCGGATCCTTGTCCTCCTCCATGCAGCAGATTTACGCGATTCTCAAAGCTCAGAAGCTGAGAGAACAGCTCTCCAACAGAGATCGGTTCCACCCTGGCGACGACAGCGGAAACGACTGGATTGAAGTCAAGATCAAGACCAGCCAGGATGTAGGAAACAAGTTCTTCGTCTTCAATTGGCTTGCCAACTGCAGCCATGTCGTCGGCAAGAGCTCTCATCTTGCCGACATACTCAGCGACAGGCATATTCCCTCTCTGAGTTGTTGCTAGGGCAATTCTAGTGTTCACCGCCCTAGCGCGCGACTGCGATGCGTACATCTGCTGAACCGCTGCCCACACCTCCTTTGGGGTGGTGTAGTTGGCCACTTGGGCCATAACCTCCCTTGATAGGGAGCTCATGAGAAACCCGAGCACTTGCTGCTCTACGGCGCACCAGCGCGCGTAGTCGGGATTCTCTTCTTCCACCGTCTCCTTGTCACTTTTCTTCACTTCAATCTTGGCGGCAGGAGCAACGGCAGTTCCATCCAGGTAGCCCTGCAACTGCGCTTCTCGCAGCACGGGCATGACCTGGGCCTTCCATAGGCCATAGTTGGCCCTTGTAAGCTTCTCCGAGACGACTTGGCCGAGCAACGGCGAGGGGACGACCGCCGCCGTGGATGAAGAAGACATGATGTAGGTTTGGCTAGATGTGGTTTTGGGAGGTGGCTCTGATTACCATGTAAACAACCACGATAATTGGTTAAGCGTTCTCACCTCCCGTAGGAGGCCGCATTGCTATATTTAGACTAGGCAGAAAAAGCCCCTGCCGTGGCGTACAAGAATGTGATCTACGTTGGTTATACCGAACCCAATCCAAACTACCTGTACAATGTTACAACATACTCCTAACAGATTACAACATCTTCTGATAAGGCTCGGTTAACAAACTAGATCACACGAGTGTTCTACAAGCTTTATCTCTAACAGATTCATGGCTAAAGTACTACAGTTACGAAAAGTCTAATGCGCTTCTAGTCGCGCTATCTCGTGAGCGCGCGTCCTATGGTCTGGCTAAGGTGGCATTCTCTTCTTGGTTCATTTATTTGATAGCAGCCTGAGACATCACAAGGGAGCGCAGATGGCCGGATGGGTTTAGAGGAAAGAAAAAAATCAGCTTACGTAAGCGCATTTATTACACTGGATGAAAACTTTAAAATGCTATATCTCTTGCATATGGTGTCCGTTTTCAATTTGGTTTTCACCGTTCCATTCTATGCGATGAGACGAACAAAACTAGATCCCACTTGATATGTTTTAAATATTTTTTTCATGCGTTAAGATACCACAAAAGTTGCTACTAGGTTTATAACATAAGTTGCTATCACGTAATTTTGAAAAACTAGAGCAACTTATATAGTACAAATAGTAGAAACTCATGTTACATGTTATATTTCGTGTAGCAAGCTATATATCTAGCGTTTTGGATCTAGTAGCAAGTTCACTTAATATATCAATGAGTTGAGACAATGCAGTAGTTTCAACTATTATTTAGAAAGATTTCAACATAGAATCAATTTTAGTATATGTATTTTGGTAGCAAACAAAAAAATTACTCAAATGGTATCTAAACTAGTAACTATTAATCTAATTTATTGTAAATTTTTATAGATGTTGCTACAGATCAAGTTATAGAAGAATTTTAGTCCACATAATAGTAAATATTGTGTAGTAACTTAAGCTTTATTTATGATTTTAACTTATGAAACATACATGATAGTAACTTATGTCATGAATAAAACTGGATTTGTGCTAATTGTCATATAAAATTAATTACAACTTCTCGTTCGATAATTTTAAAAGTTTTATGGTAGTAATTTCTGTTTCATATATGGTAGTAACTTTTGTTACGTACATGATAGTAACTTTGTTGATATTCTATCTTTAAAAAAATATATAAAATATATGCAAGTGTGATCTAGTTTTGTTCGTCTCGTCGCATAGAATGCAACTGTGAAAACCAAATCGAAAACGGACACCGTATGCAAGAGTTATCACATTTTAAAGTTTTCACTCGGTGTAATAAATGCGTTCACACCAACAGAAGATTGATTCACACTTTTTCCCTTTTCTACCGCGGGATGTTCCTTTGTTGCTCTGAGTTTAAGAGACGCGGCACGTATATATAGGTTGATCTGTGTCTCGGGACACGTGTCGGAATTTGAGAAGGGACGCGCGATCGGGTAACGCGCGACGGTACGCGCATTAACCTCTCCCCTACAGTTACGTGGTGTCTCCGATTCCGAGTCTTGATAGAACTCCACGAAAAGCCTACGCATCCCAAAAAACCAACTAGATCACAAATATGGAATTTGGATTCTTACCTTAATGAAAACAAAACAACACTTTGCTCATATTTTTGGACACAAAATAGTAGATCTAACACTTGATCAGATGGATCATGTCCTTGTACCGTACGTACTAGAGCAATATCTTTTTTTAATTACATGTACAACTCAGACACAACGCACGCACACGCACTCCTATGAACGCACATACGTAAACCTTACCCCTATGAGCAAATCCTCAAGATTGACGAAGTTACCACTGGCGTCTCGCTGTCGACGGCCACTTCGCCTCCCGCTGAACGCACAACGTCATTAAATCTTAAAAAACTAGTATGGCTGCCCGCATAATTGCGCTGCTAGACATACTATACTATTTAAAATCTTTTTATATTAGTGTACAAGTTTAACATAGGTTATGTTATTACCTATTTTATAATCTATAAAATGGTAGAAAATAGATTGTAGAATTTCTCATCGTCCCTCAATTTGAGTGTGAGATGAGTCATCATTTATCTAACAATATATTTGATTTTATTTTAGAAGTGAGGTTGTTACGTGGCATGCTAAGCAACTAACATATCTCATGGTAGGAAAAAAGAATGTGTCGTGCTACAAATAAATCTTTCAAAGGAAATATGTCATCCTAAAAATAAGATAATGTGCCATTCTATCTAGACATATATCACGATGTATTTTTATAACGATGTATTTAGATATCGGGATTAAGTGTTTATTAGATATTTTTATTATTCTAAAATTTAGCTATTTGCTCATAATGGTATGGTTGGTAAATTAAAAATAAGAATTATGGATATTTTAGCTATTTTTTATTTTCCAAATTTAGTTTTTTTAGACTTTAAGGGCATGGAGGGTAATTTAAAAATAGGTGTAAAGGATATTTTTGTTATTTTTTATTAGTCCAAATTTAGCTATTTTTTTTACTCATAATGGCATGGTGGGTAATTTAGAAATAAGTGTGAGGGGTATTTTTGGCTATTTTTATTATTTCAAATTTAGCTATTTAATAAATATTTTTAGAGGGTTTTCTGACTAATTGTTTCATAATGGCAGCGGTGGGTAATTTTCTCTTCTTATTTTCTCAGATTAACGTGAGAATTTCTAGCATTTTAGAATTAACGTGGTAATATCTAGGCCTTGACAGTGAACGTGGAGACTTCTTTTCGTGGTCGATTATATATATAATAGATAGATTCGCTCCCACGAGGAGTCGAACCTAGGATCTCAGGTGCTACTGAGGCTTTTGTAACCACTAGGCCCCTTACTAGAGCAATTTCAAACTCATCGGAACAAGAAATCAATGGCCAGTCCTATTAATTTATCAATTATAATACTATTTGAAACAACCAGTTGATTAGTGAAACGGTAATTCACCAAATGGCTATTATACGACATGCACATGTCGTATGGCTTCATGTACATTGTACACCACCGACCAGTATGGCTCGCATCGAGCCACTACATGCAGCCTTTATCCTGCTTGCCAAAAAAAAAAAAAAAAAAAAAACTCGATCCTCGACCGATCGGTTGTGAGGAACCATCGGTTCAACAACCAAAACACACATATGTTGCCGGATGGCTTGCAGCCCGGTGGTTTCCAGCATGTCGAGCGTGTTCACAAGACCATATCCGTCTTTTCACCGGTCGCCAGACAGAAATATCTTGAGGAAGATATTTTAATAAATCAAGGATATGGCTTGGAGTTTCCATTAGAAGAGCTTAATTTGATAACCTCAAAAGTCTTTGTCTGGGCTTCTTTTGCCTGGACATAAAATGCTTTGAGTATGAAAGATAGCTTGGAAACATTGCATTTGTTGTGCTGCTCATTTGATACATGCATGTTGTAAAATTGTACTAAAAAAGCCTGTTATGCAAGAAGTGTCTATATGGGTGAACATTATGTTGTTTAAATAGTTGGAACATTATGGCGAGATGGAGGAGGCAAGTGAGGGTAGGCAATCAAGTTTAGAGTCTACCAACAAAGATGATGTATCTTGTATCCTGTATCAAAGTCTTATTAATTATGAATTTTATCTTTAAATCGTATGTTTAGTACTTGTATTTTTGGAATAAGTGATTACAATGTGCTTAGGATGGTAGTAATGCACGTCGAAAGACAATATTTGGATGAAGTTATATATTGAAGAAAATTGAAATTGAGTGTTGAGATGGCAAATTGCATGCAAAGGATAATAATTTCTCAATATCTGCAACGTGCTTAAGTTTTAGGGGAAGTGTCTATATGAGTTAGCATTATGTTGTGTAAATAGTTGAAACGTTGTGATGTGATGGAGGAGGCAAGTGAGGATAGACAATCAAGTTTAGAGTCTACCAATGAAGGTATCTTGTATCCTATATCAAAGTCTTATTAATTATAAATTTTATTTTTGTGTCGTATGTTAGTACTTGTATTGTTGGAATAAGTTATTATATTGTTCTTAGGATGGCAGAAGCGCTTCATATAAGTAAAGCTTGAGAACTCATTTTATCTTTAAGATATTTTACTAGATTGAACCGTCACTAGATGATGCTTGATTGAACTTATGCTAACCTGATTTGCTATATATGTCTTGTTCTTTTTACTGTTCATTTGTTGGCTACTTCAATCCCACCCATCCACCTAGCGTATCAGCTTTCTCAATCCATGAGCCGACCGGCCATAAACTCTCTTGACCACCTCTCTCTCATTCATGTTAAGGATTAATTATTTACTTTTTGTACAGCTTGAAACACCTACTTGTTTATGTGGATTTGATAATAACTTTTGATTTCTCTAAGGAAGAAGTTACAACCAACCCTTGCGCATGTGGTTTATTAGAACATAAATTAGTTGTGCCAATCACATTGGTCCATCCTTCCGATTCCGAGTTTTCATGGTACTCCAGGAAAAGCATCCGCATGCCAATAACCAAACTGGATCACAAATATTGAATGTGTATTCTTAACCTAATGAAAACAAAACAATATTTTTCTCATCAGGTTTACATACAAAATCATAAATCTAACACTTTTTCCGATGGATCATGTCTGTGCACTAGAGCAATTTCAAACTCATCAGAACAAGTAAGCAGTGCATGGCCAGTCATATAAATTCAATATTTGAAACAATTAGTATAGCAATGTACAATAGCCACACTCATCAAGTGGAGCTCTCTGTGTCGATCTTGAGTTAGGTTTTTCTTTGCATTGCCATGACGGAATTTTGAGGGCTTAATTCAACAAGCCCACCTTCACGCCATTCTGTACATTGCCTTTTAAAGTGTTCACCTTTTCACTCATGTTCCTTCCATTGTCACAGTCACCGATTACTATCTCAGTGCACTTTGCCAACTCTGCAACCCCTCATCATCACGCTTTGCTTGAAGTCGAATTCCCCACTCTTCCACCAGGTGAGAGCATTGGGTGCTTGATGATACCAATTTGGCACTGTTTCTTTTTTTTTCGATGGACCAATTTGGCACTGTGACCATAGTTCGCACCTAATGTCGTTGCTTCTAATGTAGAGTTCCACCCACAACGTGTGACGAAGCACTGATGGGTGGGAAATAACCTCTAGCTGATGAGGGGCGAAGCTCGGCTAGCTTCGCCTGACAATGGTGGCACATGTACAAACAATGAAGTAAATAGTTGTCCAAAGGCTCAAAACATAAGTAAATTAGTTCAAAGCCTGACTATATGGTGCCACATGTACCAGGGAAGCTCCATCTAGCTTCGCTAGTGAGCCGATCACACATGTCTATGATCATTCTTTGTTCCAAATAACAGGTCTATGCTAAACAACTTTCCACCTCTTTACGAAGCTAGGTACAACTTCCTGGTCTACATGCACCAGGGTAAATCGAAATTTCAGTGATAATCACCATAATTTGACCATTGGTGCACCTCCTTCAGTCTATGGTTATCTCCTATAAATCATAAACTAACTTTGCATATTTGGCACCACCATCATGCTAGCTCTAGCTTCGCCCCGCGCTGTTTGCGTCCATCTTTTCGCAGCACCGTACCCACAGGTAGTCAGGTATGGCCGAAAGCAAGCACGGCAGCCCTGCAATACCTCTTCCACTTGCTCCCATACGACATGTACACCATCCACCAGTAGGGCTGCGCATCGAGCCACTGATCATGTAGCCCTTCTCCTGCTTGTAAAAAGAAAAAGGAAAAAAAATGGACTCGATCGATCGTCGGTTGCATCAATTTGTTGCATGTGAGGAACCATTGGTTGCATCAATATGTGCAGCGCGGTGGTTTCCAGCATGTCGATCGAGCGTGTTCACAAGACCATTCGGCATTTCACTCGGCCTGATGTGCTCGAATATTGCTCGCAAGCAGTCGATCGATGCTAGCTTTCGAATGCTCAGTCCCGGTGGAATCCGCAAGGAAGGACTGGAAGATCACAGATGCTGATAGAGTGAGAGGACGTAGCCGGGGGATCGGAGGCTCACCTCGTACGCACGCCAGGTCATCGGCGACGTGTGACGCGATGAGCTGCTCGTAGCCTTGGAAGCAGTGGTAGTATGCGGCGAACTATACTGCCGTCTTGTATCCAGTAGAAGACGAAGGGGATCCTGTGCTCCAACGCAATGTAAGGGTAACGAAGATCGTCGACACGACGCACGTGACGGGCCGCCCCGCCCGGCGCCGGCGAGGCGGCGAACGATCGATGGCCGACAGGCTCTGGGCACCGCGCGCTCTCTCGTCGGCGCTCATCGGCCTCGCCCCGAACTCAAACGAACCTGTCTATCGGAGAAGGAGGGGAGCGTACGTACGAAATGATCAGGCCGTCGATCGATCGGTGGCTGTCACCGTTCGCGACCACCAGGAAGTGGCTGTCGCCGTGTTCAAGGTGTCGGCGGTCCGCGCGTCGGCCACGGATCAGTGCTATAGGTTCAGTTGTGGGTTTTGTCGTGTTTGCTTGCGAGAGATAAAACTCTTACACAATGCTAGTCAATGACGCTATTTGATCAGCAGATGTATACTACTCGCGACACAGTAAGCAGGTCGTGGCATTGGCTGGCGCTGACGTGATTGACAAAGAAGACAACTGCGTTGACCTGTAATGCCTTATCTGGATTGTTCCGAGAAACATGCCGGACCGGAGACTTGGTCGCCTGGGCTATCGTGGAATCTGAACCGTGCATCTGCGAAACGACGGGCTGGATACAGCAAACTACAGCCACGAGTTTCTGTACAAACGCGAGTTTCTTCCCCGAAAGACACATTCCTAGTGTAAAAAAAAAAAAGGAAAAAAAAAAGAAAGACACATTCCTCTCAACTGCCATTCGAAGGAACTCTCTCGCCTGGGCGAGAAGGCTAGAGTTTGATCTGTGCAGGGGAGGAGGAGCGCTAGGGAGCGAAGATGATCGAGGTGGTGCTGAACGACCGGCTGGGGAAGAAGGTGCGGGTCAAGTGCAACGAGGACGACACCATCGGCGACCTCAAGAAGCTGGTGGCGGCGCAGACGGGGACGCGCCCCGAGAAGATCCGCATCCAGAAGTGGTACAACATCTACAAGGACCACATCACCCTCAAGGACTACGAGATCCACGACGGAATGGGCCTCGAGCTCTACTACAACTAGGGGGCCCCCGCCCCTGATTGTTTGCTGGTAATAATTCCGCTTTGGTCCTGATTGTTCCTCTTACTTCCCTAGGGCTTGAATTAGATTTCCCTTGGGCACGCTAGAACCTGTGTTGATCACTAGAGGTTTAATTTTGGGGCGGCTGAGTAATTTCAGTTTGTTCCTCTATGCTAGGGTATGTTGGAGCAATGTTTAACCGAGTAGAGCTGTTTGATTTGGAGCACGGTGATGTAGTGCTTACTAATTAGTCTACGTTTTGTTTTCTGGATTTGGCATTTGGTGAATAACTGAATTATGTATTCCTGGTTGATTGATTAAGGTTGAGGCATTTAGAAAGGATGTTGTTGTGTGCCTTAGTGTATATGTCCTTCTGTTGCTATTGTAATTAGCTTATTGTCTGAATTTAGAATTGGACATATGTGATGGAAATGTTTAGTGACTGAGAGCATGAAACTTGTTTTGTCAAACATGGTAGTGGGTTCTGCAGCTTTTTAGGGGGGGCGTATCGTCATGTCCAGTTTAAGGCATGGCCGCTTGACTTGTGGATCTGTAAACCTATGCTGGACTGACCACTGAGGGTCAATTAAGTAGAGGTTGAGAAATATGTGCACCGCTTGCCTATCGTTGAAATGTAGAAATCTCTGAGCCCTGGCTTGAGTTCTTTTACTGGTAGCTACAACATACTTCCATATTGTTTTATGACATTCGCAATAACTTGCTGAAATTTGTCTGTGTAGCATGTTCACCTCTTTGAATCATCTTATGTTGGAGGATGTAATGTCTAATGTGGATTCCGTTACAGTAATAGTTTGTCATGGTTATTTTATCTTGTATAATGCTTTAACGATTGCAGAGGATTTATATATTGGATCGTTTCATGTGTTTATCAAGATTTTGTCTTCAAATTTTATGAATGTTCTGCTGGACCATCCAATGTGTAATATTTCGAGTTATCAATTAGAATTCCATTTGAGAGTTTGAGTTAGTCTATGCAGGGGTCGTGGGCTGAGGTTGTTCTTTTTTTTTTTTTTTGCTGCTTAGAATATTATCGCATATTGTTGTCATCATAAGAACTTTCTGGTGTCTGGTGGTTTGATCGTCTGGATTCGTGAAACAGAACGGGTAACCAAAAACATGTCATGTGCTGATAACTTATTCGTTATGACTTGTACCAGTTTAACATGTAGTCATGCCTGATAAGTGGTCAGAGATAAATAAAAATTGGCTGCCTGTCACTTTCCCAGGAGAACTTGATTACCATATCGTGCCCAGTTGGATATCGTAAGCCAGTTCATTTGGTAGTCAATAAGATATGAGTATAAAATTTAAATTCATTACTTCCAAACTATTTTGGTAGCCTCTGACCAATCACTTGCTGAATTATTATCTTGTCATCTAATGGAGTTGTAGCATTTACATTTTCCAATAGCTTATTACCTTTTAGACACGAGGGTGGGGGACTGATACTGTCCTGATTTTTCAAATAACAGAAACATGTCTGGCATGTTGATTTTCGGCATCTAATGACATGTAGTTATCTCATTTATTTAACTATTATGTAACTTTCCCACCAAGTAATGCATCCGATTATGTGCTGGAGTTTGGAAATGGTTGCAGTTTCCTGTTGAAGAAATAGTTGCTCTGTGAACACCCATTAACTTGAACATTTTAGGATAGTGGCCGCTGGCTAGTTTGTTGATTTAGTTCGAGAACTTGGCAAGGAACTCGTTGTGGATTATGCTGTTTTTAACTTGCAGCCTTGTACCTGTTCTCATTTTGCTAAATTCAGGTTTTAGTTTACGTTTATGTTTAGAGTTTGATGTTCCTTGTTATTTTCATCACTGCTGATTATTGTTCAATTGCAATGCAGGTTGATCTTAATTCTCTCTAGTCATGGGAACAATATCGTTGGTGCTATCCCATTCGCTGTGTCTGAAGCTTGAATATAAGTGACTCAGTTGAGCTTATGCGGTAACATGGTTGTACCAAAATACAATGGCTATTGACAGCTTGTGTGTATTGTTGCAAGATCAACCTGCAAACCTCGTAGAGTATAAATAACGTACTGCCTATCTTTGGTTGTGTAATCGCAATCCTGTATCAGGAGTGATTGGCTGAGGACACGTCTTTATTCTGCTTCTGCTTTTTTACTTCATTCGTCACGCACTTGGGCATTTGTGTGCGGAAACGTCTTGCTACCCTAATGCTTATGAGGGTGCGCTGAACTGCTGCTGTCGATTGGTGTCGCACAACAAAGTTCAGATGAGGGTGGAATGAAACTAAAGTTAGAACACTGGTGGCTTAAGTCCAGGAACCGCAGCATAGTTCCTCTTTTTCTGCGATTAGTCAGTAGTCTCCAGCTAAAAAACGCGCGGCTCTAAGTTGAGATAATGCAGAAGCCAAATCGCGTCAAATTCAATCCGAAAAATATGTTTCGACTCCGAGGCGTCTAAAAAGAGCGGTTCGCAAAACCCAGAACCCACATCCAAGCTCCAAGACCCAACCCTTCTCATTTGCGTCCTCTCCCCTCGCCGGCGTCGCCGCCGAATTCCTTGATCCCCCTCTCCCGGCTCCGCCCGCAATGGCCGACGACGCCGCGTTCGCGTCCCCTCCTTCGCCGCCTCCGCCCGCACTGCAGCCCCCCTCCGACCTCTCCCCTCCCCCGCCCTCCTCTCCACCCGCCGCCGATACCCCAGCCTCCGCCGCCCAAACCCCAACCCCAAGCCTCCCCGACACCCCCGCCTCCGCAGATCCCGACACCCCTTTCTCTGACGCAGCCCTTGCCGACGCCTCCGACGCCGCCCTTGCCGACGCCTCCGACGCAGGCACCCCCGCCCTCGCGCCACCCGACGCCGCCGCCGACGGCGACGACGACGACGGCATCAACCCCTCGGGTGGTGGCCCCAGGAAGCACATGACGCTCGCGCCGGCGGCCCCGCCCAGCAAGAAGTTGAAGAAGAAGGGCGGGAACAGCGTCTGGACCAGACCCGCCTCCCGCAAGGGCAAGAAGAAGGTCAAGCAGCCGGGCCAGGGCCAGCCCCTCCTCGGCGGGACCGCCAACGGCACCCGCCCCAAGCCCTCCGCCGCCGGCGAGGAGGAGTTCCTCCTCGTCCCGGCGCCCCGCCTCGCCGCCGAGCGCTCCGACGACGCGGCCGACCTGCCCGTGCTCCTCTCTCGCGTCTTCAAGTCCGAGCGGGTCGAGCTCTCTGACGACCGCCTCACCGCCGGCAGCTCCAAGGGCTACCGCATGGTGCGCGCCACCCGCGGGGTCGCGGCCGGCGCCTGGTACTTCGAGGTCAAGGTCGTGCACCTCGGCCCCACCGGCCACACCCGCCTTGGCTGGGCGACCAACAGGGCGGACCTCCAGACGCCGGTGGGGTATGACGCGTATGGGTTTGGGTACCGCGACATTGATGGTTCCAAGGTGCACAAGGCCTGGAGGGAGAAGTACGCCGATGAAGGCTATGGAGAAGGAGATGTCCTTGGGTTCTACATTTCTCTGCCTGATGGGGAGCAGTATGAGCCCAAGCAACCTGATCTGATTCAGTACAAGGGATTGCCTTTCCATGTGCAAGTTCCAAAGGAGGAGCACAAGACTCCCGATTGTGTTCCTGGTGAGCATTTTTGTTTTTGGTAATTACTGTATGTATTGGTAGATTGCTGTGTTTCCGTAGACGGTGAACACTACACGGGCGGTCAACCTCCGTTTAGCCAATATTCGGGGCTACACGGTGGATTAGTCAGGCTACACGGTGGTTCAGCCCAACATGATGACCCTCGTGTAGCGTGTACACGCTGTGTAAACGGTGGTTAATCCTGTTTAGGAAAACAGAGGTAGATTGCAGTGCCAACTAAACAATGCTTGCTTTTTGAGTAAACAAACCAATATGAACTAGACAAAGTTGAACGGTTTTCATGCAGTGCTTGATATGATGTACACTAAGAGCAGGAATGTAGAAGAAAAGTATTTTAAGCTTCAGGATCAAATCAGAACTAGTTAAATATGTACATGTTTGCTTTCACATTTGTGTTAGATATACAACAAAGAGTTTGACATAGACAAGCCCATATCATGATAATTGCAAAGTAGTTTCCTTTTATTTGTCTTGTATGTATATTCTAAAACCTTAACTGAGGTCTCATGCGTATATAAATCTAGCCAATTAAATTTGTTTTGTCTGATTAATGGAGGGAGGTGTTACATCCAAGAGCACAGTGGTGAATACAATCTGCTTTTCTATATAAAGCATGAAAAAGGAAGAAAGCAGCTCATAAAGTTCATACAAGTTCCGTATGTAGTAACATCGTTAGAGTAGGACTGAATTACTTTTCCAATCAATCAAAAACAAAGAAATAGCCCTATTAGTTGTTCATCAGTATGTACTCCCTTTTTAGTGGAGGGTGTACATATTTCTCACTGAGAGGAGAGTGAGAAAAGATAGCTGCTGAGCTGGAGAAGCCAAGGAATAAAAGAACTAGAAAAGAGCCCCTACTACATTCTGTTTGGAGAAAGAAGTACAATTCTCAATTTAACTAAATTTCATCTGCTACAATGAAATGATGTCAGAAAAAACATTTTGAATTTCATCTCCATAGTATTGCCTTAAATAATCCTGCTGACACCCATGTTACCCTTGTGCAATCATTACAGCCCAGGGATTACATTTGTCCTGCTTGTTATGTGTTACGATAGCAGCAGTGGTTGTCTATGATTGTTTCTGTTACTCTATATGGCGTGGTCTGAAAATGTACATTTGTGTGTTATAATTTTTAGATAGAATTGTCTGTTGTATGTATCCAGTCATCGTACCACATTTTGTATCTTTCTGTAGCTTCTGTACCTGGACATGTCTGAACAATTCTCTTAATGTGAAGTCTGAAGTACCATTTGCAATGATCGAAAGGTTTTAGCTTTCCCATTAGTGTTAAAAAATTTGATATTGGGTGCCCTGTACATACATTATGTTTTGCATGGATTCATGTTTTATATCATCCATCATTTTTTCGTTGAACCTTTCTTACCCATCCTGTCAACAATAATAATTTCAAATATTCCATGGTTTTTCATATGCAGGGAGTAAGATATGTTACTTCAAGAATGGGGTCTGTCAGGGCATTGCCTTCCAGGACATTCCTGGAGGGAGGTACTACCCTGCTGCGTCAATGTATACACTGCCTAACGAGCCAAACTGTGTTGTCAAATTCAACTTCGGGCCTGATTTCGAACACTTTCCGCAAGATTTTGGTGACCTGCCGATCCCTCAGCCAATGAGTGAGGTTCCCCATCAGGCGTACGAGCTGAAGAATGAGCAGCCCATTGAAAACAGTGTGGGTGAAAAAGCTATTTAGCGTAGTTACCTTGCTGTTTTAGCTACTATTGAGGACACTGTAATTGGCGAACAGACCAATGGCTAATGTTCATAGTGAAGCTCACTACTGGAGTTATATCTGAGTAGATTGTGTGCTTATATTGTTGCCAAATTCTCATCGGTGGTGAGGTTGTTCTGATGCCGCTGATTGAGTGATTCAGATTGTAGATAGCAGTAACTTGTAAGGGCCACACGGTGTCATGTGGCACGCGGATTATGCAAGCGAGATTCACCTGTCCAAGAAGGATATTGGTAGTATGAAGGCACCTCTGTAAATTTGCTTCGTTTGTTCACTCGAGCGATTGAGGTTTCCACTGTGAAATTGTCCGGTTTCCATTTGAATTGCAGTGATTAAGAATTGTTTTGTTATCCTAATTTAACAGTATGCCACCTGCTCACAAGTTCGCTTGTTTCCTAAGATGCGCACCAAAGATTACAAAATCTGGAAGGCAAGAACGAAAGAAGGCAGAGTGTTGGTCACACATTGTAGTTAGTGGTAAAAACATAAGAGAACTAAAAACTGAGGCTTACGTATCTAAACGGTCACCTCTCGTGATTTACATTTTTTCATCCTAATTAAGTTACTACCTCCGATCTTTTATTATGGTCGTTAGGACAGAATATTGGTTCATTTCTGAACTTAACATCTTGTCCTAACGACAACAAAAAAAGAAGGCTGTACTAATTATATTCACTGTTCTATTCTACTAACAACATAACTGTTGAGAATTAACTTTTCTCTTCAAGCCTTACTTTTTGGGAAGTGATGATTGAACACTTCTTTTGCACAGGTGTATCACAAATCTTCTAGGATTCTAACTCCACTATAGATTCTGTCAAATTATGCAACTCTTTCGTAATATAAAATTATATATAATCTATGTTTGTTTCTGAAAACTGAATTACTATTTCCAACTAGACGTATCAAACCTGCTGTCCTAATTGTCAAGTAAATACCATTATAGCATCATTAGCTAATTCCAGTCTTTGACGGGCTTTCAATCAGATTCACAATGGGCATTAACAACAGAAACTTTGCAGTACTACTAACGCCTTTTTGATGTGAAGTTCATTTATAAATTAGAGGTACAATCTCTCTATTCTGCTGGACTGCTAGAAATCTGCACCTCTGGTATCAGTGATTCACAAGCATCAGCTGGACAGTGCAAATTCCATCTATACTGAAGTCAAGAACAGGCAAATGCATTAGCTGCACTGAAAATTCTACTCTGCCTTTCATGAATATACCCATCCCAAATCACGTTAGGCTGCACCTCTGGTAATCATAGTTTGCAGCACAAGTGTGGAAAACGCCTAAAACACGTTGTGTTTGGCAACAGGCCTATGACGATTTTCCGATGGAAAGATCCATGTGAAGATAAGCAATGCAGGAAACAAAAAACAGGAACACAGCAGATATCAGCATCAACGGTTCAGCCAGCATGAAGATCGGATTGAACTCATAGTGCACCTGCACAGTTGACAGAATTTTCCAAAAATGAGAATCAATAGATGATATGGGGCGTAACAACTAACAAGGATTTATCCGTGAATAAGTACCTGGAAAGGAACATTGTGCTCTCCTACAATGTTTTTCTTCTTTAGTACTACTGTTGTCCTTCCAACAACATCAAGGTACGAATAACTAGTCTGCATAAGTAGCAAGTATTGTAATAAAAAAATAACCTCGACACAGATCAAACATAGAAATATGCACTGCATACAGTAGAATGAAAAGTTCAATGACTCAGACAAATGCACAACTCATGTCACAAACTAAACCATGAACGCAAGTTTTACAAAGACCCTAGCAGATGTTAGATGATTCCATTGAGCAATAAACGTAAACTTGCATCGTTTCAAATCATTGTTCATCTATTCATCAAAGTTCTTGAAAATTATGAGTGCATGCCAGCAGTCTAAAAGTTGGATATATGAGGGGGAAGGATGGGATACCTCAAGATGTTGCTCCGCCAGAAAAGGAACGACAGGTCGTGGATTTTTCGATCCTTCAGGAAGCACAACCTGCAACATTAACAAGTCAGGGATGGGGGTTCTGCTAGATGAAAATACGAGAAAATACCTTCAGATGCATTATCATAAATCCTTCCAACGAGCAGCAATAATCTCAAGAACTAAGTTTATCGTTCAACTACTCTCAGGTTAAACGACTGAACTATGCAAGGAACATTACAGTCAACACAGAGAAAATAAATAAGATGATGCCAGTGATTGCATTTATGGAAGCAGGAAACATGGCAGCTATTACATCAAATGCTTTTGGTACTAGTGTGAAAGATGCTTCATCCAAAAAAGTTGTCGTTGACAATACTTTTAAGTAAAACGTGACCATGCTTACTTTAATAGTAAGATCATCAACCACAGTATCCAATAAAGGGCTTCCAAAAGTAAGGTTGATGTAGCGCTGGCCATCATCAGACTCGAAGAGAAAATCTTCCAATGGCATACCATAGCCAATGGTGAATGTGCAGTGCCAACCACCAAATAAAGGATATCTGGGCTCAATTTCCAATTCCGTCTGGAATAGAAAAATGTGTGTTCGCATTAGCTTAAAACTTTTACAATGAAAAAATCAAAATTATATCGTTGATTCCACTAATTAGAAAAGAAACCCATAAAAATCTAATGCTTGTAGAGAAATATATTGTACCTTGTGGGAATCGGAACGCAGATGGGATGTGGAGATGTTACCAATCTCATCACGATAGTAAACTGAATGAACCCGAGGAGGGAGCCTTGCAAGAATATTCTTAAATGACGACACTCCACTGATAGATGGCCTAGACTGATACTCAAGCCTAGCGAGAGAGTTCTGATCAGTATTCAGTAACCATGAAACATTCAACTAAGTTGATCTGATGAACTGCTAATACTTCACGCATACAGCTGCAACTGAAAAGATCCTGATCTCCAGGTCAATGACACGTTCTTTAATTCACTATTTCGACCTATTTGGATTCAACTGAGATGTTCTACATATCCAGAATGACACATTCTCTGGAAGTTATTGCCCCATATATTTTAACTTTGTCAATGTTAGACCTATATTATTTGAGGAAATTGACAAACAATCAGAGTCATTATTGACTAGTAATGAATGGGAAAGCATCCCCAACTAATAAAGGTAAAGTTTGCAGTTCTCAAAAAGGCCATTAGATCTTGCTGGCATAAGTAACCAGGTACCGATTTTTTTTTTATACGGAGGCCATATTTAGAGCCAGAGATGTTGAAGAGACAAAGGTGTAAGCAGTTTACCTTGAAAAGCCTCCTTTGTGCCGAGCACCACCATGTCTCAGTTTATAGTGCTCGGTAACTTGGACATTTCCCCAGTGAGAGATCTCCACTTTGCGTACAAGTTCCTCAACAATAGCAAATGGATGGTTGTTCTGATAATGCAAAAGGATTGGCAAATATGTGTATGGCATCTGGTTCTTGTATGTGCCATACTTCAATTCAGTACCAGCCCGACTGGTAGGATCAACCCTTGTGAACGATTCAATCCTATTGCTTGGCATTTTGAAGTAGGTAACCTGCTCCAGAACATTGTAGGGGGAGAGAAGCACTGCACTGTGACGATAGTGAACCAGCTGGGACTCTGACTGGCTGATCTCAGCCGGAAAGGGCTCCTGAGAGTGTGTCAGCACGTACAACACTTCAAGGGTGGTTGCCTCGCCAGGTTTCAACGGAGTGCTCAGCTCAACGGAGTAGAGGCGGGGGCCATTTGGGGTGGTGGTGGTGAGATCCGATGCTTGGACAGAGAGAGGTGTGTATGCCTTTTTCTTGCGCTTCCCCTCCATTTTCATTGCCTTGACAATTGCGAGATGCTCAACCTCTGTAGGCGTGAAGGCAACAAGAACTTGGGATGCATCAGAAGCAGCAGCATTCTCAACCTGGCAGGCAGGTATTCAAAACCCTTGAGCAGAAATACACGGAACGCTTGCAGACTAGAATTTGAGCAAACGGAAGAGTGAGAAATTACCTTTAATGTCAGGAATACTTTGACGATGGAGCCGGTGAGGTCGACCTGCAGGCAGTTGCTACGATCAGATTTGTAGCCATAGTGAGGGCTTTAGCAATCGACCTCTATCTCTTCTTAAACCCCAAACTAGAGCGTTTCCTCATTCGGAATGAATCAAATGATTACAAGACTACAGGATTTCAACTACATATAAACTCGAAATCGAAATCTGGTGACCAGATTTTTCAATTGACAGAGGATCCAGATTTGAGCAATCCGTGGCGGGCACACGAAAGCTACTAAAAAAAAGCTCCAGTGGTACACTTCATGAGCAAGAAATAAGCCTACCAGATTCGAGGAAGGGAGGAAGAAATTCGCAGACAGGAGTTCATAAGTGTCTTACTCTTTTCTCGGCTGAGACGACCCGGATGCCGTTCTCCAGCGGCAAGGAAGACGAAGAAACGGCGGAGAGGAGGGAGAGGAGGAGGAGGATGGAGGTGGTTAGGGTTGCGAGGGACGGCGGCATGGTGTCGCGTTGGTCGGCGTCGGCCCGCCCTCACCTCGCCGGCGAGAAGACCGGTGCAGGACAGCAGGAGAAGGGAGATCTGAGAGGTCTACGCGGGGCGGGTTTCCTTCAACCCACAGGCAGGGGTATTTTGGTCTTTGCTTACGCCTGTTATGTGGAAAAAAAAATGTTGAACAATTGCAAAATCTGAAAACGAAGAGAGAAGCAGTGCGTGACTCGCTAATACAGTGCTAGGGACCAGGGAGTACAAGTTAATAGTTGATAAAACTCTTGCATGTATTTCGTATGACATCTTGGAAAAAATATCGTTAACATCGCGAGTTTTTAAGTGCCGCTTTTTCCTTCTTGGCCTCACAGGCGTAGGTACGCCTCGGCATTCAGGCCGCCGTCACCACCTGTCGCGGGCGGCGGCGTCTCGCTACCGCCGCCTCACCAGCCCTGCCCGCAGCTAACTCAACGATGTGTGACTCCCGCTTATCGCGACCGGCCTCCTTCCCATTTGCAATGTCCTGAGAGAGGAGGTGACCTTGAGGAGGTACAAATTTTGTGCGCTAAAGGATTCTTGGGTTTGCTAGAGGATGACGGCATCACCGGCAAGTCGAGGACAAATGTTCGACGGGTCGTCGACGTATAACGTTTCCGATGCGGAGGCCTGACTTGGGGAATGGGCTGTCACGGACAAATGTTCATTCGGATAAGTGGGCCGAAGCCCGTTAGCTATCAGCTGTAATGAAAATTGAGCCCACGGGGAGAGGTTGATGGAAAATGTGGTACGACGAATGAACTGCGGCGGGCATGCATGCATCGATCGCCCATTCACACGTGACCGAATGTAGTGCACCCGCCGGCCGCCGCGCCGCGGTCGGGTAACGCCGGCGAGGAGGTGGTGGAGGAGTGGATGGTGGACTGGAGGCGAGCGGGTTCTGGAGGCTCTTCACTGCCAGCGGCGAAGCGCAGCGCACAGCAACAACCTGCAGCAGGTGCGCGGCGAGGTGCAGAGAATCGTCCGCACGCGAGTAAGGCGGCAAATCAAGGCATACGCTGAGCATCGCGGTCACGGGCCACAGCCCCTGTGCTCGCGATGCTCTCCTCGATCGTGCGAGACTGCGAGTTGTTCACTACCTCTGCCACGCAACAAGCTGGTCACGGCCGTGTCGCTCCGGGGCTGGAGGAGAGCGGCAGCAAGCTAGCTAGGTGCTTGGTGCTCCGCATTCAAAACTCGAGTGTCGTCCAAGGCGCCGGGTCTCCCTAGAACTCGAGTCGCGTCGCCTGTGTACGTAGACGCGTCGTATATATACGTGGGCCCCTCTGGCCGGGTCCCTCCATTGACCGGCCTGATCGACGATCGTGGCCCGGTCCAACTCGAATCCGATCACGCTCTGATGGATGATCAATTGTCAAACGGAAACCGGCCTGCTGAATCCTCGTAGCGGCATTAGTAGATACATATATCTTCGCGTTTCTCAAAAAAAAAAAAGATATATATCTTCGCATCCCGCACCAATCGATAGCGCACGACGACGACCTAACATAAAACTCGCCGTCGCGCGCCGCCCTCTCGCTGGCCGCCGGGGTCGTCGGTCGGAGCAATAATCGCCGCAGCCGCGCGCGTCCGATCAGTATATGTTATGATCACCCTTTTTCCGACTGATCAGATTAGAGAATCGATCGAATCATCGGCTGGGAGATCATATACGTATATCTCTGTTGATTGACCCGAGTTCATCTTAATTTGCATATCAAATCATGATTTAGTTCCGTACTGGAATACATTGCGCGGGACAGCGATTTTCTGAAATCGGTTCTTGGGATTCTTCACAATCAGGTACAAATTGTTATACTATGTCTGGTCTCAGATATATCAGTTTCAAGTCAATAATGCTATGATTGCAGAACTTAATCCATCGATTTCGACTTATGGCAGTCGGGACTCAGGATGACCAACAATGGACGAAGCCAAGAAACAAGAACGGAGGAGGACCATAGTCGTGCAAGGCCAACCAACGAAAACATTATTCGATTCGACGACCTTCCACGAGTACGTTCAGTTTTTGCACCCTGCCACTCTGCAGTCGTCCAGCTTATATAGATGGGTTTCCTTTGATCTAGTATATCATCAGTGGGGAGCCCGATGCCGTTTTTTATGCAGGACATCTTGTACACTATTGGGTCGAAGTTGCCACCAAAAGAGTTTGCAAGAAATAGCATTTTGTCAAGAAAGTGGGGGTGCGTGTGGTCAACGTGCCCCAGATTAACATTCGATGCTGTCACCGTGTGCAAATGCGATAGGGTTGATTTGCACAAATACACCGAGAAGTTCATCAATGAGGTCAATGCAGTTTTGCAGAAACACCAAGGCAAGGTGGTTGAAACGCTAGAGGTCAGGACTGATTTTGTCGACAGTCTGCTAGTTGCTCCTCATATCGACAGTTGGGTCGATTTCGCTGTCTCGTCACGGACAAAGAACATTACTTTGGATCTCAAGCCTGAAAGGTGGTGGGACTACAATGACCGGTATGTTTTTCCATTTCAACATTTAGATGGGGGAAGGGGAAGCATGTCACATCTACGTCGTATGCAGCTTAGCTTTGTATCTCTGAATCCACCCTCACACTTCAGAGGTTTTCCAAATTTAAGAAAGCTTCATCTGCAAATAGTGAGTGTCAATGGAAAGGACCTTGAACATGTGTTGTCCCTTTGCTGTAATCTTGAGTGGCTACGCATAGACAGGTGCGACCTCAAAGACGAACTAATCGTGGATGGCCTCCTTACCCATCTATTGTACTTGAGAGTTGAATACTGCATGTTGCTCACCAAGATTAAGTTCCATGCTGCGAATCTAGCCACCTTTGAGTACGACGGACCCTTTATACCTATTGATCTCACCAACTCTTTGAAGCTGCAAAGTGCAAATATTGAGTTCGATAAAGCAAATTTTCAACATGCGCTCGCATCAATTCTAAATGGTCTTCCGAGGGTACTAAACCTGACTCTGGAAATCGATCTGCAGTATCTAGAGGTAAAGCCCCTGGAAGAACACTTGACCTTAATGTTTGACCTGTCTAACATCTCCACTCAATGACCTTTAATATTTTTGTGTTTTATCTACCAGAAGCAATGGTTGTGGGATAACCCATTGAAGTTTTATAATCTCAGGCGCTTGCAATTATTCATGTTAATATTCACCGAAGGTCTTGACAAGGTTCTTCATTCATTTTCATTTCTGAGGGCGACGCCATATATTGAAGAGTTGGAAGTTCATGTAAGTGAAAAGTTACATATTTCAATGTTTCTTCCTTCCTCGGCTTTTCTACTCGGATCCTACAACGATCTGTTACTGACGGCCCCTTTTCCAACGCCTGCCTTAAAACTACACAAAGTTGTTTTCATTTGTTATACATGCAAGTGTTTATCGATGAGCACCTTCTCTCATCATTGGTGTATGCAGCCTTCTGATTACTGTAGTCGGTTCTGTGTGTAGCACATTCATGCCCATTACATAAGGAATGTTGTTGACAAAAAGAAAGCCACAAAAATCATTGGTTCATAGTACTTTTATTTAGATCAATATAAGGCATCACTTGGTGAATTATATAGCAAACGGACAAGAAATAGGACACTGTTTGATTTGACTGGTCTCTAAAGCTGAATTTGACTGTTAATTTACATTGTTTTGTATTATTAATAGCTACTCATAGCTGATAGGAAAAGTGACTTTATCTCAAGATAAGAATCCAACAATATATATCAATATCTCCATGTTAGGCTAATTGCTGATCAAGGGTTACAAAATTCGTGTACGCTTCAAAAATTAAAAATTGAGGAATGAATCACTTATCCATGTATAACATTCGCGTGCAGTTTGCTGGCTATGCTTTATGGTTGGCGGAAGTGGGTCCCTGCAGGAAAGACCTTGGGCCGCCATGTAAATACAATTGCTTGAAGAACATACGCTTCACAGGATTCAAAGCGGCAAGAGCGCAGCTTGAACTTTTGTTGCATCTCGTGGAGAATGCGCCTGCACTGGAGGCTATAAACATAAAAGTTGGTCATCATTCGTCTAGGGAGTATTGGCCATATAAAGAAAGACCACCCTTCGAGGAAGTTAGGCGGATTGTCGGAAACTGCCTCCTCCCGCTGAATGTCAAGTCTGAGCTAGGTTAGCAGCTGGTTGAATCAGGTAAAAGAAGATTCCTAGCAAAAGGGAGGCTTTGTATTTCTTCTGGTGTATGTAAGGTTAGGAGTGTCCGATGTTTGTGACTGCAATCTGCATGTATATCTGAAATGGTCTTATTAATTCGCACTACAGTTGTAAATGTGCATGTGCTTTACGTAAATTCCAGGAGCAAACGTTCAGTTTCTTAAAGCTGGCGGCTTCCATGGACTGACCGATGAAGTTCAACGAGCGCGCACCTGAGGGTGTGGGAGCAGGTTGGGCAGGGATCATAGGCAAGCAGAAGCAGAGCCCTCTCGCTCTCCCATGAGCAAAATGGAGAGGGCTACACGAGTGATTACAACTGACCGCCAGCCTACACTACGGGAAACCCCCCCTTTGCCGTGTGCCATAGCATTTGCCGAGAATTTCATCTCGGGCACACGGCAAAAATAATCTTTGCCGAGTGCGGCACTCGGCAAACAATCGGCACCCGGCAAACAACGGTTTGCCGTGTGCCACATGGCCGGCACACGGCAAAGATCACACTTTGCCGTGTGCCACGTGAACGACACACGGCAAACGTGACGTCCAGCACTCGGCAAAAAACTGCGCTCGGCAAACTTTGACGCCCGTTAGATTTTTTTTTGACGGCCGTTGAAGGATGTGGGCCTGGGCACTCGGCAAAATCGAACACATGGCAAAACTTTTATTTTTTCCGAGTGCGCCACGCGGCACTCGGCAAACAGGCTTCTTTGCCGAGCGCCCCACGCCGGCACACGGCAAAATAGCTTCTTTGCCGAGTGTTTGCTCCATTACACTCGGCAAAGATTATTTCAATGAATTTTTTAGGCCTCTAAATTAATTCAAATAAAAAAGTTTTGAACTACAAAGTTGTATATTTTGACAACATCTACACTTCTTGTTTTGGTATTTTTTCATTCGACAAAGTGTTAGTAAATTTGTTCAAAAATCCTAGAGCTCCCAGATAGTTTTCCGAAACACGAAGAAGGATATTTGGAATATGTGGACAACGCGTCTATAATTATTTTTGAAAAAAAAAGATCAATAAGAGTCGTAGATCTGCATAAGTTACGCATCTTTGCTGTTGAACACTTTTTTATTTGAATTCAAATTGTCAACGGAAAAAGTGTTTGAATTTCTCAAATTTGAAAATTTGAATTTTGGAAACAATTTCGGATGGAGAAATACTAAAAATAAAAGTCGTAGATCTCGAGAAGTTATGAAACTGTCATGTTGACAACTTTTTTATTTGAAATCAAATTGTCGATTTTTGAAATTTGACGTAAAGTACGTTTGAATTTCTTAATTTTTGAAATTTGAATTTTTTAAACAATCTCACAATCTCGGATGGCAAAATTGTGAAAATAAAAGTTGTAGATCTCAAAAAGTTATGAAACTTTCATGTTGATAAATTTTTTGTTTGAAATCATATTATTAACGAAATAATTATCTAAAACTGAAAACTATGTGTTGTCAAAAAAAAAGAAAATCAAATCTTTGCCGTGTGCCACGTGGCGGGCACACGGCAAAAGATTTGAGTTTGCCGTGTGCCGGATCGCGGGCACTCGGCAAACCTGTTGATTCTACACTTAGCCGCATGCGTCCTCTTTTCTTCTCCTCTCCTCATTCTTCTTCTCCATTCCCCACCTACCGCGCCGCCGCCGCCGCCCTCCCACCGCACCGCCTCCACCGCCGCGCCCGCCTGCCCGCGGCCCGCCTGCCCCTGCGCGCCGCGCCCCCGCGCGCCGACCTCCCCGGCCGAGCTTCGCCGCGCCCTCCCCAGCCGAGCTTCGCTGCCCCGACCTCGAGCCCCCCGGCCGGCCGGCCGCCGTCCGCCGGCCCCCGACGCCCGGCAGCCCTCCCCTCCACCGCGCGGCCAGGCGGCCCCCTCCTCCGCCGACGCCCGCCGCCCGGCCCCGAAAGCTCCCTCCACCGTGCTGCTGCTGGAAGGTGTGTTGCTCAGATATCATCCTCATTCGGAGCTCATGCAGTTCTCGTCGCCGGCGAGTCGTGCCATCGAGCCGCTCGTCGCGCTGCTCTGCCGAATCGCCACCAGCCTTGCGCCGTAATTCATGTCACCTAGAGACACCACAAAATAGACTTCCCATGGCACTAGGATTCTATTGCTTGCTTCACCTGTAGTGCTTGTTTTGCATCTAGCAGTGCTTGTTTTGCAAGGCACGACGGGCCTCATCAGGTGGCTTCTGCCTGCGTTTGCTGTGTGTGGTTTGGAATAAAAGTTCGGCCTGGCCTTGTGCCTGCGCGTGTTGCGCTCAAATCTGGTTTGGCCTGGGGCCTGCTCGCGTGTGCCGCAGTGCTTGGCTTGCTTGCGGTTTGAACCTAAGCAAGCAGCAGCTGGCCTTGTTTGGTGTGCCTGCCGGCCAGCTGCATGCATCTCTGTCTGTGTGTGGGTTTGGTTTCTGCTACAATTAAGCCTATATGTACAACCAACACTGCTACGTGGACATCCTAAAAAAAAACACTGCTACGTGGACATCCTAAAAAAAACACTGCTACGTGGAGCTTCTTGGATGATGTGAGTCATGGGGTGCCAGACGCCACCGAGGAAGCTGCTTTGATGCGGAGTAAGGTTCTTTGCAAGACTGTACCCTTTGACCAGAACGCGCAGTTGCTTAGCAGAGCATAGACGCATCACACAAGGGGGAGATTCCTGGCCATCGCCGTGCCTTAGCATTGATGCACCGGACATCATGTATCTGACTCTTGCGACATATGGTGCAAATTATGTTGGCCGTATGTTGAAAGAAAGATAGTTGTGATGTAAGATCTAACCAACGAGAATGTAAGAGTAGGATAAAGGATAAGATGGATTTTTTTCCTATTTAGTTGTGGAACTGAGATGAAGAGCATGGCTAATCTTTGTTTGTAAATAATTGAATATATCGAATTCTTATGTAGTTGTACTAGATCCTTCAATGCGAGCATTGACATCAATGCAAAAAGATTATACTCTTAGCATAGTATAATGTACGGGGCAAAAAGGGTGTTTGATACACATAAGAATTTAAGAAATATCTCTCGTATCTATATGTAGATTATTAAAACATCGACATGTGTAAGGCATCAAAAGAATGAGCCATGAGGCCGCGGATAAAGAAAACATCTGAATTGTAACTCTAAAAACGTCATCTACTTCACTACGTTCTTAAACCTTACACGTATAATAAATTTTCTACAAATTTTATACATAGTCTAACTCATACTCCCTCAGGTTTTAAATTGTTGACATTTGACCATTTTTGAGTTACATTTGATCATTCGTCTTATTCAAAATATTAGCTTAAATATGCAAAATGATAAGTTATACTTCAATTTTCTTTAGTGATGAAACTAATCATAACAAAATCTATGATAATTTTTAAAATATTTTGAGTAAGATGAATGGTCAAACGTATCTTAAAAATAGTCAAACGTCAACAATTTAAAACCGAAGGAAGTACTCATTATCAATAATATAACTGAGACGTGATACAAAATTTCATAGTTTAAAATACAGATTTAATACTAAAAAATTAGTATTCACTTTACTCGATTATTATGCTTGCAAAAGTATTATCTAAATAAAACTCTATTTATTTATTTATTTATTTATATATCTCTCGAATATCTAGCGTTGAAAGGCTAGTTCTTAAAATTTTTGGGTATCTACTCAATTTCTTCTCCTGCCTATCCAAAGAAGGATACCATATCGGCGGTTGAGCCTGGCGGGAGGGAAATTTCGCCTCTCCCGTCCGGCGCAACATCGCCTCCTCCGCCATCGGCGAGCGCGCCCGAACCTGAGCCACCTCGCTGGCGACCTCCGCCGCCCCTCTCCTTCCTTTCTGCACCTTGAACGAGGTCGGATTTAGAAGGGAGGAGCCAGACGCCACCATCCTTGTCTTTTTTTTTCCTCTAAAACACGTTTTGCACGTATCTTTACTCTTATAAAAAAGGGAGTTGGTGATACGGTCGTCGCCGTGGTTCGTCCCTCAGCTGGGTTGAGCGCCGACATGTGGGCCAGATGTATGGGATGGGAGCTCGCACTGGACCACCAGCTGACCACGCGCGAAGGGGTGAAGATACAGGGGATCCTGATCCGGTCTTCCGACGCTGGCAACCTGTGATGCGGGCCCAGCTTCCAGCTGATTCCGAGCGGCGCCCCCTCCTTCCCAGAGATGATTCCCCGGCGAGTGAACCTAGCCAAATTCCGTCGTGCCATGGCTGGCAGCAATCCTAGCTCGAACAACCGGCTGCTCGCCCCCTAGCTCTCCCCGTGCCGCTCCACCCTGCAGCTCTTCGCGTCCCGTGTTGCCTGCCCCGCGTGAGCCACATCCTAAAACACAACGATGGAGCTGCCTGCCCAGCGACGGAGCGGCCGCCGCGTCTCAGCTTTGGCTGCTCGACGCCTCGACGCTGATTAGTCTGTGAATAGTGAATAGTTTTTCTGATTTTTTATTTGCTAAAATCTGACTGTGCATAGTTTTCACTTGCTCTGTGACGCGCCCTGCTCCGCTTCTTATCTAGCTGCTGCCTGCTCCCACTTTCAAGATCTACCTCTTCACAGGCCGTGAGGAACTGACCATTTGGAGAAAAGCTTTCGAGATGGGGAGCCATCGATGGGCCGAGGGTCTCCAAGCCTAACTTTTTGTTGTTTTTATTATTTCACCTCTTCACTTCTTTTCTGTAGCTGTGAATTGCAGAGCTTGGTGCAGTGATATTTTTCTCTTTGGACTTTGGGTTGTGCTAACGGTTAGGACATAAACATAGTTGTGAGTCAGAATAAGTTGCTGATATTAGTTGGGTTATCAGGTCATTGTCCCAGAAGCTGCTATCCAGTATCCAATATAAAATAGCTAATTTCGTTAAAATAAATATAGCTAAAATTATGCAAACCAATCTCCACACACGTTTGAGAAATTAATTTATTTTGCATTAGAATGTAATTCTTATCACAATGAAACAATTGCATAATTTAGATTTTATATTTGGAATTTTCTAAATAGAGATCTGTAGCAAAGCACGGGCATATCGGCTAGTCTAATAAACCCTTAAAGAACCAGTTGCGAGAAATACAGTTTTCACCTGCCAGAATCAACCCCACCTGTAAAATCACCCTTGATCTAAAAGGTCACCGCTAATATCTACGGTCGGATCTTGCCATAGTGGGCCCAGATTACGGAAAGGTGGACATCCGGAGGGGACAAACGTCATCTGTAGTTCATTTGCGATGACGATCCTAATTTTTTTTTCACCCCCGACGCCACCGTACCCGCCCGCCACCCATGGAACGAGATTTCAGGGATTGTGATTGATTTCTTGCCGCGATCACCCCATTCGTACCACGCTATCGCCGCCCCCGCGTCATTTGCAGTTGAGTTTCCATAATCTCCGCCAGAGGAAGCGCGACCCGGAGCGGAGCGGAGCGGCGAGCGTTTGAATCCAATTCCATCCCCGACATCGCTGGCTGTGCGGGTTCGGCAAGCGAGCGGCGTAGGGCGGCGAGCGACTGCGGCGCAGCTGCCTCGGTGATGACGAATGGCACACGGCGGCGAGCGACGGCGCCACAGAGATCTACGCGTGGGTTTGCTTCTTCCTGTCGATTCCTTTCTATTCCTCTTCCGGCCTCTTTCCATTCTCCAATTCGATCTGGGACGGGATGAGCAAAGCAGCCGCCGGATCCGGCTATGGGCCTGCCGCAGCCATCCTCGTGCCCCCGCTGGCTTCAGTCGGGCGCTCAGGCGGAGGCAAGGACGATTGGGGACAGAAGAAGAAGCGACAGCGGTGCCCCGCAGCCTCGGTGGCTCTTCCTCGCCGGCATCTCCACCTCCATAGCGTCGACCTCCCCTGGTGAGTTTGTAGTGTCATGCGAAACTTAGGTTTCATGCCACTTCTTGCTCTGTGTTTAATTATGATTCGTGTTTAATTCTGATTCACCGCCTTTTGAGCAAGCAGTTTGTTAATCTGTGCATTGATACTCCTATAATTTATACAATTTTGTCTAGGCGGTGCATTTTTCATTCAGCTCCAGACCTGAATCAATTTACTTCGTGTTGGTGTGCCTCGTAAGTGATTCAATTTAAATCCATGGTTTTGGTTTCATACTGATTACTCTGTACTATGACTCCGGGTTCCGGGAGTTTTACATCATTGTTTTTACCTTCAGCCATCTGGACTCTGCAGCAATTTCGGAAGCTATGTGCCCAAGCATCATGGTTATTTTGTCGTACCGCATAAAGTGGCAGATAATCCTATCCTTTTGATTTTAAGCAATGCATGCTAGCAGATTGCAGCGGCTCTGACCTGTGCACTAACTCGAGAACAATGGAGCTTTATTGGGCCAATTTTGCATTCTTACTTGTTAGATCACGTTTTTCTTACCTTAGTTAACTCTATTTCTTGATTTATATGGCAGAATCTTGCAAACTCTTTAGGGGATTCATCCGAGGTGTGGAGAAGCTGACATCTATAGCTGATGTAAGCAGTTGAGATGCAGGTTGCAAGGTCCTACCGTTATGCACAAACTAAGGCAATTGGATATCTGCCCGCTGCCATGGCAATTTTTTATAGCCTAGACTAATTCCATTGATTTTTACAGATTTTTCGTACTTTTGGTGTGGATCCTCTCATAATTTTTGGGGCAGATTGTGATCTGTTGGTGTTATATTGTTTGATTTATTTATTGTTGACAGGATTATAGCAAGACCGGCAAAGATGAGATAAGGTGTGTAAGCGGAGATGGAGGAGGTGATACTCAAGATGGTGTCTGGCTTATGTGTGACAACATCGGTGTAGCTCACATCAGATGTTGTGGACGCAATCCCTTGGCAGCCAGAAGGAGCTCATTAATTAAATTGTTGCAGAGTCTAGATGACCTCCAAACCATTACTGGTACCTTTTGGGCATGTCATAATTTTATCTATAGTTTTCAGGGAGTTTGTGTTGGTGTGTGAGTTTGGAAACTGCTACATGTTCATATGAACATGAGTATAACCTGCTTGACCTATCTACTTGAGTATTCTATCTTGTTATGTTTGACACTGATGTGAATGGTATTAGCAAATAGCTGGACTTCAGAAAACATATAGTGTGGTGATTTTCTGACAAATTATTAGTTTTCTTTCTAAGGTTTGTTTTTCAGAGCTACTTAATTTTATATCAGTTATTGTAAGACCTAGCATTTTTTAATAGAGGTTTTATGCACTCTTTCTACTGCATTGCTTCTTACTGGGTGCCAGATCATGTTTCGTAAAATATTATAGCTCACCGACTACTGGATCATGTGTATTTTGGACAATTTCTTTCACAGTGCAGGATTGGTTTGGAAGAGTCTTTCTGCTCTATCATGGCCAAAATGAAACAGGACGTCTGGATTTGCTCTAATCTGACAAATTTCATGGCTGATGGAGTTTTTGTTCCCAGAGAAATAATCTTGCCTTTCTTTTGTTTGTGCCAGCAATCTACATTATGCTGAACACCAGCCCTTGTGGTGGCTTGTAGGGCCGCATCGTGTGTTCAAGTTGGGCTCACTGCACCGCCGTGCCCTGCTTCAGGGCCACTGCTGGCTGATGGATCCGAACGGTGCAGACGCTACATGATGAACATGGTGGGCGACCCATGGTTTTTTTATTTTACTTCAATAAAGCTCTCTATACATGGCGTGTTGATCTACTCTATCGGACAGCCAGAAATCTTGTCAATTTTTTTTTGAGTTTTATATCCATCTTGTTCTAGACTCAGCAGAGCTAATTGCTACCTGTCCTCATGCTTTTGTTGTAGAGTAGTAAAAAATCCATTGCTCATGGGTGTTGTCGTTCTGAAATTTTGCACGCGTTCATTGAATACGTGTCTAAGGTGTGTACAATTGATTCACTGAATGAGGCTTTGAAATACTTGTTTATCTCAGCCGCTGATGTTCTGGAGGTATTTGGCACAGTAATAATTTAGTAAATACACAATATTATCTTTCTGAGACAATGAATTACATGTTGGCATACATCTGTTACTACTCTGCACTTTCCTCTCTTTTTTTTTGAGGGCTACTTTGCACTTTCCTCTGCAAGTCCATTAAAAACGGATTCTAGCCATGGAGAAAGTAATTGCAGTAAACAGATTTCTTCAAGCAGTATAATAGCAACTGCTACAACAGAAAGCTAATGGTGGTGTCACTTCTGTGATCTATTCTATATTTGAATGCAATATGTAGGTATGGTATTTTTTTTACAAAATAGGTTTCTGCCTATTATGTCACTATTAGTAATAAAGTGTTTGCAAAGTAAGCATGGCAACTTTTATTCCCTGTGTTCGCAAATGCCATGGAACCTGGAAGGAAAAAAAACACTCATTTGTGACTAATTTATTTGTGACTGGAGCTTCTTTCTTATCTGACAAAACCTGAATTTTGTACCTTGGACAGTGAGTTCTACTCACCAAATGTGGGTGTCGTGGAGAGTGAGATGTAATTGCGTAACTAGGTGGACAGTCACTTTCATTTCTGTTTTGAAGCTTCTTGAATGTACATAGACAAAGAAGAGATCCAGCGAAGCAGCAACGCCATCTGAGAGCACCACTGATTAAAGGTGCCCCTGCTCCGCAAATGCAGATGCTCTTTTCCCGCCTTTACTTAGATTAATTTTTTTGATAAATTTTGCATAAATTTACCTTTTCTGGTAGATGTTTACAAAAATGAAAAAAAAAGCATGGATGCTAATGGTAGATGTTACTGCATCCAAAGTTGTTTATATGGTTTCTGCACTTGATTCTGTCCCTTTGACTTGATTAACGTGATGTGTGGCTGGTAAAACTTTCGGCTGGTCATACATGATTCGTTCATGTGAAGTTGCTCATAGTTTTAATAGTCCTGCCAAATGATGCAATTTTTAATGCATAAGGTCTCTTTGAATGGAAATAGTCATGTTCATATTGGGAAAGTGACTAGAAACGACAGCCCTTTTCTCGTTTATAAAGTTTGTATAATTATAACACCTCTATGGTTATGGTGACACAATGCTTAAGGAAAGTCAAGGCGATTTTAGTAACTGCTGTACCCCATCAAGGGAATGCATTCCCGGAGAATAAACCCCTGATTACCTGCGATTTTACTGATGTATACGTCTTGATTGGACCATCACCCTTCCAAATGCGAGCCACATAACCCGTCGAGCATGCATATCTCACCATTGCAGGCCTAAGTTTGCCCTAGCTGCCTAAACCCTCGCCTACTCTTCGTGCAGCAGTCTTTGATCGAGCTCCCCACGCGTTTGATGCCACGGCCGTCGAGCACTCCTTCCGTTCGACGGCTGCCTCTTCCACGTCAAGAGGTAACACCATAATAATTTCTCTACAATTTTTTCGTCTAGAGATACGGAGCTTGTTTTATAGCGTAAAAAATGATCTGGTACTACGTATCCTTTGTCCATCAGCAAATGGAGTCCATGGATGTTGATACATCTGCCAAAGAATGGCCAATTCATGTCAAACCGAAAAGGGACGCTGAAACTATGATTCAATCTGCAGGTGAGGCTTCTGGCCTATGCTTAAATTGGTCCATTTCACTTTTTGTAACCTACACCTGAATTGGCGTTGATTTTTATCTTCATTAAATTGTAGGATTTCAAACACGTCTAACAAATGCACCTAATCAAGCACGTCAGCTTGGCCGTGACCGCCTGAAAGATATGAATGTGCTTTAAGGTTGCATGAAAATGAAGACTCTCAAATAAATATGTTCGCTATCGTTACCGACAATGAATAAGAACTATGCACCACGTCATGTCTTTTATGTCTCAAAGTCAATTAGCGTCTTTAAATTCAAACAATGTCGTTATTTTGTCATATTCTTGAGCTTGTTCTGTTAATGACGTTATGGTACTTAAATGCAATGATGTGTCAGAAGTGTTTTTTTTTTTAATGATGTGTCATGCCTTTAAAGTCCTGCCAAGTGATGTCATTTGGACAGACACGTGCGTGGCGCACGTGCATTTTAACTAGTTTCACTTAAAAGAGAAGAAGGAACAAAAACAATGACCCTCGCCGCGAGGCTTAGCGCCCCAAGCATAAAGGTTCAAGGCGGTTAAAAACAAAGAAGAAAAACAAAAAACAACCTCTACCAAAGGAACAGGTAAGGCGATACATCTTAAACATAAAGCCTACTCCTCGCCACCATCCCCGTCGTCAAGCTGGACGCCTCGCCCCCGGCTGCCCGACACCATCCCTGTGGACGCGCCGTCGAGCTCGCCCTCCGCGATGGTTGCCCGCACCGAGACGCCATCCATGCCACCGCGAGTGCCGCCCCGAACCAACGCCACCGCTAGCTGCGCCTCCCCCTCGCTTCCCGGCGCCCAGCTGCGGCCGGAGAAGCCGCACGCGGCCTTCCCTCCAGATCTACAGAGGCGTCGCCTCCTCCGCCATCGTCGCCACTCCGAGCTCGCCGTCCAGTTGCTCGGCGTCCATGGCTGCGCACCCGCCCACCAAGGTCAACGCCGTCAGGCTGCTCGACGTCCGTGGCGCGGAGCTCGTCGGCGAGGGAGGCGGCGCTCCTGGCCACCGCGAGGGCCATGGCGCGGTCAGCCTCCGCGACGGCCACGCGGGGGAGCGGGCCAGGCCTGGTGGCTTGTGCGCCGCGCGGGCAAGGAGCTGAACGCCCTGCACGAAGTGCCGCCATGCCGAGCCGCCCCTCTCGCTCGGCGAAGACACAGGTCGTTGTGGGAGCCGCGAGCTTGACGCCGCCGAGCTGGACGCCTCTGTCGCGAGCTAGAGGACGGCATAACTGCGACCTTGAAGCCGGCCTGTGCGATGGGCCTGCGCGAGCCGTCCACCCGGCCGATTGAGTGCGTTCCCGGAGTTCGCTGCCGTCTATAGACGCTGTCCGTGGTGTTCGAGCATGATACGCTGTCCGTCCCGAGAGATTTTGGAACGCTTTCTGATTAGCAAAGCTGGTGTTCGGTGATGTTCTTCAAGTCTTGGTGGTGATAGTTGCACGCAATGCATTCGGCGCTCGTCCCAAGCTTGCTCGCCCTGGAGCTCCGCCCACGACGTCGGCTCCGTGTGCGCCGCCCGGACGTCGAGCTCGGCTTCCGTCCATGAGCGCAGAAGCAGCGGGAGCGGCCAGGCCGAGCGGGCACGAACGCCAGCGCGGGTGGGCATGAGCACAGCGAGCAGCGCCACGAGGTGGCTCCGGCTCCGGTGTGAGAACTCCGGCGCGGAGACTCGTCACAAGCATGAACTCCAGCGCGAGGACTCTGCACAAGCTGCTCACATGCTGCTCTTAGGTTGTTTTGGGTATTGGTAGCTTGATTTTTAGGTAGACTGAAAAAGCGCAGAGTACATAAAGGTAGAAAAGCGTTTTGGTTAGGTACTTAAAACTAGTTTTGGGTAGCCAATTTTGGGTACTCTGTTGGATTAGCCAATTTTAGGTACTTAACGGCTGCGAGGTAGCCTTACAATGGATTAGTGTTACAACTCGTTACTGAAGACTACCTATACAAAGTCTATATCCTACTCTCGCGACATGTAACACCTCCGGCAGCAACCCATAGGTTGGCCTCTTCTTTGATGCTCTGAACGATGGAGCTTGCCGAGGTTGTCTCATTTCTGAATACTACTCCGTTTCTTGCTTTCCATATCTGCCAGCAGACAAGCATGAACATTGTGTGTGTCCATGCCTTTCCTCGATTCCTTGCTAAGGCCTTCTCGCAGCTTGCTCCATGTATCGAATATGTCGAGCTGGTCCAGGAAGAGCCGGTTTGGCAACTGCATAAAGGTGAGGACTTGCCACCACAGTTGTCTGGCAGCCGAGCAGTGCCATAGCAAGTGTTCGATTGACTCTTGCTCTTGTGCACAGGCACACGAGTCATCATCCTGGAGACCATGCCGTTTCCTGCGTTCTGCAGTCCAAGTCCTGCGGTGCATGGCCAGGTACAGGAAGAACTTCACCTTGGTAGGTGCCCATGTTTTCCACAGCAACCGCGCTCCAGCGAAGTAGGTTGATCCTTCAAAGAATTTACTGTATGCTGATTTTGCAGAGTATTGGCCAGATGCTGTCCATCGCCATACTATTTTGTCCTCGGTTTCTGCTTGTAGCTGGATGTGTTGGATCTGCAACCATAGGTGTATATATACTGCACGATGACAGTCATTGTCAACGGTCCGGTAATGCCTGCTGCACTGTCCTCTGCTTGCTTATTCTGCAGTTGACTGCTCTGAACAATTCAGGCGCCGCGTGCTTGATTGATTTTCCGTTTAGCCAGCGATCTGTCCAGAAGAGAGCTGTGTTGCCGTTGCCCAGTTGGACCTCGATCGAAGCATCGAACATTGCCTGTACCTCGCTGTCCCATTCTATTGGTAGGTTGCTCCACGGCTTCGTGCTGTCTGTGCGCTTGAACCATATCCACCAGAGTTGCATCGCAAAACCAGCAAGTTTCAGATTCGGTATACCCAGGCCCCCATGCTCATAGGGTCGAGTGCTTTTGGCCAAGCCATGGTGCACTGTCCCCCGTCCCTGCCCACAGGAAGCCTCTCATGGCTTTGATCAGCCAATCTGGCACTCTGATGGAGATTAGGGGATAGATTGGGATTGCCAAGAGGGTTGACTTAACAAGTGCTAGCCGACCAGGTTTCCTCAACATCCCAGCTTTCTCCCGGTTGTAAGTGGCATTCCTAGGTGATAGGGAACTCTGATAACTGACAAGGCAGCAATTCTTGTACCCTCATACTGCCTTCAGCAGTGCAGCTGATAGGCACCACAGTGCACTTCTGTAGGTTGGTGTGCAGCCCGGATGCAGCACCAAAAATATCCAAGATTGCGAGAGTTGCTGCAATGTCTTGCTCAGATATACACTGCGTCATCTGCATAGAGTGAGCAGTGATGGAGAATAGCTCTATCCCCACTTGGCTGCAAAACTTGGTTTGTTGTTGCGTGGTTAATGAGCCGATGGAGTGTGTCCATTACCAGCACAAAGAGCATTGGAGATAGCGGGTCTCCCTGCCTGAGACCTCGTGCTAAGGAGTAAGATGTGCTTAGTTCTTAATGACCAGTTAAAAGAAAAGAAACCATGTCTATGAGGTACGAACTGTAGGATGCACTGCCACAACAGTTTCAAGATTAGAAAATTGAACTTTTAAAGGTGAAAGGTGCACCCAAAAGAAAAAGGAGGTGAAAGAGGCTTTAACATGTTCAAGACATGTCTAGCTCACATTTATTCACAGGCAAGACAGCACGTGATAAATTTCAACAATATGGCTACTCCAGAGAAAGGGAAAAAATTAACAGGAACAAGAAGATCTACGCACCGAAACTCTCCAAATGCCTCTGTGATGCAAAGTGTTTCAATCCCTCCTTCAAAATTGAAAGATGTCCATCGATTAGACTACTACAATAACTGAATCATGACTGATCAGAAGAGAGTCAAGGGACATATGTTACCGCCAAGCAGCTCGTCAAGAGCCTGGCTCCCAGTGGTAATCCGGACAACAGACTTCCGCTTGAAAATTAACCAAAATAATTCAAACATCCCCAAGGTCTCAAAGAAGCATCGAACCAATATGACAAAGAAGCAGCCATTACTGGCTGTTCCCTTTAGAATACTACCATCATTGGTAATCACACAGAACCAAAATACTCTAATTAGTTTAAACCCAACATCCTTACCTTTGATCAGAAGATCGCTTCCTGTCATGAATCCCTGGCTCTGCGATAAACAAACAGCAAAGAAAGATCAGATGACCACATCATACAGAAATGATGCCATGAAAGCTTCAAATGAAAGAACAAAAGGTATCCAAACCAAAAGTTTTTCAGCTGCTTTGCAGATCTTCTCAACCTTTGCTTCAGATAAACCCCTTGATTCCTGTAAGGCTCTGCCAGATGAATTCATACAACCATGTTCAGAACACTGAATATGTACAAGAAAGCAGGTGTTTTGATGAGGAAATAAACTTAAGCACGCTGTGGAAGGAGTGGCGCCAACAAAAAGAAAACCACTTGATGAGAATACTCCCATGATCCAAATCCATAAGTCACCTAGCACCATACATTGTTGTGGTGAAGAGGTCAATATCGCCATTCCATTTTGTCACCAACCAACTGCTCTTATCAGTGCTGGACAAGCAAAGAAAGTGCGAGGTTGCATGAACAAGGAACAAGGGCGAAGATGATCCACCATATATATTATATTACTGCAATATAAAAGAAACCTGGACTCTGCTGCCTTCCGCATTTTGTTGGAAGTAATAAGATACTGCTTGATGCCATCGCAAATTAAAGGCAAAAAGACGAAATCATATATATATATATATATATATATATATATATATATATATATATATCACAAGCTATATCGATCGCTAAACTCCCAGCCATGTGGATGATCGATGGCACAGCGGTCCGGAAACGGAACCCAGGCGTCAGTGAGCAGACCCAACAAAAAAACCAAAGTGTGTCATCATGCAGACCAACTGTAGCCATTGTCGAAGAGATGAGGCAACCACGCGCGCGGCAGACCAACTTGCCCAGGAACTTGCTGTGGATGATCTTCCCGCCGCACGGCCATGTGCAGCGCGGTCCAGCCATGCGCAGTGCGGGCGTGCGCGTTCATGCGTGGCGCGACGCGTTCGAGCGCGGCCCGGCCATGTCGTGGTGCGGCGCGGCCATGCATGCACGGCGCTGCCACCGGCAAACGCCATCCGCCATTCACAGTTGGGCACAGCGCGGCCACAACCATGAGCGGCGCCGCCAATCGCAGCTCGACGCAGTACGTGTGGCCTGAGTTTCTATAAGACGGCCGCGCAAGAGTATTTTTTAACACACACAAAAAGGCTCTTTTCGACGCCACCCTGACTCTGACGCAGTCGTTGCTCTTGAGGCCACGTTAAACGCCAGCCACGCGATCCGCTACTTGCGTGCTACATACTCCATGGTCAGGTCGGGGATCTGCCATGCACGGACAACGTACGACTCGGCTCCGATCGACGTGAAGTTGGCACGTCTCGAGCCAACCACTGGCGCGATCGATACGACTGAGTACCGTGCGCTTCTTCATACACACATATACACACGTGGGCCCGCCGGCCTGATCGACGATCGCGCTCTTGGCCCCGCCGGCCCTGATGATGTATGTATTGTGAACAAATTAAAACTGCCTCCTGAATCCTCCTCGATCGTTACGGGAGTAATAGATATCTAATCGTCCCGCACGATCCATCGAGAGCACACACAAGATAACATAAAACTCGCCGCCCATCCCCTATCGCCGTGAGGTCGCCGCCCTCTCGCTGGAACCGGCCTATCACCGGAAACTGGCCTCCTGAATCCTCGTCCCGCACGATCGATCGACCACGACGACCTAACATAAAACTCGTCGCTGGCGGCCGCCGGGGTCGTCGGTCGGAGCAATAATCGCCGGTGGCCGGGATCTCCCCTGCAGGTTTGCGTCCGATCAGTACTTTACGTTATGAGCATCCTTTACGACTGATCCGATAAATTCATTAGCGACTCCATATATTGATCGGATGGGAGATCGTACGTATCTCTATTGACCACTATCAAATCATTGTTTAGTTCAATTCCGTACTGGAATACATTGCGCGGGGCGACGATTTTCTATAAGATGTTCTTGAGGTGTCAGATACCAGTTTCAACAATTAATTGCAGGAGCTTGATCCGTTAATTTTTTACTTATGATAATACTATATGGCAGTCAAAATGACCAATAATCGAAGAAGCCGAGAAACAAGAATGGAGGACCATAGTTGTGCAAGGGCAACCAATGAAAACGTTATTCGATTCAACGACCTTCCACGGGTATCTTCAACTTTTGCGCTTGCCTGTTTCTTTAATTTTTCCACTCTGAAGTTTTCCATGCATTGCTTATATACATGGGTTTGCTGCATGTGATCAATCATCCATGGGTGTGTGATGCCCTTCTTATGCAGGACATCTTGTACACCATTGTGTCCAAGTTGCCGCCAAAAGAATTTGCAAGATCCAGTATTTTGTCAAGCCACTGGGGGTCCATGTGGTCAACTTGCCACCGATTAACATTCGATGCTGTCACCATGTGCAAATGCAAGAGGGATGATTTGCAAAAATACACCAAAAAATTCATCAATAAGGTCAATGCCATTTTGCAGAAACACCACGACAAGGTGGTCGAGACGATGGAAGTCCGGATTGATTTTGTCGACAGCCTACTTGTTGCTCCTCATATCAACAGCTGGGTCGATTTCGCTGTCTCTTCACGGACAACGAACCTTACTTTGGATCTCAAGCCTGAAAGGTGGTGGGACTACAATGACCGGTATGTTTTTCCTTTCCAACTTTTAGATGGGGGAATGGGAAGCATGTCACATCTAAGTCGAATGCAGCTTAGCTTTGTATCTCTGAATCCACCGTCATACTTCAGAGGTTTCCCAAATTTAACAAAACTTCACCTGCAAACAGTGTGTGTCAATGGAAAGGACCTTGAACTTGTGTTGTCCGGTTGCTGTAATCTTGAGTGGCTATGCATAGACAGGTGCGACCTCAAAGATGAACTAATTGTGGATGGTCTCCTTATTCATCTATTGTACTTGAGAGTTGAATACTGCACATTCCTCACCAAGATAAAGTTCAATGCTGCAAATCTGGCCACCTTTGAGTACAACGGACCCTTTATACCTATTGATCTCACCAACTCTTTGAAGCTGCAAAGTGCAAATATTGAGCTGGATAAAGCAAATTTTCAACATGCCCTCGCATCGCTTCTCAATGGTTTTCCGAGCGTACTGAACCTGACTTTGGAAATTGATTTGCAGTATCTAGAGGTAAATCCCCTGGAAAACACTTGACCTTAATGTTTGACCTGTCTAACAGTTCGATTCAAAGACATTTAATATTTTGTGCTTTATCTACCAGAAGCAATGGTCGTGGGATAATCCATTGAAGTTTTATAACCTCAGGCGCTTGCAATTATTCATGTTAATATTCCCCGAAGGTCTTGACAAGGTTCTTTCTTCATTTTTGTTTCTGAGGGCGACGCCATTTATTGAAGACTTGGAGGTCCATGTAAGTGAAGAGTTAAATATTTCAAAGTTTCTTCCTTTCTTGGCTTTTATACTGGGATCCTACAGCGTCCTGTTACTGAGGGCCCTTGTTACAACGCCTGCCTTAAAATCGTACAAAGTTTTGTTTCATTGTGATATGTCAGTGTTTATTGATGAGCATTTTTTTTCTCCCATCATCTGTGTGCAGCATTTTGGTTAGTTTAATCGGTTCTGTGCGTAGCACATTCATACATAGTATATTATGTAAATGTTGTTGAAAAAAAATCACAAATCATTGGTTCCTAGTACGTACAGTACTTCTATTTAGATCAATATACTCCCTCCGGTTTTAAATTGTTGACGTTTGACTATTTTTGAGTTACGTTTGACCATTCGTCTTATTCAAAATATTTTCAAAATTATCATAGATTTTGTTATGATTAGTTTCTTCACTAAAGGAAATTAAAATATAACTTATAATTTTGCATATTTAATCTAATATTTTGAATAAGACGAACGGTCAAACGTAACTCAAAAAAAGTCAAACGTCAACAATTTAAAACCGGAGAGAGTAAGGCATCACGCGAATTATATAGCAAACGGACAAGATACAGGACACAGTTTGATTCGACATGGTCTCAAACTGAATTTCACTGTTGATTTATATTTTTTTTTGTGTTACTGATAGGTACTTATAGCTGATAGGAAAAGTAACTTTATCTCAAGATATATATAAATATCTCCGTGTTAGGCTAATTGCTAGTTATGGATTACAAAATTTGAATATTGAAATTTGTGTCGGCTTTTAAAAAATAAAATTCAAGGAATCACTTATCCATGTATATCACTCGTTTGCAGTTTGCTGGCTATGCTTTATGGTTGGCGGAAGTGGGTCCATGCAGAAAAGACCTTGGGCCGCCATGTAAATACAATTGCTTGAAGAACATACGCTTCACAGGATTCAAAGCGGCAAGAGCGCAGCTTGAACTTTTGTTGCATCTCGTGGAGAATGCGCCTGCACTGGAGGCCGTAAACATAAAAGTTGGCCATCATTCGTCCAGGGATTATTGGCCATACAAAGACAGGGGACCACCCTTCGAGGAAGCAAGGCGGATTGTCAGAAATTGGCTTCTCCCGTTGAATGTCAAGTTTGATATAGTTTAGTTGGATAACTCAGTTAAAAGACGATTCCTAGAAGAAGGTTAGGGGGTCCAAGGTTTGTGATTCATTCCATGTATGTGCGTATGCCGTCCAGGTGTCAGTTAAAATTGTGGCAGCTTCTGTTAAAACAAATCAGTATAAAAATTTTGATGTCGCTGGTCCATTGTCTCCTATTGAGATAAGGAGGTCTCAATCCAGCAAGCTACGTGCTACAAAACAAAGAAAAATCTATGTATGAGAAAAAAAAATCTAGTAAGAATATATAGAATTGCACATATTATAGAAATTGCATAATCCAAGGTATGCAATTGCTACTCTCTAAAATGAAATCATCGACAAGTATGTGAAATGAAATTCTGATCTAACTCAGGCGCCAAGCACAAAATGGTAAAGAACAGAAAATTGTGAGGCTCAGTTTTGGCACATTTTCTGAGATGCAAATAACAGAAATACTAATTGCAATACTTAGTGATTACGATTTAAAGTAAAGGAGCAAGCAATTATAGCAATTTCAGAGTTTGTACTATTTAAAGATTGCTTGAGCACAGAGTTACACATGTCTTCAGATCAGGGTCAGTAAGGCAGACCTATAACAAAGTATGCCATAATACTGTTGCACTAGGCTAGTACTACAAAGTCATCCATCAAAGAACCCGACGACAACTTCTTGGCATCACGCTGAATGAAGATATTGCGGATCTTATTCTTTTCATCATTGCTAAAGCAGCAGCTAGGAGCAAGAGCCACTGTCATATTTGCAGGGCGACCCAGGCTGTTCCATTTCCTGATCACATCAATGGCTTCATCCTCAGTGCCAACCACGATGTACTCAAGCTTCGGAGAAGAAGTTGGAAGAATCTTACTAACACTGTCACCGGTCTCTATCGCCTGGCCAACCTTTACAAGCACATCAGCGCCGGCTTTGAGCACTGGCGTAACAGGAACCGGCAAACCTTTGTCAAGCAACCAACCAGAGTATCTCAGCTGCCATGGGTGCCTTGTCAAGAATCTTGTGGTTGTCTTTCAGCGTCCTCCACGCAAGCTTCGCGAGACGTTTGCCTGTCTCAGTTGACTTGAACACTTTCTGCCATATAGGACTCCCTGCGCATAAGTAGGAGGCATTCGAGTTAAACAATTATGAGAACGCATTGATACGAAAGTACAAATTTTTCGAAGTTTACCTATTGGGCACTGATATGGATCAGCAAACACCAAGGGGTACAGATTCTCAGGGGATGAGGAACAGTTGTTGAAGACCTCACACGCTAGCTCGTGCAATACCAGACGAGGAGGTTCCAATACCTCTATTGAGAACATTGAGTTGCCTAGAGTGAAGAACAGGCTCTTGGGGTTGAATGGGTTCATGAATAGCAGACGAGGAACTTTAGCTGGAAGCCCAGCATCCGTGTAACCCTTCGAAGCCCATATTTCATCCATGAAGATACAGAGCTTCTCCTGCCATTCACCCTTCTGATCAAGGCACCACATGGTGACCTTAGGCTCATATTGCACATCCTGTATAAGACCATGCCACAAATGGCCCTCGGTACTTGCAATGCACCGGTGTACTTTTTCAGCATACTCTGATCCTCCTGGAAATTGGATGACTTTCACGGCTTCCACATTTCTTGGGTCGAAGAATAACATCCCGTGATCCAAATCAATGAAGACCAAGCTTCCATCTCTGTGGGAGATCACACTGCTGGGTTCAAAGTGAGATAACTGGTAAGCTCTCAGATTCTTAAGCCTCCACATGTCTTCACTGCTTGCAAAGCAGAGTACTTGCAGCAGGTTCGGAGAGCCGGAGGAGGCGGGCGATGCTTGCTGCAAATAAGCTACTACGAAATCTTCGGTGCCGCCGCAAGGATCAGATGCAATGCCTGCACATGGAGAAGAATTCTGGACGCCAAGCGAACCCGGCACCAGCGGGAGACACAGAGCCTTGGCATTCCTGGGTCGGCAGACGAAGAATCGCTCCGTGCCCTGCCCCTGCGACACCTCGATGAGGATGTTGCCGGCGGGGTCTGTGCACTTGACAATCCCGGTGGCGGGGCGCGATGATGAGCCAAAAGGATATCCATTCATAAGGACGACGCTAACCTCGCGAATCTTTTCGTGTCCTAGTCCAGTAACTCCACCCGGGATAATGCAGTAGTCCACGCCCTCCGGGTCGTCGACGAAGAATATCACCCGGTTGAGAAGGCCCCAGGATTGGCCGCCACTGGTAGGAGCAACATAGCGTGCAGGGATTGCCTGGCTCTCAGTGGCACTCTGGACATTAACACCAATAAATCAAACATCCCCAAACAATAAACATATGACGTTAGGACATGATTATTAGTTCAAACGTAAGGAAATATAGAGACAGCAATTAACAACATTAAGCAATAGCATCGCAAAAAAGACACTATTGTTCCCTTTACTGAACTTCCATCAATGATAATCAAACAGCACCAAACGGTAATTTGTACTCCCTCCGTTTAAATACTGCATGCTTACCTTGATCAGAAGATCGCTTCCTGTCTTCAATCCCTGACTCTGTGATGCACAAACAGCAAAGCAAGATAAGATGGCCATATCATACAGGACTGATGCCATGAAACGCTCCATGCAAGCAATACTTAGAAGAAAACGGAATAAAGATTAGTCGAGATGACAGGCTCTAAACCAAACAAATCAAACATCCCCAAGGTCTCAAGAAGCATCAAACGAATATGACAAAGAAGCAGCCATTACTGGCTGTTCCATTCAGAATACTACCATGATTGGTAATCATACAGAACCAAAGTACTCTAATTAGTTGTTTAAACCCAACATTCTTACTTTGGTCAAAAGATCGCTTCCTGTCATGAATCCCTGGCTCTGTGATAGACAACAAAAAGCAAAGCAAGATCAGATGACCATATCATACAGAAATGGTGCCATGAAAGCTTCAAACAAGAGAACACAAAATATTCAAACCAGAAGTTTTTCAGCTGCTTCGCAGATCTTCTCAACCTTTGCCTCAGATAAACCCTTGATTCTTGTAAGGCTCTGCCAGATAGATTCATATAACAAGCATATGTTCAGAATACTAAGCGTGTGCAAGCAAACAGATGCCAAAGAGAAATCAATTAAAGCACGCCATGCAACCAAAACTTCTTGAGATTTGCAATGAAGTTTAGGGATGCCAGCTCAAAACCTCCTTTGTTTGCTTCAGGAGGCCATTGCAGTTGTAGATACCAGCATCCTTCAGCATTTTTACATCTTCTGAGTTTATCTCTTCTGATATCACTGTGCCACCAGATGCAAGAGCACCATAGATTAGCTATAGTGGTGGAATCATGCTGAGAACTCAAATTGAGAAATAATAAAATCTATTCACCTAAAAGATTTTGCAATGGGAGCCTTTCCTACTGTTTTCACTTAAAAAATATGTTAACGACAAGGAAAATAATTTTCTACACCCAAGTGTTGTGCACCAAGGTAGGTCAGTGCATTACTATATAAAAAGACTCAAATATGTTTGTGCAACTACTTCATGGTAATGCAGTTATGACTGCAAAAGGTCATAGAAAATGTTTATATTTACAACGTGCTTCTAGTAGGGAGTACTAACACTGAACACAAAAAATGAATCGGAACTTAAACACCACTGATGGAAGTGCATCAAATCAGATACCTAACTACTAAGCAACTAACGAAATCTAGTGATAACACACTGAAGCGAACCATTTGATTTTGAATCCCACCGACTTGTATTGATGACTACTATGACTGATAACCTTACAGGATAAATTCGGATCGATCCACCCAAAAACCAAGTAGAACACGCTGATTAGCTTGAACCAAAATGCATGAAAGCAGAACCAAAATGGAAGGTGGAGCTCTCATCCCTGACAAAATGCACGATCCACACGAACAAGTAACTCGAGAAATAAAGGAGGACGGAGGCGGGGCGACTTATACTTGTCGATGGAATCGAATCTCATATCCTCCTCCACGAGCTGGGGCTGCTCGCCCTCGTCAGCTTGCCAGGACAGTTTTTCAGCTGCCTCGAAAACCTTCTCAACTTCTACTTCAGATATATACTTGATTTCTTCATAGCTCTGATAGATTAATTCAAAAAACCATATGTTCAGAGCACTGAATACATGCAAGCAAACAAATGCTCTAAACATGAAAATCAACTTAAGCGCGCCATGCAAGCAATACTTCGAAGAAAACGGAATAAAGATTAGTCGAGATGACAGGCTCTGAACCAACCAAATCAAACATCCCCAAGGTCTCAAGAAGCATCAAACGAATATGACAAAGAAGCAGCCATTACTGGCTGTTCCATTCAGAATACTACCATTATTGGTAATCACACAGAACCAAAGTACTCTAATTAGTAGTTTAAACCCAACATTCTTACTTTGGTTAGAAGATCGCTTCCTGTCATGAATCCCTGGCTCTGTGATAAACAACAAACAGCATAGCATGATCAGATGACCATATCATACAGAAATGGTGCCATGAAAGCTTCAAATAAGAGAACACAAAATATTCAAACCAGAAGTTTTTCAGCTGCTTCGCAGATCTTCTCAACCTTTGCCTCAGATAAACCCTTGATTCCTGTAAGGCTCTGCCAGATGAATTCATACAACCATATGTTCAGAACACTGAATATGTGCAAGCAAACAGGTGTTATAATGAGGAAATCAACTTAAGCACGCCGTGCAAGCAGTACTTCTTGGGATACAGAATGAGAATTAGGGATGCCAAACTCAGAACCTTCTTGGTATGCATCATGAGGTCATTGCAGGTGGAGATCCCCACATCCTGCAGCTTCTTCACGTCTTCTGCGTTTATTCCTTGAGACATCACTGTATGGACAGATGCATGAGCAGAATAGATTAGCCAGAGTGCAGGAGTCACGCTGGCAATTCAATTTGAAAATGCTGCAACAACTAAAGCACAACAACCTTAGACCCCAGTGTTAGAAAGTGCACCAAATCACCTTCCTAACTGGTTATAAACTAACGAAATCCACTGAAACCACACAGAATGGAACAAACTAATTCCAAATCCCACGGATATTTCTGATTATTATGACAGTTCAAACTCATGACAACTCAAATGAAGGGTAAATTCATATCAAGCTGCCCAAAAACAGCAGTAGAACACGCCGATTTGAACCAATTTCCCGCAAAGTGACGATCAAAGTTGATAAGAATAAGCTTCGGTCCATGAAACAAAACCACTTCAATCCCATAAATCGGTCGAAATTTGGGGGAAATATAGAGCGGAAACCACACGAGCACGCAACAAAAACCAACCGAACCATCCAGGCCAACATCAAATCGCATTAGCATTGCTTCGGAACAACACGAGTTCCGACGGAAACGCACGAAACCAGAACCAAAATGCAAGGCGTAACATCACAAGCCCGCGAAAGCGGTCCGCCGTAGTCGGAGATCGGAGCATGAAAACAACAGGGTGGCGGGGTGTGGAAACGCTCTCTCTCTCACACACACACACACACAGACGATCGAACGAGTAACCCGAGAGATGAGGCGAAAGGGGAAGGAGACTGGGCGACGTACACTTGTCCATGGAGACGAAGCAGTCCTCCTCCTCCATCCTGTCGGCCTCCATGAGCTGGAGCTGAACCATCCCTGCAAACACGCATGCGTTGCGATCGGAAATGTTAAGAGAAAGCACCGAGCGGTGGGGAGCGGGAGGAGGAGGAAGGAGGGGAGCGCCGCCGCGTACCTGGAGCAGGCGGCGGAGGCCGCGAACTCGGCGCGGGGCTTGCTTGGAGGAGGAGGAGGTTGTTCGTCTCGTTTGCCGTGCCGGTGTGCGTGGGTCGCTGCTGCCACTGCGAGCTGGGGTATTTAAGGCCGAGAGGGCCTTCTTCCTCCGGGGCGGGTTATTGGGCTCATCATCTCATTGGGCTTAGCTGGAAGCCCACATCTATGTCTGCAGTGACGATACCGACGGCCCATGAAAATCGCAGGAGCAACCGCGCCTAATCCGAACCGCATAGTCTAGAGCTGATGGCGGAAAGGATTCCGCTTCTCTCAGCGTTCCGGCCGACGTGCTCGCGTACAGTGAGGCCGCGTCGGTTTTTTCACGGCGTGGACACCCTCCCCGGCGGCCACGTCGGTGCGGTACGTCGGTGGGCATGGTGGGCCTTCACCATGTGCTCCTCCTCCTGCTGAGCTGCTCCTCTGTCGGAGACCTCCGACAAGCCCGTGGCCCGGCCACCATTTTGAAGCCACCTGGTTCGTGCGCAGTGGGAGGGATGAGGAGGGAGGAAGAAATCGGTTTGAAAGAAAATGAGCTCTGACCTCATGCCGCGTCGCCTCCGGCCCGGCGTGGCCACCCTCAGCGGCCTCCACGTCGAGCTCCGTACGTCGGTGGCCGGCGACGGGCCAGGCGTCAACCTTGACGCGGGCCGCAGCGCATGTGGGCTTCCTGACCGCCTCAGCTCAACCCGTGTCTGGGCAGCCTCTCCCTGCCACGCCTTCGACGAGGCCGCCGGACCGGCCCAGCATCGAGGTCGACGGAGATCTTGGCCGGTGCCTGGGCCTCCTTTCCACAGCTGGTGCTTCATCGGCGGCGATGTTGGGTCGAGGGGAGAGGAGGGGGTGGCCAACTCGCCAGCCTCTAGATTTCCTGCCGCAGGATTGGGATGAGGCTGCGGCATGAGAGGAAGAAGGTGAGCAGGGAGAGAGAGAGAGAGAGAGAGAGAGAGATGAGAAGAAGAACGGCAGGGAGGGGATAAGGCTCCTGCCTCCTGCGCGCGATGGGAAGAGATGAGGTTGCAAGTGGGAACGGATGAGGTTGCAGCGGGACCCGCCATTATGTTGCTATTTTGCAAAAGCGTCCTCCACCTTCTCTATATTTACGTTCAAAACACAATTTCTTCTGAATGAAGACAAATCCTTTGGAAATCTTACAAAAAAAATCACCACCTTCCATATATTTATGTTTCAACCACACGATACTCTTTTTTTTTTCATGGGCGCAGCCTAGCGCGCCGTGACATCCTAGTATGTCAAATAGCGGCGACCACCTCGGGCGTCATTAGAGACAGCGGTCGCCGCCGCTGCCTCCGTTGCCTCCCCCGCCCGCCGGAGCGCCGCCGCGTTCTGGACGTTTCTCATTCCCTTCTTGGTCCCCGAACTTTTAATCCGTGGCAAAACTAGCTGACACGGCTGAGACGCGACCATCGCGGCTCCTGTGCACGTCAGATACGCGTGGAAATCAAACCGTCCGGCGCCATCTGGAGCTGGAGGGAGCTGCTCGTGAGACTAACTCCAACAAGAAGCTGTAAATGCATATTTGCATCACGATTTGACACTGTAGTAGACCTAAATCCCTCCAACAGATGATACAAAGGGAGCATGCAAACTGCCTTGGAGGAGAGAGACGATGCAAAGATGCACTCCCTCTCTCCTCGAAGGCAAACGAAGGTGGGCGCGAAGGTGGGCCCGGCGCGGTGGAGGAGCGCGGATGGGGCGGTGGGGGCGCGGGAGGGAGCTGGGACGCTGCGGCGGGGCCGTCGGAGGGAGCCGGGACGCGGCGGCGCGGACGGGGCGACGGGCCGCCGGAGGGAGCCAGGACGCTGTTCTTCCCCGTCGCAGCTGTCGCTCCCCATGACCACACCCCAAATTGCTGGCTCAAATGGATGCGCCATGACTCAAGGATCTGAATCCCCCACTCTCTGGCCGCCCTCTTCCTCTTCCCCATGCCGGATTTGAGCTCCTAGAGCTCGTCCATGGCGTCCAGAAACATAGCAGCTCGAACTGCTCTGTTCGGTTCTTCTTCTCCCCATATATTCTCTATTTAGCCTCCAGCGACCTAATGCCCGCGCTCCGCAGGGCGCAGCCGCGTCGCAGCCTTGCCTTCCGCCGCCACCCCGCAGGGATCCAGTAAGCCGTTGCTGCCCGCCTTACCTGCCACCGCCGGAAGCCATGTCCATCTGAATTTTCGGTTGCTTGATGCTTCGAGTTGCCCCAATTGCTTTTGGAATGCTTCTGTACTACTGAGAATGCAATCCTTCAGGCGCTCAATGCCTCGGTAGCTTAAGCGCAATCATAAACTAATCTGAAAGGAAATCAACCATTCACATAACTGTATTTTTTATTTTGCAGGAGATAAGGGCCAGGGTCAGGGACTGCGTTCTACCTCATCGTGGTGAGGAAGAAGGGGAACACGAAGAAGAAGTACGCGGTGATCGTCCGGCGTCTCGGTGGGGAGTCGTCATCACGTCGGCTGTGCCGCGACGTGGAGGCCATGGTGATGCCAGCAGCGCCGCAGTCCTCGCCGCCTTGCCTGGTGCGGCCGCTGGGGTGCGAGGAGTTCACGCTGCGCGACCTGTCCCACCTCACCTACGGGTTCGCGGACGAGACCAAGATCGGGAGCGGCAGCTTCGGCTCCGTGTACCGGGGCAAGCTCCCCGACGGGCGCGCGGTGGCCATCAAGCGCGCCGAGACGCGGCAACAGCGGCGACATCACTGGCGGGGTGTGGAAGCGGGGCGCGCCTTCCGGTCAGAGCTGCGGCTGATGTCGCGCGTCAACCACCGCAACCTGGTGCAGCTGCTGGGCTTCTACGAGGAGCGCGGGAGCACATCCTCGTCTTCGAGTTCATGCCGCACGGCGCGTTGCACGACCACCTCCACGGCGGCAATGTCAACACCTCGTCGACGTCGCTGTTCGCGTCGTGGGAGGCGCGGCTGCGCGTGGCGCTGGATGCTCGACGGCCATGGCCAAGCCTAGTACAGCTCCCGGAACGCCCGAAATGCCTGCTGCTGTTGGAGATGGAGCCATAAGAAAGAGAGCTAAACTACTGTACACGTAAGGCAAAGGTCATTTTGCATCTCAAAAATGGATATCGTTGTTGGAGTCAGTCTGATGGTTCGCCCCTAGATTCTCTGAACAACGCCCCATGCATCACTGTTTTATTGCAGCCAAGATGTACGACCAACGCCTGGCTCATGGCGGCGTACCCTCCCTGCCTCAAAAAGTAGACGCGCCGGCGCCGCACTGGCTTACGAGCTGGAAGGCAGAGGCAGCGTTCCAATTGAACCATTCTTGCAGTTCCCACCACTTTTTGCCTTGTGGTGTTACATTTGTGGGACATAGAAATCGTTATGAAACTGATCTCATATGTAGTAATAAGACCCTATTCAAGCCTTATCAAACCAGGGCTACATGTATACAACTCAAATCATGTTTCTTTTTTCTGCGCCAGGCACAGCCTGCCACTGGTGAATCCAGTGAAAATACCGATTCCTGACCATGGCAGGCATCATAGTTCACCGCGTCGTCGTGGAAAGATGACTTATTTCATGATATCAAACATACAGTTGCGGAATCCAGCCTCCTGTATGGCTGTAGATCGAGCCTTTTCTCTATAGTCATTCGACTGACTACTACAACTTCTGCCTTGGTGACTCTGTCTCTCGCAGTTGTGCATACATCTCTGAAATTTCTTTTGGGAAGTATGCCTTAGCTTGCGGCCTTTTGACCTACAGTAGTATGGGGATGAATTATCAGCGTTCCAGCCACTGGAATATGTTAGATGAATACACAGAGTATTCTCCAACAGAATCAATGGGCCTACCTTGAACGTTGGGGTGAGGAGACCACTTTCCAATGTGAATGGTTCAGCCACAAGTGTAACAGCTTTAACATATTCAAAACCCCTTAGCTGGTACAGTAAGCACAGAGACGTCAAAGGAATCCATGTCAGCCAGGACTGCAGCTCTTGCTCTAGGATCAGCACATAGCTGTTTCAAGTCCTCGTACTGCATGTTAGAAACAACACTTCAGAGTATGAACAAGCAGTGGAAGCATAAAGAGCTGCATTCCTGTGCCATTCAGAAATCTTGCTTGTTTGGGGGATTAACGAAGAAATATCGTGCCAAGAGGTACATAGGTAAAGTAGAAATCATGTGAATTGTGTACCTTGTTGCACATTCTGTTCTGGATAAGCCAACTGCTGTTCTGCGTAAGCATAGTTTGACCAATCACCTTGATATCCTGCAGCTACCATTTGGGCTTGAACAACATCGTACCCATTCTGACACCAGAAGAGACACTAATTCTTAGGAACATTAAATCAAATAAAGAGTAAGCTAGAAACAAGCCATAGCAGTTGTATTTTCGTAACAGGCCACAATATGACAAGAAATCGAAGCATCTAGTTGGCCTAACTTTCTGCATGCATGGTTCAAATTACACAGGTACCCAACAGTACTGAAGTTACTGAACATTAATAGGCTTACCGGCTGTTGCCAATCCTGAGCAGGTTCAGATGGTGGTACGGGACCATACATAGGTTCAGCGAAATAAGACTGCTTCTGATGGTTATATGGGGATTCTTCCATATCCTCAGAAACAGGGCTCTTGCTCATTTCCTTGTTACGAACAGAATAATCAACTCCATCTCCAATGGAAATGTCATCATCATCTGTTTTAGCAATAGGGACAGCCTGTTTTCTCTGTTCCATTAGAGTCGTTGTTTCGAGGGGGTGGTGGTGGTGGTGGTGGCATATCATCTTCCAATTGATTTTTCAGAGCTGAAACATTAGGTTGAGAAGGCTTTACTGGGTCATCATAGTCACCGCTTGCCAAATTGTTCTTCCCTGCAATGTAGCAAGCATATATCTAGCTCGTCACATGAACACAATGCAGATACTGAATGAGGATGTACAGACAGTATATCAAATTATACATTACAAACAACTTTAAGTAAAGTGATTAATTTGCACTGGGGATAATATTAATACTGAAGCATAATATATGACTATCACTAAGTCACTAACAGAGCTTGCCATTCCAGAATAACAAGAGACACGACACACGGACCTGAAGCTAATTGCTTAAAGTACACTAGATGAACAAAGTGAAGCAACTCAGATCCAAAAAGGCCAAAACTACCAAAATCACCTTCCTAAATCACTGGAAGCTAAATACTCTTAGTTCTCCCAATCAAGTGCCAGGATCAATTTCAATATTAACACACCTTTTGTACCTCTCTCCTTTTTCTTTTTCTTTAAGACCTTCCCTGAGAATCCTAGTCGAAGGTATGCCATAATTTTAGAAATCCTGTCAAGTACTGAACCATCCACACTGACAGTAACCATCTCCTGCAGAAGCAAGAAGAATATTGAAAAGGATAATCAGTAAGTCAGTTCAACATGTTACAAGACATACTGTCAAAATACCTCTGGAACAGGGCAATCAGCTTTGCTCCTGTGAAGAGTTGTTGGAATATCATTGCTGAGTCCATCTTCCTGGTAGAATTGAAAGAAACATAACCATTTAGGCCACACCTAGAACGAGAAGTTGACAGTATCGAATTCAGAAAATTGTGCAAAGCTCTATGCTTCAGGCAATTGGCAAGAAATAAATAAAAAGTATCCATCGTTGAGAGAAGTGCATTTATACTCTAATAATGCATTTAACTGTGGAAAGCAGCAGAATGATCATAGCGAAAGTTGCATACCATTTATTCCCTTTATCCCAAAATATAGTTTTAGGTCTGTCCTAAGTCAAACATCCTTAACTTGGCCATCAATAGTTGCAATTTCATAAAAATTAACAACATTAAAATGATATTACTAGATTGACCATGAAACAAACTATCCTACATTGTCAATCTTTATGAATTTTATCTATTGATGGCCAAAGGTAAAAATTGTTGAGTTAGGACAAACCTAGAACTAGCTCTATTCTGGAACAGAGGGAGTACATGATAACCTAGACTTATATACAAAGCTAGAACGATATCCATTCCTTTTTCTCAAAAAAATATAGCAAAGTCATATTAACTCCTCAAAATACTATAGATATTTGTATATACAGAACATGTGTCTGTCAGTGCAGATGAACACAGATGAGTGAAGAAAATAGAGCAATGTATTCCTCAAAAAGCAAAGAAAAATAGAGCAATGTGCATCTGGTCATTTCTATGAAGGGATATAGGGAAGGGTTTGTTCCTATAGTTTACAGTTTAAAGTACAAGAGTATTCCAAAATGTATCATAGCCAATCCTGTCACATAAATAAAGCACATGAAAGCACTAGTATGGTTTCTTTCTTAAGGGCAATACCATATTATATATAAATGACATTCGACCAGGAAGAAACATTTCATTTGCCTTTATTGTGCTTTGTGGCTTTATGATCCATTGGTAGACAGACTGCAATCAACAAAGAGTGACAATAATGCATATATGCTATATTAAATAATAGCAATCATATATGGTAAACAGAATATCAGTCATTGAAAATAAGAAAATGCTACCTTTGCAGTAGCAGAGCGGAATGAGACCGCGTGGTCTTCTTTTGCTGACATATACAGCAGAAGTGAAAGATAAGTAGTATGCTCCCAAAGTGATATATATCTTTCATACTGCTACTGCTACAGCTCAAACTGAGATGAAACATTGTTATATTCATCATTACATCCTACTACAATGTCATGCTAATCAGGTGCAGGAAACTCAATGTAGCACTGTAAAATGCAGTTCCATTATTAATAAGGCACATAAGAAAATAAATGTTATATGAGTATATCAGTTATCACGTCAAATAACTCAGGTGTGCGTAACTGCTTCAGAAGATAAGCTGGTGCAGTTATGAGATTCCATTAGAAAATGCATAATATTACTGGAGGCAGAAACATTTTGTTATTTTGGAGTATCCATTTCTAGCAGCAACAGGCAATCAGTAGCCATAACTCTTAGAGAATTCAGATAAGAAACAATTGGATCTTCTGTGTTAACTTTAGTTCAGTTTAAATGAAAAAGAGCTAGCCCCAAAAAAGGTGGTCCAATTAGTTGCCATAGTGGAACAAACTTGTATACCATTGCATTCCTATTCATAAAACATGACGTGCTGAAGCAGTGTACATGATGCATTTCCCAAAGCACACAACTATGTCAGACTCAAAACAGTTTCTCATTTTCACAGAGGTCCTGATTTCAACGGCTCAAGCACACTGCTTCAAGGTATGCACACTCACACATATAAAACAAATACTGGTGAAACCTATGCAGGTGACAGTCACCAATGCAGGCATATTACGATATTTGAAATATATATTGCATATGATAGCTTTTCAAAATCCTAGCCACTGTTATGTTCAGAAAGAGAAAACTATGACCACATGACCGGACTAAACTACATGGTGGTGGCAATCACCTTGATTTTGCGTCCTTATCATCCTCTGTATCAGGCTTCTTTTCAGTTTCGCTTCATACTCTATGAAGTAGAGCATAATCCAAGCCTTTGACCAGATGTGTATGCTCCAAGTCACCTTAAAAGCATAAAGCAGGAATATAAGATAAATCCATTAAAATGGAATAGGAAAAATATAGCAAAATGCAGCAGGCATGCTACATTAGTCACCATATCCATGTCAACACATCATGTTACCTTCTCAAGTGTTCTTTGCAATTATAAGAATTCAAGAAATATATTTGGAGGGCTGCATATCTAGTTCATCACATGAACATAATGCAGATATGGAATGAGGATGTACAGACTACAGACAATATATCACATTATACATTACAAACAACTTTAAGTAAAGTGATTAAGTTGCACTGGGGGTAATATTAATACTGAAGAATAATATATGACTATCACTAACAGAGCTTGCCATTCCAGAATAACAAGAGACATACGACACATGGACCTGAAGCTAATTTTTGTTGAAGCAAAACTCAAACATCCAAAAAGGCCAAAACTACCAAAATCACATTCCTAAATCACTGGAACCTAAATACTCTTAGTTCTAATAATGTGCGGGATCAATTTCATTATTAACACACCTTTTGTATCCTTCTCCTTTTTCTTTTTCTTTAAGACCTTCCCTGAGGATCCTAGTCGAAGGTATGCCATAATTTTAGCAATCCTGTCAAGTACTGAACCATCCACACTGACAGTAACCATCTCCTACAGAAGCAAGAAGAATATTGAAACGGAAAATCAATAAGTCAGTTCAACATGTTAAAGACATATTGTCAAAATACCTCTGGAACAGGGCAATCAGCTTTGCTCCTGTGAAGTGTTGTTGGAATATCATTGGTGAGTCCATCTTCCTGGTAGAATTCAAAGAAACATAGTAGTCAGTTAGGCCACACTAGAATGGGAAGTTCTGATAGTATGGAATTCAGAAAATTGTGCAAAGCTCTATGCTTCAGGCAATTGGCAAGAAACAAATAAGAAGTATCTATCATTGAGAGAAATCCATTTATACTGTTGAAGGCAGCAGAATGATCATAGCACAAGTTGCATACCATTTACTCCCTTTGTCCCAAAATATAGTTTTAGGTTTGTCCTAAGTTAAACTTCTTAAGTTGACCATTACTAGTAGCAATTTCATAAAAAGTATCAACGTTAAAAATGATATTACTAGAATGACCATGAAACAAACTATCCTGCATAGTCAATATTTATGAAGTTTTATCTATTGATATCCAAAGCTAAAAATTGTTGACTTAGGATTAGGACAAACCTAGAACTAGCTCTATTCTGGGACGGAGGGAGTACATGATAACCTAGACTTATACAGAAAGTTAGAAAGATATCCATTCCTTTTAAAAAAAAAATATAACAAAATCATATTAACTCCTTACTAAAGATATTTGTAGACACAGAACTTGTGACTGTTAGTGCAGATTAAAAAAGATGAGTGATGAAAATAGAGCAATGTGCATCTGGTCATTTCTATGAAAGGATATAGGGAACGCATTTTTCCTGTAGTTCACATTGTAAAGTACAAGAGTATTTCCAAAATGTATCATAGCCAATCTTGTTATCAAAGCACATGAAAGCACTAGCATTGTTTTTCTTAAGGGCAGTACCATATTGTATATAAATGTGAGTCGACCAGGAAGAAACATTTCATTCACCTTATTATGCTTTGTGGCTCTATGATACATTGGTAGACAGAATTCAGACAGGAAAAAGGATCTTGTGTGTTAACTTTAAGTTCAATTTAAATGAGAAAGAGCTAGCCCCAAAAAGGTGGTCCAATTAGTTGCCATAATGGAACAAATTTATATACCATTTCATTGCTTTCTGTACAAGTGAAATTTATGCAGGTGACAGTCATCAATGCAGGCATATTACGATATTGGAAATGTACATTGCATATGATAGCTTTTCAAAACCCTAGCCAGTGTTATGTTCACAAAGGTGGTGGCAATCACCTTGATTTTGCGTCCTTATCATCCTCTGTATCAGGCTTCCTTACAATTTCGCTTCGTACTTTATGAAGTAGAGCATGTTCCAAGCCTTTGACCAGATGTGTATGCTCCAAGTCACCTTAAAAGCATAAAGCAGAAATATAAGATAAACCAATTAAATAGGAATAGGACAAAAAATGTAAAATGCACCAGGCATGCTACATGAGTCACATATCTATGTCGACACATCATGTTACCTTCTCAACTGTTCTTTGCAATTATAAGAATTCATGAAATACATTTCGAGGACTGCATGCCACTGATTGATTTGGTATAAGGCAAATTTTATTCATAACAGGATGTTCTGAAGCAGTGTGCATGATGCATTTCCCAAAGTACACAAATATGCCATACTCAAAACAATTTCTCATTCTCACAGAGGTCCTGATTTAAACGGCTCATGCACACTTGCACATGAATATAGAACAAATACTGGAAAGAAATAGACAAGGCTAAAGGCACTTAACACCAAAATGGGAACATATTGCGTGAAAATGAATGTAAATCATCACAAACCTCCGAGATATTTGCTTTTATCAATTGATATTTGCTTCAAGTTGTTTGTACATCTGCCAGCCTCCATTATAATCGGTAAAGGATATGGGATAAACTAGGAACAAAGTTGTCAGACACATGAATCATGAGTTCGTTACCTCAAATCCGTCCCAGGAGGTGCCACGGCATGAAATGAACCAAGCTCGGTAGGTTCATAGTCTGTTGATCTACACGACGTTCCTTAGCACGATCTCGATATTTTTGGTGTCTCAAGTTCTTCCTTTTTCTCCTCTCTAAATGGGAAAAAAGACAGGAAACAATTTAATTTGCAGCAAGGACTCGAAAGATAACGTTCGGTACGTTGGAGGTATTGCAGTGTACATCTGATTTGTGATGGCAAGTCGGAAATTATTCCAACTTCCAATAGACAGATAAATGGGTGGTCATTGAACAGAAGATAACTTGGGTTCATTGTTTCAACTTTCAAGATATATGAAAATTGACCGACCCGTTTGCCCAATCCCAATTCACATGGCACTAAGAAATGTACAGAACAAACGAAAAGCAATGTTAGCGACGAGCACTTACTTCAGCCGCATCATTTTCTCCTTGTATAGTTATTCTTCTTCGACGACATCTTCTCTCGTCAGATTGTATCCCTGGGAACCAAAGCCAAAAAGAGAGCAATTAGAATCTAGAGGGAAAAATTGGGGAGCTCACACACAGAATCAGGGCTCCCACTCGGCGACGCCCTCTTACGGTACCAGCTCACAGGAGCTAAGGAGAAGATAACCGGAGCGACAGAGTGGAACCGGGGACAGGCAGCTGTGGCGTCGGAATGGCACAGCGGCGGTAAAGGGGGCTGGCGAATGAAGGCGCAACGCGCAGGCGGAGGAAGACAGCGGCACCGTTTGAGATGGAGGCCGGAGAACCGATTGGAGGTGGCGGCGCGCAGATGCCGGAGTTGAGTTTCTTGATTCCACCCTCGTCTTTTCCGGTTTTTGCAGCCGCAACGGTCCACGAGTCTGGATCAGGCGAAGTTACCCCACCACACGTGTGCGGTACGCTTGATCAAGATCAGACGGCCCCAATCAGAACAAGACGTCTGAAACTAGCAACCGCCACCTCGGTTGTGGTACGTAGTTTTACAAAACTGAACAACACAGTTGTAACCTGGAGAGCAGCTTGGTGTTTCCGTACAGCTCACGAATATGTGCTTGCAGTAGGTTGAACCTTAAACAGGGATTTACGTATACTGATGCGGTACTGCAGACGTTTAGGCATGCATGGAAGAGCAAGTGTCCATACTAGCCACCCACATGGCATGAGCTTACGGGATGATCTAGTCACAACACATTTCATATCGTATACTTCAGTTTTAGGAAGCCATAGACACAGTAAATGCTCTTATATATTGACTTAACAAGAAATATATCCTCAGTACAGTTGGTATGATCACGAGGCCGCACAAAAAAAAACGCCTAGTAGGAGGCCTAAGTAACAGATGGTTCCCTGCTTTCTCTATGTTGGACGAAACAGAATATTATACATTAGTATCTTTCGTTAATGTACCGATGCATGCTCTGAACTTTACTGAAGAAATCCGATCAATCTTAGGACAGGAAGCGCTGTGAGCAGGTCATTAGTCCTTTGCATCCATGATTCCACCTGATGTAACCTGGAAAACGTGCTGCTGGTCAAGGAAACAACTTTTCGACATCAGAACATTGTTGATTTGTGTCATCTGAAGCTTTTTGTTCACATCATTTAGCAGGCACATTTCACAAATCATAAGAGTTCCATGTGCAAGGCTATGCAAAGCAATTTTTCTGCATTTTACCGACTCCAGAAATAAAATGGCCAAGAGATAAAGGATATAGCTTCTCCCTCAGGAAGGTTAGGGGCATCAAAGATCTTGCAGACACGCTGTTCTCCTTTGCCTTTCCTCAGCATCAGTCTGATGGTGGCAGCATGCGCCAACACATGGCCACCTGCTGGTTTCTTTGGGTCAGTTATGAACATACCACCACCTGGATCAGCAATCACTGAAAAAAGGAGGAACCAGGTTATGATCTCATATTTGTTAATCTAAAGAACCATTTCTTAATTAGAATAGGCAGGGCTGAATCGGAACACTAAACACATACCTTGGTTGGTGATGTAAACTGCAACATTGAACTCCTCAGCAATCTTTGTAAGTCGGGACAGCATCTGTGCTAGTTTTTGCTGCAATGTCATAGCGCATACACTTAAGAAAGCAGATAAAGTAGCAACCTTCAATTTCTTTATGACTTGGTTACTGTAAGAAAAAAAAATGAATAAAGGGAGCACCTGACGCTCTGCAAGTTCACCCCTGCCACTGAAATCAACACGGAATAGTGCTATCACGGAATCCACAATCTATTTCAGGACAGGACAATTACAATTCCACATAAGCACAACGATGCTGCAAGACGACATCAGCATACTGCACATCTCAAATCCATGCTTACCAGAAGCCTGAAAGGTTCTTCAGCCATCTTGGCGGCCAGGCCCAGAAGCAAGTTGTACTGGTGTTCATAGGTGTATGCACGAGCATATATGATCTAAACAAGAAACACATGTAAGAATTGAACTGATCGATCCATTAGTACTGATATGGTGAAGAGAAATTATAAATGCAAGAATTCATACATTGTCAAGGACAGCGTTGGCATCCATCCCAAATCTCTCAGCAATTGGCACAATGCGTTCAGGCCGGCTGAAACTTTATTAAGGAAACAGCTTGGAGAGTAGGAAGATACACAACTCCAATTCAAAGAATCAACTGGTAAAATGATTCATGCAATTCCAAAGATACAATGTTCCTTCAGTGTCAATGTAGGCAACCTTTCCATTTCCCCCATGCATGTGGATTGGAAACTGCATTCCATGAATTAAAATAAGTACATTCCTTCTGTGGAAGTGGGGTGTCACTGACAAAATTTCAAATGTATAGATGAACCTGAGTGGAGACACAGAGAGTATGAGCCAGCTGAGTCTTCCCTGACCTGCATGAAAACATAGTTGATTCAGAATTTTATAATTAGAAAGTGGAACTGAACTGAGAAACAGTAAAAGTTAGATAAAAGTGCATCAAGGCTAAGATTATCCTTTATGATTCGTTAAACTTCTCCCAGTGATACAACATTAGGAAGCACTGTGTCGTTTTATCATTCCATATTTATGAATTAGAAACAGAAACACAGTAACATAATATCAGGAAAAGGCTAAGCAAAAATACTGATGTGAATATGCCTGGAGTTAAGGAGTAAGAGGTGTTTAGTTCTTAATGACTGGTTAAAAGAGAAGAAATCATTGCCACAACAGTTCCAAGAAAAGAAACTTGAAAAGGAGGTGAAAGGTGCACCAAAAGAAAAAAGGAGGTGAAAGAGGCTTGGAGAGGCTTTAACATAATATCATCACTTGAATACGTAACATGGTCAAAGACATGTCTAGCTCACATTTATTTACAAGTAAGATAGCACATCATAAATTTCAACAATATGACTACTCCAGAGAAAGAAAAAAATGTCAACAGGAACAAGAACATCTACGCACCGGAACTCTCCAAATGCCTCTGTGATGCAAAGTGTTTCAATCCCTCCTTCAAAATTGAAAGATGTCCATCGATTAGACTAATACAATAACTGTATCATGACTGATCTGAAGAGGGTCAAGGGAGATATGTTACCGCCAAGTAGCTCATCTAGCGCCTGGCTCCCAGTGGTAATCCGGACAACAGACTTCCGCTTGAAAATTAACCAAAATAAATCAAACATCCCCAAGGTCACAAAGAAGCATCAAAGCAATATCACAAAGAAGCGGCCATTACTGATTGTTCCCTTCAGAATACTACCATCATTGGTAATCACACAGAACCAAAGTACTCTAATTAGTAGTTTAAACCCAACATTCTTACCTTGATCAGAAGATCGCTTCCTGTCATGAATCCCTGGCTCTGTGATAAACAAACAGCAAAGAAAGATCAGTTTACCATATCATACAGAAACGATGCCATGAAAGCTTCAAATGAAAGAACAAAAAGTATTCAAACCAGAAGTTTTTCAGCTGCTTCGCAGATCTTCTCAACCTTTGCTTCAGATAAACCCTTGATTCCTGTAAGGCTCTGCCAGATGAATTCATACAACCATGTTCAGAACACTGAATATGTACAACAAAACAGGTGTTTTAATGAGGAAATCAACCTAAGCACGTCGTGCAAGCAGTACTTCTATGGAAACAGAACGGAGAATAGGGATGCCAAACTCCGAACCTTCTTGGTATGCATCATGAGGCCATTGCAGGTGTAGATCCCCGCATCCTGCAGCTTCTTCACGTCTCCTGCGTTTATCCCTTGAGAGATCACTGTGTGGAAAGATGCACAAGCACAATAGATTAGCCCAGAGTGCTGGAATCATGCCGAGAATTCAAATTAAAAAAAATGGCAAGAAGAACCAAATTGGGAATACTAAACAACTAGAGCACAACTAAACTGAAAGTCTGAAACCCCAGTGCTGGAAGCCTGCAAGCATGGCAAATCAGCTCCTAACTGAATTGGACGAAAAACTTCACATCCCATCGATGTTTTCTTATCATTATGACAGATTAACCTCATAACTCAAATTAAGACTAAATTCAGACCAATGCGCCCAAAAGCAGCAATGTAGAACTCGCCGAGTAGTACGAACTAACCGTAAGGCCGTAACACGAAGATCAAGCGTGGAGAAGACTAAAACCCCAGATCTTTGGGCCACGAAACTACTTCAGCCCCCAAAACAAAACGCTAGAAATTTTGGGGGAAACTGAAAAAGAGCAAACCACAAGCGCGTGCCACAAAAACCAACCAAATGTTCAGACCGAGCTCGGAAGGTGAAATCGCATCAACGTTGTTTCGGAACAACACCGATTCCGACCGAAATGCACGAAACCAGAACCAAACTGCAAGGCGGAGCAGCGCAAGCCGCGGAATGGATCCGCCTCGGTCGGAGATTGGAACATCGAACAGGTTGGTACTTGTAGGGTGGCAACTCGCGCGCGCGCACTCACACACATCAGCGAACAAGTAACGCGAGAGATGAGCAGAGAGAGGGCGGAGGCGGCGAGGATTACACTTGTCGATGGACTCGAAGCAGTCCTCCTCCTCCTCGATCCTGTCGGCCTCCATGAGCTGGAGCTGCCCGCCCTCGTCGGCGTGCCTGGACGGAGCCATCGCCGCAAACCCGCGCACCTGCGTTGCGATCGGAGATGTTAACCGCAAGCACCGTACGGCGGGGAGTGGTGGGAGGAAGGAGAGGGGCGCCGCCGCGTACCTGGAGCAGGAGGAGGCGGAGGCCGCGAACTCGGTGCGGGGGCTTGGAGGAGAAGAAAGCGGGGGCGAGGCGAGACGAGAGAGACTGTGAGGGAGAAGTGGCGCGTCTGTCTCGTGTGCCGCGGTGCCGGTGCGCGTATATCACTGTCACTTCGAGAAGGCCGAGCGGCAGAGCGGGCGTTATTTCTCTGGGGCGGATTGGGCTCGTCTTTCCGTTGGGCCGTGTGAAGGGTTCTACAACCCTGGGCTGATCAACCAGGCCTCAAATTGGTACGGACCAGAGAAGTCCTGTGCCGATGCCGACGGCCCATTGAATAGTTGGTGGAGTTACCACGCCTAATCCGAACCGCGTATGTCCGATCCGACGGCCGTTAGCGATCAAGGGGGGGTGGTCGCTGTGGCAAAAGCGACCATCCCGGTCGTCATTTGAAACAGCGACCGCCCCTGGTCGCCGCATGGACGCTGGGACTCGCCGGAGCGCCGCCGCGTTCTGGACGTTTCTCGCTCCCTTCTTCGTCCCCGAACTTTTGATCCTTGTAGAAACCAGCTTGCCCAGGTGAGACGTCACCTGCCGTGTCAGACGCGAGGAAGTCAAACCGGCCGGCGCGGCGAATGCTGGCCGGCGTCTGGAGGGAGCTGCTCGCGACGGCCTGCAGCCGCCGGATTCTACGACCTACCCCCATCGATGTTGTTGTTGCAAAAAAGACGGACGACCAAGGTGTGGCTCACGGCAGCGTGACCACGCGCCGCACTGGGACACGTTCTTCTTCGCCTTTTTTTCACGCTGCGTGCCTTCGTGACCACATTATTAGCGGACGACGCAGTGACGGCGCGCACGTGCCGCATGGTGATGGTGCTCTCCGGCCTTTGCAACACGACGCCTTTGACGATGGAAATAGCAACTCTTCGCATTCAGTCAAACTATGCTTCTTCTTTTTTAATCACAATCAAATTTGCGGAGGTCATGAATCATGAAATACATCCGGATTTCCTTTGTGGAAGTTATTGCTGCTCAGTTCATGCTTTGCAGGTCCAAAATCAGATGCTTGAGTCCGAGGCCCGGGCTCTGTCATCCTCTAGATTGCGAGCTGGGAGGCAGAGGCAAGCGGACCAGCCCGGTGGGTTGCGAGTGCCGAGCGTGACGGCTCTGCGGGTAGAGTTCGACGGTGAGCCATCCCGGCCGGGGACGCTGGGCAAGTTGACTCCTCGTCGCTGCCGTCAAGAACGGCTTGCCCATGTTTCCTTTGTGGCGCCGCCGTTGTCCAATGGAGAAAGGAACACGCAACCTGCACTACCTGCCGTGGCCATTGGCTGGCAGCAAATTAGAATTGTTTTCGGTCTCCCATTTCTTTTTTTTTTCTTTTTTCAAAAACACAAAAAAGCTGTGCTTCTTTGTATTAGAGAGAGAAAAGAGTCGCCTTACATCACCCTCATCTCATACGGTCTCCCATTTCTCAATGTCCGGCCAATTTGCAGCGCACTGTATCATGTTTATAATTTGTTTGTGAAGACATATATAAAAGGGGTTGTTTCTATACGAGTATACGACAATCCAAATACAGTTTCCACCACCTTTCGCCTTGTGGTGTTACATTCTAAGGAAACAGATATGGCTGTGAAATTGTTTTCGATTGTTAGAAGACTCTATCAAGCCCTTTATAAGATCAGGGCTACATGTATATATCTCGAAAAAAATTATTTAATGAGTAACCTATAATGTGGAATTCTACCGATGAAAAATATTTATATTTATACCAAGAGGACTTATTTCGTGATATGGAACAAACAATTGTGGAACCCAATCTCCGGTGTACTGATCGAACCTTTTTCTCTGATCATTAATCGAGTCACTACAACTTCTGCCTTGGTGATTCTGTCTCTCGCAGTTGTGCATACATATCTGAAATTTCTTTTGCGAAGTATGCCTTAGCCTGTGGTCTTTTGACCTACAATAGTATGGGGATGAATTGTCAGCGTTCCAGCACTGGAATATCCTCCAAAAGAATCAATGGGACTACCTTGAATGTTGGGGTGAGGAGACCACTTTCCAATGTGAATGGTTCAGCCACAAGTGTAACAGCTTTAACAAATTCAAAACCCCTTAGCTGGTACAGTAAGCACAGAGACGTCAATAAGGAATAATACCTACAATAGACAGCTTCACGTATGGATGGAATATATGCAAGGTGGAACAGAAGAGAAAAACCTGTGCTTCCTTTCCAAGAGAATCCATGTCAGCCAGGACTGCAGCTCTTGCTCTAGGATCAGCACATAGCTGTTTCAGGTCCTCGTACTGCATGTTAGAAACGACATGTTAGAGTATGAACAAGCAGTGGAAGCATAAAGAGCTTAATTCCTGTTATATGCGGTGCCCGGCATATCCGCCGCCAATTTCGCGCCGGTGCCAATTCCCAACAATCTACAATGTTTCTATCGAGAAGCAAAGCAGCAAAGATTAAGGAAAATAAGGGCAACACATCTCATTTCCAGGCTCGTCCAAAATCTTCCTGAGACAATGTTCAACTTTGTGTGCTTCCCAGCACCGTTTCAACTTTCCCAGATCTTAATGCCACTCTTCAAATCACTCGAATTATAAACCTCAATACTCCGCTGCAACTCAGATCATGGCAACGTCTATGTATAAGTGGAGTATAAGCATAAACATGTATATGCGGAATATCCGCTACAACTCAGATCATGGCAACGTCTATGTCTCCTATCTCCACTTCTAAGCAACAGACACGATAGGAGAGATGAATGAGACTTCCATAATTTCACACCATTCATAGACAAACATGATATAAAAAAAATAATGCTCGGTCTACATTTGTAAACTAAATTAGTGTGAGTTGGTTTGCAGTTCCGCTTCTTCATGAGGTGAATAGGTGACAAATTTGATTTTCAAAATCGTTTTACCTGGATTCCTTCAGATGCAGCCCAGGCCTTCAACACCTCTGGTTCAATTGCAACGATGGCAACTAAGGAAGAGTTTAAACTATCACCTGCGTTCAAATCATCAGCTTAGGATACATGGCTGTATTCATTTTTTTTTTTTAAGGAATGGCCGTATTCAATATATAGCTAATACATACAGAATCACAAGCATTACCATATATGAAGAACTGGGCAATGAACTTGCACTTGGCATAGACATTTTCAATCTTCTCTGGAGCAATGTATTCTCCTTGAGCTAACTTGAAAATGTTCTTTTTCCTAGAGTCCAGAAACAATATAAACAGTAGGTAATTTAGGAAGAAAACCTGTTGACCAAACAGAAAGGAAATATGTGCAGCACAAATATGGAGCTTGCATGAAAAATAAGAAGCAACAAAACTGAGAGCAAAAGCACAAAACCGTCATCTCAACTTCCAAAAGAAAAGGAAAATATAGACAATAAAATAATTCAATGTTACCTATCTATAATTTTTAAACGCCCTCCAGTCAGCCACAAACCTATGTCCCCAGTGTGCAACCAGCCATCTTCATCAATGACCTCTCTTCTGCAGGTGTTCAAATGCATCTATTTTAGCTCACAATAAATTAATAGTAGTGTGAATTGCAGAGGATAGCAAGTTACGTTTGGACTTCATCTTTGTAATATCCACAGAAAATTGTTGGTCCCCTAACACAAATTTCTCCACGCGGATATGGTTGATCCTCAGAAGTATAATTCATTTCTGGGACATCCACAAGTTTAACCTCTGAAGATGAAAGCATGATTTGCATTAGAAATAGTGAGATAATGCACAATGGCAAACTCCATGTGACTTAGAATTAGAGAGAATGAAATGATGCATACAAATCATAAAATAAAGACAATTTCTTCCATGCAATTATTTTCTGTGGCGATAACTCATTATGACTTTCAGCTGCCTTCTATATCTAGGATGTACCATAAACCACTAAGTTGAATTTGCAAGATTTTTTTTTCCAACAGAAGTACACATGTTACACAAGCCAATCAAATTTATCCTTGAAAATCAACACAGAGCATACCGCAAGAAGGGTTTGGGGATCCAACATGACCAATTGACATGTCACCAATGTCCATTGTAGAAATGACACAAGATGTCTCTGTCATTCCATAGCCTTCAACAATTTCACAGCCAAAGCAGCTACCAAAATTCAAATAGTACTTGTTATTAGTAAAGCAAAGTTCCAAAATAGTGAACAAGCTGAACCAAGGGAGCTCAGAAGTCAGCTCAGCTTACATCCTCATGAATTCCAATACATCTGATGACAATGGAGAGGCACCTGAAATCATGAGTCTCACTCGTCCACCAAGCCTAGCTTTTATTTTGTTGAATACCAACTTGTCCCACATTGGGGATGGATTTCGCCCTAATAATACAAAGCATAGAAATAATATTAAGTTAAAGATAATGGAGACAAATTGAATCAAATAATGCCCAAAAATGTAAAATTTGCATATTCAAGTGCAATCAGAACTTTCTGCCAATTCAAATACTGTCATCAGCAGGAACAAACTATCTCAACAAAAGTTATTAAATGAAGTTGCTGACATACGAGCTATGACCTGATGCTATATTACAGGAAATCCTGAAGATATTAAAAAAGTTTCCTGTTGCTACTGCCAGCCGTTTTTCATTTTATATGGAGTGACCTATATGAATAAATGGCAACCTGCACCATTGATACCTCTAGCTTCGTAACTATACTTATGAACAGGAGGGAGGGAAAAGGAGCACAATCCGAGGTATTTAAGGATTTTTTTTATTTCAAAGATTATAAAACTAACAACTTTCAAACTTGTAGAATAAAATCCCCCCAAAAAAATGGAAGGAGGAGTAGAGGTGTTATGGTCAAAGAAGCTCATAACCATATAAGATGAATTATGCAGCAACCAAATGGTTAGATCCATGCTAATTATTCTACAGAATAGATGGATGAATATCAATTTATGTATGCTCTACAGGTATAACTGTACCGAGTCTATGCTTCAATACTCACAGATAAACTTGTGCTAACTAATTTCTAGGTGACAAAAGGTAAGGGCACTTAGTTTTAACTTTGGAACATTCTTACCATTAATAATTGCTTGCCTCTTGGCACTGTATGCAGCACGAAACAATCTTTCTTTCAGCCGACCAGACTCTTTCACAGCGTTTGTAATTCTATGGAGTAAATAGGCATTTAGCTACTTAATAAGAGTACCCAAGAAAAAGATAAAATAACATCATAATAAAACTATAAACATGGTTCCAAACCATTTTCCACTAGTTTCCAAGACCATCTGGGAGCTACTAACTGGTCGGTTGCTGGTCCTATCCTGGTCCCATTTCATTTTACCTCATTAATTTTCAATTTCAACATATAGAAAAACCTACTTAGCTGTTGATTTCTAAGCAACAAACAAAAATATCTCAAAATGGCATAATTAAAATGGTATTGCTCTATCCACAAGGAATTAAGAGCTTTAAGTGGTAACTGTGTAGTTACTGCAGGATTTGGGACTGGAGAAGTAGTAACACCAAAGTACAAATATAAATTATCTAAACTATTGGTGTAGCAGTATTACGCTGCATAAATTCGGTTGTATAACCGGGGAACGCTTGCAAATATTGTTGGTCTCAAAGCAGCCAGATCACCCATCAGCTTCAAAGTATCCTGAAGATCATCAAGCAAACAATCAGAATGAAATATTAGAAATTAACAATGACATGTAAAAAGTAAAGGGGTCCAGGTTACGGTTTAGAGTGGGATCACTATAGTGATCTGATACCACGTTATTTAATGAACCTCTGTATTGCAAAGGTCCAAGAGGGCAGAATATGAAAAGAGGGGAAAGCACAAGAACTCCCAAATAAAGAGCAAAATGGTATACTAAAGTTAGGACAAGTAAGCCAGTTTACTAAAGTCAAGAGTCAAGTCCACATTCTATCAGATGTCCTATTCTACTCCTGTGCCTACTAACATCCTACACAAGCAACGGCCTAACCAGTTATTTTTTGGGGAGTAACATATCTAAGTTGTCCCGTAGATTACACAAATATTCAAACAAATAAAAGCAAGACACTATAAAGATATCATTCTCAACGGTTTTAGATCAGCGTACCCCTTGGTAGAACCCAATGGCAACACCGCAGTGAAGCAATTGAATCTGGTTAGCTCTCTCATAGATATGAGCCAAAGGGAGAAATGAGAAATACCTGTGGAAAGTGATACATAAAGTTATTGTCAAAAATAAGCTCTGCCAAGAGTAAATTATTCCGGAGGGAAGGTAAAATCCTCACACATCAGTGGGGTACGCTTTAAGCCCAAGGCTTGATCCTGCTACATTTGCAATTAAGTTCCCATGAGAAATAACAGCTCCCTGGGAAAAGATTGACATCCAAAGTCACAGGGTTGGAATGTAGAAGAGCTTTGCTAATGGAGCAAAGAAAGGAAAGAAGAATAAGACAACTGTATGATTTACCTTTGGGGTGCCAGTAGTACCACTCGTGTAGCAGATAGTGGCAACATCCTCAGGTTTTGGAGGTCGAAAAGGTTGAGGACTCATCTTTCCCTGAGTTAAAGATTGAAACGGATTCAGAAACAGGGGAACACAAGGACTGAGCAAAACTGGATGTGCAGGTTCAGCTATTTTTAATTGAAAACTAAACAGAAGACGATTTCTTAAATTGGAGAGGTCCATCAAAAGAATTAATAGGGCTTAGAACTACACATGCAAACACTCAATGCAACACTAAAAGAAAGGCAGTGCATCGAGCAAGAAATGAACAATTACAACACATACAAACTGTGAACTGAACAATGAGGACCACCTGTTTCTAAGCCATCATGCGTATTTTACAAACAGAATGAACACAAAATACTAAATGTCATAGTTATGAAGGTCATACTGGAACACCGATTCACACATTACATCGTATCATTTCACTCTCAACTCGAGATTCCCATTCTGGATAAGACCCGTAAAGGGAAACAAAATAAACCTTCACCATTCTCATGGATGGTCCAACATAAGTACGGATTAGATGTCACATTAACATTATATGAATGAAACTTTTAGAAAAATGGACAAGGAAGAACAACGAGAAAAAAGTAAGGGGTATATTCCTCAAAAATATAAGGAAGGAGCCACAAGGAAACCAAAAAAAAAAAAACAATATTCTGCGAATTGCTCCGACACAAACTTGGTTTAGCCCATTCCAGACTGATGTCAATAATAAAGGCTCATGTTGTCGATATCTATAGCATTTCTTAACAGTCATATTTTACAGGCTAACCTCCATGTGTTTATCTAAAACAATTAGCCATAATAAGCAAACAAAATCAACATAGAAGCTCAAAGATCGGTTGAAAACCCCACCTGATTATGCAGCTGGGCGAAAGTTAAAATTTGCACTCCAGTACTTGCGGGTGCGGGTGGCATCTTTCCATCATCTCCACCAACTAACTAAAGAAAACATGTTAACAGAACTTAGGAAGACAGATACTGAAAATGACATGAATGTTACGCCGCATCATTAACAGTGAAGGGTGCAAACTTACCACTATAAGCCGAAGACATGACATTTGGGTTATAAAACTTAACAGCTGCAACCAATAGATAAGTAAATCAGTTGGTAGGAAATAAAATATACTTATTTTCCAGGATATAATCCAAGTTAAGACCACGCAGTGTATATAAACTGATCTAGTGTTTTGAACAAGGACAAAATTATGATTTTGTAATCACAGAAACATGATTGTAGTGCATACTATCGTATTTGAAGGTTAAGACAATACCCGCCACATTAATTGTCCTTCTATGTGGATATCGGTCACGAGAAACAGTTTTGACACACAACAAGCATCCAAGACAAGGGCCACGTTCAAACAAATAGAGGATGATCAACTTTACTGGAAATAATAGGTCACTAAACGGCCCTAGTTAGGACAGGTATGACTGGTGACAGGCAACCTCATTGGTTGCTGGCTAAATATTTCTAAATTGTAGGAGTGGGTAATTTCCAAGGTTGAGAGAAGGTACTAAATCTTACAGAGCTTAGTGTTTGGGGGACACAGAATATAACTTCTACTGTTGCATGGTTCACAGCGAATTGAACTGCATCTGGACCTGCATGAATGTACCAAACACAAAAACTGTCACCAGTTGAATTATGATTGAAAATGAGACATAAGATCGCTATCATTTGAACATACCAAGAGTGTCGTAAAGTGGCACAGATACATATGAATATGCAGAACAAGCATGATCAACTATGATCCATTCAGGTCTGTTTATAAAATACAGACCAACGCGCGCACCCTGATTCAAATAAAAAAGAATTATTTACATAAGTTCAAGTAAATTTATCATCGAACATTCTAAGCGCTATATCAACATACCAGTGTGCAACATGATATAGGCTGTTAGCTAATAAGCAAAACCAAATGGAAAAAGTGCTCGTCGAGAATTACTTCAAGTATTCCATGGTAAATAAGGCCAGAACCTATTGCTGTCCTGCTTGTACTAACTTCTCCATATGTCATCCACTTGTAGCTGCAACATTATTTGACATTTAAAAGGAGTTAAACAAGGCTAGGTAAAAGCCAATCGACAGGCAGTAAAATAGTATGCATCCGAATATACAATCTTTTAGATCCTTACTCTCCAACGGTTCCATCGGCACGGATTCTTGTACCCAGGTATCTACAATCTCTAAAAGTCTCAACAGCGTACCTGTGCAATTTGGAATACCATAAAACATAGAGCTTGAGAGATGCTTAATGTACTAAATTTGGATACTGGTACTTTTAATTTGGCCAAAACCAAAAAAAGTTACCAGCCTACACGATACAAAAACATAAAAACTTCTGCATTCAAGATTTTTGTCCAACCTTTTAATGCACAGCTAGATTAAGGGGGGAACAAAATACTCCAGCAAGCTAAGATCTCATGTTTTTTTCTCTTAGCTTTTAATGTACAACTGGATTAAGGAAAAGAAATCCAGCAAGCTAAGACCTCATATTATTTTTCCCTCAAACAGTAATCCCTCATATTTGACCTGGATCCTTTCTTTTACAGTCCCAAGGCGTAAGTTGATTTATATGCACAGACAAGCAGCTAAAAATTATGAACTCATAATTGATAGTAACATTGGTGATTACAAGATATCTGATCAAAATGAGATGAAACTTACGACACAAAGGCTGCACGCCAAAGAGAGATGGTGAGGATTCTTACACAAAGTTATCATGGAGCGTTCCGACGTCTGGAGTGTCAGGAAATCTACTTATTAACTTTAGAGGTGACCGAGCAGACCTGCAAAATCGGAGCAGCAATCATGAGCCACAACATAACCAAAAAGCAGAATAGCATTGTAAATAGCTTACCGGTACACATTCCACTTTCCAGTATGCAACTTCTCAGGGAGAACAACGCTGTAGCCCTGCGCTGAAATGCAATGCCGAGTGAACTTACTAGTAACATTTATTTTGAAGGTGCTATGTCCCAAACTAAAATTATAAATATTTTTATCTGGGGAAATGATATGTCAAATCAAACATGCGTACAGTTTAAATGGAGAACACACAAGCTGGGCAACGGGTCACTGGAAAAGAAACAACTCTGGAACGGATAGCAGCACTAGCATATAAACATAAGGAATTCTCTTGTCAGACAGATAGCTTGTCAAACTCGTTTCACTGCTACAATAAATGGTAACATGTGGTGTATGAATGAGTATACACATCTACAAATATTCCTTCCTATAGCCTGAGATGCATAAGGGTACGGATTGTAATCAAACGTTGCATCCACATCCACCCCTGTTAACAGGGTGCTCTGATCAGGTCAACAGGGAAGGGATGAGGCCATGAGGGCACCCAATGAGATTACACAAAGCAATTCAAACTTGAAATGGCGTTTTGTGCTGTGCAAAAAGAACTTCTACCATTGCTCGAAAAAGGACTTTTACCATTGCTCGAAAAAAAAAAGGACTTTTACCCCTGTGACACTAAAAGAGGCAACAAAAATAAATAAATAAATAAATAAATAAATAAATATAAATGGTTGTGCATACAAAAGGCAGCATCATTGAGTGCGAGAGAAGCAATTAAATTTTAAATCACTTTCCATGGGAACAGAACTCCACTCAGAGCGATTTGAGATGCGAGAACAAGGAGAAGATGAGTGATGCTACCAATTCCCCCAGATTCTGAAGCAAAACCTATGATTCTGCGCCTCCTGGTATCCCTACACAACTATGACCACCACCACTTCTGGGAGAGGTCCCCTTCGAATCAATTGCAAATTCCAATTCGCGGCATCTCCACACGGGACAGTTCCAACGGTTGCGTACAACAGCAGGCTGGTAGCACGAAACACGGAGGGAGTCAAAGGAGAGAACGCACCGTGGGCGTACTCGCCGGCGGTGGGATTGGCGGCGAGGCTGGAACCGGCAGTGGGCGCCGGTGGCTGGAGGTGGGCGGAGACCGCGCGGAGCCGGCGCTGGGCGGCGTCCATTGGGGATTGCTCTTCCGGCTCACGTGCCATGGCGACGGAGATCAACTGGAGTCCTCCGCCTCTCGCGCTAGCGTTCCGTGGGGGGAGGTGGGTGGAGAAGCAAGCCGAGCTGCCGAGCCGCGGAAGCCAAGGTTCGAAAACACAACAACAATTTCTGCCTCTGGTGTGGACGTTTGAGTTGCGATCAAGGCGTGGACATTGGTAGCGGTTCACAGTTCAAACAGTTTTCTTCTGATTTGGACAGTCGTCTGCCGTGCTGCCCGGTCACTGGCACGCGGGCCCTGGAGCCACCTGTCTGGTCATTGACCGCACGGCAGACGATTTCTGCGCCCTGTTTTGTATGGATGACGAACGGTAGATACTCATGCTGTTCTAGAAAAACAATGCGTTGATATTTCCGACGCTTTTTTTCCCCAGAAAAACGAATTCAGAAAAGCTTTTTGAAGCGGTTTCGGGAGCACGGCCGGAGATAAATCAAATCAATATCATATCGGCTTGCTTGCGTCGTGGGATGCACGACCAAACGGCAGGACATGGCGCGCCGGTGCCGCCCTGGATTTTCGCTGTGCGCACGGCAGCAGGGTGTTGCGTGTTCCTGTGGCAACACCGGGAACAGCCAGCCTGACATGTGAATGGAACGGGAACGTACGAACGTAAATTAGACAAAACGTGTTGTTGCAGAACCACCACCTGTGCCTAATAAACTTTTGGCCAAAACCAAAAAAAAGTTACCAGCCTACACTATAGTGGAGTACTATTCAACGTTTTTTTTTTTGAAGGGAGAGTACTATTCAACGTTGAGCATGTGACCGCGTGATAGTTGCCGAGGACAGTTGATTCGGCGATATCGCGTGGTCGCTGGCCCGGGGGAGCTTCCCCTGCTTTTTGAGCTAGATTTCCACATACGCAGATAGAGAAAGATTTCTCCGAGCAAATGGACAGTGTGGGTGTCAGTTGGCTATTGACCATTAAAAGTGTCTCCAATGCCACCTTGACACCGACCCTTCTCCCCCAACCCGACGCTCTCGCTCCCAACTTCTCGCCCAGGGTTCAGCAGCCGCCGCCGCCGGGCCCCCCTCCTTCCCTCCCTCCGGCGGCCTCGCCGGCGGCGAGAAGGAGGGGGCTTCTAGTTCCTAGTTGTTGTTTAGTTTGTTTGATGTTGCCTCAGTGCTCTTTTTGCTGCCGCCGCCGCCGCCTCCTCCTGTTGGCCGCCACGGTCGCCGTCGTGGAGCTTAGGCTCCTCGCCGGCGGCGCTTTTCCTTCCGGGGATCCTCTAGAGATGGAGGTGTGCCCCAATAAAGTAGAACTAGGTTTTCACCACCCCCCCTCCATTCCCTACTGCCATCGCCGGTGATGTCACCAAAATCCGGCCGGATGGCATTGGGTCTGCGCCTGCACGCGTCAGATCCGGTACCTCCATCCCCAGACGGAGCTCCACCGCGCCTCTATGCCCCTGCCGCCTCGCCCGGGGCGAATGGTCTACCTCGACCTCAACCGCCGCCGCCTCAGACCGCCAGGCCGGGCCAAGCCCACGGCCAGTCTTGGGCATGCGGCTGGTCTCCTCTGGAAGAGGGGGTCCGCCTGCCGCCAACGTGCGTCTTCATCGACACCCCCACCCAAGGTCTCCTTCGGCCATCCGTCGTCAGATCCATGCCCTACAGCGCGGAACCCGGCAGCAGCACACCCGGATCCATCCTCGTCGCGCATCAACCTCCTCCACGTCGGCCTCCTCTTCGCTCCACCCAGGCGTCTAAGGAACGCACCAAGCGCGACCTCACCGAGAACGGCGCTTCGCTGTCGATTTCTTCTGCAGGTCCACCTCTCCTCGACGCCGCCCCCTCCACCAGGCCGACGTTCTCACCTCGGCTGACTCGTCCAGCACCCGGTTGGCCGCCGGCGCCCAGCCAAGGAGATGAAGCAACAGAACTTTTACACGCCGTCAACATAGCAACCTCGTCATCATTCCAGACGGCGATAGTCACCACATCCGGTTCCTCTCTCCATCGGCGACGCCATCTCCGGCCGCCACCACCAGTGCTCAGAGACAGCCATAACGTGGCAGGCATGCAAGGCCTCTTCGAGGCACGTGGCCTGCTACGTGTTGATTGTGAGTGTGGTCCTTTCTGCATTATTCCGTTTTCTACAGGGAATCAGGGAACACGTGACAAGCAACCTCCTATGGTACATGTTTCCTCGACGTCCACGGCAACGGCAACATTCCGTGCTCGCAGTCTCAAGGCTGTCGACCGTCACGGGTGGTCTGGCCATTGTGACTCGGATCCAGAACGTCTGGCTTCGATGGTTCTGCCTTTAAGAGGTGCTGGATCTGTCTTTCATTTGCGTCCTGGTGAACAACATACAAATCTAGTTTCACCGACGATACTTCATCAAGTAAGCAGCGAGGCCCTCGATCAACCTACGCTAATGCAGCGAGGCCCCTTAGGCAGCTTCTCGACAGTCAGCCTGTCGGTTGCTCGTCTAGTAGTTCCTTCCTTCGTTATGTTAAGTGGCCATACCCGCATAGGGGTGCTTTGTATCCTGAAGGGAGAAAATCCCTTTTCTTTGTACTCTGGTTTATGAGATTAATATATATGAATATGCTAAGTATAAAAAAAAATGCCACCTTGAAAAGTTAGCAGATATTATATTTTATAAGAAAAGAAAATGAGAGAGCATTATACATTGGTCTCAAAAAAATATTGTATTTTTAAGAGTGTGAAATGACGACAATTTTGATGCAGTTTGCATGTTACAAAGGCCATCTTGCCTTGTTGGAACCGGAATGCAGTGTTGTCTCGATTTTTCTACTTGAAGTAAATGATTAACTGCTCAAGCTTTTCCATTCTGATGACAAAGTAATTTGCATTTTTTTTTCATCACCGCAAAAAAAAAAAACTGATGAAGTAATTGTTGGCGACGGCCTGCCGAGCAATCCAAAACATAGCTGGCACCGCCTGGCCGCGGCCCGTTGTGGACTTCAATGAGCCGCGTTTTCGGGAGCCCATCTTGCCACTAAGATGGTGGCAAGATGGGCAAGCTCGCGGATCCGAACCGACCGCACGTGGGCCTCGAGAGGCTGATACGCGCCAACGCTTCAGAGAGTATTTCTTCAGTTCATCCATGCATACAAATCTCGTATAAGTGTGAAAGGGGTCTTGGCCTAATGGTTAAGACATCCTAGTAACACCTATCAAGTCCTGGGTTCGACTTCCTGTGAGAGCGAATTTCCAAGGATTTAACGGCATTTGTGCTTTCAGTGGTAGGCGACGCTCCCGTAGACAGCGAGGCGCCAGCGGTGACTTTGTATCTCTAGATTTGCCGGCTCAGTTTTCGAAGATGCTCATAGAGGTAGGGTTTGCGTACGTGTGTTCATAGGGGTGAGTGTGCGTGCGTTGTGAGCGTCTGAGTTGTACTGTGTAATCTTAAAAAAAAAATCTCGTATAAGCTCTAGTATGTTTCTATCTCCAGCATACTCAACTCCTCCTCCTCCATCTGAAAAAAAAAAAAACTCCTCCTCGTCCTCGTCCTCCAGGGTGGGCAGCGCGTGGCGACAGAGAGGACAGACATGGTTACGCCGGAGCCACTCAAAGATGCAGTCTTGATGGAAAGCGTGGGAGCATGGCATCTTCCTGAGTTTGTCCTCTGCGTCGAAATCCTGCAAGCAAACGGCACACTCCAGGTGCTTGGTTTTGCACCCGCTCACCTCATGCAGGCCCAGGATGGCCTTGCTGGAAGCGGGGACGCGAGAACGCTTGCAGCGGTGGTCGTGTTCCTCAGCTTCATCATGCTGCTCCGGCGAAGCGTATGTGTCGAAGAAGCGATGGTTAAGTTCCGGAACTGACGGCACCCTTGGGTGGAAGAAATCCCTCATAATCTCCCCCTCGTCGGCCTCCGCCTCGTCGGGGTGCAGGTGGAATCTGTCAACCAGATATATCTGGCCATCGATGCCCAGCTGCCGGATCATACGGTCAGAAGTAGCAGGTGGTGCTGTTGCGGGGGCGTCCATCGACTTCCAGAGGCGCGGCCACTGCTCGGAGGAGATACGACGGAGAAAGCGCAGCGGATCAATCAGCTGATGAGAATCGAACGGGGGAACAGCAGAACGGATGCAAATGTCTTACCTAGCTATATATTTATAGAGTTCTTGATCTTCTGATTCTAAATCCAATCCGAATCGGCCGCGTAGATGGCTTCGACCTCGATTCCTCGTCGCTTTCGGACAGCAACTGAGGCGGCGGCAATCTGGATCGGGACCATGAGAAATAGGAAAGAGAGAGGGTTCCGGAGGGGAGAGAACCCAGGAGGCCGTCAACGCGCGACGTGGGCTGCGGCCCGTGGTAATGGACCGCACTGGGCCCGTGCGTTTTTTTGGGGCAGCAACCCTCTCTGAGAGAGATGGATGAATCAGGATCGGCATATCCTGTTTCGTGGCCGTCAATCTACTTGGCTGCCACGGAAACGGTCTGACTAGCACGTGGGCCTCGAATAAGAACGACCCCACGTTTCATTGAGCGAGGCGCTGATACGCGCCAACGCCTCTCGCTCAATCCCGTCTGCCCGCACCGAAGGCGCATCCCGAACACGATTCCCCAATCCCCATTTAGCCCTAGGCTAGAACGAACAACACACAAGCCCGGATCGAACCATCGGAGACCGTCTCAAATCTCAATCCCTGCGGCAGCAGCCGTTCGAAGGCTAGGAGACAGCGCGTGAAGGAAGCTTGTGCGACGAATCCAACCATGGCGAGCGCGGATCTGCTGCGGAGGGAGGAGGAGTTCTACTCCTCCCTCTTCGATTCCGCCAGCAAAGGTAACTCCTTCCTTTACCCAAGAATCGCTTTGGTCCAGTGTTGATTTTGCTCCAAACAATCGCCCTAATGTAGCTCGTTGTTTCCTGAAATTTTGGTGTCTGAGCGCAGGCGACGGCGTCAAGTCGCGGTCCCAGTTGATCGAGAAGAAGATTGAGGCGCTTGAGGACATGGCCACCAGGGTGAGAGAAAATATTGTCCTAAATTATGTTCGCTTGTGCCTCCTACCGTTGCAGATTATCCTAAAATGATGTTCCCTTCTGCTGCGTTAGATCATGCTTAATCAGATTGCCATGTTATAAAAAATAGTAATATGCTAACCAATGACATAAATACATCAGCATCGGACGTGCTGGAAATTTCCTTTTTCCTTGGTGGAAACATAGCTGGGAACAATAGCTAGTTTTTCTTTAATGCAATCGCCAATTTCGGTGTCTTAAAGATGTCGATGGAATTATTTCACGTGCAATAAGAAACATGTACTTACTATTATGTACTGTATTTGATAGTTCCAATTTCTAAAATGTTACACAGGTCAGCAACAGAAGATCACGCAAATGGTTGAATGATCGCTTGTTGATTGAACTTGTTCCCCGCCTTCATGTTGAAGAAATCAAAGGCCTCTTTGCTCCTCCACCATGGGGTAAATTCCAATTCCGCTTGAGCTTTTTAGCACTACTTTCGCAACCTGACCATTGTATTTGTGGCTCATGTACTTTTGAATTATTTGCACCATGTCATGGTATACCAGATATATGCTAGACTGTGATAAAAAGCAATAATAGGTATCGCTTGCACGTTACAAATGTTTTCCAATTTATGTCAAGGTTTACCAGATATACGCTAGACTTTCTTACTGCTGTTCTGTTTGTCCTGTAACCAAACATTTTCCAATTTATGTGGATTTGCTCTTTTCAGTTGCTCTTCTATCGTAATAGGTATCGCTTGCACGAATATTCCTTTGTACGAATATTCCTTTGTATATTATTGAAAACTCATCGCCACGTTATTACGGTTATGCAGGTGATGAACTGCCCTTGTCAGCGTTCTGCAGGACAAGTGCTGGTGAATGGGATGCCTTCAGGAGCATTGACATGGATACTGAGGTATGCCAGCACATGCTGTCCATCATATCTTTAAAGTATAATTTACATAAAGATGGAATTTGGGTATGATAATGCTGTCACATGTATTTGTATATGAATAGCAAGCTTTTATTATTTGTAGGCAAGATTGATGCAGCACATGAAACAATCATCAGAAAAGCAGAAGATGACTCGTGTGGATGAAGATGAAATGAGTGCATTAAATGCTTGGCGTCGTATAGATCGCCAAACAAGAGAAGCTATAAAGAAAAATTTCCTGCCAGAGTTGCTTGAAATATACGAGGTACTTGCTTCTCTTTTAATTGTATAAAAGGAGTTTTAGTTTTATTTGTAGTAATACCCTATCTATTGTATCTAGCACATATTGACCCTACAATTCATAATAGCACATCTTACCACTTTGTTCTGATGATTCCATAACTCGTTCAGATTAAGTGAACTGCACAAAAGAAACACGACTTATTTAATGATTGTTTATTAACTGTGAAGTATTCAGTAAATAATAGCCGGTGGCACAGTGCTGATCAAAGCAAAGAAATATGTTTTTTTTCTAGAACCATTTCCATGCTGGCTAGGAATTGCTGGGAAAATATAGTTGTCGGAATAGAGCATCGTCTGTAGAGAGCACGCTAATTGCATGTTGGAAACGTTGTGCTATATGTTTGCGGGCTTCAAAAGATACAGCTATCCTAGATAAATGAAATTCTTGTCAGCTCACCAGAGCTCATAGCTGAGTTATTTTTTAGTTAGTGTTCTGAATATGTGAACTTTCTGAGATGATTAGTGATTTTTTAACAGCTTACCAGTTACTTGACATTGCAGCCCCTGCCTTTTGATATTACAGGAACGAGTCAGGGCCTTCATTCAAGATACTGGTGATAAAGACGTGCTCGTGCTGAATGTCCAAGACCCATTTCAGAGGTTGCTTCTGCACGGTGTTTGCGAGGTGAATATACTATGTTGCTACACATTTGTCTGTAGTTTTCAGTTGTAGGATTCGATTCGTTGTGCTCTAATAATGTTACTACTTTCTCACCACGCCTTTTAACTCTGTATATGCAGTTCTACAATGTAACCTCGACAACCATGAGCAGCGTAAGAGATGGAAAGCCGTGGAAGACGACCACGATCAAGAAGCGGGTGGGCACCGGCGTTCCCTCCAGAATCACGTTAGTTAGCTTCCTGCGGATGAAGAAGAATGGGTCCCAGTAACACATCGTTGCTCGAGGACTTGTGTCGCCACATTTGCTGGCACCCTGTACCGATGTACTACCATTGACTAGTACTAGTATGACCGTACCGCTGCTGAAGATCACACCAACTTTGTTGCTTTTGATGATAATACCGTGTACTAGGATGGATGTACACAACACAAATGTAAATTATCTGTGTTTTTCATCTGGAAATGTTTGAAGGCAAGTGATTGGCCAGCGGCTATGATGCTTAACCCTGCCCCCTTGTGTATCGCGTTTGCAGATTGCAGTCATGTTTTCTGTTGGTGGTGCTAAAACAAGCTGTCGAGTTTTGTTTCTGAGGTGTTCGCCTTTTGGGAGTTTTTCATCTTGCTCTGCTCATGCATAATTCTCTTCCTCGACTAGTCTCGTCTGATCTTGGCATGCTCGGCGGCCCACAAATCGCCGGCCGTTGGGGGGGTTCTCTTCGAACAAAAAAGCGCAGGTGCCCCCGCCCCGAGCTACGTGGAGGACAACGCACCGTGCCACGCGCAGGCTTTACGTCCCATCGTTTCCGCAGGCCGCGCCCACTCCAGAGTCAAGGGAGAGAGAGAGCGAGCGTCGGCAACGAGCGTGCCGGCGGTCTGTCTCCCGGCCCATCCCTCCACCCACTCCGATGACGTTGGCTCGGTTGACCTGCCGCGCACCCGAACGTTGTTGCCTTGCCTTGCCTCGTCGTCCCGCGGATCGAGGCGTCTACTAGTAGTACTGTTCTAACGGCACGGGCCGATCCATCCACCCCGCGGAGAAAAGGCGGCACCCACCTACTGCTGCAGCATAGGCCAATCTCACGACGGACGGCTAGGCTCTCCTACTCCAGCCTTCCGCGGCCCGCGCGCACACTGACGAAGAAGATCCAGTATGCCCGTTGGTGTGGGGCGCGGCGCCGTGGCCGCGGCTGGCCTGGCCGGAACACGCGCAAGTTCGTCGTCTTTAGTTGCCACGAGCGAGCGGTGCGCAGCGAGCGACGGACGCAAAAGCGTGGGCAGTGCGCACTCTTTGAATGCTATGGTGCAGCCGGCCGGCGGCGTCAAAGGGAAACAGATACTAAACGCGTCGTCCGTTGCGCAGCCCAGCCCCAGCACGGGCAGGCAGCGACGAGGCCTGCGGCCTGCGGCCTGCGTGGCCAGCTCCTGCGGTACACAACGCTACAGTAAGCTGCGTGCGTGGTCTCTGTGTTCGACTCGACGTAGCACTGCTCCTGTCCTCGCACAAGAAAACACGGCCAGGCCCAGGCGTCACGCGCGCGGATCTCGCCCTTCCGCGTTCCTCTGTTCCCGTGGTTTGGACCTGGACGGCATCCGCTAAACCACGTTGACTCGATGTCAGCCAGCGATGAGCAGGTTCGTGTGTTCTGGCACGTACGCGCGTGCTGCGGCGGTCTTGTGACTAGACGGATCAATGAGACACACCCCAGGTCAGAACGAGACGCCGAGGCATCCAGACGGAATGCGCGCTTCTGCAAGGCCTCAGACTCTGTCATCAGCATCAGACATGATGTTTCATCCGCCGCCGCGCCGGCACGACCAAACTGACAAGCTTTTCAGCAACGTTCGTCATCATCATCAGTCCATTGGCGAAGCGAAGAGAGTGCCAGTAGATCGATCCACCGAAACGTCAATTCATCCATCCACACGTCATTCATTCATTCGTGCCAGGATTCGGTCGACGATCCGAGCTGCCGGCCGGCCCCCAAGGAGCGGAGAGAGCACACACGCCGGCGCGCGGCACCCGAATGCGTGTCGAGTTTGTTGCGAGGTCAAGTCTGGTGTTTGCACATGCAGGTCAGGCCAAACGGTGGCCGGGACATTGATCATCCTCCTGTACAGTACTGTCGACAAGCAGAACCAGGCCACCGCCGCGCGCTCACATGTTTACAAGCCTGCCTGTGGTCCAGCCGTCCGGTGGAGATGTGGAAACCTCTCAAGAGCTAGCATGTTCAGTTCGTCATTATTCGCAAACCTTTCACTAGTATCATGCCTGTAGTACTACGGGATACTCCTTGAACCCATTTCAATTACAGAGGTGAATGCATGCTTTATCAGAATCAATTTCCAACGAATTCCTTTGTCGTACGGTATCCTCCTACGGTGTTGCGCCACGTAATTATCTTCTCTTCTTCTCCCGCTGATCATTGACTTGGTTGTTAGAGAGTACATGATCATTGACTTGGTTGTTAGAGAGTACAGACAGTGCAAATACCGCGGTACATACATAGCTCATGATCACTCTCTTGCAACGGTTTCTCTACGTGGCTCCGTAGCGTGCAGGTGTACAGCTACTTGTACTCCACTCTTGCACGTACTACTAATCCGGTACGAGCGGCGCCGTCTGTACAATTCCAGTCAACAAATTGATGTCAAGCGAACGTACATATACACATGTACTAGAAGTATATGTTCATAGGCCCATAATGCTGAGAGAAGACAACACAGCAGCCTCTACCACTATAGCCACCCAAATGGCATACCTGGTCCAGAGTGGATGCACATCGATCCAAACCAAACCGCATGGCCCATGCATCCAAATTTGGAGTTTCCAGCCTTCCAGGTACCTGCAGGAGTCGTTCATTCATCCATTCATTGTCACCCATCCAAAGAAAAGAAAATAACCGAGAGGTGGATCAGTTGTGGTAGATGAGCTGCGCAAGAACGGAACCGACGTTACCGACGTCGTCCTCCGGCTGCCCAAGGTTACGATGCCGTGGAAGAATCGCTCACGCCATTGCTACAATCATGAGGCCAAAGCGTGCCATACATTTTGCATCAAAGTTAATGCAAGAAACCTGCACCTGGAGTGCCGACATGCATGCCGACGTCGTCTAGCTCTTGATCTTTGTAGCCCGGGAACGTTGAAAATGTGTTGCCAGCAAGTGCCAACCAATAGGACAAACGACCGCTTTGCTTGCTCCAGCACCATGCATGACAGCACTACTAGCTCCAACAGACTGAGTTTGGAATGTTGGATTTAGGGCATGTTTAGTGCAAATAAGTCAGATGACTTATAAGTCACCTGACTGAAAAATACTGACTTATAAGTCAGGGATGTTTGGTGCAAATAAGTCAGGGTTCGCGAAACGAGGGGAGGAGAGAGGATGGAGTGGAGGAGAGGCGGGTGGGTCCCACTGACTTATAAGTTTTAAGTTGGGTTGAGGTAGCTTAAAACTTAAAGTCACTGGTGACTTATAAGTCAGGCATGTTTGGTGAAATAAGTCGACTTATTTCACTTTTGGACTTTAAGTCATGACTTGAAGTTGGCACCAAACATGCCCTTAGCTTGTGTGCGCATTCGATTCTGGTATCGTGCGCAGGATTCGTGAGCTGCTCGTTATCCTGAGCCTACAGAATCGAGTAACCTGCACCTCGTGCTCAAACTCTGATTGCGTCGCAAGGATCAAGTACATTCGGTGATTGTGCCATCTTTTTCCTACCTCAAACTACTCCAAATCTTCTAAGTAGTTCAAATTTGAAATAAACTGCCTGTCCTAACGACTATGATAGAAAACCGGAGGTGGTGGTATGCATCAGGCCCATGTATCATCTCCAAAGTTGATCGAAGTAACTTCTCTGGGAATTTCAGGCTGGACCAGGTGGCCCAAGCTGCTCCAAAGACACGCGCACCCTTTGGACCCCAACCAGCAAGACATCTCCTCGCGCGCGCGCCCTAGACATCTCGTTCGCTCCAGCTCTTGGCAAATTATAGCACGCATCATCCTCTCCGGAAGGTTTTTTTTTTTTGCATAAAAAATCTTCTAAATTACACTCAGACTGCAAGCCAGAGGCTGGACCACGCCGTTGGATCTACACAGGGACCAATTAATCAATGTGTATATATCTGCAAATACGTCGAACCAATTTATTGCAAACTATCAATGGCAAACCCTTTGATTCCATTCATCTGGAAGAGAACAGAGCCGTGACACACGGGTTCAGTGCGATGGAAGTCTGATACAGTACTAAATTGTATTACTGCATATGAGTACAAATTCAAGTACATGCACGTCTACTGCTAAATTGGCATCATGTTAACATCGAGCAGACATGTTAACGTCAGGGCCCCGGCGAGTTGTCCGCAATAGTGAATGCTTGCACAAAAATTCCAATTAATTACTTTCCATTGCTATATCGAGATTTCTAGATGCACATAGAGAGACTCAAGCGCGCTCACGTGGGTATGGCTGCATGCCTGCATGCATAGAGTAATTTTGTTGGCTGAATATGAAAAATAGAAACTACTTCATGACTTGTAGCTTGTCCTCATTTAGCATTGCAGGACTGGATGACATCGCTCTAGCTACAACAGATCATGGATATCTCTAGCGCCCAACAGAAAAATTTAATTGTAGACAGAAAATAATAATGAATGCAGTGGTCAGCTTTGAATCCATGCTATATATGTTTGCATGAATTGCCAGATCTAAAAAGATATAGCACTACTTTATGAGCTACGATCTTTTTAGATACAAAACTAAAAGGACTTTCAATTGTTTAGATGTTCTATTCTGGAGAACAACTAATAATAGCAAGCTATAGCAACCAATTTTCGTATCTCTGTCTATCCTGCATGTGATGAATCTGGACCTGCAACACTGACGCACAAACCGTCACCCATTTTACCTTGCCTTGGTCAGTTGGTTGTTCTCGTGCTTCCGTCGGCGGCGATGTCAAAGCAGAGGAGAGCGATCGTCGAAGCAGAGGAGAGCGATCGTCGCGGTGGTACTTTGCATGAACCGTGACACAGCCTTGCTGCTGGTGTGTGAGAGAGTCATTGTTGTCCGTCCAGTTCTTTTTTTTCTTCTGCAGCATCGATTTCGTGTGACCTCAAGGCAAAAAACAGCAGGACAAGAGTTACTAAAAGACATTAACTGACTACCAGAAAGGAGGGCAGATTTTTAGGCTAGGCAGAAACTGTAGTTCCAAAAGAAAAAGAGAACGTTTTTAGTCAGCAACCAAAAGTCCAAAAGAACTGAAGAACGGGCGAGAGAGGAGTTACCTCTGACCGAGCAACTGACGCGCAACGCAAGGAGAGCGCGCGGCGAGAGAGAGCGCGCGAGGACGGCGTGAGCGGAAGCATGCAGGGTGGTGCTTGCAAGTAGGCGCGCGCAGTCCGCGGCGCCGCGCCACGAGGCCCACGACTTGCGCGGCGCAGCCAGGGACGACGGCGTGACCGCAACCGCGCGTCTCACACTCACCCGCGGCGCAAGAGGACGGCGATGATTAAAGGAGCACGAGACTGTCGCGATGGTAACACCCGAGTCATGTGCACGGTGCGTCCATTTTTGCATCTAGGCCCTTTGCTTCTAAGGTTATTGCTAGCCAAGCACATTGGGTAAGAAATTCTTTTCACCTAACGGCGTTGCTGATAATTCACCACTCCGTGATCTTAGTTTCCATGTAGCCAGGGATGACAGAAGCTTTCAAAAATCCAACTAGTTACACATCTTATAGTTTTTTTTCCATGAAAAAATGAATAATGAATCGAGAGTTTACACCCCCATTTTGCGCGAAACCAATCAATGTATGTAGTGACACGAAACGGCTGCTCAGACATAACATTGAACAAGTTTTACAAGTATATGTATAACGGATACATTGATAGGCGCACGAGCGAACATAAACGTGATGCGTTTAAATTTCACCTTGGGGCATTTCTTCTTTGCGTCTAAAAGTAACGGATATGGCTTTGCACAATTGGCTAATTGTTTTCGGATATAACGGATGATATGCTATTCAATAACGTATGTTTAACGTTCTGTTCCTCTACGTTGACGCTACAAGTCACTAAATATACATATGGGTTTGATGCATTTATCCAAACTCGACATTGCTTTCGTCATTCGAAATCAGTACAAGCATCGTCCATCTAGCATACCGACATCCAACTCTTACTTGACCGGTCTCGTCCTTGTACAGACATCATATGTTTTCATTAGATAAGATATATAAGGTGGTAACGTAACAATGGAAATATGTTACAGTAGTTTAAATTAAGCTTAATTGCTTCTTTAAGTTGCTCGTGCGGCTTATCTAAACTAATACGCTTTTATGTACTCGTCTAATATCCAATAGTAGAAAGACTATATGGGGTAATTCTTATTTTGAACAGGTGGCCAGATTGTAAAACTTTCCTACCGTAGAACCTTTGAGCAAAAATAATTTTTTATTTTAGGTCTCATTAATCCCTAATTGGGTTATATTTCTGAGAAACATCTTTTTTGCAGTTATACATAACGGAATATTCCCTGTTGTCTGCAAAGCCCAAAATTACTCCGTTGTAGGGAAACTTGATCCAAATCATAGAGGGGCTCGTACAAAAAATTGGCAGGGCAACAAGACCTTCCATGCAATTGTTTATTAACACTGGTGTGTTTAGTAAAATATCTAAGAAGTACGTACTAGGAATTCACATTTTAATACTGCCTTCCTGCGCTTTGACAAGGGACAAACCTATTTAAATCCATCTTTGGCTAGTCTTTTGCAGGCGTTCCAACTCACAATCTGCTGAAGCGAAAAAAGAATAGCTTCAGCTTCCAAGCCAAAGGCGAAAGGTGAAAGTATAAGGGTAAGCAGAGACCGGATGTGCTTAGCATTGTTTTGTATAGAAGCAGAGGACTCTCTCTTCTTCCTCTCCCTCAGTCTCTCCTACCTCCATTCTTCTGCCTGGACCACAGGCTTAATAGCCGAGCCTTGTTTTCCTGCAAACACGAACTCTAACAAGGTCTCATTCTCCCTCTCTTTTAGCGCTTACTCTCTGCGATTGTGAGAGTGTGTGAGTATAATATTGCTGCCTGCCAGGCCATTAGTTAACTGCAGGAAGAAGGCATCTTTTCCTCACTCTGCCGCTCATACGAGCCTTCTCTCTCCGCGCGCTGTTTCCCGGGGAGAGAAATGGTTGCTGTTTGGTGCCGTATTGCTCTTCTTCCCCTGATTTGAGGCTTGTGTGTGCCAGATCTGTGGAGTTCCTTGTGACTTTGGCGGTGGGAGCTGCAGCATTTGGGGTGGTCAGACATGAGTAAGGAGGATGTCCTGAAGGTGCAGGTGAGTTTTGATGCTTCTCAACTCAAGCTGCGGTGCAGATATCCATTTTTCCTTCTTGTGTTTGCTGCCGTTTTTCTTTTCTGGTCGAGCATGCAGCTTGCTTCTGTTGTCAGCATGCGTTTGACTGTCTCTGCTGCGGCCATCTTCGGTTGCTAGTATCTCGGTAACCTTTGTTCTCTGTTCCTGTTGATTTTTCAGACCTGTGTGCTGAAAGTGAACATCCACTGTGATGGGTGCGAGAAGAAGGTCAAGAAGATCTTACACAAGATTGATGGTAAGAAAGATTTTTGTTTTGTTTTAAACGAGTTGTTTCAGTTCTGTATCACTCTTCCTTTTCTTTCTAAGTATGGTAGTAAGAGATAATACGTTGGACTGATCTGCAGGTGTGTACCAAAGCAGCATTGACGCCGAGCAGGGGAAGGTGACAGTGTCCGGGTTGGTGGATCCGGACACCATCGTGAAGAAGCTGAACAAGGCCGGCAAGCCGGCAGCGCTGTGGGGCGCCAAGCCCGGCGTGGTGAGCCAGCCCCAAAAGCTCCAGCTCGGCGGTGGAGGCAAGGGCCAGCCTAAGGACGCCGGCGGCAAGGGCCAGCCCAAGGACGCCGGCGGCAAAGGCCAGAAGGGCGGTGGTGGTGGCGGCGGGGGCGGAGGTGGCGGCAAGGACGCGAAGATGGTGCTGCCGCAGCCGACGCCGCAGCAGCTTCAGCAGCTGCAACAGCAGATGCAGCAGCTGCAGATGAAGGGGATGAAGCTTCCTCCCCAGTTCATGGGCGGCAAGATGCCGCTCCCAGCGGCGGCGCCGGCCAAGGACCCCAAGACCGTCAAGTTCGACCTTCCCGAGGACGAATTCGACGACGAAGGCAGCGAGTTCGATGATGAGTTCGGCAGCGAGTTCGACGATGAGGATTACGACGACGACGGCCTCGACGACGACTTCTACGACGACCCCAAGATGATGCTTAAGCCCATGGCCATGCCGCCGGGCGGCGGCGGTGGCAAGAACGCCGGCGCCGGCGGCAATGGTGGCAAGAAGGGCGGCGGCGGGAACGAGATCCCGGTGCAGATCAAGGGGAACGCCAACAACGGCGGGGGCGGCGCTGGAAAGAACTCCGGCGGCAAGCAGAACCAGGGTGGTGGAGGCGGCCACGGCAACAACGGCGGCGGCAAAAACGGTGGCGGTGGACAGCCGCCGCAGAACGTCAAGGGAGGAGGCGCCCCAGGCGGCGGGAACCAGCCTGGCCAGGGGAAGAAGGGCGGCGGCGGCGCCGGCGTCCCGATGGGCGGCGGTGTCGGTGGCCCCATGGGCGGCATGCCGCAGCAGCCGGCCATGATGAGGCCGGGAATGATGGGCGGTGCCGGTTTCCCCGGTATGGGCCAGATGGGCGGCGGGCCCATGAACATGCCCATGGGCCACCATCCCCACATGAGGGGCATGCCGCAGCAGCAGCAGCAGCAGCAGGGTGGTGGCGGAGCCGTGAATGGCATGCCAGCCGGCGGCATGCCGGGGGCCGGGTTCTACCAGGGCGGCGGCGGCGGCGGCATGCCGTCCGGGCCGGAGATGCTGCAGGCTGCCGCGGCGGCCGGGAACCCTATGGCGCAGCAACAGTACATGGCGATGATGCAGCAGCAGCAGCAGATGATGATGGGTGGCCATGGCGGCGGCGGGTACCCGCCGATGGGCTACGGCTACGGCCGGCCGCCGATGCATTACCCGATGGCGTACCCGATGCCGCCGCCGACGCATGCTGAGCCGTACAACATTTTCAGCGACGAGAACCCCAACAGCTGCTCGGTGATGTGAGCGGAGACGCGGCAACCTGCTGGTGCAGAGGAATCCCAGCTTTCCTCTGCTGATGCTTTGGTGAGCCAAAGCCAACCGGTAGGAACTCAGGTCACAGATCATCATCAATCAGCAATGTTGATCAGTATACTGGAAATGAATCCCAGCTAGAATCGTCCCCCCTTTTTTTTCCCCTTTTCTCTTTCTCTTTTCTTAGTTTATTTTCACCTTTCTTTGAGAAAAAAAAAAAAGCAACTTCCTTGAAGGCGAAGGTAGGTATAGTAGTAATTATCAATAGTTGTCATAAGAGATGATGATGATGCTTTTATAGCTCAACAAGAAGGTACTGCTGGTAGTGGCTTTCCTTCTTGATCCATAAGATGGCACTGATGGATGGATCATGGATGGTAGTAATAGAACAATGTGCATGCAAAGCAATATTATTAATGTCAAAAATGCTTGTTGCGTTGTAGATACATGAACGGTGGAGCTAAACTCTGTACCATGCCATGACTGCTAAAATCTCGTCTAGTGCTTGTATCTTTCTGACTTGAGTGCCTTGGTGTCAAAGATCAGGGAAGATATAAAACTATATCTACGACTTGGTAAGATGATGATGATGACTGTGGTAATTGTGGCCGCAATGGAGGGGGTCGATCATGATGACTGTTTTCTGGTGGTGATGGCGATAGTAGTGGTCCATGTGAGACGATGAAATGAGGCGCAGCAGCTGCAGTTTAATTCGGGCATGGTGGAGCCTTTTTTCCTGCACCCTGCACTTACATTATTGATGGGGTAAGATAGGGCTGTCCCCTTGCAGCTGCCTGCATTCAGGTTGGCCTCGCTGCGCCTCATTTCAATCCGATGACACCATGCAGTAGTAACACACGCCACTGCTTCTGGTTGCTCACAGTCATAGCATGGTCCCAATCCTTTGATAACATTGATAACTGATTGATCCCAGTCCAACTACCTCAGTGAAAGTAAACCCGTGCATAAAACAAATCTTAGTCCAACCACGGCAGTGAAAAACTACGCAGAAAGAACAGAGTAAACAAAGCTCTGAAGTTTGGCACACGCTGCAGAGCTGCCTTGTTGACTCTTGAATTCAGATACACATGCTTGTTTAGTGACTGAGTGGATCGATCGTAGTGGGCTGGCTACCGAGAATATCTTGGGAACCATGTTTAACCAGTCGCATGGTACTGGTATTTGTATATTCGATGCTTGAGATTCGATGTCACTTGTCGCGAATGGCGGATCCATCCGCACTGGATTTCGCGCGGAACCTCACGCCCTGTTCCGTATCAGGGCGCCTAATCGCCGGGACCGCCAGGAACAGCAATGATCGCGCCATGGGGTTAGATTACTGAACCCAAACGAGACATGCCGTGCCGTGTGTGGATTACTACTAGTATCATGAACCACGCCCCCAAATGGGACTCGTCAGGCTTTAAAACTAGTACTAGTACTGCACGGTTTAGGCCGAAAACGCAGACTCGTGCTTGCCATGATGAGCATGGAATGAGCAGGCTGCCGCTTTTTATATTGCTTTTGCGTTGCTTCTTCCTTGGTTGAGCTTGTCCAGCTAGGCAAGAACTTTCTCCTCCAAAGGCCAAAGAAGTGGTAGTAGTACGATCTAAAGTGGGGCAAGTGATGGAATGGAGCGCCAAAATAATGATGCTACTTCTATGCAGGGTATGTCGCTGCTCGCAAAGGCAAACCATAGGTCAAAAATATGAGCTAGTATACGATCGAGCCATGTTTTGAGGGGTGCACTGAATGATTGCAGAGGAGTTGAGTTGTTTGCTTGCTTGCTTCCTTCAAAGCGATCTTTAAGCTTGTAGGTAAGGTGCCCTACTAGTATTATTTGATATGAGTAGCAGGGCATGAGGATGGTGGTGTGGTGTGCCGCAATCATAGCGGCTTTAACGTTCGGGGGCCCGATGCATGGATCGATCGTCTCCTGCACTGTAACGATCCTGCCACGCCTTGGCATGAATAATGTGCTGGTGTTGCTCTCACGACAGGGAGGAGGAGCCGAGGAGGACACGGTGGATGCCTGCCTCAATAGTTTGCTGAACAGTCCAGTCCTTGAGCAGATAGATTTAGAGTGTCTTTTGAGAAGCTGGGCTAGTTGATGGATAGGTTGGTGTCGGATGATTGTTGATCGAAGGAAGACAGCATGCCAAAAAGCAATGCTTTATTCCGCACTTTTACTGGCGTAGTGATCGTCCATTTGGAATTCTTTAGCCATCTTGGAGGAATGTGTTACTGCTACCACTTGCTTGACAGCCTAGATAAATTAACTGAGATTGTATTTGATCATGTCGGTACTGTGCTAATGGGCCTCCTAGATTGTTAAATGGAGGAAGTTTCCAAAGCTAGGGCAACTAGCTCGTACTAACGAAAAGGAACTCGGTTGAAGTTCCTTTCAGTATGGAGCTTGCAAGTAGTATAGATTTAGTATACTAACAAGTTGTATGTACAGACAAAAAGCAGTATATATACAACAAAGTACTAAGAAAGGTGTCGATTACGTGCTCAGCAACGGAGCGTCGGAACCATACTGAAAACATGAGGATCATCAGCTAGCGCATCAGTTGCGTTTAGCTTTGGGGCTGCAACTGATGCCGCTTTTGTTCCGCGGAAATGTGCAAGCAATAAACTGGATTACGTGCGGAGGAAACCCTGCTCTCGATCTGCATTTGTTTTGACACGTACTACTTGTTTAAGTGAAAAAACTGCATCTGCATCTTGCTGAATCATCGGAGCAATAACGCTTCTGTACGTACGTGGACCTTCCATTGACAGGGATGTTAACATGGCGAGATCAGATACCGCCCTGCTGCTGCTAGCTGCTCCTGCTGTGCTCGAATTGGAAAAATGGCCTGTGATTTAGCTGGAGCGCGTGAGTGTCCATGTGCCTCTCTTGGTCCGTGGATCAGTGGATGATGGGGGACTTTGGCAGGCAGGCCATCAACAGCAAACCCGGCCACTGGCCAACACGATCATCAGTGGTGGCGCCCCGGGCGACGCGAGATCTTGCGCTGGCCAGTCCTTTTTTTTCTGTTGCGTCCGTCCCACCCCAAGCTGAGCTGACCGGACCCGAACAATGGATGATGGATCGCGCGACGCCCACGAGGCGCCGCCGACACAGGTCTCACGAAACTGCAGAGGAAGCTGGAAAAAATATAAATGTGTCCCTGCATCACCTCCTCACGAAACAAAACCATCATATGAAAACAGACATCACGGGTTAGATCATACAAAACGAAACCATATGAGTACAAGTCACGTGTCGTCCTCCTCGCCCGGCGGTTAGTGATCGAGGGACTTGGGCCAGAGGCTCAGCGCACGGTAGGGTGGTAGTAGTACGACATGGCTTGCAATCAACAGCTAGGAGATGCGCCACTGCCACAGGTGGTCCGTTCTACAAACCGCAGGTAGTACTTTAGTAGCCTAATCAGATCAGAGTCTGAACAAACCGCATGATACCCGCGTGTGTGTGTGTGTGTGAATGGCTAAATGATCGATAAACAGGCCAAGTGCGAGGAACTGGATCAACGGAGATGTAGTGCAACAAACCAAACATGTGAATGGAAAGCCAAATGCTAAGACTGACTCCAACAAGTAAGAGGCAGTCGAGAGAGGCAAAGCACCGTTGCATCGCGTGTACAGTAAACAAAAGGCGCAATTTCTGTTGATGCCTCCAACAGAAGACGCAAATGGACATTGCATCGTCGCCCGCATCGGCGCCGCTCGACGCCTTACGCCGCTGGCCACCCTGCGCCGCTGCTGGTCGCCGCTCGACGCCTACGCCGCTGCCGGCCGTCGCTGGCCACCCTGCGCCTCTGCCGGTCGCCGCTCGACGCCATGCGCCGTCACCGCTCGTTGATGGCCTGCAGCTGCTGCGCCGCCGAGAGCGAGCGGAAGTGGGAGGGCAACATGCAAACGAGGTAGTCCGTCGCCGGCATGGTCTCGCCGGCTCGATCGTCGGACCCGAGCACCGGCTGTCCAATCGACCCGGCAAGCGATGAAATCAAAACCGGAATCACGGCCCGGTGGCCAGCGCGCGCCCCGCACTGGCCGCTCGCCCACCTCCTCCTCGTCCCTTCCCCTCTCTCCTCCCCGGCACCGCTGCCGCACCCGCCCTGCTCGCCCTGCGCTGCCGCCGCCCTTCGTCACGCGCTGCCGCCACCCTACGTCCCGCGTCGGCCCGGTCCGCACCGACGCGCTTCGCCCCGCGCTGATGCGCCGCTCCGGTCACCGCCGCCGCGGCCGCGCCTGCGCGCCGCCTCTCTTCCTCTCTCTCCTCCCCGGCACCGCCGCCCCTCTCCCTCTCTCCTCCCTCGCGCTTGTTGCTGGTGGGGAGCGACGGCGTCGGAGACGAGAGCACCGGCTTGAACCGGTGGAACGCCGCGACATTGGCTGTGGAGCTCACCGTCGCCGCGCCGGCCAACCAGGCCACCGGGCTCAACACGAGGTCGCCGCTGGACGGGCTCGCGCTGGACGCCGTCGCCGGACGATTCCTCCATTTGCGCGCGCCTTGGAGGCTTGGAGGGCGGACGACGCGGCCCCGCCCCTCACCGACCGTCGACGGCGCATCGCCCATCTCGCTGCGGCGTGCTGGCGGAGCGAGAGGCGGGTGTGGGCGCGACGGAGAAATGCGTCGGAGGAGAGAGGGAGCGCAATGTTGCGTCGCCTCTCTCCTCCGAGTCATCTTTGCCTCTCCTTTTGCCTCTTCTGTTGGGTCTGTTTCTATGTGCTACAGTAGCTGGTAGTGAGCCAAAGATGGGTTTGCCTCTCCGAATAGCTCACCTGTTGGAGTCAGTCTAAAAGAGGCCGGAGCAGTGTGCAAGCATTGTACTCCTGCGGTAGTATTAGTACGAGTAGCAAATTTTGTACACTCCCGTGGTACATGTCCAACTCGTCTCCGTGCGGCTATTTTCTCAGTGCTTGGCGGTGCGTGCCGCGAGCCAGCCAGCCAGAAGCGGCATGCAGGACGCACTGATGGTCCGTACTGGGCGTGGCCAGCGTTTGTCGAGGCGCATCGGAATGCTGGCTCGGCTCTTGTTGCAGGACAGGCCTGCCTGACGCCGCCAGATTATTAAATTATCCATCCATGGACGATGGAACAGCATCATCGATTAGCTTAGCAGACGGCGGCGCATGTGACTCGGTACCGGAGTTCTCCAGCGCCCGACGGCCGCGTCGCGTGCGCGTGCTCGGGACGACGAGCGAACCAGCCAACCGGCCGCCCGTTCCACCGATGGAACCCCGATGAATCGAAGAGGTCTGCGGTGCCCGGCCGGTCACGCTCGCTCTTGGCTAGTCCCGCCGTTAATGGACGTGACGCGTGCACATACAGCGCCCAACCGCCGGTGCACGAAACAGGGAAGTACTCTAGTACCACTCGTAGCTGATCCGCATCGACCTCGTTATGCAGAGTGGTGTCCTTTCGCCAGTAAGTACAACTAAATCGTGTCTATACGTACAGTACTAGGAGTCAACGCTCCACCAAGTGAGGCGCACCATCCCGGGAGTAGTATGAACTTGTCCTGTCGGCCAGCTTTAAGCACGTCTACAGAATACAGTATTCTGGTACTACCACTTGCAAATGTGGGAGTGGTAGTATTTCGCCTGTGGCCAGAGCACTTCGAGAAGGGGCCGTAGAGTGGGGAGAGAGAGATTCCGTTCGGCTCGTTCGAGCGTTTGACCCGTCACGTGAAAGGACGGACCCAAGGATGATGACATGCCTGAATGAACAATCCCCTCCACCAAAGCAAACAGTCGAGATAGGGGAGGAGACAAACTCGGGCAGAGGCCGAAGAATGTGGTTTGAGTTTGGCGGCTTTTTGTTCGGTTGCGTCGGCACCTTTGACCCTTTTTTGACCTCGGGACGTTCCTCGATCTCCGCGCGGTTGGCCACGGCGCCTACAAAAGCGTCGCCTACGAGATCGGCTGCTGCCAAAACCATCGAGTAGCAGAGTGCGTGCTCACATCACCATGTCGTGTGCTTGCCTGCTTTGCATTATTATGCGGGGTGTTTGTTGGGCGCTGGTCCTGTCCCTCCCGTCCCGGAGAAATAATCTTGGCGTCAAAGAATGGCATGCATGCCCCGGTCCTCTCCGCTAGCTTGCACCGTGAACTGAACAACTCCAAAGTCCAAACCATCGTCGGACCTTGTTGACTTGTGGTTACTGTGAGTAAAAAATGCGGTACCAACAACTTAGCCGTCGAAAACGTATTCCTAGGCAGCGAAATTTTCACAAACAACAATTTTGCAAGGAAACGCTGGCTGCACATCAACCCAGTGAAAAGCTCCGATCCGGAATTGGCGCATGCAAGTCCAAAGTTTGCATCAACTTTTCTTGAATCACTGTGCACAAGCAGGGTCGACTTGCTGCTTATGGTGGAATGGACCAGACACGTAAGTAAATTCCTGACACCACAAGGGGTTGCTATACTTTGCGAGCTTGGAAACAGAATATCATCGGATGGCCTACATAGTGACTGGATACGTCACATCCATGCAGCCTGTTCCGTCGACCAGGAGAATCTCCCTCACCAGCCACTGGTACGAGCCCAAAATAACACGGTCAAGATGCTGACACGCACAGCCCGGACAGGCTCAAGAAACTTTGTGCTCCAGTACTACTACAGCGACTTGTGGTAGTCCTCCAACTGTTAAGATCAGGACATCGAGTTAAGATCCGGTTCCGTTTCTCCAACTGTTTTCACTTCCTACTCCAGCAAACGTTTCGTGACATGCCATGATTAGATATTTAGACTGATACCATTGCCTCATGACTGGAGCTCCTTGGGTAGGAGTAGTTGGGTTCACAAGATCCGGCGAGATTGGAGGCATGTGTTTAGGTACGCACGCAACGTCGCGGAACAGTGGCCTGCATGCAAGCTTCCCGAAACGATTAGACCGTGGCTAGGAGGAGATGGACGGAAAAGGACGGTTGTAGTAGTAGTGGTAGTCCACACTAAGGTGGCGTTCGGATCCCCCTCTAAAACACCTTCTAAAGTTTATACCCCTCTAAAGTAAAAAGAATCTTACTATTTAAGGGTACTAAATAAAATTTAATTACAAAACCTTTCTGCAGACGGGCGTTATTTTTCGAGACGAATCTAACGAGCCTAATTAATCAATGATTTGACACAGTGATGCTACAGTAACCATCGTCTAATCGCCGCTTAATTACCCTCATTACGTTCGTCTCGCGAAATAGATGGGAGGTCCTGAATATAGTTTTGTAATTTGACTTTGTTTAGTACACATAAATCGTGCCGGCATTTTTGATGTGACTGCTACAGCACCCTCTAAAATGATCCGAACGGAGCCTAAGACTACTGGACGCCGGAAAAGGACATGCGCTGGTTTGGAGTTTTGGACCGTTCATCGAACCTTGGGCGCGGCGGGCTCTGCTCAAGTTTACCATGTCCGTACGGAAACGCTGCTCAATGCAAAGATGGCTTTGCCATCGCTAGAGACAGTCAATCAGCACCGTGACGGGAATAATTGTGTGTCACGTGTGTGACGCCGCCGCAAGATAACGAGAGCTTCTCTCCGGCCGCAAGATAACTCCACCACAAAGTTACTACTCTACTCCTGTTGATGTATCGACACTTACTTTTAGAGTAGAAAGACCCGTCTCAGTGTATTTTCAAAAGTGCCACATCATATTTAGAGTTTTCACATTATAAATTAAATGATCTCTCTCAATGCATTATTTCATCTCAACGGTTTCATAGGCATAGCATAATATTAAATTGTTGGGTACAATCAAAAAAGAAGCACACGAAGCCTAACCCCCGCATCATCTCGCTCGGAGGCGACCGAACCCTAGCCGCCACTCAACCCCGCCGCCACCAAATCGACGGCCACCGCCGCTGCCGACCGGTGGTCACGGCGGCGGCGGCGCCCCAAGGCAGCTGTTCGCAAGCACCCACCCCCCACCCACCCACCCCCCCGGCGTCCCCTCCTCCCTTTCATCCTCGAGCATGGTGATCGTACCACAGACTGCATCCTGCTGGAGGCAGAGCGTGATTGTGCTTAAACAAGCCAAAAGGCCTCGAGAGTGGATGATGTCCAAGCTTTGAACGTATTCCTAGGCGGGACCAACATCTTCGCCGTCAAAAACGTATTCCTAGGCGGCGAAATTTGCACAAACAACAATTTTGCAAGGAAACGCTGAGCATTCATCCCAGTGAAAGCTCCGCTCCAAAATTGGCGCATGCAACTCCAACTCCAAAGTTTTACATCAACTTTTCTTGAATCACTGCACAAGCAGGGTCGACTTGCTTATGGTAGAATGGAATGGACCAGACACGTAAATTCCTGACACCACAAGGGGGTTGCTACTTTGCGAGCTTGGAAACAAAATATCATCGGACTGATTCAGATTGCCTACATAGTGACTGGATACGTCACATCCATGCAGCCAGTTCCGTAGACCAGGAGAATCTCCCGCACCAGCCACACTGGGACGAGCCCAAAATAACACGGTCAATATGCTGACACGCACAGCGCAGACAGGCCAAGAAACTTTGCGCTCCAGTACTACTACAGCGACGTGTGGTATGATAAACGGAGGACATCAAGTTAAGATCCGGTTCCGTTTCTCCAACTGTTTACACTTCCAAGTAAACAGCAAACGTTTCGTGACATGGCTTGATTGAGTATTTGCCTTATGACTGGAGGTTCTGTGTTAACAAGATCAGGCAGGCGAGATTCGAGGCATGTGTTTAATTTGGTACGCATGCAACGTCTCGGAACAGTGGCCTGCATGCAAGCTTCCCGAAACGATTAGACCGAGGCTAGGAAGGAGATGGACGGAAAATGACGGTTGTACTACCACTAATAGTAGTCCACACTAGACTAGGGCCATGGTGCTCGCATGGATGGAGGGACATGCGCTCGTTCGGACCGTTCATCGAACCTTGGGCTCTGCTCAATTTCCACCATGTCCGTACGGAAACGCTGCTCAATGCAAAGATGGCTTTGCCATCGCTAGAGACAATCAATCAGCACCGTGCCGGGAATAATTGTGTGTCATGTGTGTGACGCCGCCGCTAACATATACTAACTCCATCCCAGAATATAAGCATTCTAAGTTTATTGAAAGTCAATCAGATTCAACTTTGACTAGCAATAGCTATGAAATAAAATATTTTAAATATGAAGAATTGCATATTAGGATAGTAAATTTCACGATGAATCTAACAACATCGACTATTTATAATGGAGTGCTATAAATATTTTGCTATTGATGGTCAAAGTTAAGAAAACTTGACTTTGGTCAAACTCTATAATGCTTATATTCTGGGACGGAGGGAGTACGAGACATTCTCTCCGGCCGCAAGATAACTCCACCGCAGAGTTACTTTTGGAGTAAACGAACAGTACTCTGCCAGAGCATGGCTCGAAGCTTCCTGTATCTTTTTCTCTCTTTTTATCTTTGCATGCAGGTAGGAGTAGTAACAAACTTTTATCTGCTGGCCTTTCAACACGTTGACGGTGGAGTGCAGTCGACGTCGGAAATCTGTTTGGGAGAAGGAGAGGAATTACGGCGGCGCAGAAACTTTTACCGCGCGGCATGGCCTTGCTGTGCGCGCCGAGCGCTCGTGGGAAAGCAAAGAATTTTTGGCTTCTGGAGCAGCAGCAGCTAGGGGTGGGAGGAGGTAGCTGGGAATTTGAGGCGCGACGCGAGGAAGGAGGAGGAGACAAGGGTCACATGGCATCTGCCTGATGCCTCGGGCGAGGTGGCCCCCGCACAAGCATGCGATTCAGGCCGCGGGGCCCCATGCCGGCGTGCGCCCATACCCATCTCTCTCGCCCGGCCGGCCGGTCCAGGCCCCCCACCATGCCTGAGTCCCTGACAGCGACGCCGTGCTTGTGAGAGTCGAATTTGTCAAAGGATGGCAGTATTTAAGTCTTACTACGAGGAGGAAGGCCGCCGCATCGAAATGATCCACCACGGGTTCCCAGAACTTATTCCTTGACGCATCTTGCTGAAATTAAGCAGCATCCGCAGAGCAGAACAGAAGCGGGGGACGGCGGCGGATTGTTTCCGTTCACCGCCGCACCCGATTTGGACGGTGGTTGGGCTGCAAACTCGATTGCGGGTCTCCAGTCTTTCTGTCTGGGGCCAGATGCAGAAGCCGGTCTAGTCCATTTGGACCTGGGGTGGCCCGGGTAATATATCACTATTGGGCCTAATGTTTGGACATCTGGTCTGGATTTTAGGATTGCATCGACCAGGCCCTGTTTGCATTCCAGCCCACGGAAAGTTGGGCCGTATTTACACTACCACACCACAGTACAGATCGAGCAATAAATCCGAAAATTATCGGATCACAGCCCAGTATCCATCATTCACATCATTTTGATCACTGCATTCCGCCTGCATCTCCTTCTGCCCACCCTCCGGATTGTTTCCTCCACCCGCGCAATTCGTCTCCCCTGCGTCGCTTTCAGTGTTGCATCATTGCAGAGCAGAGGAGCAAGCTTTTGCCCGCCGGCGCAGATGGATCGATGCCGCGGTGAGCGAAAAGGAAGGGAGTACGTGGACGTCTGCTGGATCAGTAGTAGTACATAGCACTCTGCGCATCGACGGGGGACGGCGACACGAAGGATGCAACAGTGTTGTCCTGAAGATGGTGATCTCCCACTGTTGTTGCTGTACATGATGAAGCATGCGGACTCGGGGAGTCTGGGTCCACGGAACTTCAGACTTGCTACTAAGCACGCGAAGAATAGTGCTGATCCGGCAGATAAGACCACTCAAATTAGTGTTCTTGCATGGGTTCAGTGTTCCATAATCAAGTGACAGTGTCAGGAGTACGTGGCGACCTAAGTTTTATGTGTGGAGTATGATCGGGTCCCTTCCGATCCGATCGAGCAGGTAGTGTGCAAGGTAACGTTTTATGTGTGGAATATGATCGGGTCCGTTCCGATCCGATCGAGCAAATAGTGCGTGGTTTGGGTGCCATGTTGGTTCACTGGTGTTAGTACTAGCTACTACCTCTGTCTAGAAATATAAACCTTTCTGGCTTTGACATCTGATCTTATTTCTGGATGGAGAGTGAGTAGATTAAGATCACGAAATGCAACCACGGTGAAAATAACAGCGGAGGAACATTATTTGCTACAGAGCACTGACTACGTACAACTGAACGGCAGCTGGTCTGAAGTTACTTGCAATCTGAACAACCAGTGATGCAGACAAACACACACCATACAGAGAGATACATCAGTCGCATGCCTTGCCATTATGTTACACCACCATGTACAAAGGGTTCGCTTTGTTGCCCAACGAAGTCGCTGCAGATCGGATCGACCGAAGTGGCCTCCTAATGCAGTGCTGTGAGGATGGTAGAGCTCTCCACCTGCAAACGAAGTGCATGAGGATTATTAATTGTGCTTCAGGGAAAAAAAAAGTTGAACTCTGACTAAACCAGCTTTTTACCTTGAAAGTTGCACCACAAATTTCCTCTTCATTTGCAGGAACAGCAGTGACCTTGTGCTTTGGGTTCTCATAGCACTTCAAGCCTCCGAGAGCGTTAGAGTAGAAGCACCCTGCAGCCACCAGCACCAGCACGACTTTAAAAATGTTCAAGGATAATATTTTCATCTCATCAAACGTTGTAGTTGTACTAGTAAGAAATCCGTCTTTCCAAACCGCTGAGCAGTGGTTGGCAACATTTTCAGATAACCTTTTTGTTATATATAGAAAATGGAAAAAGTTGCTCGATGATTGGCAAGTGGCAACAACACTGAAGTCAAGACATGACCTGGCATTGCTCAATGAGCTCCATTACCTTGTGGAAAAGGCGCAAGCGACTTGCCACATGATCCTTTAAGCATGTCAATGTCGTCAGAAAAGGCGACGCTGCCGTCAGCAGTTATCCCCCAGTAGAGCGGCACCTTGCCCTCGGGATCCTGAGACAACGAATGAATCCAATCACAACAAGAGGTTAGGCACTGGTTCCTTCAAAAAAAGAGATTGGGCACTGATGCAGTGTGTGCTGCAGCATGTCCAAAGCCTAGAGATGAACAAGCTACTGTAAGATACTTACAGATGCGACGAGCAGGGATGAGGTGGACTTGTCGAAGAGCACAAAGGCGTAGCTGCCTGTGAGCTGCGAGAGCATGAAGCTGGCCGGGTATGGCGCCCGGTCCCGCAGCGTCTTGTACGCTTCGATGACGAGGAGCACCTCGTTGGCGCCCTTGGACAGCCCGTACTGCTGGCTGAGCCGCCCCAGGTTGTCCAGCACCCCCTCGAACAGGCAGAAGATCTCGTCTTTGGCCGCGAAGGACCTGACCCAAAAACAGTTTTATGTTGTCAGTGATGAGCATCTTCTGGACAGCGCATACATCTCGATGTGCCGATTAAAGTACTACGTTCATTAACTATGAAAAATTGATGTATCATAAAAGTCTGAAAAATGGGATGCTGAATAGCATTGGCGTGTTTGGTGCCTAGCAGTTCAGAACTTCAGCTTCTTGAACTGCTACTGAAGAACAAGGTCCTTCGATGTTCAGAATGCATAATTAGGTGCACCGTCAATGCCTTAATGCCAAGCAAGATGCACCTAACAGTGAAAATTAGGATATGTCAGCCTGTCCTTCTCATAAAATGATGCTTAAACTTGTTCCAGAAAGTGCCGGGCAGGATGTCGTCGTGCAAATGAATGGAGTAAAGGACTCGAATTCCTTGGATGCTACTCCTTCAGTGAATCTGCCTTGTACTGTACTGAGAGGATAAGATCATAAGAGCACAAGACAATCAGGCCCCACAAATCATAGCCGCGAGAGACCATTTGGGCCACCTACTTTCAGCTTTACTTTCTTCAAATCCGTGGGCAGGAAAGCCGGATTACTAATTGACTACCACCAAGGGCACTCTCCAGTCACTAAGTGACTGTTTACCACAACGGCAGCTACAATTAAGGGGCCAATTAAACTTGCCCGATGCTGCCGTGAGGACGAAAACATATTTTTCATATACTAGTATATTCTCTCGAATGACAAGTGTTCATCGATGTTTCCATAGCCGCCTATCGTCGGAGAAAATGAGGCTGGTTTGTTTGTTGGTAAGTCAGTGGACGCCATCTCTCTGGAAGGTGGCGTGATGTGGACGCGCGAATTGCATTCTGTAGGGGTAAGACCTTTTTTCATAAGCAAACGCATAAGATATTTTAGTGTCCCCGTCAACATAAACATCGGTGTAACTTTCTTCCCAGTCTCTTCTTTATTGTCTAATCCACCAACAATTTGACGCGGGTAACCTTAGAAATCTGTCATTGACAGCAGCGGTGTACCATGGTTACAGTAGAGACCATCTAGATTTCTAGTACCATGGCAATAGCCAAGGATAATACACCTTGTTATAGTACTGGCGCCCGTTTGTTTTCCTACTGTAATTTCTGTGAGGAAACCTGACAGGCTGAACCTCCACCGCAAAATAAATCTCTGTTATTTCCTGACCAATTTCTGTGGCTAACATTTGTAAAGTCAGAACGATAAATCAAGGAGTTGTTGGTAGCTTGGTCCTACAGCTACAGGAATGGGTGAGATAAACTACACAATATTTAGTGCTCCTTATCTCTTTGGATATCGCCCAAAAAAAAGTTATGCCCAATTATTGACAGAATATGGCTGTCAACCGTCGTAGGTTCATAAAATTATTTTTTTTTTGGGTTATAAATCTGTTACCAACTGAATTTAGGTGCCACAGCGCCTGGTTCATGGCAGGTTTTGTGACCGTAAATTCTCAACGAGTAGTATTAGTTGGTCAGGAAATCATTGGTCCACAGATAACACTATGGACCAATGGACCGTCGATCATGGTTGAGACAGTGTTCCATTTCCCGACCTCGGATCGGCCAGGGCATGGTCGGGCAGAGCATCTCTAACAGTGGCGTGGCCTGCTGCTAGTGCGCTTGCTTTATGTAAAAGTCTTTCTCGCGAGAGGCCCAGGCTGCCACGTCCTCCCTCCGCCGTGGCCTCGTGCACCACCAGGATGCATAGCACGCCGGTGAGGGAGAGGGAGACGACACAAACGTGCGTGCTGAGATCATGTCACCGTTACCGATCAGACCTCACTGACTAAAGAACAAAACAGAGCAACTGACTCTGTTCATGAATCGATCCTCGGATCTAACGAAGATCCGGACAAAAATTGTAAGAGCACGGCCGGCTTTGAGTTGATCACTCACGCCGCACGGTAAAAAGAAACAAAAAAGAAGTATACCTCGGGCGGAGAAGGGCCTGGTTGGTGTGGGAGTAAGCGAGGGTGCCGTGGTCGCCGAGCTGCATCGACACGGCCGGCTGCGCGCTGCCGAGGAAGCGGTTGACGAGCTCCGACGCCCGCGTCTTGGGCGACGGCGTCCGGCTCCCCGCCGCCACCAGCTCCGCCGGCACCTCCACCACCGCGCCGCTGAACACCGCCAACATCTTCTTAATCCGCCTCGTTCACCTACTGACTATAGTAGTTAGCTAACAACACTGCTACTACGGGATCCTACTCCTAACTTCCTCTGCTGCTAATCAGAGTAGCATATATAAACACGCTCCTTGGATTTGGTGGATCCTCCCCTCACAACAAAAGGATGGAGGAGAAACGGAGCAAGGCGAGGCGGTTTATATAGCTGCAAAACCAAAGCCCAGCCCCCCGGCCGCTGTTTGTTGGTGAATGACGTGGACCCCATGCGGCATCCTGTGGAGTGCTAAAACTTTTGATGATCCGATTCCTTTTTTCCGTCTCGGTTAAGCTTAAACAAAGTCCTCGTGGGCGCGGGACGTGGCAGTGAGCCAGTGCCTGTCCTTTACCGCTACTATTAATCGTGTCGTGCCATCTAACCCAGCCTATGCGTACACCAGCTGTGTGAGCATATTTCACACGCGACGCTCAGACCTTTGCCCACGCTTCTCCGAAACAAAGGTCGGTCGTTTGAACCTTGTTGCTACCTGCCTTGCTGGTACAGCCATTTGGTCACAGAGAGCTAGCTGCGAGATGAGAAGAAACGGATGCGAAAGCTGTAGAATGATCTGTGTACATGGATAGGGGCTATCTATCTACTCCGACATTCCGATGTGGCGAGGAAAACGAATCGGAAGAGTCTGGACTCCGGAGAGCGGCCGGGAGGAGGACGACACAACGGCAACGCAAGCGATAGGCCATGCGCGCGGGTGCCAGAGAACGGCGAGGACGGTGACGGGTGCGTGCGTCGCGTGGGGTTCCTCGTGAACGACACGTCTCTTTCCCGTCCCACGCAGAGAGGCAGCGCAGCCACGCACACGCAGGGCCACCGGCAAGTTGGCCTTTTCCGGCAGATAATATTGCCGGCGAGCACACATGGCGCATCCGTATTGCCACGCATTTTCTTTCATTTTTGCCGCTGGGGAAATTGTTGCCACATATTTATTTTTGTGAATTTGCCGCATATTTTCGTGGATGATAGAAATGGTTAGTGATGAAAACGAACCGGACTGGATCATGTCTTCCTCATTTCCTAATCCATATTTTTCCACGGGACCTGCAGCATAGATGTGGATATGGATACAGATTGTTTTTCCGATATCGGAAATGGTAGAGAAGCAGAGCTGAATTGAGTTAGAGTCGGATTCCATTTTGTCGGATATTATGGTCACTAAATTAAGATTCTCACTAAATATAGTATTTGAGTTACTCCCTCTATCCAGAAATATATTGTACATTAGTTTTCTTTTAAGTCATTTTTTTTAACTTTGACCAACAATATATAAAAATCCGTAAAGATTGACAACATAAAATGCTTTTACTAGATTCATCGTGAAATAAACTTTTGTAATATTTATATATTATGGTGGGTGCAATCATGAATCCTTCGTTCCAACTGAGGCCATTTAATTACTTGTTACTTAAATCTTGTCCAAGTTGTTATCATCGAAAATAGAACCTTGAGTTGAGCGAGGTCCAGCACATTAATTCCTTTTCTTCCCTGCCTTGACTGCTTTCTCCTAGTTCGCACACTGTTTACCTCCACTACACTACACTCACCCTACAAGCATTCCCAAATGGTTCGATGCTGTCACGTCGTTAACACGCCTGCATGCCACTAAGAACGGATCCACTCTATTTTTTTCTTCTGAAGTAAAGATACACTCTAACTAGATTCTACTTCATTTCCATTTGGTGACAATGACTGTGCATCCCCTGTTAAATAATCAATGCAAGCCACACTAAAAAGTTTGGCTGACGGAAATAATCCCACACCACACGCTGATTTACAAAAATCAGTGGACAGAATCAACGGCCCCGGTGCAGCGAGAATGACTGACGTAGAAATCCAAGTTCCTCCCGTCCATTGGACACTCTTTTCCCCCAATTTAATATAATGCTTCTGTGTCACAAAAAAGGACTCGCACTAAGACGTGCAATGTCTCGATCACGTTGGCTGCACGTAGCTATGTGTTTGTGTGCACAAGATATAAAATCGTAGCAATATGTATTTCTGAATGTAGATAAAAATTCTTAACCACCGTCAGCAGGGAATCAGGATCCAGCACCACGTCGCTTTTTGGTACACTGACGAAGAAACAGCCGGATAGAATCAGATATATGTCACTGTTAAAAAAAAAACTCGACCTGCCGGGGGAAGACCGCCCCCAACGGCATTTAATTAAGGAGAACAACCTCTCACGCAGGTCGAGAAAACCCCCGAACCCCCTCCCCGATCTTACACAGGGACTCAGCTGGCCGTTGTGAGCTCCGGCGCGAGTCTTTACCATGTGCTTTGACCCGGGGAGGACGAGGGGATTTTTTTACTCTGCACTGCAGCGTGGCATATCTCAGCCACCGGTGCTACAGTGCGCGCGCGCAGCACTGTAGCAAGCTACAGTACCACGCGCGCAGGTGCCGCAGCGGGGGATCGAACCCCGGTCGACAGGGCAGCGCCCCGGAGCCCTCTGGCTCTGACCAGCCGGGTTGCCCCCGCGTTGGCGATATATGTCACTGTTAGGTGCCCACAACGACAAACGATCGAGTTTATTAATCAAAAGTGAGCACAATTATTTCCAGTCCACAAGAAAATAAAAAAGGCTCCACAATTTTGACCTCTGTATTATAGATTGGCAGTTATCATTCTTCCATCACGTACACCTTAATGGTCCTGAATCACATTATCTTTTAAAAAAATCGAAATGACATTTCTGCAAGTTTTGACTATATTATCGCTTCTATATTTTACAATGATTCTCGAGTGAGCATTTGGTTATTCAGACGTGTACTGAACAAACTGATCAAAGTATTTATATGAAGAAATCAATGGGCGCCCACAGAACAGGATAAGACTGTGACTTGTGGGCGATATTTTTTTGCTAGACTTGTGGACTGCAGGGAGAATCTGGCCCATGTGATCCAGTGCCGTTCTGGATTCTCTTTAGCTAATCCTAATTGTGTTCGTGGAGCTCATCAGTGATACAGATACACGGCAGAGGAATCAAACAGACGAAGACCTGTCACCTTTAATTGCTGGCGGGTTATACTAGCATGATCGAGGTCCTTTTCTCAGTTGGATTTAACTGCGTGTCTGAACCCAAAAAAAAAAAAAATAAAAAAAAAAATGGAAAGGCAGGAGCAACTTGGCGGGCACACCTTTAATTAGTAGTGTTATATAATGACATAATTCTTTGAAAAAAAGAGAGAAAATATTGACACACCGGCACTCTCGTTAATTTCGACATGATTTATTCATCGTCAGATATTACAGCCTGCAACCGTCAAAAATATCACAGCTTGCTGTTACATACAATCTGGACCACCGAATGCGAAAATTATATGAATTTCTTAATCATATTGCGTTGCATGTGTGCTTGCTGCTCTGACGAAGCATCTTATATGTGAGAATCGTGGAGTAGCTGTGCAGGAATTCTATGTGCCCCCGCAGTTTGCCGCCAAGAGTCCAGAAACCAGACGGTTTCTTCTCTAGCCGAAGTCCATGATGATTCTTCCAAGGCGCTGGTATACAGGTTGATTCCTTACCGTACTTCTTTAGTTCGCGCCAGCCTTACTATTTTTTAGTAGTTCATGTTTGCTGGTATGCAATCATGTATACTTTTTTGTGAAGCTTCACCAGGCTAGTTAGCATCAGCTGGGTAGGCTAGTTAGCTCCCTCAACTGCAGCTCGCGCGCGGTCGACACAGCGGTTGATGGAGAGACAGCAGATGACGACGACAAAGACGATGGTCAGCACGGTGAAGGCGGCGAGATTGACCAGAACAACGTTCTCGCTGCCGTCCTGCATGCCATTGGCCACGGCCCACTCATGCACCTCACTTCTCCAATCTCCACCCCATGTCGGCGCGCGCCTCAATCTGCGACGGAAGTGATGGAAGAAGAGGGACAGTCGAGTGAGTGAGCAGCGCAAGGTTTGAGCAGGGGCTGATCATGAACCGACTGCTCGGAGACTTGTATAGGCCTGCCGCGCGTGCGGCTGGGTCGTCGCATGCTTAACGACCAACACCGCACTTGAAGAGACAGAGAGCCAGAGGAGTCACTGTTCCTTCTAATTCGTCAGGTTCCCACACGGAATGTATTCTACCCGGTTTCTCTGAAAAGTTTGAACTCATCTGGGATTGTTGGATTGAAACCAACAAAAAGTATGGGTACAAGTGGCGCCTGTTTGCAGCATGTGAACGAGTTAAATGAGTAGAAGTGCATTTCAATAGAATGCCGAGATGACACACAGTCTATGGTGCATCTTTTGGTGACCAGCTCGGCAGCGCTCACAGCCTTCCCCTCCGCACCCAAATCCATGTAGAACACTAGACTAGACCCACGAAGAAGGCGTAGAAGAGCCCGAGCCCGACGGCCTGCCACAGGAAAATCTCGGCGCTGATCGTAGCTGTAGAACAGCCCGGACGCCGCGACGAGGTAGCAGAAGACGTCCCGCTCCAAGGACGCGGGCGGGACCGCGAACGGTGCGGCGACGAGCGCGACGGCCCCCACGACAAACACGGAGACGAACGCGCCAGCGGAGAGGATCGCCGCGATCCCGCGCGCGGCATCCCGTCGGGCCGCCCAGCGCGGCGGCGGAGGCGAACGCGTCGGGCGCGCCGTTCCCGAGCGCGAGGTGCGTGACGGCCTGACGGCGGATGCACGGGGAGAGGCGGAGCCGGGCGGCGAGGCGGGAGACGGCGGGCGCGAAGTGCGCCCCCGAGGCGGCGGTGAGGAGGCGAAAGCGGAGGGCGAGGAGCGGGAGGGAGAGGCCGGTTTGACTGAGAGCGAAGTGGGTCGTCCCGTTGTGGCCCAAGGCGCATGTTTTATGGCCTGAAAATGGGCCTGCGCCGGGGCCGTGGTTACAGCCCAATGGATGAATCACGTTGGTAGTAGAAAGAGATGCACCGTGTTTTTTTTTTTGTGAGCCGAGAGATGCACCGTGCTGCTCGGTGAAGCTAGAAAGAAGATGCTGCCATGGTGCTTCCTCCGCATCAGGAAAACGGAGATGGTGCCATCATACTTTAGCATTGTGCCTTAAGCGTACAGAGACCGGTCCTACCCTCCTGTCAAATATACCAACCCGATGGATGCGCAGACTTCTGCCCATCCAAAGCCACTGCACAAAAACAACCAAGACAGGTGATCGCTACCAGAATTCGGTATCTGCATTCTACGGTAAATGCATAAATGGCACCATGGGATGTATCCACGGTATGGTTTCAAAAGAAGTGAAATATGCGGAAGGAGCGTGACGGCGGCCATGGACGGGATGTTATGTTATTGAGTATTGACTTATTCGAGTCATGGTTGACGAGGCCAAACAGTGGCTGATGATGCAAGTATGAAAGGACGCCACTGGGATTAGCTGAGCCACTTATACTGTTCAAATATCTCGACAATGTGGGATCGATCGTTTGGCTTACGCGTTGAAAGGTATTCCTGGTCCATTATTTATTGAGTCGTTTGAATAAAAAGGAAACTTCCTGACAGTGTCGGGCAATTAAGGAATGGAATAGACAACCAGTGGATATTTCAAGAGGTATTTGGAAGCCTTGGCTTGCGTGGTGATCAAAGTCGTGGAAGGGTTATGAAATGAAACAGGCAACACCAAACTGCACATCTCTTCTCTGTCCCCTTTCTGTTCTTCTTCTCTATTGTATAGTACAAGGATTTATCCGGCTCAGGATCACTTCATCCTGTCACCGGTCGTCAGTACACGTACCTATCTCCTCTTCCAGCAGACCGGCTGCTGCTTACGGCGCTGGCGCAGCTCTCAGCTCATCCTTATTTTCCCTCTGATAATTTTGCTGCTCTATTGTGCTGAGACGATTATGGCTCAGGCGACGGTAAGTCTCTTTCTCCACCCGATTTTCGTTCTGTTGGTTCATTGTTTGATTACTCTATTCTCCTTTTATCTCACTGCTGAACGTTTTCATCATCTTGTTATTGAATTTGTATTCACATGATCTTGACTCGCATTTTGTTGAATTGTCAAATCAGGATCTTATACACCACATGGCACCCAAAGGCAGGAGGGGTCTATTTTAAGTTTTTCAGTGGGTTCATATGACATAAAAAATTCCATCGGTATTTCCCTTCCTGGGTCCTGGCAAGGAAAGTGGCTGAATAAGCAATGACTGACTAATTCCTCTATCCCATTAATCGAGTATAACTCGTACTATACAAAGTCAATCTCAGCCTCCTTTTCTTAATTTGATCCTACTAACAAGCAGGTTCATTTTCTCGCAACGTGGGGTCAAGAACACAAATGATTTTCCTTTCTGCTCATGGAATCATTTTGCTGACTTTTTGTTCGGTTAGCTTGCCGCCTTTCTGTGCTTCAGATAGCTGGCTTCTTCCAAACAAGCCGCTTACCTTTGGCAGCAAGCTCATCTCCGATGATGGCACTTTTGCCTTGGGCTTCTTCTCCCCTGCCAACTCCACCAAAAAACACTATTATCTAGGTATATGGTACAACAACATTCCCAAGGATAATGTCGTGTGGGTTGCCAATCGTGCCACTCCAATCACTGATCCTTCATCTGCAACACTTGCCCTCACAAATGGATCCAATCTGGTTGTGTCTAACACTAATGGCCCCATGCTTTGGATGGCAAACATCGATGCTACAAGAAACTTATCAGAGACCGCCAGTGGAGAAGCCACACTTGACAACAGTGGAAATTTTATCCTTCGAACATCGAACGGCGTCATCCTGTGGCAAAGTTTCGATTACCCGACCGACACTCTTCTTCTCCCTGGCATGAACCTTAGGCTCACCCACAAGAGTCATGCACTACAACGGCTTATTTCTTGGAAGGATCCCCAAGACCCATCACCAGGCACCTTCACCTTCGGTGCAGATCCTAAAGAGTTTCTGCAACGCTTTATTTGGAATGGCTCAAGACCATACTGGCGAAGCCCAGTATATAATAACTACGCAGTAGCTGGGTCATATATTGATATGATCAACTCCACTATCTACATGTCAATACGTCGTATTGATGATGAAATCTTTGTGTCATTTGGCATCACAGGTGGCCCCTCAACTGTAAAAATCAAAATGGACTACTCAGGAAAGCTTAAGTTCCAGGTTTGGAACAATAGCAACATACCGGAGTGGAATGTATTGCAAACGGCGCCAAACAATGAGTGCAGTACATATGGGTATTGTGGTGCATTTGGTTATTGTGACAGAACAGAGCCTATTGCGACATGCAAGTGTCTCAATGGTTTCGAGCCAATAGATAACAAAGACAGGTCCTACGGCAATTTTTCAGGGGGATGCCACCGGAAGGATGCACTAAGATGAAAACAGTTTCTTAACTTTGTCCGATATGAAGATTCCCGACATGTTCTTGTATGTCAAGAACAAAAGTTTCGATGAATGCAGAGCAGAATGCACTAGCAACTGCTCCTGCACCGCGTATGCTTATGCCAATATGAGCACCAAGGCTGTCAATGGGGATGATACAAGGTGCCTGTTATGGATGGGAGATTTGATTGACACAGAGAAGCACATTGGACTAGGGGAAAATATCTACATTCGGGTTAACAAATTAATAAGTGGTATAGTTCATGTCTACTTTTTCTCTGATTGCTTATGTTTTTTTGGTTCATTTTTTCTTGTCTGGAAAGGATCCATTTGCATCCCCTTATTTCTTCATATAATAACAGAGCACGAATAAGATACAAATAATTAGTACAAAGAGTAGGATTCAGAATTGATAATACCTTTTTCATGTTATTTGCAAGTAATGTATGAGTTCAAAGAAGAGACTGTCCCCCTAAAGGTTCTCTCGCTGACCATATACAGTCTGCTTAAAAACTACAAATTTACTTAAGATGTCTTAGCTTGTTTAATCATAGGTGAATACAATGATAAGTTTGTTGATTGCCCATTCTAATAAAATGTCGCAGTTTGATAGCTGTTCACACCAATTTCACATTTCGAGGAGGCAGCAAAATCGCAACTTGTTGCGATTTTCAAGGCTAAACTACATTTTTAATATATCTATTATATTAATCCTTTACTTCGTCTCTTCTTCGCGATTTGTCATTTTTCATGCCTTCAAAAGTTGGGATTAAAAGTTTATATCGTCGACATTTATGGAATTTAATTTCTGGAATTTTCAATTTTTAGAATATGTTCCCTGGGTATATGAGGAATTTCTTATTCAATCGTAACACAACTGCACGAAGTTTCCATGCTCAGGGTCAGAAAAACCAAACCATGTGAGAGTGTAAAGCATGATATCATATGCCGACTCACACAATTTTATATTTTTTCGTTTAGAAGTTGTTGATTTGTGATTAATGTTTGTGAATGGTTACGCTAAACCATCCTCTATTGTCTCATATAATTTTAAGAAAGAAACCTACCACTCTATAAGTAGAATTGTGACAAGCTCATCAAAAAACATGTTCATAAGTTCTCCAAAATTCTAACAGATAGACGATATGGTGAACAACCTGCATATAAATTTTCAAGTTCAATCTCATATTCACCGGTTGGACCGCATAATCAGCATGAATATGACATATATTACTCTGCAAGCGATAAGTTGTTTACTGATAGCTTGTGTCTGAAATCTTGAGATCCAATCCACCTTGAAGTATAGTATTTACAATCTTAAATATAAGCAACTTCATGTGTTGGTTTAAATCAGTATATATGATAAGAGGAAGATAGGATAGATGCAGTATATGCTTATAGTACCAAATTACTTGTAATTTGTAAATGGGGAAATAAAATTTGAGGTAGTTTTCAATGTACAATCATATGCAGAGAACTCCTGAGAAATATGTGGTTTCTCTCATTGTGGATAAATTTCTTAAATCATGATACCTTTCATGGTTAATTTTGCAGATAAAAAGAGAAGAAACAACATATTGAAAATCACATTGCCCGTTGTATCAAGTTTGCTCATACTCATATGCATGTGGCTCGTTTGGATCTGCAACTGTCAAGGTAGACATAAGTTCATTATTTTCTTTCCATAACCCCTAGGAATGTTTGCATAGTTCACTTCCCAAAGATTCATTTTCAGTATATGTTCTGATTTTTCTTGTCAAATTTCCATAACCCCTAGGAATGTTTGCATAGTTCACTCCACTATTTTCTTTCCATAAGTTCACTATTTTCTATTGCCATCAGCCAAGAAAACTTGGAAGAAGTTAATATTCGGAGCTTTGAGCATTTCTCGTGAACTTGGGGATGGAAACTTCCCTTTTTTTAGCTACCGGAAAATCGTACTTGCGACAGACAATTTTTCTAGCTCCAACATGCTTGGACATGGAGGTTTTGGCACTGTCTACAAGGTATCAAAAATTCTTCTTACAGTAGAAAATCATTCTGTTCCTCTTTGATATTGTCTAAGAACAAGTATGTGATTCTGCAGGGAACTCTAGATTGTGATCAAAACATTGCTGTCAAAAGGCTTAGTAAGAATTCTGGACAGGGGGTATCGGAGTTCAGGAATGAAATAATTCTCATTGCAAAGTTGCAGCATAGAAACCTAGTAAAACTTCTTGGTTTCTGTGTCCATGGAGATGAGAAACTATTAATATACGAATACTTACCAAATAAAAGTCTGGATGCCTTCCTTTTCAGTATGTTCTGATTTTTCTTGTCAAATTTCGGTAATGAATAAAATAATCAAGCATGACTGAAGGTATACCCCCATTTTTGCTATTGCCTACAGATTCCACAAGGAAAAGATTATTGGGTTGGTCAATAAGATTCAATATAATCATAGGGATAGCAAGGGGACTTCTTTATCTTCATCAAGATTCAAGGCTGAAGATAATTCACAGAGATCTCAAAGCAAGTAACATACTATTAGACGAAGAAATGAGCCCCAAGATATCTGATTTTGGTATGGCTAGAATATTTGATGGAAGCCAAAAGCAAGGAAACACCAATCGCGTAGTCGGCACATAGTGAGTTGATATGAGACATGCATGAGTTTTACACTATTATTATTCTAAAACTTGACCCAAGAGTTGTGTTTTTATTAATCACATTTTGTTTCATGTAGTGGTTACATGTCACCTGAATATGCTCTGGAAGGTGTGTTTTCTGTCAAGTCTGATGTGTATAGCTTTGGAGTTTTAATTCTAGAGATTGTGAGTGGTTCAAAGATAAGTTCTGTCCACGTATCAGAAGATTTGCCCAACCTTATAGCCTTTGTAAGTACTATGAAATACTCATATCACAACAACTTATATTGTAATAATATATTGATGGGGATATGCATGATGGACGCAGGCATGGAGTTTATGGAATGATGGGTACACAAAGAATTTTGTTGACTCATCAATTGTGGAGAGTTGTTCACTTGATCAAGCTTCACAATGTATCCATATTGGACTCTTGTGTGTTCAAGACAATCCAAATGCTCGTCCACTCATGTCATCGGTCGTGTCAATTCTAGAGAATGGATGTACATCACTTCCACCTCCAAAACAGCCTATATATTTTGCAGAAAGGAACTATGGAACTTATGAAGTAGCAGAAACTATTGTGAATTCCTCATATACTATTACAGTGTTGGAGGGACGCTAGAAGTCTATCACTGCAACCGCCAATTTGTAATGTTGAACTATGAAAAGTACATTGGCTAGAACGAATTTGTACTAATATAAGACAGAAAAGGTTTTGAGAGGAAGTAGAAAAAAGAATATGAGGGTTTTTTTTTGGCCTGAACGAAGGAATGGAACCAAGTGAATCGTCTCCAATTAGTTTTCAAGCCAGATGATGTAAAATAGGCTTTGTAAGCCTGAGTTTAGTAATGTGCCCACGGATTGATGAGCCTTGGGCCAACGCTGACAACAGTTTGGGACATCCATGAATCACCTGGAAGAAAGGTGAGATCATTTTTTTTTGGGGGTGGTGGTTGGGGGGGGGGGGGGGGGGTAAAAATAATAGATGAGATCATGTATCAACTTCTTAGCACAAACAGTTCAATACACAATGACTGTGAGGGCTAGAATACTTATGAAAGCGAGGAGCAGTTCATCCAGGAAGAGATGTTCACTACCACAGAAAAGGCTTTTAGCGACATGCTATGTCTCTTAAAAACGTGTCACTATAGAGGTCATTTAGCGATGTCTTCTAAAAACATGTCACTAATACCTTATTGGGAACCCTAATCGAGGCACTTATAATGACAGGAAAAAACCCGTCACTAATAATATGGCTCTAATCTGTGGTTGTGGTTGCCACGGGCACAAGCAATGAACTGCCTTGTAATCGTGTTTCTCATCGAGAGAACTTGTGCTACGTGAAAAACAGCAGCGCACCAGCGGCCATGTCGTTTGCCTTGCATACAACAAGAAACCTCTTGTAATTCCGTACCCTCTTAGTCTTTGATATATATCTGCCCCACCATCATGCAAGACTTGATTCCATCACAAGCCAACAATCAACGATAAGAAGTTCCATATGTGGTGTATAATAGTGCCCGGTGTTACCAGGGATCTATGAAATAAAATTTCAGATTTTCCTTGTACATTCATGACCATGATAGATGTGAGGTTACTCTGATTGTGTCTCAAGTTCTTCTATCATGATACCTTTGATTTGTTAGTTAATTTTGGGCAGATCAAAAGAGAAGGAACAAAATACTGAAAATTGCGTTGCAAGGTGCAAGTTTGCTCATCCTCTTATGCATATGGCTTGTTTGGAACTGCAGCCAAGATATAGAATATACGTATTAGAAGTCAATATCCGAAGCTTGGACCACTTGTCATGAACTTTTTTTTTAGGGGGGGGGGGTGGGATGGGGACTTCCCAGTTTTTAGTCATCGGGAAATTGTACTTGCAACAAATAATTTTTGTAGCTCCAATGGTTGGACATGAAGGTTTTGGAAATGTCTATGAGGTATCAAGAATCCTTACAGGAAAATTATAATGTTTCTCTGTCTGATGTACTAAGAAGAAGTGTGTGATTATGTAGCTAGGGAGCTTCAGCTTGTGGTAAAGAAACTACTATAGAAAGTATATTAAGCATAGGGGCACATGCCCCCCACCGCTCCTCCTCCTCGTTGTACTTGAACAAAAATCTGTATATAATCAGCTAATGTTTCGCGCAGTGGTTATGTGCCAATTGAATATGCTCTCGAAGGTATGTTCTATGCCAAGTGCGCATGCCGTATAGCTTTGAAGTTCTAATTTTAGAGATTGTGAGTGGTTCAAAGATAAGTTCTATCCACATGTCAGAAGATTTCCCCAACCTTATAGCCTTTGTAAGTACTATAAAATGCGCGTATCAGTGTAATTTTCTGTAAGGCAGAAGTCTATTTTACTACCCTCAAGTATTCATGTTGTTCACTTAACCTCCTAAACTAATTTTTAGTCTAATTTACTCCCCCGAACTATCTAGATTGGTTCAATTCACCCCCTACTGAAATTTTTCTTTTTTTGTTTCTCTTTGTATGGGTTATATTTGAAACTCAGTCTATGCTAGAAAAATTGTTCCAGACTTTTTCATAAATATTTTCTTGCATTATTCTATCTCATATGTCGAATTTGTATTGCACACTTTCCACATACAAAAAAGTTTTAAAAAATTCTTTAAACATTCTTCTAACATAAGGTATGTTTTAGTCTGTAATCTCACAAAAATTTACGCTCAAACATGATGTGTGCCCAGAGATACAAAAAAAAAAAAATTTACAAGGGAGTGAATTGAACCAATCTAAATAGTTTGAGGGAGTAAAGTAAACCAAAAATTAGTTTAGGGGGTTAAGTGAACTACATGAATACTTAAGGGTAGTAAAATGGACTTTTGCCTTTCTGTAATTATGTATCGTGATGGGGATAAGACATGACCGACGCATGCACCGAGCTCAGGAAGGTTGGGAACATAAAACATTGTTGACTCATCAATTGTGAGGAGAGTGTTCACTCGATGTATTTTCATAATGTATCTAGATTGGACTCTTGCGTGTTAAGACAATAAAAATGCTCGTCCACTCATGCCATTGGTTGTGTCAATTCTGGAGAATGGATGTAAATCACTTCCACCTGAAAAAACCTATATATTTTACAAAAAGGAACTATGGAACTTAGAATTTTTTTATTATTTAAACCTTTTATTATTAATATTTTAATGACAGACCGTCTGGAATTTTATTTCCAGATTCTAGACCGTTTTGTCGCGCCATTCTGAACGCCGCGGCACCCCACAGAGTCGCGCCATTCGGACCGGCGCGACAGTGTGCCACGTCGGCGTTGACGGACACGTCGGACGAAGCTGACCGGAGGTCGACCGCGGCCGCGCCGATTGGTTGGGCGCGGGAAAGGCTTTTGTCGTGCCCATCGGATGGGCGCGACTTGGTCTATGTCGCGCCAGTTCATTTGGCGCGACCCGTGCGTATTAAAGCACCGCGTCCGGCCTTCGTTCATTTCTTCTTCCTCTCCTCTTTTCTCTCCATCGTCGACCACCGCCCGCCTCTGTCGTCGCCCCCTTCGTATCCGGCGACTACACCATATTGCACCCGGGTCTTTGTGTGGAAAGGTCGTCCCCCAAGGTTGCTCTCTTGTTCTGTCCAATTAGAATATCTTGTTTCGTTGTCATTGGAAATCATTAATGTTGTTCGGGTTAGAGACTTAGAGCTAGGAATTAAAATGTATTTATTTTGATTGATGATGAGGTGTTATGAACGATCGGATGGTAAGTATCGATGTAGGGCAACGTTATAGGTACCTAATAATATGCATAGAATTTTGTATGGTGTTATGTAAGTAATTAGGTGAAGATAATTTTGTGAAAATACGATATACAGTAGTTTGAGGTTTGTATATGTTTTCTTTGTATGAAGGATGACGTACCCCCGTGATAAGTATGGTTGCCGAATAAAGATTGAGTATCCTCGTTTGGGGTCGGTAGATGCACCTGTCCCTTCGGCCCTTCCGGTGCCGAAGTGCGAGTGTGGTGAGACGGCGGTAGTGAAGCAATCTAGGCATCGGGAGACTGCAGCACGTGCGTTCTACCATTGCCCACTAAGTCGTGTAAGTCTATTCAATGTATTATAATTGTATGATATTTTCATTAGTGCCAGTAATAATGAAGATGATGTGTTTGTGTCTTCTGTAGTGTGCCTTCTTGCAATGGATCGATGGGCAGGAAATGTATGACCCTCGGATCCTGTTGTTTTCTTATAAGCGTAAATCATACCGGTATGAAGATTTTGAGCGTTGGGTGCCGTCGCCTCCGAACCCACCCCCCATGACGGAGGTTGAGATATTGAGGCTGCAAAGGGAAGGGTGCGCAATCCCCCACTGTGTCATTGTGGGTACCGTTCGGAGCTTGAGATGCCTCCTGTCGGGTTGGATTACACTCCTTTTTTTCGGTGTGCCTTGATTGGTAGCGTAAGTGTGGTGCAATTAAATTGTTAATTCGGAAAAGTGTTGATGGTTATTACATATTTATTATATGGTTTCATAAATGCAGACGGGATGGCGTTTGTGTGACTTCCAAGAGTACATCTACGGGCCGAAGTCGCATTGGCCTGTTAACGTGGATTTGGATGAACTGCTGCTATAGTACATAAATTGCAAGGAACCATTCGCACTCCCGTGCGATAGGTATCCTCCTATCCTTTGTCCATGTGGTGTGCCGGCCCGGGCGGGCATTGTGCCATCGGAGTTGGGTGATGGATATTTCTGTGGCAACACAGTTGGCGAGGATGGATGGGTGAGTAATGTTGAAACGAAATTCAACTTGTTACACACTGCATTTGTCCAAAATAGTGAGTAAAGGCAATTAGTTGGCTTTGTTTTTATTGCAGCATACTAGGAGGTGTGACTGGGAGACATTTACGGGCCGGTCACAGTTTCTTGATAAGGTTAGGAGGACGGTGCCACCGTGGGACAAGCGGCTTTTGCAGGAGACTAGGAGTACAATTCGGAGGAGACATGGGATTGTAATACCTCCTCACTGGATTATTTCGAATATTGAGGATGAGTTGAACACAGGTTTTGAGGGTGCATTGTTGCATTGGAGAAAGAACAAAGATAAGTATCCTTCACGTGAAGATTGGGAAGCTTTGTCGGAAAGTATGAGGGAGTGCCGCCACGAGCTGCGCCTCGTACAGTGGAACACCAGTGTCGAGCTGATGGATTGGTGCAACAAAAAGTTGAAGGAGCTTGCTGACCCTATGATTAAGAAGAGAGACGGAAGAAGAAGGCTGAGGAGCAGAGGAGGCAGGAAGAGGCATACAAACAAGCTCAATTGCGTAACCCCCATTCAATGGAGAGTTTTTTTGCAAGAATAGCCGAGAACAAGCGGAAGCAGCGTGAGGATGAAGCAAGGGCCGCAATGATGGCTAGTACTAGTAGGTTCGGTATTGTGGACGAAGGTAGTAGCAGTCCAACAGCAGCAACTGAGGCCAACGCGGCGAAAGTTGGAGAAGGTAATAAATTTTGTTGAACTTATGCATAACTGTTGGTAACTACGACAAATTTCTGAGCTATTATGTGCGTGCATGTGGGTGTTTGCAGCGATGGCAGCGGATGAACCGGAAGAGGAAGTGGACGGATATTGCCTGCCACGTTGCAAGTATTTTGCCATGTGCGACGACCCCCCTCCTATGTGCTGGTGCGGTGATCCTTGTATGGTGCGAAGATCGGGCCTATTCAAGGCCCTGTGGCAGCGGCGATGGGTGTGCGCAAACGAGGAGCATGATCGGTCTCCAAATAGTGATTCGGTTTGTCATTATGATGAGTTTGAAACGAACCTTTGGTTTGTTTAATTATCTCACAATATTAAATATGTGCGCAGATTGGGACTCCATTGTGCGACTTCAGGCAGTGGATTGACACGCAGCGATCAGACGAGGCTTTGGAGTACATTTCTAGTTGGAAGACTGCTAAGGCAAGAGAGAGGGAGTTAGCTGCACGAAAGATTGTGGAGCATCAGAAACGTGAGGAAGAGGAGCGTCGTGTTGAGGCGGAACGTAAGAAAGAAAAGGAGAAGCGTGAGCAAGAGAGGGAAAGAAAAAGGGAGAGAGCCCGTCGTGCTAAGGCGCGGTTGAGGCAGGTGGCCCTGACTTGCTGAGGAAGGGGAAGTGGCCTCGCTGTACCCAGTAATTCATAGGGAATTACTTGTGTTGTTAGTTATGTAAGCGAAGTGGCCATTGGAATTACAAGTAGTTGTGGTGTTATTTTGCAATATTACCGTAGTCCGTGTCGAACAATGCTTTTTTATTGGTTAATAACTCCCTCAGATAATGTTAATTGTATTTGTGACATATATTTGGTATTATGTTTGGTTACATGGGCTGTTGCTTTTGTTTGGTGGTGCTGAATGATTTAATTCCCTTTTGCCATAGGACCGATCCGACTGGGCCGATCAAAATTATTGTGCATGGGGCCGATAAATAATCGCTCCTTCCGTGCCATGGGACTGAGTTAATATTACACATTAGTCAATACTCGCTTTGCTTTAGGCAGGACATGGACAATTATTGGATCGGCCAGGGGACTGAGTTAATTATTGATCGGCCCCATGCACAACTATCTACAGGACGACACAGTGATGTTTGCTTTAGGCAGGAGGATGCAATGATGCATTGATCGATCCCGTGCCGTGCCTTACCTTTCATTGGCCCCGACATGTTTCGTCAATCATGCATGATTAGTGGGGAAAATAGTTAACGACTGTTGCACAAAAATTATTGGCGACAATTGTTACTCACACGTATGACAGGAGAACACTTAATTTCATGGGGATGGTTGGTAACACAATTGGTTTTCATTACAGTAGCATCGCACTCATAAACTGGTTACAACAAACACACATATTGTCGAATGCGAATAAACCGATAACATAAAGTACAACAATTATTCAACTGGGACATGGTAATATGAGGTACGGAAACTGTTGACACCGAATTTTGGCCTAGGGCCCATTTTCAGTGAATAGCAGGATTTGCGCCGGGTTGAAAAGTTTGTGTACGAAGATGGTAGCCTACAGGCGGTCATGAAGATGGAGAAAATCATGAAGACGCGCGCGTGTGGGATTGTGTCCTTTTTTATTTTTCTAGATTTAGAAAAAACTTGGCCTGATCGTGGGCGAGTCGGACTCTTGCCTCGGGTGTATAAATATAAACCCAGGTGCTTGTAAAAAAAATAATACAATCAATACAATCAACTTTTCGGCGCATCGCCACAATTTCTCGACGAGATCTCCGTCGACATCGGCGTCCATCGGGGCTCCGGTTTCGACCTGGATTTTGTCAGGTAAGCGCATCGATCTAGTTATGTCGACTTGTCCATGATTAAGATTGATGTGGCTGCTAGTTATCCGGTAATTTAGATCAATCTAGGGTTTACATTACGCATCGACTGCATGGAATTGTTTAAGACCTGGTCCAGTTCTTTGTTACGGTTAGTCGACTTGTCCTAGCCGCGACCTTGTTTGCCGATTGTTGATGTCGATTTCTGTTTGATCTAGTTACTCGAGTCACGGTTAAGGTATTTGGTCGGCTAGATCTGTCCTTGGTGATTGGGTAGGCAGTTTGACTTGTCCTGTCTGCTTCGCTTAGTTGACGTGTCCTCGGCGAAACAGTTGCTAAGGGTTAGATCTAGTTTACTGAGTACCTGGGACTGGTAGTTGCCGATTATACTTGTACCTGCTGATCGTGTAGAGCAGTTTGACGTGTCCTGTTCTACTTCACTTAGTTGACGTGTCCTCGGTGAAGCGATTGTCAGATTATGGGTATAACTAGTGGTTACTAGTTTAATCGTTCTTTCGGGGTGTTTAGCCGATTGTTTACCACGTTCAGATCTATGCTTACATGCCTTTAATTTTCTTTTGTTCTTGTTCAAGTATAAATCTGAACCTTCTTTCGTCGATGTCGATTTACGCTACAATAGTGCTTGCCGATAGATGTTGCCGATTGCATGCTTTGCCGATTGTCGATTTTGATGCATGCCTTGCTTTATTTATCGCGCGAGTATTTATTGTTGCGACATGTCGATTCGTTTCTAGCCGTCAGCCGAACGCTTGTTTTATTATCTTTTATTCACTAACATCGGTTGCGGTTACGCATCGGCCTGTCCGGGGCCGATAGTCCGGGAATTTTACACGCTTTTCTTGTCTTTGTCGATTTGCAGGGAAAATCGACTGGCACGCTCCGGAATTCACCGCGTTCTAAGTTTTGGTCCTGAACAGAGTTAAGCAAATCTCTCAGGCCACGTGTGCGAGCGGTAGAACACACATTTTACCGTCAACAGAAACGATGAACGGGGACACTTGTTGAGGTACGGCAACTATGAACACCCATGACTAGTTGCTCCCAGATGCACCTTTGCCCTTCTCTTCACGGTTAATACTCCTCAGCATGGCTGCACGTTCCTCGTCTTCCGGTGTCATGTAATCATCGATCCACTTAACGAAACTGCAACCATACGAAGGTTTCGTTGTGCTAAGTAGCTGGCTCTGCACAGCCTGAGTTAATATTACACATTAGTGCAGTTAAAAATACTACGTACAACATAATTTATGAAACATGGATGTACCTCGCGCTTTGGTTCCTCCCACAGAAGCATCCTATCTTTTTCATTGCATCTCCAGAACCTCATACCGTAGGTGTCGTAGTCGAAGGACAAAGATGATATGCATTCTTTACCGCAGTGGCAAAGAGGAGGATCTTCTCCGGCAGGAGGACTCCTCCCTCTCTTAGGAGCGTTCGGTGGAGGCCCACTACGAAGTTTCTCCGACGATTTGTGTACCCAATGAGGGTCGACTCTCTCTTTGCGAGACATTACTAGTGAGATGTGAGGAGGATAGGGGCGGCCACTGCCCTCTATTTATAGCCGACTTGTGGTCGCGCCATTTGGATTGGCGCGACCAAAAGTTCGGTCGCGCCAGCTCCCCGCCGTTTGCAGTAGCACCAGGCGAAGGCAGAGGCTGGCCACGCCTATGTCCTGGTCGCGCCGTTCGAAATGGCGCGACCAATAGTTCGGTCCCGCCAGCTCCCCGCCGGTTCCAGTAGCCCCAGGCGAAGGCGGAGGCTCGCCACGCCTAAGTCCTGGTCGCGCCGTTCGAAAGGGCGCGACCGAAAGTTCGGTCCCGCCAGCTCCCCGCCGCTTGTTGCCCAAGGCGAAGGCGGAGTTTCGTCACGCCTAAGTCCCGGTCGCGCCGATTGGAACGGCGCGACCCGGTCGAAAGAGGAAAGGTTTGGCAGCGGATAAGTCTTTGTCGCGCCATACCAACTGGCGCGACCGCTGTTCACCGCGGTTTGCTCAACTGCCTGGTCGCGCCAGTTAGATTGGCGCGACCACTGTCATATTAGCGGCCGAGGTTCGAAGCAGCCCCGTCGCGGCAATCCAAATGGCGCGACAGCTGTCGGGGTTTAGGGTTTAGACCGGTCGCGTCCATCCGATGGGCGCGTCTCTGCGTCTGTCGCGCCATTTCACTTGGCGCGACCCGTGCTTAGTAAAGCACCGCGCCCGGCCTTTGTTCGTTTCTTCTTCCTCCCGGCATCCGTCCCTGTCGCCCCCCCGGCGGCCTCCGTCCCCGCCGCCGCTCCGCTCTCCGCGTCGTCGCGCCGCCGCGGCCGTCCCCGCCATCTCCTTCCCCTCCAGTCGGGTGTGCGGCCGGCAGTGGCGGAGCTGAACGAGAAATCCAGGGGGGGCCGGTCGTTCATCGGACATGAACAACTGTTGGTCCTTGGTTGCAAAAAAAATTGCCAATTCGCACTGTATTCTAATAATTCGCAAAGCTATGTATAGATATACTATCAACAGAAAGTGGAGCAACTCCGTCTTGGTAATTCCAGGCTGGTCTGTAGTGCAAGGATTTTTTTATTAATTAAACAAGATGATTGTTGACATTGCGTTCAAAATATATACATTAGGCCACATGACCCTTACCTTCTCAAAGTCCCAGAAGTAGCAGCTCCAATTCCCAGCGATTTGCACCGGGAGGACAACCTGCAAGCACAACATTCAAATTGTTAGCATTATGTAATTTATGTGTTATGTGGTATCTGTAAAAGAATATGAATCTTTATCTTTTTTGCCTACTTACCATGGAACAGTCTGGCAAATGGTAATTGATATGCTACCCAATGAACTGTGCTCTTATTGCTTCAGATCCAATATAGTCTTCAGCTTGCAGAACAGACCTCTGCAATAAGGATATATTTTTGTTATTTCATCACACAAAGTACCTTTCATTTCATTTCAGAAGTATCTGAGCGCATTTATACAATGTATCGCAAAACTAGCAGGAAGGAAGTGCCTCCAGCGCCAATGGTGTTCATCAAAATTTTCACTAGCAAGCTCATACATCCACTCGTCAAGATGATTGAAAAGTCTCCATCCAGAAATAAGATTTGGGTTTGGGGAGGAGGATAACTAGGGCGAGCGTACATGTGTTCTCTGCTGCCTGCTGGACGCGAAGCTCGGGAGCAGTGGCCGGGTTCGCTGCGATCTCCTCCGTCTCCGGCGACGGCGACCCGGGGCTGCCGGCCATCGTCTCCATGCCGCTGAGATGTCGATGGAGCAGCCGAGGCGGTGTCGGCGCATCGCCTGATTCGCCCATGGTGTTTCGCGGCAACTGGATCTGAAAACTGAAATCGTCGTCGCGCGCGGCCAGTCGAAAGCTTCGACTCGAAGGAACGGTCGCCGACGCGTTTTCTGCTGGTGCTATTGCCTGCCGAGTGCCGACTGCTGCTAGTTTCGTTGGGCTGCCAACTGTTGATATTTTCTTGGGCTGTTGCATCCAACGATGACGGGCTTCCAACTTGGGCTCGAAACAGGCCAGAGAAGAGCCGGTCCTCTGGAATTTTTCAGAAGTTAGGGGGGGCCATGGCCCCTGCCGGCCCCCCCCCAGCTCCGCCGTTGGCGGCCGGTGAGCGGCCCTTCCCGGCGCCTCCCTGCTCCGGCGGGCCGGCCTCCCTGCCCCGCGCCGCGCTCCTCCGGCGCGGCCGGCAGCTGCCTCCCTACCCCGCCGCCCTGCTCCGGCACAGCCGGCCTGCCTGCCCCACGCCGCCGTCGTCTGGCGCGGCCGCCCCTGCCCGCCACCATTCTCTAGGCCGACCGCCATCGCCGCCGCCTCGCCCGTCCCCGCCACCTCGGCGGCCAGGTCGCGCCGCCGCCCTCCCGGCCTACGTCGTGCCACGCCGCCCTCCGAGCTGTAGGGTACCTAATTTTACTTAGCAATTTCATTTGAAACAAATTAGTTAGTTAGCTAATTTTACTTAGCAATTTCAGTTAGCAAATTTAGTTTCATATGTAGTTAGTTCTCAAATTGAGTAAGATAATGAAGTTAAATCAAGCATGAAGATTTTATTCTAGTTAGACATCAATCTTATTTTGCAGGAGAAGCCCCTCGGAGCTGAACCGGAGCACGAACTGATGGCGTCTTTCCACTCCCCAAACATCGTGATCTTTGATGAGGCTGAGGTCAGATTCAATGATGCAAGTTTTTTAGGCCTCGTAGTACTTATGAAGAGCCAATCTCCATATATGCCTACAATGAGGTCGATCGCATCAGGATACAGTCAGCCTTACAGAGCCAGACGGGTGTGGTGCTTCCAGTTGAGCAGATCTCCCGGTACCTTTGTGATTATGTGCTGTTCACCGGCTCATTTGATGCAACCAATCAGATCTTGAGTAAAATAACCCTTCAAATCGAGGAACATCGAATTCCAATGTTACCACTCACGCTCGTGTATGGTTCCGTTCAACTACCCGTTGATCCCACAATTCCCAACATCGAGATACAATGTACAACCGCAGAAACTACCGATAGTTGCCAACCACTGAAGATTGTCGTAACTGGACTCCCACCAGTCTTTTGGAGCCAGCCCGGTCTAGTACCTAGAATCTTCAGCAACATATGTGAAGTTACTCAAGTCCGTTTGAGGCAAAGTGATCTCGCATTCGGCATGGTAACATATGCACGCCCATCAACTATACCTACGCAGGCCCATGTTGGCATCCGCCGAAACAGTGGTTCGGTACTGAACATATGGCCAATTTGGATTCATGTAGAACCTTTTGCACCGGCTGATCTACAGACACTTCAGGCCAACGGTAACTGCAGTTACAACAGAACTTTGGTCCGATAATGTTACATTGTTCCCTCTAACAATTGCCTCTCTTACTGCAGAAACCCACCCCCGAGTCCGCTACACACTACACCGGCAACAAACTGGTGCCGGGGGTGCGGGCCCTACCGAAACAGGAGGTGCACTTGGAGCAGGTCGTCAGCAAGCAGGTATGCTACAACCAGTCTATACATCGGGCACTAACTACAAACTTGAGCATAGACAGTCCAAAAACTGCACTACCTCATGCGGATCCTCATGCATCAGGTTACTTTCTTGAAGCACCCGATTCATCAAGCGATGTTTCGACCGCAGTATCGGATGCACCATCAACGAAGGTGGCACCGTAGTTCCAGATACACGATCCAACGAAGGTTCCACCGAGATAATATCGACTGCCAATAGTCCCTTCAGCCATGAAACTTTCACTTAGATGATGTGACATCACGTCTCAACACCGAAGGGTACATTTAGTTGAACTTGTGTTGTCAACTTATGTTGTGAACATTGTGAACTTGAGATGTGAACTTCAGTTGTGAATGTTGCGAACTTGTGATGTATTTGAACTTGTGATGTATTGTGAACTTGAGATGTGAACTTCAGTTGTGAATGTATTTGAACTTCAGTTGTGAATGTTGTGAACTTGTGATGTATGTGAACTTCAGTTGTGAATGGATGATATATGTGACATATTGCCAGTGCCGTCTTCATAAATTTGGAGGCCCGGTCTAAGATGGAAAATGAGGCCCCAAAAATAACATCGCCTGGCCGTATAGTGTGCTCAAATTGTCTCGTACATATTTGAAGCTTCAAAGCAATTTTATACAAAAAAAATAAAGGTGCTAAAGTCTAATCTGGGTGTTATATTGTAATTGTCATATGAAATATACTCGATTGGCATGATTCAAGATCACATCTTTAAGTCGAGCTCAAAAACAAAATGACCACCTGCCGTCGCGCCAATCGAACCGGCGCGACGCAAACTTGGGTCGCGCCAGCTCCCCGCCGTTTGCAGCAACCCCAGGCGAAGGCGGAGGCTCGCCACACGCCTAAGTCCCGGTCGCGCCGATCGGAACGGCGCGACTCGGTTAGACGTCGCGCCAGGAATTCGCCATCTGCAGTGTGCTCCGGAAAGAGGCAAGGGTGGCAGCGGCTAAGTCTTTGTCGCGCCAGACCAATTGGCGCAACCGCTGTGTGCACGGGGTTTGCGAAAATGCCTGGTCGCGCCGGTTGGATTGGCGTGACAGCTGTGAAAGTAGCGGCCGACCTTGGAAACACCGTGGTCGCGCCAAACCAACTGGCGCGACCGCTGTCGACTCCTTCAAAACTGGCTTGTCGCGCCATTTCAACTGGCGCGACCTGGCCGAAACTGACACCAAAACAGGCAACAGTCTTAGCATCTTCGTGGATATGTTTCTATGCGCCAACAGAAAAGCATGAACTTGTACCAACAGCTAAAAGTGTTTCATACGCACATATTAAATTACATTTTTCACATTAACACTACCGTAGCAATACTTGGTTGAACACACTTTAAAAAGTTAGAAGGTTGTAACACGATAGTTCAAGTGGCACACCATGTAGTCCATACATAACATTCAGCTAAGACATAGTTCGAATAGTTTGTTCATTGGCCCGGCGTGTACGGCTTCTTCTTCTTCCTTGCACGGCCGGGGTTAGTTGGCAGCACATTAGCACTATCGACATCCTTCCTCCTTCGTGGTTCGCGACGTTGAGGAGAGAGTTGTGACGGCTCAGGTGCATCTCCAAGTTGGGACGCCCCCATTATTTCCTACACATAATTCACCATTCTTAGTAATCCAATTTGAATGGAGTATGGTTTATCAATGTAAGACAATTGAAATGGCGGCTACTATCTCCATTACCTGGTCATCCGAAGAAGAATCTGAGTCATCTTCCTCCTCGCTGTCCGATGATGCTTGCCGTCCACCGCTGCTGGTGGCCACGTCTCTAGTGTGTGACGAAGAGCCCGCCCTTGTGGATGGACCGGACCTTGTTCTTGGCGGAGTCCCCGCTGGCAATTCCTGTTCAACAACATCATCTCGCTCGATGCAGTTTAGCTTCAATGCTAGCCGCCTGCAGCTCCGACGCACGCGCTGAGACATCATATAGGTATATATTATGAGTTAGTCTACGTATCCACCACAGGTAATAATTGTTACTCATGAAACGCGTAAGAAATGACCTGAGCAAAATGACGAAGGGCTCCCAACTCATCCGGCGTTCCTTCCAGGTGGCGCATAGCATGTCCCGCCTCATTTGCAAGACGCGCGAGCTGCGTCGCCTTGAATACGAAGATAGCCAAAACACTTGCAACCGTAGCAAAAAATCTAGGCAAACGAACAAAACATTTTCAAAGGCGGATGAATAAGAATACTTACAGTGTAGTTGTGGAGCGGAGCTCTCTCGAACTGCGTGCCCTCCCGGGTGACAATGTCATAATCATCAAACAGGGCCTCGTCGTCGCCTGAGTCCGGTAGGTCAGCAATATGCGTAGCGGTGAAACCAGGTCGGAGGTGAAGCCGGGAGTGGGTGTGCAACCATTCCAAGTACTCCTGGAAAGCACGTGCCCTGTGCGCCGGGCCGCTGGTTGGCCAGACCGTGTTGTTCCCTCGCTGATTCCACATCTCGACGTACGGCTGGTGCTTCTCCGCCCAGTCCATGGCTCCCCTTTGCTTCCTTCTATCGATCCTGCAAAAATAGGTAACTTCATCTGAGTTTGGGAAGTATAACAAATACACTTGTGAAGGGTTTTGTTGGTAGTAGGGCAGGCAACATTTGTCACTTGGAGCCTATCAAACTGCCGCATGACGCGTTGTGGGAGATGCCACTCCACAACATAGTAGCAGAAAAGTGGGATCTCGAGCCTCCAATATTCAGCATCCCTTCTGCACATTGGACTTAGTTCCATTTGGGTGACCTCATTTCGGTCATACGGCTGCCATTCAACCTAGAAAACGAGTTTCATCATGAGTTAATTGGAAGTTATTCTCAAATCACTGAACCACAATATGAGTACAAATAAATTACATTACAAATTCACCTGGTGCTGAGTTAGGACGTCATACTAATTTGTGTAAGACAAATATCGCCGCTGTGCAACTCCAACAACATTGATTGCAGTCTTCCAAAGAAAAGCGACAGTAGGCAACGACCCTTCATCATCAAATCCCCACTCCTACAATGGTAAAAAATGAATAAGTTTTACGAAGTATTAAATTAGTTACTTGCAACGATAAGGACCATGGCATAACTAAAATAGTATCTCCGGCGGTGCACGCTTAGGCCTAGCAATCGGAAACCGCTCCCACATCCAAATCTGCAGAAGGTACAAACACCCCCCTATGCTAGAGCTCTCTCCACTTCTACGGCAAGCGTCACAAAGCTGCCGATGCAACCATGCAAGAACCGCCGAACCCCAACTGTAGCTGGCCATGTCCTCCCATGGCAGCGCATGTCACACCCGGTTTTTATATAACCGCACATGTATGCCAGGATCATGTCTCATACATGTAGTGACTCAAGTGAATAATCCAGAACAGTGCATATTAAAATATTACACCCTTACTTAAGCAAATGACTCAAAGTTCTCAAACGACTCGAAGACTCGATAACGCTAGCGGAAGACCTCTAAACTCCATCACTCCACAGGGACGTCGACCGGGGGCTCCACAAGCTAGATGTAATCACCATATTCACCATCATAGAAGAATTCACCTCCATCTTCTGAGCAGCATTTCATATTTATGGGAGAGATAGCAAGTGTGAGTACATATCGTACTCCGCAAGTGTGGGAAAAGTATGACATGCAAGGCATTAATGAAGAAAGGCTATACATTGGTTTAATTGCTCAAATGCCAAATTATAATTAAATACATTTTTAAAAGCAACCTATATTTCTAGGTGTTATGATACAAGCAAACAAAAATAATAAACCATAAAGGATCATCATACATAGTGCTCACAAAACAAACCACCATCAACTAGTATTCTCACAAGACCACTATTCCCGACTGATGCACACAAAGCATCCCATCAGCCCTCCAGTGCACACTAAGCATACCACTGGACAATCTGGTGCACACGAAGCATACCACCAACCTAAAACACAAACAACCACTGGTGCACACTAAGCATCCCACCAGTCAATGATGCACACTAAGCATTCCATCATTGTCAAACAAACAACCACTGGTGCACACTGAGCAAACCACCAGTCCTAAGTTCCATGTTGCTAAAAAGATTATCATTATATTATTGAGTTGAAGTGAACCATTAGTCAAGATTAAATTAGTTTAGGTGTATGACTCCCCAAAAGCATGGCTAAGCATTTACTACCAACACATAGACAAAGCACTTATTGGGCGACAAGGAATAATAAGGAACATGGTATAGACTCATGGGATTCAATATTAAACAAGCATGCATGTTTGCAAACAAAACATTTCAAACATGGGATCAAAATGGTCAAGGACACTTGCCTTCCTCTTGCTGCTCAGTGATGACCTCGAACTCTTGATCTTGGAAGTTCACGAACTCGTCTCCTATTTAACGCGTCCAAAGGAGAAACACACAAACAAACAAAATAAGAAACAGTACACCAAACAGTACTAAACTAGATCAAAAACAGTACCAAAAGATAGTACTCGTTCCTACGATCACGTGAGCGCAAGAATCGCTAAAAACGGAGTTATGAGTAAAAAGTTATGCTAGTTTAAAGTTTTAGGGATTAAAACCTAAAAACAGAAACGTTTAAGGGTTAATTTGTAATTACAGAAAGGTTTGAGGACTTATTTGTAAATATGAAAAAGTTTAGGGACTAAAGTGTAAAAGTTAGGGACTAAAATATAATTTATGAAAAACTCAGGGTTGTTTCTGTAAAAAGTTAGGACCTAAACATAATTTTATAAAAGATCGAGGGCCTAACTGTAAAACTGCCTTTCTCTGGAAATTAAATAAATTTAATTAAATCAGAAATTATTTTTAGAAAATAAGAAAAATCCATGGACCGTGTCCATAGACTGGGTCTACAGGTCTACGGTGGACCGGTTATGAAGAGGTAAAGAAGTTCTAATCTGAGCCGTTGATCTAGCGATGGATGGCTGTGGTTGATTGGGGAAAGTTTGGGCGGCGGAGGCTCGTCGCCGGCGAGCTGGCGCGGCGGAGGATCGTCGGACTTGGGTCGATCTCGAGCTACGGTGGTCTATAGCCCGTTTCGATTGGCGCGGGAGAGAGAGAAGAGTACGGCGAGCTCACCTAGGGTGTTCTTGTGCTCCGGGATGGCTTTGCGAGTGCGCACGACGACGTCGAACGGTGGCGGCTCGTCGGTCTTCGTCGGGAGGAGCTACCGGGGCGGAACGGGGCTGCGGCTCGTCGAATGCGAACGCGGGAACTCCGGGAACTCTTCTCGGCAACTTGGCGACTTCAGAAACGACTCCAATCGACGGGACGTCGAGCTTCCGACGAGCTCCAATGGCGGAAGGCGGCGCGCGGCTAGGGTTAGGGTCCACAGGGCGATGCGGCGGCTTGAGACGGGAGAAAGAGAGGGCGGTCGCGGCTCGGTTTTATAGGAGCGGCCGGGTTCTCGTGCGAAGATCGGAGTCGGAGTCCGGACGCGGCACGGCGGAAGAGATCGACAGCGGCGGTGGAGTCCGGCTCTGCTACGACGGGAGGAAGGAGAAGGGCGACGGGCTGGGCTGGGCCGCGAGCTTAGTTGGGCCGGAAAAGAAAAGGCAGGCCAGGCCGAAAGAGAAGAAAAGAAAGGGAAAAGAAAAGGAGAAGTTGGGCCGGAGAAAGGAAGTTGGCCCATTGCGGCTGAAAAGAAATTTTCTTTTCTATTTCTTTTACAGATTTTTGCAAGGCTAAACTAAATCGAATTCTACACGATTTTAAATTCATTTTTGCACCCAACAAAATCCTAAATGCAAATCTAAGCAGCATGAATGCAACAAACACCTTAATAAATCCTATATTCATTTATTTTAATTTAGAAAATAACTCTTTTGCACAAGGAAGGTATTAACACCCTATTTTAATTCTAGCAAATTTTAAATTATTCAAAAATTTGAAAAATCAGGGTGTTACAAGTCTACCCCCCTTAAAAGGAATCTCGCCCCGAGATTCGACAAGAAAGAAAAAGAGAAAGGTTAGGAAACTAGGCTCTCACTTGAGTAGACTTCTTATTGTCCAAAGGTAAGGATTCTGCAACATACTCCAACTCTATCCCACTTTCATGAGTCAACTTAACCGCCTTTCTAGCACAATCTATTAAACCCTTGTGTCTAGTTAACCAATCCATGCCAAGTATCACATCTATTCCTTGAGTCTCCAATACTATAAGATGTGCAGTAAAATCTACCCCCCTTAGATTAATGCTTAAATTCTTGCATCCAAATTCTGCTCTCACTTCCCCTCCAGGAGAACTCACTATCATCTTGTTCCTTAACAAGGTAATGGGTAGACTATACTTGGCTACATACTTGGATGATATAAAAGAATGCGATGCTCCAGAATCAAACAATACGATAGCAGGATTTGAGTTGACAAGGAACATACCCATGACCACATCTGTTGCATTCTGAGCTTCTTCTACAGCCACATGATTGACACGTCCTTGAACATGATTCTGCTTGGCTGGAGTAGAGGTAGTGTTCCCATTACGGTTAGACTGAGGAGTTGCACCTTGAGCGGGAGTAGTAGTCTGACGCTTTTCAGGACACTGATTAGCATAATGGCCCCTTTCTCCACAATTGTAACAATTCCTACTTATCTGCCCAAAGCTAGATTTCTGAGAAGCTTGACCAGTAGGAGTTTGAACATTCTGTTGCTGATTCTGTCTCTGCGGTGTAGAAAACCCTTGACCTTCTGTCTGAACCCTCTGTTGATTCCCTTGAGCTCCAGAACGAAACATTGATCCTGACTGAGACGAATTATAACGAGGCCTAGAGTTGCTGCTCCCTTGATTACCTTGGTTCATCTTGCGCTTACGCTCCATCTGACCTCTCCTATTCTCTAGAATAAGAGCTTTGTCCACCATAGCTTGAAAGTTCTGAAAGTCGCGAGACTCAAGAGCATAGGCAAGACCATCATTCAAACCACCTAAGAAACACTCCTGCTTCTTCTCATCAGTATCCACCTCTCCTGGAGCATACCTAGACAACTGGGTGAAGCGTGTGACGTACTCATTCACAGACATAGCACCTTGCTTCAACTCTTGGAACTCTTTTCTTTTCAGCTTCATGACTCCATATGGCACATGATGAGTACGGAAACTATCCTTGAACTCCTGCCAGTTGATGCTATCAGGTTCCTCATGAGCATTGACATATGCTTCCCACCAATTAGCTGCGGGTCCAACAAGTTGATGCGACGCGAATAAAACCCTCTCTCTATTGTTGCATTGCGCCACTTGCAGCTTCCTCTCCACGGTCTTCAGCCAATCTTCAGCGTCCATAGGTTCTACAGAATGTGAAAAAGTAGGTGGCTTGGTCCTCTGAAACTCTCCAAGTTTGCTGGGTTGGTGCTGAGGGGCTTGCACAGGACCTTGTTGTAGTTGAGCTAAGTTCTGAGCCATAGTCTGGAGGATCTGAGTCTGCAAGGCGATGAATTGCTCCAAATTGGGTTGCTGTGGCGCATGCTGCTGATTGTCGTTGTCGTTGTTGTTGTTGTTGTTGTTGTTGTTGTTGTTGTTGGTGTTGGTGTTGGTGTTGTTGTTGTTCCTTCGGTTTGCCATCTAAGAGACATTGCGGATACATAGATTAAACCAAAGACCAAAACTAACAGAAGAGTGAAGATAGGATGGTTTTAAACAAGATAGGTTAGGCTAGAAAGAGAAAGATAGAACCGAAGGTAGGAAATCCTTAATTAAAAAGAAGATAGAGAGATAACCCATATTATACTAACTATAATATATTATGATAAAGATGTGATTACAAAGACATACTTCTTCACACATCGACACACAAGCATAAATCCAACTCAAGCATGGCACACTCAAACTTAAAGCAATCACACTAGACTCGCTCCCAGACGCTTAAACCCATTACAACTCAACGCACTAACGACTCTTAAAAAAACTACTAAGGGACAATCTTCCTAATCTTCATCGGGATTTGGAATGTAAGCAGGGGGCGCACGGGTAGCATGCTTGCGAGAAGGCGAGTATGGAGTATCTTCATCCGTCTCTTCATCAGAAGAAGGCTCCCAATCTTGAGGAAAATGGCGTTTCATTCTTCGTATGGTCTTGACGGCTTCCTCATACTTCTCTCTCCAAAACTCAACTTCCTCCGTAGTAGCATCCAAATCCTTAGTCAAAGCGGTAGTGAGCTCCACTTGACGCTTCAGCTTGTAATGTCCTGGCGCACACACTGGCTCCACATGAATGTAGGTAGACCCACTTGCTCGTTGAGGGAAATGAGCATACTCCGTTTGATCCAAATCATCACGAAAACGAGAGCGTGTAACAAGATAGGCTTGGCGTGCAGCGTCACGAATCCCACTGTTGAAGCTTGATCTTGCAGTAATGGCTTGATGTATCTTCTCCACCTTGTGAACTCCATTGATGGGACGCGGAGCAAAGAGGCGCACTTCAACATACCACTTGGATGAGTCATCTTCAATCACTTGAGTGCCAAGATACTCCGGTCGTCTCTCATATCCCAGCTCTTGAAGCATCTCCCAAAGCATGGTTGGAATTCCTCGAACATTCTCTCCATCAGAGCTATGCACCAAGACCTCACGAAAGGGTGGAAGATTAGGCTGCACTTGTACTTCTTGCTCCTCTGGATCATCATCACCATCATCATCATTTACTTGATTAGGCTCCTCTTGATGCTCTTCCTCCTCATCATCCTCAACGGGGTCCTCTTCTTCTTCCTCTTGAAGAATGGGCTCTTCCTCTTGCACAAGCAACTCTTCAACAATCACCTCCTTGTCCACTTCACGCTCAGGCGACGGCGTCGGTGTAGGAGACTCACAGGAACAATCTCCACTGCAGCACTTGCGAGCGGTCTGCTTGGTACGGGCCATCTAAAAGAGATTTAAACAAGAATTGGATCAAAAACCATAAGAACAGAAATGCCTTAAAAGAAAACATTTCAAGAGAAAGAATAGGCAAGAAGAGAGTACAAGAGAAAAAAAATCCTAAAAGAAGTATAAAATTTTCAAATATATTTTTAGTTTTAAAACCAAATTAATCCTTAAAGGCGACCATTCTATCTAGGCTTGCGTCCTACGGTCAACACGGCTCTGATACCACTCTGTCACACCCGGTTTTTATATAACCGCACATGTATGCCAGGATCATGTCTCATACATGTAGTGACTCAAGTGAATAATCCAGAACAGTGCATATTAAAATATTACACCCTTACTTAAGCAAATGACTCAAAGTTCTCAAACGACTCGAAGACTCGATAACGCTAGCGGAAGACCTCTAAACTCCATCACTCCACAGGGACGTCGACCGGGGGCTCCACAAGCTAGATGTAATCACCATATTCACCATCATAGAAGAATTCACCTCCATCTTCTGAGCAGCATTTCATATTTATGGGAGAGATAGCAAGTGTGAGTACATATCGTACTCCGCAAGTGTGGGAAAAGTATGACATGCAAGGCATTAATGAAGAAAGGCTATACATTGGTTTAATTGCTCAAATGCCAAATTATAATTAAATACATTTTTAAAAGCAACCTATATTTCTAGGTGTTATGATACAAGCAAACAAAAATAATAAACCATAAAGGATCATCATACATAGTGCTCACAAAACAAACCACCATCAACTAGTATTCTCACAAGACCACTATTCCCGACTGATGCACACAAAGCATCCCATCAGCCCTCCAGTGCACACTAAGCATACCACTGGACAATCTGGTGCACACGAAGCATACCACCAACCTAAAACACAAACAACCACTGGTGCACACTAAGCATCCCACCAGTCAATGATGCACACTAAGCATTCCATCATTGTCAAACAAACAACCACTGGTGCACACTGAGCAAACCACCAGTCCTAAGTTCCATGTTGCTAAAAAGATTATCATTATATTATTGAGTTGAAGTGAACCATTAGTCAAGATTAAATTAGTTTAGGTGTATGACTCCCCAAAAGCATGGCTAAGCATTTACTACCAACACATAGACAAAGCACTTATTGGGCGACAAGGAATAATAAGGAACATGGTATAGACTCATGGGATTCAATATTAAACAAGCATGCATGTTTGCAAACAAAACATTTCAAACATGGGATCAAAATGGTCAAGGACACTTGCCTTCCTCTTGCTGCTCAGTGATGACCTCGAACTCTTGATCTTGGAAGTTCACGAACTCGTCTCCTATTTAACGCGTCCAAAGGAGAAACACACAAACAAACAAAATAAGAAACAGTACACCAAACAGTACTAAACTAGATCAAAAACAGTACCAAAAGATAGTACTCGTTCCTACGATCACGTGAGCGCAAGAATCGCTAAAAACGGAGTTATGAGTAAAAAGTTATGCTAGTTTAAAGTTTTAGGGATTAAAACCTAAAAACAGAAACGTTTAAGGGTTAATTTGTAATTACAGAAAGGTTTGAGGACTTATTTGTAAATATGAAAAAGTTTAGGGACTAAAGTGTAAAAGTTAGGGACTAAAATATAATTTATGAAAAACTCAGGGTTGTTTCTGTAAAAAGTTAGGACCTAAACATAATTTTATAAAAGATCGAGGGCCTAACTGTAAAACTGCCTTTCTCTGGAAATTAAATAAATTTAATTAAATCAGAAATTATTTTTAGAAAATAAGAAAAATCCATGGACCGTGTCCATAGACTGGGTCTACAGGTCTACGGTGGACCGGTTATGAAGAGGTAAAGAAGTTCTAATCTGAGCCGTTGATCTAGCGATGGATGGCTGTGGTTGATTGGGGAAAGTTTGGGCGGCGGAGGCTCGTCGCCGGCGAGCTGGCGCGGCGGAGGATCGTCGGACTTGGGTCGATCTCGAGCTACGGTGGTCTATAGCCCGTTTCGATTGGCGCGGGAGAGAGAGAAGAGTACGGCGAGCTCACCTAGGGTGTTCTTGTGCTCCGGGATGGCTTTGCGAGTGCGCACGACGACGTCGAACGGTGGCGGCTCGTCGGTCTTCGTCGGGAGGAGCTACCGGGGCGGAACGGGGCTGCGGCTCGTCGAATGCGAACGCGGGAACTCCGGGAACTCTTCTCGGCAACTTGGCGACTTCAGAAACGACTCCAATCGACGGGACGTCGAGCTTCCGACGAGCTCCAATGGCGGAAGGCGGCGCGCGGCTAGGGTTAGGGTCCACAGGGCGATGCGGCGGCTTGAGACGGGAGAAAGAGAGGGCGGTCGCGGCTCGGTTTTATAGGAGCGGCCGGGTTCTCGTGCGAAGATCGGAGTCGGAGTCCGGACGCGGCACGGCGGAAGAGATCGACAGCGGCGGTGGAGTCCGGCTCTGCTACGACGGGAGGAAGGAGAAGGGCGACGGGCTGGGCTGGGCCGCGAGCTTAGTTGGGCCGGAAAAGAAAAGGCAGGCCAGGCCGAAAGAGAAGAAAAGAAAGGGAAAAGAAAAGGAGAAGTTGGGCCGGAGAAAGGAAGTTGGCCCATTGCGGCTGAAAAGAAATTTTCTTTTCTATTTCTTTTACAGATTTTTGCAAGGCTAAACTAAATCGAATTCTACACGATTTTAAATTCATTTTTGCACCCAACAAAATCCTAAATGCAAATCTAAGCAGCATGAATGCAACAAACACCTTAATAAATCCTATATTCATTTATTTTAATTTAGAAAATAACTCTTTTGCACAAGGAAGGTATTAACACCCTATTTTAATTCTAGCAAATTTTAAATTATTCAAAAATTTGAAAAATCAGGGTGTTACAGCGCAACAATAGGAAACATCATCCAAGAAATTGTGTTTCCGCTCCCGTCGGGAAAGAGGAAACCACCAACCAAGTGCCACAGCCAAGCCCGAGCGTACCTCTCCACCATGGCATCCTCGGCGTCTGGATCCTCCAAAGCACTAAAATTGTCAGTCAGCCACTTGGAACTAACTCCGGTCGTCTTCCTATCCTTGACATCGTCATCTGGTTCAGGCGGCCTCAGGCCCAATGCAGCCTCAACCATGTCCCTCCACCCCACTGTCTGCACCATGCCAGTTATAGCAAGACCATTAATTGGAAGGCCCAAGATCATGGCGACATCCTGTAGAGTAACCGTAATCTCCCCACACGGCAAGTGGAACGTGTGGGTCTCAGGCCTCCAACGGTCCACTAGAGCAGTGAGCGCCGGTGCATCCATGCGGGGCAATCCCGCGTTCACAATCCGTGCCAAAGGCATCAAGCCGGCACGCCTGATGTAGGGTGCGTAGCGCTCATCCCATGGCATAGCGCTGTGTGTCCGCGACCGCAAAGGCTTCAATACCTAAGAAAACAAGTAAGTGCAATGTGATTAGTGCATATCAGTATGGGCAGCAATTAAACTATGGATACCTAGGAAATTATTAGTATGGAAATTACTTATATGCGAATAACAATTCCTCACCTGACCAAGGTCGACAAGATGGTGAGCGCGGTGCTTCCCATCGTACACGGTGTCAAGGAGCCGGAAGCGCGGGTGCGGGGCCATCTCCCTGAAATTACAATAAGATGCAAAACTCCATTAGATGACAAAAAGAAAGACAAATTGATAACAGCAAATGTAATTAATAATATGAACAAGTAGTAACGGTACAATATACAGCAAAGTACTTATGTTACCTCCGTACTACGATTATTTCTAGGTCCCCTACGTGTTGTACTTGAACGTGTTGCTTTGTTCTTCGGACCGAATTTGTGGTGCTGTTGGTCGTTCGTACGCACCCACTTATATACCGCAAGAGGACGGTGTACAGTTGTAGCACTTTTTCCCTTAGAGTATTCCAAGGTTTAATATCGATCCACAGAGAACAAGCGGGACTTAAACTATTATTTAAACTACTAAATCAATATAGCAAAAGATGTGTGTGAGAAAGGATGATTAACAGCTAGAGATGAAAGGGCCTGCGGTTGTATCAAGGTTATTAAAGGATTCTCTCCTATGGTTCGGGGTACTGGCATGCAACTCAGGTTATAGGTCAATTGATAGGTTTAGTATTCTACAAGACATGGTGGTTTCGTTCGCCCCGATCCTGTCACGATGAGGGTTAATAGTTCCCCACTGGTTTCTTGCACTATGTGATAAACACGTATGGATCAGATACGAATTCGAAGCATCACATAGACTGAACGTATCAAAAGAGTATCTTAAGTGTGAGAGTTACATAACCAGATTTCCCTCGCCACGGAGAGAATATGAGATCTACTCACGCATCATACTGCAACACATGAACATGGGTACAGTAGGACGCGGGAATTCGGCGTGGTCCCACAGGTGCCGATCGGCACGGCAGTGTGCCGGTCGGCACAGTCTTCCTTTTTGGTGGTGATGATCGGTGATCGCCGTCTTCGCCGCCACAACCTTCAACCTAGGTCAAAATCTCCGTATGTGTGTCTGTCTCCTTGCCGCCCCCTTTCCTTCGTGACCAAGATCTTCTCTTTATAGTCTCTTTCGGTTGTGGGCTGGATTTCACCGACTCCGACTCTGATATTTCTTCTGGGCTCCATATTCTCCGAGTGGGCTTCAAGTTCGGGCCCGACCTCCGTTGTGCCGATCGGCACACAGGACGTGCCGATCGGCATGGTCTCCAATTTCCTCGTTCTTCGGGCCTCCAGCAGCTCTTTACTCGTAGCCTCTTAATTCTCACCTGTTTCCTGTAAATCTTCCGAATACACAGAAACTACGCATATATATGATAATGGGGGTTAATTGTTAGCAATAATGACTTAATAAGGTATTAGAAACACCATATTTGTCATATAAAATGTGCATCTAGAAAGCACCAACAGCTCCCCCACACTCAAATCATTGCTAGTCCTCGAGCAATTCAAACCATGAAAATCATCACCGTGCTTTCGTCATGCTAAGAAGCAAAAACTCTCACAAGTCTCTAACTTAGTTATTGTCAATCATCTCATCGAATTAGTATCCCTCCACGAAACTTTCTCTCAATTTTTGAAAACAATTTCACCTCAAAACTTGAGTCGACCAAATCAATCACAAGGCTTGTCAAACAATTATTTTGTCTCCCTTCATATCACTTAAGAAGAATGCAAAAGCTTCAGACTTCACTCAATCGCTCAAATGTATTTCCTTCCCTCTCCTATTCTATAATATAAGGCTCTTTTGTGGATCTCGGAAAGTATATAACCAAATTGAATCGAAAGAACTACTAAGTCAACAATTCGCTCTATCATGCCTTCTAAAAGAGAGTTTTCATCATAGGAATTCAGAGTATAAGTACAAGGATCAAGGGAAAAGAAAACAATCGAGAATGAACGAAATAGAATTGAGAAGGGATCAAGCTTGGAGTATATACAGATCTTTTTAGAATTTTGACTCTTGCTGCAGTCTGCTTCCTCTGATATTCACTTTTCTCTTTATTTTTGACTCTTTTTTTTTATTTTTCCTTTCCGTGCCGATCGGCACAGTGTCGTGCCGGTCGGCACCTGACTAATTTAATTCTTTTTCTTCTTTTTCTTCTTTTGTTTCTTTGCAGACTGCTAACAGAGCATATTTTGGATCGAAATCTGTCTAAATTTCACATTTGCTTGTAGGTTGTATCAAGGAGGAGGGAGAAACGATGAAATATCGGTTTTTTCGGGTAGAAAGAACTTGATGATAGATGGCTGGCAAACTGAGATGAACAAATGAAACTTCTCCCTTCTAGCTTAGTCGTAATCAAGAGCAAAGAGTTGACAAAGACGTCTTCCTATCAAAAGGTTTATGTGTAGGTTTCTCTCATCTCATTTGGCTTAGTGTAATAGGCACAATATCAAATCCTCAGCCAAATGCTTCAACTTATGATGATAGAAGGGGTTTTCGAAAAGTGGATATATAAAGCCAAGCGATTATTCAATGAACTCAAGTAGATTGGCAAAACGATCGTCAAAAACAAAATCAAGAATATGGGGTAACGCATCGATTTGACAACTAACACTAACTTTATTCAAGACATTGCAATAATTCTTGACCTCGAAGCTTAACTAAGCACACCATCTCAAACCTCTCTAAGAAAACTCTCACACTTGCACACACTAACTCAAACCAAACTAAATTCGAAGCAAACGACCTTAAGAAGTGTAAGGGCGAATCCCCCACACTCAAACCTTGCAATGTCCCTATTGCAAAAAGAAAAACGACTAGACCAACCTAATCTGAAATGCCATGCCTCCTCAACATGCTAAAGATGCTTCGAATGTTCCTCATGAGAAAAGAGTAGTCCGCCGCGGCCATGCTCTCCATGTCATCAATCCGTATATCAATGTCCCGATGGTGCCTATAGCATCTCTCCATATCATAATAGAGACGTTCGATGTTTCTCCTGCAGATTGGGCAACAGTTGGCAGGACGATCATGGCGCTCATCTCGCAGGGGCGAATTTGTGTCAGAACCTCGAGGTGCCGGTCGGCACGGCGCACGTGCCGATCGGCACGTGGCACCATTTGGTAACGCGGCCCTGAATTGCCTTGAGCTCCTGAAAGGTCTCTGAAGCTCCTTCAGCACTAGGTGGTTTGGCATCAGTTGGTTCTGGCTCGTCCTCCATCGCTTCCTCCTCGGGATCTTCTTCCGGATCCTCTTCGGGATCTTCTTCATCCTGTGCGACAAGATTAGCTAATGGGTGTTCTTGCACAGGAGATGTCTCTATATAGCTCACTGATTCCGAGGTATATCTTGCTCTTGGCTTCGCAGAAAGACGAACGGAACGCCGAACTCCCTCTATTTCCTTTGATCGCTTCTGTGGAGGCTCATCATCAGAGGAATCATCAGATATCTCAACAAAATCCACAACCTTAAGGTGGTGCCGGTCGCCACACGGACCGTGCCGGTCGGCACTCCTGCCGTTTCTTGCGAAATATGCTTCTAGGTCTGCCAGGTTGCGCGCTCTCCTCTGTGCAGCGTTGTCTCTGTCAATACGCCTCTGAATTTCATTATTGATCTCTTTAGGGGTCATGCGCCCTTTGGCAACTGGAAAGCCATCATCATAGACAAAGGCCGCGGGGATGCATTCAGGATCCGCTAAATAATTCTCAATCTGCCTCTGATGGTCTTTTAGACAGTAAAAACACTTACATCCAAAACCTCGGGTGTTCCTGTGCAGAATCTTCTCTTGGAGGTCTTCCCAGTCGGTCAGGACGCGTGGGAGTGCAGTGTGCCGATCGGCACATAGGATGTGCCGGTCGGCACCGCCATCAGGGTTCCTTCCATCGTTCAGCCGAGACCTATGGATGGTCAGAAAGCAGTCTTTGTCTAACTCTTCCCTCTCGCTATCAGTAAGGATCGATTCAAAAGTGATAAGATCATCATATGTCAAAGGACGTTCCATAGCGAGAAGCCTATCCATTGTATACCTATCGGAAACCGGTGTGCTATCATCAATCTTGGATTTACCTTTGCGTACTAGCACTTCTCTGACCTTCTTCCGAAGGGCGTCATCCATCTCGTTCTTCTCTCTATTGAACGCATCCGCTTCACTCTTCAACATCCATCGTTGCTTCAGGTGTGACCAGATGATTGGATCGTCCTCGGTGGGGTTGATGCTCCTGTTGCTCACCCATGGCAGAGTTGGGCTCATCGGCGAAAGTACGGCTCCGTGCCGGTCGGCACGGCGGTCGTGCCGATCGGCACAGTCGCCTCCGCTTCCGGTTTCGCCGTCTTGCATTGTCTTCTGCTCTAGGGTTTGCTAGAAACTCCGGCGGCGCTCGATGTTTGATGATGAGATCCGAGACAACTCCTTCATATATATATCCATAATTCTCTTGGTCGAACCGGACTCTATCTCGTAAATTTGGAAGTCACCGAAGCATGTCTTGGAGGAAGGGCAAAAACTAGACTCAAAAACGACACGGACTCTCCCGTGCCGATCGGCACAGATTTGTGCCGGTCGGCACGGAGGCAAAGTTGCCTCAAACGACTCAATAAAATCAAAGAGACACAAAACACACAGAAAAAACAGTAAAAACAACAGTGCTTTTGTTTTACGTCGTTAAGCTCGACCACCCAATCACTCAATTCACATAATATATATCGAATGACTTTAACTCAAAAGTGTCGGGTTCAAGATATACCTTTAATCGTTGGCCATTCACCGTGTATGTATTTTGCTTTCCATCCATGATGACAACAGCTCCGGAAGGAAGAACTTTATGAACAAGATACGGTCCATCCCATTTACTTTTCAATTTGCCTTTACCGAACAACCGAAATCTTGAATTGAATAGTAGCACCCTATCTCCTTCGTAAAATTCCTTTTTCAATAGCTTCTTATCATACCACTTCTTCGTTTTCTCTTTATAAATGGCCGCATTCTCATAAGCTTTTAGGCGCATCTCCTCGAGTTCACTAATTTGAATCTTCCGTTTTACCGCAGCAGCATCTAAATCCAAATTCATCTCTTTGATCGCCCAATAGGCTCTATGTTCTAACTCTACAGGCAAATGACAAGTCTTTCCATAGACGAATTGATAGGGTGTCATACCTATTGGTGTCTTGAATGCTGTGCGATAAGCCCAAAGTGCGCCATTCAACTTGTTTGACCAATCCTTTCCTTCTTTTGTAACAATTTTATGCAGAATTCCCTTCAACTGTTTATTAGAAGTTTCTGCTTGGCCGTTGGTCTGTGGATGATAGGCTGTCCCAATTCGATGCTCAATACCCATCTTCTTCAAAGCTTTAGTAAATTCATGCCCGGTAAAATGAGATCCACCATCTGTAATAATGACTCTAGGAACACCATATCTTGGAAATATGCACTCCTCCAACATTTGCTTGGATTCACGAGTTGTACTGTTTCGACATGGTATTGCTTCTACCCACTTTGAGACATAATCCACAGCAACCAAAATATATTCATAACCATGCGAATTAACAAATGGTCCCATAAAATCCATGCCCCAAACATCGAATATATCAACTTGCAAGTTATACTTCAAAGGCATAGCATTACGAGCATTAACGTTTCCAATTCTTTGGCATTGGGGGCATCTAGCAACATACCTTTTCGCATCTTCGTGCATTGAAGGCCAATAAAATCCACTAGCCCATACCTTGGCCTGTGTTCGAAAGTGCCCATAATGTCCACCATACTCAGATGAATGACACTTTTTCAATATGCTTTCGCGTTCGTCACGAGGCACGCACCTTCGAACAGCTCCATCTTCACAATATCTGTATAGATAAGGATCATCCCATATGAACTTCCTCATCTCACTGACAATCCTCCTTTTTGAATTCTTGCTACAATCATCAAGCTTCCCTTTGAATCCATTTATGATATCTTGCATCCACGATTCTCTATGATCTTTAATCTGAAATAGCTGCTCTTGCGCCATGGCATCACCAATGCATCCCTCCTTGTTCTCAAGCGTCAAACGAGACAGATGATCTGCTACTGAATTCTCAACCCCTTTCTTGTCTCTAATCTCCAAATCAAATTCTTGTAGCATCAAAACCCAACGAAGCAATCTAGGTTTCGACTCCTTTTTAGAGACAAGATATCTAATAGCAGCATGATCCGTATAAACAATGACCTTAGAATTGAGGATATAGGATCTAAATTTCTCAAATGCAAATATAACAGCTAGCATCTCTTTCTCTGTTGTTGTATAATTAATCTGGGCTTCATTGAGAGTTTTACTAGCATAGTAGATAGCATGCACTTTACCTTCCTTTCGTTGTCCAAGAACCGCTCCTACTGCATAGTCACTTGCATCGCACATAATCTCGAAAGGTAAATTCCAATCCAGAGGTTGCATAATAGGTGCAGAACATAATGCTTCTTTCAACTTCCGGAAAGCAGTAAGTCTTTCATCATTCATCTCAAATTCAACATCCTTTTGCAGCAATTCCGTCAATGGCTTAGCAATCTTTGAATAATCCTTCACAAATCTGCGATAAAAATTTGCATGTCCAAGAAAACTTCGCAGTGTCTTAATATCATTAGGCGGTGGCAACCTTTCAACTGTAGATATTTTAGCTTTGTCTACCTCAATACCTCGGTTAGAAATAACATGCCCCAAAACAATCCCTTCGGTTACCATGAAGTGACATTTCTCCCAATTAAGAACTAAATCAACTTCTACGCACCTCTTTAGAACTTTCTCTAAATTTGCTAAGCAATGATCAAAATCAGTACCATGAACAGAGAAATCATCCATAAATACCTCCATAATGTCTTCGATGAATTCAGCAAATATAGCATTCATGCATCTCTGAAATGTAGCCGGTGCGTTGCAAAGACCGAATGGCATTCGCCGATACGCATAAGTTCCATAAGGACAAGTGAAAGTGGTCTTATGCTGATCTTCAGGTCTAACAGGGATTTGAAAGAAACCACTATAACCGTCGAGATAGCAAAAATAAGAGTTCTTGGCTAACCTTTCAAGCATCTCATCGATGAACGGTAGTGGGTAATGGTCTTTCTTTGTGGCTGCATTCAGCTTTCTGTAATCAATGCACATTCGCCATCCCGTAACTGTCCGTTGAGGGATCAACTCATTGTTCTCATTAGGCACAACTGTGAGTCCTCCTTTCTTTGGCACGCAATGCACTGGACTCACCCATTCACTATCAGCAACTGGATAAATCATTCCTGCATTAAGAAGTCTCAGCACTTCTTTCTTCACAACTTCCTTCATGCCCTCTTTCAATCGTCGCATGCCTTCAACGACTGGTTTAGCTGATTCTTCAAGATTGATCTTATGTGTGCAAAAAGCTGGACTTATTCCTTTGATATCATCAAGACAATATCCGATCGCTTTCTTGTATTTTCTCAAAACAGCAAGCAATCGTGTTGTCTCTTCTTCATTCAAAGCACTATTGACGATGACGGGATAAGTTTTATCTTTGCCTAAGTATTCGTACCTCAGACCATCAGGAAGTGGCTTCTGTTCTACTTCTGGTGCTGCACCAGGATCCAGATTACCCAAAGGCTCAAATTGAGGATTTTCATCTTCGTGCCGGTCGGCACACTCACCGTGCCGATCGGCACAGTCTTGGATTTCGGCCTCTTCCTTATCTGACTCTTCAAACAGTTTGTTTAACGGGTCTGAGTATCCTGTACTGATTTCTTCATCTTTTTCTGTAAAGAATTCCTGAAGAGAGGGTGGTTCGTCACTTTCTTGAACGACGGGTGGGTCTTCGAATTCAAAAAGGACTTCCTCTCCGCCCAGAGTCAATTTGAGATGACCTTTTCCAGCATCAATAACAGCTTGTACAAGCTTTAAGAAAGGTCTTCCCAAAATAATATCTTCAACTCCAACTTCACCTTTATCAAGAACAAAAATATCCACCGGAATAGTATTCTTTCTTACCTCAATGTTCAGATCCTTGATTACTCCCAGCGGTTTAGTTCTCCTTCCATCCGCCATGATTAGCTCAAGCTCGGTTCCTAGCAATCTTCCTTTTATGTCATAGGGCATATCCATGAATGCTTCATACGTCATCAAGCTGACGCGGGAACCAAAATCACATAATGCTTTAGGAAAGCTTCTATGCCCTATTTCGCACGGTATATAAGGATCGACTTCCGTTCGTTCCGTAAGGCCAACTGCATATACTCCGCACAATCCTTCATACGGCGATGGGACAAAACAAGTATCAAATAGCTTCTTTGCTTGTTGGACCTCCATCTGATCAATTTCCATATCGTCCTTATACAACTTCCCCAATACTTCTCCGATGACGACATTATCCAATATCTTTGAAGTTCTAGTGTCTTTAGGGAAGTTATACTGAACCCCTGTAGTAGAGGCATACCTTGGATCATATGTTCTCCTCATACTTAGCAGATTTGAGCTGAAATCTATAGGAATCCAATCCAATGGTTCGAACTCGGCCAACGGTCTAGCGTTGCTCAAGGTTGGATCTCCTACTGGTCTTGGAAATTTATTCACGAAGCTGTTTTCATGCTCCTCTAATATGGCAGCTTCAGTCTTGGAAATCCCTTTGACAGCATTCAGAGTGCCGGTCGGCACAGGATGTGTGCCGGTCGGCACTGTGGCCTGGATTGTGCTGATCGGCACAGGGACCGTGCCGATCGGCACCTCATCCAATCTGGGTCTTTTCAAATCGCCTTGCGCTGGTTCTTCTGTTCTTACTGTTAATTCCGCTTCAGATACTGTACAGCCTTCCGCTTTAGCTTTCAAATCCGAAGAACCTTTTGCCGGTGTCGGCTTTTCAGGGGGAATTGGATCTTCTTGGAATTCTTCCCAATGCTTATGCATAGCTTCAGTCTTCGATATCTTACTCAAGAGATCCAGACCTGCAGTAGCAGTCAAGTCGAGGAAACTCCCTCCAGCTGAACTATCCAAATGCATCCTGGAGGTTCCTTCAAGAGACATGTAGAATGTCTGAGCAGTCAAGTTATCATCCATGCCCAAATCGGGGCCTTGCTTCAATAAAGATTTGAAGCGTGACCATGCTTGCGTGAGGGTCTCTTCTTTCATTTGCTCGAAGTTAACCACTTCTCTTCTCAGTTTCTGCACCTTCGGAAGCGGGAAGAAATGCAAACAGAAATTTCCTACAAGCTTATCCCAGTTTCCCTTAGCTTCACGGGCTGCAGATTTATACCATTCTTTGGCTCTTCCATCTAGAGAAAATGGAAATAGCAACCATTTGTACCAATTCTGAGGCACTCCCTCATGCTTGAAGGTTTGACAGAGAACTTCTAGATCTTGCAGATGTGTGTACGGGTTCTCGTCCTTCGTCCCAGAGAATTTGCTGTTCTCGACCATTTTGATGATGGTCGGGTTGAGAACGTATGACGAAGCAGTGACTTTCTCATCGGAAGTTTGTGGAATCAGCAATCCCGGAGACGGTAGTGAATGCTCCCTAACAGTATGAGCCGGTTCAGGAGTACCCATCCTAAAAACACAGAAAGAAAACACAAAAACAAACTAGAAAAGAGAGGATTAGAGGTTAGTAGAATAAATAAATAGTAAAAGAACTGGCTTGGTCCCCGGCAACGGCGCCAGAAAACGTGCTTGTTGGTCGTTCGTACGCACCCACTTATATACCGCAAGAGGACGGTGTACAGTTGTAGCACTTTTTCCCTTAGAGTATTCCAAGGTTTAATATCGATCCACAGAGAACAAGCGTGACTTAAACTATTATTTAAACTACTAAATCAATATAGCAAAAGATGTGTGTGAGAAAGGATGATTAACAGCTAGAGATGAAAGGGCCTGCGGTTGTATCAAGGTTATTAAAGGATTCTCTCCTATGGTTCGGGGTACTGGCATGCAACTCAGGTTATAGGTCAATTGATAGGTTTAGTATTCTACAAGACATGGTGGTTTCGTTCGCCCCGATCCTGTCACGATGAGGGTTAATAGTTCCCCACTGGTTTCTTGCACTATGTGATAAACACGTATGGATCAGATACGAATTCGAAGCATCACATAGACTGAACGTATCAAAAGAGTATCTTAAGTGTGAGAGTTACATAACCAGATTTCCCTCGCCACGGAGAGAATATGAGATCTACTCACGCATCATACTGCAACACATGAACATGGGTACAGTAGGACGCGGGAATTCGGCGTGGTCCCACAGGTGCCGATCGGCACGGCAGTGTGCCGGTCGGCACAGTCTTCCTTTTTGGTGGTGATGATCGGTGATCGCCGTCTTCGCCGCCACAACCTTCAACCTAGGTCAAAATCTCCGTATGTGTGTCTGTCTCCTTGCCGCCCCCTTTCCTTCGTGACCAAGATCTTCTCTTTATAGTCTCTTTCGGTTGTGGGCTGGATTTCACCGACTCCGACTCTGATATTTCTTCTGGGCTCCATATTCTCCGAGTGGGCTTCAAGTTCGGGCCCGACCTCCGTTGTGCCGATCGGCACACAGGACGTGCCGATCGGCATGGTCTCCAATTTCCTCGTTCTTCGGGCCTCCAGCAGCTCTTTACTCGTAGTCTCTTAATTCTCACCTGTTTCCTGTAAATCTTCCGAATACACAGAAACTACGCATATATATGATAATGGGGGTTAATTGTTAGCAATAATGACTTAATAAGGTATTAGAAACACCATATTTGTCATATAAAATGTGCACCTAGAAAGCACCAACAGGTGCTCATTTCTATGCCCTTCCACGTGACATACTGTGCAACGGACTTTGGCAGGGTCCTCATTGAAGTCCCTAAATCCATACATATCCTCGCCGTAGCCTTTTTGCGAGTCATCAAGCTCGTTTCGTAACCTCTTCTTTTTTCGCCTACCCTTTTTGTCCTTCAATAGGCATACATCGGGGACGTAATCCAAACCAATGTATTCGGGCCAATGCGACATATCAAGGCATGGTTCGAAGGTTGACTCCCATGTTCGTAGAGCAGCAGCTGTTGAGTAGTATGGACTGAGGTAACTGGGAGACTCATAGTCCACGCGTCGCGAACGGCATGCCGTTATGACATGCGAGCAGGGCATATGCAGCAATGCTGGGACCATGCACGTGCATGTCACAATGTCACCTATCTCCACTCAGTACATGCGTCCACCAGACCTCTCACCCCCAGTACCAGTATGACTAATTGAACGGACATCGTACACAAACTTTCGCGGGTCGAATAGGCGGGCTTCTTGATTAGTAGAAATGGTGCCATGTAACTGTAGGTGCTTCTCCGTGCCCTGTCCCCATTTAATATTAGCACTGATTGCATCACGTGCCTTCTGCCACCGCGTCACAAAGTATGCATTGCACTTGTGAAACGTGAACTCAATTATGGCAGACACAGGCATTGCTCGGATACCTTTAAGCACTTTGTTGAACACCTCAGAGATGTTCGTGGTCATTATGCCGTATCGGAACCCTCCTTCATCAAATGCTAGAGCCCATTTCCTCTTATCGAGCAAATGCTGTTGTAACCAATCCTTTGCTCTGTCGTTCAAGAGCTTTTGCAAATCCTCCAATCGAGCATCAAAATGCCGCACCTGCTTTGCTTTGCATAGAATCTTAAGGGCCTTTATCACTTTGTGGTTTTTTTGCCTCCATATGTTGGCGGCAAAATGCCGCATGCACCACCGATGAACTAGAGGAGGGTATCCGTCTAGCTCTTCTCTAGCAGCGTTCAGAAGACCTTGGTGCCTATCTGATATCATGCAAACTTGTCTCCCTCTGCCAATTACTTCACGCCTGACGTGGGTTAGAAACCAGGACCAGCTGCTATTGTTCTCACCCTCTGTGATGGCAAATGCAACGGGAATCAACTGATCATCGGCATCAACAGCAACAGCAACCATCACTGTCCCCTTATACTTCCCCGTCAAAAAAGTTGCATCAACACTCATAACGGGCCTGCACTGCTTGAACGCCGACACGCATTGAGGGAAACACCAGAACACGCGTTCGAGGACAGGTTTCATTGATCCTTTGCCATCGCTGCAGTGCTTGCCTCCAGTTTCTATGAAGTATTTCGTCCCCGGATTGAAATGTGCAATCGCATTCAACATTCTAGGAACCGTATTGTAAGACTCCTTCCAATCTCCCCATAAGTCTGCCATGGCAAATTGCTTCGCCCTCCATGCCTTGCCATATTTTACCCGGTATCCAGTGAACCCATGAATAGCCTCAATGAGGGACGACACAGTTATGTTCGTGTCTGCCCAAACCATTGCAGCAATCCGCCGCCCAAGATACCTGACCGTACATTGAGAATGGACCTGCCCAATGTGAGCGGTGGCACATGTATGAGGTTGCTTCACGTTAGTTACCTTCCACCGGCGGCCATCAGATTTTATCAACCGTGCCCAAACACCCTACGGACATGTGTGTTTCTGACACTTGATACAATACCGCTCCTCTTTATTCGAGTTGATCACTCGGTATGGCCTATGGTGCCGCACAGCGTAATCCTCGAAAAAATGCTTCAGTTCCGCCATAGTATCAAATATCATTCCCCTCTTTATCAAGGGTTCTGCGCTATCTGGCGGGACATCCATTGACATGAAACAATTATCAGTAACTGCATTTGTTATACCGCTCATGTCAACATGATGGGGATGAAAGGATCAAGGGCACCGAGAGGGGGGGGGGTGAATCGGTGTGTCAACAATTTCTCCCAAACGTACTTTAGGCGTGAAGCTAGCAAGACTAGATAAGGTGATAGCAAGAGGCAAGCAAAGCGCGCACACAATCTAGTCTATGCAACAAGCAACACCCTAGCAAGCAATTCTACCAAGTAGTAAAGAGACAACCTATCATGCAATTCTACTAGCACATAATAGTAAATGCGGAAGCGTAAATGCTAGTATGTAAAGGAGATAGAGATAGGAATGCTCATGATTTTTCCCGTGGTCTCGGAAGGGTGGCGCCTTCCCCTACTCCACGTTGGGTCACTCCCGCCGGAGTCTCGACCCCGTCCCTCCGCTCGATGGCGATCCCTCCTAGAGCACACTTCACCCTCCGAGTGAAGTCGCGGGCACGTCCCGCCGGGCTCGATCCCGGGTACTCTTCCGGAGGTAAGGCTCCGCACGTGATGCGTGCCAAAGGGCGCTCCACTAGTGATGCTTCTTTCGCACGGGAAGCTCCAAGACCGTGTACAAACTTGTGTTAGCTTCCACAATCTCCTTGGACAGCTCAACACCAACGCCTAGCCGGTCTAGGCCTCGCCATAGACCAAGAGTAACAAACCGAAGTGACTCTCTCAAGCTCACACTAGCCTAGAGATCAAGTGGATGCAATTGCTACTCTCTCAAGCACTAGGATCACTCCAAATCCTTCACAAGTGCTTCTCTCCCTTGCTCTTGGCTTCCTCTGAGTTTTCTGCACTCCAACAATGGCCAAGAGACCCCTCAAGGGGCGGGCAACCAACTATATATAGGCTACCAACCCAAAACTAGCCGTTGCCCAAAAGTGCCCTGCGAAACTAGAGACCGTACAATAGGACCGTACTGTCCGGTCTATTCCAGACCGTACTGTCCGGTCTCTATTTCCAGGCGCATCTCCATCTTCTTCTTCATCTCCAATGAAGACCGTACTGTCCGGTCCCTAGGACCGTACCATCCGGTCGATTGTCCGGTCTTCATTTCTTCCACTTCCAGAAACTTCAACTTCTCTGTCTGGAAATCCTCTGATGACCGTACTGTCCGGTCCTCATGACCGTACCATACGGTCCATTGTCCGGTCTTCATTTTCTCAGCATCCCGAGACTTCACTTCTCTGTCTGGATCTTCAATGAAGACCATACCATACGGTCCCTAGGACCGTACTGTCCGGTCTCTACCGGATAAGCTGAAAACTTGATCCACTCTTGATCCTTGCTTCCAACTTCTTCATCCTTGGTTCCTCTTCTTCTCTTCAGCCACCCTAGTCCTCAAGAGACTCACAATGCATCCATTTGATCTCTAACCTAGTGTGCTCTAAGAGAACCAATTCGATCCCTCTTGATAGTCCGGTTTTTCCTATGGACTCAAGCTAACATCTACCAAGCCAACACTTGCTTGGTCTATCATGTCCTTAGCCTTGATCCATCTTCAACCTTGACTCCATCAAGCTCTCGATCCGAATCGTCGAGGCAACCAATCACCAAGTCGTCGATAAGATAGAGTTTGTGAGACGACGCTTCATTGACATGACCATTTGAATATCCTACAAGGAAATGTTAGTCACATCAATATGGTCACCCAATCACCAAAACATTCATACCTTTGGGGTTTCCGAACTCCAATGGTCATGAAGCTTACAGGGGAGCCTTCGGTAAATGCACATTCATCAACTCCAATGCACGCAGGTCATTTTCGGGGTATATAGCTTTCCAATTGATCTCCGTATTACTGCCACCCTCCACACGATCTCTTTCGCGCCTTAGTCTGTGCCAAGGAAACCTAGTAGCAAAATCGTCTAATCCACGACTAACACCTCCTTCCTCTCCTCCTACAGCTTCATCAACATTCTCATTCCGCACATTAACACCATCACTATTATCCCAGGCATCGTCTTCGCTTCACTTTCGCTGTCCGATGATGAACCAAGGTTACGTTCGACATTACCCTCTTCTTCTTGTTCTCTTTCCTCTTCCTCGTACGTGCTATCGTCAAAGTCATTATTCACCAACGCCATTTCAAACGCCTCCAACGATTCATTCGTGCCTCCCGAAACTCGAGGTGCCACATTATTACCATTGTCCACCCTGACCGGTGACTCCCGCATACCCTCGTCAACAGGCTCTTGTGTCAAAGCCTCTATCGGCTCGTCATCCTCTACATCCCGTCCAATATTCTCTTCCTCATTCCCAAAAAAATCTACGATCACTTCGGCTACTCTAACTTGAGCATCCTTCAAACATTCCTTATAAAGAATCCAATCTTCCGCCGTACACAAATCCAACAAAACATAATGCGCTCTACCGCCTCCACCAGCATCAAACCGCCCACGAAATCTCAGAATACCCCCACCAACAAAACCGACTTTGCTCTTGACTCAATCTCTCCAAACATGGGGGGTTTCACAAATGTCGCTACTTCTTCACTCATGTCGATCAATTCACCATGTTCACTCACAGTTCCACCGAAAAATATACGAACCACACGGTCCATCTACAAAGTTTTGAAGACATTTTAGTACTCATGACCACTAAAAATCTAGGCAAAAACAATCATCTAAAAAATGCCATGCAACTAATCCTACACGTAAATAAGACATCACAATCGGTCCATTAACTGCGATTACTATCGATTCGTACCAAATCCTCCACATTCCAACAATCAAACTAGCAACCCCTACCTACCAAATCCCGGGCAAAATTAACATTACTTCCCAATCTAATCGGATAGGATGAAGGAGATACCTTGGAGGATGATAGCCCCTTGATTCGGGCCGGAATGAAGGGGTCTAACCACCGGATTCGGTGGGGGAGATGGATGGAGCGACCGGGTCGGAGAGAGAGAGGGGCAAAACAAGGGCTCGGGTAGGGGAGGAAGAAGAAGGCCGCGTGCGGCACCCGGCCTAACATAAGCCTTGCCGCGCCAAATGAACTGGCGCGACAAAGCTTGAGTCGCGACCGCGGTCGACCTCCGGTCAACTCCGTCCGACGTGTCCGTCAACGCCGACGTGGCACACGGTCGCGCCGGTCCGACAGGCGCGACTCTGTTGGGTGTCGCGGCGTTCAGAATGGCGCGACAAAACGGTCTAGAGTCTGGAAATAAAATTCCAGACGGTCTGTTATTAAAATATTAATAAAAAAGGTTTAAATAATAAAAAAAAGTCTGGAACTTATGGAGCAGCAGAAACTATTGTGAATTCGTCGTATAGCATTACAATGTTAGAGGGGCGCTAGCTAGAAGCCTATTACTGCAAATGCCAGTTTGTAAATTTGAACTAGGGAAAGTACATCGACCAGCACGAATTTGTACAAATAGAAGACGAAACAGTTCTGAGAGGTAGTAGAAAGAAGAATATGAGTTTTCTATGGCCTAAACGAAGGAATGGAGCCAAGCCAAGCGGATCGTCTCCATCTGGTTTTGAAGCCAGCTCATGTGGCCATGGATTGAGGCTTCATCCATAAATCACGTGGCAAAAAATGAGATCTGATCAAGTTCTTTGCACAAACAGTTTTTGTTGTCCCCGATGACAGTGCCAGCTTGGGCTGGGGCAGCAGCGAGGCCGAGGATACTGATGAAAGCGACGAGCAGTTCATCATCCAGAAAGAGATGTTGCCACGGTGCTTCGGCACCGTACTGCCTTGCAATCGTGTTTCTCAGTGGTTCCCTACCTTCTTCGTCTTTGATATACCTCTGCCCCACCATCGTGCAAGACTCGATTCCATCACAAGCAAGTCTCCTAACTTCCAAACAATCGACGACAGAGCGCAACTACTAGCAATACTAAAGAACTCTGAAGATTACCAACCGATTAGGCAAGGATTACCCAATGATGAAGGGTAACCGATTCGTACTTGATGAGTACTCCTACCTAGCGTTTCAAGGCAGGCACGTCCGAATGCATCGCCGTCTCACCCAACTGCAGCGCACTAGCGAAACAACCGTAATTACTCTAGTAAACTCAGTAATGGCATATGACCATACAACAATTGGTACTAGCACCACAAATGACCAAGCAGATGAACACTTGGGTTCCATGAAACCAGGCAACCGTAGCAAAGCAGAACGAAACAGATTCCCTTTCCCCCATTTGCTGTCGCCATCTAAAAACACACACGGCGCCACCCCACCAATCCCCGTCCGTCTTCATGTCGCGCACGCGTCTAAAAACACACGCGGCGCCACCCCACCATTCCCCGTCCGTCTTCATGTCGCGCACGCGCCGCGACTCCTGAGAGCTGGAGGGGACCAGCCCCGTGCAACTGCGGGGCGACGAGACCAGGAGGAACTCTTCGCTTCAGTTGCTTCCGCCGCGGGGGTTGCGCGCTCGGTTTCTCCTGCCGGCGATGGCGCTGGGCTCGCCGGTGAACCGGCTGGCGCGGCGGGCCGTCAAGGGGCCGCTCGAGAAGGCCAGGCTGGCGGGCCTCGCCGCATCGGCGGTCGCCGCCGCCGCGCTGCTGCTGCTCGTCTGCGCCGCCTCGCTCCGCTGCTCGGCCGCCTTCGGCTCCGCGCTGGCGGCGGCGCCCAGGAAGCTCTGGACCGGAGGGGTCTCCATCGCCGCCTCCGATTCAGCAGAGGCGCGCGCCGGCGGTTCGGTGGCGGCGGCGGGGGAGGAGTGCGACCTATTCGACGGGAAATGGGTGTGGGACGACGGCCACCCGCTGTACGACTCCAGGGACTGCCCCTTCCTGGACGTCGGCTTCCGGTGCTCCGAGAACGGCCGCCCCGACGCGTCCTACACCAAGTGGCGGTGGCAGCCGGCTCACTGCGATCTCCCAAGGTTTGGTTCTATTTACTTGCTTCATTTGCTTGTCGATCGGTTGCCACCCTCCCGTTTTGTTCCTTGGATTTGGGGAGTCTATTACGAATCGACTACAGCGTCTCCACGAACTTGCGAAGATTGGTTAGCTTGAGCTTGACAAAGCAAAGAAACTTAAAAATCTCAATCGAAATTTCGCAATGCATTGCTCATTGGACCAGTTTTAATTTGACAATTGACAGTTCAAACCTCCCCACTTCCATGAAGGGCCCTTTATTAGTAGTGGGATGTCATTACGATCGGTGGATGCGCAACTAACATTTGATTATTGGAACATGATGCCGTGGACGGCCACGCGCACTTGAGACTACGTAGCATGATTGGAGACTCAATGCCCTTTGCATGCCACTCGGTCATAAAACAACGTTTGATGAACGCATTTAGTCATGGGGAAGATATACTTGTTAATTGAAAGGTGCTGTATAGTTATTCAACCTGTCATGATGTAGCCATCTTGCAACCTTTCCTGTTCCTGTTCTTTGTTGGTCGTCAATTTAAAGTTGACCTTTTCAATGTTAAACTCGGCTGCCATTGTTGACAAAAAAAGAAAAAAGGTTTGGTGCGTATGACCCTTTGTTCCGGATGGAAAGCAATGTGTAATGCTAGCAGCAGCATGACCTTATACAAGGTGACAATATGCATTGATGGTGTTAGTTGAATGGTGCTAGCGTCAATGGTAGCCACGTAGTACATCAATATGATTGCAAAAATGGCAAAATCACAGCAGATTTTTCTTCTATCTGCAACCATTACTAGGCCATGCCTTTGGTCTGAATTAGTATGTACATTATTGTATTGTTTAGTAGAATTTTAAGTGTTAATGGTGTTGTGTCGTGCAGAGGGCAGATGCATTTGGTGGCTGATATTATATAATGTATGGGTGGAAGTTGCAACTATTACTGCAGCATATTTAATTCCTTATGCTTAACGCATTGTGTGCTACTGATGGGCAGATGAACTTTTATGGGTGTAGCTGAAAAATAGTTTGCTTGTTTTGATCCTGGAAGTAGTACGTAATGTTTTAATGGACTTGTACATATGTTTATCAGTTGCTTGTTGTTTGGGTTGAGGCATAATCTGGATGAACCACATATTCATTCCAGCATAATTTATATCCCCTTTCTAATTTAGTGATATTTATTCTTTGACTTGTTAGATTCGATGCCAAAAATATGCTGGAGAAGCTACGAAACAGAAGGGTAGTATTTGTTGGTGATTCAATTGGAAGGAACCAATGGGAGTCTCTACTTTGTATGCTATCTACTGCTGTTCCAAACAAGAGCTCCATCTATGAAGTTAACGGGAGTCCTATCACAAAGCACATGGGTTTCTTGATTTTCAAATTTAGAGACTACAATTGCACTGTGGAATACTACAGATCTCCCTTTATAGTCCTTCAAGGCCGTGCTCCAGCTGGATCCCCTGATGTTGTAAGATACACAGTTCGGGTGGATGCTATGGATTGGATGTCTGAAAGGGGTAAGTGGAAGGATGCTGATGTGTTGATCTTCAACACTGGGCACTGGTGGAACAATGAGAAAACAATCAGGGGGTAAGAATGACTTTTCTTTGTAGCAGTTTCTTCTGGTCTGGCCTTTTTATATTGCAGTGATATTAGCATCAATGAACTTCATTAAAACTCCTTTATGCCACAAGGAGTTTCTTAGAGAAACAGCAATCTCCATACCTAAAATGTGATCATCATGTTTAAGAACTCATCTTTCAGTTTCAGATTGTCATAGACATTGAAGATCAGTATCCTGTAATCCATGCCCATGATAGACATTCCAATATATAATTTGCTGTTAGCTATTGTGGAAAATGATGTAATTGAATTTTGGTATGTGGATCACATGGTTACAGCAGAATGCAATAGCCTTTGAAATTCGTCTGCGTACTGTATGTACCTTGAAGCTAGATTTGCTGACTTGATGTTATGTCTTATCAGGGGTGCCTTCTTCCAAGTTGGGGACGAGGTGAAAATGGAGATGACTGTTGCAGATGCTTACCGGAGATCAATACAGACATTGTCTGATTGGCTTCACAAAGAAGTTAACACAAGCAAGACCCATGTCATCTACCGTACATATGCTCCTGTGCATTTCAGGTCTGTGTAATCGCCCACTTACCAGTGTTCACTTCTCTCAAATTATTTTCCTTGCTTTAGATGTATTGACAGTATTTCTGATTCCTTATCTTCTATCTGTTGTAACTTAATCATGTTACTGCGCCAAGTGCCTGAAGCCTTGTGCATGATGCATTTTTTTTTTCTATTGTATGTTCGTTTGAATACATGAGTACTGTAGGATGTGTTTTCCAGCGTTCCTTGCTAACAAAAGTACTATATGTTCTGCAATCTGCAGAGGTGGCGACTGGAAGACTGGAGGGAGCTGCCACTTAGAAACTCTTCCAGACGTGACACCACTCATATCGCTACAAGAATGGGCTGACATGCTTCAACCCGTCAATGATTTTCTAGGAGATAACCTCAGGCCCAAGCTTCATGGGGTAAATATGCTGAACGTGACACGGATGACAGCTCAGCGGAAAGACGGTCACCTGTCAATATACCTGAGCCCTTCAGGGCCTGTCCCTCGATACAAACAGGACTGCAGTCACTGGTGCTTGCCTGGAGTCCCTGATACCTGGAATGAGCTTCTGTATGCCCTTGTGATGAGAAGACATGTGAAGATGGATCAAAATGTTTCCCTTGCGGGCACTGAAGCACTAAACACTGACTGATAAAATACATGGGGTGAGGTAACCAAATGATTGATTTCGTGAAGCCTGAAGAGGGAGGTGTAATGGTCAATGGTGTATCAGGTCGTCTTGAAAAAGCAAGCTTCATTCATCCTCGGTAGTGACGCTGTTAATCAGCACTTCAAACAGGTTACCAGAGTGGCGAGCGTAACACATTTTTGGATCGCAGGAGTTGGTTTGCAGGAAGCTGCACCAGCACCGCCCTGCTGTGTTTGTACATTCCGAGGTTGGTGAATAGCTAAGCATAGTTTAGTTTTACATGATTAAGGTAATTTGTGTTTTATGGTGAGGTTATTGGTGCTAGTAGTGGGCCCATGGTGCCTGCAGTGAATGATGTAAATATATAGCAGCGGCAAAATTTGCAATGGTTTCAGTTCACCTTGTCACTGTTGGCCTGTATGCTGTTCAAGACTGCTGCTTCGTATGCAGCTGATAGGTGCTGCAGGCATCCCCTCGTGCTGTTTACGTACTCTTTTGTGTCTCTTTTGTTACTTTACTTTGGTTTCAAATCAATGACGCTAGAACTTTTTTATAACTACTTTGATGCGAGGGTATTCCCTCCGATTTGTAAGCATCAAACCGGACGAAGAATGACTGGCGTTAGCCGGGATTTTAAAATGGGCCGGCCGAAACCGTCCGATGCCACATAGATTCCAGCCCACCTCGGCCACTTTTGCTCCTGCTCTCTGTCGATTCCTCGTCTCGTACTAGTCATTCTTCTTCTCACTGGGCAGGATTCACCCGCTGGGATCCATGAAAGGATTGATCCAACTTTGAATACGCGGCACGTGCTGCCGGTAAACTACCCAACCTGCCATCTCCGGCCAAGTGACCATCTAGAAGTTTCCTCGGGCCGTGCTCCTGCTTAGCATCCATCGCCCACCTACGCGGCCGCCCGCCGCCATGGCTCTCGTCGAGGAAGACCCGGTGCCTGCTACAGCCGCCGCCGCCGCTCCCGATCCCACCGCCGGTGAGTCCCTCCTCGCTTGCAGGCCCTCTATCCTGTTCGCGGACCTCGTCTGGGGCTGGTGCTTGGTGGAGCTCCGAGCTCCTTGCTCTTCGCCTGTACTGCTGACTCGGTTCAGTTCAATTAGAGATGGTGGTTTGAGTTTCAGGGTATATAATTCATAATTGCTGAATTGCACTATATAATTCATAATTGAGTTTCAGTTAGTCGCTAGTTTGAGCTTGGGGCTCGATCACTTGTAATGCAATTTCTCAGACTATTTTCTGCCGTTTGCACCTTGTAATGCTAACTCATCACCTTGCCCATAGAACCTTGTCATCAGTAGCATTTTGTAGCACTAAAACGATTTTATGATGTGGCTCCATAAGAATCGGAATTTTGTATCAAGATGGAGAGTAATTTCCGATCCCTCGTCTCTACTTTCCCTCAATTATCATCTTCTGCTTTCAGGTTCTAGTGATAACGAGATAACGGTGGAAGAAGCTTCTTTTGTGCATACTGAGCCTCCCCAAGATGGCACTCTCCCACCTGTGGCTACCTCTGATATGGAGGTCCTTCACGATAAAGTTAAGAAACAGGTCATCAAGGAAGGCCATGGCAAGAAACCCTCAAAATTTGCGACATGCTTTGGTAAGTATGGAATAAACAGTTCATTCCCTATGCTTGGGATGTTGGTCTCTGGAACGAGGCTAATATGTTGTGCCAGCCTTGTGTTGTTTTCTACAATGATATCCTGTGATTGCTGTTTGTTCTTACACTGGTTTGGAGAAAATCCATAAGTTCATTTATCAACTTATCATGTGTGAAAAGACATGATTGATCATGATCACGATCACGAGACACTATTGACCTTCTCCTCTTTCAATACAGATAAACATGCTATGACTCACAAGGGGATTTGTGAAATAGATTTTTTATATCTAGATTCAGGATCTTTTCACCCCAACACACATTAAACTACCATGGCATGCAGTACTAGCAGAGTTGTGATACTAGTTGCCCCTTCCTGTTACTTTTTTTTTTCTGTTCATTGAGTACTAATATCTATGGCCGCTACCAATCCAGTTTGTTGCTGTAACGTTTATGTCAATTTTCAAACTCTATATGTAATCACTAATCGAAAGCGAGTCATTACTTTTTTTGTTCATTGAGTATATGTTACCAGTACTTATTTGTTTTGATAATCTAACACTTGATCAACTTTTCAAACTTCAAAGTTACTCATCTTCTGTCAAAGTTTCTTAATTGTGTATTCTGTATAAACATATTAATTGAATCGTCCTTATATATTGGGAGGAAGCACACACACGTATTCTGATTTAGTGCACAATATGAAGGACAACAGCTGTAAATTAACTTTTCCTTTATAAAACTTGGTATTGCAGTGCACTACAGAGCATGGGTTCAAGGATCATTGCATAAATTCGAGGATACTTGGCAAGAACAGCATCCAATTGAACTGGTACTTGGAAAAGGTGCAACAAAAGTTGTTTTGCTTATTTCATCCTCAGTGTTTCTCTGCTGTATGCATTTCATCCATATACTCCACTTGAGGGTACTTCAAACATCTGCTGTATGGTATTATGATTTTCTTGTACCCTGACGATGATTCTGACAAATGTTTTGAATATTGTTGTTCTGCCAGTAATTTGTCATGTCTGCTATTAATTTTCTAATATGTTGTACTTGTTCCTCTTGCATTGCTCAGTAAACATGCTTGTGCAGTGTAACTAAGCCATGAGATTTTAGTAATTGGATTGGTCCTTAATGCTGTCTTATCACCAAAACTATGTTGGTGCTGCTTTTCTTTATTAAGCAGACGTATGTGCTGCAAACTTCGTAATAATTTACTCTAGCCTCTTACAAGGTCAAGGCTAGGAACTCTTTCCCATTATTTGAAAAGGCAACAACAATAACAAAGCCTTTTTATCCCAAGCAAGTTGGGGTAGGCTCCCATTATCTTAAAAAAAAAAAACCTAACCCATGAGAATCATATGGCCACCCAAGAGTATAGCAGAAATTTAACAGTGGCAATTCCTTATGGAGTAACTTTCTAATGCTTTTCTTTTCCATATACAGAAAAAAGGCAATGGCTGGTCTAGGCATTGGTGTTGGTAACATGAGAAGCGGGGAGCGTGCGCTGTTGCATGTTGGTTGGGAGCTAGGCTATGGCAGAGAAGGAAACTTTTCATTCCCAAATGTCCCTCCAATGGCAGACCTTGTTTATGAAGTTGAACTTATTGGATTTGATGATGTCAACGAGGTATACAAAAACAACTCCTGCCTCCACCCCACATTGTGCTTTGATTGCTATTATTGTGAAGAGTAGGCTGGTATCATTCGTTCAGATTGTCATTTTTACTTAATTTTTTCGAGCTGGAAACTTCCAAATAATGACAAACTGTGCAAATCAGGGGAAGGCTCGAAGTGACATGACAGTCGAGGAGAGGATTGCAGCTGCAGACAGGAGAAAGATTGAGGGTAACGAATACTTCAAAGAAAAGAAGCTCGAGGAAGCCATGCAACAGTATGAAATGGTTAGTGTGTTAGTGATGTGTTCTGCATGTTGATAGTACCGTGATGCTCTAATTTAAGTCAACCCCTCCTGTTACAGGCAATTGCGTACATGGGAGATGATTTCATGTTTCAATTGTTTGGAAAGTACAGAGACATGGCCTTGGCTGTGAAAAATCCCTGCCATCTCAACATGGCTGCATGCCTGATCAAACTAAAGAGATTTGATGAAGCTATTGCACAATGTGGCATCGTAAGTTCTTCTACTTCATTTCTTGAGATTCAGTCTTTCAAATTGCAATTTATATTCATGTGTACATTACTATGGTTTCGTAGGGCTTCACAAAATCTCATTTTGTCAACAAAAATCAGAATGACAGTAAACATCTCTGATAACTGTGCTTCTATGATCATTTTGTCAACAAAAACCTAAATGACAGTAAATACCTCTTCATTACAGGAGTTACATACTGCTGATTTGCACCCTTTTTTATTTATTGTACAGTCCCATGTTCCTACAACAAGTTGTCGTGATTTGTCTCAAAATGAATTGTTCAAACACTGATTTACGATTTACCTCTTTTGCATTACTGTTCAGGTGTTGTCAGAGGACGAGAGTAATGTGAAAGCATTGTTCAGACGGGGAAAAGCTAAATCTGAGCTTGGCCAGACTGAATCAGCAAGGGAGGACTTCCTGAAAGCTAAGAAGTACTCACCGGAAGACAAGGAGATCCTTCGGGAGCTTCGGTTGCTGGCTGAACAAGATAAAGCTCTGTACCAAAAGCAGAAGGAGCTATACAAAGGTCTCTTTGGGCCAAGGCCTGAGGCAAAACCGAAGAAGGCGAACTATCTGGTTCTGTTCTGGCAGTGGCTCGTGTCCTTGATCAGTAACTTGGTTAAGTTGTTCAAACATAAGAATGAGTAGGATAATTTACCGAAATTGTGAAGAGTAAGTGAGATGTGTGGCCAAGATGACCACCTTGTACTATACACCGTTTTGTTTTACGTTGCACTTTTTGATAATTATATATCTTGTTTGGCATGGTTTGCATCACAATTTTCAGAAAACTCTGTACAATATTGTTTCAGCAACTCTGTACATCGATGTATTTTCCTTGGTGCCTGAACAAGTTACTAGCTCGGGAGTAAAGTGCCATTGGACGTGCTGTCTTTCGTTTATATCTAAGAACCTTAAGAGACTGGACTGGAGTGTATGATAGTCTGTGATTCCAGCATTCTCTACCGACACCAGTCCAAGATGCATAGCTGATGGAAGACTTGGGAACTCGGCACCGGCACACGGCGCACTCCGGCTTCAGGCCCCGATTGGCCTTGCTCGAGACGCGACTCGATTGCCTGCCATCGTGACGGCGACTCGATTCCGCTGACGACGCGAGTCCGCCCATTAATCTCTACCAAGCTTTGCCGTCAGAAGTAGCAGCACGTGGTGCTCTAGTGGCATCCATCGATCTCGTCGGCCGTGTCATCCATCTATCGCGTCGGGTGTGTAGATTAATCTATCCGTATTTCATCTCCTGAGATGTATCGTACTTAGGGGGTTACTGCAAACTTCCCAAGCTTGAAATCCTGTGCCAGTACACCGCATCATGATCAACATTTTCTCCTAGACTAGAAAGGGTGTTCCCCATTGTCGGTGTACTGGGAACCAGGGTCCCCATTCCCCCGATCAAAAGGCCGGCCCGAATCCCTCTTAGGCCGGGGAAGACGACCGCGCGCCAGACGGACCGAGGCGGCCCAGCAAGCTGACGCAAAGCACTGGGCTCCCGGATGGCTCGCGCCCGCGAGCCGTCCGGCGTTGCCATGTGGCTACGCCCTAACGCTGCCGCGACCTTCCGCGGGGCGCGGATAAGGGCGGGGTCCCACGAGCCTGTGGGAACCCGACACGTGGCGGCGGTCGCTCGCGGCGCCTCGATAGCGCCGCGGCTCGACGAGGCGCCTCGGGATTTCGTGCGGCAACAGTGCGCGCGGATCCGGGGCGCGAGGATTCTTGCAGAGGGGGTCCCACCTGCCAGCGACTGCCCGCGCGGCCGCGCGGGCAGGTCGTTGGATTTCAATACGCGTGCGCACCACGCGGGGCAGCGACTGATGGACGTGACCCGACCAGTCGTAGCCCTGTAACGCCCTGTTAGGCTGGCAGGGAGGCGTGGCTGACGAGTGCCGCCCGCTCCCGTACGGTGCGACGCACGAATCGAGGGCCCGTCCGGTGGATCCGGCTCCCCCCCCCCCCCCCCCCCCCCCCCCCCCCCCCCCGCGCCTCGCTGCCTCCGCAGCGGCGCGTGCGCTGTACGACTGACAAGACAAGACGACGGAGGTCATCCGAACAATGAAGACAGGACGAGTGAAGCCCGCTGACAGTAGAATAGACGCCCGGCATCTCGAGCGGAGGAGGGCTGCCAACCGGCACCCTCATAACGGCCCATGAACGGATCCGACCTCTCCTTGCCCTATAAAAGGGGATGCCTTGTAACATGAAAACAACAGACAACACTTGAGCAATACCATACAAGCAGGACGTAAGGTTTTACACCTCCCGATGGCCCGAACCTGGGTAAATCGCTTGTGTCCTTCCTCTCTCGAGATTCCTAACACTTAGAACCGTTCGCTTCCCTCCGAATCTCAAAGAAAGGCCGTGCTAGGCTCCCATTTGCCGTGGTTCCCACACCTCGACACCCATCCATTGTTTTCCAGCCAAGAAGGCCCTGGCATGGATAGAATTGCTAATTCTTACTCTATTGTCGGAAGGTCGAGATAATCTGACGACGGTCAAACGTCCGTCATGCAAATCGGAAAAATTGACTGAACAAGATCCTACAGCACCATATACTAGCAAACAAAATTAACCGGGGTAACAGAACAGCTGCTCTTAATGTAAACAGACAGCGTCATCATACGAGTCTAGCAAAAGCTAAAAGTCGACGCACCCACGCATTCATCGACAAAACAGGTCAAACCCCAAAACCAGAACACAACTTAGCAGACAGACAAGTCCAGTGCTTCTGCTTAGTTCTCGATCTCTCCCTTCGATGATAGATCAAAACCTTACGCTTGCTGCAGCATCACATCAGTGCCTTGCAGCATGGCTCCCCAGAATGCCCCTCTCCTGGTGAGGAGCTCGCTGGTAACCATTCGACCGCCCACGGTTACCATTGTATTCATCGCCTCCGCCTCTTCCATATCCTCGGCCTCCACCACTGAAGCGGCCCCTACCACCCCTCCCTGCCAATACCAATATTTATGAGAAAACATTAACTCATGTTGAATGTCATGGTTTACCACCACCAGTTATGAACCACACTACCACAGAATCAGATTTTGTGGCATGTTCTCAGGCTACAAATGCAATATAACCCCATTGTATATGCACACTTGAGCATCAAGCTATTAAAGCTGAACATGCATTGGATAACCATGAGGTTGATATTCAGATTCTGTGGGATGTTCAGGCTACAAATGCAGTATAATCCATTGTATATGCACACTTCCATTAAAGCTGAACATGCATTGAATAATCATGAGGTTGATATTCAGATTCTGTGGCATTTTTCAGGCTACAAATGCAGTATAACCCATTGTATATGCACACTTGAGCATCAAGCCATTAAAGCTAAACATGCATTTTGACAATCATGAGGTTGATATTATTACCATTCAAAAAGAGTTGCCAAACAGGCGCAAAATGTTTGCAAAAATATTAAAAGAAGTCAACTTACTTCCACCTCTTATTCCACTGTTAGGCTTCCGCTCCTCAACATATATCTGGCGACCATTTATTTCAATTGGTGAAGCCTGAAATGGGGCGGCAGAATCTTAGCATATTTGACAAGCTCGACCATGAAAAAAAACACCAAGGATGAAAGACATGACTTCTCCTAATCGAAGAGCTATGCACAAGAAACTGAACAAACTATAATGTACAGAGAAATCTGAAATGCTCCCCCCAGATCATTTTTGTTAACATCAATTAGTTCACAAATGAACTAACTTTGTGGATTAATCAACATCAACAAAAAGATAACCGTAGAAAGAACAAGGATCTAAGCACACACCCTTAATGAATTGTGGACACCACTAATTTCCTCGAATTCCACAAAGGCATAATAGCCACCAGTCTCCTGCAAATTCCATAGAAACATCAATAAAATAAAATTGCTTATGCTACAGAAAAGAAAGCAGAGAATCTGAAGTCAAAATCAACAGTAAACCTTGCGGCTTCTGATAGCAACACCATCGGGGATGAGCCGACCAAACTTCTTGAACTCGTTCTCGAGATCAGCCTCGGTTACAGATGATGGTAAGTTCCCAACATAAACAGATTTGCTCTCTCCTTTAATGAACAGAAATTTCAGGAACGGTAACAGCGCAAAAAATAAAATCAGCAAATGCAAAACGCAAATTAAAGGACAACCTTCATCATCGTGGGCAGCAACTTCACCATAGGCATCTGATCTGGGCCTCTCGGCTGAGGATGTAGAAGTCATAACCGAGTGATGACCCTGGTTCGACTCTGCCGTAGGGTGAGGAAGCTTAGCAACAGGGGCTGGCTGGGCTGGCAATGCAGGTGGAGCTTTCGCAGTTTTGAGCTGCATGAGTCATACCATCATGGTTTCAAAAGATGCACTAGATTATGCTAAAATAATTGCATTATCAAGCAACAGATGTGACATACAATGGAAGCGTAAGTCTTCTTTACTGGTTCACCAACAGGTTCTTCCACATGAGGAGGTGGCACAGGTGGAGGTTGCACTGGCTCCTCTGGTGCCACAGCCATTCCATTTGAGAAAGAAGAAAGTGGCTCTTCAGGAAGAGGTTCATCTCCCCAGTTGTCGGGCTGGGAAACTACTTGCTGCGATGGCTCTGAATAATTATAATTGTCAACTGCGTCATTTTCTTCAGACGTCACCGGAACAGCACATTGTGCTGCTTGACTTTCTTCTTCATGAATGTACTCAGGAACTGCAGCCAGAACAATTACCAGGTCAATCATTGTGTAAAATATGAGCCATAACTAAAAAAATTGTTTAGATCTAAAGTCATCACTATGTCCTCTCTGCAATGGACCCTTTATGGTACCAGCAGAAACATGATTACATCTGATACAAAGTAAAACTCGACGGGTCTTAGAAAATAAGCATTGCAGACCAAGCCAACTGATAAGTCAATAGCAATGGGATCCTATGTTTTTAAGACGGTAAGGCGAGGCGTGGTGACCCACCCCCTTCCTCGCCTAGGTGTGCAAAAGGCGAGGTAGCGACGCCATGCTATTCAAGAAACAGCCTACATGCACCCTGGAGGAAAGAAAAAGAGAAAGCCAGAAGGAGAAGAAAGGCCAGCCCACAGCTAGCCCAATAAGCTTTCACCAGCCCACCCGATGACCAATATTGCCATACAGGCACTCCGTTCTCGTCTATCGGATGACTCTCCGCCTTCCAACCAGCGCCCCCACGCCCACTAATGAGACGGTGAGGAAGTTAAGTGAGGATGCTAACTCGATGTAGAATGAGATAGCCCATTGTATCGCGTCAATGGCAAAAGAAGTTTTAGGTGATCCTTGTCTCCCTCTCTGGCGCTAGTTCCCACTACCCTCTCATACATGATGCTCTACAACTCCTCGTCATATGCGCTCTCAGATCGACTGCTGCCACCACCTCCGCCTAGATCTTCTGCCACCAAGCTAATCAGGAGGAGGTATGTGCCGACCAAAGGCGCCGGAGACAGCAGGGAGAGAAGCGCGGCAGTTGCTTAGCCTTTCTAGTCAGTTCCCATCGCGTTTGACGCTTTTCTGGCAAGGCGACGGGGAAGCCCAGAATTTGAGCGCCTCGACACTTTGGGGACACCTTAAATACATAGTACTGAAGACATTTGGATAGTACGATTCACGACCATTATCATAGCGTGGAATGTAGTTTGAATTGTTCACATGTAAATCACAAGGCAAATAAATGAATTTTGGTAAAGACCCAAATATGGAATTCTTAAGTTCCTAATGATGATGCTTCATAAGACACGATCCATATTCACATACCGGTTTCAACAACTGTATTGGATGCCAAATTGCTCTCGAAGTTTTCCTGAGCAATGGCAGGTGCAGATTGCACCTGTTCTTGGTCAACAAAGTGAAAGTAATCATTGAGGACAAAGTAACCCTTCTCCTGTGGGGCTAGGAAGAACATTTGGATAAATTTCCTTTGATGGCTGTACTCCTTGGTCTGCACGAGACCAGAGACCATAACCAGCACTCCGTCTCCCCATGAGTTGACAAAATTGGCAGTCTTAATCTCGATTTGGGTGAAATTCAGGGAAATTATGAGGGAGTGTATATCCTGCAGGGGGAGCGCGAAATGGAGATTAATTATAGAGGACACGCAGGAGGTGCAAATAAGTAAAAATCAAGTTAGCAGGGTGGGCAGTGACAAACTACGGTGCAATATGAGATATACCATAAACATGATAAACATGAAAATTCAACGCCAACGATAAGTAATAATCAATTTAACATAAGCCAAAGACATTGGTAGTGTGATGCATATAATGCTATATTAAGACAACAAGGAGCGGCACAGCATCATATATAGAATGATAATAAGTGAGAACATTCAATCTTATAAAATGATAATAAGTGAGAACATGCAACCAGAAATTGATAGCAAAAGAAGAAACAGCCATGGAATATACCATCATATTGTTGACGGTGGTGTTTGTGCCGGCGAGGTCGTCGACACGAACCATGGTGCTGGCTTCACTGTAGAACTGGTGTACAACATCGGGATTCTGCTGTAGCAGGTTGTAGTAGTTGCGTAGGAAGTACGTCCCAACCTGCCATTCATACCACCAAGATCAGTCTGCGAATCCAATCTAATCAGATAGTCGACCTAGGGTACTAAGGGAGCATTGCGGGGTCTAGTAGAACCCTTAACCCTAGCGGATGGGGAGGGGTACGGAGCAGCGGGCACTCACTTGGGTCGCCGCCGCCGAAGCCATGGATGAGAACTGAACCCTAGATCTGCTCTCCTGCCGGATCTGACATACATCCGATAACATGTGCAAAACAGAAAATCGAAGTTAGTGTAGAAATAATACATGCCTACACTTGCGATTGAGTCAGATCGGATTACAAATAGCATATACTAGGGTTTGGGGATTACAAATAGCATATACCCAGCAGCAAGGAAAGAAAGCGGGCGGGCATACCTGGTGATTGCTCGTGTCACCGGCGAAAGGCGTCGCGCGCGGCGCGCTGCTCGCCGAGTCGAGTGGTCGCCGCCAGGGAGAGGGACAGGCAGGGGCAGACGGATTCGGGGCAGAGAGGTGAACGGGAGGAAAAGGAGACGTCAAGTTGTGAACCTTCCTATTCCATTCCATGATTTCCATCCATAATAATGCTGGGCTACGGCCCATTTACATGCAAAACCAGTCCAGTATCGCCTTTCGGCCTACTTAACCAGCACCTAGCCCGCCTGCAAGGGCCGTTGCCACTTTTAAGCTCCGTTTGGAACGCAGGAATTTCACAGAAATTTTACAAGAATTTCACAGGAAACAGTTCAATTTCCGCATTCCTCCATTCCAAACGGGACCTATTTGCGATTTCTCAAAAAAAAAACTTCTTCATTTGCGATGTGCTAAAAAAATTCTTTATTTGCGAAACATGTACTAACACTCTCTTTTTTTTCGGGTATGTACTAACACTCATTCTTTTTTTTCGAGTTCTAACACTGAATCTTATCAAACCATGCATGTGTATTTTATCCTTATGAACCCTTACACAAAAAAAAAAAACTGTATCAGCTAATATTGAGATTCATAAAAAGTGTGTTTAGTGGCTTGGCTTAGGTCTAGATCTAACTCACGGTAGCTTAAGCCAGGCTAGAGCATTACTTGTGTTTGGTTGCCCGTTTGTTAGTTGTCTTGCATTGTGTATGATCATCTCTTCTTCTTTTTTTCTTTTTTTTTACCACTAATATGATCACCTCTTCTTTTGCAATGGTCAGCTTTAACTTCCATCACATCTATTCCCTCGGAGTGGACTAGAGTTGTGGTTCTTACCACCTATTTTCTCGGACTTCCATCACCAGCTCGTGCCTTCACGAGATAAAGCGCGAGTTGTGGAGATGCCAATGGTGCTAACCTAGTCTTAAAATCACCATAGACGTCACGTTGTTCACGAGGACGTCGTATATAAATAGCCAAAATATATATGGCATTTTGACAAGAATGTTGCCATAAACATGTCTGCAACCAAGTGATGAAGCTACTAGCATATACATAGCATAATCAATTTTTTTTCTTAATGACCATTCATGTATACCGATATAAAAGGCAACTAAACTGACACAATTGGCTATCAATTTATTCGTCTTGAGGAGATGGACCTATATTTTTTCTCTTTTCTCTCGAAAGAGGAGATACACATATATAGAGTTGCACAGATTTAGCATTTCTTCTCACAGTATTTGAAGCCTTGGGTTGTAGCTAAATGTTGGCTCCTTGGATTAGTGGTTCGCAAACAACTCTTAAAATGGTGATTGGATGCTACAAGGTGATTGATTGCTTGGTCTAACGGGAGGGCCTGGCTCTCAATGCGCAAGAGGTGGTAGCGGGTCTAACTCCCGGGCACTACTAATATATCCGCGTGCATGTTGGTTCAGGGAGTAGTGCATGCAATAAACGACAAACCATAAGGCCCCGTCATGTCTGTAGCACGCGCCCCTGCTTCCTCTCTTTTTCACTCGCTGCGCGAAGGTAGATGGTCTCCACACAATAATACACGCTTTCTTCATAAGTTTAAGACAACTTTGTTTCGTAAGTTTAAAAATAAGTTTCAATAAGAGTTTGATCTCCATAGAGAGAATCAACAAGTTTTGTTAGCAAAGCTGACAGACAGGTCCACCATTGAGTTTTCGCCTCCAAAGCATGTTATTATTTCTTCATCATATTATTCAACAAGTACCAATGCATCTATAAAAAATAAATTATTTAAAAAAGTATATACTATGACAGTCAATTTGTCCACGATAAATACAATTAAAATGATTTACTGTTTCTACTAACATTTTACTTAGAAAACCGTTTGAGTTTAACTGAATCTAGAAAAGCACTTCATACGAAAATTTCTGAACCCTGCTAACATAGTTAGGCATATATCAATATTAGATTATACTCCTGTTAAACAGGTAAAAAATCTTAAAGAAATTCATCATAGAGGTTGGAATGTTCCAAGATTAATACGTTATGGTAGATGCGTTATGGTAGATGCACCGAGATGTAGCATCGTAAACATTGATCAAGAATAAGCAGTAGAACGAACAAAAAGCACCATCTCCATTTGCACATTTAACATCGGAGTCGTGTGTAAATTGTAAAGCAAATTCGATGATGGCGTCACAGGAAAGCTGCCCATTGTGCAAGCTAGAGGATTATACATATATAGCCAACAAGTTTCGGCCTACTCAAAAATACGGCTGAACATGCAACAGTTCAAGCATAGCCTCTTGATCCGGCAGAGCCGAGCAAGTCTAATCGTCCAGCTCAATGATCTTCACAACCGATGAATCTCCCACCTTCTGGCATACAACAACACGGTCATGGGACTTGATCACACCAGATGCTTTGCCGTGGTCCAGAGCAACCTTCAAAACCGACTCATTTGTAGCGCTGGTAGATTCAGCCTGGGAAACAAAGAAAATACATTAGTAGCGACTCACGCAAACGAGCAACATTCATTGGTTAGTTCCGAAGCAAACAAGCAACTATCGCTAATGCAAATACCCGAATCATTCAGAATGAACAAAGTTCTGATACTATCTGCTAAGACAAATAGACAATACCCAGTGCCAAGGCTTAATAAACCAATTCCAACCCCGCAATAGAAATCATTATTCCACATAAAATATATGCTCAATAACCAAAACAACCAGCTAAGTTTGGAACCAATGTTTTGGTTAGCATGGTTAAGGAGGACCCAAACAATTCAGAACTGAACAGCATTCTAGTGCTCTTGTATCTGAAACATTTACCATGCAAAATTCAATATTAGACTAGACAGGTTGCCCGTAGCCTCGTACAAATTTCTGAATAATATTCATCTTTTAAGACATCTTATGACAAGAATGTTGGGTCTTTTGTTCATACCACTCATTATCTAACTGATGATTGCAAGGATGTTTATCTCACACATGGGCTACGCATCAGAAATATACAAATTCCCTCCTTCCCAATGCTAGGTTTTTTTTGGGGTGGGGGGGGGGGGGGGGGGGGGGGGGGGGGGGGGGGTGGCAACTGAAAAATTCTACCCGATGTGTGCACACATATATATTTTCCACAACGGCAAAAGCTAAACAGTCAGTGACCCATCATATAGCGTTTAAACGATCTATACGTGTTTAGACGGGCTAAATGGTTTTCTACTGTACCACAGGTTTGCGTGTATAAACGACAGAATTTACTAGTGATAATGAGGAGAAAAGGAGATGTGTTGGGCTAGCTTGGCCCATCAGCAAGCCCACAGCCTGCCATATCCTCTTCCCTTATCCACACGAGCATATAAGTCTGGAACGCACCAGCCATACATTCATCTTCCTCTGTCACTCTCCTGCACCACCCTTGCCCCCTGCTCTCCGCTAGCACTGGGCATTCAGGTTTACCCGAAAATTCGGGGTCGGGTTGTTCGGGTTTTGAAAAGTTCGGGTTTCAGAAAACGAGATCCGAAGTTTCCCTGAGAAAAGAAATACCCGACAACTCGAGTACCTGACAGTTCGGGTTTCGGGTCGTGTAATCCCGAAGTACCCGAGTTGAGCCGCCGCCGGCCATGGCGTCACGCGAGGGGATGGGGCGCCTGGGTGGTGGCCGTGCCGTCGTGCAAGGAAGGGAGCGGGTGCCCGGGGGGCAGCGACGCGCATGGAGGCACCTGGGCAGTGGAGGCACGCAAGGAGCCTGCGATGGCTGCGTGCGAACTGCGAAGGGAGCCTGGGCGGCGGCGGTGCGGCATGAGACGGAGATGCGCCTGGGCGGCAGGGCGCGAGGATTGGGGAGTGGGGGAGGAAGCGACGGCGGCGTCGCGTGAGGAAGCCTCCAGACACGGGCATCGCAAGGAACGTGGCGGCGTGCGTGTTGTGAACGAGAGAGTAGGAGCGGCTGCCTTTTTTTTTTTTAAGGGAAAGGAGCGGCTGCCTGTTAAGATCATGGGCCTTCACGTGAAGATGTTATTGGGCTTTCACGTGAAGATCATGGGCCTTTTGGGCTATTTGCTGCACTAGTCGAGGGGTTCGGGTTAATTGGGTTATTCGGGTACCGGGGACTGAAACCCGAAAAACCTAGAATAATTTCGGGTTCTCAGATCTGCAACCCGAGATGGTACCCGAATTTTCGGGTTTCGGGTTTTTCGGTTCAGGGTCGGGTTTTTCGGGTTCGGTCTTCGGGTTTCGGGTTATGTGCCCAGTGCTACTCTCCGCCCCAATCGCTCCCTTGCTGCTCCTCTGCTGCTCATTGACGCGCACGTGAGACAGACATGGCGAACCCCTGGCCGCACGCATGGGATGGCTGATGCAGAGGTGAGCAAGGAGGAAACAGAGCCTACATGGGCTGGACAGCGGCGGCGGCGGCAGAGAGCAAGGAGGACACGGGCTGGACAGCGGCAATGGCGACGAGCAACTCATTCTCCCGCTTCTCTTTCCACCTGCTGCTCCTCTCCATACTACCTAAGCATGCCTATACACAGCCTGAACGCGTCTACACTACACCTGTGCAGAAATCATCCCACTCAACCCATTTATAGCGTTTTTCACTGTTTTTGATCGATTAGACGGGTCAACCGTCTAGGAGGCTGATTAGGTGCTAAACTATGTGGTTGGGTGCCGTCTACCTTTAGACCCATCTATACGCTATTTTCCTCATGAACAAATAACAGAAAATGCTTGACATACCGGGTGCCGTGGATCAGCAAGCATAGGAAAGAGGCCTCTAACTATGAGTGATTGCCTTGCCTGCATTGCCATACAACAAGTATGAGTTAGTACAAAAATATCAGCACATTCCAAGGAAGACGCCACAAGGCCGCATATCTTGTATCAGCTAGAACATGTATTAGGGAAAATAACGGACCAATGTCTATCTATTAGAATAACCTCTAACAAAGGGGAAGCTAGAAATGTTGACATGTGCCTATTCATAAGGTTCCTGGCTAAGCGCGTAGACATTTCCTAGTTTCGCATATTTCCACAACACACACCAATATTGTTCGGTTTGAATTGTACAATGTTATAACACGTATGGCTAAATGCTAGATGCAAACAGGTAAACTTCACATGCCTATTTATGCCTTTTAAAAAAGATTATCAGTGACCTGATGTGAGACATTAACCCATGCACTAATCCTAGATAGTATAAACTTCATAAGCCTAACTATGCATTTTAAAAGACTATCAGTGAGCTAATGAGAGATACCCATGCAACTAAGAAACATGCACTGAGTCACAAATATATATAATTACGCATTCACGCACCTCAAATGCACCAGTGAAACTCCACCTCAGTTGGTTTGTTTTCAGACGAGGAATAACAACAGATAGAACAGGCATGCTGGGCCTGTACTTGGCAATTAGCCTGTACATCACACAAATAATACATGACATTTGTTTCCATTTTTGCACCGAATTACAACCATACATACAGAAGAATTATTAGCTACCTTGCAGCCCGTCCAGAAGACGTAAAGCAAATGATGACAGAAGCCTTGACTTTAATAGCAGCTCGTACCTACAAAATAGATATAAAATCATTTCAGACAAAGAAATCCAAAAAGATAATGAAGACCTTGTGATACTATATCAATGGAAGAAAGAAAACGGTTGTCCATGTGAACAGGAAACAAGGTTAGATGTTATTACCGCTGAGGAAGCAATAGACTCCAAATGGGTCATGGGTTCTCCAACATGTTTCACAGTTCGCTTGTAGTATAAATCTTGGTTAAAGACCTTCTCAGCCTGCAAAACAATTGGCGGTCACATCACTAAATCAGTGCTGCTAACAGCCAGATGCGGAGTAAAAAAGCAGGCAGCAATGTCCAATGATGTAAATTTGCTTGTTGAATAACAGAACTAGAAATAAACTAAACCTCAGCACAAATTCTGCCCACTGTCGAGATAGTCTCAACTGGGTATAGACCACGAAGAGTCTCAGCACCAAGGAGAATGGCGTCACTCCCTAAAAGAAATAGAATCGGGATTCATGCTTGAATAAATATGAGGGTAATCTATGAAGCCGCTTTATACCAGAGTACCAAAGCCCATCCTCAAATATTTGAACCATAATGTAAATGACTTACCATCAAGTACTGCATTTGCCACATCGGTTGCCTCCGCTCGAGTTGGCCTGAGGTTATCGGTCATGCTGTCCACGACACGAGTAACAACAGCAGGTTTTCCAGCCATATTGCACTTGTGCAGAGCAGACTTTTGAAAAAGAAAGACCTGTGCCAAATGGAGACGCAAAGTCAAATAGCAAATAAATTGGACCAAACAGGGGATAATTAGATAAAAAAAATCCGAGTCTGGTAATTTCAGGCTCTGTGACACAAACGTTATGTAGAAGTAGAAGGTGCATGAAAATGAATCTGCACAATTCAAAGGGCTCAAGATCTGGTTGATGTAATCTTAAGGGGAAAATGATCAGCTTGACCCTCTCAAGTTTGCTATCCACATCACAGACCAAGCGGATCCCAGATGGGGTAGTACTGAACTATTGCCGCAACTTGCTTTAAGCTTAAGCCTTTTAGATGAATATGTCGGCGCGTCAAACTCAGTACTAAGCTTCTTAAAAAAGTTCACAGAAATCAAAATTGAGGCCTTCCGAACACCTAGATGAGATAACCAACCTTTTCAGGTGGAAGATCAATCCCCAAGTTTCCTCTTGACAGAATGATACCATCTGCTTCTTCCAGTATTTCATCAAAATGGTTCAAACCCTGCAAAGAAATATGAAGCGGATAGGTGTTAATTCAACAAATGAAATTTTGACTAATAATGTGAAAGAAAATCTTCGAAGTTACCTCAACATTCTCAATTTTTGCAAAAATCTGAGTTTGGCTCAGGTCACCTAATGATGAGAGAAACTCCCGTGCCTGGATAAAAGGAAAAACAGAGGAAATGGTGAGAACATTCCTCTAATGGCACAGCAAAAGTAGAGCAATTTTAATAACATCAAAACACAACATCTATAACCACAAAGCAACTAAAATTGAATCCATAATGTAATTTGTTCCCTACCTGCCGCACATCTTCCGCATGCCTTGTGTAAGATAGAGAGAGGAAGTCAATCTTGTTTGGAGCACCCCATTTCTTGATAACCTGAAAATAGAGCACACTAGTAAATTAGGATGGCTAGAAAAGCAAAGACACATAGTAGCTGCGAGAGGAGTTTCATACATCCTTGTCCTCATCGGATAGTGTGGGTAAGTCAATATGAATCTGGGAGCAGTGCAATGTGAACAATGAACCAGCCAGGGTAGCTGTGTTCTTGATCACGCAAACCACATCATCTCCTTTTATTTCAGAAACCTATAGTAAGCAGATAATAGTTTTGGTATCAGCAAAGGAAGAAGGAAAGCCCAATTCTCTATGAAATGTCACAAATTCCTCTCGAAAGGGAAGATACAAAAGCGCAGCATGCCAAATGCTTACCTCCAACCAAACTGAAGTGGTCTCGCTGCCAGTGAACAAGTATTGACCAACAAATATTGTGTCACCTGGCTTCAACGCCTGCATGAAACAAGATGATATGCAGAAACAGATTATGGGGACATCGTGCGAAAAGAAAAAAAAAAGGACACTATAGTAGCTTATAAGGGATAAGATCTCGCAAAATTAGCATCAAAATGTATTACCTTGGCAAGCCCAGAAAAGTTGATGGGCAGCAAGTTGTTGGTGGCTTCTTGTCCCTGGTGAGGCGTAAGAACAACAGTGCCATTCTCTTCAAGGGAGATTGGGGTTTCATTTTTGTTCACCACCTGCAACTCTGGGCCAACGGTATCGAGCATGACCTAGGCACAAAGGATGGAACTGTCAGCACGTCATTATCATACCCCCCAAGAAAAAAAAAATCGTCGGTACCACAACAGCATTCGTTCACAGCTACGACATAAACTAGTACAGTGTGACGCGATCATAATGAGTAACTTACGGCGCATAGCTTCTTGGTGGCCTTGATGGCGACCTTGAGGTTCTCGAGCGTCTCCTGGTGGTACGCAGCATCCCCCCACGAGAAATCGAACCGGGCAACTGACAGAACACCACAATTGCAACATGAAAATGGGAATCAGCTTCAGCTCTAGAAGTGAAGAGCTTGTGAGGCCATTGGGGGCACAGCAGTGGTTAGGTTAGGTTACCTGACATGCCGGCCTTGAGGCAGGAGGAGATGGTGTCGACGGAGCGCGACTTGGGCCCCAGCGTCCCCACGATCTTGGTCATGGCCGGGAAAAAGCTCTGGTCACCCAAACCAACAACGAAAAGTTAGGGTTCGTCGTCGATCCCGCCCAAATCCACATCGAATCCGAGCAACAAGGCGAAGAAGGGAAAGGATGCTCACGGTCTTGGATGGCTCGAGGATGGAGGCCATCCTGATGGGCTCCTCGAGCAGCAGATTCGTCGAATGCATCCTGCCTCACTCGCGCTTCGGATCAGATCGGGAGGGAGGGAAGGCGGCGGCGACGCGGCTGTCGGGGACGGGCGGCGAGCAGCAGCTGCGGCGGCGGCGGATTTGCGGCCCTCTTCTTCTTCTCCTCCAATGATATGAAGAAAAGCAGAGCACTCGGCGGTGGTGGAAGCGAATGACAAGCGTCTTTTCGCTCTCTCTCTTAATTAATTATAGGATGGATCACTGAAGATCTCTTGTGTTTATAGGTTGGACGTGTACTTGATGCGCATTGCGCAAGCCCCCCACGGCGGCATATGCTTCCAGCCAGGTTTCCTCCAAAGTGTGAAACGGTGGATCGCTGACGCCGGTGGGTTTTGACGGCGACTCGCGCCCGCGGCGGCCGCCGGTTTCGGCTGCCACGTGTTGTTGGGCTGGGCCGAACTCAGCGAACGAGCCCGATAAACAGTGACAGGAAAAAGTTGCTGCGTCTGGGGTTTGACGCATTTCTTGGTCGTTCGTTCCATGTGTCTTCTTCATCGGGTCCCCCCACTGTTGACCCTTCGTCTTTTCTTTGGAACCTGCTGTGTCGCTTTCAAATTGTTCTTCCTTCCAGAACATTGCACAAACACCAGGTAAAACGACACTTTTCTCCGTTCTAATCCAACTAGAAGAGCAGTTTTCTCCGTAAGAAGTGGAATGTTCCGTGCCACTTGACCGGACTGCTCTAGTTCCTGCTTCTAGATCAAATACCGAGGACAGAGAAACTCAGAGAAGGATCAAATGCATGTCACACATAGGTTGCTCCAAATCGGCGTTTGCTGATGGTACTGATTGAGCAATGCCACTACTAATTCATCGTCAACCCAATACTGTAACTTAACTGTCACCGTCGGGGATGAGCACGCTAAGCTTTAGGATTCAACTTGGTCGACAAGTACGTTTGTGTTATGATACAATCAGCTTGTTTATCAAGAATACTAACAAAAATCAGCTTGTTTATCAAGAATACAAACAAAAAACAGCTTGTTTATCAAGAACACTAACATTTTGCCACTAGCTGATTTGACAGGTAACAGGATATAACATCGTTAAAACTAGATTAAAATGTTGCAACACCGATAAAGCTTATACTTAATTTACCGTAGACCACAATAAAGTCGAATGAGTAAATTGCGTAAAATCACAATCCTTTTTTACAAAACCATCACAAAATTACATATTTTAAGCCACTACTTCACAAAACTACATAATTTCTCGCTGCGGAAAACTGCAACTCGGGGATTATTCCGTCAAAATAAGTAATGTAGTCAGAATTACATCTAAGAATCCCCATTCGGATGGCTTTATATCACATCTATTCCCTTTGGATCACGGGGATTTTACCGAATCCTACGTTTTACTTGTAAAATTAAATTGTTTCGATGCTATGAAAATTTTGTGCAATTCCTGCTAAATTCTTATGTCCCAAAGGAGACCTCACATTTATTTTGTGCCTATAGGAAAACCAAAGTTTCTCGTTTGCTGGTAGGAAGGAATATACAATTTGAAAATAGAGGTACATATCAAAGAACACCACGTTTAGGCTGAAGAAATCAGAAATAAATAGCATGTTTTTCTCTACCACTACTATCAAACTGAACCGGACAAAGGCAGTAGGAGTTTTCTGCAGTGCTCTGTAGTCATTGAACAGTAGTTACAGTACTGTCATTGAAGTTTCTTAACTCTTTGGAAACTACCACCGTTTGAGAAAAGTTGGAGATTGCCACCTTATAAATCAGCCTGGTTTGATAGAGGATATCATATTACAAATTAGTCGGGAATTGTTGTATAAGCTCCATTTGTTAGATGATCGAATCTTCTCTACATATATGCTACACAATTATGTATTCTCAAAAGGGAGAAACGAGAAAAGCAGGAAACCACGGGTACAATCATTTCCGCAAAACCGAAACTAGAGGTGCACATCAACCAGGAACTAAAATCACAGTCACTGTACCGAGAGTGTTAATATTAATCTCGAGAATAAAAAACATAACATAGATATACTAACATCTTTTAAGCAGAGAAGCTGCGCAGCAAGCAGCCAATTAAGCTAACAGCTGTCATGGAGCTTCAGAATGCAAATGTGAGCATTATTCAGACGTGCAGGAGCTCAAGAGTATTCACATGTTTTTTTAACTTAGAGAAGTTATAAAACCTATATAAGACTACTGGGAAAATTAACAGCTTGGTTTCAATTTTGAGGAAGCCACAGCACACACATAGGTAATAGGTTGAAGAACACAGCCAGGAAAGGAGGGCAAAGCAGAGGTTGAACTAGTAGTAGCTGAGACGACGACCATCTCCACCGTCGTCTGTGGTGACACCGATGGACGGCGACGTCATCGAAACATCCCTGTCCTCCTCCGGCATCGGCGACTGATTAACCGGCACGCTCTGGATCATCCTGACCACGTCGGCCATGGACGGCCTCTGCTCCGGCCGCTGCGCGACGCACGCCAGCGCGACGTGCAGCATCTCCACCATCTCCTCCTCCATGTTCCTGTACCGGAGCAGCTCGACGTCGAACACCTCCGCCGTCCACTCCTCCCGCACCACGGACCGCACCCACTCGGGAAGGCTCACGGCCGTCGCGCTCCTCTTGTCTCTGCTCTGAGGATCAGGAGCGTCAGGCAAGGGTTGCAGGTGTTGCGCCGGTGACTTGCCAGTCAGCGTCTCGAGGATCAGCACGCCGAAGCTGTAGACGTCGGCCTCCTGCGACAGCCGCTTGTTGTCGGACTGCTCAGGGGCCATGTAACCTCCGAGCCGGGCAATGGCGTGCGCCGGGCTGAGCAGCAGAGCGAGGCCGAAGTCCGCCACGCGCGCGGCGCCGTCCTTGTCGAGCAGGACGTTGGAGGACTTGATGTTGCCGTGAGGTACGCCGGACGTGCGGTACTCCCGGTGGATGCACGCCAGTCCGCGCGCCGCACCGAGCAACAGCCTCACCCTCGTCGTCCAGTCCAACGGCGACTTCCCCGACATCCGGTGTCCTGAAACAAATCGATCGGCGAACAATGGCAAGGACATCATCCGTGTCAGTTGCATGTCGATAACAACTCACAAGAACCATTACTTGTCTGAATATACAGTAGTACGAGATTTTTGGTACCGTGGAGACGATCGTGGAGGTTGCCATTGGGGAAGTAATCGTAGATGAGGAGCTTCTCCTGCTTGGCGTAGTAGAACGCCCTGAGCGGGACGAGGTTCGCGTGGCGGAGGCGGCCGATGAGCTCCATGTACCGGTGGAACTCCTCGCGCGCGCAGGGGTTGGTGTCGCGCAGCCGCTTCACGGCGACCATGCGCCCGTCGCCGAGCACGGCGCGGTACACGGTGCCCAGGCTGCCTCTGCCGACCATCTCCGCCGACGCGCGCAGCAGCTCCTCCAGCTGGAACCTGCTCCGCCTCCTCTGCAGGTGCGACGTCAGCGTCAAGCCGTCCCTGCCATCGCTGTCGTCGTCGTCGTCGTCTTCGCGGCAGCCCTCGCCGTCCACCCCGAAAAACACCAGCTTGCTGCGCGCCCCGTCGCTGTCGCCGCCGTCGCTGCACATGCCCGCGCTGCCTGGACGAGGCGGCTGCTCCCCCTTGATGTGGCCGTACAGGCCGCTGTCGCCGTCTTCCAGGCCAACGCGGCCGCGCCTCTTCCTCTTCTTGGCTGGCTCGCCACCGGCGCTGCCTTGGCGGCAGCAGCAACACACTATTAGCAGTGACACCAGAGCGAGGAAGAACAGGGCATTTCCGGCCGCAATTCCGGCAATTGCGCCGGGGCTCAGGCCACCCTTGCCAGCGCCACTGACCGACTCCGGCGTGGCCAACGCCGGTGAAGACGAAGCGACGGAAGACGACGACGAGGACGCCGCCGGGTTGGACGGCACCACGGACGACGACGACGAGGACGCCACGGAGGAAGGCGGCGTCGGAGCGGGCTCGTTCGGCAGGAAAGAACAGGGCGGTAGCGGTGGCGCGGGCCCGCAGAGGCCGGCATTGCCGGCGAAGGAGGCGACGCCGAACTTGGCGCGCATGGCGTCGGGCACCCGGCCGGAGAGCTGGTTGTTAGAGGCGTTGAACTCGGCGAGGTGCGGGAGCGCGGCGGAGATGTCGGGGAGGACGCCGGTGAGGAGGTTGTCCTGTAGCTTGAGCGTGAGGAGTCCGGTGAGCTTGCCGAGCGCGGCCGCCGGGATGGGCCCGCGCAGGTTGTTGTCGGCGAGGTCGACGCGGACGAGGCGGGCGAGCCGCGCGACGGCGTCGGGGATGGCGCCGGAGATGTCGTTGCGGGAGAGGTAGAGCAGCGCGAGGTTGGGGACGCCGAGGAGGAGCGTGTCGAGCGTGCCGTTGAGGCGGTTGCCGCGGAGGTCGAGCGCGCGGAGCTCGCCGAGGTGGGAGAGCGGGTCGAGCGGGCCCCGCAGGTCCAGCGACGGCAGCGAGAGCGAGACGACGCGGCGGCCGTCGGCGGAGCACGCCACGCCGGTCCACCGCCCGGCGCAGGCGTCGCCGGTGCTCCAGTTCGCGGCAAGGATGCCGTGCGCGTCGGCGCCGTGGCGGAACATGGTGAGCGCGTCGGTGTCGCTCGGCTTCACCTCCGGCTCCGGCTGCGGCACCGCCGCCGCGGTCGCCGGCAGCGTCAGGCTCAGGCATGCCAACATCGCCAAGAACCCCATGGAGTGCAGCAAGAGCTGCACAGCCATTGCCGCCGTGCAGCTGCGAGTACGGCTGGTGCTAGTAGAAGATCCGCATGGAGGAAAGGCGAGGCGTCACTCGATCAAAGCAACGGGCGATCTTTGCTGCTCCATCAGTCGGCATTGGACCACGAGAAGCGTTGTGCTTTCTCTCGTGCAGCTTTCGAATTGGACCGGTGTTTGAACTGGGACCTCTTCACTCCACTGTTTTCTTTCGTGGTGGAGCGGTCCATAGCCCAGTGTCGGATTGTCTTGCTCTGTTTGTGCCCGCTCCCCTACCGTACATGCTAAAGAGTGCAGACAGCATAACAAAAGTAAACTCTAGTAAAATCAAGTCCAGTTTTAACGGCTGAAGCCCTGTTAATAGACGAAGCAAAGATTAGAGAAGTGACACAGAACTACAGAAGTGATGCTGCATGTGCAATGGATGCGTCGCTGCGGCCATCAGAATCAAGACGCTCACACAGGTTCACCTTACCGATGCAACCGTTCCAACCGAGCCGGACCGGTAAGACCGGTTACTGGTCGGTAACCGGTCAAACCGATCAAAACCGATGAAAACCGGACAAATTTCGTCAAATTTTCAAATTCATTTTAAATTCAAAATCAAAAACCGGTAAACCGAAGAAACCGAACCGGACCTGTAAGTCCGGTTACCGCGATAACCGACCGGTTACCGACGGTTTTTCAAACCCTGTCACAGGTCCATTCCAATTCCATCAGGTGAAATGAGGGAGTTTCTCTTTGTTGGGCTAATGCGTTGTGCTCATGCAACACTTTTACTGAAAAGAGTAGCAGAAGTGATCACCTCAAGAAGACAGGACAGGAGGGCCAAATCATTAGCATCTTGGCCCGCGTGACAACAAAGTTCCAGAGACAATCATGTGCCAGTGTAGCTTTTGGCTCTCATCGCCTCCTCTTTTCACGCTCACCTTCTCAAGTACTCATCCGATCCGCTTCTCTCGCGGTTAATTGCAATGCCGCGAATTGGACAATGGTTGCAGCGGGACCAGTGTGTCAACATGAACGAAAGTCAGCAAAAATGTGACCAATATTGTAAGAGTTAGTTTAAAATGGCAAATACAATATGGAATTGGGAATTTTTGTAGGTTCGGATCAACCTCGTATATCAAAAAATTGTCAGATGGCACTAATATAATTTCATTTCAGTAGAGTTCAAAAGTTATGGGAAAGCAATCTCTGACTCTCCTATTGGACAAAGTCCAACTCCGAAACGCCCAAGAAAAAGCATAGCAGCTGATTCCAAATCTTGCTATTATGGATGGCTGGAGTACAAGCGAGTTCTGAGGTACTAACTGTAAAGATCGAGACGTTCACCCATCTATGCAAGTTTTCTGCACAAAAGAAAATAATGTTGTCCATTAGTAACTGAAAGGAGTTGGCCCTGGTTGAGTCCAAATAAAATACGTAAATTCATCTTGAGCAGCAAAAGATCATAAAGGAAAAAAAGAAACACTCATAACCTAAAACGAATATGTGAACAGATAGCTCACAGTGACCTTTTCAACACTCTAAGCTAAAACGAAAATGCGAACAGATAGCTCATATTGACCTTTTCGATATTAAATTATATGTCAATTCTTCAATATAACACAAAGCTATCTATTATGATTGTAACATTGACAATGCATCAAAATGTTGATGATGGAAACAAGGTCTAGTGAACAAAAACAGTGTAAGGTGATAACCGTAAGCTGAAGGGTGCAATGTACAAGGACCTAGCATACCTATTGGTCACTGAAAAATCCATGATCTGTTATTGCCTAACGAGTGACGTAATAAGGCTTTGTTCGTGAATATCAAGCAGGGATCATATTGTTGTCTGATTGGTTTGTCCATAAGAGCTCACTAATCGATCCATCCGCAACAGGAATCTTATCAGCAGTGCATGGATCAGAGATTGCTCTAGAATAGGTATTAATGTATGCAAAAGTCACTTGGCCTTTACTGGTCTATTATATAAGATGGTGCTCCAGTATTCAAATTTGGGAATTTCAATCTTCTGAACTCCAAAAATACTCTAGTAGTTTACAGAAGGCCTTGCAAGTTATGTAGTGCATAGAATCTAAAGTTACGTTACAACTATTTGGAACTTGTAACCATTAAACATCAAGAAAAAAGTGCAGCGCAAAGCCAGTATACATATTGTACAGTCTTTCTAGATGACTCGGAACAATGTTTTAGCCTTTCATTTGAAAGTTGAAACACTCTAAAAAGCACTACATATAATAATCTATCTAATGTGCCGTTCGAATACATTTTCTGACAGCACCAAGGCACAAATACAGTGATATGTGAAACATATTACAATCTCAACCCCCCCCCCCCCCCCCCCCCAACAAAAATACATTACTTAAAAGAAAAAACACAGCCTGTAAACTTATTTTTGTTTAGGAGATTGTGTGGATATTTGTAAACTCACGTAATGAAATCGAATGCAGAAGTTCTGCATTCGCTCCCACTATTATTGGAATTTTTGAAGTGTCCGGGCTATTTGATTTCCAATCCCTTCATCGTCAAATATGTGTAATATATTATCATCTTAGCAGTAACGGGGGCAGGGGGCGGAGGCGCAGAGCTACTTGGATGGGAGAGAGCGCGGCTGCACCCACAGCAAAAGAAAAGTTCAATGGTGTTCGTCCTGTTTCCACCATATATGCAACCCCTTTGAGTACCTAACTACGCACCCACAATGGAAAAAACACAAGCCAAAGCAGCCTCAAGCGACTGCACCACGCTCCCTGGAGCTCTAGCTCCGCCACTGAACGGGGGACATAGATTAGCTCATAATGTGCCTATATAGTGCATCTAATAGCACCTCCTGTATGTGATACTCAAATCTAGTGCCCAGGGTTGATAAAGAACCAAAGACTGCATATACCCCTGTTTGTGTATATTAACAAGCACATAATTAACTATATATAAACTTGTAAGCTTTTCAAGTTTGGAAGTTCTGATTTCCATCTACGATACTATTTCACGGTAAATTGTGACATTAATCTGGGCCTCCAGATTTATCACACAAGATCACAAGTTGCATACAAGTAGTTGGAGCTACTGAACTCCAAAGCCATAACACATTATTTTCCTAGCCTCCATAACATCCATCCCTAGATTTGAGAAGCCTGAAGCTTGCAATAGACATTATATGGTCTTTCTAGCTGCATAGGAGGAATGCTTCATAATGTAATTTTGAAGTTTTGTTTCCACAAGCCCTACACTTAGACACATCTTTCACACAAAAGTTGGAAGCCTTTATATGATCAAAATACATGATACTCTGCTAACTAAATCACAATGCCTATAAAAGAACATGGATAAGAACAACTTGAATCGATAAGCACACTATCCATTTAAGCTGTGCATTTCAATATTAAGAACATGGATCCATTTTTTAAAGATCGCTCCAGTAGGATCAAAGACCGTACATCCACATCTTTTCTACAATATAAAAGACAACTAGAAATATATGTAACCAAATCATTTTATTAAGAACCTTAAAGTTTAATTCGTTCGCTTCAATGGGCAGAATACCTTCCTTCTGTCTGTTCAAACTTATAGGAGTGAGAACAAGCAACACTATAGCAAGAAAAATCGTACAGCTTACTCACCTCAAAAGATCGACCTTATAGAGGAGTGGTATGCACGATGGCGTCGAGTATTTTCTCTTCTAGTTTATCCTCAGATACCCACATACCGCTCTTCTTGCGTAAGAGCTCCCTTTGTTCCGCCTTCTTCTGCTTGTTGAGCTTCTCCTTTCTCCTCCAGCTCTCCAGCTTCTCAGCTCTTTCTTTCATCTGCACGATATCTAATCTCAGTTACAAAACATATTTTTCTGTATATGTCTCTGTTAAATTCACGGTTGAGTGCTAATGGTGCCTAAAGATGTTGATACACATGTTTCTGAACTGAAACTATCTTGTCTGGCATGAGAAGTTAATGACTATTACTAATAATGTATCCAAATGATTCGAAAATCCTATACACGTAGCAATACGTCATAGCACAATATTCACGTTCTAAGAAGTCAAAATGGACGAGACAATTCATCAAACACGTTATGTGCACTGATGAACAAGGCAAGGACTAGAACGGTGAGCGGGAGAGAGAACGAGGAAGGTCAACGGAAACGTACAAGGGCTTGGCGGAAGTCCTGCTCGAACGCGCGCCGCTCGGCAGCACGCGTCTGCGCGGCCGCTGCCTTGGCGGCCTTGCGCTCCTCGTTGGCGACGCGTGCGGCCTCAGCACGCGCCTCGGCCTTGCGCTGCCGCTCCGCCTCCATCAGCTGGACCTCATAGGCGTACTGCCGCCGCAGCTCCCGCACGTCGCGCGCGTACCCCTTGCGCAGCCGCTCCAGCCGCGCCCACGCCTCCCGGGGGTCCCCCGCTGGCTCCCAGCTGCCCAGGTAACCGCTGGGTTTGGAGAACTCGTGCGGCTCCGCCCGCGCCAGGGCCTGCGCGGAGGCGTGGAAACCGCGGAGGAGGGGGCGTAGGAAGCGGTGCGGCCGGGAGGAGGAGAGCGCCATGGCTGCGGCAAACGGGAGGACAGATCGCCGGTGGCTTTTTTTATTGAGGGGGAATATCGGCGGTGGCTGAAGCTGCCGGAATGGAGCAGCAACTCAACAGAAGAGAACCCTCTTGCAGCGGGCCCGCTTTCTGTACAGCCCGGCCCATAATAGTTTTGAGCCTAAAGTTCACAAAAAAACCCCTTTTTTCTTTTTTTTCTTTGTTGGAAGTTTTTATAACTTTTCCAATCTCTTTTTGCAACCATTTTATTTATATAAGTTTTCACTGAAAAGTACTCTAGAAATGTTTGCTTGTAAATTAGTGGGGTCAAGTTTGTTGTGAAATTGTCTTGCCGATTTATTTTGATCAAACTTGATCTTTTTTTTTTCAACTTTTCCTAAAGGAAAAGCACTAGGCCCCAGCGCTTGTTATAGCTGGCCACTTGGGCCGTGCTAAAAGGGCCACCCTTCGGCCCGGTCTTTTTAGCCCGGTCCGAGCACAGCCTAGGCCCGGTCATCACCGGGCCATGCCGGCCTGAAGCCTGCCTAAGGCCATGCTTGGGCCTAAGCACAAGCCCGCCATGCCAGCACGACATGGCCCGTTTAGCGGCTGGCCCGTTCAGCCCACCACACGGCCCGTATAGCATGGCCCGACCCGGCTCGGCACGGCCCGATCCATTTAGTCATGTTTTGTATTAAAATAAGAAAAAACTGCATTTTTATCCTAGGGCCGGCCTGGCCCGTTCGGCCCGGCACAGCCTGTCTAACGTGGCTAGGGCCATGCTTGGGCTTGGGCTTGGCCTTAGGCCCGTCGTGCCGGCCCGTGAGTCATAAGGGCCGTGCCGGCCAGTCAAGCAAACGGCCCGGCTCGGTCCGTCGGCCGGCTATAGCACTTGTCAACTTTTTTTCGCAAGGTGAGCCAGAACGAAAATGCGTTATCAGGAAAATAAAAATGAGGCAACATATAGTATAGCGATAGCCACTCTGAGAAGGCACTTCTACCTGCAAAGAAGGCAAGGTAATAGAATCACAAGAATATAGTTTCCAGACCCATATAACATGTTTGCCACCAGTATCCTAGCTCTATAAACCCCCCATAATAACCACCTAAAGAATGGAAAATGAACTTATCCTTCAGTATGTACATTGTATACTGCGCAGCGGCCATTGCTAGTCTAAATGAATGATGGTTAAACTTATGTTAAATAATCAAACCCAGATTCAGAAAAAGATCAGTGGCACTCCATAGCAACAGCTTGACGGGAAATTTTCATCCAGATTCCTCAGTGCACTTCACGATATATCTTCCAGGCTTCCACCCTGAACAGAAATCATGCTCAGGAATCACAAACAAAAAACTCTGGGTTTCAAAATGGAATATAGTTTTATTTACCTGCAATAACAATTAGTGCGTATGAGCCGACCACACTGCTACTCTGCGGACTGCTAATAATTCCAAGTTCAGAAGTTAATCATCGCCGCTCCCGGCAAGTACCACAGCTCCAGTTGGCACTCTCAGCAGGCTGTGCACTTTCACCCCAAGGTGAGCAATGCCGGTGCATTTGCAGGCCGCAGACCGCACAACTGAGATCAGGTGGCGGCTGAGAATATTTGCAGTAGTGACATGCTACCTCATCGGAGGAGGGAACATTTGGTGGGAAGCTCATATTTGAAGATCCATCTTCTACTGTGAAAGCCATTTCGTCGAAATTAACTCCTTGATGGTTAAAGCTTCCTGTGCAGTTACCATCACTTTGCAGACCAGTAGACATCTCAAATGCATTGTCAAGCTGTGCATCATCAGCTTCAAGCAGCTCTGTGAATGAGAAAAAAGTCTGGGGTTCAAATTCATCCGCCGCAAAGCTGCCACAGTTAGTGTCGTTTGACTGGTAACTGGCATTGAAATCTGGAGGTGCAGCATATGCAGTTCCTTGGGAAAAATCCCACCCCAACAGCTCTGAAGCATCCACACTATCAGCCTCCGACAAATGATATTCACTCATATGGCTGAAATTAATGTTTGCACTTCCTGGAGGTTGATTATGGATATAATACTCATCTACAGATCTACTGGCTTGATCAAGGTATTCAAAATTTTTAACTTGTGCTCTTCTTATGGACAGCTTCTGGTTACTTCCAGGGGCAAAGCTTGCCATATTCGTTGATAAATCAGTATCCATTGTATCATCCCCAATAGGTTCGACTATTCCATATGAAGCAAGCAGTGGATCTTGATTTGGTAAAGCAAAAGTTCCCTCACTAGAGAGCATAGTTGAATGTGACGACGTTGCAACAGTTTGTTCACTGATTTCCGGTTCAGGCTTTGTATAATCATCTGAATGAGGACACTGTGGTATGGCTCGCCTTCGGCACCTACAACACCGGTATGCAACCAATTCGCCTATTCTTTCTTCCTCGAGTTGCAAGGCATCACCATGAAACCAATCTGCATGTGGGTGGTATCGATAAGTTAAAACACTGAAAGATAACATAAAAGCTCTCAGCTATAGTAATAATAAATAGACTTACTTCTGCATCTCTCACAGCGGACATATAAGAAATCTGGCGAATAAGTCTTGTGGCAGAGACAACAAATTGGTCTGATTGACGAACCTATACCGTCCTTGCTTTTCAGGATTACATCATTCGCCCTGAAATCGCTTCCATCACTGTCGTTCTTATTTTTCTTCCACACGAGACCAAAATATGTAATTGCTTGAACTTTTTTAGGTTTTCTTGGTTTTTCTGGCTTTGGCTTTTTAGTTTTAGTCTTTGGCTCGGTTTGAGGACTAGAAATTTGCAGAGTTGCCACATTTGTAACTGGGGCGGCTCCCATCTTAACGAGTGGCTGGGCTTCCATCTTAGCGAGTGGCTGGGCTTCCACCTTCGCTGTTGGCTGGGCTTTGACATCCATAATTGGTTGAGCTTCCACCTTCACATATGGCTGGGCTTTGACATCCATAATTGGTTGAGCTTCCACCTTCACATATGGCTGGGCTTGAACCTTTGCAACTGGGTGACCTGTAACTTTCACAGGAGGTTCAGCAGAATGGGAAGAGCCAACTTTAAATGTTATTTTGGGAGCAGTCACAGGCTGTTGGCCATTGATCTTCTGTTGAGGCCGGATGTAATTTGCATTGGTATTGTAACTTGTAAGCATAAGGCTCCGCTTCTGAAAGCATAACTTGCATATCAAAGAGGAGGCACCATTATTTCCTTTACTACCAACAGACCTTGTCGTGCACTCTTTGTGACAATTACCTGAAAGTTATTTTTAGTTAGCAACACTGTGACCTTAGTATTGGAGAGTTAGTTGGTCCATTTTCTAGAATATTAATGGGGGTAAAGTAAAACAGACAAATGACTTAAAGCATGCCATTAATTCATACCTTGACAAGAGCTGCATTTAACAACATCCCTGCATGTGATTCATCCAAGTATACGTACAAGAAATGAAGATATAATCAGTATATGAAAGAAGGAAGAATACTGTATGAACACGATAAAGAGGTGAAGTAGAAAAACCTGTATGGAACATCCTTCTTGCATGAGGTGCAGGGATACATATCTCCCTTATGAAAGAGATAAGAAAATACATCCTTGATAGATGCTTTTACTCTAACTGGGTAGAAATTGGTGAAGCAGTTAGCATCTGACAGTCCAGGAGAAGATATGGGGCTAACGCCAGCTTTCTGCTCAAATTCTCGCACAATGTACAGTGGCACATGGTTCTCTGAAAACCACAATTTGCTATTTCCATCCTGATTATCTTCTGCTTCCAAAATATTCTTTGACACACGTACAGGAAGATGCTTCTGGTTGGGAAACTTAAGTGCATATCTTATCTTGTTGTCAACTATTTTTCTATCACAGATGACTGCATTTCTGAGGGCAGAAAAGTCCGCATCTGAACTTTTTCCATCTGAAGGAATTTGATCTGGAGGGATGAATTCCTTCCATCTTATGTGGGCATCAAGATATCTAACCTGAGAGAAATGGATATTTGAGTCATTGCTGTACCCAGGTTGATTTGAACATCAGCACAGAAGATACTGACCTGAAAAGCAAGTTGAGATGAATTTTGGCTAGATCCAACACATGCTCTCCAAGCAAATTGTCGAGTGCGTCTTGGAAGATTGGAGCTGTCATGGTACGATATACTTGCTATCCTCTTCTTACCACCTAGTATGACGAGACATGTCAAAGTGCTCACAAACTCAAGTCTCGGAGAGGATGAAATAATAGTTGTTGCAACAAAGAAGTGTACAATACCTTGACGGGCAGCTTTTCTTAAGGTTGAACACAGAAGAGCCCCCCTCTGAAGAATACGTTTTGAAATATTTCCTCTGCTCCACCAAGTCCAACTATTGTCTTCTTCAGTAGCTGTACCAGATTCAGATGCCAATAGACGTTTTCTACCCCGCCTCCCACCAGCTCCACGTTTTTGGTGTGCTGCAGGACGGGATGCTCCCGTAGATACACCAGCAGATTCCACAGGCCAGTCATCTATTAGCTTTGACCAGCTTGCAGAAAATGCCACTCCACGAATGTTGCTTTCCAACTGCGTATCATATGCAACAAATTCAATAAGAGAACAATGTATTTGTTTTCACTGTCATATGGAGAAATAAAAGTTTCTGAGGAGACTTCATCTATCGTCTAGTATACTATTTATTGTACCTACTTGATTCTCCAGGAGCAATTACTATTTGTAATAAATATTCTGCTATATATTCCACTTTCTTTTTCGGCCTACAAAAGACTTACATGTCTTGAGTTTTTGGTAATCTAAAAGCTGCATCTGCGACGCACTAGACGACAGTGCCACCCAAGCTTCCCATTTTGTCATTACATTGGACTTTATATTTGAAATATTTTCCTAACATTGAATTTGTTTATTCCTAAATATGTGCAGTCAGTTTATTTCTAGAAACAGGTCGCATCGGCTTATTTCTCAAAATATACTTAGTTCTTTTACTCCAGTATGATGCCTTTATGGGTGCTGGCATCATGAAACTTCTTCCATAATACATATAGGCGAGCTCTTCATGCGCAGGAGAACTGCGTGTATAGGACGAACGTAAAACAAAAAGAAAAAGAGAAAAATGGGCACACGTTCTGCGATTGACTTAGAAGAATCGTCAGTTTATAAGAGACGACCTAGAGAAACACATGAGCCACAGTCCTCGCGCCCAAGTTGAACACCACAGGCCAGTTTTATCCATGACTGGAGTGCTACGTCACACTAGGCACAAGTCATTGAAGATGCAATGTATTTCCAGATGTGCCGCGATCTGAGGATGACTAGGGAATAGAATCCCGTTGTGGTGCAGGCAAGTGTTGAGGATCGGTACTAACGTAATTAACGACACCCCTTGTTTCTCTCATGTATGCATGACAACAGGTTATGGCGCCAATATGAAACGGCGAGACTGACGAGGCCAAGAGTCAAGAGGGTGCCGCCATTTCCCAAAGGTGCCGCAATTTCCCAAAGGCGCCACCATTTCTCAAAGGCGTCGCCGTTTCCCCAACGGCGGCGAAACAGCGACGACCGCGGAATAGCGAAAGCAGAGAGGCGAAGCGTCCGTTGAGACCAAGCACGATCGACGGGGCCGACATACAACGTCACCCGGCTAGGGTTTCAGTTATGGCTCGGAACTAAATGTAATAGTTGATTATACCCTTATGGCATTCTTGTACAGAATATTCTGGGAATATAGCAGTTGGTCAAGGGTACTTTGGTCACCACAAAGTGGCCCTTGACCTCCCCTATAAATACCCACCTACGGGCTCCGTGAAGACACCCCTGTAATGAAATGCTGTTCCGTTGTTCCTTGATCCTATAGTGTGAGATTGTCGCAATTTTTGTGTCGTGTTCGGGATTCCCTGCCCAATGGCTTGCAGAATTGTAGCCCAAGTCACACTAGGCACAAGCTATTGAAGATGCAATTTTATTGCGGTATTTCCAGATGTACCATGGTCTGATAATGACTAAGGAATAGAATCCCTTTGTGGTGCAGGCAAGCAGGCTGCCGCGCCGCGCCACAAAAATGGCATGCAGAATCATAGCCCAATAGATTCATCCCCTAAATCTAACATTTGTTTCTGGCCCGAAATACAAAATAGCACAATCTAATCTCCATCCATTAACTATAATCTGCTCATCGATCTATGTATTTTTTGTGATTTAAAATGATAAAATAAGTTAGTTTAGCCCCTTTTTCCTGCTCAATCAAATATCTCGTGTATTTCCGTTTAATTTCCTTTATCACAATATAAATACGAGTAAGGATATTCTGTATGGTTCAAGCTGCATAAGACATCTGAAAACATAATTCACATGATTAAAAAATATACAATTCCATAAGATACCTCAGGCTTTTTATTTGCATTTTTTCATTAGGAATGGCAAAAAACTAGGCATTATAAGCAGAGGTCAGGTTTGAAATAGGGCTAGCCAGAAACCAACAGTTCATATTAGACAAACTAGAAATCCATATCATGGTACTATTGTAGATGAAAATGGAAACTATTACAATGGTATCAACTCAAGTTCCATTATCTTTTTTTTTTGAGGGGATTACAGCAAGGGAAACCCCTGCTGTGGTAGATATATATTAATATAAAGCAAAAAGTAAACTGTACAAGTGAAGAGCCTAAAGCTCACTCCCATTGAGGGAAACCAGCGAAAAAAGAAACTGCCAAGCTATCTATACAAGTTCCATTATCTTGTTGGACCGAAAAGTGATATACTCCTCATTATATATACACTAAATCGTCTTTGTATCGATTTTAAAACTAATAATAACGTACTGAGATGCCTAAAACATGATCAGAACCTTCAAAATCACATACTATATCATGAATAAATTATAACATATAAGAAGTATAACACGATGCTCAAAATGAATCCCTCAAAAAAAAAGGAAACTAATGAATCCTTTAACTCACTTCAAGCAAGAGGGGTATTATTGCTCTGCAGTTGGATGCTTCTTGTAGTTGCTGATGCCACCGTTGCTTCTGCTGCGTGTCTTGTAGCGAACCAACTAAAAGGCCACGCAAGCTTTCCTCCATGTTGGCTAAATAAGCAACAATACTGGCAAAATGGTTATCAGAATTTTTTATTAAATGCAGTGCGCTAAGAACCCGCGCAGATCCTTTAGCACCATTTACAGTGGCCATGTTAAGAAAACAAGCCTTTTTATTTCCAATAGCTGAACTTCTACAAGCAAGGCACCAACCACATCTATCTCTGGGAACTTCCATAAGCTTTTTTTCGGTACTCGGCCAAACAAACTGTGCGGCTGCTGATGAAAATGCTTTCAATTGTAAAGCATTGTCCGCAGCCATTTTCTTCCTTGGGTTTGCAGTCGATTGGGATGCTGAAACTTTACCTTCTTCGGATGTAATAATAGCTAGATTGGCAGCAGCAGATGCTGCAATGTTACCATGAGTGTACAGATTCATGTAAGCCTGTGGTCTAAAGGACGATAATTTTGCTGGCTTTCCACCACTCATGGTGCCTGAAACGCTGGTGGACAAGACTGGACGAAATAAGCTCTGTGCTGGTTGCATTTGTGCTATGTTAGACACGCCTGGTACAACAGGCCCAATATGATGAGAAACTGAGGATGGCCCTGAAGCACCATTTACGGGTGCATTATGTATGCTGTTCTGAGCTGACTGAGCCTGCCTGCAAACTTCTTTGTTCTTCTCAGTAGCAGCGCTTAAACTAGTCACGCATTTTTGTTTCTCCATTTGTTCAGCTGAGCACACTGTAAATTGATTAGCCACAGATCCATGCTGTGTGTTTGTTTGAGGAAGTGCTGATGTCTTACCATCCATACCATCTTTCAAAGTTGTCCAAACAATTCCATCTCCTTCTTTTATTGGAGCAAAACTCAACATATTGGATTGCAGAGTCTGACTTGCACCAACTTCTTTACCTATTTTTGATCTCTCGCTCTGAAATCTATCATGTAGATCCTTCCAGTACTCCATTATTCTTCTGCATATATCCTTATATGCATCTGAGAAAACAAGTACGTGGAGGACCTTGACCACATCATAATTATTGTAATATCTTGCATAAGATTCTGTATGTGAAGATGTTCCGATTCTGTTTGATAGAATTAATATTAACAAGAGCATGGGAAGAACATAGTTCCAGAACAGGTTGTATAGACGAAAAAAAACACGTATGCATAAGAGCGGCACCCAAACTACAGTTAAAAAAACAATGTGGAGGATCAAGAGTAATCTGTGAATAAGGTAAAAAAGGAAACAATTGAGAAAGGGAAAAGACAAAGAAGATGGCAGAATTACAGGAGGAGAATGGCAAACTGTATACTCCTATTATATGACTTTCCATGCATCCAACTAACTATCAAGCCCCATTGAATACGAAGATACGACTATTCCTTCATCAATATAATTCAAATAAACACTCCACTGCTAACAATCTATTCTTTTCCAAAGACAAAAGGTCCTCTGTAGATCAAAATGAACTAGCAATATCTAACAGCAGCAGATTAGTGATGCGGTACATGTAACCAAAGTACCGTATGATTAAGTTGGAAGAACTTACACCAGCAAGTAGTTGCAGGATCCAAGGAAGAGCCTCCCACACATATCAACACCGAACACTTGAGCTCCTCTTGCACCACGCTCGATTCTTGACGAAGTTGGCCCAAGCTTGTCAACCACACATTCTGGACAGAACCATTGTCCCTGAGGGAGGAAAGCTTTGTTGAGACCAATACATCTCGAATGATATGCCCATGGACAGCCGTCACAGCAAACCAAAGTCCCATCCATTCCACATATACGGCAATCATCACTGTTGCCATCCTGAGAAGCGTTTGGTACAACAGCTTCTGAATTTGTTACATTCGGAGCAGTTTCCTGGTTCTGCAAATCATTGATCCTTTTGTAAGCAGAAACTTTTGCAGCTCTATTTGAGACTGTTCTCGAGCCAGTCTCCAAAAGCACATTTGAATCCATGTCATATTCCATCTCCTCATTGTAGCCTTCTCGATCCTCCAGTTCAGTTTTGAGTTCTTCTGAATCAATAACATGGTCACAGAGTATTTGCAGAACCCTCAGCTTCATTGCAACTGGAAGTTTGTAGTATTCAATGGCTAGGAGGTTTCTACCAAAACTTTGGCCCCCTAGATCCTTAATGCAACCCATCACATAGAGGTACTCTAGTAAGAAAGTTGGCCAAGTCAATGCATCTAGTAATGTCCAATCTAGATACCTGCACGCAGTTAAAGGAAAGTGTAAAAAAATATCAGCATTTGAAGTAACAAGACACAACATTTAAGGAAATAATTGTTCTAGTTAAGAGGGGAAGATAGAGTATGTACTTCAAACAATTTGAAGCAAGTTGTGATCCATCAACAGATTTCGTTTCAAGGTGTCGTCTCAGTGCCCGCAACAGGGAGACATGTACAGCATCCAACAAGTTATTCTGCACAGTACAATTAATGGCTGCAACAAAATCATCCAGCCCAAATGGGCTCAGGAACAGTTGCACACTGAACGACCGCAGGAAGTTATAAACAGAAAAGAGATAACTTATGGCTTCCTCTGGCACAGCAATGTCTCCTGACGATGGAGGCAACTCCACAGCCTGAACTGGTGGGCATGGATCCGATGGTGTTTCTTTAGTGCAATCTGATGAATTGCTTGAAGTTTCAGCATCCTCAGACATATCCGATCCAGACCCACTCTGTTGTGACGCATCGGGTTTGGTGGACAGCTCGGATGCATCAACCCTCCGCCTGGTACGTGGCGGCGCTTTGACTTCCGAGCCACCCCCTGATGAAACCAGCAAGTCCAGCTTCCTCTTCCTGCAACTCACCTTCATGCCAAACGCACCATTCTTCTCGTCCATGAGTAATTGCTGGAGCTGAGAAAGCCCCAAATCCTCACGGTGTCCATTCTCAAACACCACACTGTATACCTCAGTAGTGCCATCATAGGAGGCCACCTTCCCCATAAGAATCCTTCCATGCCGTGAAACGGTCTTGCCAATGTAGCGTCCCACCAAGCGCTCCCCCGCCTCCTCTTTCACCGGAAGGGCGCCACCAGGTGCAGCCTCCTCTTGATTCAGCACTCTGCCATCGCCTTCCACCATCTTAATTTCTTGTTCCACGGGCGCTGCTACTATGCTCCCTTCCTCCGAAATTCCGGCATCATACACTTCCATCTTCGCTTCAGACAGCACAGGAGCCAAATCTTGTAATTCCCCCGGGATGTTTTGCACATTTACCTGGCTCACCGCCAGTGCTGCAGAGTGCTCCTGGCTGGAGATGCCAACCTCATCCACCTCCAGCCTTGCTTCAGACTCCGCAGGAGCCAAATCGTTCACTTCCCCTGAAATGCTGCCGTCATTTACCTTGCTTGTCGCAGGTGCCGCAGAGTGATCTGCTCCAGTCGCACCAACCTCGTCCGCGTCCATCTTCTTCTCCCTCACAGAGGGCACCACCACCGCACGCTCCTGCTCCGCCGCGGAGCCCTCACCAGCCGCCGCCGTGACCTCCGCCCCGCTGGCCCCGCTCGCCGCCGCAGGTTCTGCAGCGGCCGCGCTGCGGTCGGTGACCTCCATCTTCACCTCATCAGCAGCCGGCGCGATGGCGGCCTCCGAACTCACCAAGTCAGCAGCCGGCTCTGGGCCCGATGCAGCGGGGACATCAGGTACCCGATCAGAAACCTCCCGGGGCTCGACGGCGGCCATAGCACCGACGCGAAAACCCTAGCGAGTGCGGCCTACAGAACCATCCGCGTCGCGAATCACGAGCATCAAGCCGCGACTCCGACGGAATTCATGATGGGGACGCGATGCGGGAGCGGCGGCGGCGCAGAATCGGAGTAGGGTGTCGCCGGATACGAATCTGCGAGTCGGGGAGGCCGCCGATCTCGCCCTTTTCTGGCTGCGTCGGCGGCGCGCGGCCGATGCGGCGAATGGAACGCGGTGGCCGTAGTTCGATTCGGTCCGCGGCGGGCTTGCAACCCTATGACGACGGCGGCGGCGGCGAGGAGGAGGTGGGAAGTGTTGGAGATGATGGGACTGGGAGGAGGAGGGGGGGAGAGGGGAAAAGGGAAGGGAGAAGAGAACTGCAGCGAGCACACGAGGAAAGGCCGCGCCGCACTCCGGCTCGCACCGGCCTTGCGCGCGTCACGCCGGCTCGCGCCGTCTTTCCAGAGCCGGGTTCGGGTTTAGACGTGTGTGACCGCCAGCCCACCCGCCCACACGTGGAGGGAGGCGATCATGGGACACCGACAGGTGGGACCAGGGAGCGGTTGGTTCGGCCCCTTCGTGAGAGTTCCTGCGCGGACGCGGACTCGGGCGCGACCCGGTGCGCCCCGCCTGTCGCATCGTGTCCGCGGGGACCTGGCTGAACCGGGTCAAGTCTGCGCGCGTAGCACCACCACCACGTACGACGGCCGCTGGTCGACGGCGTGCTTTCCCGCAAGCTGGGGGGAGGGTGGGAAGGAGGGAAGGAGGGTGCTGCACCTTTTTCAAATTCAAAACGGTGGAGGGAGTGCGTTGCGTTGGGTTGCTTGCTCAGGTAGGGTACAGGCCCAACGGTTCGCTCGCGCCAAGTGCCGGACTTGTTATTGTGCTCGCGCCAAGTGCCGGACGGGTGTGTTGTGCGCTTCGCTCTTGCTCGCGGTGCTTTTTGGTGGCTGTAGTGTGCTCAGCAGTGGTCTGTGCACCCCTTTGATGTTTCTACCTCTGCCCATGGCTCTTTGCAACACTTCACAAGCTATACTGGAACTGTGTTGCACGTCCCCACGGGCCTAATTATGGTTCATTTATAGCTGGGAGAGCACAAGTGTGCGTTGTTATTTGGCTCAAAAAAAAAAGTGTGTGTTGTTATGATGTCTTAAGCTGAACTTCGATGCTAGATTGCCAAACCTACCGAACTGCTATGTTGCAGCATAAGAGTCTTCATTATAACCTCGAGATTGTGAAATGACTTCTGTGAACTAGGACTTTGGTTCGACACTAGGCACAAACCATGGATCCGTTTGTAACGAAACAAGTATATTGTGGTATTGGTAGATGCAAAAGTTCTGAACGAGGCAAGAGGTCTGGGTGTAAGTGCTTTTCCTTGTCCATCTATCTCTGTGGCACACATAGAAAATATAAAAATTTATGACTGCCTGGAGATCGGAATTCTTTAGGCTCCTTTTGGCACAACTTATGCTGAATTGTCTTACGCTAATTGTTACAGTGTTTTCCAACTGTAGCTATAAGACCATAAGCCAAGAAAAGCCAAAAAAGATGGCTTATTTTGGCATATACCCGTATTAACTGTGTTTTTATTGTAGCCACCATACCAAAAGGTTCAAAATCTGATGAGACAAAAGCAACTAGTACCTTCATTTTAAATTACTTGACATTTTTTACTTTTGGACAACATGTTTGACCGCTCGTCTTATTCAAAAATTTTATGCAAATATATAAACAATAAATCATATTTAAAGTATCTCTAATGATACAAGAAACCATAGCAAGATAAATGATGTTTGCACAATTTTTTTGAATAAGACGAACGGTCAAACGTGATTTAAAAAAGTCAAAAACGTCAAGTAATTCGAAATAGAGGGAGTATAAGACGTGCGAACGGGTCCTTAGAACTTGGGTACTTATAACTTGTTTTCTCTAAAATTCAACAAAATATTGCATTTCCAGCAAGTAGGAAGAGATCTTGGAAAGGTGATGAATATCATAACGAGACTAAAGGTGAATAAAACTTTTGGATTTTGTAAATGAGTTACCCACAAAAATCAAAGGGAATAAGGTGCCTAGGCTCATAATAGCCAAGATTTCTTCGAAGAGTTGGGAACATTTTTTATTCTACAATTTTATCACAACATTGTAGAATAGGATTCTGTAGGAATTTTTTCTAGTGGAACCCTTGGAAGATAGGAATGAAGCATAACGAACATAAGCAGTATGTCAAAGCTCCTAGAAATTTTTTCATGCTTTTGAACTGCAGTAGAATTGCAAATGTTATGTAACTCCATTTCTGCATTTTTTTTTCTATTCGTGTGTTTTCATAATCCTGAATTCCAAGGGATATTGTCTCATTCTCCATGAGGAAATTGATAAGAAAAATATTTCAAGAACACGACCGACACCGACGCAGGAGGAAATGCAAAATTTTACTTTTAATTGTTAATCGTAATTTGTTTTTTTAGAACAAGTTAATCGTATTTTGTTTGTTTGATGTAATCTTTAACGTTTTATTAGCCAACTTGGACCGGGCCAAGAAAAGGCCAGTTGACTTCAGGCCCACTTTTATAAGGCTAACAGACAGAACTATTAAGTTGGGCCATTCTAGGATGAGCCTGGACGCCGCCAGCCCGCTAAGCGCTACCGTCCCTACCCGCGCGCCGCACGCGGAGGCGGCCGGCGACCTCGATCTCCTCGTGCTGGCTGCCGGCGCTCGGCGACCCTGCTCGACGCCGGCAAGTCAACCCGTTTATCTAGGTTTGTTGCAGCTCCTTCACGGACCGCGGTTCCGGCATCATCTCCTTTACAACCGGTGACGCCCCGATCTCTTCCCCGGTAACTCCCTCCCCCAATCATCGCGGCGTTTGAGTTGAGCTCCCCAGTGCCAGATATTTGCATATGTAGGGGGACACCCGTTTTCCATAAATTTCTCTCGCTGGAAAATTTTCCGTTGCGACGCAACTCTCCAAGCATTGAAATCTCCTTACCTATTATTATATTTTTATGGTCAGAACACTATTGTCTGTCCCTGTTAAACTGCCTGGCTATAGACGACGCTTCCAGAATAGTAATTTATAGGAAATGGACCATTATGTACGCCAGACTAAGTTCATAATGACAACATGTGTTTCCTCCCTTTTCCCCACTATAAACTAGAGATGAGATAAGTACAATTTAATGAGAAACGTAACTCTTACTGATCGGTGCAGTACATATGGTGGATTAATGCAATGACTTAGCATGCATAACCCTGGAGAACCATCTGTGTTCAGTTTGTATATATGTTTTCCCTCCCATGTCTTACATTGCAGTTACAGTGTTACCTTGAATTTAGCTACGTACCCTCATGCCTCTAGCTTGGCTGCACTTAATCTCTCTCAATGATTTTGATTTAGTTTCAAGGGAACGCCAGCCGTAACTCTTAACCTGAGTCTCTGAACGTTTCGTGTCTAGCGTGGGAGTCCTTAGCTTTGAGGACTATGAATTTTGCCCTGCAGCAACTGCAAAATAGTCCATTTTTTAGTGCTTTCAAACATCCAAATTGCCACAAACTGCTGGGATTGCAAGGAAAAGAAGAACTGAAGTCAAGCTCCGTAATAATTGTTACTGTTGTGTCAAAGTTTTTTTTCCCCATTTATCGTCTTCTTTTTTTTGGGGGGGGGGGGGGGGGGGGGGGGGGGGCATGAGGTGGAGATCTAGTTTTCATGGGAATATCATCACAGAATATTTTCCTCATCCATTTTTCTTTTGTTAATGTAAACTGAGTCTGGTCTGGCATCATGGTCAACATACGCTGCAATGCTCCATCATGGTCCTTGTGAGTAAGCCTCTGTGCATTGTGTTGTCTAAGGTTCCTTTAATTCCTGTTTTATTTCAGTGTCAGTTTGACACCAGCAGCCTTGTTAGCTGTCTGCGTGATCAGTTCAGTTTCAGTTAGCTAGTCAAGTTCTGTAAGAGGTCCTAGTCTTCAGGGTCTAGCGGGTCAGCCATGCACGGGTGTTGTGCTCGTAGTGTGCAGTTTTGTAGGGGCTGTAATGCCCATGATCAGCGCCAAGTCCGGCCATAATCAAGTAGTGTGTGTTTCTTATAAATAATGGAGAGAAAGACAGAAAACGCTGCAGCTTCTTCGCAGTTGAGAGTGAGCGAGTTGCCTGATTACCAACAGTCCTCGATGTATCTCTTATGCCACTTTTAATTTAATGCCGGTCTGAAAGTAAGGACTCAATAACATTTAAAGTCACTCTGAAGGTATTTAGTAGGAGTAATTGGGCCAGTCGTCATATAATTGTGCTTCTGTTGTGAAACTTTGTAAGGCTATAAGTAGCGCAATAATGACCTATATCGTGTATGTTCATTCCTTCTGTTTTGCAACTCTTCGACAACAGTCTTTCAGTGAACTCTTCAACAATAGACTTCTGTTAGTCAATATAATTCTGGAATGAAGTAGCACCCCACATTTGTTTTTCTGAAGAGGCATAGTCCAAGCATGGTAGCTACAGTCCTTTCTTACATTCATTCAAACCTTAATTATTTGTGGAATTTTGTAAAAAAAAAGTGTGCCAAGAACTTGGTTGCTAATGCAAACACGTGGAAAGAAATCACCAAGCTGGAGAAAGAACACATCCCAATTTAAGCAGATCATCATAAATTTTCAGATAGGTGTGAAAAATGGCTACTGAATTGTAGCTAGGTTCTCCTCTCTTTTTTATATACTTACATTAGTTTCAGAACATTTGCAACTTTAACATTTATCTTCTTAAAATATTTCTTGAGTTATATTACGGTCATATCTGTTTGGTTTAAAAGCTTTTCACGCTGTAATTGAAGATGGAGCGACCGAGCGAGGACCTATCAGCTATCTCTTACACTCCAGTGTCCATTGCTACAATATTCAATCTTAAACGGGACTTCCCTGCATATCGAGGTATGGATTTGTTACAGTGTGTTTCCAACAGTAACTTTATCATTGTTCTTGGACCTCGGCAAAATAGCGCTGGTACCTGTCCGTGGTGTGCTAGTTCGTATTGGTTATTCTTTGACAGCGTGCCTAAAGGCCATGTGCATGGTTAGATTAAATAACTTATATTTTGCAGTCTACGCATAGAAAAGGTCCCCTAGGTCTGAATTCTCTGTTTGTTTTCACTTTAAAATATTATTTGGCAGCTTTAAAATTTGGTTCCTGTTTTGCTTTTACCTGTTTATCATATTCAAAGTGGTGAAACAAGAAACAGCGCGTGAGCTGCTTTCCTTTCTCTCATTTGTTTAATACTTACAAGAAGCCCGTAAAAACGTTTAATATATGCATAGCCACCATTTTTCCCGGCTAACCACATGACACCACCATCATGTCTCTTTAATCAAAGCTTCGTCGATAATCATCTCTATTATACTAAACCTTGGGACGCGAGTTTTGGTTCCTTCTGAGTACTCTTGAAGCAAGTCCAGCTATCCATTAATCCATACTCAGTATCTGTCAATATCTTCAACCAAAGTTTTATGCAACTTGTTTAGTAACAATTGATTCTTCAGGATATTTACAATGTCGTTTATGGTTGTTATCTATCCAATTTTATACTCAGAAGTTTGTCCTGTTTTTGATAGGCATTCTGAAGGAGAACAAAATGCCTTGCTACTAACACAATCCCTATTAACAAAAATGACATTCCTACTTTGATACCCATGGCCCCTGGTAGTAAAATGACACTTTTTCTGCACATTTCATAGCGTATATGATGATCTTTTGGGGTGTTTTTCTTTTATAATGCTCTTGTTTAGCTTGAAATTAATGGTCATGGTAAGCTGGCTGAGGCCAACCTGTTTTTAGGTCACCTTTTTTTTTTTCCCCTTTTAGGCACCATTAACCATCGGTTTTGTTCCAAGTTCTTGTTAGGCGTTCTTGAATTATTGTGCCAGTGCTTGTAATTATAACAAACATTAAGCACTACAGATCTCTCAGTGTTGTCTTTCATGCTGTCTTCTTGTTCACTGAATGACTAAGGGTCAGGAGCAGCATGACAAGTTGTATTTAGAAGTCGAATATACCTCGATCCACCTAATCATTGGCGAATGGCGAGCATCATTGTCTGTAGAGTGTAACAATTCAGTACCAGAAGAAAAAGAAAAAAATAAGACATTTTCTGAGTAATTTTTTATTTTCTTCTACCAAACTGTTCTCACATTCTGAGTTGGCCATTATTTTTTTCAGTATCCGCAAGGCGATCAAAGCATTAGCTTTACATTTGGTCGTCTATCTAGCCTGTGAAACTCTCTCTCTCTCTCTCTCTCTCTCTCTCTCTCTCTCTTGGTTACTCTATAAGTGAGGGAGAATAAAACTACACTGAACATTTCTTAGTGTTTATTCAGCTCTGCTTATTTATCTTGATTCCCCATTTTTCAAATTTGAGGGGCCCATTTTCCTTTTGTTTACTCCTCTTTAGCGTTTCTTGTTTTTTATGTTGCGCCTTATCCTTATTGCCAGCAGCAGGTTTTCAAAACCGGTCAAACCGGTCCGGTTTTTCAGAAAAAAGGGAAAATTTGGTCTGATCCGGTTAGCAAAATCGATCGGTTTTTCGCTAAAACCAACATTGTGTTTTGGAGCAAAACAGTAAACCGTTCGGTTTTCATGATTTACCGGACCGGTTTCTTCGGTAGCGGTTTCTCCGGTTTTTTAGGATTGCAAACCTTGGCCAGCAGTGGTAGTATCTATTTTCCTTTTTTTAAAAACAAAATAAAGAAGGGTGGTAGTATTTCTTGGGGATACTGAAACGTATAGCTTTACCATTGCCTTGTTTATTCAGGCCTGGAGTATAGTTTTGTGATAACGAGGACTTCGGGCTTTTACTGCTACAGCACATCACGGATTTGACTGCATTTTATATTTCCACTTTGAATTACCTCCAGCGTTTGATTTCCCAAAACGCCGAAGCAATGCAATGTGCGCAGTTGGACAGCTGTGAACTGTGCAGTGCAGGTGCATGCAAGAGCTTAGTGCTACAAATTTTGGTACGCGTGCATGTTCTTACTGCGTCAGGTAAGTTTTCCCCTCTTCTCCTCAGGCTTTCTTGAAACTGTGAGAAAAAAAGAACAGGAGTCTACAAGAATCAAGTTCATGACTTTTTATGTGATTTTGAAAATCCAAAAAGAAGAGGCACATCGGGAAAGCTGCATAGAAAGATGAGAAATGAAATGCTTTATTGTTGCTACTAACGGGTCTTGGTAGTATTTCAGGATTATCACTTCTCAACTAGTATATGAAATGAATCCTCTACTTCTGAAATACATAGATTTCTCCATGTCACGGATGTAAATGAAAAAGTGAATCAAAACAGTGTAGTGCAGACATGTCAATCTCATTTATACGAGTAGTAATAATGAACTGATGGTACAATCCCAGATGTGATTTCTTTTCTGTCAAACCTGAGTTAGGCATGTTTGGATCAACTAGAGATTTTGAAAATCTCGCTTGTAGCAAGAGATTATTAAAATCTGGCTGGTAAAAGTTGGTTAGCTTAGAGTGTGTATTATAAGAATAGAATATAAAAACGTTGAAAAGGTTGTTTGCTGGATAGAAACAAGCTGTACGTAAAGATGGCTTATTTGTAGGAGTGTACGCTACAGTTTTTAAAAGCTGGATTAATTAGGTGGATTCGAACAAATCTTTACACAGTATCATGCAAATAAATTATATAGGTATTCAATTGAGCACAAGAGACTACAGTTCGAAACTGTTTCTACTTATCCATTTTCCGTGACATGGACGAAATCATTTGTCTCATTCGCTCTTTTACTGTTCCATTAACAACGGCAGTTATGTTGTACTCCAGTACACTTTTGTAGTCCAACCAATCAGCTGGTTGGTCAAAGGAAAGAGATGGGGTCGCGGAGAGCAGGAATCCCCGCCATTCTTGTGCAGTTTCTGCCCCCAAAACTTGTTCCACTTTTTTACATATGCCATTTTCCCGTATTCTAAATCTTTTCCTGGATGGCTTTGGGTATATACTGGTACAACCGGCTGCTGCTTGCTGGTGCCTGGTTGTAACGGGACACAGAGGGAAAGCAAAAACTAGAGCTGGTGTGTCCTCTTGTCCGTCTCCCTCCTCGTTTCAGTTCAAGCAAGCAAAGCAGCAGCAAACCAAGAACCAAGAAACAAGCAGAGGCCTACCAAGAAGAGCTCTTCACATGCTCAATGGAGGGAAGGGAGGGCATTGCAGTGGCACGAGGCCATGAATCTGGTCATGGTCTGTTCGGAGCAGACATAACCATGACCGAGGCGCAAGAAGCAGTTAAGGAGTTCCATTCCTCCCCCTCCTCGCCGTCGACGTCCCCCACACCGTCCCCGCCGCCGGCTGCTCCTGGCCATGGAGAGGAAGCGACTGCAACACCACTCGCCTGGAGTTTGGGTGGTGAGAAGCCGAGCGAGGCCGCAGGGGACAACGGCATGCAGTCGGCCGGGCAAAGGGAGCACGCCAACTTGAGCTCCGGACGGCGCAGGGGCCGGCCGCGCGGCTCCGGCAGGCGCCAGATCCTAGCTACTCTCGGTCAGTATGCTCCCTCGGCCCCTTCGAAATGCAAAGCATCCTCAGTTTCTTCCTGAACAGCCCCAAATTTGCGGTTTAGTTTCTTGCCGTGTCTGCTCTTGCGGATTTCTTTTTCATTTTAGGATGGGGTCCAGTTAGGCTGGTGTGTATGTTGCTTGTTGCTTTTTCACTCTGAAAAAGATGGGTAACAAGTCAAAATCCGTTACCAGTTACCACTTGGTCAGTTCTGCAGTTGAATGTCGGGCTTATCTTTGTTTTAATTATTAAAGTGATTCTCATGTTTATCCCCTTTCGTCCTACCAATATTGTGTGTGCCTTTCTTTCAAAATTTTCCCTGGTGGATAACCTAATCGACCTAATCCATTATGGCTTAGTTAAATTCCATATCGATTGACCGTGATTAAGTCTTCTTTTTTCATCATCTACGAGTAGTTTACTTGTTTGAAAATTGTTCATTTTTCTGCCTGATTGGCACCCCTAAAATGCAACAGGGGAATGGTATGCTCTATCCGCCGGAAGGGAGTTTCACACCTCATGTCATCATCGTTGGTACTGGGGAGGTAAGACATGGACTAAAACCTCGTCACAATCTCAAGTTTCCCTGCAACTAGTTTGGCATTGTTAACTCGTGTGTAGCTTTCACTACTTGTCTTGAGGGTAACACACAACTTTGTCCAATTTGTTCCCAGGATGTGGCTGCACGCATAATGTCGTTTTCTCAGAAGGGTCCACGCTCGGTGTGCATCCTCTCTGCCACGGGACAATCTCTAATGTGACGTTGAGGCAGCCGGACTCATCTGGTAACTTCACCTATGAGGTATGTAGTATCATTCAAAGATTATTGTTCATATCTTATCATTCTCTTCTAAATCGTAAATTACGATCTACTGGCTGTTCTGAACGTCTGATGAGCGTATTGTAGTTAGTCCTAGGTACTCTGGAATTTGATCTGTTTATTTCTTTCGTAGTTTCAAGAAAATACACCAAAAAAATGACTCGTAATTTGATGTATCAAACACATCCGTCTTGTTCTATGCCCATCATAGAACCAGTCGACTTTATGCAAGCAAAATCCACTAATCACAGGCGATGTTGATATTCAGAAACTTGTTTTGCGTCTAAAAAACAAGAGAAACTTGTCGATGGTGTTTGTTCTGAGATGACAACAGAAGGCTCGACTCATATGCTCATATTTTTATTATCATTTTTATTTTGTTTGAACTGCGGTAGGCACCAAGCCGGTGAAATGGATGAATGGTTTGTAAATTCAAGATTTACAAAATAGGGGGAAGAGTGAAGGAAACCATCATTTTCGTTTTTGAATAATAAGGACACCATCATGTTGTTTGTTTTTTTTTCTTCTCTCGATCACCAATCATGTTGTGGTTATTACATTAAACAGTTGATCACGCCATTGTCTAAGAGAAGCTCGTTACTGTGGCTTCTTGGCACCGTCCATGTATATGATTGTGTCTACGGCTCTACGCTGTCAATTTGAAACTGTGAAATGACATTAGTTTGTTTCTTGACTTTAGGGCCGTTTTGAGATTCTGCAATTGATGGGCTCTTTTACAATGGCTGAGGAAGGCAGGAGGAGAAGCGGTGGGCTCAGTGTGTCTCTTGCTGGCCCTGATGGTCGTGTGGTTGGTGGTGTGGTGGCTGGGATGCTGCGTGCTGCCAGTCCTATACAGGTAAAAACTGACTAAACATGTACCAAATTACCAATGCAGTTGCTTAATTCATCATACTAGAAAACACTGATATCTTGGTGGTTCATACTTCATTGGAACTAGTAACTATCTGCATACTTGATTGTAACAATCTTTTCTTTATTCTCTAACATGAACCATTGTTTCAGGTTGTTGTCGGGAGCTTCCTGCCCAACAGCCTGAAACAGCATCAGAGGAGAATGAGCTTGCAGCAACAACCTTCTGCTACTCCAGCACTGCCCGTGCCAATGGCTCCCCCTCCTCCGGTGTTCACAGCGGCGATGCCCATTTCACAGGCAGCACCGGGAAACGGCTGCCATGCGCCACCACCATCCTCCGCACCGCATCAAGCACACGCCAATGCAGCAGCAGACCACAGCGCGACTGGCATGAACTTGAACACCGCAGCAGGCTTCACGATGGTTGGCTGGCCTCCAAGCTCACAGTCGATGGCGCACAGGAGTTCACCTGACATCAACGTCAGCTTGACTCCCCTGGAGTAGACGAATTGTTATGGTGGTTGGTTTTTTGTGGGTTGAACCCTGACACATTGTAGGGCATGGCTCTTACTGCCCATGCTTGATGATTAGCTTGACTGCTAGGGGTGCTGGAGCAAGGCAATTTAGCCAAGACGAGTAGTAGAATTTGGTAGATGCTCTAATGAACTAATCTGTTTATGTTTAGGAGGATATGTCAATTTGTTGGGTTATTGGATTTGTGATATTGGCCATTGTTGTGGCATTGCAGTTAGCTTTTTTTCAGACTCTTTTAGCCGCGTCCACTGCAGCTGCGAATGTTTGGTTGTGCACTTGAGCTACGTGGTTTGTTCTGTTACCTATTACACTAGTTTACTACTTAGTGAACCCTGTTGACAAAGGATCTCTCCCGGAGTCTCAAAACGTGTATCCTTTGATGGATGACATGTCATGTATTAGGGCGGCAGCAATGGATGGTAATAGAATGTCAATGGGGCCCGGTGACAGAGGATAATAGCAATGTCAATTCCCACAATGCTGCCGTTGTACACAATTCCCACAAGCAAGACCGATAGAAGAGAAAAAAGAAATCGTAATTTTTTTATTCTTTATGAATGGCAGTAGCTATATGGGTGCCGCTACCCATAAATCCGATAATGCCCAGCCACACAAAATATAGCATTCGTTGATTGACGGACAGTGACCATTCGTCTTATTTAGAAAACTTATGAAATATATGAAACGAGGTTTACCCACCCCACCCGAAGGCGGGGTCCAAAAAATTATACTTAAAGTATGTAGTGATAAAAAAAGTCATAACAAAATAACTAATATTTGTTTTAAAAAATATTTTGAATAAGATAAATGGTCAAACTTGACACGTATCGGTGGTCAACGAATGCTTATGGCCCTGTTCGCTGGAGTGCTGAAACAGCCGTAGCTGGCTGTTTTTGGCTGCTTCTACTGTTGCTAGGAGTAGCAAACAACAGTAGCCACCAGCAGCAGCCAGCTGTTATCAACAGCCGAACAGGCCCTATATTTATGGACCTAGGAGTATAATTAATAGGAGGTCGTTTGTATATGAGAAAATATTTTGTATGTTATTGGCTTAATATTAAACCTCTTGTATGTCATTTTGGCCCACGTGTCATTGACTGTTATTGAAATATGAGATAATAGAAGTTTTTTAAATAGCATACAAACGAATCTCCCGTATATATTGCTCCCCAAAATGCCTCTTATTGTGATTGCTCTTAGAGCACAACAGTTTTGCTCTGCGAGCGTCTTTGCTTGCAAGACCTTGGTTCAACAAGAATGCTTCCACAAGATTATAAGCGTGTGCCTTCAGCATCAGACTTCTGCTTACCGCCATTTACATTCTACTGTACATTCTACTCCGATCCAACGAGCAAAAAATCGCAAGACCAAGACGTTTGCTTTCGATGGGTGGACGGACAACATTTTTCCTTCTAATAACAAAGCATTAAGCATGTTAACAATTATACACTCTGTTCAGCACAAGGTAAAGCATGACTTGCACCTGTGCAGTAGCCGGCCCAAAATCGCCAATCAGTTCGTCACACGAGCCTATCCACATCCACGTCACAACCATGCGTGGATATTTCCCGCGGCCGAACTCTGGATGTCGCCTTCGGCTTCTGCCACCTTCGCTCACGTTCTAGACTCCTCTCCGCTCCTCCACCGCCTACCGAGCCCACTGCGCCTCTTCTATAAATTTCTATCACCACACTCGCCGACACCGTACGAGCACGAAGGAACAGCACCGCCACATCCTGAGGAACTGCACAACCTGAATCAATCCATCGATCCCTTGAGAGCAAGAACCGCACGATGGCGATGCACATGCGCGTGACCCACCGCGACGAGGAGGGGAAGAAGGTGACGGAGCGGGTGCCCATCCCGGAGACGCGGCGCCCGGACACGGCCAAGCACTTCGAGCGCAAGCTGGAGGAGCAGGGCTTCCACCGCTTCGAGCGCCACCCGGCCAACGCGCCCCGCGGCGTCGGCATCGGCGCGCCGCCGCCCAAGTCGGGGCGCGGCGGCAAGTACACCTGGGAGGGCCCTGGCGGCCTCGTCGAGGACCAGATGGACCCGGCGCCGGCGGCCATCGACCGCAACGACCCCAACTACGAGGAGGAGGAGGAGGACCAGGGGAAGAACAACGACGACGAGGTGGCCAAGGAGGCGCTCGTCGGGGAGGTGGAGGTCGCCAAGGTGGCCGAGGCCAGGGACGGCGTCGCCAGGGTCGACGTCGCGCCGCCCCTGCTCCAGGAGCAGCAGCAGTAGCTGGCTAATTGTAGTTGCCTGACCAGCTGAGCTTCATCGCTGTTGCTGTCGAGTTTGCTCTGCGTGTGAGCTGTACCTTTTCTCTCTGTTTGGCGAGTATGATCTGTACTGTGTACTGAATCAGTATAATAATACAGTTGAAATCGAACTCTGATTGAATTTGCATTTCGTGCCCGTCTTGCCATACATCATAAGCAGGACGCATAGTGAAGTTTCATCTCTGGTTTTTTTTTTTGTTGAACCATATATATCTGCCTGTGAATTGTACTTATCCGGTTTCTTGAGCTCTGAACCCGTCTGGACTCAGATCGATTAAACGGCGTCTGATCTCTGATGTCTCTGAACTCTTTCACTCCGAAGTGACCATTCTGATTCATCCTCTTGGGCCGGAACAAAATTGGAATGGACCTGACAGGCGGACCAAAATTCCAGGTGTGGGCCTATGAACAAGCACCTCTCGGCTGTACTGAATTTCTGCCTCAGGGGGTGTTAAAGGGGTTTAAATTTTAGAGAAGTCATATAAAGAGACTTTTATTATTTAATATGTACTTCTTCTTTTTTTTACTTGTCACTGGATTTTACTATAGCAATTTTGACCGCGTGTTTTTTCTGAAAAAATTACAAAGATGTGCAAAAATATGTAACGTTAATAAAGTATGTTGTATGATACATCTAATGATATAAAAGATTCAAATGTATGCACATATTTTGTAGGAAAAAAACAGACGGTCAAAATCGCTACAGTAAAAGCAAGTGACAAGTAAAAAAAGAAAGTATTAAACAAAATTAAATTATAAAATTAATTTTAGAACCTTCGTCTAATTCGCGAGACGAATCTAACGAGAGAAAGTAACAAGAGTAAGTAAGCCGCGATTAGAAGATGGTTACTGTAATATTACTGTAGCAAAAAATAAATTAATTAGGTTTATTAGATTTTCGAAAATAGCATCTATCTGTGAAAAAGATTTTGTCATTAAACTAAATAAAATATTTTTAAATGTGAAGATTTTTTTTGATGTGACGGGTCTAAAATTTAGAGGGGGAGACAAACAGGCCCTTAGATCAACTTCAGTAGAAGCTTCTAAATCCAAGTCATATTATTTTATGTACTTATTTTATATGTCAAATATGGTGTTTTTAATACTTTATTATGTCATTACTATTAACAATTAACTCCATTATATATATGCGTAGTTTCTGTGTATTTAGAAGCATTTACAGAAAACAGGAGAAAATAGAAAGAATACGGATAAAGAGCTATCGGAAGTCTGAAGAAAAAAGAGTTTAGAGGTCGTGTCGGTCGGCACAGCCCTCGTGCCGACCGGCACCATCAAGGTTTAGCCTGACACAAAGCCCACTCAGAAGGGATGAAGCTCATAAGTGATATCGGAGTCAGAGTCGGTGGCAAGAAGTATGACCGAAGGAAGCTATAAAAAGAAGATCTTAGTCGCAACCCAGAAGAGGGGCAGAGCGAACAGATAGAAATTTTTGACCTAAGTTGAAGGTTATAGCGGCGAAGACGGCAACTACCGATCATCACGACCAAAAGGAAGGATCGTGCCGACCGACACACTGCCGTGCCGATCGGCACCAGGGCGTCCACGCTGAATCCTCGTGTTCTATTGTAGCCATATGTTCATGTGTTGCAGTATGATACGTGAGTAGATCTCATATTCTCTCCGTAGCGAGGGAAATCTGGTTATGTAACTCTCACACTTACGATACTCTTTTCATACGTTCAGTCTATGTGATGCGTTTATTCCGTATCTGATCAATACATGATTTCATTAGTGTAGTTGAGACCACAGCTATGCTATCGATTATCACATAGTGCAAGAAATCAGTGGGGAGCTATTAACCTTGTCGTGACATGATCGGGGCGAACGAAACCATCATATCTTGTAGAATACTAAACCTATCAGTTGAACAATAATCCGAGTTGCATGCCAACGTCCCAAACCATAAGAGAGAATCTTTTTTATAACCTTGTTACAACTGCAGGCTCTTTCACCTCTAGTTGTTAATCATTCTTTTCACACACACCTTCGCTATATTAATTTAGTAGTTTAAATAATAGTTTAAGTCCCGCTTGTTCTCTGTGGATTCGACATTAAACCTTGTAATACTCTAAAGGAAAGTGCTATAACTATACACCGTTCACTTGCGGTCTATAAGTTAGGTGCGTGCAAACGACCAACACCCTTACATGTCATCTAGAGGCCGGCTCTTACATTTTGCTTCCGACTCTAGTAGTACCTCCTAAACATGAGCCCCTACGATATGTGGGTCCTGCACGTCAGCCTCCTATCGCTTCTTCTTCACGCGAGCACAACGAGACGTCACAGCAAAACAAGAGGACTCCACGGAGACGCGCGAGGCCATGGTGGCGCAGGAGTGGTGCGGCTTGCTCGGGTGCTCGGCAGGCCAAGGGCAGCCGCGTCATGGCTCGCCAGACGGCGAGCGGAGCGGACGGAGGCGGCAGGACAGCGCGCGGAGGGCGAGCCGCGGGCTCGCCGGGGCTCGCGCGGAGGGCGAATTGACGACCCATGGGCCCCGGCCACCTCGCCATGACCGGGCAAGGGCGAGCTTGAATCGGGAGGCGGCGGGGCAGTAGTCGATTCGAATCCGCTCCTCGACAACGCGACAAGGGGAGGCGAGGCTGGGCGAGTTCGCAGCGCCTCGCCATGGCAGGGAGGCGGAGCTCGCCCCACGGCGAGGAGGGCGGGCCGGGCGAGGTCGCCCCCTGGCGAGGAGGCGGGGGGCTCCACGGCTTGTGGCGTCAGGAAGGCTATGGCGGGGGTCGTCGTCGAGTTCATGGAGGAAGGCAGGGGACAGTGGAGCTGGGGCGTCGGATCTGGGGCGGAGACGGCGATGGCGCGGCTGGCGCGAAGAGGAGGCTGCGAGGCAGGAGACTCGCGCGGGAGAGGAAGAAGGCGCGCGCGCGTAGCGACCCAACAGCGGGTCCTCAGATCTGGCGACTTGGGAAGAAAATCTAGGGACCTAATAGCTGTAGAGGCTTATCTAGAGACCTTGCTGGAGTTGATTTTTTAGCTCTAAGCTCCTAGATTTGATGTAGGGGCTCATCTAGGGGTTCTGCTGGAGTTGCTCTTATGCTCATATACTGCTTCACCGTGAAAGGAATACAGCCCACCAGATAAATAGAGCCCACGACCGTCAATCTGGGCCTTATCAGGCATTCAGGCTCACAGCGTCAAGGAAGAGTCCCTCCGGCCCGGCCCTGCAAGAGAGGCTTTTGCTAGGTTTTGACTCGACTGCACAAGTGCGTGCTCCTGTCTCTCCCCTCTCCTCCGGCGGCGGCCGTTTCTGTTCGCCTGCCTCGCCGGAGCGGACCAGCAACCGCCAACCGGAACCAGCCGATGGCGAAGGGCGACGACGCCTTGGCGCGCAAGCGCAACAAGGTGCGCCGGAAGCGCATGCGCAACAGCGAGAACGCTGTGTCGGAGCGGGTCGCGGCAATCATCGCGTCCAAGCGCCGCCGCAAGTCGGGGAAGCGCCGCGGCTGCGAGGGCATGTGCTTCTCGCTCCCTACCCCCGAAGACCCCTTCAACGAACGCCACGGGAAGAAGCGAAAGGTCGAAGAGCCGGCCGACGACGCGGCCGCCGACGTCCCGGCGGCCGAGGACGACATCCCCAAGAAGAAGAAGGATTTGAACGCCAAGAAGCAGCTGCCGTCAAAGGCTGGAGCGAAAGCCGTACCTAAGGCCAAGTCCAAGGCCATGCGTGACGAGGAGACGGAGGGGGAGGAGGGCCTCGTGGATTACGACCAGCCGTCCAAGTTCTTGGTGGTCTGCCTCAACGCCATCCGGGACGCCGTGGCCCCCGGGGACGGTGGCGGCATCCACGGTGCCGGCGACTGGGGCGTCGAGCTCTGGAGAAGCTGCTCCGCCGCGGTGCCGTGTGACGTGTTGGACACCAGCGGCGCGTGCTCCACGCTGGAGCAGACGGCGTGGCTCGTGGCCACTGCTTGCGACATCGTCGCCAGGAAGGAGAGGCTCGGGATGGTCGTCTCTTGCCCCTTCCTGTTGTACCTCGTCCCGTCCCAGGAGAAGGCGGCACAAGTTAGTACTGCTGAAATGCTCTTGCTAATTCCTGTTATCTTCTATGTGCATACTAACATGTAGTACAAAATGTCAGTGGTATAGTGATCATTTCGTGTTGTTTTGGCAGGTGCGATCAATATGCAAGCCCCTGAAGCCTCTTGGTATTCATTCGGTGAGCTTGCATCCTGGAGCTTCTGTTGAACACCAAGTGTCAGGGTATGCTTGTGTCCAATTATCATTATCCTGCTGTAGTCAATTTAGTTCTTTGGTTGTTTCAGCAATCCCTATAAACACTAGTGTTGATTCATCGCTCTTGACTGCTCTGTCAGGCTAAAAAGTTGTGAACCGGAGTTTCTTATATCAACCCCTGAAAGACTTCTTGAACTTATTTCCTTAAAAGCGATTGACATATCAAATGTATCAATGCTGGTGAGTCAATGTGGTAATTAATTATGAAACATATCATTGACATGTAGTACTCAAATTGATCCATGCTGACTGAATTTCCAAAGTATGAGATATGTAATACTCCCTCCGTTTCAAAATATAGGTAGTTCGAGCATTCAAAATTTTTGCCAAAATATAAGTAGTCCTGGATTCCCAATGCATCTTTCTCACTTCCCAGTGCATCGCTTTTTTTGCATTTCTCTATCTCTCTCCTCCTTCACTCCTCATTGTTTTATGTGCCCATCACCTTTTTCACCTCTTCTTAGTTACCGTGCTCAAACCCAAAACTGCATATAATATGAAACGGAGGGAGTAGTTCTAGGCTTGTAGCAACTGTATAATGTCAGATTCCTTTCTCCATTAGTTCTAAAATCTTTTATCCATATAGTTTGTTATCCTGAAGCCAAGCTTCATCTAACAATGACATATTTGATTAACAGGTGGTTGATGGACTGAAATCGTTCATGGACCTTGATGTTACTGACAAACTTTATTCCATTAGAAATGCCATATTAAGCAAGCCTCAGATCACTGTTTTCAGTGATCCGTATGACAAAAATGTTTCTACCGTAACAAGAAATCTTATCAATGGAAGAATTACAAGGCTTTGTATCAACGATTCTATTCCGTCCCAAAGTGCATTCATATCCCAGTATGTTCACTTTTGTCCATCAGAGCAGAAAATATCAAAGGTACTTGTCTATTATTTCTCATGTTTTGTTGGATTTTATGTTCTAAGCTTCTTATCCAGGAGAGCATTTGTGAATAGCTATTGCGCTACAGAAATTTTCTGCAGAACCTCTGGACTTCCCTGCTTTAATTTATTTCCTTAATTTAACACTTGATTCACGTCCTGCATTACTGGCTGTTTAGGATGTCAAAACTTCTAACAGATAGATTGTCTCGTGACATTGATAACCTAGATAGGCATGAATGTGGTACCATTCTTTGTTAACTAATTAGTCTTACATGTCTGCATCAATATCATGGCTGGTAGTTTATGGGGCACGAGCTGTTCAAGGTGCTTTGATTACCTATTCAAGCAATTGTGTTCTGCTACTTTGATGTTCTGAGGATGAACTCTTCACATTTTCAGGTCAAGGAAACACTTGAGCAGATTTTAAAATTACATGCTAAAAAGACATCAAAGGTTCTGCTAGTTGCTGCAAGCGATCGAAAAGCGCAGGACCTATCAACCTCACTTAAACTGGAAAACGGCGCAGTTATTCCTAATGACTCACACGGCCATTCTTTTACCATATGCAGCAGGTGCAGTGAACCAGACAACATTTTAGTTTCTGTGAATGTTCCATCTTTCGATGCCAACTGAATCATGTGCAACATAACAGCCTTTTATCATTTTAATAACCTCATTATCCTTCGATTCAGAGTAACAGATGTGTTTATCTTTGACACCTTAAACTATCTGTATTTGTGCAGTGTGGGGCTGATGAATGTCCATGTGAAAGATTGGGAGAACTTGGTGACGACAGATGTTGAGGAGTTTGAAACCGTGTTGGTCGTGGATTTGCCTCCTTCAGTTGATGAATACGCTGAGGTCCTCACCGGCGCTGCTCGTCATGCAGTTGCAGGAGAGGTGCATAGTATCTTCTGTAACACTGATTCCCCTCTTGCGAAACCTTTGGCTGAGCTTCTTGCAAACTGCGGCCAGGCAGTGCCTGATTTTCTCAAGAAATTAGAGTCTTCATAGCAGGATCGATTTATCTGCCAGAGCAATTATGTCAGCCATGGTGACCAGGATTAGTGATGCCACCCATCATCCATGGAACTCCTTGTCACCATGAAATTTTGCTGTTTCGTGTTTTTGCTGCATGTAATCCTCATTTGTCTGCACAATGATAAATCCTCGGCTTTGATGTACTGCTAGTCCTTGTTGTGAAATGAGAATGCATTAAAGTCCTTTCTCTGGAAGAACCGCGGGTCCATAAGTTAGCAGGCTCTATTATTGTTGATCCTGTCAAGGTTGTGTCAGTCATCACGGACAGCTCTTTGCCTCTCTTTTTCAAACTGAAGCGGAAAAAAGGTATACATTGATTGACTGATAGATCTCAGGATATGTAAAGTGCATCAAAATGTCAAAGACATAGTTTCCTTTAATCAAGTAGCTTTTGCATGTACAGTAGCCTCTCCCTCTCTGCCTGTCAGCTCGATGGATTCTTAACAGTTCTGCAGCTGAGTTGGTGGCAACAACGAAAAGTGCTGTGCTCGATCATGCCGGATTGGTCAAATGCACTCTCACAGCAAAAACTTTAGCGGGCCGGATGGAGATGCTGGAAGATACTCGATGGGGACCATATGAAGAGCAAATGTTGTGTGTGAATCAATCCTTCCTAACAGTTGGTTTTCAACAGAGTGTGATAACTGAGCAAATGGAATGTTGGTACAGCAAGCGAACAAACTGACAGTTGGTTTAGAATCTCACGTCTTATGCTATGATGAAATCATAGCAGTTACCTTTGACCGGATTCCTGCGGTCACTCAATCCTGAATGAAATGTTCGTCATGATCTTCAGTTCAACCACGAACAGGCTTGAAGATGAAGCCTGTTGTGGTGAAGCACTCCCACCCCATTTTATTTCAGCAACAGTTGTGAAGCATTTCGGTCAAAAAACAGTTGTGAAGCATTTCCAATGGACGGCTTTGCTTCAGGCGCACTAGCCTTTCCTTTGACAGATCACAAGCATCTTGCGCAATGTACGCACGCAGGTCTTTGCCGCCGCCGTTGAAACTGTTGTCTAATACGAGCATCAGAGCACCATTTGGCATTAAAGAACAGCGAGTCAAGCACACCCTATTCAGCAGATCGAGCTTTATCAAACTCTAAAGGCGGTTGATTAGGCTTGAGATGCACTGCAAGCCCTTCAGCAGTTGTTGTATTCTAGTACCGTTGATCCGCGCAAGTTGGGGATTGCTTTAGGAATTAGGTGTACAATTCTTTGCAAGCCTGCCATCGTGCCATGTGTACTAATGCATTCTCATTAGCACAGATGATGATATAGTAAGTTTCTAGGCATTCAAGCATGCTGTATTTGCATTACAAATTTCTCGATGGGAACTCTGTGTCCACTCCTTTTCCTTGAATTCTGATGCCTGCTTTCTCGTGAGGCGTGAGGAATGTTGCACTAGGAGGACAAAAGTTAGATGCGCAAGTACAACATGTATTGGTCAAACGTGTTCGTTCTGTATACATGTGTATTTTTCTACTCCTACTCAACACTGGTTGCTACTCGTAGTGTGCTATTGCGGCGACTAAAGAGCTAGCTAGCGTCGGCAACACGTACCTCGAAATATTCCGACAGAACTTTTTAGATCCTTACTAAACAAAGAGAGGAGCTTTCCACCTACAGGTTGCATCAGGTTTGAGAGGATGAACACGTATATGTCTTTCTCAGCATTCTAAATTAAGAGAGCACTCGTTTACTGGTTGCATGCTAACATTGCTAAGGCAGTAATTAAGGCTGTAACATGTAAGGCATCATCTTGATCACCGTTGGTTGTACATGAAACGGCGGTGAATTGTGCATGCATTCTTCTTTTAGCTAGTTCGCTGACGCATCACACAGCATTTATGCCGTGATTGCCGCTGGCTTGCAATGCTAGCTCTGTGTGACACCGTCCTTTGTAAAACTAGTGGCCACTGTCTGCATCTAGGGATTGCATCATATGATCGCTAAACTTTTCTTAATGACTAGGCAGCATCCACGCAGAATGCATGAAGAGAGAGAACCATTTGGTGCTCATAATTTTGTAACACACTGATTGAGCTTATCAATCCAAATCGGGTACGTCGATATGGTTGGACAGTATCCTAGGGTCCTTCTACTTGAAGAAAGCATGCATCTAGACGAAAGACGTTGCAACTTGATAAGTACGTACCTAGTTGCGATGTCAGCAACAAACGTGCGACACGCCAGCAGGATATGATATGTTTGTGTGGTGCGTTGTGCGTAGTGTGAATGGCTCATAGCTGAGAGTGTCATGATGAACGGTAGGAAATTAAAAGCAAACGAAGAGAGTGCGTGATCTTGCGAGTTAGGTCGGGAAATATCCGAACGACTTTCGGGGATCAGGATCACACACGTCGCGTCATGCTCACATGATCGTGGCATCGGTCTCCTAGCGTGTGCTGTACTTGAGTTTGATGCATGATTTATCGATCGATGCTGTTTAGCTAGGATCGATGTGAAAGGAATATAACGATCCCATGTTGATCCCAGGAACTTACGGTATAGCTGAAAACGATAGGGCAAGTTCAGCACTTTTGAGTTTCAGAAAATGACAGAGGTAAGCAAGTCCACCACTTTTGAGTTCCCATGAACCGCGGCACTGCGTGCATCCTTTCCATTAGCACTTCTCCTCCCCACTACGAGAGGTGAGCAATTAGTCACGAGCCGTATAAACCTCTTTTCCTATATATATCATGCATGTCTGGAATTGTTAACTAGTTTTACCTCCCACTGATATCGCACGATCGAGTTTTGGTAAGGTGCTTCGACATGACTTTTTAATCTGGTGCATGCATATGTATATAGTAGTACTCCTATATGATACTATCAGTATGAAATGGGCACGCACAAGCTTCATTGGGGGCAGTGGACTGGCACACGCGTCGTGCCGATATATATATAGATGAAGAAATGAAAAAGGTCCACCATATCCATGGATCTCTTTCAGCGTCCCAATGAAGCTGCAGGTTCTGATTTCGTTTTCCATGCAGCCACAGGCATGCTGATGCCTCCACCTAGCTACGACGACCTCACCTCACCCTCTCGCGGATAACGGAAGCGGCGTGTAGTATGCAACAAACGAACGCGGCTGCACACCATTTTAGACTAGCTAGACTTGCTTGCTGTAGCTAGCTGGTGCGCGTAACAATGACAAGCCGCCGCGCAGACAAATACACTAGTAGTACTAGCCAATATATCGAGCCGACATGAATACTATGTACACGCGGGATGAATGGAATTCGCAAGAATTTTAGTTGGATATATTCTCACGCGCACAGATGTGGATAGCTGGAGGATTCGGCATCGTCGTCGTCGTATCGGGCGCCTGCGTTGCTAGGCTAGCTTGGTGCCGGCTCTGTCTCTGTCGCCGGCCGCAGCTAGCTATCGCGCCTGCGCACCCACGTCCCTGTAGGTCCTTGCTGTATTATCTCGTGTGGAAAACAGAGGCCACCATCGACGAGCGCGCCTGCCGAGCTGACCCGAAAGCTACAGCGGCCAGATCAGATCCGACCGTTGACTCACGTGAACCAACCGATGCCAAAGCGCGCGGCAGAGAAGACCAGAGCACCCGTCCAATGATCAGATCAGATCACACGCGACAATGTGTGAGAGTGAGACCCAGCAAGCAAGCAAGCGCACTGACGACTGACGTCCCAGCTGGAGTTCTGGACGACGACAACGACGAGCATGATGCAGAGAAGCAGGCCAGCAGCAGCAATGATGCACGCAACTTGTTCCTCCTCTCCTCTCCTCACGGCGCGGGTGCCGGCTCAGTGGTCACTGCACACACGAGACGAGAGTAGTACTAGGAGGAGGAAGTGGCGCCAATGATGCGCAGCAGGAAGAAAGAAAGAAAGAAATGGCCGTAGCCGAAGTGGGGGGAGGCAGGGCTGCATGGCTGCCTGCTAGTGCCCCCCACCCGTCGATCGAGTGGACACCGGACAGTGGCATTGCATAGACTCTCTGGCCTGCTACTACTACGTGGCTGTGCTGTGCATGTGGGGGTGGGACCCGCCGGGCCACCCGGTCATGGAGGTCAATGGTGCACCACGGGGGGCCCATTCGTTGCCATGCAGGCTTCTTCAGATCCGTCTGGCCCTGCTCCGTGTCGAACGGCACTGGCCATCTCTTCCCTTTTCCAAGCTCTGCACGTCTCCAAGTCATACAAACGTATAAATGTGAGTTCTGATACACACTACTAGCTGGAAGGATGTGGTTGCTTCTGCATTCATGCAAAGCCGGCTTTCCGGTGGAAAAAAGGAAAGACCGAGCGTTGCCAGCAACTCCACAGTTGGCTCAAAGCTTGGAAAAGCTCCACTTTTTTTTTTTTAAGCGATTACACAGTACAACTCAGACACTCAATGAGTATCTTCGAAGACTGAACCCGCAAATCTTCGATATTGACGAAGTCACTATTGGCGCCTCGTTGTCGGCGGCCACGTCGCCTCCCGCTGAAAGCACAACGTCGTTAAATCCTAGAAATTTCGCTTCCACGGGGAGTCGAACCCAGGACCTCAGGTGCTACTGAGGCTCTTGTAACCACTAGGCTACAGGCCTTTTCGCAAAAGGGAACGTATTAGGTGAAAACCAACCTCTCCGTGCAAACTATGAAAACTTCAATCTGAGCCACACGAAGTTGATCTAAAGGGGGCGCTCAGGAGAGGTGGGAGGGGTGATTTGCAAAGGCGCTTTTGCAAATCACCCCTTCCAAATCATCCCTCTCACCTCCCTGAGCATGTAAATCACTTCTCCCACCTCCCCTGAGCGCCCCTTTAGATCAACATCATGTGACTCAAATTGAAGTTTCCACCAGATACGTTCCCTTCACGAAAAGCTCCACACTTTAGCAATGCTTGTCTCTCTCAAAAGTCCATCGCCTCGTCCACGTCCGCCGCCATGGGTCGGTTGTGTGCGACCATTTCTTCTAGAATCTCCGGTGGCTGAAGAGTTTCGGTTTCTGGGGTCGGACAGAGACACGATTAGCAAACATTGACACTAGCAGTACGTTCTCCCACCGATCGTCTTTCACCATTTTGGCTTTCCTACATCTATAGTTTCTTTCTTCAAGCTCTTATATACTTTGCCTTCGGAGGGGTGCTCCATAGTGGCGGAGCAGTTTTTCGTTATTGGGTATTGCCAAGGCAAAGAGTTATTGATCACAAAAGTGAAAAAAATATATTCCATGATGACTTTTCTAAACCTTTCATTTCTACACATATCACCTATAAACAATCAAGGTTGAGGAGGATAAAATTGAGCAAGATTAACTCGGGTTGTTGTCAGCAAGTAAGCTTTTTTTTTTTGAGTAGCTAGAGACGTGAAGAATCTTTTTGCAGCCTTTTGTCCTCTAAACCTTCACATCTCTACTCGACAATAAAGCTACACAAAATTGAAGCACGACATGCAAGGAGATCCAACAATGAGAAAAATAGTTTAAAAATTTGTAAGATTATATGCTACTTCGTATTATAGACATAACACCTCTATTTCTTTTATTTATCTTTTTTTTGTCTTTCTACAATCTTCAAAATATAGCTTTGATTACAACCTTTTATAATTGTCAAATACACACTAATAAAATTATAGACTTATCGTTGTAAATAAAAAATCTAGTAGTACAATTCTAATGTTGTGAATTAATAGTTTGCAACATGTTAGCAGTCACACTTCAAAAGTCTAACCTAAAAGTGAAGTAGTGTTTACTTTGAAATTGTTCGAAAATTATATATTTTCTACAAAATTTAATAAATTATTAGTTCCAATTGAGCGGAGAACAGTTAAAGCCTCTAACTTGTGTATGATTTAAGTTTTGAGGTAGAAACATACTTATAATTTTCGTATTCATGTTAACAACAACCACAACAAACTTCATACATACTATAAAATCATGAACAATTTTAATTTCTCTTGTCTTGATGACTATCCTGTCCAGTTTTAACACATTTCAATATAGTACAGATTCAGTCATCTTATTTACTTTTTTTGGTACTCTCAAATACCAGATCTCTATAGACCCCTTGAATATTTACCTTGACTTCTCTAGAGAGATTGGCTAAATTAATTTCATATTTCATTATAGTACAATTGTAGTCATCTAAATAAGTTTAAATCTTTGTCACTCGTGAAAATATTATCTCTATTCAGGCACTCAAGTTTACTGACTTATTTAAAATCAACGATTAAATTTGTTTGATAATTAGTGTATGATAATTTTATTCATGTAAGTTAGATGTTGAAGCTTCAACATGCTAAAAAACTAAATTTTATCTCTAGAATTGGTGGCTCAATACATTCATTTTATATTCTTCTCTTATCAATATTGTTGTCATTGCAAGCTCTCGCAACATCTCCTCATGGCCGGACGCTCATTTTGATATAGAGAAGGCAAGGTCACTACGAGCCTACTATCTATCAACCATTTTTCATTGTCGTGCCATTTTGTCCTCTAAACCTTTATCTTTCTACCAAACGACACACATGAGGTGCAAGGAGATGCAACAGCGAGAATGTGGATTGAAACATCATAACGAGTAGGCCATTTCTTATATCACAATGAACTAACTCTATTCCTTTTATTTATTCTTGGTTATCTTTGTACGATCCTCAAAATATCTGTAAAGAATCGCTCGAAAAAAAATATGTAAAGAAAATCTAGTAGTATGACTCTCTTGTTGTTTTTTCAATAAGGTATGACTCTCTTGATGTGAACCATAACAATTTGTAGCATTTTAGTGGTCACACTTCAAAAGTCTGAAACAAAAAATTGAAGTAGTACTGTTTACTCTGAAATTGTGCAGGAATCTATTTATTTTCTCTCAAGTTCTCTTAAAATTCTTAGCTGAGTTTGAGGTGGGCAAAAAGGATGGACGCTGCTTTGGGCCGAGTTAGTTTGGCACCGGAAGCTGAAGGCACATGCAAATGCTCTACGTGTTACGAAAGTGTGGCCAACTCCAACGCGTCTGCGCGCGTGCACACCCAACCGTGCTCCTAAGTTGCTCCTGTCAAGCAGAGCTTTGGCGCCGCTATAAATAGAGCGATCGCCACGCTTCAGCCACACCCATCCAGAGCCATCCTACAGAGTACAGACTTCGTTCGCCACTCAGTTCAAGTCGTACAGCTTCTCCTCTCGCCATTCGACAACGCAGCAGAGTTGACGACAAGAAAGGGATGAGGCGATTCAGCAGTGCCTCTTCGCCGCTCGCGGCTCTTGCCGTGCTCCTCCTCGTCTGCTCCTTCCACTGCGCCGCAGCGGCTCGCCCCCTGCCTGCTGTTCCTCTTGTTCGCCATGGTAATTTGCTCTGCTCGTATGCCTGCATACATTCTCTCAACCTCTTTGCTGATTCTACCTGCTCAGCTGCTTAAATCAATGTTTCTGAACTTTCTAATTCTTGCAGAGAACGTTGTCAAGGATGCTGCAGACGGCCTGGTGCTTCAGGAAGGTGCCGCGGGCAATGGCGATGAGCTCTCAGTCTCCGAGGTGAAAAGCAGAAGCCTCTCCTCTGGCTACAGTCCTTACAAATTGAACCGCTCATTAGAAAGGTTAAGTGTAGCTAATCTTTGGTGTCCTGGTTCTGTTCTGCAGATGATGGGGACAGAGGAGGTGGAGGAGGAGGCAACGCCGTGCGAGGAGGGGAACGACGAGTGCATGCAGAGGCGGCTGCTCCGCGACGCGCACCTGGACTACATCTACACGCAGCACAAGGGCAAGCCCTGAGGATCCCCATGAACCAACGCATCTTCTTCGTCTTGGTTGGGTTGGTACTTAGTTGGGACAAGTTGACAGAGGGAACCTCGGCTCATGCATCTACCTGCTGCTAGTTCTTGAGACTACTAATATCCGTGATATATCTGGGTGTGAGTACATGCGTGCGTTGCATGGATCTGTTTGTACATGTCTAAGTGTGTCTAATACATGTGGTTGCTGCCATTTCCATCAAGTGTTTGCTACTCTGCTTAATTTGCTCACTTGCTCTGAATGCACCGGGCAGTGTGAGCGGTTTAAGACGGTGACAAGGTGATCACCGAGATTGGTTGGTATGTAGGAGTATTATCATGCAAGGGGGTGGTTTTCTAACTGATGGAGGTGTACCTGTACGAGTTTGTTTTGCGTGGCCGATATCAAGTTGTCAAAAAATTATGTAAATGGTTTACTTGTCTTCCATGGCACTACCTGCCACACACAGTTGCAATTCTAGTATACTGGTTTGAATCTGGTCTGGATGTCTGTCTCAATGTCTGCATGTGAAGCCATGACCCATGTCTGAACATCTGGCTCCTTCCTAGCTAACATTTCTCCCTCTCCATCTGCCTGTCCCCAAGCTAATCTTCTTAACCCAAGAGATCACAAAATAACCAGTCATTCCATCGGTCCAAGAAAACAACAACTCATCGTGATCGATCTGTCTACAGTGTAAGTTATGGGCTTTATGGATCGTATCCGTACCCCAACAAGATTCCATGATGGTCGGCGGCTCATCATCATAAAAGTCAACACCGTGCAGCTACAGCTCATTTCATATGTCCGGGCCTGTGCCTCTGCTCCGGCAAAGAGAGACATGCATGCAAAGATGCGCCGCAGTCCCCACATGCGACGGCAATGATTCACAGCTTCAGGCACCATTGCAAACTGCAAATATGGAACTTATTTATGAGGTTTTTTCACAAAGATGCGCTGTGGTATCTGTGAAAGCCAAGCCCTCTATTGCATCAGGCTGATGGAAACATCATATATTAATCTCCTAGCTAGTACCAAGGATAAGTGGCAAGCCTACTCAGCTGCATGTTCTGTGTGTTTCATTTCCAGACAATCAATCCACTGATATTTGCTTGAAGGGGAGTAGCAGTAGTGTGCACTAGCGGTGCTCATATATTCTTTCTGTTGTTTGCATTGACATGTGTTTGTTCTGTGCAGAGTAGTGGCCAATAGTGCCTTCTCCAATATCGATGGATCAAGCTAGTGAGTGACCAGTAGTCCTTCACTAATCTCAGCAGTTAAGCTATACAAACACTGGGTCGTACTAGTTTAGAGTATTAGTACAAGCAATAGTGCGCAGCGTCGGGTCTCAATTGGTTAAAGCAGCAAGCATGCCGTCTTATTGCTCTAGATGATGGAGTAGAGAAACATTTCAGAGTTCAGTTGCTTCTTTTCCGGCAGGGTCAGTGTGAACAAAGAGGTCGGCCACTTGCAAAGTTGCAATTGGACAGAGCGCTTTTTTGCCCGCGCAATATGATCTATATATCTATCCTATCTCCTCGTGCACAAGGATAGATCGTGCACTGTACGTGTGCCTGGAGATCGATCATGCATGAAATGTGTCAGCGCAGGGGAAGTTCAGTTAGGTCATCAGCCTGCCGGAAGTTTGTAGGATATAGAAGTATAGGGTGTTAGGATATAAACACGATGATCAACATGCATGCATGTATATATGTATGTAGTAGTGGCAGGTGTACGAGAATTACCGGTCGATCTGCCGAATAGTCGGCATGTGTACATCTCGATCCGTCCATATGGTCCGGCGGCCGCTGCCGCAAAGTACACGTGCACATGCATATATACACGAAGCGTGTGTAGTACATCTGTGCGGCTCAAGATTAACATGTGGCTGTGCTCGTTTGACGACAAGTGGTAGGTAAATTTGGCCACTCTTCCTGGCTCTTTGTAAAAGAACAAAACGGCGGTGGATTTGGCCATTTGGGCGGGTGTTTGGTTTTACCCATGATCCATCCATCAATATCCAGAGTCGAAAGGGTTCAGTGCTACAAGGGATAGCCTAGCTAGTTTTGCATGTTTTCAACGTTTCTAGGTAGGACGACGCGGTTCATGTTCTTTCCATTGACCGTGAGAGCGACCATACAAAAATCAAAATAAAATACTACTAACCATCTAGTAATATATATAGGTATATGGCTGTATTCAGAATGAGATTATTGATTTTTTTTCTCGAATACGCATGAGGACTGCGTATCGTTGTATTAAAAAGAAGAGAATTTTGTTACACACTACGCAAGGTCACGAACAGACTCGTGGCCGCATGTCCTTCCGATGGTTGGACAACCTATTACATATAGCTGATTACTACTCGCCAATGAGACAATCTAGTTTGCGCGCGCCGGCTCTCACCCACAGCCAGGCCTCGTCCTTGATCCTGTCCGCCAACCAGTGGCGGATCCAGATGAAAATTGTGGGGGGGTGGAGTGGGAACCACACAACGGCAGAGTGTGAACATCAGTCTTTCTTGACGTGGGCTGCGCATGCGTGACGCTATCGAGAAGCTAGACGCTGGCCCAGAAGCTTAGCCACCTGCCCACCCTATCTGCCACCGCCGCGGCTAGACACCGCGTGTGGTTGCTCAATTTCAATCTATTAGAATTAGAGTTAGCTGACTAGGGCTGAACCGTGTCCTTGTGCGGGATTAATATGCACAGAGCGACGTAAAATTGAGTCTCGCGCACAGTGGTGGAGGATGAAAAAAAAAAGGTTTGATGAAGTTCATAGCATAGACTTACAGTATAAAAAGAAAAATATTTTATACATGATGACTAATGTTACGTCAAATTATATTGCTAAAAACTTGCAATACATGTCTTTTCATTTTGATTTTGCTTTTTTTCCTTTCCTATCCATCTTCTGCTCATGGTCTGGCGTTTTGAAATTAACATACTTCGTAGAGACGCCGAGCAGCTTTATTTGTATCTTGCACCATTTTTTAGGCAATTTGTATGTTGCATCTAATAGACAGATCACACTAAAGAAAAAAAAATCAGAAAAACGTAGAGAAAGAATAATGTCGCATACTGATTTATCCGGCACGCAACGGCCCAGCCTCGGGGTAGGCCCAATGCCCTCAGCCCATTGTACATGACGGCCCAGTACGTAGGCTTAACCGATCGCATTACGGCATCGCCAATTTGCACCCAAGCCGCAAAAACGCAACTCGAATTCTGTCCGCCAACGACCTGTCTCCTAGTCCGAAACTATCGAAACTATCTCTCGCCGTTGAACGCGTCTATATAACCAGTTATTCCACCCCTTCCTTCCTCAAGCCCTAAGCCTTCGATCGATGGTGCACTCCCGACGACGACGACAATAACGACGTGAACCCCTGCCATCTTCTCCATCTCCATCGTCATCATCGCTCAGGCCAGCTATTTTCTCCGACGATGGCTGACGACGCGATCATGGAAAGCGCCATCGAGGCCACCTTGGCCGCCGGCGGCGACGCCCTGCTCGTGGTGGCCCCGCTTCCACACCTGCGCCGCGTCTTCCACGACGACGGCGACGTGGCTCGCGTGCTCGACGAGATCAACCCCCCGGTGTCGGACCCCGACGAGCAGCTGGTCCTTGAGGACCCGAGGCTGCTCGCCATGGTGATCGTCCGCGCGCTCGGGGCGAGCTCCTGGGCCGTGCTGGGGGCGGCGGTGATCACGCCTCCAGCTGGGTTCGGAGGAGGGGACGTCGACGACACGTACAGCAACGGCGGGTTCGGCGCGGTGCCGGCGTCCGCTGCGGCGGTGGCGGACTTGAAGAAGGCGACGTTTCGCGCCGGCGCCGGAGGAGACGGCGGCGATTGCGCGACGACGAAGGGGCGCTGCGGCGGAGGCGGCGTCACGGGGTGCACCGTCTGCTTGGAGGAGTTCGAAGATGGCGAGGAGGTCACCGAGATGCCGTGCGAGCGCGGGCACGGGTTCCACTCGAACTGCATCACCGAGTGGTTGGGGTGCAGCAATATGTGCCCCATCTGCCGCCATCCACTGCCCACGAGTTGTGTGGATGACAAGTGAACCGAAGCTTGCACTGATCGTCGTCCCAGCCACCACCTGCTATTTTGTACATAGATTGTTGCAAATATGCTCGTGCAAGGATCCTAGATGCATGGCTGGCTTCATAGAGTTCTTAATTTGGTTCGTTACGTTTTTGTACAGTCGATGCCTGGACTCCTACTAGTTGTATTATGTTCTATTCAATGATCATCGGGAGATTCATCGGAGAATGTGGTACGTCATGCAGGTATTATAAAGGGCGCGTTCGGCAGCTGGCAAAGCAGCCGGCGGCTGCTGCTGCTGCTGCTACACCTCCTCACATTTGCTACAGTGTCAGATTCCTCCGCTACAGTGTTCTCTCTCACTATTCAAACTGCAACTGCAACTGCATCCTCCAACCGAACACCCCGAAAGCGTGTTTGCGCAAATTGCTATCCCTTGGAGGTGTTGTGATTTAACTCATCCCCGCCTTTGAGAATCTCCAGCTGAAAATCTAAATTCAAACTTTTGAATGGGTATCGACTGTGTCTATAACGCCCAAGAAGATGGTTCTCGGTCTTTTTTTTTAGACCAAGATCACTTCTCTTCATTACTCATAGGGATTACAATCATGCTACAAACGTGGAAGCAAGAAATTCGGTGGGGAACACCGCAAGAAAAACGCTCTATGATGCGAAGCATGCTGAGAACACCAGATGAGCTGTCCAGTTTGCATTTCTTTTTACTTTTTTTTGCGAGACTGCATTTCTTTTTACGTGAACTAGATGGTTCTCGGTTTTTGATGATGGTCGTTTGGCCATGTTCATCTTTCTTTAGTCATGATCTCCTATAGCTATCAACAACTTTTATATTGTCATATGGATATCTCCAGAGTTCCACTAGTCCTGGTGGCTGGTGGTGATGGATTATGGGAATTCTTTTCTCTGGCGGACGCATATTGGGTGATTCTTGTTTAAATGAAGAGATGCAATTCATCACCTCTGATTGACACATGATAAAATCCCTAAGATAGAAGAATGGACATTCAGAACTAACCTAATGCCCTGTTTGGTAGGGCTTCAACTGCTCAAATAATGGCTCCGGCTTATAATAAAAAATAATAATAATGGCTCTGGCTTGGGCTCTACTTGCAAAACGGCTCTCTCTTCTTCTTCTTCTTCTTCTTCTTTTGTCTCATCGAGGCGAAGCACTTCTAGTCTTTTTTTTTTGTGAGGGGGGGGGGGGGGGGGGGCAAAGTGGCTTCATATCTTGCCATGGAGAGGAGGAGACATGTTAAGCTACTTCCTCCTTCTCAAATTAGATGACGTTTTGGCATGGAGGGAGAAAACCAAGAAATCAGCTCAAGGCAGTTAATGCAGTGCAAGAGTCCACTTTCTCCAGATCCCATGCTCCACTTTTTTCCCAACTACAACAGCTCACCTTCCTTTGAACGGCTTTGTGTGAAGAGAGCCGATGCAAAATATCCAAGCTTTGTGTGAGACAAGGGAGACAATTGCATCGATTCTTGAGAACGTCAAGTATTTTGGCAAAAGTGGATGGCCTCAGGACATCAACTAATTTGAGAAGGAGGAAGTACCTTTTTAAGCTCCCAGTTCATTTTGCCAAATGGCTTCTTCCGGTTTTGGGGTTGAAGCACTTGTGTTTTGAACCGTTTGGTATCACCCTCAAGTCAAAGCCAGAGCTGGTTTGGGAGCCCTACCAAAAGGGAGTAAGGGACCTTACACAACGAGCTGCACTGGAAGGTAGTAAATGTTGCGGAGGAGAGACATTCTTTCTTTCTCTCTCTTTTTTTATTTATCATTATAGTATAGAATTTTGTACACCTTTCTAAAGATGACAGACTTTTGTCATATGTTGTGTTTAGTTGTAACTTTGTTGTAAGTAAGGGTTAGTGTGCGTGTAGCTTTCTTGAAAGCTAAAACTAAGATTAATATAAGTTTCTGTTATTTTAAAAAATATTAATAGAAACAAGGCACGTGCGCCATTGAAATTGGCCCAACTGCGCGTAGTCCGGCTTGCGGCGATGGCCCGTTCCCTGCAGCGAGACAGCAGCGCTACACGAGTACGAATAGAAGCAACACAGTCCGATTCGAAATCAAGTTTTCTTGTACAGAATTAAAGGTCAGACTCGGATTGACAGGCCTATTTAGGCCAGTTCCGAGCAGGCACAAGTTATTAATATGCACGCTAGGACTCGAGAAAGAAGATCGCTCTATACTTACCTCCACACATCCATCCATCCATCGATCCACCCAACACCGCCTGCAATCTTCTCCAGCAATGGCCGACGACGAGAGCACGGGACATGCCCCGACGACCGCGACCGATCAGAACAGTGCGGTGGCGCGCGTTGTCGCCGACCTTCAACGTCTGCATGCGGAACTGGACTATGCCCGCCGAATCGTCCGCCTCGAAAGACTCCTGATGTTTCGGGCGATTATTCTGTTGGCTGGGGACGAAGCATCAGGGCTCCCTCGGTTAGAAGACGAGAGCTTCTCGGAACGCACCGTGACGGTCGACGCAACCGCGGACAGCATGATGGCGGCAGACGATGACGTCGCAGTCGTTCATCAACAGGTTTCAGACGAGATGAGCTTCCTTCCAGTTTCAGAGCAGGAAGAGTTCACGGAAGAAGAACACGAAGCTGTCGTGCAGCCTTTAGATGAAGGGCCAGGGCGCCGCAACGGCACGTCGACGTTGCTTGATGATGAAGGCGAAGATGAAGAGGAAGACATGCTGTTTTCAGACCACGATGGCGCGGGCGATGACGTGCTGCAGGGCGAGGATGAGGATGCTCGCCCGTTCATCGAGGTTCTGCGCGACCTCGCGAGCCGGCGGGCCTGGTTATTTCCTCGGCTCAACGATTTGGCGTCGCCGTACCGGAACGGCGGCTTCGGAGCAGTCCCGGCGGCCCCCGCCGCTGTGGCTTGCCTCGAGAAGCTGATCTGTCACGCCGGAGGAGGAGGAGGTGATGATGACGACGGGTGCCGCGAGCTCGGAGGCTGCGCGATCTGCTTGGACGAGGAGTTCGAGGAGGGCCAAGAGCTCAGCGTGATGCCGTGCTCGCGAGCCCACGCGTTCCATACGCAGTGCATCACCGAGTGGCTGGGGCAGAGCAACATGTGCCCTCTCTGCCGTCATGCACTGCCGATTAGCGAGGGCGAGTCGTGAGAATCAGCTTTGTTTTTGGCAGTTCGATCTTAGCTAATTTTGTGATCTCTTCATTAAAAAATCACAATTATTTTTTTGTGAGCTCGTGTTGTATGTCACAGAATAAATCTTCTGGTATGTCTCCTATACTCTAATTATGTCGAGCATAAGGCTAGCAAGACATTGCGATAAACAAAAAAATAATAATTAAAATGGTATGTTGATCACTTTGAAAAAATAGAAATAACCCAATGAGTAATACGCAAACATCGATCCACACGCGTCAACTCAACCATCTAATGGCCTTAAGCTATTTTCGTACAGGGGGGGGGGGGGGGGGGGGGGGGGGGGGGGGGAGGGGAATCTGTAACACCTAAATTTGTTTCCACGAGGCAACACCAATTGACATGTCTTTCCTCATAGTGTAGGTGCGAGCCTTCGCCATCATCTCGGGAACAATGTGGCGACAGAAATTATGTGATAAACGGTCAATTTGTGTTGACTTTATTTCCATACCAACAACAACAGTCATTGCAAATATAGTAAATTGCAAACCATTTGTACAGATGGTTTCTGAATTTGCTTGACATTTATTATCTCCTAAATGATACATATAGTTGATATTTGAATTTTTACATGAGTTTTCCCTTAAAGGAGGGCACCCTGTTCACTTATCTTAACTTAGATCGCACCGCTTGGGAGCGAGAACTTGTGTAGAATTTATGAAATATTTCTACTATCTCAATTTTCCAATATAAACTATATTTAGATTCAATTTTTAATTTTGTGAAGGCTATCTCATCTTTCATGTTACATGACCAAAGGGATTACCCACAAAGCTTTGTGTTATCAAAATTGTTATTCATCTGATCAAAATATATGACTCATTTGTAAGGCCAACAATCAAAAGGCTTGGTCGATCACTTTATTTTCTCTAACGCCACATGTGCTAACAAGCCATCTAATTTTGATTTTACAAGTATGTCTTACATTCTCGTCACATGCGGAACAATTTTCTGTGCATTTGTTCTTGACATATGCGTGAAAATAATATCGATTTGAAACAATATCCAACAAAAGGCCTATGAGTTATGTAGCACCAGAATATGTGGATGGCACAATCCTCCATTGGCACGTGCCTACTAGTTTTGAGCTGAACGGTTTGTTTTTTACACATAGTACTCTAAGAGATATTTGCAAAAAGAAAGCACTCATGGCATTAAATCGAACACGTGGCGGCAATCTCGAATCCACCATTCTTGTTGTTGAAACATTAAGCTCTAAAAGCTCTGCCCGTGTGACAAGCCACTGCTCACGAAGGCAGGGTCTCTCCAATGAATGGCGGATCAGCACAATATCTGAGGATCAGAGATTCAAAGCTAATCGTCGCGTCGGAGGACCCTCGAAACACTACGTCTGAGTCGGGATTACTCACAAATTTTCCTTACTGCGCCGTCTCCGATTATTTGATGGGGCATGGATATATATCTGTATTTGGAAAGTTTCACGGCCGGCGACAGCCGAGCACGAGTACCCAGAGAGCGCGCCTGAGCTCGCCGTCCGGAGAAACCGACCTGGACTCCTCAGCTGAGCTTCCAAGTCTGCAACGAGTAGGACACGATGGAATTCTGATCCGAACCTGACGCGTCACCCACCCACCCGGCTATAAATACATCCCGTAGGTATATCCACGCAAGTATCCTCCCACAACCACACCAAGGAGCAAACTGACGACCAGCAGCCGACGTCCGCACAACACAAAACGTGCATGTTGAAAGATAATAAATCACACACAAACGTGTATTGCTGCTGGCGTCTATGGATCTATCAGCTATAATACATCGTATGAGCGAGGAGGAGAAAAGGTGCTTCCGTGGTGCCCTGTATGCCAAGATAAGCGTTCTGCTGGAGGCTCGTCGGCGGATAAACGAAGCGGTATCCCCAGCAGTAGTGCACGAGGACGCGGCGCAGCCATCCGACGACGGTGACGACGACGGCCAGCAGCTCGCCGCCGGTGCAGGGTTGTCGTCTTCCGGCAATGTCGTCGCCTCGCTCCACGACGGCGACCCAGCTGTGGCCACCTCTGGCGACGACGATTTCTACCCGCTGGATGACCCTGATCAAGAATACTACAGCACGCAGCCTGACGACGACGCTCGTTGGGGGCGCCATTTGCTCGGCGAGCTTTACGACGCCATGGGGACTGGGACTGCCGGCCTTCACGACACAGATCAGGAAGCTGGTGAATCCGGACACAACGGGGACGTCCAGCTCCCCGACTCCGCCGACCCTGACGGCGACGACTACGACTACGACGGCGACATATTGCTGTACCATCTACATCAGGCTATATTTTCCAGGAGGCTACACATCCCGCACATAGCGGACACTCCCGTCGTGTTCGACGAATCAGCGCGCAACAACAACAACGGCGGTGGCGGCGGCTTCGGCGGCGTCCCGGCCTCCGCGTCGGCGATCGCTGGGCTCAGGAAGCACAAGTACGACGGGTCGGGAGATGGCACTCGGTGCGTCATCTGCATGAGGGACTACAAGAAAGGCAAGAGTCTCGTCGTGATGCCGTGCGAGTACGCGCATAGGTTCCATCGCAAGTGCCTGAAGAAGTGGCTGTCGCGTAGCCACTTGTCCCGCTCTGCCGCCACGCGCTGCCTACTGAGGAAGTGAGGAGGAGCAAAAGAATCAGGGGAGGAGCACAAATTAACGTGTCCGTGTAATTTTGTAGAATTGATTGCTTCCGGTAATGAGTAGTGACAGGTTTTTTTTTCTCTTCTGTTGGATTAGAAACGCACACTTGTTTTCCTTTCCGCAGTTCTTTGTTTTGTTTCCAGAACTCTCTAGAGTCTATCAAGAACTTTAGCACTTTGTGTTCTTACTGATTAGTATTGCTTAATCGGCTACTAGTTGCAACTTATGGCCCGTCAAAGATGCTTAGATACATAATAGCGAGTTCAAACATGTTCATCTCATAGCGTCATTCCATCATCGGTTTTCTGCCCTGTCCCCTGGTTTTCTGCCCTTGCTCTTTCACTGTGTCCAGTCCACCTAGCATCTGCAACAGTAACAGAAAATGTGCGTCGTTCATGGCCTGCTGCCTGCTGATGCACTCGTCCAGCCCTGTGCTGCTATTCTGTCTTAACACCTGATCTAGCATAGCTTATGTACTTTGTTCTCGGCTGATAAGTAGAGAAATAACATTATGGCACTGAAGTTGACCTTCAAGAATGATTGATTATCTCAAGGCACATGGGAAAAACCATGAACCCTCACAAAACGTTGTTCCTCTGCAAAATTAGGTGCCCATGCAAGCTCCAATCATCTGGAAGGTCGGCTTCCCCTTTAAAAATGGATCTAAAAAAGTCAGCTAAACGATGATTCCGTAAACAGTCAAATTTACTGACGGTTCTGTATTAGTAGTACGGCTCCGGTTAATGAGTTTAAATGAAAGGTGTCACACTGCTGAATTGTTGAACAACATTACAACAAATTTTGAATGAGAGAGTTTGCTGATCAGACACCTATGTTGGACCGGGGACTGACTAATAACCAATCAATCTGCTGATCATCCCTAATGTAAGGAACGAATAGCCACTTGACGGTAAATAATCCTAGTATCATACACATTATTTCGGTTCGTTTCAAGCAATTGGCCCGTCAAATCAACAGATCAACGAACCATGGGCCGGCACATCCATCTGCACCAGCAAGTAAATAGTAAATTAATCAAAGTAAACGCCTGCCTGATTCAAAGCTGACGAACTGAAAGATTGTGACACCTGAATGCTCGACAATTTGCCTTAAATCCTGCTTAGGAAGTTAGCAGCGATCCCCAATCCACCATTATCGAGGAAGTACCGTATCTCTCTGTCCACGTTTACAATACTTCAAGAAGCCGTTCCACGGTGAAGAAATGTGGGCAGATACAGGCAGTTGACTTTTTGGGCAAAAACATGACGTTGACTTCTTGCCAGTTCTTTTTTTTTTTTGGCTCTCACACTTGTGTGGCGGTGGTTGCAACTTACAGGCTACAGCTAGCAGATGATGCAAGTTCATCTCATACTATGCACTTGCAGTTTCTTTATATTAGCCATCGATTACATGAGACAGACCGGACCAAATGGGGGAAGGCACTACCTGCCGCCACCCCGTTGACCATACCGGAAATGCATATGCCGAAGCCGAACCCTATGTCAACAGAATGAACAGGTGCTAGTAATATGGACTAGTCTCCCAAACATTTGCCGACCATCGCGTTCTTTTCTCCGCAATGAGGGAAGGCAAGCGTGATCCGGCGATCGCCGTCATCATCGCCGCCGCGCTCTGCGTGGCATCGGCGGTGTTGCTCGTCGACGGAGCCAAGGGAGACGAGGTAACGATGCAGCTGGAGAACGGCTTCACCGCGACGCACGCGGCGGGCGCGGCGGCGCCGTTCGAGCCGGTGCTGTACGCGCCCAACCGTGCCTTCGCCTTCGGCTTCCTCCGCGTGGGCGCGGCGTCGCTGGACCTCGCCGTGGTCCACCTCCCCTCCTCCTTCCCGCTGTGGCGCGCCACGCCGGCGAGGATGGGCGACTGGTCGCGCGCCGCCACGCTCACCTTCGACAGCGACCTGATCCTCGCCGACCCGGCGCACGGCGAGCTGTGGCGGACGCTGAACACCATCGGCGACACCGTCGTGCTGCTCAACTCCTCCAACCTCGTCATCCGGCGGTACGCGAGGACGCTGCCGGCGTGGCAGAGCTTCGAGCACCCGTCGGACACTCTGGTCGCAGACCAGAACTTCACCGCCGCGTCGCCGCCGCTCATCTCCGGCAACGGCCGCTTCGCGCTGCGGCTCGGCAAGACGTACCTGGCGCTGACCATGGAGTTCTACGGCGGCGGCCGGGCCGCCGCGCCGACGTACTGGCGGCACACTGCGCTCGAGGAGACGCCGGTGCCGGGGAACGCGACGCAGCCGGCGGAGCCGGTGTACGGCCGGCTCGACGACCGCGGGTTCTTCGGGCTGTACCGCGACGGCGGCGCGGGGGAGATCAAGGTCGACACGCTGCCGTTCGACACGTTCTCTCAGAACATCACCGCCGGAGGCGGCGCGCTGTTCCGGCGCATGACGGTGGACGACGACGGCAACCTCCGGGCGTACTACTGGACCGACGAGTCCAAGGCCTGGACGCCGGAGTACAAGGCCATGGCCGGCCGGTGCCAGCTGCCAACCTCCTGCGGGGCGTACGGCCTCTGCGTCCCCGGAGAGGCGCAGTGCCAGTGCCTGATCAACGCCACCACGAGCACGAGGAGACCGCCGTGCGGCGCCGAGGAGACCGCCGACCTCTGCTCCTCCGGCGACGTCGGCGGCGGGCAGCACGCCGACGACTTCGACGTGGTGCGGCGGACGAGCGTGTCCGTGGCGTACAAGGAGGAGCTACCGTTCGCGACGAACAAGACATCGGCGGAGTGCGAGGCGGCGTGCGCGGGCAACTGCAGCTGCTGGGGCGCGGTGTTCAACGGCGCGAGCGGTTACTGCTACCTCATCGACTTCCCCGTGGAGACGCTAGTGTACGACGCCGACGACCGGAAGGTGGGCTACTTCAAGGTCAGGAAGGCGCGGGGCCAGACCACCCGGCGGGTCATGTCGCCGGGCGTGAAGGCGGCGACGGCGGTGGTGTCGCTGGTGCTGGCGATTCTGGTGGCGGCCGGCGCGTACACGGGCTACCGGATCTGGGAGAGGAAGAGGCGGCGGCGTCTGGGGATGGAGCAGGAGCTGGCGCCAGGGTCGTACAAGGACCTCAAGTCCATGGGCAGCCCTAGCAGCTCGTTCAAGTCATGAATCGACGGGGCAGTCCGGTCGCCGTGGAAGTGGCGGTGTACGTGGATTCTTGGTTCTCCAAGCTGGATGAATAATCCGGCCAGTGCTCCGGCTGAATTGCAGAGTCGGAAGAAAGTGAAGAGGGATCGATCCACGCAAGTAACTCTGCTCGTGCTTGCAGAACTGCAGAGCTTGCCGTTGACAATGTCTGCAGGCACTGGGTGCTGGTCATGGTTGCTACACGCGTTATAATAATTTTGACTTTTGACCTGCTTTGATACGCTCCCTATAACCCTGTTCGTTGATAACATTTCTCCGTAGGAACTGCCATTGATGTATAGAGTTTTTTCTCCCCTGTCTGTTCACAGTTCCTGTATTATCAATCAGCTTTTATACTATTTCCGTCCAGTATAGAAATACCTGTAGATTTTGATCATACGGTCTCCAAATGTATTGATACTCTATGCCTTTTTTTTTTCTGGCCCAAGATTCAGGCCCATATAATAAGTAAGCAAGCAGCAGCCCACGAAGAAACCGTTGACTTTCCTCCGTATAACTCTAAAATCATACTGCTGCTCACATAATTCTTTTCGTATTGCTCAAAAAAAAACATAATTCTTTTCGTGTGCAACAAGTTAAGGTTCACCTCGCGCGCCATCGGTCTCTCGCCGGCATCAAGGGCTGAATACCCCTCGGAATTTCGCTGCTCCGACAAACGGTATGCATAATCTTCCCCCGTCACTTGCCCTCCTCTCTTCTATTGGTACTGCAAGAGCGAATTTAAGCTGTAAGCTGCACCTGGATTGATTATTGGTAGAAGCCCTGTCTTTGTCTTGATTGGATTAATGACCTCACTATAGGAATTTCATCGTTTAAGACGATGTGCTCCGAATTGAGGTTTTCCCTGTGTTTTTCAACACACATCACTTCCATCTGATCTATCATGTAGTTAAATATTGCATGAACTCATGCTCTTGCTTGCATATTGGCAGATCAATTAATCAGTCTCGAAAAAAGTGGGCGCTGGTGCTGCTGTGATCTGATCAGTGATAAGTAAAAGTTAAACATTTGATTAGTGCATCAGTTTAGGACTTTTTAAGAATTAGAATTTTGTAGAAAATAAAGCACTTACCATCTACTTTAATATCTCGATGTGGACAATTCTTGCTTAGCAGCTCAAACATTCAACTGCACTAGCAGCAACCATGCACGTGCAATGCGTATTTACGTTATGTTATTATGTGCCACATTTCAATAGTGTTAAGAATAAAAGTAAGGTGATATAAGTTAATAAAAGTAAGGTGATCATAGATTAAGGAATAAGTGGTGTTGATTTTAACCACCTCTGAGCTCAGAAGTCTAGGGCCACAAGTTGGATCTGAGCAGATATCAGTAGCCTGCATCCAGTAGTTCAATTTTCCTAGTATTTGTTATGCAAAGCATAGATAAGATAAGATGATTTGATTATTCATGTGGACTTGTAGTTTATTAGTCTTAGCAGGCATTAGAGACACCTAACATTTTTTTTTCTCGAACACGCAGGAGAACTGCATGTCATTATATTAAGAAGAAGATAAGGTCACGTACATTGCCATTCTCTGGCCGAGGTTAGTTTTGGTTACATACGCGCCGATTTCAAATTAACCCACCAGTCAAGACTCACACTATGCTGGCATGATGCGACGGAGCTTCTTAGCTCCTGCCATGCTCCACAACTTGACCTGATCCTTGATGTCTCGGAGCAGCACCCATTGTTGCGGGCGCATGTCTTCGAAGACACATGTGTTTCTATGCTTCCAGATCTCCCAGGCTACAAGGATTACTAGAGTGTTTAAGCCCTTCCTTTGTTCTCTGCTTACTCTTTTGATACACTTGCGCCACCACTCTTTGAAACTAATCTCATCAGCATTAGGGGTCAAGTGATCAAGACCCACCCACCGTAGCACATGGAACCAAGTTTCCCTTGAGAAGACACATGTTGTTAGGATATGTTGGACATCTTCCTCTACCTGGTCACACAAGGGGCAGCTTTCCGGGTGTTGTAGTCCACGGCGCGCCAACCTGTCAGCCGTCCAACACCGGTTCCAGATTGCCAGCCACAAGAAGAGCTTCGCATTGAGGGGTGCCCATGATTTCCACAATCTGTTGTGAGGCTCGAAAATAACCCCACCCACAAAGTAGCGCTCATATGCAGACTTGCATGAGAATTGACCAGAGGCTTCCGGTGTCCATATGTGTTGATCCCGCTGTTCTGGGTTGACGGCGAAGCCTGCCACGATGTCCCAAAGCTGTAAGAATTGCCACAGCGGCAATGCTGGAAGGCCACGCAAAATGTCTTGTGTCCATGAATGCCTTTGCAAGGCTTGCTGCACCGTTCTTTTCCGCCACCCTCTTCTTCGCACAAATGGCATTAAGGCCGGTGCAAGCTCACTAATCGCTTTGCCATGGATCCATCTATCTGTCCAGAAGAGCGTGGTGCAGCCGTCTCCGACCATCGTCGTCACCGAGAGTGAGAACATAGCTTTGACATTGGCCGGGACCTGAATGTTGAGAGTTGCCCAAGGCTTGTCTGGTTGCGTCTTCTGAATCCAAAGCCATCTCATACGAAGCGCCCAACCTAATGTCTCCAGATTGTGAATTCCGAGCCCACCATGATGGAGAGGCCGCGTGACCCGGTCCCATGAGACTGGACAATGACCTCCTCTGAGTTCCTTTCTCCCTCGCCATAAGAAGGCCCTTCTCATCTTATCAATTGCTTTTATCACCCATCTGGGCACATCTAGTGCAATAAGCACATAGATGGGCACAGCCGTGAGGACTGCCTTTACTAGAATTAGCCTCCCAGATTTTGCCATCATTGCTGCCTTCCACCCGGGGAGCATATCTGCGATTTTGTCGATTATAGGCTGAAGGTCAACTTTGGTAAGACGCCGTATAGACAGTGGCAATCCCAGGTATTTACAGGGGAAGGTCGTGATCTCGCATTCCATATTCTGCTGCACGTGCTGCACTTGTTCATTGTGGCATCGAATTGGCACAATAGACGATTTGCTCATGTTGGTGCGGAGTCCCGATGCTTCGCCAAACTTGCTGAGTATGGTCTTGACAAGGGACAACTCCTCGCCTGATGGTGAGACGAAGAGAACGACATCGTCTGCATATATCGACATACGGTGACCAATGTACCTATTGCTGAGAGGGGCGAGTAATCCCATCGCTTCTGCTTTCCCCACCAAGCTGCTCAAGACGTCCATAACAATGATGAAGAGCATCGGTGATAACGGATCACCCTGGCGCAGACCCCTTCTGTGCACAATTAAATCCCCCGGTTCTCCGTTCAGCAACACCCTTGTTGATGATGAGGACAGGAGGTTACAGAGCAGGTTCTTCCATCGGCTCCCAAAACCAAGATGTGCCAGCACCTCGAGTAAGAACGGCCATGACACGGAGTCGAAGGCTTTCGTGATGTCAAGCTTGAGCAGTAAACTCGGTTTCCCTTGGCGATGCAGGAACTTGGCCATGTGCTGGACTAGCATGAAGTTGTCATGAATACATCTCCCTCTAATGAACGCGCTCTGATTTGGCGCTACCATAGTGTTTAACTTTGGGGCGAGGCGGTTCGCCAAAACATTTGTTACCAGTTTGGCAAAACTATGCACTAAACTGATCGGGCGGTAGTCACCAACCAAGATTGCGTCTTCCTTCTTAGGAATAAGAACCATGTATGCTGAGTTGAGGAGGTGCAGTTTCCTGCCATCACCTCCATGTACTGCCCCAATTGCCGCCATGACGTCTTGTTTAATAATAGACCAACATGATTTATAGAAACGTCCCGTGAAACCGTCGGGTCCCGGGGCTTTATCCAAAGGCATGTTCTTGATCACTCCCCATACCTCTTCTTCCGAGATGGGAATATCCAAGTCCGATAGTTCATGTGCTGGCTGGTAAAAAGCTTCCAAGTTTAATGTTTCTGTTCTCCCTTCAGGCGTGCCAAGTAGCCCATTGTAGAACTGCCAAACTGCCTCCTCCATTTCTTCCTGTGTTGTGACCACTCTATCTCCCATCTGTAGCTTGGCAATATGGTTCTTGCGTTTCCGGTATCTTGCATGGGAGTGAAAGTACCCGGTGTTCGCATCGCCCTCAGCAAGCCAGTCAATCCGCGAGCGTAACCGGCATATCGTTCGCTGCAGCGATGCCAAGGCAAGACAATGATGCTTTAGCCGGCACCGCAACCAAGCCTCATCTTGTGTGAGACCCCGGATGTCCTGTGCCATCTCCATGCGGTGCAAGAGTTCCCGAGCTTGTTCAAGCTGTAGCTTTACATTACCCACTCGTTTCTGACTCCATGCTTGCAAGGCTCTACTTGTTGCGCGCAGTTTGGCCGCGAGGTTCTCAATGGGGCATGCTGTGTTAGTGACAGATCCCCAGGCTGTGGTCACCGCTTCATGGAACCCCTCCAGCTTAGTCCAAAAACTCTCGAAGTGAAATCGGCGCTTGCCCATTTTGTTGTTACGCAGACTGAGGATTAGCGGGCAATGATCAGAGATGCCTGCGGCCGTGCTTTGCAGCAACAGGTCAGGGAAGATGGCTTCCCAGGCTGTTGTGTAGAAGACACGGTCAAGCCGGACGAGCGTCGGTGCTGCGCGCTCATTAGACCATGTGAACCTTCTTCCCAATAACTCGACCTCGCGGAGCTCGAGGTCATTGAGCAGACGTCGGAACCTGCCCATCATCGCGCGATCCACATTCGGATTGTTTTTGTCTGCCGCTCTGTATATAAGGTTGAAGTCTCCCACAATGGCCCAGGGACCTAGACATGCGGCGCGGATGGCGCGCAACTCTTCCAGGAACAACAATTTGTGTGCATCCAGCTGAGGGCCATAAACGCCAGTGAACCACCATTGTTGCCCGCTCGGCGATTGGAAGAGGACAGAGACCGAGTAAGTGTCTACTCTAGTTGTTATCACCTGGCATGCAGCACTTTTCCATGCAATAATCACGCCACCGCGAGTACCCTCTGCTGGCAGAGTAACGTGCTTGTCTAGCTCCGTGCCCAGCGTGGATAGCAATATGCGGGAGGACATCACTTGGATTTTGGTTTCTTGTAGACATACAATTTCTGGCCTGTACGTCGCTACGACCTCACGAACGGAATCTCTGTGCGTCTTCTTGTTCAACCCCCGTACATTCCACACAAGAATGTTTGCAATCTCCATTTTATAAATTGGTGGGACCACAATTACAAGCAGGCATCAGCTCAAGGCCTAGCTCATCAGTAGCTCAGCCGAGCGAGCCTCGCAGTCGTCCAGCATCGTCCAGCCGAACAGCGCCGCTAACGCAGTCAAGTGAGAGCGTGAAAGTGGATGTTCAAACAGGCGGGCATATGCTTCACGGGCTTCATGTGACAGTGTTTCTTGCTCCTTGAGCACCCCCAGCCTGCGCATAAGGAGCGTCTGGGCGCGTTGCATCGTATGGCCGGTGACTCCTGCGTTGGCAATCCTGCGGCTGCGGCGAAGGGAACTGGCATCCGGTGCTTTCCTCCTCCGCGACCTTGTAGCTGGAATGGATGCCGGGGTGGCCGTGTTGCTGCCCGTCGGCATGGTGATGGCGTCGAGGAATTCTTGCGTGCAGCTGCCATGTGCCGCCGAATGCTGCGCCACAGTGTTGCCATCGTCCAGCGAGGTGTCCATCTCTCGCCGCATCAGCCCATCTTTTCGCAGCCCACCTAACATTTTTTTTGTTTATAATACGTACAGAATGGCTCGATTTTCTAACTCAATTGCCGCAAGATTTAGGATACCCCCACTCGACGAAATACCTCAAGACCCAGATCCACAAGAAGCTTCGATCTCATATTCAGAGTTGTTTCTGAACTGAGGTTTCTAGCTTCCGTCATAGCTGGAGTCTACGTTCAACAACGATATGGAGTGATGGATCAAATAGACTGTAGCTGACATTCCAAAAGTAGCTGTGGTTCTTGCGGGAGCTTGGACATTTGGGGAAAGCTTTGGACATTTATACTCTGACTCCATTTTTGCTCCGAGATTTCCAAATCTAGCGCCGCCACATCAGCCGAGAAGGAGACAGACAAGGAGAAGGTTTCCAGCACAAAGGATAAATGTATAAATAGAAATGGTTGATTTATGCACATTGAGAAAACGTAGAAAGAGTATAATGAGAACATTGTATTAATCTCAGCCTTGACTATTCACTGCCATTGATGTGTAGAGTTTTCTTTCCCTGTCTTTTTTTTTGCGAGGGTTCTTTCCCTGTCTATTCACACTTCATATCAGCTTTTATACCTGTTCCGCTCAGTAAAATAGCACCAGTAGATTTTGATCACACGATTTCCAAATGTAGTTTTTTTTAACAAAATGATCACTTTTAGAAAAGTTTAGCATATTTGAACCCTGGAGAAAACAACATTCGAGGGAAAAACTGAAAGAGAAATATGAGATTTGGAGTCTTTTTGTATTTTGAAAGGAATGATGGTGTTTTGGAGGTGACGCGTTTACCAATATTGTTCCGGAGATAGCTTCGGATGAACGTCGTGACCTTGCGGAGGCGCTGTCTGCCTGTCTTCGAATCTCCGCATTTCTATCTCGCCACCTGGCAAATCTTCGCGGGAAACTTAACGCAAACCACATAACCGTTCTCTCCGGCCCCACTCCTCTCCACGCATGCTTCTCCTCGCTCCCGCCCCGCCGCCGTCGCCGGCCGCCGCTGGCCGGCGAGACCCCGGACGCGCGGCCACCACCTGCATCCGCTGCTCGAGCGTGCGCGAGCTGGAGAGTTTCCCGAGCTCCCGCCCGGGCGCGTCGCTGCCGCCGCTGCGGGAGGCGAAGCGGGTGGTGCTGGTGCGGCACGGGCAGAGCACGTGGAACGCGGAGGGCCGCATCCAGGGTAGCTCCGACATCTCCGTGCTCACGCCCAAGGGCGAGTCCCAGGCCGAGACCTCCCGCCTCATGCTCCTCTCCGATTCCTTCGACGCCTGCTTCACCAGCCCGCTCGCGCGCTCCCGCCGCACCGCGGAGATCATCTGGGAAGGACGCGGCGACGACCTCATCCCGGACTCCGACCTCCGCGAGATCGACCTCTACTCGTTCCAGGTAGGAATTCGTTGGGTAATTTGTGAACTGCTCGCAGGGTGTTTGTGGGAATGCCTGCAAAATTCCTGTCAGCTTACCTGTCTGTCGTGGAAGTGTCTTAGTAATGAACTGATGATTTTAGTTTTTAGGGGCTACTGAAACATGAAGGGAAGGAGAGATATGGGGTTCTGTACCAGCAATGGCAGAAAAATGCGGCTAACTTCAGCATTGACGGGCACTACCCGGTGAGAGAGCTATGGGACCGCGCTCAGAACTGCTGGGAGAGGATTTTGGCACATGAGGGCAAGTCCGTTCTTGTGGTCGCACACAATGCAGTGAATCAGGCACTTGTTGCCACCTCTTTGGGTGCGTGCTGCTATGTTTTCATGTGAGTTTTGGTAATGCTGAGGGTGTTTAAGATTAACTTGTTACTTACTTACGTTTATGTTTAGGACTTTGTGTGGAATATTTTCGGATTCTGCTCCAGAGCAATTGTGGTGCTAGTGTGCTGGATTTCACCCCACAGACCGGAGGAGGCCCTCCAAGTGTCTGTCTTAACCGCTTGAATCAGGTGAGTGGAACTCTGTTTAGAGCGCTACTTTTGCTTTTTATGGATGAGATTTGCTTGCATACCAAACTTGTGCTACCACCTGTTTCTAAGGGCAAGAGTATCCTGTTTTAGATCTCAAAAGGAGAAAGAAACCAAAGAGAAAACAGAATGGGTTCTAAACTTCTAATCTCTTCCCTATATCTACATTTTGTACAGACCCCGAATTCTCCTGTTGCTGCAAGAAGTTCTGCAGGACGAAAGACGAGCAAGAGGATTATTCTGGCCTGTCAGGGAACAACACAGAACAGTCCGGAGGTATGGATCTTTCCAATAGCACGCGCCTGAGAAAATTTGCACGTTTTGAGTGGATCAAATCATCAAATGCTCAAATGCATCATGTATTTTTCTGGCAACCTTGAGGAAACTGAGCGAAGCAATCCACTAAGTCTTGATGTAGCATATGCATGAAACCTATTTAAATTAAGTTTCTTAAGAAATTGAAAAATAGAGAATTACGCAGTATAGTTTTTTTGAATTGCCAGTGATTTATATAATTTTCATTGTTTTGAATTCCAGTTTGGTTTAGGCGGAATGGGATATGCACCTCTGAACATGCTTGGGACTATACAGGTAGTTCACTTTGTTTCACAATTCACTGATTCAATTCCCAGTACTAAATTGATCTCAATTCTAGAAAAATATTTTCAGTCCCAGAAGACTGCAGAACTACTTCTCGATCTGAAGGTGAATGGTATTCTGTGTAGCCCACAAGTTGCAGCTGTTGATACTGCAACTGTTATATGCGAGGTGACTACAATGTGAAGTACCATGAACTGAAGTTAGTTGTATTGACCTTCAGTATGCATATTCTTCATATGTTGAATCTGATGACTTGGTGTCAATTTTAGGTCCAAGAGGCTGCAGATTGCTTGGGTGCTGACTGCGTGCCTCGTTATGTGGAAATGAAGAAATTGCTTGAACTCGAAATTGATGATGCCTTTCAGATGAAGCAAAAGGTTAGACCATTTCAGATTTCTCTAAACCGTTAAGTAGCACAACATGATTTATATGCCTTTTGTTGTCTTGAAAAATCCACGTTTGGGAAAAGAGTCGAGATGTTGTCATGTTCATACTGAACTGGTTGCTTGGACGAATATATGTAACACTGCATTTTTAGGGTAAAAAGTAACCGTTCCTTGCTTCATTTCTGCAGAGCTTTGGAGATATAATTCAGTCTGGTTGGATGGGCAGCATGGAGTACAGAAAACTGGAGCTGCTATGGGCTCAGTCCAAGGACGCATGGCAAGCCTTGCTAAATGAACTACAAGATGATAGCACGTCGGATCGAGTTCTTGTGGCCGTCGGCCATCCTGCGATTCTCCTAGCTCTAATCTGCCGGTGTCTAGATTTGCCAATGGAGTACATGTCATCGTTTCATCTGGACGATGGCAGTGTCAGTGTGATCGATTTCCCAGACGGACCGAAAGGAAGAGGCGTTGTCAGGTGTACAAATTACACAGCTCATCTAGGAAGATGGTCAATACCCATTACACGACCCACAGAAAATGACGAAGAGTTCTGACTTCTCTGGAGGTAACCTTCTCTGTATTGTCTCTTATGGAGTAGCATCCTTGACGAAACGCGTGCTTGTAAATACCGTACAGTGATGTAAATAACAGCGAGCTCAATATACATGTATACAAAATTCATATTCGTAATAATGTGTTAATGCTCAATCGACCAGCATCATTGTTTTACTGTGTTCTCTGCACTTGTGTAGTTAGCCCTGCACTCTGCAGCAATGCACAGCCAGGCTGAAGCTACTTCGGTCCCTGTTGTCACCAAGCAGCTCTGCAGGCAGCTGTATGTATCTATTCGCATGATGTAAAGCGGTTATCATCAGTTGGGCATGGGTCGTCCATGTACCGAGATAAGATGACAGTCAAGCGACTGACTGATAGCTGTTCAGTCACTTGTGACGGAACTGACTGATAACTGGGATTTATGTAGTCATTCGACGATAACAGTGCGAGTATACAGTCTTTCCTTTCCATTCAATCATCTGAGGATGGTCAAACCCGCAGATCGATCAAAAAACCAATGGAATTAAAGGCCTACGTACAACCAGAATCAAAGCTTTAACTTATGGAAAGCTTCACGAGCTGACGAACTGAAGATTAGGACACCTGACTTAGCAAAGGCCTACCAGAATCGCCGTGGCGCGCTCTGCGTGGCATCAACGTACGGCGCTCCTTCCCGACGGAGATCGCAAAGGGAGAGGAGCTCTTGACGCAGCTGTCCAACGGAGTTCGCCGCGACGCACACGCCGGACGCGACACGGCGACGTTGGAGCCGGTGCCGCACGCGCCCAACGGCGCCTTCTTCGCGTCGGGCTTCCTCCGCGTGGGCGCGGCGTCGCTCGACCTCGCCGGGGTGCACCTCCCCTCCTCCTCCTCCTCCCCGCTCGTTCGAGGGCGGCCGCGGGGGTTCTTCTGGCCGCATGTACACCTCTCGTTCGAGGGCGGCCGCGGAGAGAGAGAGAGAGAGAGACCGAGTCGACGTGCATGCTCCTCTCGTTCTGCACGTACGTACGTTCGCTCTAGCTGGACGACGACGGCAACCTAGCTCCGCGCGTACTACTGGCCTGGGCCCGTGCGGGGAGGAGGGCCAGTGCCCCGGTGCCGTACAAGGAGCGCGCAGCTGCCGTTCGGGACACGTCGGCGGAGTGTGAGCTGGCCAACTGCAGCTGCTGGGGCGCGGTGTGAAACGGCTACTATTGCTACCTCGTCAGACTTCCCGAGGAGGCCGACGACCGGCAGGGTTGGCTACTAGTACTTCAAATTAACGAGAGCGTACTACTGGTGGCGTGCACCGGCTACAGGCCGTGGGAGAGAGACGCGGCGATGTGCAGATAGAAGGAAAGGAACACCAGATGACGGAAGGGTCGTACGTACGTACAAGGATCCCAAGTCCATGTGCAGCTCCAACCTTGTTGGATCGAAGTGCTTTTTTATTATTATTATTTTTTTTTTTTGAAGCACAGGATCAAAGAGCTACTGGTACGTTATTCTGTTCATTTGGGCCTCGTTATTCCTTTTGCAATGATATTTCCAATATCTTATGCTTCTCACCTGACGCTGCTGTAACATATATGCATCTGGGGCTTGTCCTTTTTTTCTCTTTTTTTGCCAAGTGCATCTGGGTCCTGTCCAAGCACACTAGTGAGACCGTGTTCATTCATGCACAATATCAGTTGCGGTGCGCTTTTCGCTCAAGAGTTGGTGAAGGCCGGCCTTCCTCCACAATCCAGTGCAAATACCATTTGGGTGCAATGGTGCAAACATTGAATTTGACCCGCTCGATCAGCCTTCAGATCGTGATACAGCAGGCCCAATTTAATGTTTGCACCATCAATTGCACCCAAACTAGTAAGATGGCCCGCGCATATTGCGCGGCTAGAGTCATTATAACATAATGATCTGTGGTTAACATGAGTTCTAATAATTTCGATCATGAAATCTTCATAACATATAGTAGTTACATTTCAAATAATTTATTTTTATAAATTTTATTGGTCAAAGTAACTTTGATCATGGTAAAAAAAAAATCCTTTGATGTTTAAACAAAGAGAGTATGTACAGGGCAAGACAATTTCAATAGCACAGCCAATATTGGCTTATTCCTAGGTGTGAAATTTATTCAGGATAATAGGTACATCTTTCTGAATAAACATTCGAGGCTTCGAGCACGGACTTGGTCATATACATGTGTTTTCATTACAGTTCATTGGTCAATTCAGTACTATTTTATTAAATATTTCATTAGGACCTGTTTGACATGTATGTGACATATAATAAAAAATTACTAACAAAATGCTATTCTAAATTGGCTCTCTATTTCATTTGTCTTCCTTCTACTCTTTTCATCCTTCTCCATCATCTTGCCTTTTTTTTTTTACTATGTTTGTCCACATTATTTTCATCCTTCTGTATGTATCTAGTTAAACAAAGTAATTCGAAACAACTAACAAACAAAGCAGAAAAAACAATCAAGGCAGAAATCTTGTTGCAGAAAAGGACATTGTATCTATTACTCTCCTCACAGGCTTGTTATCGGTTGCCCATTTCTAATGGCATCACCCAGTGTTAGTGAGTGTGTAATATATGTCAAAATGAAACAGATTCCCGATAGGTCCTTTCCATCACGTTGCGCTTCCTCAACTTCAAAACAAATTCGACGTAACCGCATCGCTCGGGCCACCAAGTAAATAGTACATGGTTATTCCCCCTCCGTGCATCCTATGTCCTCTCGGCTGCTGCTGACCCTGGTCTGCGAACACCTGTAGGACCAGAACGTCAAAGCGTCGCAGTCGCTGGGGTTTTGAATTACAGATTGATACGTGGTTCTTTTCTTTATCAAATCAAACATGCACATTTTTCTCCTTTTATTTTTTATTCCGAGTTTTGTCTGTTTAAAACTTGGCATGGACTCTATGCTTAATCTAGACCATTAGATCATCATTAAAATCAACAGTCTATATCTTTTATTTTTCTCCGATTAACGTGGTGATTTTTTGGCCTTGAGAGCGACGTGGTGGCTCCTTTGGACTGTTAGATGTTCATAAAATCCAACGGCTTATAGATTTTCTTTTTTTTTTCTGATTAACGTGGCATTATGCTTTTCTTGCTTTTCTCTCGTTCTTATTGTTGATCACCCATCCTCCAGTCGTTGCTTGCGCCTGCCTACACCACCGGCAAACCCGGCCTCGCAGCTTGGAAACACACGATGCTCCCCCACTTCCCGTCAATGTCGTCAACAACAAATTTTCCTCTTTGCCACTGCTTTGCAAGAATTATCTTCCTTTTTTTCTCAATAATTTTGGATCCAGATTGTGGTGGAGCGGCATGCATGCCTTGTCTACGGAGTCGGAGACTCGGAGTAGAGATGCATGTAAGCATTCAGAGAAAGCTTGACAATGTACACCACAATACACAATGCTCTCGTACGTACGTAGGACACGCTTGTTGCCACGATGTTGTTTTTCCCAGCCCATCGCCGGCACCAGTCATCCTCCTACGTACATACGACATAGTCTGTACACCCAATGCTTGGGTATGTGGCTTGCGTGTCTATCATCAAGTCGTCAGCTCGATGTGTGCCCCATCAAAGAAAGTGATGATCATCCCCAATTTATATTTGATATGGTTTCTTCACCTTTTTCACGCTCAATCTGCCAACCACTACGAAAATTGATCAATCTGAAATTAGGTGACGTTGTGCCTACAGATTTAGCATCCCACACCCTCCTGCATGCATGCCGTGCCTTGCTGCATTAGTTTCTCCCAAATTCGTAACCACATAGGAAACCCAAAGCTTGGCTTGTTGACATGATGAACCAATGCTAGGACCGCCACTAATTCCCCTACCATGCTGTCTCCTGATTTACCGAGGCTGCATCAGCTAGATGCCCTTTTCTGTGCCCTGCAGCCACACTTGAAAATCTTGAAGGTTGCATGCTACTACACACCTATACGTGGGAGACAACAAAGTAAAAAATAGAGGTTTAATTGGATTCGGACTCTAGCTGTGATATGCCGTCAGATTTGGACTTTTGGTTTCCCTTTCCATGCAAAGGGATTTTGTAGCTCGAATTTCTACTTATATTTTTATATAACATGGACTTTTTATATAAATCTAGCAATGTGTCCGGCGCAAAATTGCGTGGCTAGATTTACTTTGCGTTACTTTCGACTAATTTTGATGTTTAGCTAAAAGTACTTCACAAAATGTTACTCCCTTTGTCCCATTTTTTTATCACCTTAGCTTTCTTTAGTTTTTCTAAAATAATTAGCATTTTCACTTCTCAATTCAACTTTTTTTTCCAATACATTTTTATTTCTATCACTCCCCACTTCGTTTTATATACACCCATATTTACCTCATCTTCTTAATCTAAAAAATATTTTTTTTGTGAGGGAATCTAAAAATGTCTTCTTAATCTAAAAAATATTTAAAGAAAGAGACGTGAAGGATCAAGCTATTGTAGGTGAATCATAGATATCCGCAATGAACTGTAGGTGAACATAACTCTTGATTGAACCCGTAGCAGAATAGAACCTAATTTTATGATTTAATTATCCAATTATTTTTGCCCAACTTATAGCCTCTCGTGAGTTGTGTTTGACATGGACTTTATTTTTTATTCCGAATTTTAGTAGTATTTGACAATTAATCTGGAGCGTTCAATCTTCATAAAATCCTATGGTCTATATCTTCTCTTTTTTTCCGATTAACGTGGTAATTTCGTGGTCTTGAGAGCGAACGTGGTGGCTCCTTTGGACCTTCAAATACTAAGGTAATAATAGATGATATTTGCACTAAAAATTTCCCCGGGGGATACGCGCCGTAATTAAGGCATGGCTCTCTTGTTGCAACTCAACAGATATGCGTCACAGAATTAGTACTACTAGCCAGGAAATAATACGTACGTTACTATTCTCGTAGCAAGCATCTAAAACATTACTACAACAATTCCATCCATGTCACCATACGATTCCAGCCTTAGCCCCATAGCAATTTGCAGCTCGTCCCAAAAGAAGGAAACAGTCAAAACATAGCTTGATCCAAGTTGGATGCACCAGCTGCTCAAGGGTCCTGTTTCGTGGCGCTTCCCATGGCTTCCATCGCCTCCCTGTGAGTTTCAAGAAACAAAGGCCTATGAATAATGTGCTCAGTTACAGCAATAAAACTTAAAATCGGAATCAAAGGGAACAAGAGAGCATTTATGCCTAAGCGCGTTCTTGATCTCGTCGCTTGCAGGGTCAAGCTTCTGTGCCTCCTCGAATGCATGGGCAGCTTGTTTGAAGCACTGGACATGGAGGTACAAAGTAGAGTGAGATCAGATTAGACTGCGTGGCCAAGTTTGAGGTAGCTGCTGCAATACCTTGAGCAGGCTGAGAGCAGTGCCCTCACGGTACCACGCCTTGGCCCATCGAGGACGCATCATTCTGCATTTTTTTTAGCGTCCATCAGAGCAGAATTTCCGTTCCCCGACCGCAGGAAGGTAACGCTCCGGTTGGCGAATAACGTGGCATCAAGCGGATCTATACTTATTGCCTGCATCAATAACAAACGAGAATTTGAATCTGATCATCTCAGGATCTGCTCCAGCAATGGTAAAGCCAAGATCTGACAGATTCCGTTTCCCTTAGTTTTGTAACATTGCAAACAAGTATACAATTTTTAGATCGAGCATTTACCTGGCCATAGAAAAAGGCTGCGGCAGCATAGTCCCCGTTTCCAAACGCTTCCTTCCCTTTTGACTTCGAAGTGCATAGATACTCCTCCAACTCAACAGAAACCGTACCCTAGACATGATAGCATATTCAATTACAAAAATGGCATAGCGTTCAAGAAGTCAAGTCATGCTCCTTTTGTGAAAGTTTGTTTTTCGAATCAAGCTTTCTTCAAGTTTATTCGGTCATAACCGTGTCTTATTTTCCCCTCTATTAACTCTGCAACCTTGACTGAAATAAATGCCCATAAGAAACCGTCTACATACCTTAGCCTTCACTTTCATAGCTCTAATTATGGCATCAACATTCCAGTCTGGCAGAGATGGAATTGGTTTTGTCCATGAAAATAGTATTTCAACTAGCTTGCGTGGTCCCCAAGCTGCTGCTACCATGATTGGAATTTTCCCGTACTGCAGGAACCGGTAAAACAATTCAACTTGAGATGTAGAAGTCTCTTTCTTTTATAAAAAGCAATTGCAAGAAAATGATACATTCCTTTTTTTTTTTTTTGAAACGGAAAATGATACATTCCTGAGTTTATGCCAGTGCAGTGATAATCCTAAATACTGTTATAATAAAAAGAACTGGCTTTGAGGAGAAGCTAGGACAATTTTAGTAAGTGATCAAATGCTAAAAATCATACAAGTGTGTCTACTACCTAGACTAAATATTTCAACAGTTGAATTTGAATGGTCTGCCCCGGACCTAGGGATCACGTTTGACAAGAGTTCCAGAATTTTGAAATTTTCACATCATGCAAACATCTGAAAATTCAGTATTTAATTCAAAATTTTTATTTGTTTTTCTTCAAATTTGATATTTCGAATGGTAACATACATAAAAAGATCCAAGCTATGCACGATAATATTGCTAGCAGTGGCGGAGCCAGACATGAAAGGAAGGAGGGGCCGATTAGTAAAAGCCACATAGTCTAATCAACAAATGCTATTAATCTTAGAAATAAAAAGGTTCTATTAATAATTTTTCTAATAGATATTGGATTTTGAAAACAAAAGAAGAAGAAAATGGTGGACCTAATAAGCTATTCAGTCGGAAAATAACAGCCGGGAAAATTTTCAATCAAAACCACGATGGGCGGAGGGAACTAGAACCGGGTGACATGATAGCCATAGAGAGGGGAGGAGTCAAGTGTTTGATGACCTTTTCTTTCCAATGGCACTATGGCAGACCTCCTCAAATGTTCACTACTTGTAACCAGTACATTCACAGCGAGCTTGCTAGAATTATGTAAGAAAATAGATTCAGAAGTCAAAATCTAATACTAGTAGAATTAGTCCACGATCCACAACATCCAAGGATGTGCTAATTCAGGTTGATAGCTACTAATTTTTATAAAACTTCGTATTGCAGTAACACTCCTACTAACAGGCAAGAACCAACGTGTACCTCAATGCACACTCCTACTAACAGGCAAGAACCAACGTGTTCCTCAGTGCATGGAGTAGAGCACTAAACATGCTTTGCACCTCTCTGAGTCTCTAATTATCGCTTTGGACCTGCTTAGGACTACTAAATATTCAGAAAACTTCCTATGGCAAGGGGGGGCCACGGCCCAGGCTGGCCCTGCCGTGGCTCCGCCAGTGATTGCTAGCTTGGTGGAAATTGGAAAAGCTTATATGTGACTGAATGAGGTCGACAATTAATTCCCAGGTTTGCTGCTTGTGTAACTATGCCCTCCACGATCTTTCCACTAGACTATCAATCGTTTTTACTGAAACAAGTTTTGATGGTATTTCATACAAAATAAGAAAATAAAAATCGGTTATTTAGTTCTGCGGAACACCCTCGCAAATTGTGAGTTCAAAAATGATATGGACCTATTAAACATGTATCTTTTCACTAAACCTGGAAATCGCAGAACAGATCGCCGTGGTCTGCAGCAAACCAAAAAAGGAAGGACATGAATACAGACGTGTTTTACAAAACTCGCTGGACAAATAATCTATATTCCATCAAATAAAATGCGCTCGTGATCTTAAGACGTCTGTATTCAAGAGACTAAGAGACTAAGTCTCAAACCATCAATACCATAAACAAAAAGTAGAGTGAGCCAAAGGGAGAGCCATTACCTCGTTAGGCATGTTAGGGTCTGCTCCAGTCTCTAGCAAGAACTTGATAATGTCGCCTAAGCTATCATCAAGTACCTATAGTATGAGAATATATCAAAGTTCATGTAGCATTAGAGAGAATGTCCACACGTATAGCTGATGACAGGTTCAACCGCAATTGATGTTAGCTATGCAGCTGCCTGAATCCTCCTACCAACAGGTTTCCTTTTCCAAAACACAATGACATTCATGCAGGGAGAAAAATGTACACAAATACATTGAAAGAGCTCAATGAAGATGAATCTCTAGTTAGTGATCAAGTGCTTTAGACTTCAACAGTGGGATTTCAATCTCTTCCAGGAATTATGAGTAGTTATCTTGTCATTAAAGCTGCAAATCATGGATTATACAGCAGCACAACTGCAGTCTGAAGCGAAGCCAAAAGCTTGGACTTGAATACAGACGCACTGTACAAAATATTCTAGACACATGAACAATCAATTATGTTCCTAGCGATGCATTTGTGATCTCAATTATGGACAGACCTTTGTTCTTATTATAGCTAAAATGCCATCATTATTTCAAGGGGCAGCAAAAGTGTAACCACCATCAAAGCATGCATCTCAGTAAACGAAGAGTAGAAAAATGCTAATGCTGAAGTCATTACTTCCTCGCCAGAATAGTTGGGGTCAGCTCCGACCTCCTTGAGCTTGTCAAAGCCAGGTAAACAGCAATCAACTGCGTGGGTTAAAGCGGTTTGCCCATAGGGAGTCGTAGAGTTGACATCAGCGCCAGCCTATAGAATTGACAGTACAGATTAGTTGGGTGAATTTAGAGAGAAAGAGGCCCGATGACAATTAAGATGAGCCCAAGTGACAATTAGAAGCGGCAAATTAATTTTCTTCAAACAACGGCACATTAATGGAGAGAAAGACAGATAGAACAAGTAAGTTGACCTGGACCAGTAGCTTGATGCATTCCAAAGAGCGCAAGGAGGTTCCCATCATGATCGGCGTACAGAGATTGTGGTTAAATCTGTTAGGCTGCATCACAGTTTAAGATTGGACAAACAAATATTAGTTATTACAACATTGAAGAACAGTTGCCAACCACACATATAACCAAATCTCAACCAAAGATCGATGGACTTACATCAGCTCCATACTCCAGCAGGACGCCGAGAGCCTGAAATTGGCCCTCCGCGATAGCAAAGTGCAGCGGAGTCCACCTGTTGACGAGAGGCTCCATTGGAGCTCCTTTGGATAGGAGCAGCCTCACAGCGTCGCAGTGCCCTTGAGGGAGGCAAGCAATTACGCCACAAAGGCACAAAAAAAAAAATTAGACCAAACAATTAATCAGCCCAACTCGAGAATCAAACTTATTAACCCAACTGATGATGATGATGTTAAGAGATGGAGGAGACCATTCTGCGCCGCGCGGTGCAGTGGCGTGATCCCACTGGCATTGGGCATCGCCGGGTCACCGCCACGGTCGAGGAGGTACCTCAGGACGGGCAGGTGGCTCGCGGTGGCGGCGAGGAACACGGGCGTAGCGCCTGCAGCAAGCAGCGTGCGGTGCGTCTCAATCGATCGGTCGCAATTAATCGGAGGTAGAATGGAACGAAATGGATTGAATCGCTCCTCGCGCAACGTACCTTGGGCGGCGGAGCGGGAGTTGACGTCGAGCCCCGGTCCCTCCTCGTCCTCGATCAAGAACCGGCAGATGTCGACGCGGCCCTTGGCTGCGGCGGCGTGCAGAGCGTTCCACCCGGCTGCGTTCGTCGCGCCCCGCAGGTCCACCTGCCTCGCCGCCTCTGGGCAGGGTTGAGGGAGGAGGAGGAAGCAATCAAATCCGTCAGAGAACAACCAGGCGTGCAATGGGACTCAAAATTAGGGGAGAAATGGTCTGGTCGACGGCGGCGCGGCGCTTACTCTTGAGGAGGCGGAGATTGCCGTCGGCGGCGGCCTGGAGAGCCACTCGGGAGAGAGCCGCGGCGTCCATGGCGGGCGGTTGGGGGTTTGGACTCGCAGACGAAAGGGCGGGACTAGGGTTTGGACTCGACACACGACACGACGGCGCTCATTTTGCTCTTTGAGTGACTGATATTTGCTCTATAAGATTTGCTAAATCTCTCGGTCCCGTTTCAGACATGTAGCTATTTTTTGCGCTCTTCTAACCTTTGTCCTCTCTTTACAGAAATAATAGTAATGAAATAATGATTCAGCTGAAATATTTCATTTGTTCCGAAGGATGTCATCAAGATATATGCAAGTTCGTAGTCACCTGAAAACTAATTGTTTTAAAATAAATAAAAAATGTTTCAACTTGAAATGTTACTACATATATTCTTGATTTTGGAATAAAATCTGAACTAGAATTTGTCAAAAGGTAATGGAGTTCTACGGCGGCCGGGCCACGCTGACGTACTGGCAGCACACACGGCCGCTGAGGCGCAGCCGAAGAACGCGACGCGGCGGCCGCTGTACGGCCGTGGCGGCGACGACCGTGCGTGGGTTCCTCGGGCGACAGGAAGAGGGTCGACGTGGTCTGGTTCGACATCGTTCGCGCAGAAACATCATTCGAGGTGTTGCGGCGCATGACGCTGGACGACGACGTGCGGCGACCTCCGGGCAGACGTACTAGTGGCAGTCTGGCCTGGACACCGGAAGTGGCCATATGATTCGGCGACCTCCGGCTACTGCTACCGCGTCGACGTCCCCGTGGAGACGCTCGTGCAGCAAATCTTTCGCCTTTAGCGCGCGTGTAGCAAACCAAAATGTGGCAAATTTGCTCCATGCGACCACGGAGGCTGCTGCATGTTCTGCTGCTGAAAGTCTCAGCCAACTGCACCTGTCAAAGTCAACAACAAATGCACCGCTCTGCGGCTCTGCCCAGTACTGTACAATTGACTCACGCCCCTAGCGACCCTGGACGTACGACAGAGCATGGCAGGCGAGCGTGCGGCTCGAGGCCAGGGACATTCACTCATGCTTGCCGTGGCTTCTCCAGCGGCTCGAGGCCAGGGACATTCTTACCTGCTCAACGGATACGGGAAGATTTGCGACCCCAAACGGCAATCTTGGACGTGGTGCGGCGTCTCCCTCCGCGGCGTACAAGGAGGGGAGCTGGGACCAGCTGCCGTTCGAGACGTCACGACGTCGGAGCGGAGTGCGAGCAGCTGGCCAACCGCATGCGCAGCTGCTGGGGCGCGGTGTACAACGGCTACTGCTTGTACGAACGAGGCAGACGACCGGCAGCTTGGTTACTCCTTCTTCAAGGCCACGAGGGCGCCGGTGTTCGGCAAGTTGGAACTCCAGCCGGCTGCAGCTGCTCGCACTAACATCGCTACAGTACCTGCAGCAGCGGCAACAGTGTTCCTGAGAGAGAGAAGCAGAGCAGCGGCAACAGTGGAAGCAGGCAGCCGAACACGCTTGTGCCGGAGAACCTGGTGGCGGCCGGATCTCGAGTCCATGAGCAGGCAGCTCCAACAAATTCTTCCAAGACATGAATCCACAGGACAGATGCTGACACCGGAGGAGGTTGCTGGATGAGATGAGTCTCTGACAACGGGAGATGGCTCTTCTTCCACATTTTATTTTCTGATTCTTCCTCGAAAAAAATTGTGATGTAGGAGTAGTTTCTAAAGTTGTCCTCAACTAATTCGCTGTAATACCTTATCGGATCGAAGTGCTATTGATATGTTGTTCTGTACGTTCGATTTGGGCCCCATTATTCCTTTTGCAATGATATTTCCAAAAAATCTTATGTCTTGTGACCTGATGCTGTAATAACATACTACTACTACTGATAAGAACACGGTGACGGTGTCCGGCGTTTTCCCGATCTTTCACGGTACAAAAAAACAATCACGCACTATATTCTGTAATCCCAATTAAATCAGTGAACTATGACTTGTTCTCTCCTTCAGCAAGTCCAGATATTCAGAGATGATAGCAATTGGGATTCACGCCAAAAAGCAATAATATATGTATATATTCCTCTCGGCAAGACTTAACAGCAAACTCAGAGATGATAATCACGTCACGGGATACTAGCGACAGAAACGAACATGAAACCAGCGGTAACACACGGCAGGAATAATTAACTCAAGTTGAATATCCTCCGACCAACCAAATCAGTAGCAGAATATAATAGATAAAAGGGATTGGCTTACAACCAGATCGGCAGCACACCAGAGCCTGGATAATTTCTCCCACCCGTGCTACAAGAACACGATCAGAAGAGATGGAACTTCGATGAATTCCAGCACGCACCCAGGCAGGATCTCGCCTGATCACACACCCACACAATCCAAGGGATCGACTTCAAGTCTTGATAGCAGATGGGATCGCCGCCATCGTCTTCACGTCTGGAGGAAACCTCGACAGGTGAAAACACAAAAAAACCTGGCTCTGATACCAAATGATGAGTCCGGCCCAGGCAAGGAATGGATATGGAAAGCCCGATGCACCGATTACGCAGTTTAGCATCGTCTTTTGGGGTGATTGGGCCTTTCCTGAAGGGGGCCCACCAGAGTTGCGGTTCAGCGATTGCATTGGCGCTTCGGGTTCACTCGTCGTAGTCGGATCGTGAGGGTCATCTAACCTGGTGTGCGATGCTAAACTGCGTAATCGGTGCATCGGGCTTTCCATATCCATTCCTTGCCTGGGCCGGACTCATCAACTACTACTACTACTATGCATCTAGGGCTTGTCAAGTACAAGATCAATCCCGGTGCGCTCTTTTCACCCGAGAGTTGGTGACCGCGTCACAATTTCCGACTCGGCGGTACGCACCGTAATTAAGGCACGGGTCTCTATTGCAACTCAACAGATAAGCGTCACAAAATTTAGTACTCCTACTAGTACTAGCCAGGAAATAACTCGTTATCATCCATTCAATCTCGTGGAAAGCATCTAAAACACATACCATAATAATTACATCCAGTTCACCATACGCTTCCAGCCTTAGTCAGATAGCTAATTTCCAGTTGGTTGGTCCCAAAAGAAGGGAACTGTCAAAGCATAGCTTGATCCAAGTTGGATGCAGCAGCTGCTCAAGGGTCCTGTTTCGAGGAGCTTCCCATAGCTTCCCTTGCCTCCCTGTAAGTTTCAAGAAACAAAGGCCTAAGAATAATGTGATAAATTTCAGCAATAAAACTGATTATCAGAATAGAAGGGAACAAGAACATTTGCCTAAGGGCATTCTTGATCTCGTCGCTTGCAGGGTCAAGCTTCAGTGCATGCTCGAATGCATCAACTGCTTCTGTGTAGATCTGGACATGGGAGGTACAAGAAGAGTGAGATCAGATTAGACTGTGTGGCCAAATTTGAGGTAGCTGCTGCAATACCTTGAGCAGGCTGAGGGCAGCGCCCTCACGGTACCACGCCTTAGCCCATCGAGGACGCATCATTCTGCATTTTACCGCATCGAGAAAAGCAGAGTTTCCTTCCCCCAACCGCAGGTAGCTAACGCTCCGGTTGGCGAATAATGTAGCGTCAAGCGGATCTAAAGTTATTGCCTGCATCAATAATAAACAAGAATTTGAATCTCATCATCTCAGGATCTGCTCCAGCAATGGCAAGCCAAGATCTGACAGATTCCGTTTCCATTAGTTTTGTAACATTGAAAACAAGTGTACAATTTTTAGATCGAGCATTTACCACGCCATAGAAGAAGGTTGCAGCAAGGTAGTCCTCGTTTCCAAACGCTTCTTTCCCTTTTGACTTCGAAGTGCGTAGGTACTCCTCCAACTCAAAAGAAATCGAACTCTAGACATGATAGCATATTCAATTACAAAAATGGCATGGCGTTTAAGACGTCAAATGATGCTCCTTTTGTGCGAGTTTGTTTTTTGAATCAAGCTTTGTTCGAATTCCTTCAGTCATAACCGTGTCTTATTTTTCCCTCTATTAACTCTGCAACCTTGACTGAGGGAAATGCCCATAAGAAACCGTTTACGTACCTTAGCCTTCAGTTTCATAGCTCTAATTATGGCATCAACATTCCAGTCTGGCAGAGATGGAATTGGTTTTGTCCATGGAAATAGAATTTCAACTAGCTTGCGTGGTCCCCAAGCTGCTGCTAACATGATTGGAATTTTCCCATACTGCATTGTAATGAGAAAAGGTGGAACTGATAAAACAATTCAACTTGAAATGTAGAAGTCCCTTTCTTCTATAAAAATCAATTGCAAGAAAATGACAAATTCCTGAGTTAAAGCCAGTGCGGTGATATTCCTAAATACTAAGAAAATAAAAAGAACTGAATTTGAAGAGAAGGTAGGCAATTATAGTAAGTAATCAAGTGCTAAAAATCATAGTAAGTGTGCCTACTGCCTAGAGTAAATATTTCAACAGTTGAATTTGAATAGTCTGCCCCGGACCTAGGGATCACGTTTGACAAGAGTTCCAGAATTTTGAAATTTTAACATCATGCAAACATCTCAAATTTCAGTATTTAATTCAAGTTTTTTTTGGTTCAAATTTGATATTTCAAATGGCAATATACATAAAAAGATCCAAGAAATGCACAATAATATTGCTACAGCTTTACCGCTGCGCCAGGGCTCCCCTTCGCACAATAATATTGCTAGCTTGGTGGAAACTGGAAAAGCTTATCTGTGACTCAATGAGGTGATTGAGGTCGACAATAATTCCCAGGTTTGCTGCTTTCAAAACAGTCCTAGACTACACATTGATTTGCCTTCAAAACAGTCCTATTATTTATAACCTCAAGTTTAATCAAATATTTTTTTCTGAAACAGGTTTTGATGGTATTTCATAGAAGTAACAAAAAATTCGGTTATTTAGTTCTGCGGAGCACCCACTGACATTGTGAGTTGAAAAAATGATATGGCATTAAATAGGTATTTTTCACTAGAGCTGGAAATCGCAGAAAAGATCGTCGTGATCTGCAGCAAACCGAAAAAGGATGGTCATGAATACAGACATGTTGTACAAAACTCGCTGGACAAATAATCTATATTCCATAAAATCAATGTGCTCGTGATCTTAAGATATATGTATTCGAGAGACTAAGAGATTGTAACACTCAAACCATCAATACCGTAAACAAAAAGTAAAGTGAGCAAAAGTGAGAGCCATATTTACCTCGTTAGGGATGTTAGGGTCTGCTCCAGCCTCTAGCAAGAACTTGATAATGTCGCCTAAGCTATCATCAAGTACCTACAGTATGAGAATATATACAAAGTTCATGTAGCATTAGAGAGAATGTCCACATGTAAAGCTGATGACAGGTTGAACCGCAATTGACCTGAATCCTCCTACCAATAGGTTTTCTTTTCCAAAACACAATGACATGCAGGGAGAAAAATGTATACAAAATACATTGAAAGAGCTCAGTGGAAGATGAATCTCTAGTTAGTAATCAAGTGCTTTAGACTTCAACAGTGGGATTTCAATCTCCTCCAGGAATTATGAGTAGTTATCTTGTCATTAAAGCTGAAAATCATGGAATATACAACAGGACAACTGCAGTCTGAAGCGAAGCCAAGCTTGGACTTGAATACAGACGCACTGTGCATAATATTCCAGACACATGAACAATCAATCTATGTTCCCGGCGATGCATCCGTGATCAATTATTGATAGACCTTTGTTCTTATTATAGCTACAAGGACATCTATCAAGGGCCGGGCAGCAAAAGCGACTACCATCCAATGCATGCATCACAGTAAACGAAGAGTAGAAAAATGCTAATCCGGAGTCATGCTTACTTCCTCGCCAGGATAGTTGGGGTCAGCTCCGACCTCCTTGAGCTTCTCAAAACCAGGTAAACAGGAATCAACTGCATAGGTTAAAGCGGTTTGCCCGTAGGGAGTCGTAGAGTTGACATCAGCGCCAGCCTATATAATTGACAGTACAGATTAGTTGGGGGTAAATTTGGAAAGAGGCCTGATGACAATTAAGATGGGCCCAAGGGACAATTAGCAATGGCAAATGAATTTTTTTTTTAAACAATGGCATATTAATGCAGAGAAAGGCATATACAACAAGTGAGTTAACCTGGACCAGTAGCTTGATGCATTCCAAAGAGCGCAATGTGGTTCCCATAATGATCGGCGTACAGAGATTGTGGTTGAATCTGTTCGGCTGCATCACAGTTTGAGTTTGGACAAACAACTAGTTATTAGATCATTGAAGAACAGTTGCCAACCACACATATTCCAATCCTAGATGCGAGATCGATGGACTTACATCAGCTCCATGGTCCAGCAGGATACGGAGAGCCTGAAATTGGCTCCCCTTGATAGCAAAGTGCAACGGCGTCCACCTGTTGGCAAGAGGCTCCAAGGGTACTCCTTTGGACAGGAGCAGCTTCACAGCGTCGCAGGGACCTTGATGGAGGCAAGCAATTACGCCACAACGGGACAAACAAATTTCGACCAAACAATTAATCAGCCCAACTCCAGAATCTAACTTATTATATGATGGTGATGATGATGAGAGATGGAGGAGACCATTCTTCGCAGCGCGGTGCAGTGGCGTGATCCCCCTGGCGTTGGGCATCGCCGGGTCGCCGCCATGGTCGAGGAGGTACCTCAGGACGGGCAGGTGCCCCTCGGTGGCGGCGATGAACACGGGCGTATCGCCTGCAGCAAGCAGCGTGTGGTGCGTCTCCATCGATCAGTCGCAATTAATCGGAGGTAGAATGGAACGGAATAGATTAAATCGCTCCACGCGCAACGAACGTACCTTCGGCGGCGGAGCGCGAGTTGACGTCGAGCCCCGGTCCCTCCACGTCCTCGATCAAGAACCGGCAGATGTCGACGCGGCCCTTGGCTGCGGCGGCGTGCAGCGCGTTCCACCCGTCGGCGTTCGTCGCGCCCCGCAGGTCCACCTGCTTCGCCGCCTCTGGCCCGGGTCGGGGGAGGAGGAGGAGGAGGAGTTGGCGGAAGCAATCAAATCCGTCAGAGAACAACAATGCGTGCAGTGGGACTCAAATGTGAGGAGGAAATGCGACGGCGGAGCGGCGCTTACTCTTGAGGAGGCGGAGATTGCCGTCGGCGGCGGCCTGGAGAGCCACTCGGGAGAGCGCCGCGGCGTCCATGGCGGGCGGCTGGGGGTTTGGACTCGCAGACGAACCGGCGGTACTAGGGTTTGGACTCAGCGGCAGTGCAGCACTCACTTAGGGGGACGTATGGTATCGGGAAATGGGCATCGGGACAGGGATAGAGAAATAGGATCGAAAATTAAGATTTTTTATTTCTTTATTATATTAAATCTTAACTTTTTATTTCTTTCGGTATCATTTTCTAATCCCTAACTCACCTTTCATTTCTTATTATCCAAACACCACCTTAGTTTCTTATGAAGATATTTTTTTTAAGCTCTGGATACATTGAATATTTTGTTCATGTACATACACACTTAGTTATACCACCAACTTACACCAACCTGCATCAGGCATACGACCAGTTCTACAGCTACACACAGCTATTAGACCGTGTCATTCGAAAGATCATCAGAAACCATCAAGGCTGGGGGCACTGATGCGTGACAAGCAAGGATTACAATCCCGTTCCCACCGCTCAAAATCAAACAAAATTCAAAATCCAAAATTTGAATATAAAATTTCCAAACCGACCGATAAACACGGTAAACCGGACCAATTCTCGGTAAATTGGGCCAAATTTCCAGAACCGGAGCATAAAACGGAAAACCGACGCGGTCCGGTTTTTCCTCGGTTCTGGTTCACCGGTTTTATTTTAAAAATTATAAAAAATTGAACATTTGAAAAAATAGAACAAAAAATATGTGAAAAAATAGATGCAATTTGCAGCGCAATGGTGCAACAACAACACGAAAATTCGATTGTTTGCTTGGTCAAAAAAATCAAAGAAGTTTGCTTTTTTTAAAAGAAGGTTTTTTCTTTTTTCCTTCCTTTTTCAACCCAGAAATCTTGTTTGATTTTTTTGACCTATCAAACGATTGAATTTTCGTGTTCTTGTTCCACCATTGTGCTACAAATTTCATCTAGTTTTTTACATATTTTTGTTTCAAATTTTCAATTTTTTTTGAATTTTGAATTCGAAAACCGGACCGTGTAAACCGGACCGGACCATTTTTCCGGTTTTCGCGAAAACCGGTCCGGTTTACCGCGGTTTTGTAAACCTTGGTGACAAAAGGCTTGTTCTCCTTATAAAGTTGTCTGTTGCTGGAGCTGTCTCCTCGCATTCGCGAACCCTTAGATGTAGATTCAATCACCTAGATATTTTTCGTTTTGCTAACCATATTTTTGACATAAATAATAATAATTTTCAGTTTTAACAGGAAATTGTTCCACCCTGATAAAAAAATAATGTTCCAGACATGTATTTATTTGCTCCATGATCAAGAAATATGCAAGTCACATAAGATGTAAATGTTCCAACTTCACAAAAGAAATATTTCATATAAGTATATTTTGTTTGTTCCAAAAATATGATCGAGAAATTTACTGATTCTCAAGCGACTGAGAGCTAGCAAATCTCTTTTTTTTTAGCTAGATGATGTTTTTCAACCGAATCTAAAACATATAGTGATTTTTTTTTCTTAGATTTCTATTACCGAAGGCTCAAATTTTTGAACCCACACCCCCTCTCTTAATTTTGCCAATTCTCATATCAGAATCTAATAGTGTGACTCTTTGTTTTAGGCTTGGTTTACGAAATTGTACAAAATTGTGGGAAGCTGGATTGTGCTCAAAATCTCAAACAAACAAGAGTATACGTAGTTTAAACGTACATGGCGCTGCACATGGAGTTCTACCCCACGCTGATGTACTGGCAGCTACCAGCACACACGGCCCTTGATCTGAGGCGCATCTGCAGAACGCGACGCGGCCACCGCATGCGGTACGGCCGTGTCGACGACTGTGGGTTCTTCAGGCGACAGGGCAGACGGTCGACTTGCTCTCGTTTCGACATCGATCCATCGTTGCCGCAGAACATCACTGGCGTACGTGTTCGGGCTCATGACGCTGGACGACGGTGTACTACTACTGCATTTTTTCTTTTTTGATTTTGTTTTGAGATGAGTGTACTACTACTACTGCATGGACTGACAAGTCCAAGCTAGCTAGGCCATGGACACCGGAATACAAGGCCATGACCGGGCTGTGCCAGATGCATACATGCCCAGCGCCTACGTCCTGCGGCGCGGTGCTGTTTGTGTATTCCCTGGACGTGTATTCCCCGGACCGGGAGGTGTTCTCAATACCAACAGTTTCCGGCCGAGGAGACTGCCGGCAGTCTCGGCGGTGGGCAAGAGTTTGATTTTTTTTTTTCCTTTTTAAACTGCAAGACTTTGACATACAAGGAGAGCTTGCAGCTGCCATTCGAGACGTACAAGATGACGTCGACGGAGTGCGAGCTGGCGTGCGCGGCGCGACCAACTGAAGCTGCTGGCCGAGGCTCGTGTACGTTGGCCGACGAAAGGAAGGCGGGCTTCTTCGAGGTCAGAAGGTGCCGATCGATCAAGTTCGGCGCAGCATATATGCAGCCAGCGCATGTCACCGGCCGGGCGTGGCCGCCGCGACGTCGATCTCGGTGCTGTCTCTGGTCCTGGCCTGGCGAGCCTGCTCTGCCGCCGGAGCGTTTGTCGTGTACGTACGTGCCGGGTATATATGGGAAAGGAAGAGCCAGCGACGTCCGGGTTCGGAGCAGGAGCTGGCCGTCCGGGCCATGGGCAGCGCTCTCTCTAGCTAGCAGCCCGTTCAAGGCCTGAATCACGGGACGGTCGAATGGCTAGCTGGGGCTGCAGGTACAGCCATTACAGGAGGTGGTCAGGATTGGTAACCTGCTTTCATCTGTTCCCTGTTCATTGCTCAATCGCATTTATGCGTAGGCTTTGTGTTTGACGTGCATAGTTTTCTTTCACTTCCTGTCGCCCTTATCATTCTGCAAATGTGTGAGCACTCGGCAAATGTGTGAGCACTCGGCAACTTGGCCGATTCCGGTAGTATGTACGTCAGGATGTGAACATGCTCAGATGCAATTATTACCGATATATAGGAGCTGACTGAAAACTTAATTACCAATCTCCAATCTTGGTGACAATTTGGTTAAACCATAGCTTCTGCAAACTCATGTGTCACACAATTAATTGGTCTCACGTGTCATCTTAGTGAGAACTCACTATGTTGAGTTAATTGCAAGAGTGTGCCAAAGTACATATATACAGTCTCTGTAAACTGCAAAGTCAATACAGACGTTGGATTGTAGTAAGAACACTTTGTCTTTCTTAACCTTTATTATTGTTGGAACGAGAGGTCTTGGAAGCTTGAACTTGCACTGCATTTTTCTTTCTTTCTTTCAGTGCAAGGATGGCTCCATTTTTCTTTGTCGAACACTAGCAGATTTAATTAGGGTGCTTCCACTTGAGCACTTACGACTTTTCCCTCACTGTTATATAATTGTTGCTGAATTTGGATTTGTTTCTACCGTTTTTGCTAGAGTCTGCGTACAGCGAAATGGGATAATCTATATATCAAACAAGCACTGCAGCTGATGTCGCAACATTAGTGATGCTTGTTTTGCAGGAGCTATTGCATTTGGAGCCAACATTGATTGTTTGTTTAATGACTCAATTTGTACAACAGAATATGATTTGTACTAATTTCCAGCAGTTTAGTCTAGTTAAGTTCAGTTTGCTCAATTTCATGCTGAATTTAATTCAATTTAAACTGGCAGCAACCTATTTCTGCACAATTTCTAACTTCGCAGCTGTTTCGCTGTAAAGCTTCCTAAGCAGTCTGGCCCCATGAGCAGCCCATAGTTCTGACACTAATCAGGGCCAAATCTTCGCGGGAAACTACGCAAACCCCGCATCACACCGCAGATTGCAGAAGACAGCCTTCACAAAAAATCAGTCTCCTCGCCCCCACCCCGCTGCCGTCGCCGGCCGCCGCAAGCCGGCGGTGCGTCGGACGCGTCCGCTGCTCTAGCCTGCGCGAGCTTGAGAGTTCCCCGAGCCCCCGATCGGCGCCCGGGCGCGTCGCTCCCTCCCACTGCTGCGGGAGGCGAAGCGGGTGGTGCTGGTGCGGCAAGGGTAGAGCGCGTGGAACGCGGAAGGCCGCATCCAGCGGAGCTCCGACATCTCCGCGGCCAATGGCGAATCCCAGGTTCATCAGCCCCGGTCCCCGTCGCACGCTCCCGCCGCACCGCGGAGATCATCTGGGATGGATGCGGGTCGACCTCATCCCGGACTCCGACCTCCGCGAGATCGACCTCTACTCGTTCGAGGTCGGAATTCGACATGCGTATTGACATATTGGGTAATTTGTGAATTGCCCGCAGGGTGTTTGTGGGAACGCCTGCACAATTCTATCAGCTTATTTATTGCTTGATAGATGCTCATCTGCTTATGAAAATGTCGTTGCAATGAAATGATGATTTTAATTTTCAGGGATTGTTGAAGTATGAAGGGAAGGAGAGAGATGGGTTTCTGTACCAGCAGTTGCAGAGAAATGCAGCTAACTTCAGCATTGACGGGCACTAGCTGGTGCGGAACCTATGGGATCGCGCTCAGAACTGCTGGGAAAGGATTTTTGCCACATGAGGGAAAGTCACATTGCAGTAAATCAGGCGCTTGTTGCCACCTATTTAGGTGGGTGCTGCTATGTTTTCATTGAGTTTTGCTAATGCTAATGGTGTTAAGAGTAAATTGTGATTTCTTGATGTTTATATTTAGGACTTAGGTGTGGAATACTTTCGGGTTCTGCTCCAGAGCAATTGTGGCGCTAGTGTGCTGGATTTTATTTTATCCCTCAGACTGGAGGAGGCCCTCCAAGTGTCTGTCTTAACCGCTTGAATCAGGTACGTGGAACTCTGTTTAGAACTTTTTTTTTTTTTGCATTTTATGGATAGGATTTGCTTGCAAACGAAATTTTTATACCACCTGTTTCTATTAGTGCGATAATATCCTATTTTAGATCCAAAAAGGAAAAAGAAAACAAAGAGAACACAGAAGATGAAATAATCAAACAAATTTAACATGGATTCTAATCTCTTCCCTATTACCTTATTTTTTACGGACCCTGAATTCTCCTTTTGCTGCAGGAAGTTCCGTAAGACGAAAGCAAACAAGAGGAATATTCTGGCCTGTCAGGGAGCAACACAGAACAGTCCTGAGGCATTAGTGTGCTTCTGAGAAAATTTGCGCTCTTTCAGTGGATCAAACCATCAGAATATCAGCTGCATCATCTATTTTTCTGGTATGTTACCTTGAGGAACTTGAACGAACCAATCCCACTGACTCTTAATGTAGAGGGTGCATGAAAGCTATGTAAATTGAGTTTCTTAAGAGTTCAAAAATGTTGAGAATTACACAGTATAATTTTCAATGTTTGCCTGTGATTATAATTTTCATTGTTTGAATTCCAATTTGGTCTAGCGGAATGGGATATGCACCTCTGAATATGCTTGGAACTGTACAGGTAGTTCACTTTGTTTCACAGTTCACTGATTTATTTCCACTACTAAATTGATCTCAATTTTTGAAAAAAATATTTTTCAGTCCCAGGAGACTGTAGGACTACTTCTAGATCTGAAGGTGAACAGTATTATGTGTAGCCCACAAATTGCAGATGTTGATACTGAAACTGTCATGTGCGAGGTGACTATATATGGGCTGTTTGGATGTCGCCACAGGACGTCGCGCCGCCGCTGTGGCCGCGCCGCGAGTGCGGCGGAGAAAATGGCCGCCACACTGGTGGCGAGCTGCGTCGTCCATTTTGTACTGCGAAGCTTTGGCAAGATGGTGGCTTGACTAACCTGCGGCAAGGTGCGTTTGGCAGGCGCCTGCGCCGAGACTCTGGCGGTGGCGAGCTGTGGCGGATGTTGGCTACGATCCAAACATCCCCTATAATGTGAACTACCATGAACTGGAGTTAGTTGTGTTCACCTTTTTAGATATTCTTCATATGTTGAATCTGATGTCTCGGAGTCAATTGTAGGTCCAAGAGGCTGCAGATTGCTTAGTTGCTGGCTGTGCGTCGTTTTGTTGAAATGAAGAAATTGCTTGAACTCGAAATTGATGATGCCTTTTTTTCCGAGCAATCATGATGCCTTTCAGATGAAAGGTTAGACGATTTGAGATTTCTCTAAACCAGTTTGAATAGTGCGTGCATGATTTCTTTGTCTATTTAAATCTTCAAAAATCTACATTTGGCGAAAAGATCAAGATATTTTCATGTGTATACTGAACTGGTTGCTTGGAAGAATATCTGTAACACGGCATTTTTAGGTAAAATTAACCATTGCTTGCTTCATTCCAGCAGAGCTTTCAGTCTGTTGGCTGGGCAGCATGGAGTACAGAAAACTGGAGCTACTATGGGCTCAGTCTAAGGATGCATGGCAAGCCCTGTTAAATGAATTGCCAGATGATAGTACGTCGGATCTAGTACTTGTGGCCGAAGGCCATCCTGCGATTCTTCTAGCTCTAATCTGCTGGTGTCATGATTTACCAATGGAGTGTCATCGTTTTATCTGGACGATGGCAGTATCCGATTCCCAGACGGACAAAAAGGAAGAGGCATTGTCAGATGCACAAATTACACAGCTTCTCTAGTAAGATGGTCAATACCCATTACACGACCCACAGAAAATGATGAAGAATTCTAACTTCGCTGAAGGTAACCTTCTCTGTATTGTTGTATAGCATCCTTGACAAAATACATGCTTGTGAATACTACCTTACAGTGATGTATAACAGCTCAATATACACGTACTATAAAATTCATATTCGTCATACTGTGTTAATGCTCAATTGATTAGCCTGAGTGTTATAATGTGTTCTGTACTTCTGTAGTTAACCCAAAAGTGCACTACGTCGGCCACTGCTGTTACCAAGCAGCTCTGCAGCTGGATTATACCGTTCCGCATGATGTCAAGTGGTTATCAGTTGTACGGAGCGACATGGGTCCATCTCAAGTACCGAGATGAGACGAGAGACTGACAAAAGTCGTTGCCTTCTGCAATCGTGGAGAAGGCAGAGGCATCAGCGTGCCACGTGTCTTCCGCCTGCCACGTGTAGGCCTTCACACATGGCCATGACTCCGGAGCAGCACTGCACTCTACGGATACGGAGTGCACTCTACGGATACGGAGTACAGGCTACAGCAACATTCGAGCCTTCTCCGTGTTTGCTCCATTCCCTAGGGTCCTATTTTCCTAAAGTTGCGACCTTCCAACGTTCCAAGAAGTTCCAATGGATTCGCCACTAAACCAGGTGTCCAGATACCAGCACGGTTCTTCCTTGCCGGCGACATCCTCCGGCAACGGCCTCTACAGAGCCCGCCCAAGAAGCACGGCCGCCGGGGAGCCCACCGACACCCTCCTCTTCCTGGCGGGTCCGGCAGGCTGGTTCATCCGGCTGGTCGCCTTCCTCGGGGAGCGCGCCGCGTCTGTGATCCTCAGCCTCGTCTTCCCCGTCGCCGCTCTCTTCGGCGAGCTGCGCGCCGTCCCTTCGGTGATCACCTCTAACATCCGCCGCGCGGCCTTCGGGCTGCTGGCCGCCGCGTGCACCTTTGCCGTCCTTGTGTCCGCGTTGTTCGTGTCTGCGCTGCTCGGCTTCGTTCTTGTCCGGCACTGGGTCGAGGAGCCGGTGACCGTGCGCCAGCCGCTCTACTTCGACTACACGGAGGTGCAGCCGAGCGCCGCCGTCGCCCTCGGCGGAGCTCGAGGAGTGGTGCTGCCGGCTGGACACACCGTGAAGGTGACACTGGCGTTGCTGTTGCCTGAGTCCTACCACAATCGAGAGGTTGGCATGTTCCAGGTACACGCTCATGCTTAATACTACATGAGAATGAGATTCCCGATCCGAAATTCTAGGATCTGACGAATTCATTTGCTTATTTGCATCTCGTGGTCAAACTCCTTCCGTAGATTAAAGCAGAGGCTGTCTCTGTAACTGGACTCACCACAGCATCAGCCACACAACCGTATATGCTAAGGTACAAGAGCGCCCCAGTACGGCTGGCGCAATCGGCGCTGATGTGTGTGCCACTTACGCTGGGCATGCGCAGTGAGACACAGACCGCAAATCTCAAGGTTTTGCAGTACAGAGAAGGTCATGGCCGTCACAAGAGAACAGGGCTCATCAGAATTTTGCTGCAGCCAAAAGCTATGACACTGCAGCTGCCCCAGGTATACAAAGCAGAGGTTGTTGTACAGTCGACTCTTCCATGGACAAAAGGCTTGGCACGCAACTTGAAATGGACACTATTTGTGTGGGTGTCCTTTGCTGTCTACGTTGTTCTAGTTGTTCTTGCCATTTGTTTGGTCCGGCCTCTTGCGGCATCTGCAAGAAACAGGAGGTTACCGGAGCCTCAGGTCGGCGGTAAGACGGTTTCTGATTTGGGTAGAGGAGAGTTTGGCGAGAGCTCAGGCAAGGAATTATCTGGCAATGTTACAATGAAGTGGAGGGAGAGGAGGAGCAAGAGGAAAGGGCAGTTTCAAATGCAATCACATGGAGACCGCGTAGAGCGTGAGTTCGCTGAAGGTTCAACATCTGGTGTTGCAGTGGCGGGGACTGCTGAAGTCACTGAATAATACTTGAGAGTCTGTTTATCTGAGATCAACTAACTTGATCGGAGGACTTGCTGTGAGGCTTATGTTCTATTGTTCTGTATGGAGACATAATGGCTTTTTATACGTAAATACAAATAATGGAAATAATGAATAAACATGTATCGATTAATAAGCTGCACGGGAAACATGTTATTTATGTCGCTCTTTACACTTAAGTTGTTCTGTTTGGCTGACATGTATTTGTAAGGGTGTTGTGGAGTGTCCCCTTCATGGTAACAGATGTTGTAAGAGCATGAATCAGCACAGCATTCTTAAGCTAGGCCACAATCTCAATAATTTGTGCAATTTACACCTTCTCTAGCTAACAAATTATACCTTGTTTGAATCTTCAATTTGCTGCAATTATGCATTAGGCTTTCTTATTTGTATTATTGTGTCATTTGTGTGTTGGGTAGGACGTAGACAGGGACAGTTAACTGAATTGTCATATGGATCTTAACTATTACAGATACTGAAATTGCCCAGATGTTGCATGCTTAACTCGAACCAAGTGGGATCATGACTTACTTTACATTTTTATGTTTATCAGAAGACTGCTGTGTTTTGATCTGTTAAAGAGAATGAGTCTTTCCAACTACACCAGTACAGAGGAAGGGAAGTTCATTTCCAAATGGGAGCAACCTGTATCCTACTTCCTAGTGAGTGCAGTATGCCTTTATTTGGAGATCTGAATTTGGATGCATGTCACCTGTCTTGCTGCTGTCAGTTAGGGCTAACATATCTGCTCCCCTGTTGCACAAAGTTATCTTGCGTATATTGCATTTACTCCCTTTTATTGTCATTTTTTTTCTTTGCTCAAAAGCAAAGAATGCAGATCTAATGTACTACATAACTGTCTTCCATTGCAAATTGATGTATGCCATCGCAAACAATTCTGACAGTAGACTGCTCCCTTATACATGGAGACCAAAGTTATCCGACTTACCATAAGGAGGAGGAGCTAACTAGTTTTCAGTATCATCATTTGGCTCTTTTTCTTCCTGTTGTTTAAAGCTAAAGAATGGATGTTTCTATTATTCTTATGGATCCCGCCTTGCTTGTTAACACAGTAATTTCTCATTTAGTGTACTCTACCGATAGAGGTCAGAGTGGGGCTGCTAATTGTTCCTCCTCAAAACTGAAAACATAGTCAATAGACCATGCACCCAATTTTATAATACTTCCAGGATCTAACACTGGTTTAGCCAATATATGTATCACATCCTAGTAATCCCATCGCTCATTGATTGATTTTTATATTTAAATCGAACATTTTTAACCATATTTCACACTCATTTCTCAGATCAGATTGGTTTATGATACGTGGACCTGTCTGTGGATGAATGGGCCATGAGCTTGTGCGGTAGGTGAGTCTGGCATATTCTGTATGTTAATTAATACTACCTCTATTTCAAATTACTTGACACATTTGACTTTTTTAGATCACGTTTGACTGCTCGTCTTATTCAAAAATTTTGTGCAAATATAAAAATAAATAAATCATGCTTAAAGTATCTCTAATGATAAAACAAAGCATAACAAGATAAACGATATTTGCATAAATTTTTTGAATAAGACGAATAGTCAAACGTGATTTACAAAAGTCAAAAACGTCAAGTAATTTGAAATGGAGGGAGTACAATGAACTGGCAAGGAGGCAATATTATGAGTTAAGTTTTCATCCGGTGCGACACATTTTATCTCCCATGTGTTTTTTGGAGTTTTGCAATTTAAGAGTGGTTGGTTCCTTAAATGTAGAATGAAAACGTTGTGCTAGGCCTGTGAATAGGAAGCAAGTTTGCTTTCTTTCGTGTTGTTTCATCATCATTATTCATTTTTTTAGCCACGGGGAGCCTTCAGTACCAAAACTTCTGTGATTAATAAAGTTACAAAGTTGCCATCATATTTCATTATATTTTTTATCTTGGGTATTGTTGGTGGTGTCATATGCTTTTCTGTATGACCGTACTCGGGTGTACATCTTTTTGTTTTTTTCATCATACATGTCACATGCCAAGATCTGCCAATCCCTACCCACCTTGTTCATCAAGTTATCAGTCTAACCCAACACTTCAGCTCTGATGTTGCTGTCACAACATTAAGTCATGTTGTTTTTCATAGGTTATTTTGATCTGCAAACTCTCCCTTCAGTAAAAGATAACTGATGTTTTAGTGTTTGTGAAATATCTTCACATTGGCCATATGAAAATAGTGCGCAGATATATCTTGAAAAAATTTCATGTAATTGTAGTTTATTATGCATATTGCAAAAATGAATCCTACCTATATATGCAACATGTTTGTGGACAGGATAACTGATTTAGCATTCATGAAATATCTTGGTATTGGCCGTATGCAAATAGTGTGCAGATTTATCTTGAAAATACTAGTTTATTATGCATATTGTGACATAAATGTACCATACCTGTATGCGCAAATTGCATGTGCATATTGAAAGTTAAACACCAAGTAAATTATAGAAAGAATGCGAGAAACAATATATTGGGTGGCATGCTGTATTCTCTTATAACACTAAAACATATTATTTAGCCCACAGATCTCGAGTCTTCGAAATAGGATTGAACTATTCTATTTTCCTGAGAATGATGAACTCGCCTCATGATCTTCTGAAGAGCCAGACAAGGTTGTCGAGTAACAATATTCAGTTTGATCGCCTCTCTATGAGTCTATGTGCTCGTGTAAACATGTATTGTGCATTCCCACCCCACCCCCCGTTTTCCTTTAACAGAGCATTCTGCATTCCTGCTGCCCCTTTTGCTTGAACACTTCCTTCACCCATGTACTTATAACAGATACTGAAAAAATTAGAAGATCAGATCTTGTTTTTTACACAGCTAACTTGAGAATCCTGGGCGCGAGCAAGCGCACGGTAGAATGAGGGGTCATTCCAACTAATGCATCGAAGAATACAAGTTCATTTCTAATTGGCAGCAGATTGTTCTATCTTTTGTATACCATTATTATGAAATCTGAATCTAATACCGCTCTCCTTCTGGTTAGGTATGTGAAGATTACAAAAAGGCTTTGCTCACCTCAACCGCTCACTTCGTAATCGTTAGTTGGTTCTATATTATGTCAGAAACAGAAGGCCTCTTTTGTCAACTTGTATCCGCTGTACATGTAGGCTTCATTGTCAACTCCTCCTAGTATAATAGGTCAAGTAATATGTGTTCAGTGTACACGATTCATTGTTTTCTTGTTGAAGCAGAGTTATAATTGATCTGAGGAGTTTACTACTACTCATGTCTTCCGTTTCCTGGCCATAAGACCCATTTTCTTATTGCCGACACGGATATATCATGTAGCCTGTAGTAGACCATTGTTCATGGATACCATAATCTGATCTTCCCTGAAAAGAAACTGGATTACAAATATAGTTGTTTTCTATTTTGCCGGTTGTTGAGCTGTCTACTGTTTTCAGGGATCTTGCTTTGTGCTTTCCTCGTTTTCAGGTTAGTGTCTCGTTTCTGCATTTCCATGCACCCATTCAGCATGGAACAACTATTTCTTTTGTCCTCTAGAACCATAAAAAATGAAAGTCAACACACCATGCTTTATATCTTTAATGCATCTGGGATCAAGTGCTTGGTATTGCCGATGCATGAATGGCATTCTCAACTATCGAAGCAGATTGTCCATGACTGATAAAACTACCAGATTAGTATAGTTCAATTGAGCTTTTTTAGTCATATTCCACATGCTCGGTTGTTGAATGAGATTACAGGGCTTTTGTAGATAAAAAATCAGAATATAGGTTAGTTGGCTCTACTCCTGGACCAATGGTCCATAAGCTCGTGCAGTTCTGCAATGACGAAGTCATCTGCAAGATGGGAGCAAATTTATGATATTTCAGTCTTTGGAAAAATATAATGATATCATGGTTCACTTTCATACGACAGCAACATATTTTATCTGCCATGTATGTGTTGGAGTTTTGCAGCTCAAGAGCTGAGTGTAGATCTGGTACTTTACATGCTGAAATCATGGTGCCCGTAGCGGTATAAAGGCTTTCGAGAAACATGGAGACACCGCCCCCGAGACAAAGTAAGCTTTGCTTCATTTGTAATTCTTCAGTTGCTTTGCTTGGCACTCTTTTTGCTTAATTTCTTAAACATCTATCATCTACTACTAGCCCTTATATCAATTCTTGTAGGTAATAAGGCGACAGAATTGCCGTAGTATTCCGCTAGATTTGCGATCCTGGCAGTTGTTGGCATCGACATATGCTTTGATGGATGACCGTACTAGGGAGAGTAGCCATCTTTTTTTTTTTTTTTTTTTTTTTTTTTTTGGGTTCATCATGCCACATGCCCACGGGACCATCATCATTCAGAGAAGCTGCGTGATCCACTTGATCCCTTCCAGTTCGCCATCATTCAGTTGATCTGCCGGCCTGAGCCGCCACTTCACTCGTGCTGCTGCTTAATCCCGCTTCTATGCACTGTTATAACCATGTGGATCTGAATTTTATTCAGTCGGTAGAGCAGACTGGATGATATGAAAAGATGCTGTGCATTTGGCACATTAGAGTGCGGGCTTTGTCACATATTGTAGGAAGCATCGATCTAACCCATCTTAAACTTTGACCTTGCCCCGTTCGTGAACCACAGGATCGATCGATCGGAGGGCGTCCATGTGTTTTAGGCTGATCTGCAGATTCTCTTGCCCTGTTTTTATGAACAGGTGTCATTCTGATCATGTGAGAGGCGTTTGGTTTGGTACCCTGCTCGTGCGCCAACATGCGTTCTGCATTTGCTGATGCTTGCTGCCCGTCCTGCTTGAACGGTTCTTCTTGCCCAACTACTCCTGACTGACGACGCTGGCACCACCACGGTGTTCATTGCCAGAAACTACTCAGAAGCATTGGTCTGAAAAGAAAACCTTCATCTGAAAACTTGCTGCTGACTCTAGAATCAGGCCTCTTTTCTTCCCTCTTCTTTTTAAGATGCATGCAGTCTTGAGGACGTCAAGGAGAAGACGCAGCCAAGATCACAGTCTGCCGCCCCTGCCTGCAGCATCATGATCGTGACTTTATGAGAAAAGAACAGACACACGAACTGTAATTTTAATGATTTGTGGCGTTCCCTTGTTGTCTGTCTGTCTGATGAGACAATGCCTTTGCAGTCCAACGATCCAAGATCCGACGGCCGGCAGGTCATCCGCCACGCTTAAAGCCCAAAGCAAGCGTCCTACTCCTCGCCCCGCTCCGGCCGTTACCACTCTCCTGGCTCCTGCAGCTTCTCTCTCGTGCGCCGTCCCCACCACCGGTGCCCAATTGAGAGTTGAGCTCTCTCTTCGCTTTGCTGCTGCTGCTCATAACCCCCACCGGCCAGCCACCACCCTTCTCTGTCTGTATTCTCTCTCCTCCACCTCCACGCCTCCCCGCGGATCGAGAAAGAGAATGGTGAGCGCGTCGAGCCTGCTCCTCCCCTCCTCCGTGCGGGACCTCGCCTCCTGCGTCTCCGACGGCGCTGTCCGCGTCGCCTGCACCACCCCTTCCTCCACCCGCATCGCCTCCTACTCCGCCTCCTCCTCCTCCTCCTCGCCGTCCACGCTCTCCGTCGCCGTGTCCTACCGCGCGATCCCGCGCTCCCCGTCGGCGCCGCCGCTCCTCCTCCGCCTCGTCTGGACCCACTCCCCCGCGGGCCCGCCCGCGCTCTCCTTCGCCGCCTCCGCATCCTCCCCGGCCCTCCTCCTCCGCCGCCGCAAGGGCGCCCGATCCGTCCCGTGGGACCCCCCGCTCGCGCTGTTCTGGGACCTCACCGCCGCCAAGTACGGCGCGGCATCCTCGCCGGAGCCGGTCTCTGGGTTCTACTTCGTCGCCGTCGCCGACGCCGAGGTCGTGCTCGCCGTCGGCGACCTCGCCGCCGAGTTCATCAAGGCCAAGTTCGAGGGCCAGATCCCCAAGGCGCGCTTCCTCCCCGTCGCGCGCACGGACCGCGTCGTCGCCGCCGGACACCACCACCACTCAACAGCGAATGCGATGCACACCGTGCGGGTCCGGTTCGCGGAGGGCGGGGCGGAGCACGAGGTCAGCGTCGGCTGCTCGACCAGCAGCGCCTCCTCCGGCCGTCCAGGCGACGAGGAGCTGTGGGTCGCCGTCGACGGGAAGCGCGCCGTGCAGGCGCGCCGCCTGCGCTGGAACTTCCGGGGGAACCAGACGGTGTTCGTCGACGGCGCGCCCGTCGACGTCATGTGGGACCTGCACGGCTGGTGGTTCCGCGACCCGCCCGGGTGCGCGGTGGTGATGCTCCGGGCCAGGAGCGCGCTCGAGAGCCGCCTCTGGCTCGAGGAGGAAGCCGCCGCGCCGGGGTTCTCTCTCGTCGTGCAGGCGTTCAAGACGCCGCCGTGATGTGATGGGATGGCGTCGTCTCTTCCTGAGGTCCCTCCCTCTGATGCTCAATGCCCCCTGGTCAAAATTATTTGCCCGTTGACTTGAGAATTTGGTGGAATTTAGCAAACCAAATCAGCAACAAGGGGGTGAAAATGCAGTAGCATAGGAAGGTGAGATTGCTTTGTGTGGAAAGTGTGGAACATCTTAATTTTTTTTCTTTTCCGGATAATTTTAGCGGTGTGCTGGTTCAGTACAGTTAACAGAGGATTATACAACATAGTGTGATTTGATTGAGCATTGCTGTGTGAGGTGCTGGTTTCTGCTGAGAAATCAATGTTTACCTCCGTTGTCCGTTCATCATTATGCAAATGCAAGGAAGCAGAATAGCGATATGTGTGATTCTTCCATCATTTCATTCTGCTATGGCGTCGATCTTCTTTTATGGATATATCTTAAATTTAGCTCCCAAGTACCTGATTCCAGAGATCCATGAAATGTTTATTACTGAAGACATCGGACTTTCTTATGATTGGCCACGTCTTTCACCATGTTATATGTTGATCTGGAACAAAATACCATCTGTTTTGACATCGTTTCTGTTGTTCCATCAGTTGTGTATTGTTTTACCTCCACATAGCTGTCTCTACATCACGATGTCTGAAGAGGGTGTTACTGTAATTCACTTGATCTCACTTTTGTTCCAAGCTGTCCTGTACACAAGTAGAGTCTGCTTCACCTTTCCAGTTTCTACTCTCGTGAGAGCTTCACTTTCCTGCTTTCTCCCGCGAGAATTGTCTTTTAGATTCTGCATTCCTCGGTTTTGGCCTTTTTCTTTCTTCTCTGGATTTTATTCCACCACTCCACGCCGAATTGCCAATAGCATAGCAGAGGAAATGGACTCATTGTGATGTCACCCAACATGTGAGCTACCGTCTCCACCATCAGCTAACTCCATTTTGCCACGCAACCATGTTTTTTTTGTGTTTTCTTTGTCCCCACCCCTCACCTGATACTTCCTTGCCGTATTGTCATCAATTTGCATATGGAGTTAGTACTACAATGCTATAACAGTGTGTAAATATACAGCTAAACCTTCCGACAGGCACAACAATCTGGAGAAAAATTTTAGACGGCAGGTCTGTGTTATGAGCTGTGGCTTTATTTGGACCTCGCTAAATGTAGCGTTGCTTTCACTGACTTAATTACTCATTTGCTTTCAAGGTGTGCAACATATTGATTTGTGTATAGTGATTTAGTTTGTGGATGAGTCGATTTATGATGGTGTGCTGAGTCAATGGCAGTGTTCATACTGTTTCAGATATGTCTGATACCTTAAAATAGCAGAGGTCTATCACTGATTCTTCATTGCCGCACGTCTGAAACAATTTGATTCCAGCAGTGAACAACTGAACGTTCAGGGTTATGGTTAAAAGCAAGTCTTGTGAGCGTCCCCTGTTTCCATGGGTGTGATGGTGACTGCTAAGAAGCTGAAACCGATGGGTTCAGTCTTCTATTTGATCACTCTATTTTCTATGTTAATTCTTGGTTTGGTCTATTCCAAATTATATAAGTAGCTAAATATTACTGACTGCACATAACTCGTTGCAAAAATGGTTTAGTGGAAGAAACTGGCAAGTTGCACAACTGGTTTGATCACTTGGACGGTATCACCGAGTCAGATGTACGGCTTAAACATATAGGTGCAAATGGTTCTGGATAATGCATTTCTGTGTAAGTGTGGTGTGCGGGCAAATATTATAGCCACTTTCATTGTCTCATGTAGTACGCAATGCAATGGCTTAAAGCTGGAGAGCGACGGGTTCAGTCTTTCATTTGATCAGTTCATTTTCAGTTTATGTGCTTTCTTTCTTGGGTCTATTCCAGTTCTGTAAAGTTGCCAATATTACAAGCTGTACTCGTTGCAAGAGTTGTTCAGTGGAAGAAATTAGGAAGTTCAGTCTTCTGTAAGCAATGGTCCGTGAATTTTCTGCATAATTACTTCAGAAATTAAACTATACATAGGAGTCCATTGCTTTGTACTCCCTCTGTCCAAAAACGTAAAGTCAAACATTTTCATTTTTACTGTTAATAGTAAAAATATCATAAATATTAATAACATAGAAATAGTGTTATATTTTTTTTGACCTCAGAAATAGTATTGCTATTCATCATGAAACAACCTATCATATCATGTAACTTTTTCCATTTGAAATAAGTTATTTTTTAGAGATGGTACTAGTCAAATTTATAAGAGTTTGACTTTAACTAACGCTTACATTTCTGGACGGATAAAGTATTATTATCGTCAAAAAGAATTATTTTGATGATTCCGAAAAGTAATCATTTTGGGCATCAATTCGGATGATCCTCAAATTTAAGTATTTTACATGCTTTCAAGTTTGATGCCTTTTTTTCCATTTTCCTCTCTCTCTCTCTCTCTCTCTCAGATGGTAATGGGAGGGACAATGCCAACTCCTAAGTTGGGTCCGAGACTTGCATACGCCTCACAATTCCGTGACATAATACTTTAATACTTAACCTTGTTTCAAAAAACGAGTACAACTTTCGTAGTTGCAGCAGCCACATTATTAGAATCGGTGTGAAGGAAAATTTTATGACCAGTGTTGGACGTTGACAAAATTTGCCGGAAGGGCCTAACTTGGAGTATTCCTTTGTGGTGGAGTTATTTTTTTTGGGAGGGGGGGGGGGGGGGGGGTCATGCCCCTTTCCCATATACTCCTTTAGATCCGCACATGGTCCATTGTATTCATCTGGGCCTTGTGCGACAACAGCCCAGCCCATGGCCCACTCCAGCCAGCAGCAGCTATAGTCCGATCCTCACGTCCCGGCTCACCACCAACAGCCACGTGGTGGGTGTGTGTGGTTATCAGAGCTACCGTTCCTCAGCATGGGTCGTGGTCTATTCGATTTGGAGGCGATTCCAAAGCGGCGGCGGTGCAATTCGATGAGCTGTGGTAGAGGCGGCTGCAGGAGAGCCTAGATCGGCTGTACAACTGTTTAGTCTATTGATGTCACTGCTTCCTACAGCGGTCAGCTCGTGGGCGACTCCCGTCCTGACGGGGGCAGGCGTGGCGGCGGTGAGCTCGCGGGCGACTTCCACACCGATGGAGGCGACTGTGGCGACGACGACGTGTGCAGCGACAGGGATGGCGAACTCGACTCCGTCGGCAGCGGCGGCTACGCCATCAGCAGTGATGCCCTCCCGGTGTTGTCTGAGGTGGTGCTGCCCTCCAAATGTTTGATGAAACGCCTCTTGGGAATGTGATCTGGGACGATGAGGATGGGGCAATTCAGGATTTAGCCTTGTTCCCAATGCGCAGTCGTGGTTTGCCCTCTTTCCTAATGATGTTCGGGATTTATCCCTCTTAAATATTTTGATCTAGTATTTGCCCTCTCAGGGGCGGAGACACAGGGGCCTGGCCCGCCGCCCCCCCCCCCCCCCCCCCCCCCCCCCCCCCCCGATCGATGGTGCCTTTTCAAAGTAAACCCCTCTAATTCTCTTGCTAATCGCGCAGATCAGTATTGCACGGCCCCCGCATGATGTGTACAAGCTTCCAGCTTAGATAGCCAGCAAGAGAGAGCCCAGCAAACTTACTAATCAAGGTTGAAAGCCTTCTTTTTCCACCCATAAACACACAGCGACTCGGTCTCGCACCCATAAACACACAGGTTCATCTTTACCTAATCGTCTTTTCTCTCATCCACTACTCCATACTCAAGTATGCGGTATGCGCCACCGTCGGTGTGCCCGAGCTCTGCTCACCATGGGTGTTGCAGCTGGCCGTATAGGTACTTTCCCCTCTATTGTCCAAAATCAGTGGTCGGCTCTACAGTACGTTGCTAGCTGTAATAACAAATGTAAACTGCATGTTGATTTCTTATACAAACTAGCTAGCTAACAGTTTATCTTTTTTTATCAACAATCATACGCATATATGTTCGTTTTTATCTTATGAACAAGTTCGAGAACCTGATTTTACCTCTAAAACAATTGATATAACTATGTACAGGTGATCTAGCTAGCACCTTTTTTTGTGTAAAGGTGATCATGCACCTGATGGTATGACCGGCCACTTATATTTGTCCCCCCCCCCCCCCCCCCCCCCCCCCCCCCCAATGCTGAAATCCTGGCTCCGTCCCTGTGCCCTCTAGCCATTTTTATGCTGCTTCTTCCCCTTCCATCTTCTTCCTCCTCCCGCCGGCGACCACCGCGCCATGGGAGCTGCCCGCATCCTCGCCCTGCCCGCGCCGCTGCGCCCTTGCCTGCGCGCCGCCTGCATCCCTGCACTGCCACGTGCGCCGCTGCGCCCCTGCCCCCGTGCTGTCGACCTCCGCAGATTTGCCGTTGACGCATCGCTGTCCTCGTCGTCGTCGTCGTCGCCGTCGCCGTGCAGCTCGTCCTCCTCGTCGTTGCTGCCGTCCAGCTCTCCTCGTCGTCGCCGTCCAGCTCATCCTCGTCGTCGTCGTCGCCGTGCAGCTCAACGTCGTCGGCGACAAAAATTGTCGGAAGGGCCTAACTTGGAGTATTCCTTTGTGGTGGAGTTTTTTTTTTTTTTGAGGGGGGAGGCGCTCGTGCTCCTTTCCCATCTACTCCATTAGATTTGTGTAACACATGGTCCATTGTATTCATCAGGACCTTGTGCGACGACAGCTCAGCCCATGACCCACTCCAGCCAGCAGCAGCAATACAAGGAGAGGCAGAAGCACACGAGAGAGAGCAGAACAGAAACCAATTGAGAATTGGGTTATTCCCTTCGATTGTCGTCTTCCTCTTCGGAGGGGCGCGATTCCCGTGCGTCATCCGATCCTCACGTCCCGGCTCACCACCTGTGGCCACGGGGTGCGACAATTCGTCAATGGCAGTGGGGGAGAACACGGTGAAGACAGCGACGATGAAGGCGGCACGAGGGAGCACATATAGAAACATTCGGTCATCAAAGCCGTTTTAAAACAACATCCCCGAAATGGAACAAGACATTCTTGACTAGAAGAGAGGACATCAAAGTAGAATCGCATGATTTTGCTAATGCAAAGGTAACCAAAGGTATGACAGGGGTGGCGCATTGGGGATGCTATTTCTGAAACAAAGGGTGTAATGTTGGAAAGACATAAACAAAATTCTAGTACTGTTTATTCGGTAAGCCGATCATTATTTTTCTAGAATGTATTGGGAAGATCATCGAGTTTTTGACGCAATCACTCAGCCAATAAGATTTATTAGATCTTGTTACTTCGTTTGCTCGGGTAGGGCATGCATTGTGTTAGGCTGAGAAGGGTGCTACGAATATAGAATCTATATCACTAATTTTGTTTTGTTTTAGGGGCGTGGGTGCATTTACACCCGCCATGCTTAGTAGGGGCCAACAAAGCTCTATGATTTTTCGAAATAAAACAGTTGAAGAAGGATATAATGAAAAAAATGATAAACATCGCTCATATAGCTTGGGAAGGAGTCTAAGGCCTTTTTTGGATTGGAGGAAAAAATTTCGAATCTTATGGTCTTCTTGTGAATTTCCTACACAATTTCTGTAAAATTTGTTACAAAGAAGCCGTCAATGCAAAAGTAAATGGCTTCATAGAAAGAGGCTGGCATCAAAACTAGAGAGATGTCAGCCACGTAGCAGCAAAAATTCTCCCTGTCCTTTTGTATAAAAGATCCTAACATCTCGAGACAAAAATAGTCTTCGCATTAAAAAACTATCATACCCCTCATTTAACTCATCTCACCCACCGACCAAGTCTCTCACCAACCTCGAATTTTGTCCCATACGTTGATTCTCTTATATTTTGATACAAATCTCAAACATTTCCATCTCTCATAAAATGGGACAGAGCGAGTACCCCACCTGGCCATCGCCGAACGTCCTAAAGTTTATCATCCCGTACTTGGCAAGACTGTTGCATTTACGGCTATTTATTTTTTCAGTGGGAAAAGACGTCCCCCTCGACAGCGAGACGCCCGGAAAGAAACATATAAATTATAAGTGGCAGAAGTAGTTACCTCGGAAAGATGACCGAAATTTATTCCAAAGATTTTTTGCGAGGAAAATTTATTCCAAAGATAACCAAACAGTACAGATTTTTGGCCTTGTAGCTATACATAACAGGGCAAGCAATCACAAAATGCATATATAGATGGATACCTGAAAAGCCATCATACGATGTGTTGCAGACACTACGTCGTCATGGCTGCTGACCTGGCAGATCATGCCTGCAGCGGTGGCGGTGGCTTGGCGAGGATGACGGGGAAGTCGATCACGACGACCTCCTCGAGTGCGGCCATGAACGTGCCGGCGAACGCGGCGTGCCTCTCGTGGCCAATGTAGCTCGTCAGGTCGTCAGCTGAGGCGAAAGTCAGGGAGAAGACATGAGTGAAGCCCTGCGTCAGCATCTCCTGGTTCAGAACGTCCTGACCCCTAGAGCGTCGCCCTGCGCCATAGTACAGTTAGATCATATTTCGGTTCAATGCGGTCAGTAACCATTATTTTAGCTACTGCAGTTCTTAGTCCTTGGAAAGTCGAATTCTTTCAGACAAATAATTTTTTGACAGAAGTTCAGACATGAAACTTGCTGATCCTAGCTTGAAAACGGAAAAAGGAAGTGCAAAGTAAGGCATCAATGCACACACATTTATATACCACTCAAAAGGATTTCACCGTGTCCATCTCCGAGACAAGGTCCGTCATGCCTTTCAGGACGTCGTCCACCGCGATGCCCTCCTTGAACTTCACCAGGCAAAGGTGCTTGACCTCCCCCATAGCACGCGCCGAAAGCTCTGTCTGGTCCTTCGATGGCTTCGCAGAGAAGCAGGGCTGGGGGTGCGGTCGATCATGGCGCCATGACGCAGGCCAATTTAAGGGCGGAGCTCCGATCCGGCCGCGGTGGCCACCACCACCACCACCACCGACCGACAGAAGTCACTGTAAAGCTTGTTACACGGCGCCACACTCTCATTTCGGTCGGCAGCTGCATAAACTGTTTGAAGCCTTGCAGGAGGATGAGGCAAACCAGTGCTGCTGCCGCCGCTGGTTTGAGCGACACTTCACACAGTTAGATCTATGATGAGTCATGGTTGATTGGACCGACCGACATGCACGCACTTTACGACGGTGCGTGGTCAGACATATCACATGCTGCAGCTTTTTTTCCTTTTCTAATGCAGGAGGACCTCCACGAATTGTGTTCACACAAGAAAACAGATTCTACTGTTCACACGAGGACCTCCACGTATTATCATAGGGGTGTGATTTCCTGATCGACCTTGGATCAGAATTATTCAGTATCGTTGCTGGTTCCCACCAGGATAGAACATAGATCATGATATATCAGTTATTATCCTTACTGTGGATTCAGACATCAGAGAACAATAATGGAAGATTGAAGCCACATGGTGCCACAGCAAGATGTATGAATATATAGCACTGTGTGATAATGGCCGGCTAAGCTCTTCCAACCAGATGGAACAAACAACATGGCCACTGGACATGGTGCTGTTCATGAAGAATATCAACATGACTACATGATCGGGACTGCTGCATCAGTTGATATCAAAGTACAAGGAAAACCATGCCCATTTCGAGTGCTCCGTCAGTTCATCTCCAGTCACCAGTACAGTACAGTAAACCATATTCATTTCGAGTGCCCTGATGGCATATGGATCCAATCAAGATACTGTACCATTCATCCTATTTGCCGGTGGCAAAAACATGCACTTGCTTTTAGCAAATGTACTCTGCTTCAGTATGGATCATGAGATGAGAAAGAATACTGGATGCAATAGCTCGTTTGAGTATCACTGAGAAAAATAAATATGGCTTTCTTTTCGACAGGAAACCTGATCGATTTCTCATATTTACATCAAACTCCTCAAATCTAACCTATAACAGCCCATCCATCTGCATCAACATTTCCCTTTTACAGGCAGTTCAACCAGCAGACTGCACAAAGGAACTCCCAAGCAGCTATTTGCAGGGTCCTAGCTGGGTAGATCTCTCCACCTGCTTTGCTACTGTCTGGCTGTTGTTTTCAGCAGCAGAGTTAACTTCAGACAGTGGCAAGTTGTTAGCAGCCCCATCCACTGATGGGCCAGATGCTATCTGATTCTCCTGGTCGGGTTCATGTCTAGGAACCTCTGATGCCCTTGACGCATTCCCAGTGCTTACAAACAGGCAGCGGCATGGATCTGACCCTGATGCTGGTGGAGAACACGGAGGGCTTATCACTACACTAGTTGGAGGAGGTGGTGTTACGTGTGTGCTATCAAGATTACCACGCAATGAGATTCTACAGACTGGGCAGGTTGAGTTCTGCTCCAGCCACAAATCTATACAGGCTACATGGAAATTATGGCCACAGTAAGGAAGGAATCGTAGCATGTCTTTGTCTTCATATTCTGCAAGACAGACCACACACCTGCACACAATAAAGCAGACAGTTCAGTTTCTAGGTTTAGTGTAATCAGGCAGTTGCTCAAAATATCAACACAAAGCAGAAATGGTAATACACATATGTCAGCTAGCTTCTGAAACTGCATATGTCAACTAACACGATGTCACCATGTTTGACAGGAGTCTGAAACCAAACTACCTGGTCGGCAGGGATTCTCTATTTTAGGAGAGAATCCCTGACAAACAAGGCCTTACTCTTGTTTAAGAAACAAACATCACATGCCCCTGTTTCTCTTCCACATCTAACATCTGATGGTTTGTTGCTTTTTTGTGTAAATAAACTCAAAAAAGCTACAAGAAGGGAACAAAAATATGGAAGAACTCAACATGTGTGGATTAAAGAGGCATATGGCTACGAAACTTGAGATGACATATCTAGTTCTTGACTACAAAAATAATGCTAACGTCAAAGTCATGCTTCATGTTCATAGACACAAAGGATCCATGTGACTAGCCAGATCCAATGACAATCTGGTAACTTCTGTGCATTGAGCCAAAGAACTTGTTAATCCAATCCCTGTTTCTCCTCATCAAGAACAGCAGAGGTTAACCAACTTGATAACAATGCCCATCATTCCTCTGTAACATCTTATTTAGGAACAGTTAACTATTTGTACCCTATTTCAATGTGACTGAATCTTGTAACAATGCATGCTAGGGATCAAATCAATCAATAGTCAATCTCCAGCTAAGCACAACAAAAAGGCACTGGTACTTATTAAGATCACACCATTTCTCTATGTCGGCATCAACATCCTCAAGGACAACTTCTTTTGTACCAAAAATCTAATCAACGCCCTCAATGACAACCTTTACAGTATCTCAAGGCTATCCCCACTGTGGTGCTGTTTATTCATGATTTTTCAGCAAGATTAAGCGAGCGCAGACTTTGCATAGCGCAAGATGGTAAATGTTGGGGAAACACAACATATATATTTATGTAGGAAAAACAACCAGGCATTTATGAAAAAGGACGAAGGTATAATCACAACTGCTTAGTTCCACCATTAATATCACTGAAAACATGATTCCAAAGTGACTAGAAATCAGTCCATATTACGTAGCTTATACGTTTAACTAATTTCCAAATCCAACAGCTACAACCAGAACCAGGCCATAATCCTAGTCCCACCCAAGAATAGTTCAAGTACAATCGACAAACATATCAGTACAATCATTTCACAAAAATGCGATTAGCCTCTAGTTTTATAGAAAGGAAACGAACATAACAGCCATTAGCAGAAAAGTTCAACTAAACAAACACTGACAGTGACACTAGAGATGGACCAAAACATCTTATTAGAATCTTATTTGTAACGGGAGAAGAAGGATACCAATTAACCCTTTCCCAACACATCTGAGGGCGCCCTCACAACCATTGCTGGCCCCCTGATTGCAGCATCCCGATCCCCAATCACCACTAAATCCTAGCAAGGTAAACGTCGAGCGTGATAGTTCCATTAAAACCGCAGTTTGCTAATGACGAACCAGCTTACAACTACAGGCCGCCACTAATTCCAGCATTCATTCCGGTCCCCAATCATCAGCGAATCCTACCAACAGAAACGTGCAGAACCGGGCACATGACAGCTCCATCCGAGCTGAGATTTCCTAATTTAGCGATGAACTCGATCACCACAGTCCACAGGCAAGTAGGCAGTTCCATTCCATCCCCACTGCGACAGTCAACTACTAAACTGACCACGGGTAAAGCAGGAGGAGCACCGCCACGCGGTAGATTCCAAAGCAAGCTTAGTGGGCATGCGACCCTACAGAACAGATGTGCCGTAAAGCACAGATGGGAAAAAAACGCCAAATCGCCAACTCAGAGGCCGACGAATCGCGATCGGCGGCGCAGGCGGCAAATCGAGGTGGGGAAGGGAAGGGAAGAGAGCTTACTGCGCGTCGGCGTCGGAAGAGGAGGAGGAGTCGGAGGAGGCGCCGGACCCGCGGCGGCCGCCGGCGAAGGCGACGGTGGGGAAGGCGGCGACAGCGGCGGGATCGAGCCCCGTGCCGCCTCCACCGCTGGCGGCCTGGCGCGCGACGTGGACGGCGAAGGGGTAGGTGTGGAACTGGGGGAGCGGGGGCGCCCTGCGGCGGCGGCGGCGGGCGAGGGCGCAGACGAGGCGCGCGCAGATGTAGACGATGAAGATGACGCTGACGCAGAAGCCGAGCAGCGTGAACGCCATGCTCGCCGACATGCCGGACCCCGCCATCGCCTCGGCCTTCCGCCTCCGCCTCCTCTCGGGGCTTCTCGTCCGAGAAAAGCTTTGGTGAAACTAAGCTTCCCCTGTAGGAGTATCTCAGTAGTTGCAGTGTGTTGTTGGTATGAGCTGCTGTGCCGAGCGCGCACTCGACGTTGTTGGGTTGCCGCCTACAGCCGCCTACTTGCCCTTCCTGATCCCTCTCTCATCTCATGGCCGGCCTACTTGCGGTGGGTGGCTATGGCGTCGCGTAGGATGGGTGGAGACTACTAGTAGTAAAAAAATTGGGTTCAGGTGGATGAAATTCGATCTGAGAATGAATGAGTGGGAAGCGGAGGTGGGAGCTACTGCGATCTCAACCGCCGCCGCTTTTGCCGACGAGTTGTTAGCCCTCCGCTTGCAGACTCCAACGGACAGACGGAGGGGCCGCGACTCCTCCGTGCTAGTGCGATGCCCAAACCATTGGAGAGATGGAATCGGATGGAGCATGATTTTAATAAAGGGGCGTTTCAGATAGCAAAGGCATATTTCCCGGGGAAAAAAAAAGGAACAAAGGCAGTCAAGACAGCGACTTGAAAGGGCATCGAATTGTGCTCTGTAAAAAGGAGCAAAAGTCAAACAAAAGCAAAAGTCAAACAAAAAAATTGAGCAAATGGAGATGCGGGGTATCGATCCCCGTACCTCTCGCATGCTAAGCGAGCGCTCTACCATCTGAGCTACATCCCCTTATGGAATTCCTTCAGATATAAAGTTTTTTGAATGTTTGCTTGCGTTTCGCCCCAAGTTAGCCCGCTCGACCATTGGGCCTTCTGAGTTCAGACGGTTGTTATCTCTCTTGGGCCGAAACTGGTTGTTGGTTGTGCAGATTCTAAGCCCGGCTCCAGCTAGCAGAAGGAACAGAAACGCCTCAAAAAAAAAAAAAAGCAGAAGAACAGAAGTTTGTGGCAACTTTCTGAACAAAGCTGTGTACACTCAAACCTATGAACGCACATATGTAAACCCTACTCTTATGAACATCTTCGAAGACTAAGCCGGCAAATATACATAGGGGATGGAGTACAAGTACACAACATATGATACGTGCTACACATGTTGCTCATCCAGTCAGTCACTTGGTCTCAGTCATCCGCCTCACTGGTTTTATTGGCCTGAGTCCCTCAGAAGAGGGTCATGCGGGGCCTTTTCTACTCGGCGATGTCGTCCGTCCTCTCTTCTCATGAACCTTGTCTCCCCGGAAGTCTGGATCGCATCAACATGTCTGGCAAGAACCGACCTGCATGCATCATCCTACTACTGAACCCCACACGTTCCTCCTTTTGCATGGACCCAATTGCGATTCAAGAGCGAGCAAAGCATCCTACTAGAAAACACTGGCGCTGGAAGAAGACGAAGGTCGCTGCTGGAGTGCTGGGCCTGGAACCCTGGATGGATGATCAGTGATCACTCACCGCTGCCGGCAGCTTCGTCCTGAGCACCAGAAAAAAAAGGAAGAATCAACGCAAATACTATAGGCCTGCCTGCTCACTTGTTGTTGTACTGACCTACGGAGAAACCGGGGCGTTGGTAGGTAGGCCACCCACGTTTGGCCCATCCAACTAGTTGGTCCACTCGCTTGTCCGGGCTATGCTTGGATCTGGACAGGCCCCCTCACATTCGCATCCGAGTAGGCCCACAGGTCGTCTTCCCTGCTGCCATTCTTCTCGGCGCCGTGCATGGCCAGAAGCCAGCGTGGCTGGTAACCGTATCTTCTTCATACGCGATTCTCCACAAACGTCCGAGCTGAAATCAACGTTGAGCCATTAGCGTCCTGATTTTCCGACGCGATACGGCGTGAGAATTGCTGTGCATCAACACGAGATGAAACTCATCCTGAGCAGCAGAAAAAAGCAACAATCAACGCAAATACTATAGGCCTGCCTGCTCACGGAGAAACCGGGGCGTTGGTAGGTAGGCCACCCCATGTTTGGCCCATCCAACTGGTTGGTCCACTCGCTTGTCCAGGCTATGCTTGGAGCCGGACAGGTCCCCTCACATTCGCATCCGAGTAGGCCCACAGGTCCTCTTCCCTGCCTGCCCATTCTTCTCGGCGCCCAGCGTGGCTTGTAACCGTATCTTCTTCTGACGCGATTCCAAACACAAACGTCCGAACTGAAATCAACACTGAGGCTGCGTTCGGATCACTTTAGAGGGGTATAAAAGGGTCACCTCAAAGATGCCGGCAATATTTATGTGTACTAAATAAAGTCAAATTACAAAACTAAGTTCAGGACCCCCTATCTATTTCGCGAGACGAACGTAATGAGGGTAATTAAGCGACGATTAGACGATAATTACTGTAGCATCACTGTGTCAGAACATTGATTAATTAGGTTCATTAGATTCGTCTCGAAAAATAGCGCTCATCTGCAGAAAGGTTTTGTAATTAAATTTTATTTAGTACTCCTAAATAGTAAGATTCTTTTTACTTTAGAGAGGTATAAAGTTTAGAGGGTTTTTAGAGGGGGAATCGAACGCAACCTGAGCCATTGCTGTGTGCGTGCGTACTCACGAGTCACGAGATGAAAACGCGTAGTCACGACACCGCGCAAATGGGTTTGCAAAGCTAATGGCAAACGGACAAACAGCTCAACGCTCAAGCTTGCGGCACGGCAAACCATGCTTTCCCAGCCGCAAGCTACTAGGCATTAGGTCAAAGCCACTAATGCAGGGAAAAGCAATGGCAAATCGTCTGCAATCTTGAGTTAGCTAGAATCAAAACAAATCAGATCTGAATGGCGATCACGGTGGAATGTTCCATGCGTGATGCCATTGATGCGCACACGATCGGACGATCCTTGTATGCAACAGTATAAAATCTGGCTGGCCCCCGGAGAACAGGGCCTGCATGTTCCCCGGAATTCCAAGACGGTTTGTTAGCATATGGAGTAAAAAAACAGAAACTGATTACTAACCTCCATTTCATAATACTTGGCAATTTTGACTTTCACTGTTCATGCTTTGACTAGAAATATTTGTTAAACTTTTTGATTAACTAAATCAATAATGGTATCAATAGAAGGGTTGCCAAAAGTACTTTAAACATGTCAAATGTTTGTAAATGTTTAGGCAAATATTTACAGAAAAGACAAATGGTCAAACTATGAACAGTAAAGTCAAAGTTGTCAAGTATTTTGAAATGGAGGTTAGTAGTAGGTAATAGAAAATCAACGCGGCTCACGGAATCCCGGCCCGGCCCATCACCATCCGTCCATCTCCTCCCTACTCGTGAACTTAAAAACCAAACCACGCGCACCTCGCCTCTACATCATCTTCCTCCTCCCCTGCTTCCCCGCATTCGCCGCAGCTGACCACGCCAAATCCATCCCCACAACACAGCAGCAGCAATGCCTCCGGACGGCGACGCCGCCGCCGCCGCCGACATGGCGGCGGACGAGCTGCAGAGCCTCAGCTTCGGCTCCTCGGAGCGCTCCCGCTCGGCCTCCACCGTGTCCACCGCCACCGCGTCCTGCTCCTCGACCTCCTACTCCGGCCCAATCGTCGTCCCTCCGCCGCCGCGCGGCAACACCAATCCCACCTCCGCCTCCGCCGCCGTCCTGCGGCTCGGGACCGTGGCGCTCTCCGACATCCGGTTCCTGCGGCGGCTCGGCGCGGGGGACATCGGCAGCGTGTACCTCGCCGAGGTGAAGCAGCCGCAGCAGGGGAGCGGCAAGGGGGCGCCGGACTCTTCTTTGGTGGTGGCGGCGAAGGTGATGGACCGGAAGGAGCTGGCGGGGCGGAACAAGGAGGGCCGCGCGCGGACGGAGCGCGAGATCCTGGAGGCCGTGGACCACCCCTTCCTCCCGCGCCTCTACGGCGTCGCCGACGGGGACCGGTGGTCCTGCCTCCTCACCGAGTTCTGCCCCGGCGGCGACCTCCACGTCCTCCGCCAGCGCCAGCCGCACCGCCGCTTCTCCGAGGCAGCCGTCAGGTGCGTCGCATCCGTTCCATTCCTCTCACAGCCTAGCTTACTGATTGATGTTGATCAATTCACTCTACGTACACTAATAAGGCATTGTGCAATTCTGCATTCATCGCAAAATCCCGCTGTTTTTCCATGCCAAACTACAGTTTTTAAGATGAAATGTTAAACAGCTTCCCGATGGGTTGGATCTTCTGATGAAGTACTGGTACCAGTTGTCCATGATCCGTACTAGCTGTTAAGCTAGTGCCTGTAGGCTTTTCGGAGAAGAATGTGGCTGGTTTCCTGGGGACTCTTTGCTTGCTCTGCGCTGTTTCTTAATTTGCTTTCGTCTTCCCTTTCCATTTCTATACTGCTCCATTTCTTAAGGATCCAGTGGATGCAGCCGGTCCCATGTGTCTTCGGTTAAGCATGCATAGTTCTTGTTTATCGTACTACTACTGGTTTAATAGGGGAAAAAAACACCTCCATCATGAGAAAACAAACCGAATAACTTGAGGTTGCCGCCTCTCTGATGCATCCATCCTTAACCCGAGCAATGGCCTTGGTTGTGATGTGAAACATGACGAATACTGCGTTCCGCAGACCAAATTAGCACACACTTGTCCTCCATGATCATATGTTTCCTCACCCGGGAATGGCTCCGTGTAGTTGTCAGATTAGACATCATGGATTGGAGCTCCCTGTCACGAGACAGTTTCACACTTTTGGGGCCATGCTCACTGTCCATTAATTCTGAGCCACACAGGTACAACCCGCACCAGTATCACGTCCCAATCACACTATTCACTGCTGACCCCCTCAAGTCAAGCCGTCAAGGCTGTCGATGTGCATGGGAGTTAAAAGCTGTGCTTGTCAATTGTCATATGCGCTTGCACGCTTGCTCCTTTCCTTCCTTTATTCCTCGCAATTATAGGCGCGCTCATCGTGCGATTCAGCATCGCTCAGCTCCTCCCTTGTCCCTTCCTTCCTTATCTCATCCCGCCGGATTTGGTATCCTTCGTCACTGCAAATGGCATCTCCTATTCTCACGGATACTGATTTTATTTTCTGTCAGGACAGATACTAGTATTATAGTACTGGGCGGAATACGCGTACGTACTTGCTAGATCAGACTGTACTGGTAGGAACAGTGGCGGTGGTAACGGCCGCTTGATTGCTGCATCATGTGGATACATTCGTGCAGTCAAGGACTCCGTGCTGCTTCTGCTATAGTCAACTGAACAGAGCTGGCAGTGTATGCGCCCATGTCCGTTGCCGACTGAATAGCCTAGCATGCCTTCTCTTTGTTTTTCTAATATTGAGAGATGAGGTTAGATCCACAAACAAACTTGTATTACGAGCACCAGATCTGCAGCCACATCGATCTACAATTCCAATCAAATTTGTGATAGGTACCTAGCCAAAAGGAGAGGCAAACCCGTACCGCCAAACATTACATGAACTCACGGATCAGCTAGAAGAATAGTTAAACGGTTTTGGCTTTGGCGCCACTGTATTTGCATGCACCTCATTAAGTAGCCCACGTCGTACGTCTAAAGAAAAAAAAATATGCAGCGTTGTGTGATCGATGCACCTTCCAGCACGTACTTCTAACAACGGCGGTGTGTGAATTGCGATGTTACAGCATCACCTGCCAGCGACCAACGACATCTCCTCGCTCGCCATGAACGACAGACACATGCATGGTAAGGCGGGCGGGCTGGCACGAGCGGCGCCCGTGTGCTACGGGGCTGGAATCGTTCGAGAACATGCCCACTCGTGGCTGTGGATGGATGCATTGGTCAAGCAAAGGCTTTTATTAACCCCCATGTGATGAGCAAGAATGACAGCTCTGAAACACGTACTATACTGTCATGAAGGCCCTATTATGACTGAGAGATCAACCTAGCTAGGGTACTTCTTGTAAGGATTAATCTAACTAACCCAATCGAGGAGTTAACAATGGCACGCACACATGGGGCGCATTCCTTGGCTGCATTAAACTAGGCCAAACCAGGCCCCCCACCGTGCAACTTCCAACAGCAATGATGCGCTAATTCGAGCTCTGCTGCCTCTTGCCTTTTCTCCTCCTCCCCTGTGACCTGCTTTGCGCTGCAGCTTGAGCAGAACACACAGTTGCATCCGACATGCCAGCCAGATGGACACAGGTGCCTGACTTTGTCGTTGCGCAGGTGTGTGGGGCCGTTTGGTCGCACGTGGATAAAGTCAAGGCATGCACTTGCTCGCTTTTGCAAGCATGCAATTAGTTTGTTTGTTGTGCGTAAAATCCAATTGCAAAAGAACAGTTCATCTTTCTAACCGATCGTTGAACACTTTGCCATGATAGCGCTTCTAAATGATGTATCTTGAGAAAATTTAGTGGCTCAGGTTGTAAAATGATGAGTGATGTGGAAACCAGAAATGGCACATTTGATTATGCATGATTGAACTGCGAAATGATTAGTCTTTAGGGCATATTATTAACGAAGTACTACTATACATGACAATTTGTTAGATGACTAATGATGACACTGAAATTTGCTCAGGTTCTACGCGGCGGAGGTGGTTGCCGCGCTGGAGTACGTGCACATGATCGACATCGTGTACCGGGACCTGAAGCCGGAGAACGTCCTGGTCCGCGCCGACGGCCACATCATGCTCACCGACTTCGACCTCTCCCTCAAGTGCGACCCCACCGCGCCCACCCCGGCCCACGTCATCTCCGACCCCCTCGCCCTCGCCGGCGGCCACTCCTCATCCGCCTCCTGCGCCATCTCCTCCTGCATCGTCCCCGCCGTCTCCTGCTTCCAGCTCTTCCCCGGCCGCGGCCGCCGGCGCCGGCGCTGGCGCAGCAACAAGAAGAATAATTCTTCAAATGGGAGTGGTGGAAACAATAGCTTCTCTTCCGGTGGCCTGGACCTGGAGTTCGTGGCCGAGCCGGTGGAGCTGCGGTCCATGTCGTTCGTGGGCACGCACGAGTACCTGGCGCCGGAGATCGTGTCCGGCGAGGGCCACGGCAGCGCGGTGGACTGGTGGACGCTGGGCATCTTCATCTTCGAGCTCCTGTACGGAGTCACGCCGTTCAAGGGCTACGACAACGAGATGACGCTGGCCAACATCGTGGCGCGCGCGCTCGAGTTCCCCAAGGACCCCTCCGTGTCGTCGGCGGCCAAGGACCTCGTCGCCGCGCTGCTCGCCAAGGACCCCGCGCGGCGGCTCGGCGCCACGGTCGGCGCCGCGGCCATGAAGCGACACCCGTTCTTCAACGGCGTGAATTGGGCGCTGCTCCGGTGCGCCGCGCCGCCGTACGTGCCGCCGCCGTTCACCCTGGCCGGCGTCGTCAGCAAGGCCGCCGGCGACGACGCGTCCGACGACGACAGTTGTCCCGGCACGCCCGTGGAGTACTACTAGCTGACAAGGCCAAGAAAGAAGCGTCCATGTATGTACCACGTGCGGAACGAAGCTGTGCGCCGTGCCATGCATCGCCGGGACCCGACCTCACATCTTGTCCGAACACGGCGCGGCGCGGCGCACGTGGTTGTGGGGGGTGGACCACGGCGCATGCATGGCGCGCACGAGGCCATTGACGAAGCAGGGGGAGCAGGGCACTCTGGGGCTGCGCTGTCGCCGCAAATAGTTGCCGGCTGCGTGTCTCCGAGGGTGCTCCGGCCGGCGCGCCGTGACAAGCACCGTATCATCAATAACTTAATGATGTTCTTTTTGCACCATGCCTGTAATTAACTGGTTGCCACTATCAGCAGGTTGGCTAGTGTACGCCCATGTAGAGCGGAAACAAATCTCAGTGGAGGAGGTATTTTTTTTTCTACAGAATTCTTGTGTGAATCTTGTGTTCCAGACTGGGCCTTACAATAGTATCATGCGCAATACTGCCTTGTTGCTTCAAATCGTTACTCTACTATCTCTCTCTTGTCCCAAGAAAACTTGTTCTCTCTTTTTGTAAAACAAAAAACTTTTCTTTGCAAACTTGTGAACAAGGTGCGTGTTTTTCTGGCGCAGAATGAGTGATGATACGATACTGTGGAAAGGGACATGGCAAATGATACGAAATGGTGGACTGCTGGGGCAAATGAGTCCAGAAGTGTTGATTAGGTCTGGGTTTCTGGTGGCAACCGGAGGACACGAGGCCGAGACGATGATGAGAGTTCAGTGCAGATCCCGGCCCGGGAATTCTGCGCGATGCTTTACGACGCGCTCGTGCAAATGATCACTGATTCACCGGTGGACGCGTACTTCTAGATGCAACGGTGTATGATCACTGGCCAAGTTTTACAGGCACTTTTGCACCGTAAGGTAAAAGCGGAGAGCATGTATGTAACGGAGTATGCTCCAAAGAAGTAAAGATGCTGGTGCACACAGCAAAAGTAGATACTGTTGGCTGATAAAAGGCAAAGTCAGGGGTAAAAGGGCTAAAGTTGTAAAGGATTCAGAGACTGCACTTCACAATGATCATGCTACGCGACGTGCCACTAGATGTAACTGTTTGATGGATCGAAATGAATGTGGAAAAGCAGATACTTCACGGATATAGACATGATGCACGGTGTACCTTGTTAACAAACATCGGAGGTACCACAAATCTCACAATCAACATTGGAAATTTGAAGCCCAGAAAGGTTAATGCTTCCCCCCTGCTTTTGAACTCGAAAAAACACAAAAACTCCCCTGCTTTGATTGAAAAGTACATTCCAAAAATGATCTAGCCCAATACCATCATGTTCGGCCTGATACTATGGCTGGGACGGTCCTGGATGGACGATCTCTCAGGCCCCCAAATCAACCAGTCCTTCCACCATTCGGCCCATGAGGTAGACTTGCTCCGGTGGATCGTAAGTTTGAAAACAAATGTATTTTTCACTGCTGAAATGGCATCTGACACAGAAATGCAATCTTATTTGTGAACAAATGAAATTTAATAATAGAATTTGATCCTCATAATGTTTATTTAGTTTCCCTTTCATATTACCAGCTATGTAGCTGAACTTTGTAATAAGAAGGATGCTGTGTGCAGCAACGCAGAGGCCAAAAACCATTTTTATTTTCTAAAAAAGAAACTGTGAACAAATGGAAGGTGTATTTAACCTTCCCATAAACTCTCATTATATAAAGGAAAACAAAGCTTAAAAAAAGCGATATATTCAATATCTCTGCAAAAAGAGGAGGGACCGAGGGAGATATTCGGAACACATTTTATATCGGAGGGAAATATATGGAAATGGAATGCTCTGTAGAACCCAAAAGAGCCCTTCCTAATTCACAAATCTGTAGGAAGATACTGGACTTTGGATTTAAAATGGTTTTCAGAAGATATGTCTAAAGCAGAGGCCTGCCACGTGAAAAGAAACAGCATCTGAGTAGCTGACCAAACTCCCAAGGGACAAGTGAAACGAAGCGTACAGCCGTGAACCGGAGCGCACAAATCAGGATGACACGCCATTAATCAACCAACGAGCCAAGCCGCGCAGATCAGGGCAGCTCATTCTTCGTCTCGGCACTAGAGTGTCGTACGCAGTCTCGCTCTCGCAGCCACAGATGAGCGCCATCTCTGCCCGTCCCTCCGCGCCGCGGCGAGCATTTACCGAGACTACAGGAATCAAGCTCGATTGCAAACCTGCGCATATCGAGCAATTTCATATTCGCCGCCGCCTCGAAGTTCCCGCGCCGCTGACTTCCCCTGAACTGCACCCCAAACAAACTTTTGCAGCGGGAATCCAACGTTCCCTCCTGTCCTGCCTACTCCACGCACGAATGCACGATCAGTCACTAGTCACTGAAAACTGCACAGAGTACTTCGTAATGGGTGATGGCGGCGGGCGAGCGTGCGTGGCGGCGGCGGCAAACAGACGCAGCGCACCGTCAACAGCATCAGGATCACCCCGATCGCCTCCGTCATCACCGTCACCGTCCAAGCTCCCGCAGCTGCGGTGGCTCATGCTCGCGCTCGCGCACCGGGAGGCGGAGTGGCTCTGGTGGCTGGACGTACGCGCCGATGGACGACGTCATAGATCACCGACATGGACTTCGACCTCCAGCTCGAGCGCTGCGCGGCGACCATCATCCTCGTCGTGCATGCATGGCCATTACGACTACCTCCTCTTCAACACACCGCTCCTGAGCAGGTGGACAAATACGCAACGAGGAGATCATGGCGAAGCACCCCCCGGGGTTTGGCGATGGTCTTCCGTCACGCACTTCGTCGGGTGCAAGCCTTGGGACGGCAGCGGATCCAGGGAGGACTCTACGTACACTAATAAGGCATTGTGCAATTCTGCATTCATCGCAAAATCCCGCTGTTTTTCCATGCCAAACTACAGTTTTTAAGATGAAATGTTAAACAGCTTCCCGATGGGTTGGATCTTCTGATGAAGTACTGGTACCAGTTGTCCATGATCCGTACTAGCTGTTAAGCTAGTGCCTGTAGGCTTTTCGGAGAAGAATGTGGCTGGTTTCCTGGGGACTCTTTGCTTGCTCTGCGCTGTTTCTTAATTTGCTTTCGTCTTCCCTTTCCATTTCTATACTGCTCCATTTCTTAAGGATCCAGTGGATGCAGCCGGTCCCATGTGTCTTCGGTTAAGCATGCATAGTTCTTGTTTATCGTACTACTACTGGTTTAATAGGGGAAAAAAACACCTCCATCATGAGAAAACAAACCGAATAACTTGAGGTTGCCGCCTCTCTGATGCATCCATCCTTAACCCGAGCAATGGCCTTGGTTGTGATGTGACACATGACGAATACTGCGTTTCGCAGACCAAATTAGCACACACTTGTCCTCCATGATCATATGCTTCCTCACCCGGGAATGGCTCCGTGTAGTTGTCAGATTAGACATCATGGATTGGAGCTCCCTGTCACGAGACAGTTTCACACTTTTGGGGCCATGCTCACTGTCCATTAATTCTGAGCCACACAGGTGCACTCGCACCAGTATCGCGTCCCAATCACACTATTCACTGCTGACCCCCTCAAGTCAAGCCGTCAAGGCTGTCGATGTGCATGGGAGTTAAAAGCTGTGCTTGTCAATTGTCATATGCGCTTGCACGCTTGCTCCTTTCCTTCCTTTGTTCCTCGCAATTATAGGCGCGCTCATCGTGCGATTCAGCATCGCACAGCTCCTCCCTTGTCCCTTCCTTCCTTATCTCATCCCGCCGGATTTGGTATCCTTCGTCACTGCAAATGGCATCTCCTATTCTCACGGATACTGATTTTATTTTCTGTCAGGACAGATACTAGTATTATAGTACTGGGCGGAATACGCGTACGTACTTGCTAGATCAGACTGTACTGGTAGGAACAGTGGCGGTGGTAACGGCCGCTTGATTGCTGCATCATGTGGATACATTCGTGCAGTCAAGGACTCCGTGCTGCTTCTGCTATAGTCAACTGAACAGAGCTGGCAGTGTATGCGCCCATGTCCGTTGCCGACTGAATAGCCTAGCATGCCTTCGCTTTGTTTTTCAAATATTCAGAGATGAGGTTAGATCCACAAACAAACTTGTATTACCAGCACCAGATCTGCAGCCAGATCGATCTACAATTCCAATCAAATTTGTGATAGGTACCTAGCCAAAAGGAGAGGCAAACCCGTACCGCCAAACATTACATGAACTCACGGATCAGCTAGAAGAATAGTTAAACGGTTTTGGCTTTGGCGCCACTGTATTTGCATGCACCTCATTAAGTAGCCCACGTCGTACGTCTAAAGAAAAAAAAATATGCAGCGTTGTGTGATCGATGCACCTTCCAGCACGTACTTCTAACAACGGCGGTGTGTGAATTGCTATGTTACAGCATCACCTGCCAGCGACCAACGACATCTCCTCGCTCGCCATGAACGACAGACACATGCATGGTAAGGCGGGCGGGCTGGCACGAGCGGCGCCCGTGTGCTACGGCGCTGGAATCGTTCGAGAACATGCCACTCGTGGCTGTGGATGGATGCATTGGTCAAGCAAAGCAAAGGCTTTTATTAACCCCCATGTGATGACTGATGAGCAAGAATGACAGCTCTGAAACACGTAGTACTATACTGTCATGAAGGCCCTATTATGACTGAGAGATCGACCTAGCTAGGGTACTTCTTGTAAGGATTAATCTAACTAACCCAATCGAGGAGTTAACAATGGCACGCACACATGGGGCGCATTCCTTGGTTGCATTAAACTAGGCCAAACCAGGCCCCCCCCCCCCCCCCACCGTGCAACTTCCAACAGCAATGATGTGCTAATTCGAGCCCTGCTGCTGCCTCTCTGGCCTTTTTCTCCTCCCCTGTGACTACTTGCTTTGCTCTGCAGCTTGAGCAGAACACACAACAGTTCATCCGACATGCCAGCACTTGATTCAGATGGACACAGGTGCCTGACTTTGTCGTTGCACAGGTGTGTGGGGGCCGTTTCGTCGCACGTGGATAAAGTCAAGCCATGCACTTGCTCGCTTTTGTGTAAGCATGCAATTAGTTTGTTTGTTGTGCGTGAAATCCAATCGCAACCAACACTTGCATCTTTGCAAGTTGTAACCAATGGTGAATACCTTTGCAAATTGCAATGATGTTGCAAGTTTGTAACCAATACTTGACTCATTTCTATGAATGATAACCCTTCTAAAAAGATGTATCTTGAGAAAATTAGTGGCTCGATCAGGTTGTAAATGATGAGTGATGTGGAAACCAGAAATGGCACATTTGATTATGCATGATGGAACTGCGAAATGATTAGTCCTTAGAGCATATTAATTAAGTACCGGTATAGGACAATTTGTGAGATGACTAATGATGACACTGAAATTTGCTCAGGTTCTACGCGGCGGAGGTTGTGGCCGCGCTGGAGTACGTCCACATGATCGACATCGTGTACCGGGACCTCAAGCCGGAGAACGTCCTGGTCCGCTCCGACGGCCACATCATGCTCACCGACTTCGACCTCTCCCTCAAGTGCGACCCCACCGCGCCCACCCCGGCCCACGTCATCTCCGACCCGGCCGCCCTCGGCGGCGGCCACTTCTCCGCCTCCGCCTCCTGCACCATCTCCTCCTGCATCGTCCCCGCCGTCTCCTGCTTCCAGCTCTTCCCAGGCCGCGGCCGCCGGCGCCGGCGCTGGCGCAGCAACAAGAAGACTAATTCTTCAAGTGGCGGCGGTGGTAATGGCAGTTTCACCTCCGGCGGCGGTGGGCTGGACCTGGAGTTCGTGGCCGAGCCTGTGGAGCTGCGGTCCATGTCGTTCGTGGGCACGCACGAGTACCTGGCGCCGGAGATCGTCTCCGGCGAGGGCCACGGCAGCGCGGTGGACTGGTGGACGCTGGGCATCTTCATCTTCGAGCTCCTGTACGGCGCCACGCCGTTCAAGGGCTACGACAACGAGATGACGCTGGCCAACATCGTGGCGCGCGCGCTCGAGTTCCCCAAGGACCCCTCCGTGTCGTCGGCGGCCAAGGACCTCGTCGCCGCGCTGCTCGCCAAGGACCCCGCGCGGCGGCTCGGCGCCACGGTCGGCGCCGCGGCCATCAAGCGCCACCCGTTCTTCAGCGGCGTCAACTGGGCGCTGCTCCGCTGCGCTGCGCCGCCGTACGTGCCCCCGCCGTTCACCCTGGCCAGCGTCGCCAACAAGGCCGCCGCCGCCGGCGGCTGCGACGACGCGTCCGACGACGACAGTTGTCCCGGCACGCCCGTGGAGTACTACTAGTAGCTGACAAGGCCAAGAAAGAAGCGTCCATGTATGTACCACGTGCGGAACGAAGCTGCGCGCCGTGCCATGCATCGCCGGGACACGACCTCTTGTCCGAGCACGGCGCGGCGCGGCGCACGTGGTGGCGGGGGGTGAACCACGGCTCATGCATGGCGCGCACGAGGCCATTGACGAAGCAGGGGGTAGCAGGGCACTCTGGGGCTGCGCTGTCGCCGCAAATAGTTGCCGGCTGCGTGTCTCCGAGGGTGCTCCGGCCGGCGCGCCGTGACAAGCAACGTATCGTCAATAACTTAATGCTGTTCCTTTTTGCACCATGCCCATAATTAACTGGTTGCCAGGATCGGCAGGTTGGCTAGTGTACGCCCCGATGTAATCGTATAGCAACAGTGTAGAGCTGTGTTTCGGACCTGTTTGGAACGCTGGCGTTTCATGGTACTAGTAGTTCTGTAGAGATTATCAAAAAAAAAAAAAGTAGTTCTGTAGAGCGGAAACAAATCTCAGTGGAGGTGTTATTTTTTTCTACAGAATTCTTGTGTGAATCTTGTGTTCCAGAGTGGGCCTTACAATAGTATCATGCGCAATACTGCCTAGTTGCTTCAAATCGTTACTCTACTATCTCTCTCTTGTCCCAAGAAAACTTGTTCTCTCTTTTGTTAAAACAAAAAACTTTTCTTCGCAAACTTGTGAACAAGGTGCGTGTTTTTCTGGCGCAGAATGAGTGATGATACGATACTGGGGAAACGGACATGGCAAATGATACGAAATGGTGGACTGCTGGGGCAAATGAGTCCAGAAGTGTTGATTAGGTCTGGATTTCTGGTGGCAACCGGTGGACACGAGGCCGAGACGATGATGAGAGGTCAGTAGAGATCCTGGCCCGGGAATTCTGCGCGATGCTTTCACGACGTTGCGCTCGTGCAAATGATCACTGATTCACCGGGTGGACGCGTTCTAGATGCAACGGTGTATGATCACTGGCCAAGTTTTACAGGCACTTTTGCACTGTTGTTCAGGCCGTAAGGTAAAAGCGGAGAGCATGTATGTAACGGAGTATGCTCCAAAGAAGTAAAGATGCTGGTGCACACAGCAAAAGTAGATACTGTTGGCTGATAAAAGGCAAAGTCAGGGGTAAAAGGGCTAAAGGTGTAAAGGATTCAGAGACTGCACTTCACAATGATCATGCTATGCGACGTGCCACTAGATGTAACTGTTTGATGGATCGAAATGAATGTGGAAAAGCAGATACTTCACCGGATATATACATGATGCACGGTGTACCTTTTTTTTTTTTGAGCAATTGATGCACAGTGTACCTTGTTAGCAAACATCGGAGGTACCACAAATCTCACAATCAACATTGGAAATTTGAAGCCCAGAAAGGTTAATGCTTCCCCCCTGCTTTTGAACTCGAAAAAAAACACAAAAACTCCCCTGCTTTGATTGAAAAGTACATTCCAAAAAATGATCTAGCCCAATACCATCATGTTCGGCCTGATACTATGGCTGGGCCGGTCCTGGACGGACGATCTCTCAGGCCCCCAAATCAACCAGTCCTTCCACCATTCGGCCCATGAGGTAGACTTGCTCCGGTGGATCGTAAGTTTGAAAACAAATGTATTTTTCTCCTGAAATGGCATCTGACACAGAAATGCAATCTTATTTGTGAACAAATGAAATTTAATAATAGAATTTGATCCTCATAATGTTTATTTAGTTTCCCTTTCAAATTACCAGCTATGTAGCTGAACTTTGTAATAAGAAGGATGCTGTGTGCAGCAACGCAGAGGCCAAAAACTATTTTTATTTTCTAAAAAAGAAACTGTGAACAAATGGAAGGTGTATTTAACCTTCCCATAAACTCTCATTATATAAAGGAAAACAAAGCGATATATTCAATATCTCTACAAAAGGAGGAGGGACTGAGGGAGATATTCGGAACACATTTATATCGGCGTGAAATATATGGAAATGGAATGCTCTGTAGAATCCAAAAGAGCCCTTCCTAATTCACAAATCTGTAGGAAGATACTAGACTTTGGATTTAAAATGGTTTTCAGAAGATATGTCTAAAGCAGAGGCCTGCCACGTGAAAAGAAACAGCATCTGAGTAGCTGACCAAACTCCCAAGGGACAAGTGAAACGAAGCGTACAGCCGTGAACCGGAGCGCACAAATCAGGATGACACGCCATTAATCAACCAACGAGCCAAGCCGCGCAGATCAGGGCAGCTCATTCTTCGTCTCGGCACTAGAGTGTCGTACGCAGTCTCGCTCTCGCAGCCACAGATGAGCGCCATCTCTGCCCGTCCCTCCGCGCCGCGGCGAGCATTTACCGAGACTACAGGAATCAAGCTCGATTGCAAACCTGCGCAGATCGAGCAATTTCATATTCGCCGCCGCCTCAAAGTTCCCGCGCCGCTGACTTCCCCTGAACTGCACCCCAAACAAACTTTTGCAGCGGGAATCCAACGTTCCCTCCTGTCCTGCCTACTCCACGCACGAATGCACGATCAGTCACTAGTCACTGAAAACTGTACAGAGTACTTCGTAATGGGTGATGGCGGCGGGCGAGCGTGCGTGGCGGCGGCGGCAAACAGACGCAGCGCACCGTCAACAGCATCAGGATCACCCCGATCGCCGCCGTCATCACCGTCACCGTCCAAGCTCCCGCTGCTGCGGCGGCTCATGCTCGCGCTCGCGCACCCGGAGGCGGAGTGGCTCTGGTGGCTGGACGTACGCGCCGATGGACGACGTCATAGATCACCGACATGGGCTTCGACCTCCAGCTCGAGCGCTGCGCGGCGAGCATCGATCCTCGTCCTGCATGCATGGCCATTACGACTACCTCCTCCTTTTCAACACACCGCTCCTGAGCAGGTGGACAAATACGCAACGAGGAGATCATGATTCATGGCGAAGCACCCCCGGGGTTGGGCGATGGTCTTTCGTCACGCACTTCGTCGGCTGCAAGCCTTGGGACGGCAGCGGATCCAGGGAGGACTACTCCAGTCCAGGCGTCAGGGGCATGGAACACGCGTTCAACTTTGCTGACAACCAGATGGCTGGCGAACCAGTCGGCGAACCCGCTTCAGGCCGAGGAGGAGATTCTTGCTTATTTGAAGAAACCCAAGATAAAGAATACTACACGCAAAGGTCGGAAGCGCTTAGCAAAGAATGAATCCGTTCTTGTAAGAATCCTGAATAATCAGCTCTATGTTACTTGCTATATTCACATTATATAGTGCTGAGACAAGGAAATGCTTCATACACGACTCATTTGCACAACTATACGACATCTATGTTCTTTTTTAGAAAATAAAGTATGTATTAGTATTGCAGCATCTGCATAGATAAATGCATATAGTTGCACATAGTCCAAACGAAGGTGGAACCATTATGTGCGGTCTTTCTCCATTCTTTAGCAACAAGGTTCCGAACCGTATCCATTGTGTTATACTTTGAACACTATACCTTCAAAGAAGAGAAACTTATGTTTTGTTAAAAATTAATCATTGCGATTTGAGTAACATTGCCTAACAAGTAGAACATACCCAAACCAAAGCTTGATATTTATTTTTTCCTATTCATCCTTTTATACATTAATCTTTAATCTTTGATGAGATTTTCAGCTTCTAGATTGCATGGTTACATGGCTCCACATTAGTAACAACTAAAGCTCCATACATACTATATAAATGACCCATGTTGGCTTAAAAAATAAACATGTCTTATTGATCAATAAGTTGAACATTCATAGCTTTATCCACAAGCTCATGCTAAGGTATTTAGTTACTAGTTGATAACCTCGCGCGTGCTGCGAGATTTGCAGAATGCACAGTAAAGGTCAAAATTGTAGTATGTTGCATAGATTATGGGTTACGGTTTTACGATTGCTTTAAGAAGATTTATTTGAGACTAGTTCTATCCGGTTTACATTATTGATACTATATGCATTTTATGTTTTATAGAAGATGGGAATCAAGGGGATGGAAATGGGTTGTAGTATATTAACACACGTAACAATACCAATAGTTTTGTCATACGAGACTAGAAATAACCTAATCAATACAACAAAACAAAAAAACATTAGCACACAAAAAATCTAATGTATTTATGGTTTAAACTCTTAGACTCAATGTGAAATATTTTATTTAGAGACTCTGAAATACTTAAGATAAGATATGTTGTTGACAAAATACTTCTATTAGAAGAGCCTTTTTCTCATCTTTAGAGAAAATAGGTGAAATATAACAGTGAGTTTGATATGTATTATTTCTTAATATAGCATAAATTATATGTGTGAATTTCAATGATAGTTAAAATTATCTTCCACATTGTTTGGGGAGAAAAATCACGTACTCATGTTAGCACACTGGTATGAATGTTAGCACTAGTGGTTATACACGCACATACTAGCTCATGGGCAAGTTTTCAGTAAACACACATAACATAAGTTATTTAGATTTCATAATAATCATAATATGTTCAATTTTGCAAATCACTGTTATAGGTGTACACATACATGTTGTCTTTAACTGTTTTAGAGATTATCAAAGAGATATTGTAAGTAGTCACATATCAAAGAGATACTATTATAGGTGTACACATACACATACAAGTTTTCATTAATGCTATCAAATATCTAATAGTCTCATATGATGTACCCGGTCAAAAGAAACCATATTTTTTTACACTACTACACTAGTAATGAATGAAACATGGTAAAGGATAAACTGATCAGAATAAAAAAAATTGGTTCAAACACTACCATGTTGCTGCATTTGTTCTTCATCTAACTAATGTAAAGAATGATATTGTATTAATGGCACAATTGACAATCACAGTGTTTGAATCACATCCTAATCAACTATTTTGATTTGCTCTCCATCCAACTAAAAATTCATAACGAATAACAGCAATTCAGTCACAGTATGTCGCACTTGATCGTGCTGTACTATTGCAAAACTGAAAGCTATGAATAACTAGAACAAAGAACTGCCGCATCATCACCGTGTCTTGGGTTATTCCAAGAACAGAGGAGTGTGTCTCTGCTACGGCCTACACTACAGGCTGTCGAACCTGGCATCCAGTTTGAGAGCCGCCTCCTTAGCCACGAGCGGGTTTCCGGCCGGTTGGCGACCCGGCGGACCTTGGGGCTCTCCAGCGAGCGGTGCCGGAAGCCGTAGAGCCTGAGCACCTGGTTGTCGGCGAAGTTGATGGCGCGCTCCATGCTGCGAAGGCACCGGTCCAGCGGGTAGTCCTCGTACCTGCCGCAGGTCTTGCAGCCGACGAAGTGCGTGATGAACGGCCACCGGTGGTCGCCGAGCCCCGGGTGGTGGTTCTCCATCATCTCCTCGTACTTGTCCACCAGCCCCGTCCAGAAGCCGTGCAGGTAGAACTCCGTCTCGATGTGCACCTTGTCCATCCACTTCTCCTTCTCGGTGAGCAGCATGTAGATGAGCGACGACTGGTCGTCGGCGTCGAACGGCGGCCGGCCGGTGAGGTTGGCCGTGAGCAGCTTCCCGGCCTCGACGCGGCCGGGGCCCTTGGGCCCCATCTGCACCCACGCGTCGAGCAGGTCGAGCGACCACTGGCAGTTGCGGAGCAGGAAGATGCCGGCGTTGAGGGAGATCCACGACCGCTTCTCGAGCAGGTCCGGGTACCCGTGGACGACGAGGTTCTTGCCGTCGTAGCGAGACAGGGGGAGCTCGAAGGCCATGTCGGTGAAGATGGCGTCGCTGTCCACCCACCAGATCCACTCCACCTCCGGGTGCGCCAGCATGAGGCGCCGCGCCAGCGGGATCTTGGACCAGTACCCGGTGAGCTCCGGGTCCAGGTGCGCCGTGTTGTACACGATCTCCACGCCGTGGAGGCGGCAGTAGTCGATCTTGTTCTTGATCGCCTTGAGCAGGTAGTGGTCGCCGGCCGGGTTGTCGCAGGGCCCCGGCGGCGACCCGGTGACGAGCAGGATCTTCGGCTTGCCCCGCGCGTCGCGGGACGGGAACTCCGGGTTCCGGGACATCCACTGCTGCCGCGTCGCGTCCCAGTCGGTGATCGCCGGGCCGAGCTGGTACCTCTCCCGCGGCGGCGGCGGAGGCAGCGTGGCGTTGTTGTTGGTCGCCGTCGTCGAGTTGGAGGACGACGACGCGACGACGGCGTCGTCCTCGAGCTCGGAGTCGGAGCGGATCTCCCGGAGCATGCGCTCGATGTCCTCGGCGACCTTGGCGTCGGCGGCGTCGCCGTCGGAGACGACGCCGCTGCTGATGAGGAGGTTGAAGCCGACGGTGCCGCGGAGGACGAGCACGGTGACGAAGCCGCAGAGGAGGGTGAGCTTGATGTTGTTCAGCGTCTGCTGCCGCTTCTTGTTCATGGCGGCCCGCGCCAGTCGCCCGGCCGGCCGCCCGCCGCCGGCGAGCCCCATCACGAACCGATCGACTTGCACAACCAGCTACACCTTCTCTCTCGATCGACGCGTTGCGAGCTGTGAGAGTGAGTGGCTAGTGGCGTGTGTGGGGCGGAGAGTGAGATGTAGTATAGGGAAAAGGGTTTTGGGGCGAGCTCCGGTGAACGGGAAGGAACGTTCCGTAGCAGTCGGTGCCGGTTCGATTCGGGGAAGTCAGCGGAGCGCGGGAACCTCGAGGGAGAGGCGAATACGAAATTGATGGTTTTGCAGTACGGCACGCGAGAGCAATTCCCGTTCCGCATTAGTATACGCTCACCCACGGAAAGATGCCGGTGATTTGTTTGCGAGGTGCGAGATGCAGATGAAGAAGAAGATTAATGCATGGCGCCGCGCTCTGCTTCTCGTTGACTGACCTGCAGGCGGTGTGTAGTGTGTACATAATGGAGTTATTGCTAGTACTGTCAGTTATGATCTTTTTGTGCCGATATATCATATGACACATCAACGCTGAACAATGTTGCACGAACCATGGGGGCAAAACAACATGTGCAAACCAAGTCTCAGCACATAATAATGTATACTTACAATAGTTCAGTAGCTGAAATCAAAGATTTCATGCTACCCTGAGCATTGCTTCCAAGTTGTGTCATAAAGATCTTCTAGGCTTCAATCTTGGCTGGAACAGGGAGGCCTGAATTTGTGCAAGCAGCAACGTTGGTTGATGGGGTTGACGCCCTTGGTGCCAGATCTCCCATCTCCAGTGCTTCCCTTTTAAGCTCCACGGGATAATCGTTCACACATCCAATTCTTGGACCAAACCCAGAGCTCCACTTCAGGGACAACTTGTGGCCAAGCTGATAGGACTTGGACTCGCTCCTTAATTTCATCTTCTCAAGAATCGCATTCTGCGGGACATCGGTCGCTTTCGGGCTCTGTCGAGGTTTTAGGGCCTCGATAGTTATTTTATGGGTGTACGAGAATCAAGAACACGATGGTAACACAGGAGACGAGGGTTTATACAGGTTCAGGCCGCCGAAGGCGTAATACCCTACGTCCTGTGCTGGTGTGATGTATTGCGAGAGAGTTTTCTGTAGGTCTCCTGCCCGCCTTATATAGTCGGGGGTGCAGGGTTAC